>OX451739.1:700851969-702148291 GCA_948472305.1 Vicia faba | reverse complement strand
ATATATTATATAGTATATAGTACATACATATATTATATAGATATATATGTACATACATATATATATATATATATATATATAAATATATATATATTTATATATATATATATATATATATATATATATATATATAGTATATATATATATATATAATATATATATATATATATATATATATATATATATATATATATATATATTAAGTATGTATAAAATAAAATAAAATATTTACAAAAATAAAATATATTCAAGAAAATATTTTCAGTATGAATAAAAATAAGAAATAAAAATAAAAGTATTATTTACATTATTTTTAAATTTAAACAAATAATAAAAAAGTATTAAAAGTGATTTTAATGTTAGAAAGAAAAGAATAAAAAGCCAAATAAATGTAAAAAAAATGTGAAAATATTTTTAAGCATTTTTTATATTTGGAAATAAATAAACAAAGTCAGAAAATGAAATTAAAATACAAAAATAACAAAATATTAAAAAAATGGGCCAGGGGGTGCAAAAAGGAAAGAGGGCGGGTGTCAAAAGCAAGAACAAGTCAGCCCAGCCCAAAGTCCAGCTTCGTCCCTGTCCTTGTGACTGAAACACGCGCGCTTGCCCTGTTCAAATGTTAACTCCTTTATTTGTGATCTTTTGCCAAAATTCAAAACATGAAACTTGTAGATCATCAAACCACGATTATAACCATATAAAAACTTAATCTAACTCTCAAAGACCAGAGAGAATTTCTCTCTTGCCCTAAAATCTGACCTAGTTTTTTCAGCATGTTCATGGATGCAATTCTCTTAGCACGCTTATTATAAATGAAAACTGAGCATATGTACAGCTTCATGGCAATGAATACTACATCTTTCATTCACAAACCTAAGGCTAAATGTTCCTAAATAGAGAGATATAAGTTTGAGAAATACCTATTTCAGTCAAGCTCGAGTATGGCAATGCAACAACTTTCAGTGAGGCCTGAGGTTCTTTTGAGCTTGCTTGATGTTCCCTGGACCTTTCCCAATGCTTAGTTTGCTTTGAAATGGTCTGAATCTCTCTATAGAACTCAACCTGCAAAGCTTCAAAACAGAAATGGTGAACACTGTAAATGGAGTTACAGTTGGCAATGGAGGTTTGGGATAGCTTGAGTGAGTTGAATGGAAGGTATTGGAACTGGTTTGGGGAAAAACGCACGAGGGGTTTGTGAGATGGAACTCAAAGTGCAGAAGTTTCCCTGTTTTGCAAGAGGAAGGTGATTCTGTGTTTTGGAAGGTTTTAGGGTTTAATAACTCGTGTTTCTGGCTCAAAGCAAAGTGAAAAACTTGTTTGGAATGTTGGCAAGAGTTGGATATATCAGATGTGCAAGTTGTTGACCTTTTACATAATTACTTGGTTTTGAAGTAAAAAGTGGGAGTTGACAATGCTATGGTTGTACTGGCTTGTAACCTAGGCTGCACAAAGTTGTTGAACTTTGCCTGACATTAGGGAGCCTTGTTTGCAGCAAAGGGCTTGGTGTATGGCTCAAGAAATGCAATTTGACATAAAGCATACTTTATGTAAATGGAAGTGCTACCTTTATGCCCAAAATGGATTTATTCATTGTTCCAAGCTCTAATGATCAGAATAACACTAATGTCCAATGAGTTTGCATTCAATTTTTGAGTGTGAATTGGTTTAGAGACCTGTAATCAAGTACTAAGCTAGTTTTGGACAGATTTTGCAACTTGTGTCAACATGTATTGGCCATGGATACAAAGTGAGTTTTTGCCAACTTCAAGCATTCGATTCTCCCTAACCACAAATGTGTTTGAGGAGTTCTTGGACAATTTGGAAAGCTTGCAACATGTACTATAATCCATATTTGAAATGTAACTTGAGAATCCAAGTGGAACTATGTGAAAAATGGCCAAGAAGATAGGTCAAAATCCTGCCTAAATTAGGGCAAAATTTCTCTAAGTTAAAAGTTTTAGGGACCCTTGTTCCAAAAATCATAACTTGAGATCCAAGCTTCTTTTGAGAAAACTTTGTGAATAAAAGTTGTATACTTTGTGGATGACTAAAACTTTCATGTTGTAAGTTTTGTTTGAATCCATTTTCATCTTGGTGAAAATGTGGGGCAAAGTTAGGAAAAATTAAGAAAATTTCATAACTTAGAAAATTTCTAAGTTATGAAAATTTTCAATTTCAAACCCTAATTTGCAATTTTGGGTTTCTTGATGAAAAAGTTTTATAATTTGACACATCTTGGTGAAAAATGACCCTTGGCACTTGATTTTGACCAAAAAGTCAAAGTTTGACTTTTCAGTGTACAGTCAAATTTTGATCAATTGACTGAAAAATTCATTTGTCAATCCTATGCATTTGAGATCTTTTGAACTTGTTGAATAAGTCAAGATGATGCCTTTTAGCCCTTGAGTCTATGGTTGAACTTGATTTTCCATTGGCTAGGTCAAACAGTCAAAAATTGCCTTTGTACAGTCAAAACCCTAAAAATGACCATTTTGCCCTTTTGGTGATCTGATCAAATTTCTTGTGGAATTATGGTCCAAACTTGATCGAATGAGTTCATAATGTTGATGAGGGTCAAAATTCATGAGGTTTGACTGTAAATTGGTCACAATTGACTTTTTCCCCAATATAGTTGATTTCTAGGTCAACTGTCCAATTGACTGGGCACAAATTTGATTCAAGGCGTGAAACTTGGTATGGATAAACTTATGAGTCCAACATGAAGTATGAAAGTCACTTTGGGCATTGAAGGTCCAAAAATCCCTGTGCAAACTCAAACCCTAATTTAGGTCAACAGTGCAAGGATGTGTCTTGAGCAGAGCAAACCCTAGCTTGTGTTGAGTTCCAAGAGTCTTGTGATGAGAAATGTTGATAAAATGAGAGAGAAAATTTTGGGGTACAACAGTTGCCCCTGTTCAATCTTCTTGAACCTGAAGAGTTAGATTGGCAAGTTTTGCCTTTCGTGACTCGAAGGTAAAAGAGGATTGGACACTAGAGTGCCCGTAAATTTGCACTCGTCAAAAATGTATCTGAGGGAATGGGCTTAAAGATGCCATTTGGAGATGGTAGAATCTTGATGGAGATGGGCTTAAAGATGCCATCCAAGACTTGTTTGTTGAGAAATCAGTAGAATGAACATCAGAATGGCATCCGTTTTTGAAACATATCTGAGTTATATCTGGAGACTGGGTTTGTATGAGCGAGGGAATGGCGTCCGTGTCTAGAGCGTATCCGAGTTGTAACCGTATTTGATCTTTGAATGAATATCAGAATGACTGCCGTGTCTGGAGTGTATTTGTATTCTGAATGGGTAACAGAGAAACATCTGTGTATGGAGCAACTGTATGCTGGGGATAAATTCTGAATGAGTGACAGAATGGCAACCGTGTCTGGAGCGTATCTGGACTGTATCTGAAGTTGAGATCTATATGAGTAGCAAAATGACTTCCGTGTCTGGAGTATATCCGCACTGTAACTGGGATCTAGATAAGTGACTAATGACTTCCGTGGCGACTGCACTGGGGGGAATCAAATTTCTGGTGTAAGGGCCAGAATGGCATCCGTGTTTGGAGCGTATCTGAACTTGAAGTTGATAGTTGAATCTGAATGAGAAATAGAATGGCCGCCGTGTCTGGAGCGTATCTAGTCTGTATCTGATTTCTGAAGTCTGAATGAGTAGTAGAATGACCGCCGTGTCTGGGGTGTATCCATACTGTATTTTGACTTAAAATTCTGAATGAGTAATAGAATGACCGCCGTGTCTGGGGTGTATCCATACTGTATCTGAATAATTGTTAATGATAGCCTTTTAAGCTTATCCTGAAAAGGGAAAAATGTTAGCTATAACACAAAGTTATGTTGCATGATATGTATGATGCAATGAAATGTGTTCCATCAATGTTTATGATATATGAATGTAATGGATGTGCATGTAAGCTGAGTAGCTGTCTTGCTGAGGAAAATAAATCCTTGATAGCTGGAGACAATGAAATCCTTGACTGCTGCCGAAGAAAGTGAATCCTTGACCGATGCTGGAGATTCTAAAAAATCTTTGATTGTTGAAGATAAGAAAACCTTGCTGACTGCTTGGGGATTAAAGATCTTTGATTGTTGAGAATGAGAAATCCTGGGACCACTGTTGGGGATTGAAAATCCTTGGTGACTCGTGGGGATTTAACAAGAGATTTGAAAACTTCTGCGGGGAATGAGAATCCTTCATGACTTTCCTGGGAAATAAGGAAAACTCTGAAAATCTCTACCGTGGAATTAAAACCTGGGAGGTTTTAAATGGAGAAACAAGAACTAGAATCTTCATTCTGTTGGGAGATAACTCTATGGGGAGAGTGTTCATTCTGCCGGGGAAGTCAGGAGCTTGGGTTGTATGCCAATCTACTGGGGAATCATCTTAGTCGGGGATAAGACAAAAAGTTAACTGTTATCTGGTTGATTCTCAGATTTTTAAGATAACATGCTGGGGAAGTTAGGGAAAAATGAATGGTTCCCGCTGGGGATTGATAGTTGGAAATTTGACTCCGCTGGGAAAGAAGGTTTAGAGTATTCTAGTTCCACTGGGGATATGTATTTCAGGGTTTTCGGGCTCCACTGGGGATCGGGAGTTTAGGGACTTAACTCTGATGGGAATTTTGAAACTTAACTCCGCTGGGGGATAAAGTTTAGAATACTTTGGTTCCGCTGGGGATCTTGAAATTTAACTCCGCTAGGGGTGTATATACTCCAAGGTTTTAGCTTTGTTGAGGAGCTGGATGATGTACTGTAGGGGATTTCTTCTAGAATAGCATAAAGACATCTTCCTACACCTTTAACCTATCAGTAATTATCTTTTCTTATTTCGTTTCATTTGTAAGCAGTGATTATATTCAAATGCATATGCCTATTTAACAAAACATTGAACGTTTTCAAATAAAACATAAGTGTAAAAAGAAAGGAAAGGCAAGCAAATTTTTGCACTTTGAAGTATTTTTGTATTAACTTTTGTAAGTATCTTTGTACAAAGGAAACAGACATCCTAGTAAGAGAATGTTGTTGTAAAATTGAGAAAAATTTTATACAAAAGAAAAGATGGCTATGTGCAACAATTCCATGGGGTTCCCATTCTGCTATAGCCTTCACAACTATGAGTATTCTGTCCATTCATTGCTTCGTCCGCCGATGATTGGATTGATCAGAATCCTGGAACTTGTCTGTGAAGAAATTGTCCTTAAAGTGATCCGACGAGACATAGTCATACGCTTTAATTCCCTAATTTTTGCCTGGACCGCCCTTTCGGGTTTTCAGTCCACCGGGAAACCCTTTTTTGCCCAAGTCGCCCTTTCGGGTTTTCAACTTGCCGGGTGTATAGATTTTTTGTTTATCCCTAATTTTTTCCTGAACCGCCCTTTCGGGTTTTCGATTCACCGGGATGCCCATTTTTGCCCAAGTCGCCCTTTCGGGTTTTCAACTTATCGGGTCATTTTATGCGTAGTATTTTTTTACTATGTCTGCATTTGCAGGGTGCGGCAAGTCGTCATCGTCCATGGTGGTCAGAATCATTGCCCCACTAGAAAAGATGTTTTTGATCACAAATGGTCCTTCGTAAGTAGGAGTCCACTTGCCCCTGGGATCACTTTGCAGCAAGATGATTTGCTTGATTACAAGGTCTCCGACTTGATATACTTGTCTCTTGACTTTCTTGTTGAAAGCCTTGATCATCTGTTTCTTATACGTCTGACCATGACAAACAGCAGTAAGTCGCTTCTCGTCGATCAAATTAAGTTGGTCAAGCCGGGTCTGAATCCAATCGTCTTCACTCAAACCAATATCCTTCATGATCCTTAAAGAAGGGATCTGAACTTCCATAGGTAAAACAACTTCCATTCCATATACCAAAGAAAAAGGGGTTGCCCCTGTTGAAGTACGCGCCGTGGTACGATATCCATGTAGAGCAAATGGTAACATCTCATGCCAGTCCTTGTAGGTGACTGTCATCTTTTGAATGATCTTCTTGATATTTTTGTTTGCGGCTTCAACAACACCGTTCATCTTTGGCCGATAGGGAGATGAATTATGATGATAAATCTTGAACTGCTCGCACAGAGCGGTGATTATAGTGTTGTTCAAATTAGTACCGTTGTCCGCGATAATCCTGTCAGGGATACCATACCAGCATATGAGATTCTGTTTGATGAAGCGGGCAACCACATTCTTTGTAACAGAGGCGTAGGAAGCTGCTTCGACCCACTTAGTGAAGTAATCAATAGCCACCAGAATGAAGTGATGTCCATTGGATGCCGCGGGCTTGATCTCTCCAATCATGTCAATTCCCCACATCGCGAATGGCCAAGGAGCTGTTAGAACGTTGAGAGGAACATGAGGAATATGTACCTTGTAAGCATTGACTTGGCATTTGTGGCAAGTACGGGAATGTTGATGACAATCAGCTTCCATAGTAGACCAGTAGTAGCCTGCCCTCAGAATCTTCTTAGCCATCGTATGTCCGCGTAAGTGGGTGCCAAAGGTGCCACTATGCATTTCGGTTATGATCAACTCTGCTTCAACCTTGTCTACACAACGAAGTAGAACATAATCATGGCTGCGCTTATAAAGGATACCATTGCTTAGGAAGAACTTGGCAGCAAATCTCCTTAATAACTTTTTGTCATTGACATAAGCTCCTTCAGGGTATTCTCGAGTCTGGAGATACCTTTTGATTTCATAAAACCAGGGTTGTTCCACTACTTCTTCGGTATTAATCTCATGACAGTGTGCAGGTTCGTCCATCCGTTTGATGGTGATTTGGGGAGCCTCATTATCCCAGTTGAGTTTAAACATGGAGGACATTGTAGCCAAAGCATCAGCTAGCTGGTTTTCTTCTCGCGGGAAGTGTTCAAAGGTAATCTGCTCGAAATGAGGCAGCAATGTCAGGACATGTTCTTTGTATGGGATAAGATTAGGATGTTTAGTATCCCATTCTCCTTTGACTTGACTGATAACCAAAGCCGAGTCCCCAAATACGACCAAAGATTTGATTCCCAAGTCTATAGCAGCCTTGAGACCAAAGATACAAGCTTCATATCCAGCCATGTTGTTGGTACAGCTATAGCAAAGTCGGGCAGTGAAAGGTGTTGTACCCCAAAATTTGCCCTCCCATATTCTTCAAGATTTGCCAAGATCAAGCTTCAAAATCTCTCAAAGGTTGCACATTCCAAATGCCTCCTAACACAGTCAAAATTAGGGTTTTGGTTCTTGCAAATAAATTGAGGTTTCCAAGGGTCCAATCAAGTCCCACATGCCTACATACGTTGTCAAGCATCTATATGCCAAGTTTCAAGACTCACAGCATCAAACTGCACAGTCAAAAACCCTAATTGCTTCACAGTCAACTGTAGGGGCAAAATGGTCATTTGACAGTCAGAAGTCAAATTTTTTGGTCAACATCTTATTTTGAAGCCACAAACATCATTTGATCATGATTCTCAAAGTATGGCTCAAAAAGTCTCAAGATGCAAAAGTTTCTATTTTTGGACAGCTGAAAAAGTCAACTACAATTTGACCAAGGCATAACTTCTTCATGGTTCATCAGAAAAATTCCACTCAAAGCTCATTTTGAAGAGGATGACATTTCCTACAACTCATCTTCACACTTCAAGTCCAATAAATGCTCTCACAAAAAGTTATCAATTTCAACATTATAGGTCATTTTCAAAAGTCAACAAAAAGGCACTTTAAGTCAAAGACCATAACTTGAGATTGATAAATCAAAATGACATGGGACTAAAGACATTGGTTAGAGGACTTCAAGACCTTTCCAAAATGTCCAAGAACATGATCATAGCTTCAAAATTGAGCAAGATATGCCTTGGAGAAGT
The DNA here is from genome assembly GCA_948472305.1 of Vicia faba. Lineage (NCBI taxonomy): Eukaryota > Viridiplantae > Streptophyta > Magnoliopsida > Fabales > Fabaceae > Vicia > Vicia faba. Next base: position 702,140,423 of record OX451739.1, on the reverse strand, counting down.
TGGGAAATTTTTGGGAATTTTGAAAAGTCAACTTTGCTTCAAAAGCTTCAAAATTGCTAATGGGCCTCAATTTCTTTCTTGAATCATTACCCAAAGCCTATGCACGACCCATTAATCTCAAAGGGATTTATTTTCTTATTTTTAATTAATTAATTGAATTTTTATTCTTATTAATTCATTTAATTAGATTTAATTATGAGAAAAATATCAAATAATGGTTTTAAATCTTTTTTGTGCAGCAAATATGTTCATTATATACAAAAGATTTCGTGCATCATCTCAAGGGGACAATATCATCCATATTTGGCAAGATTGGCATGGAAAATAGATTGAAAAAGATATGGAAAAATCAAATATTGAAATCATCAATTCATGGACCTTGGGCTTATTTTCTTGACCTAATTTCATTCAGATACTTATACACAAGCTAACCCTATTCCAAGAGACACAAAAAACTGCTAAAGAACTCAGAACCACTTTGCAAAATTTCCACAAAAACTTGAAAACTGAAATCATAGTTACAGGGCGTTTCAAAGCATAACAAGCATTCCAATACGTTGTTGAACCTCCCATGAGTCGATTGCAATCAAGAACGAGTCCCCATACTCCAAGAATCGGTAGAACAGAGTCACACTTTTCATGAATATGTCCATAATCGATTTTTTATTTCCATGCATTATTCATGTGTTTTATTTGTTGATTTACACTAACAATGATGTTCTGAAGCGATTGGTAATGTTTAATTGGACTAACACTGCCTGTAGCCAGATATGCCATGGACAAAAATTAGGTTTTCAAAAGCTTCAGAATAGGGCTTTCATGTAGAGGAAAAATTGGACCTTGAGACCTATGCCATTGAATTCAGGAGCTCCATACGAATTAAACCAATACCTCGCGCCCAATTTCTTTGATCCATAGGTGTAATCGCTATTTTCATGAGTTGCAGTTTGTGGGGGTTTAAAACCCCCACTACTTGTTTTCTATTTGCAAGTAAACGAAGAAGAAAGCCAGCGTGTCATCATGTGATAGAGGCATTCAAATTTGGCGCGTGATTTTTTGTTCATACCACTAACGCTTGTTTTTTTATATAATAATCACTCTTCATTATGTTAACAAACGCGTACAGCAGCTCAGTTGGTAGTGGACATGTGTTGCAAGCCTTGGGACCTGGGTTCGAGTCCCAGGTCCCCCCATATGTTTAATAATTTTTGTCTTAACACGTTCCTATGCAGCATCCCTTCAACGCTCCACCATGAGCCTCACGTCCAAGCTTGCCACATGGCCATGATCTTCAATCCAAGGGTCTCAGAAGGAACTCCATGATGCACACCAGTCAATGAACGTGCACACTATCCTGGAAAGTCAACCAGGCCTTGTCTTGATGGGCCAAAATTACTTCAAAAAACCTCCAAAATGGGCCAGACACCCCCCAATGTTTGTATTCTATTTTTTTAATTTCCTTTTCTTTTCTTTTTTGTTTTAATTTGTTTTAATTGTTTTATTTAATTCACCTAAAATAATTGTCATAATAAAAAATCAGAAACCAAAAAATATTTAATATTTAATTCTTATTAATTTCACTATTAGAATATTTTTGTAAATAAATGCTAAGTAATTAATTTAGTTAAATTAGGTTTCAATTTTAACTCTTTATTAATAAATAAAAAATATGTATAAATTAGGGTTTTTGACATTTTTCATCCTTTTCTTAATAAATAATTTTCTCTCATTATTATTATTATTAATTACTATTTATTTTTGTAAATACACATGTACATTAATTAATTAGTAAATTAGGTCAACTTTAATATTTTTCATAAATAATTAAAAATAACTTAGAATTAGGGTTTCTTTTAATTTTAATCTTCTTTATTTCATAAATACAAAAAACATAAAAACAATTTCTTTTCTTAATTAGATAATTAATTAGCTTTTTAATTCAATTTAATTTCAAAAGGGTCTAAACCCTCGGACGTCCTAACTTTTATTCTTTCGCACGTTATTCTTATTTTCTTTTGAATATTATGTAACTGCTCAAGGCTTGTAATAGTAATTAGGTCTTTCTTTTTACTTTCCGCATCTTTTATCAAACGGGTCTTTGTAATTTGGCGATGTATAGACCCGCGCCTTGTAATAGCATAGGATTTATCTTTCCGCATTTAACTTTACGCACTTTATTTTCCGCACTCCTAACTGTTAAAAATGCATGAAAGACCGAATGACAATTAAAAGCAACTCGTAGATCACCAAATAACATGATCAAAGATAAACATTAAACTGAAAAACAACACACAAGCACATGCCACTCTTAGGGTACGCCTCACTCGTTGCCTCGAATGTGGTCGTCAAGTATAGGGTGTCTTAGAGGTCGCCCTCCTGTCTAAAGATCCTGTTGCCTCGAAACGGTTGCCTCGGATAAAAAAGGATCTAGGACATTAGGGTTACTTCTAAGGTGTCCTACTATTGCTTTGGTGACCACAATGTCCCTAATAATCGAATTGACCCAAATAACTCCAACGATGGTGCTACCTACCTCTCAATGGTGGGATGGCGTTATCTTAAGGACTCTTACACAGCCTAATTCCTTAGAGTAGGTAGATTCTCGTAGGTACTTGCTCTTTTCAAAAAAAACAAACCAAATACTTTTCGCACTCACACTTTCAAAAGTTTTCAAAACAAATTTTTCATACACTCTTGAGGACAGATACAAGAGTTACTTAGAAATTTTTCAACGAAACTTTTTTTCAAAACCCACTCACATTTGAAAAGCAAACATCTTTTGAAAATATAAGAGCAAGTACCTAAGAGCCCATGGATAACCATGGATAGAAAGGGTGCTAACACCTTCCCTTTCTATAAATCTACCTCCCGAACCGAGAGACATCTCAAAGAAGGAATTTTGCTGTGCTTTTGTCCTTTCCATGTTGGAGAACATAAAAGACGGTGGCGACTCTTGCTTACCGCGACATATGCGATCCAGCTTTAAACAGTCAGTTCTAAATCCACCGATCACAGAACTGGCGACTCTGCTGGGGACTATATATAAGTGAGGTGTACCTTAGGATTAGATCATGCTTATGTTTTCAATTGAATGTTTTGTTTGCTTTATTATTATGGGCATTGCATCGGAGTTTCATAGATCCTAACCCGGATCTGGGGATACCCTTTTAGGTAGCATAAGCTGTGAGGGACCTGTCCGGCGTAGACCGACACGGGTGAAGCAGTGGCTACGTTGGTGTGGCACCTTGGTCTGTACCGATATCCCTTGTGTTGCAATGAGGAGAATATGGGTCTTCTGAGGAGTCATTAAGCACCAACCGACCTTAGAACTCTAAATTGACTCAACTTGGCCATAAAACAGTAGCAGTATGCTACACCCATTGAGGCTAAACTCTCGCGATGGTTCTGGCTGCAAGAAAAGATTGCGACGCTGGAGTTATGACCGATTGAGGGTAGTCAGTGATATTGGGATCCTCTAGAACCCGGTTACTTTTGATAGGACAGATCTTAACCAACGAAACTGAAAGAGGGTAGTACCTAAACTTCATGCTGGCCCAAACTCTAAGGGTTGTCTTGTGTGACTTGTGTGCTTTCAAACTTGACTATTTGCATGCTTGTTATCCGACACTTGAGTTTCTTGCAGGTTTTGTTTACAGTCCTTAATCTGGACTCATAACAGGGTTTACCTACATTACTCCATGCATAGCATAACATCATACCATTGCATGCATCCTGCATAAGGACTAACCCATTTCAAGGATCTCAAGGGCTTGTGATGCAGGTCATGGTGAACCAACTATCTAGCCAGGGGCAAAGGGGATTTATTTTCCTCTAGCCAGGTTGATGACTTGAGTCAGGGGCGATGACCCACTCGATATGGTGAGCCTTGACTCTTGAAGAAGGACTCTCAACAACATGAAGTTCCTTCAATCAAGCTACGAAATTCAAATTCTAACAACTTTCTTGTTTACCCCGCGAGATCCTTGAAAACATTGCATGCATATCATTGCATTACAGGTACCCTTGTTACATGTCACTTACCTTCTTCGCTGTTTATTTCAGCAATGGCTTCCCAACAAGACAACCAGGATCTTCATGCTCAAGAGACTCGGTTCGGGGAGATCCTCCTAAATCTATCCAAGGGGCAGGAAGAGCTGAGAACACTCCTCATGGGGAATTTGGTCAGGAAGAGTCCTGAAGACGACAAGGACGAACGGCTGAAACATCTGCAAGCTGAGGTGGATGCAATGAGAACCCAGATGCTGGGGCAAAGGCTCTTATCCAAGGCTTGGCTCGGGAGCAAGAAGAGTTGAGAATTATGGTCAACCAACTTCACCAAGAGAGATACAACATGAAGAAAACAGTCCAAGTCAGGGACCAGGTCATTGATCAGCTTCCAAGAGGACAAGAGTCTGGTATGGTGAAGAATAGACCTCTCCAAGCTGCTACCACTTCACAGGTCCAACAACGACCTCGCCAAGAACAACGGGTTGATCAGAGCAAGCCAGACAAGCCTAGGAGGCAATTCACCCAGCTCAACATGTCGTTGTTTCAAGCCTTACAACGCCTGTTGAAATTGAATCTGATCACACTAAGGGACCCTCCTAAGAATCCCAACAAGACACCTTCAAGGTACAACCCCAACGCCCGCTGCGCTTATCATTCTGACAGCCCAGGGCATGCTACAGACGATTGTTGGACTCTGCAGAACAAGATCCAGGACCTGATTGATGAAGGAGCAGTGGAATTCACCCAAGATGGTCAGGTCGAGTTCTTCTACTATCCCTAGACGAGAAGACATGTTGTTCATTGGAAGTTTCAAGTTGTATTTTTCTTTGATTGTTCAAACAATTATCATGTCAAACTTTCTTATTTCATTAATGCATCGCATATGTCTGTTTTGAATCAATATATTCGCATCCGCTATATTCAAACTACTTTCATTTTTTGTGATGTTCAAACTCTCAATTAATAATTCTAAGCCTCTTGAGGGAGGATGACGAAAATGATACCACAATTTACAGTATGCTTTTGAACAGACCCCGCTGATGAGGTACATGCATTGTTTCAATTCCTAAACACTGGAGTTATAAGGAAAATAATCCCTCGTCAACCCCTTCGAGCCAAAGGAGTAGGAGTTTTTTTTTCTTTTCACAAAAAATTAAAACCCTTAATCATAACCTGGGGCAGGGTAGTTCTCTCAGTTGATCCAAGTGCACAACGAATGGCACCAAAGAAGTGCTACAAAACAAAAGACAGTGATGGTTCCAAATGATCATAAAGACAGGCAGTCATTATCTCTCAAAAAATAAAAGCCCACTAAGTCAAAACCTATGAAGGAGACTTACAAAACTGGGGCATCCCGCTGACTGTAATTACAAAAAGAAACAGTTCAGGCAAAAAAAAAACAGCGATAATGAAATCAAAAAAGAAAGAGGTCCTACAAACCCTCGACAAAAAAGGAAATGACTGCCTATTCAAAATAAATTGTCAATATCCGAACCATCACCATAATATCAGGACAAAGACTAAAACAAGGTCTAATGCATGATCAGCTGAGTTTAGGTTTGAAGAACATCACGAAGAGCGGGTGGGTACAAATACATTTTGAGCCTTATCCTTTGTTTCTTAAATCGTGAACCAGGCCACGCTATAACCCTTAAAAGTCCTAGCTGAAGCATGGGTTAGTTCGAAAGCATACTGTTACGAAAGGTATCCTGACTCCTTAAGGTTTGCGGTAAAATAACGAGTTGACATCACAGTTTACAAAATTCACTTGTATTTACTGAAAAATGCATTTTCAAAAACTTCAAGACAGACATAAGCTTTGCATTTTTAATATAACATTGTTTGCATATGATTATTTGTTCGAACAGCAGAGAAATTCGCACGACGAATATCTAGTGAACAAAAGCACTTCCAACCAAGGGGGCAAGCATGATCATTGTCCACCATCTGGGGCAGTTAAGTCAAGATTTGGAGAATCTCTCAAAAGGCCAACCAGCTTGGGGCAAATCTCCATCTGGATCACTTGGGGCATTGGACAGGAATTCCAGCAACGAATCTTGCATGATCAAACGAAGATCTTCTGGTAACATGGCAACACTACTGACAGTGACAACTCCCTGCACTCTGAGACCGTGGACATAGTCGGAAAGAAATACTACGCATAATCAAAGACCCGCTAGGTTGACACACCTAGGCAAAAATAAGGGCTTCCCGGCGAACCAAAAGGGTTCGGGCAAAATAAGGGATGGAAATGAAAAGTCTGTACACTCGGCAAGTCGAAAACCTGAAAAGGTGGCTTGGGCAAGAATGGGTATCCCGGTGGACTGAAAACCCGAAAGGGCGGTCTAGGCAAAAATTAGGGATCAAAGCGTACGACTATGTCCTGTCCTCTTACCAGAAGGAAGATTTTCCAATCAGCAGTTATCGAGACCTCAACAGGTACCTTTTCTCCAGCAGAAACTGGGGCAATACGAGTTGTCTAAGCAATCTAATTGCTCTGTCCACCAAGGTACCAAGGTAAGTTCGGCCGAAGAACGTAACCAAGATGCCTTAATTCCCCAGAGAGCAAGACAAGATTCAACAATTCTCCCCAAGCAGTTGGTCTCCCATCAGCCCTGAACAAGGCACAACATTCCCAGCAAGTCAACGATACTCTCCCCAGCAGGAAGCTTATCCCCAGTAGATTCTAGAAGCTTTTCACCCCTGCAGAGCACGAACGCTTCCCCGACTTTATTCAGAAGGTTATTTCCCCACCAGGATATAACTAGGTTATCCTCAGCCAATTGTCACAGAAAGATCGTCCCCGACGGAGTCTTCCTATCCCCCAGCGGAGTTCATCTTCCAACAAAACTTAACATCGATACCCCTAGCGGGGTTATCATCAACCTCAACAAAGTACCTCTCTTTCCCCCACAGAGTTCACTCCCCGCAGAGTAATCTATTCGCAAAGTTTATCCACCAACGGAGCCATCTTCTCCTACCGGTATTCTTGCAACGTCAGCCCAGGATTCAACAAGCTCCCGGCATTCGTCAAGGATTTATTTTCCCAGACGAGAATACATTCATAAACATCACATCTTCATACATTATAGCATGCACACGCATCATACAACACAAACCTCATTTATTTTTGAGAACATCTTAAAATCATGCAGTCCATGCATCATGAAATTGCCTACAACTAATACTTTGCCTTTTCAGGAAAAAGTCAATCAAAAGATGATTACCATCTACCTTTACAGTTCCAGATCAACACCGGTAACAAGCCAGGAAAATTCTGTAGACGACTGATTGTGGGTTAATATCCGAAACCAAACAGGACAATTATCTACTTGATCATCCTCGGGCAACCCAACACCGGTTCCTTTTCTTTTCAAAAGAAGTCTTACACAGACTTATCATGAAGCAACCCCACACTGGTTCCTTCTCAACTTCAGATGCAATTTTACACGAACTCGTCATCAGGCAACCCTACACCGGTTCCTTCTCAATTTTCAGACGAAGTCTTACACGGACTTATCATCAAAGTAACCCTACACTGGTTCCTTTTCTTTCAGAAGAAGTCTTACACGGACTTATCTCAAAATGACCTTACCCCGGTTCATCAAGAAGTTTTACACGAACTTACCCTACAGTAACCTCACCCCGGTTCCTCCAGAATCTTACACGGACTTATCTCATGGTAACCCTACACTGGTTCCTCCCAAAGTCTTACACAGACTTGTCCCAAGGTAACCTTACCCCGGTTCCTGAAGAAGTTTTACACGAACTTATCCCAGAAACCCTACACAGGTTATCTCTTTCCAAAGATGAAGTTTTACACGGACTCGTCACCCAGAAACCCTACACAGGTTCTCCATTTCCAAGGATGCAGTTTTACGCGGACTCGTCATAAGTAACCCTACACAGGTTCCTTCTCCATTTCAGATGCAGTCTTATACAGACTCATCGTCGGTTAACCTTGCACAGATTTCCTTCTTCCCAAGATGCAGTTTTACACGAGCTCATCACCAGGCAACCCTACACAGGTTCCCTCTTTCAATTTACCAAAATTACCTATCAACTGTCACAACTCCAGATCCGATTCCTGTATCTTGCCAGGGTGTATCTATTGACAACTATATTCCAGACTCGATTCATGTATCCTGCCAGGGCACGTCTGAAGAGTTCGAAGATCCGATTCTTGTATCCTGCCAGGGTGTATCTATTGACGACTATTCTCCGGACTCGATTCCTGTATCTTGCCAGGGCACGTCTGAAGAGTTTAAAGATTCGATTCCTGTATCCAGCCAGGGCACATCTACATAAAGAGTTTGAAGATCAACTCCTGTAACAGGCCAGGTAATTATTTTTCTTTCTCAGGTACGCAAGTTCTCGCTAAGGAATCTCTTACGCGATCGAAACCCTCCCAATGGCATCTATAAGCCCATCTCTCCACTTACCAACAGTCTCCAGATGGCATCTATAAGCCCATCCTCCTATCCATCAGTCTCTAAATGGCATCTATAAGCCCATTCCCACCATCACACTGCTGACATTCTACTATGTGAATGCAAATTTCTGGCCACTCTAGTGTTCAATCATCTTCCACCTTCGGATCACGAAAGGCACGCCAGCCAATCTACATCCTCAGGTCTAAGAAGATTGAACAGGGGCAACTGTTGTACCCCAAAATTTTCCCTCCCATATTCTTCAAGATTTGCCAAGATCAAGCTTCAAAATCTCTCAAAGGTTGCACAGTCCAAATGCCTCCTAACACAGTCAAAATTAGGGTTTTGGTTCTTGCAAAGAAATTGAGGTTTCCAAGGGTCAAATCAAGTCCCACATGCCTACATACATTGTCAAGCATCCATATGCCAAGTTTCAAGACTCACAGCATCAAACTGCACAGTCAAAAACCCTAATTGCTTCACAGTCAACTATAGGGGCAAAATGGTCATTTGACAGTCAGAAGTCAAAATTTTTGGTCAACATCTTATTTTGAAGCCACAAACATCATTTTATCAATTCTTGATCATGATTCTCAAAGCATGGCTCAAAAAGTCTCAAGATGCAAAAGTTTCTATTTTTGGACAATTGAAAAAGTCAACTACAATTTAACCAAGGCATAACTTCTTCATGGTTCATCAGAAAAATTACATCCAAAGCTCATTTTGAAGAGGATGACATTTCCTACAACCCATCTTCACACTTCAAGTCCAAGAAATGCTCTCACAAAAAGTTATCAATTTCAACATTATAGGTCATTTTCAAAAGTCAACAAAAAGGCACTTTAAGTCAAAGACCATAACTTGAGATTGGTAAATCAAAATGACATGGGACCAAAGACATTTGTTAGAGGACTTCAAGACCTTTCCAAAATGTCCAAGAACATGATCATAGCTTCAAAATTGAGCAAGATATGCCTTGGAGAAGTTGGGAAAGTTTTGGGAATTTTGAAAAGTCAACTTTGCTTCAAAAGCTTCAAAATTGCTAATGGGCCTCAATTTCTTTCTTGAATCATTACCCAAAGCCTATTCACGACCCATTAAGCTCAAAGGGATTTATTTTCTTATTTTTAATTAATTAATTGAATTTTTATTCTTATTAATTCATTTAATTAGATTTAATTATGAGAAAAATATCAAATAATGGTTTTAAATCTTTTTTGTGCAGCAAATATGTTCATTATATACAAAAGATTTCGTGCATCATATCAAGGGGACAATATCATCGATATTTGGCAATATTGGCATGGAAAAAAGATTGAAAAAGATATGGAAAAATCAAATATTGAAATCATCAATTCATGGACCTTGGGCTTGTTTTCTTGACCTAATTTCATTCAGATACTTATACACAAGCTAACCCTATTCCAAGAGACACGAAAAACTGCTAAAGAACTCAGAACCACTTTGCAAAATTTCCACCAAAACTTGAAAACTGAAATCATAGTTACAGGGCGTTTCAAAGCATAACAAGCATTCCAATACGTTGCTGAACCTCCCATGAGTCGATTGCAATCAAGAACGAGTCCCCATACTCCAAGAATCGGTAGAACAGAGTCACACTTTTCATGAATATGTCCATAATCGATTTTTGATTTCCATGCATTATTCATGTGTTTTATTTGTTGATTTACACTAACAATGATGTTCTGAAGCGATTGGTAATGTTTAATTGGACTAACACTGCCTGTAGCCAGATATGCCATAGACGAAAATTAGGTTTTCCAAAGCTTCAGAATAGGGCTTTCATGTAGAGGTAAAATTGGACCTTGAGACCTATGCCATTGAATTCAGGAGCTCCATACGAATTGAACCAATACCTCGCGCCCAATTTCTTTGATCCATAGGTGTAATCGCTATTTTCATGAGTTACAGTTTGTGGGGGTTTAAAACCCCCGCTACTTGTTTTCTATTTGCAGGTAAACGAAGAAGAAAGCCAGCGTGTCATCATGTGATAGGGGCATTCAAATTTGGCGCGTGATTTTTTGTTCATACCACTAACACTTGTTTTTTTATATAATAATCACTCTTCATTATGTTAACAAACGCGTACAGCATCTCAGTTGGTAGTGGACATGTGTTGCAAGCCTTGGGACCTGGGTTCGAGTCCCAGGTCCCCCCATATGTTTAATAATTTTTGTCTTAACATGTTCCTATGCAGCATCCCTTCAACGCTCCACCATGAGCCTCACGTCCAAGCTTGCCACATGGCCATGAGCTTCAATCCAAGGGTCTCAGAAGGAACTCCATGATGCACACCAGTCAATGAACGTGCACACTATCCTGGAAAGTCAACCAGGCCTTGTCTTGATGGGCCAAAATCACTTTAAAAAACCTCCAAAATGGGCCAGACACCCCCCAATGTTTGTATTCTATTTTTTAATTTCCTTTTCTTTTCTTTTTTCTTTTAATTTGTTTTAATTTGTTTTAATTGTTTTAATTGTTTTATTTAATTCACCTAAAATAATTGTCATAATAAAAAATCAGAAACCAAAAAATATTTAATATTTAATTCTTATTAATTTCACTATTAGAATATTTTTGTAAATAAATGCTAAGTAATTAATTTAGTTAAATTAGGTTTCAATTTTAACTCTTTATTAATAAATAAAAAATATGTATAAATTAGGGTTTTTGACATTTTTCATCCTTTTCTTAATAAATAATTTTCTCTCATTATTATTATTATTAATTACTATTTATTTTTGTAAATACACATGTACATTAATTAATTAGTAAATTAGGTCAACTTTAATATTTTTCATAAATAATTAAAAATAACTTAGAATTAGAGTTTCTTTTAATTTTAATCTTCTTTATTTCATAAATACAAAAAACATAAAAACAATTTCTTTTCTTAATTAGATAATTAATTAGCTCTTTAATTCAATTTAATTTCAAAAGGGTCTAAACCCTCGGACGTCCTAACTTTTATTCTTTCGCACATTATTCTTATTTTCTTTTGAATATTATGTAACTGCTCAAGGCTTGTAATAGTAATTAGGTCTTTCTTTTTACTTTCCGCATCTTTTATCAAACGGGTATTTGTAATTTGGCGATGTATAGACTCGCGCCTTGTAATAGCGTAGGATTTATCTTTCCGCATTTAACTTTCCGCACTTTATTTTTCGCACTCCTAACTGTTAAAAATGCATGAAAGACTGAATGACAATTAAAAGCAACTCGTAGATCACCAAATAACATGATCAAAGATAAACATTAAACTGAAAAACAACACACAAGCACATTCCACTCTTAGGGTACGCCTCACTCGTTACCTCGAATGTGGTTGTCAAGTATAGGGTGTCTTAGAGGTCGCCCTCCTGTCTAAAGATCCCGTTGCCTCGAAACGGTTGCCTCGGATAAAAAAGGATCTAGGACATTAGGGTTACTTCTAAGGTTTCCTACTATTGCTTTGGTGACCACAATGTCCCTAATAATCAAATTGACCCAAATAACTCCAACGATGGTGCTACCTACCTCTCAATGGTGGGATGGCGTTATCTTAAGGACTCTTACACAGCCTAATTCCTTAGAGTAGGTATATTCTCGTAGGTACTTGCTCTTTTAAAAAAAAACAAACCAAATACTTTTCGCACTCACACTTTCAAAAGTTTTCAAAATAAATTTTTCATACACTCTTGAGGACAGATACAAGAGTTACTTAGAAATTTTTCAACGAAACTTTTTTTCAAAACCCACTCACATTTGAAAAGCAAACATCTTTTGAAAATATAAGAGCAAGTACCTAAGAGCCCATGGATAACCATGGATAGAAAGGGTGCTAACACCTTCCCTTTCTATAAATCTACCTCCTGAACCGAGAGACATCTCAAAGAAGGAATTTTGCTGTGCTTTTGTCCTTTCCATGTTGGAGAACATAAAAGACGGTGGCGACTCTTGCTTACCGCGACATACGCGATCCAGCTTTAAACAGTCAGTTCTAAATCCACCGATCACAAAGGGTGTATGGCAACCTTCCGGAGAAATGAGTATCGCACCGATACCGTTGCCAAGTGCATTTGAAGCACCATCAAAGCACAGGGTCCATCGGGATCCTTGTTCAGGTCCGTCATACGGTCCGTTACTTTCAATGTTGTCCAATGTCATGATATCCTCGTCAGGGAAGTCGAATCTCATAGATTGGTAATCTTCGACGGCTTGATGAGCTAGATGGTCAGCTAGTACACTCCCCTTTATAGCTTTTTGGGTAGTATACTGGATATCATACTCTGTCAGGATCATTTTCCATCTAGCGATTCTTCTAGATAAAGCAGGCTTCTCGAAGATATACTTGATCGGATCCATTTTGGAAATCAGCAAAGTGGTATGAGTCAACATATACTGCCTTAGCCGGCGAGCAACCCATACCAAAGCACATCAAGTTTTCTTGAGCAGTGAGTAGCGAGTCTCACAGTCGGTAAACTTTTTACTAAGGTAATAAATGGCATGCTCTTTTCGGCCAAACTCGTCATGTTGGCCCAGTACGCACCCCATTGAATTATCCAAAATAGTCAGATACATGATTAACGACCTTCCTTCGACGGGTGGCATCAAGATAGAAGGTTCCAGTAAATATTCCTTGATCTTATCAAAAGCAACTTGACAATCACTGTTCCATTCAACCACCTGATCTTTCTTCAACCGCTTGAAGATTGGCTCACAGGTAGATGTTAGGTGAGATATGAACCTCGCAATATAGTTTAAGCGTCCCAAGAAACCTCTAACCTCATTTTCAGTGCGGGGGGCAGGCATTTCTTGTATAGATTTTACTTTAGCTGGATCAACCTCAATGCCTTTGTTGTTGACAATAAATCCCAAAAGTTTACCAGACCTGACTCCAAAAGTGCACTTGCTTGGGTTCAGTCTGAGCTTATACTCCTTCAATCTGACAAACAGCTTTCGCAGATGATCAAGGTGTTCTTCTTCTGTCTGTGAACGGGCTATCATGTCGTCTACGTAGACTTCAATCTCATGATGTATCATATCATGAAACAAAGCTACCATGGCGCGTTGATAGGTTGCCCCAGTATTCTTCAGTCCGAATGGCATCACTTTGTAGCAGAAGGTACCCCACTGCATGACAAAAGTAGTCTTCTCCATGTCTTCGGGGGCCATTTTGATCTGGTTGTATCCTGAGAATCCATCCATGAAGAAAAATACCTTGTGTTGAGCTGTGTTGTCAACCAAGATGTCGACGTGTGGCAGTGGAAAATCGTCTTTAGGGCTAGCCCTGTTTAAATCCCTGTAGTCTACACACATTCTGACTTTGCCGTCCTTTTTAGGCACGGGCACAATGTTAGCAACCCATTGTGGATAGGAAGTAACAGCCAGAAAGCCAGCGTTGAATTGCTTCATTACCTCAACTTTGATCTTCTCAGACATGTCGGGCCTCATTCGGCGGACCTTTTGTTTGATCGGTGGACAGTATTCTCTTATAGGGAGAGGGTGAACCACGATATCTGTATCTAATCCCGACATGTCTTCATAGGACCAGACAAAGATCTCAACATATTCGTTCAACAACTGCACTAAGCGCTCTTTGACACTTGGTTCCAGGTTGGCACCCACTTTTACCTCTTTCTTGTCTTCCTCTGTTCCCAAGTTGATGGTCTCTAGCAACTCTTCATGGGGCAGAATAGCCCTTTCCTCTTGTTGCAGAAGTCTGGCTAGCTCACCAGGCACTTCACAATCTTCATCATCTTCGTACTCGGCATGATTGACCAAATCTTCAGAGTCACCGAAGGCTAAAGCAGAATAGTCACCCATGGAATCCGGAGTGGATGGGTACCTGCATTTTGTGAGTGTGGGTGTGTGTAAGGGATAGCCATCCTTAAAAAAAACAAAATGTAAAAGGAAAGAAAATGAACACAACAATTTATAGATGAAAACGTCCAATGATTCATTTAAACATGGCATATGATAATGAACAAATCAAACCCTTACAAATGGACCTATATGCCCCGGGTAGGGTATAAGGCGAAAAGAGTGTGTACGAATTGTTTAATTATTATAGACCAAAATAGGAAATTGTTCAAAGATAAATTACTGGTTGATGAAAGTGATGGGAACGAAGTCTTTCGCTTCCCAGTTGCTTAATCCTCCTTTGACGGTTGGAAAGATCCAATCTTCAAAGTTGTCTTCTTCATCATCATCTTCTAAGGCATTAATTCCATGGTGAGTGATTTTAAAGGGTGGTCCTCCAGCCCGGGAGCGACGCACAGCTTTCTGGCCAACAGCAGTAAAACCTAGTCCGAACTTGTCTGTCTTGTGAGGAAACTCAGGCAGTTGCCCCCACACTGTACTCCTTCCTTCTTTGATTACAGCCTCCGCATCCTTGAGAGATGTCATCCGAGATACAGGCTTGGAAATGATAGGCACATCAGTCATTGTCTTTGCCACTGTAACTTCAGGAGAAACTTCCTCAAAATATTGGAAAGGCGTTTCTATGAATTCTCCATCCAACTCCACATAGCGGAAGGAGTTGAGGTGACTTATCATGTACTCTTCCTCACCGTGCACCGTTATAATCTTACCCTGAACAGGATACTTTAGCATTTGGTGTAAAGAGGAGGTAACTGCCCCAGCATAGTGGATCCATGTCCTTCCCAACAAACATGAATATGAAGGACGGATGTCCATCACATAAAAGGTATAGTTGAAAGTCTCGGTTCCCACTTTGATTTGGATGTCCACCTCTCCGTGGACCATCCGCTTAGAACCGTCGAAGGCTCTAACAATGATGTTATTGGGTTTTAAAGTCAAACCTTCACAGTCTAGCCTGTCCAACGCCTTTTTCGGCAGCACATTCAAAGATGAAACGGTATCAACTAGGACACGGGCAAGTGTGGTTCCCCTGCATTCTATTGAGACATGCAACGCGTCGTTGTGCTTCCTTCCCTTAGGGGTCAAATCAGCATCAGAAAAACCAAGACCGCTATCAACTGTGAGGCTAGCTACGCACTCTTGAAATTGGTCAGCGGAAGTCTCTTGAGGCATGTGTGTCATCTTTAGAAATTTGATTAAGGCCTTGGCATGGGCCTCAGAGCAGAGCAGGAGAGCCAACATGGAGATTTTGGAAGGGGTCTGCCCTAGCTGCTCCACGACATCGTAGTCGCTCTTCTTGATTATCTTTAAGATTTCTTCCATTTCTTTCTGGGTGGTTTCAGGGATTACCACAGCCTGAGCCTTCATCCTGATAGGCGCTTCTAGTATCCCCTTACCCTTATCAGTAGTATCAACAGAGGGTCTAACTTCAGGAATATCCAATTCTTCAATTACCGGGATTCACACAGATGGCTTGACAAGCACAGAAGCTTTTGAGGGTCCGAAGACTGCTCGTGGAGAAGCAATCTCCGGAGAGAAGATCCTTCCGCTGCGAGTTATCTTGCCCGTTCCCACAATATTCCCTATATCAGGGGTTTCATCATCGGAATTCTCTTGGACTGATTCAATTTGCTTGACACCATGGTAGAAGATTTCTCCTCCGTAATTCCATGGTATCGTCTTATTAGATTTATACGGGACAGGCCCCAGCATAATGATTTTCAACGGCACAAACTTAGGATCAGGCGTAATCTTGACAGGCCTTTTGTAGGTCTTGGGAAGATTTTCGGAGATGGTTATTATTGCAATGTCATTGGTAGGAGTAACAAAGGTAGCAGGAGTAACAGGAGTGGTGGTATCAACAGGAGTCTTTTGGAAGAGTATCTCTTGGGTATCCATCAGGCGTTGGATGCCTGATTTCAACATTGGGCAGTCAGCTCGTATGTTTAAACAAAAGTAACAGTCTTTTCCACAACCTGGGAATACCCCAGCTTTCATCAAATTCATTTTAATCACTGGTAAGGGAGTCAAAAGGTCAGCAACATTGGTAACATGAAGGTCTTCCATAACGGCATGAACATTATGACTGTGCTTGGGCATTGGAGCGGATATCACGTTGGGTTTTTCAGGAGCATCAAACTCTACCTCCTTGGCGTCTATCAGGTCTTGGATCTTGTTTTTAAGAGCCCAACAGTTGTTGGTATCATGCTCTACACTGTCAGAGTGGTACGCACATTTTGCATTGGAGTGATAATAAGGAGAAGAGGTATTAGGGTTCTTCGACACTTCTTTCAAATTGGTGAGATTCAGCTTTAACAAATGAGGGAGGACTTGAGCCGGTGTCATGTTGATTCGGGTGAATTGCTGTTGTGGCCTTTCTACCCTTTGCTGGTTAGATCTTGGCTGATTGCTGCGAGGTTGATCGGTTGAAGAGTTTTGGATCATCACAACCCCTACCATTGGTCGATGCTCCGCTCTTCCTTGATTTTTCTGGGAATACACAGCAGAAGCTTCTTTCTTGGCTGGGAAGGCCTTCTTAATAGCATTGGAAGCGGAGGCATCCTTCTGAATTTTACCACTTTTAATGCCAGCCTCGACCCTTTCACCGGTCATAATTAATTCGGTGAATCCTGCAGATGAACTCCCGATTAAATGATTGAAGAATGGGCCAGATAGGGTCCCTAAAAATATGTCAACCAGCTCTCTATCCGACAATGGTGGCTGCACCCTTCCAGCCAGATCACGCCACTTCTGGGCATACTCCTTAAATCCCTCATTAGAAGCCATACCCATACTCTGTAGTTGAGTACGAGTAGGCGCTAAATCAGCATTGTATTGGTATTGTCAGTAGAACGCAGCAGCTAAATCTTCCCAGTTATGAACATCCGATCTCTCAAGTTGATAGAACCAGTCCAATTGTGTGCTTGACAAACTGTCTTGGAAAAAGTGGACCCAAAGATCCTTATCAGATGAGTGAGGTTGGAACTTTCTGACGTAGGATCTCAGATGCATCTTTGGACAGGACAAACCGCCATACTTAGCAAATGTAGGAACTTTGAACTTGGGAGGAATGACGATCCCAGCGACCAACCCTAGTTCTTCGAAATCTAAACCGGGTACCCTTTGTAACTCCATGACTGCCAACCGATCCTCAAGATTTTTAAATTTATCATCCGCCGGGGGATATTTCTGTTCGGAGTAATCTTCATCCTCTTCCTCTTCTTCTTCTTCTTCAACTTCAGATTCAGAAGGTACCACAGCTCCTTTTCCTTTACCAGCCCCTTCATCAGACGTCGAGGGGAACTTGAGGGCCTTTCTAGCCTGGCTTTCAAACCTTCTTCCCATAGTAACCACACTTATCCTTTTCTTCTTTCTCTCTTTATCCAACAGTGCTTTAAGGTCCTCTTGACCCTTTGCTAAGGTCACGAGGAGTTACTGGAATTGCGAATTCTGTGCTTGCAGATCCTTAACCGTCTGCTCCAAATCCATCTTGCTAAAATAAACAACAGAAAGATAAGGAAACCTAGTGTGAAGACCTGTTTATGCGTATGATGAATGATATGTTATTCATGTAATGCATTCAAGGATTCAGAAATTCAAATTTGTTACAAACAAAAAAGAACACACGTCATATTAAGCAGAAATTTGTTAGTACATAAATGCCCCATGGGCAAAATATTACAGAATTCTTAATGTAAAAAGACATTGCGCATCCTTTTTGGTGTGATGTAAGTGTTGAGAGTTTCCTCCTCATGAAGTTGGCGGGTAAGCTCCAAAACCTTCTTCTCACTGGCGTAGAAGCTGGCTTCAAAAGTATTTCGTTCTTCTTTGAGTTGGATCCAACTCTTTTGCAATTCTTCCAATGATGTTGGCATGTCAGGATATAGGAGGGTGTATGGAACCTCTCCTTCCCTAACAGGCTCTTTGATCATGGGGAGAATGTGAGGGTAAGGCATCATAAGACTCTGGGCGCGGGTTCGTACCCACTTGAGGTAAGGCTCAAGGGGGATGGAATTCTTGTGCCCCAGTGTCTTACTATCCACCTTGTTTGGCATCCTCCAAGCTCTGATGAACCTTTGTCGAAGTCCTTGCGCATCGTTGTCGAAGTCAAAAATTAGGTCATGAATCAGCATATCATGAGGGCCATTCCTCCGAGCATATCCAAATTGTCTCAAAGCTAGACAGGGGTTTTAGGTAATTCCTCCCCTAATGCCAAGTAGTGGGACATTAGAGAATTCCCCACAATGATCAATGATGATGACATTTTCTCTGGACCGAGAACACCAATGAACATCAGAATGTGTGAGGGTCATCAATCGTTGTGACCACCTTAAACCCTGCTCATTCTTCAGAACTGATTGTGGAAGGTGAGAAATAAACCACCTTGCTAGGAGAGGAGTACAACACATGAGAACACCTCTTTTCCTCATTGTTCGTGTGTAAAATGAGTGTAGGATGTCTCCAAGCAATGTAGGTACAGGATCCGAGATATGAAAATCTTGACAGTATTCACATCTATAAGCTGATCAGGGTTTGGGAACAAGACCAACCCATAGATGAGTAGTGCTACAATCTCCTCAAAGGCTTGTAGATCTAGAGAATTCCAGCAGTCTTGTGCCTTCTTAAACAGAAACTTTGCCAAGAAACCCTTGACACCACTTCTGGTTTCCCAATGACCTTTGATATCAGATGGTTGCAAGTGTAATGCTTGAGCAACATCTTCAGGATTTGGTTCTTTTTCTGTACCATTGTAGGGTAGTTGATGAAGAATAGGAATTCTCAGGAGTTGAGAAAATTCCTCCAAAGAAGGTACTAGTTGATAATCAGGGAATGTGAAACAGTGGTGTAGGGGGTCAAAGAACGAGAACTTTCACCATGTCTTCTTCAATGTTGGAGTTGACCAAGCTGAGAAGCCTACCATGTCTTTCACTGAAAGGATAATTCTATGGAATCTTGGAAGTAAGCTCCTTGAGTTGAGGAGGGATTCTCACAAGGTTGACTTGAATTGTTTTCCTGCGAAGAGATTCCATGACCTACAAAACAAGAACAAAGATGAAGATCCAAACCCTTGAAATGGTCAGTGGATGCATATGATGCTTTATGATGTTCATGATGTATGCACAAGCACATGTACAAGCAAATCATACAAGATCCTAGTTTCAGGCTTGCATGAGGTTTCATAGGTAAGTACCCTCTTGAAGTTAGTTGGCTCAAACCTGTCCTATAAATAGTAACCGGATTCTAAGGAGCTCAATATCATTGGATCATTTTCTATGTTCATTGTTTTGGTTTAGCCACTTAACTGGCGACCAAAATATTCCAAGAAAACAACCCTCAATGAGTGTAGTATCGAGTATCTACCAACTTCGGACTGCACCAAAGCCGGTCATCTCACTACCCCTAAAAAAGGCCAAGATGGTCAAGTAAGGTTCTAAGAGTTCATTAGTACTTCATGACATCACTCAGCGGCCCCGTATTCTCTTTGATTGACTCAAAGGCTACCGGTACTCACAAATATGTCGCACTAATATAGCTATTGTTTCAACCATGTCGGTATACCCCGCACAGTTTCCACAACGTATTGCTATTTACCTATGAATGTTTCCCAAAAATCCGGGTGGAGGATTCAAAACCCAAACAAGAGAACCAAATGTAAAGCAATCAAAGCAAACAAGATAATCATGCAAAGGTGATCTAAACCCTAAGGTTACTCCACTTTTAAAATATTCCCCAGCAGAGTCGCCAGTTCTGTGATATGGTGGGAGAACTGACTCGGTGTCTTGCGTTTGTGTTCGCAAATGTTTCGGTTTAGCAAGAGTCGCCACCTACTTTTTATTTTATCCCAAGGAAAGGTCAAAAAGCACAGGAAAGACCTTTGAGATGTTTTCTTGGGTTCGGGGAGTAGATTATAGAAAGGGAAGGTATTAGCACCCTTTCTATCCATGGTTATCCATGGGCTCTTAGTTACTTGTTTAGATCACTTGCTTTGCTTTTCAATTGTTTGAAATGGTGCTCTTCAATTGTTTGAAATGGTGCTTTGTGTGTGGTTTTGAAAGATGTTTTAAAAAGAGGCCATCATTGTGGAAACCTCTATAATAATTCTTGTTTGAATGTATACAAAGGCGTTTTTGTCTTTTGAAAAGTTTTCAATGTATGAAAGTTTGGATTTTGAAATTGTGTTGTGAAGTGTGTTTGAAAATGGCAAGGATGTTTTTGCAAGCTTTTGATCAAGTAACTAAGAGTTGTCTACCCTATTTTACTCAAAGATCTTTCTTATGTCTTTAACCCTTTTAACAGTGTTGTTTCACCATTGTATTTGGTGAATAACCATTGTATTTCAGTGAGGCCTGAGGTTCTTTTGAGCTTGCTTGATGTTCCCTGGACCTTTACCAATGCTTAGTTTGCTTTGAAATGGTCTGAATCTCTCTATAGAACTCAACCTGCAAAGCTTCAAAACAGAAATGGTAAACAATGTAAATGGAGTTACAGTTGGCAATGGAGGTTTGGGATATCTTGAGTGAGTTGAATGGAAGGTATTGGAACTGGTTTGGGGCAAAACGCACGAGGGGTTTGTGAGATGGAACTCAAAGTGCAGAAGTTGCCCTGTTTTGCAAGAGGAAGGTGATTCTGTGTTTTGGAAGGTTTGAGGGTTCAACAACTCATGTTTCTGGCTCAAAGCAAAGTTCAAAACTTGTTTGGAATGTTGGCAAGAGTTGGATATATCAGATGTGCAAGTTGTTGACCTTTTGCATAATTACTTGGTTTTGAAGTAAAAAGTGAGAGTTGACAATGATATGGCTGTACTGGCTTGTAACCTAGCTGCACAAAGTTGTTGAACTTTGCCTGACATTAGGGAGCCTTGTTTGCAGCAAAGGACTTGGTGTATGGCTCAAGAAATGCAATTTGACATAAAGCATGCTTTATGTAAATGGAAGTGCTACCTTTATGCCCAAAATGGATTTATTCATTGTGCCAAGCTCTAATGATCAGAATAACACCAATGTCCAATGAGTTTGCATTCAATTTTTGAGTGTGAATTGGTTTAGAGACCTGTAATCAAGTACTAAGCTAGTTTGGACAGATTTTGCAACTTGTGTCAATATGTATTGGCCATGGATACAAAGTGAGTTTTTGCCAACTTCAAGCATTCGATTCTCCCTAACCACATATGTGTTTGAGGAGTTCTTGGATAATTTGGAAAGCTTGCAACATGTACTATAATACATATTTGAAATGTAACTTGATACTCCAAGTGGAACTATGTGAAAAATTTCCAAGAAGATAGGTCAAAATCCTGCCTAAATTAGGGCAAAATTTCTGTAAGTTAAAAGTTTTAGGGACCCTTGTTCCAAAAATCATAACTTGAGATCCAAGCTTCTTTTTAGAAAACTTTGTGAATAAAAATTGTAGACTTTGTGGAGGAATACAACTTTCATGTTTTAAGTTTTGTTTGAATCCATTTGCATCTTGGTGAAAATGTGGGGCAAAGTTAGGAAAAATTAAGAAAATTTCATAACTTAGAAAATTTCTAAGTTATGAAAATTTTCAATTCCAAACCCTAATTTGCAATTTTGGGTTTCTTGATGAACACGTTTCATAATTTGACACATCTTGGTGAAAAATGACCCTTGGCACTTGATTTTGACCAAAAAGTCAAAGTTTGACTTTTCAGTGTACAGTCAAATTTTGATCAATTGACTAAAAAATTCATCTGTCAATCCTATGCATTTGAGATCTTTTGAACTTGTTAAATAAGTCAAGATGATGCCTTTGAGCCCTTGAGTCTATGGTTGAACTTGATTGCCATTGGCTAGGTCAAACAGTCAAAAATTGCCTTTGTACAGTCAAAACCCTAAAAATGACCATTTTGCCCTTTTGGTGATCTGATCAAATTTCTTGTGGAATTATGGTCCAAACTTGATCAAATGGTTCACATGAGTTCATAATGTTGACGAGGGTCAAAATTCATGAGGTTTGACTGTAAATTGGTCACAGTTGACTTTTCCCCCAATACAGCTGATTTCTAGGTCAACTGTCCAATTGACTGGGCAAAAATTTAATTCAAGGCTTGAAACTTGGTATGGACAAACTTATGAGTCCAACATGAAGTATGAAAGTCACTTTGTGCATTGAAGGTCCCAAAATCCCTGTGCAAACTCAAACCCTAATTTAGGTCAACAGTGCAAGGAGGTGTCTTGAGCAGAGCAAACCCTAGCTTGTGTTGAGTTCCAAGAGTCTTGTGATGATAAATGTTGATAAAATGAGAGGGAAAATTTTGGGGTACAACACCCATTTAGCAAAAAATGCAAATTTGAGCACATTTGACTTTTGGCAATTTTGCATAAATGGTCAACTTGGCCAATGCATAACTCTCTCAATTTTGACCCTAGAGAGGTGTTCTTGGACTTTTTAGAAAGCTTAGGATGTCCTCTAAGAAATAATTTTTGTCTCATATAAATTGAATCTTCCATGTTCATGTATGAAACTTTGACCCAAAAGGTGTTTTTGTTGACTTTTCAAAAGGACCTATAATGTCAAAATTCATATCTTTTTGTGAGTGTGTATTCTGAACTTGGGAGATGAAGATGAATTGCATGGAATTACATCCTCTTCAAAATGAGATTTGAATGGGTCATTTCTGATAAAGTATGAGAACGTTATGCTTGGTAAAAGTTGAGTTGACTTTTCCTGTAAAACCCTAATTTAGCAACTTTTGGGTTTTGATGAATTGTGAGCAATCCTTGAGGAATCGTGATCAACCCTTGATCAAATGATGAATAATACTTAAAAATGAGGATGTTGACCAAAAATCTTGAAGTTTGACTGTATGTGGGCCACATTTGTCTTTTGACCTAGTATAGTTGATTTTTAGGCATTTGAGCAATTGATTGAGCAAACTTCTTCTGCAAAGCTTGAAACTTGACATGGATGATCTTGAGGAAATATTAGGAAAATGGTGAGCATTTGAGTACTTTGTGGTTCACACATCTTGATGAAAATGGAAACCCTAATTAGAGATAGACTGCCTTAGGAGAGAGTTTGTCTGGTCAACTCTTGAACTTCCCTGAGCAATTTGGGGACCTCACTTGCCATGTGTTGAGAAATATGGGAGGGAAAATTTTGGGGTACAACAGTTGCCCCTGTTCAATCTTCTTAAACCTGAAGATGTAGATTGGCTCGTCTGCCTTTCGTGATCTAAAGGTGGAAGATGATTGAACACTAGAGTGCCCAAAAATTTGCACTCGCATGAAGTGATACCTGATTTGTGATATCAGGAATGGGCTTATAGATGTCATTTGGTAGTTGCTAGAGAATTGTCGGAGATGGGCTTAAATATGCCATCCGAAGAAGTGTCGATCGCATAAGAGATTCCTTTGCAAGAACCCGTATACCTGTTGTTGAGGAGGACTTCGCTGGGGAATGCTAGCCTCTGTCTTGGGAGAAATAGAGTTTTAGGAGCTTCAGTTGTCCGTTACTCTACTGGGAATAATTCCGGTTTGGGAAGCGGAAGTGAACTGCGTATCTGTTCAGGGTATATGCTGCACCGCGACTTTCTGGGGAGATGTGAAACCAATTGTGTTTGATCGGGTCCCAGTCTTACAGTGTTGTGGACTGTTGTCTGGGGATCCAAGAGGCAGAACCCGGATAGTAAGGTTATGAGAAGGAACCTGGATAGTAAGGTTACTTCGAGGTGAAAGCCTGGGTAGTGGGGTTGTGAGAAGGAACCTGGGTAGTAGGGTTACTTCGACATTAAAGCTTGGATAGTAGGGCTTGAGAAAGAACCTGGATAGTAGGGTTACTTCGATATGAAAGCATGGATAGTAGGGCTTGAAAGGAACCTGGATAGTAGGGTTACTTCGATATGAAAGCCAAGATAGTAGGGTTGTGAGAAGGAACCTGGATGGTAGGGTTACTTTGATATGAGAGCCTGGGTAGTAGGGCTGTAAGAAGGAACCTGGATGGTAGGGTTACTTCGATATGAGAGCCTGGGTAGTAGGGTTGTGAGAAGGAACCTGGATAGTAGGGTTACTTAGATATGAAAGCCTGGATAGTAGGGTTGTGAGAAGGAACCTGGATAGTAGGGTTACTTCGATATGGAAGTCGGGATAGTAGGGTTGTGAGAAGGAACCTGGATAATAGGGTTACTTTGATATGGAAGTAGGGATAGTAGGGCTGTGAGAAGGAACTTGGGTAGTAGGGTTACTTCGATATGAAAGCCTGGATAGTAGGGTTGTGAAAAGGAACCTGGATAGTAGGGTTACTTTGATATGGAAGCTGGGATAGTAGGTCTGTGAGAAGGAACCTGGATAGTAGGGTTACTTCGATATGGAAGTCGGGATAGTAGGGCTGTGAGAAGGAACCTGGATAGTAGGGTTACTTCGATATGGAAGCCGGGATAGTAGGGTTGTGAGAAGGAACCTGGGTAGTAGGGTTACTTCGATATGAAAGCCTGGATAGTAAGGCTGTGAGAAGAAACTTGGGTAGTAGGGTTACTTCGATATGAAAGCCTGGATAGTAGGGCTGCTGAGAAGGAACCTAGATAGTAGGGTTACTTTGAGATGAAAGCCTGGATAGTAGGGCTGTGATAAGGAACCTGGATAGTAGGGTTACTTCGATATGGAAGTCAGGATGGTAGGGCTGTGAGAAGGAACCTGGATAGTAGGGTTACTTCGATATGGAAGTCGGGATAGTAGGGTTGTGAGAAGGAACTTGGGTAGTAGGGTTACTTCGAAATGAAAGCCTGGATAGTAGGGCTGTGAGAAGGAACATGGATAGTAAGGTTACTTCGATATGAGTTTAGGTAAAACTGCAGAGGGAACCTGGGTAAGGTTTCTTTGTGATGAGTCGGTGTAGAACTTCAGGAGGAACTTGGGTAAGGTTGTTTTTGTCGCACTGATGATTACTCTGTTTAGCTTCGAGTGTTGATCATGGACCTGCTGGAAATTGTTGATAATGACTGTCTTTCCTGAAAGGAATACAGGGTTAGTTATGTGTGATGCATGAGATGCATTGTGATGAGGTTCTCAAAATAACTGAGATTATGTTATATGTAATGTATGTACATGTCATGATGTATGAACATGAAATGCCGACATAATAATCTGAGTCCGAGAACATAAATCCCTGACTGCCATTTGGAGAGTATGAGAAATAGTTTTATTGATTGCTGTAAAAACCATAGTTCCTCTACTTCTGTTGGGGATGGTGAACAAAGATGACTATGCTGGGGATTTCCCCCTTGTTTACAGATATCCTGTCGAAAGAGACCCTGTCTAAGGATAGCTCTGCGGGGAATAACTCTGTTGGAGAGGAGATACTTTGTTGATAGATCTACTGATTTGGAGAAATAAACTCAACTGGGGATGAATTTCCGTTGCTGGAGATAATGAATTCTATTGGAGATTGAATTTCTGCTTGTGAGAGAAATAAACTCTGCTTGGGGAACAATTTACTGACTCACTCGCGATTGTGAACCTCAGCTGGGGAGAGTTATGTCCTGTTCGGGAAAGCTAACATCACTGTCTTTGGATACTTTTTACTCTGTGGGGAGTGTATGTACCACTACTCGTTGTTCTCTAGCTTGCTCTATCCCGACACCTGATGGGCGGAGTAACTGTAAGGTTTGGGCACTTCTTGTTTTCCCTGTTTTTAGCATTACGAGTAATCGTCTTTTGTTTCTTGTGTAAATGTTTATGAGCAGCCATTATTTTCAAATGCATATATCAAAAATGAATCATTGGACGTTCTTGCAAAACAAAAAAGAAAAAAGAAAAAACAAATTGAAATTTCTTGTAAAAATGAATTGTGTTGATTTTTGAAGTTGGCCCGTAATAGGCGTTTTGTACAAGGAGACTGACGTCCTAATAAGAGAACGCCACCGAAAGATAGAAATTACAATTTGTGTAAAAGAAAGAAAAACAACTATGTGAAATGACCCCATTGGGTTCCAACTCTGCTATTGCCTTTATATCTTCAAGCGTCTCATCACTTCGCTGCTTGGTCGAAGGTGGATCAGATTGATTGGCGTCGCCCGAGCTTGATAGTCGATACTGACGTCTGGTTGCGAGATGATCCCATGAGACATAGTGTTACGCTTCAATCCCTAATTTTTTCCTGGACCGCCCTTTCGGGTTTTCAGTCCACCGGGATACCCTTTTTTGCCCAAGTCGCCTTTTTCAGGTTTTCGACTTGTCGGGTGTACAATTTTTTTTTCATTTTCATCCCTTACTTTTGCCCGAACCCTTTTGGTTCGCCGGGAAGCCCTTATTTTTTCCTAGGCCAGTCAACCTAGCGGGTCTTTGATTATGCGTAGTATTTTTTCACTATGTCTGCATTGACAGGGTGAGGAAGGTCGTCACCATCTATGGTGGTTAGAATCATAGCTCCTCCCGAGAAAATGTTCTTAACCACAAATGGACCTTCGTATGTGGGGGTCCATTTTCCCCTGGGATCGCCTTGCGGTAGTATGATGTGTTTGATCACTAGATCCCCGACTTAATATTCTTGACGTCTGACTTTCTTATTAAAAGCCTTGATCATTCGCTTTTGATATGTCTGACCATGACAGATAGCAATAAGTCTTTTTTCATCGATTAGGTTCAGCTGATCAAGTCGGGTTTGGATCCAGTCGTCTTCGTTCATACCCGCATCCTTCATAATCCTGAGAGAGGGTATCTGGACTTTGATGGGTAGGACTGCCTCCATGCCATATACCAGAGAGTAGGGTGTTTCCCCTGTCGAAGTTCGTGCTGAGGTACGGTACCCATGAAGAGCGAATGGTAGCATCTCGTGCCAGTCTTTGTATGTCACTGTCATCTTCTGTACAATCTTTTTGATGTTCTTGTTAGCTGCTTCAACAGCCCCATTCATCTTCGGTCGGTAGGGAGAAGAGTTATGATGTTGTATCTTGAACTATTTGCAGAGCTCGATGATCATCGTGTTGTTGAGATTTGTACCATTGTCAGTAATAATCCTCTCTGGTACACCGTATCGATAGATCAGATTATGTCGGACGAATCACGCCACGACGTTCTTGGTTACTGTAGCAAAGGAAGCTACCTCAACCCACTTCATGAAGTAATCAATCGCTGCCAGAATGAAACGATGCCCGTTAGACGCAGTAGGTCTGATCTCGCCGATCATGTTGATGCCCCACATTGCAAAAGGCCATGGAGCCATCAAAACATTTAGGGGAACCGGAGGTACATGCACTTTATCAACATAAACTTGGCACTTATGACAGGTTCGAGAGTGCTGATAACAATCGGCTTCCATAGTGGACCAGTAATATCCTGCCCGTAGGATTTTCTTTTCCATGGTATGTCCACTGGAATGAGTTCCTAAGGTACCTTCATGTAACTCTGCCATAATCCTTTCTTCCTCACTCTTGTCTACACACCGCAATAAGGTTGAATCATGGTTACACTTATAGAGGATCCCATTGCTGATGAAGAACTTCGCAGCGAACCTTCTCAGAAACTTCTTATCATTAACAGATGCCCCCTCGGGGTATTCTTGAGCCTTAAGATACCTCTTTACCTCGTGAAAACATGGTTTATCTACTACCTCTTTGGTTTCGATCTCACAGCAGTGTGCAGGTTCATCCAACCTATCAATGGTAATCTGGGGAGCTTCATTGTCCCATCTGACTTTGAACATAGAAGACATGGTAGCTAGTGCGTCCGCTAACTGATTCTCCTCTCTTGGGAAATGTTCAAAGGTTACCTCCTCTAAGTGTGGGAGCAACGTCAGTACATGCTCTCTGTAAGGAATGACATTCGGGTGCTTCGTATCCCACTCGCCTTTGATCTGACTTATCACCAGAGCGGAATCTCTGAATACACTCAAGAATTTAATCCTCAGGTCAATAGCAGCTCGAAGACCCATGATACACGCTTCATACTCTTCCATATTGTTGGTGCAGTTAAAACATAATCGGGCAGTGAACGGAGTATGATAGCCCTCAGGAGATATGATTACAACACCAATGCCATTATCCAATGCGTTCGAGGCTCCATCAAAATACATAGACCATCGGGATCCCTCCTCGGGTCCTTCATCCGGTCCAGGTTCTTCGCATTCGGTTACCAACATGATATTCTCATCCGGGAACTCGAAATTCATGGACTGGTAGTCATCCACAGCCTGATGCGCCAAATGATCCGCCAATACACTCCCCTTGATTGCTTTTTGGGTTGTGTATTGGATGTCGTACTTGGTTAAGATCATCTTCCATCTTGCTATCCTTTCGAAGAGAGCGGGCTTCTCGAAAATATACTTATGGGATCCATCTTTGATATCAACAAGGTGGTGTGAGTCATCATATACTGTCTCAGCCGGCGAGCAACCCATGCCAAAGTGCAACAAGTTTTCTCGAGCAATGAGTATCGGGTCTCACAGTCGGTAAACTTTTTGCTAAGGTAGTAAATGGCGTGCTCTATTCGGCCAGACTCGTCATGCTTCCCCAACACACACCCCATTGAATTGTCCAGCACTGTCAAGTATAATATCAAAGGCCTTCCTTCAACTGGAGGCATCAAAATTGGTGGTTCTTGAAGGTATTCCTTGATTCTTTCGAAAGAGGTCTGGCATTCATCATTCTATTTTACCACTTGATCTTTCTTCAGCAGCTTGAATATTTGCTCACAAGTAGTAGCCAGATGTGAAATGAACCTGGCGATTTAATTCAGACGTCCCAAGAAACCTCTAACTTCCTTCTCTGTGCGGGGAGCCGGTATCTCCTGTATGGCTTTTACCTTTGCTGGGTCTACCTGAATACCTTTTTCGCTGACAACAAAACCCAGAAGCTTACCAGACCTTACTCCGAAGGTACACTTGTTCGGATTCAACCTCAGCTTGTACGTCTTCAACCTATCAAACAGTTTCTAGAGATGATCAAGGTGCTCTTCCTCAGTCTGGGACCTGGCTATCATGTCATCAACATAAACCTCGATCTCATGGTGAATCATATCGTGGAATAAAGCGACCATGGCGCGCTGATAAGTTTCCCCAGCATTCTTTAACCAAAAAGGCATTACTTTGTAGCAGAAGGTGCCCCACTGTGTGACGAAGGTTGTCTTCTCCATGTCCTCAGGATCCATCTTGATCTAGTTGTAGCCAGAAAAACCATCCATAAAGGAGAAGATCTTATGTTGTGCGTTGTTGTCGACTAGAACATCAATGTCAGGAAGTGGGAAGTCATCCTTGTGGCTTTCCCTATTCAGATCTCTGTAGTCCACACATATTTGTACCTTACTGTCCTTCTTAGGTACTGGAACAACGTTGGCAACCCACCGCGGATAAGAAGTGACAGCTAAGAATCCTGCGTCGAACTGTTTCATGACCTCTGCCTTGATTTTCTATGACATTTCAGGGCGCATACGGCGGACCTTCTGCTTTACCGAAGGGCAGTCTTATTTAGTCGTCAGGCGATGTACCATAATATCAGTGTCTAAACCGGGCATGTATTCATAGGACCATGTGAAGATTTCAACATAGTCGTGTAGCATCTGTATTAACCATTGTTTGACACTAGGCTCCAGATTGACACCTATTTTAACCTCTTTTCTGTCTTCCTCTGTACCAAAATTCACTGACTCAACTGGCTCTTCATGAGGTTGTATGGACCTTTCTTCATGCTGTAGTAGTCTAGCAAGTTCTCCAGGCACCTCACAATCATCCTCACCTTCGTCCTCGGCTTGGTTGATCGGATTTTTTAAGTTATAACTGGCAGTAGCAGAGCTATTATCAATGGGATCCAGAGTGGA
The DNA here is from genome assembly GCA_948472305.1 of Vicia faba. Classification (NCBI taxonomy): domain Eukaryota; kingdom Viridiplantae; phylum Streptophyta; class Magnoliopsida; order Fabales; family Fabaceae; genus Vicia; species Vicia faba. Next base: position 702,110,335 of record OX451739.1, on the reverse strand, counting down.
TATGGATCTGCAGTATGATACGTGAGTGTGTGTAAGAGAATAGCTATTTTGATAAAGTGAGAGACGAAAAAGAAAAACAAGGAGCGCAAAATTTGTATGCAAGAAACGCCCAATGCTTTATTAATGATATATGAAATGACAAATAATAGGCCTCACAAGCAAGGCCAAGGTGCCTCGGGCAAGGCACCGGGCCATAAAGTTTCAAACTGCTTATTACAAATCTTAAAACAAATGAGTCAATTACTGCGGAATAAAATAAACAGGTATAAAGTCCTTCGTCTTCCAGTTATTCGGTTCACCGTTGGTTGTTGGGTAGATCCAGCTATCGATGTCTGAATCCTCTTCACTGTCTTCAATTGCATTAATTCCCCGATTGCTGATGTGTAGAGGAGGTCTTCCAGCCCGAGCGTGCCTGGCAGCCCTTTGAGCCCCTGTAGTAAAGCCCAAACCAAATTTGTCAGTTTTGTGAGTGAAATCAGGGAGCCGACCCTAATTGGTACACCCACCTTCTTCAACCACATCCCTAGCGTCCTTGAGAGAAGCCATCTTCAATGGAGGTTTGTTGGTAGTAACTTCAGTTGATGCCAAGATCTGAGGGACCTCTTCGAAATTCTGGCAAGGAGTTTCTATGAATTCCCCGTCTATCTCTATGTAGCGGAAGGAATTGAGGTGACTCACCATATATTCTTCTTCACCTCGCACTGTGACAATCTTTCCCTTCACTGGATACTTCAACATTTGATGGAGCGTGGAAGTAACTGCCCCAGCCTCATGGATCCAAGGACGACCCAACAAGCAAGAATACGACGACCTGATGTCCATTGCGTAGAAGGTAGACCTAAAAGTCTGAGAACCCACTTTGACAGGGATGTCCACTTCCCTGTGCACCATTCGCTTCGATCCATCAAAAGCCTTTACCACAATGTTACTAGGCTTTAGAGTCAAACCCTCACAATCCAAATGGTCCAACGCTTTCTTTGGCAGAACATTCAGTGAAGACCCGGTATCTACAAGCACATGAGCCATAATGGTGCCCCTGCACTCAATCGAGACATGCAGAGCATCTTTATGCTTCCTTCCTTTTGGTGTCAGATCGCATCTGATAAACCCAGCCCATTGTCAGCAGTCGGGCTGGCCACACAATCTTTGAACTGATCTGTTGAAGTTTCCAGCGGCACATGCGCAGTCTTGAGAAATGCAATCAAATCCTTCACATGGGTTTCCGAACACAACAGCAGAGACAACATGGATATCTTTGATGGGGTCTGCCCCAGCTGCTCGACCACATTGTAGTCGCTCTTCTTAATGATTTTCAGTATTTCCTCTATTTCTTGTTTAGAAGCTTCCACAACGATTTTCTTAGGTGCCTCTGTCCGGGCAGGCTCACCTATAACTTCCTTGCCCCGAATCCCAGATGGCTCAGCAGCAGGGGTAATAACTGGAGTAGGAACAGAAGAAATATCAGGAGTGTCGGTCGGTGCAGCAGTTGGAATAACAACAGGCTTGATGATCTGCGGAGAAATATCAGGAGAGAAAACCCTTCCACTTCAGGTAACTTTACTAGTCCCGACAATATTACTGACATCAGTATCAGCTTCTTCATTCTTCAGATCTTGCTTAATGCCATGATAGTACACATCGGCACCATAATGCCATGGGACAGCCTTGTCTGAGGTGTACGGGATGGGACCAGGAACAATGATTATCAACAGAGCAATTCTCTGAACAGGTGTAATCCAAACAGGTCTTCTCGAGGAAACCTTGGAAGTATTGGCGGAAATGGTTATAATGGAAACGTCTTCATTTGGAACAACATGAATCATAGTCTTCTCGAATAAAATTTCTTTATTATCCATCAGGCGCTGAACACCTGACTTCAACATACGGCAACCAGAAGGTATAACCGAATACATGGGGAAACCTTCACCACAACCCGGAAATAAACCGGCCAACAACAAATTCTTCTTAACAGTCATAAGAGGAGTGGAAATTTCTTCAACAGAGGTCACAAACAAACCAGTGTCGACAACATTAACTCCACGACCATGTTTGGGCATGGGAGTAGTTATAACATTCGGCTTTTCTGGAGCATCTAACTCTATTTCCTTAGCTTCAAGTAAGTCTTGTACTTTGTTTCTCAGAGCCTAGAAATCATTTGTATCATGGCCAGGACTCTCAGAATGGTAGGCGCACCGCGTGTTGGGATTGTATCTGGGAGAAGTAGTGTTTGGGTTCTTGGGAGCCTCTCTCAAGGTTGCCAAGTTGGATTTTAATAAATGAGGTTGAACTTCAGCCAAAGTCATGTTGATGCGGGTAAAATTCTGTTGTGGCCTTTCCACCCTTTGTTGATTGTTGCATTGTGGAGCAACTGCGGGTCTTAGTATCACTACAGCATTTACCGTTTGATGGTGTTCAGATCTGCTTTGGCCCCTCGGGCTATAGACTGCACTGGCTTCCTTCTTACTAGTAAAAGGCTTCTTTGTTGAACTTGAGGAGGCATCCTTTTGTATTTTACCACTCTGAATTCCAGCTTCTACTCTTTCTCCAGTTAAAATCAGCTCAGTGAAACCAGATGACGAGCTGCCGATTAAGTGATTGAAAAATGGACCAGATAGCGTCCCTAGAAACATATCAACCAACTCCCTATCAGACAAAGGGGGTTGAACTCTTCCAGCCAAGTCTCTCCATTTTTTAGCATAATCTATAAAACCTTCTCCTGCACCCATGGACATACTCTAGAGTTGAGTACGAGTGGGAGCAAGGTCAGCATTGTACTGATACTGCTTGTAGAAAGCAGCAGTAAGATCTTCCCAATTTCGGACACTGGCTCCCTCCAACTGGTAGAACCATTCAAGCTGAGTCCCTGACAGACTATCTTGAAAGAAGTGCACCTACAAATTTCTATCAGCGGTGCGGGGTTGGATTTTCCTGACATACGAGCGGAGATGGAGTTTTGGGCAGGACACTCCATCATACTTGGCAAAAATTGGAGCTTTGAACTTATGAAGGATGAGCACTCCCGATACCAGTCCCAGTTCTCTAAAATCCAAACCAGGTATCTTCTGAACTTCCATAGCACTCAGACGGTCTTCTAGCTGCTTGTACCTATCCTCAACAGGAGGTTATTGCTCATCGTTGTAATCAGTATCGTTGTCAGAAACTGCAGGACTAAGGTCCTTTTCCCCTTCTTGGTTCTCCCCTTCCTTGGATGAAGAGGTCAGATTAGTTTGATGCTTCAACCTTTCCCCGAAACTTCTGCCCATATTCAGAATACCATTCTTCTTCTTCTTCTTCTTCTTCTTCTCTTTCAGAATAAGGGCTTTCAGATCCTCTTGCCCCTTAGCCAAACTGATGAACATCTGTTGGAACTGGGCGTTCTGTGCCTGAAGATCTTTGATGACTTGGTCGGAAGACATTTCTGCTGAAATAAATAGCGAAGAAGATGAGAAACCTGTAGTGGTACCTGTAATGATGTGTATGATAATGGGATGCGCATGTATTGGTTTCAAAGACTTTCGGGAGATTTAAATTTGCAAACCAAAATAAACAAAACTTTATTAGCTTAAATTTGAAAGGTTCAACATGCCTTTAAGGCATTACAAAGAAGTAAATAAAACAAATCTAAAACTAGAAAAGAAAAATCAAAAGTCCCATAGACGCTTTCTCTTTGTGCTGATATAGTCATTGAGCACTCTTTCTTCCTCGAGCTGCCTGGTGAGCTTTAAAACTTTCCTCTCTTGCTCATGGAACTGTTCCCTGTAAGTATCTCGCTCATTCTTCAGCTGAATCCAAGACCTCTGTAACTCCCCAAGATCAATGGGCATGTAAGGATAGAGAACCGTGTAAGGAATGCCTTCTTCAGTAGTGGGCTCCACAATCACTGGTAACACAGCCTCATAAGGCATCATAAGCTTCTGGGCACGAGCTCGGACCCATTGGAGGTAAGGCTGCATGGGAAGGGAAGTCTTCGGTCCCAACTCTTTAGGGTCAGATCTGTTTACCATGCCCCAAGCTCGTATGAACCTCCGACGATGCTCCTTAACATCATCCTTATAGTCGAATACAATGTCCTCGAGAAGTAACTCATGGGGACCATCCCTTCGAGCACAACCAAATTGTCACAAAGCTAGACAAGGATTATAAGTTATACCCCCTCTGATACCAAGTAATGGGACATTAGGGTACCCCCCCCCCCACAGCGGTCAATAACAGCAGTGTCTTCCATAGCCCAGGAACACCAGAGAATATCCGTATGAGCGAGTGACATTATTCTGTACGACCAACCCAAACCTTCTTCGTTCTTCAGTACATAATTAGGGAGGTGAGAAATAAACCACCTCGACAGCAACGGAATGCAGCACATAAGATTCCCTTTTCTCCTCATGGTACGAGTATGTAGAGCGTGCAAAATATCTCCAAGCAAGGTAGGCATAGGGTTGTGAGAAAGGAAAATCTTGATAGCATTCACATCTACGAAATAGTCCGGATTAGGGAATAGAACTAAACCATAGATAAGAAGAGCTAAGACATCCTCAAAAGCCTGAAAATCCAAATCATCCCAAAATAGTTGAGCCTGGTCTATCATAAATTTGGCTAGAAAACCCTCGACTCCGCTTCGAGTTTCCCAATTGGATACCATATCGGCCCGTTTCAAATGCAAAGATGAGGCAATGACTTCTGGTTTAGGAACCTCTTCTATACCTGTGAAGGGTACTTGTTCAAGAATGGATATGCCCAATAACTGAGAGAATTCTTCCAAGGTGGGTACCAACTGATAATCTAGAAAGGTGAAGCAGTGGTGCTTGGGATCGAAGAACTGAAATAGTACGCTCATCATCTGTTCATCAAGGTTTGAAGTAACCAGGCTGAGAAGTTGACTGTGTCTCTTAATGAAAGTAGAAGTTTCAGAAACTCTTGATGCTAGCTCTTTAACTTGGGCAGGTATCTGCACAAAGCTGATTCAGATGATATTTCTATGTACGGAAGCCATGATCTGCAAAACAGAACAAAGATAAATTCCCTTGGTCTTTGAAATGGTTAGTCTAATGAAGCATGAATGCCATGTTATGATGCATGATGTCATGATAAACCACATGTATAGCAAACACAAGTATTGCAAACATAGTTAAATCACACAAATCCCTTAGGTTTAAGGCTTGCATGAGGTCAAAGGTAATACCCTCTTGAAGTTAAGTTGGTTTCAAACCTATCCTAGAAAAAGTAATCGGGTTCTAGAGGATCTCAATATCACTGACCATCCTCCATCAGTCATGGTTTCAGCTCACACAATCTTTTCCTGCAGCTGAAATATTCCGAGAGTATGATCTCAATGAGTGTAGCATCGAGTATCAACAAGTTCTCAGCTCTACACTGAGGCCGGCTATCTCGCTACTTTCTAATGGCCAAGTTGGGCGATTAAAGGTTCTAAGGTCAGTTGATGCTTAATGACACCACGCAGCGGCCCCGTATTCTCCTTGTTTCGCCACAAGGGATACCAGTACCAACCAAAGTGCCACATCAACATAGCTACTGCTTCAACCGTATCGGTCTATGTCGTACAGTTCCCTCACAGTCTATTGCTACTTACCTAAAAGGTGTTCCCCATATCTGGGTGTAGGATCTATAGTAACCCCAAACAAAACCCTCAAAAGTAAAGCAAACAAAGAAATCAAGAGAAGCAATTATGATGACCTAGATCCTAAGGTATACCCCACTTATAAAGTCCCCAGCAGAGTCGCCAGTTCTATGATACTGTGGCAGAACCGACTGTTTAATACTGGTTTGCGTTTTGCATTTTTTTGTTTGCAAAATGTCGCGGTAAGCAAGAGTTGCCACCGACTTTTATTTCATCCAACATGAAAGGAAAAAAGTACAGAAAAAATCCTTTTTCGAGATATTCTGGGTACGGGGGTTAGATTATAGAAAGGGAAGGTGTTAGCACCCTTTCTATCCATGTTTTTCCATGGGCTCTTAGGTACTTGCTCATTTTTAAATTGCTTATGTTTGTGCTTTGTTTTGAAAAGTTTTACTTCGTGATAACCCTTGTATCAGTCCTCAAAGGTGTGACGAAGTTGTTTTGAAAGTTTGTTTGAAAAGTGTAAGTGTGAAAAAAGTTTGATTTGAGCAAGTACCTACTAGCATCTACCTACTCGAAAAAGATCGTTTATATCCTTGTTTCCTTTAGACAGCGCTATCCTACTATTGAGAAATAGGTAGCACCGTCTTTGGAATTGTAAGGGTTAATTCGAAAGGGACGTACGATCACTAAAGAAATATTAGGACACCTTAGTAATAATCCTAGAGTCTTAAGATCATATTCGAGGCAACATTTCTGAGGTAACGCTTCCGAGGCAACATTTCCGAGGCAACATTCGAACGGGACAATTTGATCTTTTAGACTGGAGGGCAACCACTGAGAAACCCTATGCTTAATGATCGTTTACCGAAGGCAACCGAAGTGAGAGTATACCCTAAGAGTGAATATGTGCGAGTGATTGGTTTCAGTTATTTATCTTTGCATATTAGGGTTTTCTAACTGTATTAATTTATCATGCATTATTTCCATACAATCCTATTAGCATACATCTAGACAGTTAAATATTTACAGGAATTAAAAATGCGAGAAAATAAACCTACGCTATTACAAGGCTTCGGGGAGGGGGATTAATTACATAGCCAAAAAATTGGGGATTTAAACAGTAAATAAACCCTAAATTAACTATTACAAACCACGAGAAGTTACAACAATATTGGCAAAATAATTAACAAGCGCGCGGCGAATTAAATACGAAACGACTAGGGTTTTGACCCTTGACTAAACTTATTTGCTATTGATTAAAAAAAGATGTTTTTGTCATGTTTTGTTATTTAAGAAAATAATGAAAAAATTGAATTAAAAAGAAAATCCTAAGTTCTGATTAATTTTAAATTAAGAAAAATAAATTAATTTATTCTAAAGAAAACCTATTTTTGTGTTTTTGTTTTTATTTGAGAAAAAAAGAAATAAATCAAGAACTTAACCTAATTTTCTATTTTTTTGATTTTTAATTGTGAAAACAAGTTAAAATTTCTCTAGATTAAATTAAACTAAATTAAATTAAATTTGATAATAAAAAAAACTAATTCTAATTTTTGTGTGAATTCTTGATTTTATGATTTTTATGAAAAAGAATGATTAATGGTGTTAATTAAAATAATTAAAGAAAATATTAAAAGAATTAAAAAAAGAAATAATAAAAAATTAGAGATGGGCATGTATGTTAGCAATTCTGGGGGGTAGGAAGTTGAAATTATGGGCCCAAAACTCCAAAGCCTGTGTTGACCATGCTGGATTAGGTGTGGCATTGACTTGAAGGCGCACCATGGTCTCTCAAGGTTGGGCGTACATTTGGCTGCATGATGGATCCACTGGTTGATTATTGGAGGCGTATGGTAGGCGCTGGACAATGATGCGCACAGGATCTGCAAGAGAATTGTAAGAAATAAACAAAATGCAGGAGGCAGGGCTCGAACCCCTGACCTCCTGCACACGCGCCTGGGAAATGTTACCTTGTACCACTGGGCCATTGTTTCATTTGTTAATATCAATAAAAAAATAAAATATATTGAAAAACAACATCAACTGCCAGAACACACGCGTAAATTCAAACCAGCCAGTGGTGCTTTGCCACAGATCATCTTCTTCACCGGCCTGTCGTTTTAGGTAGAATACTTTTATCTACGGACAGGACTCCATAGCTAAAACCTTGTCAACTTCAAAAATGTAGCAAACACGATATAAATTACATTGGAGGCCATGAATCAACTGGGCTTGAAGCCCTGATCATCATGGTATCCATATCCATTCCTAATTTGTCTTGTACTAAGAAACCCCAAAACTAAGCTTGGAACCCTAATCATGGCATCTTGCCTTCCCTGCACCTAAAATTCAATTAAATAACACAGAGGGCTTCGAATCCTCATGACAAACAAGAATGTAGGGTTAATTCTCACTGAAAATGCATGCATATATGAAATCAAAAACCAAAAACAGTGGGACAAAATGGGTCTTATAGCTTATGATTTTGAACGTTTCAGGCCTTGGAAATGATGGGAATAGCTTCTGGGAACGTCAAGGAAGGGATTGGTGATCTTGAAATTCTTTGAAACGCCTCGTAGATTGAAAACTGATTCACACTTTTTCTTGAATTTTTCAGTTTTCTTCCTGGCTTTTCACGGCTTCTAACCCTTCTTTTTTGCTTTATTCTTGTTCATTATATATCCCTCAATGAATTAGGGTTGCAAAACAGATTGAATCTTGAAGCTTTGATGAGATTTGATTTTATTTTCAATTTGTATGATATATTTCTATTTTCATGCCAATCATGCCTTTCTTGTACCAATTTCCATTGATTCGAATTGATCATCCAAGCTCAGCATATTTTGATTGGCCATCTATAAAAAAACAAATCAAATCATATCTTTGATAATTTTCATCATTTATTTGATTTAATTCACTTTTTAATTAATGAAAAATAAAAATAAATTGAAAAATGAAGCAAATAATGTGTGGATATGTATTTGAGTCGTGGACCACATTATAATTGAGGTGCAAGCATAAAAAGTTGGGCCCATTTAGCAAAAAATGCAAATTTGAGCACATTTGACTTTTGGCAATTTTGCAAAAATGGTCAACTTGGCCAATGCATAACTCTCTCAATTTTGACTCTAGAGAGGTGTTCTTGGACTTTTTAGAAATCTTAGGATGTATTCTAAGCAATCCTTTTGGTCTCATCTCAATTGATTCTTCCATGTTCATGTATGAAGCTTTGACCCAAAAGGTGTTTTTGTTGACTTTTCAAAAGGACCTATAATGTCAAAATTCATATTTTTTGTGAGTGCATATTCTGAACTTATGAGATGAATATGTATTGTAGGGAATTTCATCCTCTTAAAAATGAGCTTTGGATGGGTCATTTATGATAAAATATGAGAAAGTTATGCTTGGTCAAAGTTGAGTTGACTTTTCCTATAAAACCCTAATTTAGCAACTTTTGGGTTTTGATGAATTATGAGCAATCCTTGAGGAATCGTGATCAACCCTTGATCAAATGATGAATAATACTTCAAAATGAGGATGTTGACCAAAAATCTTGAAGTTTGACTGTATGTGGGCCACGGTTGACTTTTGACCTAGTACAGTTGATTTTTAGGCATTTGAGCAATTGACTGAGCAAACTTCTTTTGCAAGGCTTGAAACTTGACATGGTTGATCTCGAGGGAATAATAGGACAATGGTGAGCATTTGAGTCCTTTGTGGTTCACACATCTTGATGAAAATGGAAACCCTAATTAAAGATAGACTGCCTTAGGAGAGAGTTTGTCTGGTCAACTCTTGAACTTCCTTGAGCAATTTGGGGACCTCACTTTCCATGTGTTGAGAAATATGGGAGGGAAAATTTTGTGGTACAATAGTAACCATTAAGTCTACCAATTTCACATCTAAATTTTGAGCTTCTTTAATATTATTTAAGAAATAATTGTTTATCTTCAACATCCCCAACATCACACTCTGCAGTGTCACTTCACCGACCAAACTCATGTCTCTGAATTGTTTGATCAACTCTAGTTCTCTAACCATCATAATAGACATATGCAAGGTCTTCCAACTCAAAGAATCAGCTACCACATTAGCTTTACCTGGATGATAATTCAAGCCAAAGTCGTAGTCCTTCAACAATTCTAACCATCTCCTCTGTCTCATGTTCAATTCTTTCTGATCAAATAGATACTGCAAGCTTTTATGATCACTAAACACTTCAAACCTAGAACCATAGAGATAATTTCTCCAAATCTTCAGCACAAACACCACTGCAGCTAATTCTAGATCATGAGTAGGATAGTTTCTTTCATGAATCCTCAATTATCTCGACGCATAAGCGACTACTTTATCATTCCGCATAAGCACACCACGTAAACCCAATTTAGAAGCATTACAATATACCACGAATGATTCCTCGGGATTAGGTAATATCAATATCGGAGTTGTCATTAATCTCTTCCTTAACTCAATAAAACTCTCTTCACATTGGATGTCCCACATAAATGCTCTACCTTTACAAGTTAGCTGAGTTAACAGAAGTGCCAACTTAGAAAAGCCTCCAATGAATCTCCTATAAAAGTCTATCAAAACCAAAAAGCTTTTAATCTCCGTAACTGATTTTGGAGCTTCCTACTGCAAAACTGCATCTACTTTAGCCGGATCTACAGCAATACCATCACCTAAAATAACATGACCAAGAAAACTGACTTCTGTCAACCAGAACTCATATTTTGACAACTTTGCATATAACTTATTTTCTTTTAATACTTGAAATACAATATGTAAATGTTCAACATGTTCCCCTTCGGACTTAGAATAAATCAAAATATCATCGATGAATACTACAACAAATCGATCCAAATAAGTGTTAAAGATGCGATTCCTATATTCCATAAACACTCTCAGTGCATTTGTAACACCTAAAGGCATCAATGAATACTCGTAATGTCCATACCGAGTTCTGAAAGCTATCTTCTGAATGACCTCATCTTTCACTCGAATTTGGTGATAACCCGATCTCAGATCAATCTTGCTAAATACATGTGCATCCAACAATTGATCCATTAAGTCGTCTATTCTCGGAAGCGGATACCTGTTTTTGACTCTCACTTTATTCAATTGTCAATAATCCATGCACAATCTCATACTACCATCTTTCTTCTTCACAAGTAATACCAGAGCTCCCTAAGGAGATACACTTGGTCTCATGAACTTCTTTTCAAGCAAATCTTCTAATTGCTTCTTTAATTCTGATGATTCATACGCCGACATCCTGTATGGTTCCATAAAAATAGGATTTGTACCAGGTAAAAGATCAATCAAAAATATCACCTCTCTCACGGGCAGCATGTATGGAATATCATCGGGAAAAACTTCGGGAAAGTCACACACAACCTGCAACTCATCAATTGCATCCTGATTCACAATAGATAAAGACGCCATTAAGGAAAACAACTGAGCTTCGTCCCGCAATAACTCCTTTAATTGTCTAGCAGACAAGAAGCCATCTCCCTCTTCAGGAGTAGAAAACCGCACCGACTTGTTATAACAATTAATATGAACGTAGTTATTTTCCAACCAGTTCATACCCAAAATCACATCCAGGCCAGTCAACAACAAATAAACTAGATCAACAACAAAATCTCTATCATAGATAGACAAAGGATATTTCAACAAACTAGAGAAGTAGTCACAGATCCCTTAGCTAGAGTATCGACAACCATTACTCCATTCATAGAAGATAATACAAGACTCAACTTTTTAACATAATCAGCAGCAATAAAACAATGTGTAGCACTAGTATCAATAATATTAATTAAAGGAGTACTATTAATGAAACATATACCTTTGATCAAGCGGTCTCCACTGGATGTCTAAGTCACAGTTAAAGCAAACACCTTCCCAACAGATCGGTCTTTCTTAGGTTTCTGGCACTGGGAACTGACATGTCCTTTTTCACCACAGTTGAAACATATAACTTCCTTGTGTTTACATTCGGTTATCTCATGTCGTAGTTTGCCATAACGGAAACACCTCTTCACTTCAGTATTGCATTCACTACTCCGATGACCAGGTTTTCCATATTTGTAACATACAATACCAGCAGGAGCACCTCTCCCACTTGGCCTCTTACCATCAGTAGCTTTCTATTTTCCCTTGTCATTCAGGGAATTGTAAGGCTCCCCACGATATTGTTGTTGCTTTCCTCTCCTCTTAGTGACAATCTTGTAGTGAGCCTCATTATCTTCTTCATAAATCCTGCAGTTGTTCACTAATTTTGGAAATTGACTGATCTGCTGATACCCAATTGCCTTCTTGATTTCTAAACGCATACCATTTTCAAACTTCACGCACTTTGAGAATTCAACAGTCTCTTCACTGTAATAAGGATACTAGTTTTCCAATTCTGTGAGTTTGGAAGCATAATCAGTTACCGATAAATCCCCTTTTTTCTGTTCTAGATATTTAATCTCCTTCTTCCCATGGACATCCTCTGGATAATAATTCACTAGGAATTCCCTACAAAAGACAACCCAATTAATATCCTCTCCCGCGCCTTCCATTCTCTGGAGAGTAACAATCCACCAGTCATCAGCCTCTCGTGCCAGCATATGCGTACCAAAGTGCACTTTCTGTGCATTAGAACATTCTATAACTCGAAAGATCCTCTCAATATCCTTGAGCCACTCCTGCGCTCCTTCAGGATCATGCTTCTCTTTAAATGTAGGTGGATGATTCCTATGGAAAGTTTCCAAAGTACGAGTCCCATTATTCTCACCAGCGTTAGACTGATTCTACGTACCTTGAGCCAATGGCTGCAATGCATTAGTGAGCGTACCATTTCCTCCTTCATCCATTGCTCTGCTTCACATTGTGTGATCGGTGGAAAGAGAACTGACTGTTTTGGATATGATGGTTTGCGTTTTGCGTTTGTTTTTGCAAAATGTCGCGGTAAGCAAGAGTCGCTACCGTCTTTTATTTTATCCAACAAGGAAAGGACAAAAGCACAGAAAAATTCCTTTTTGAGATATTTCTCGGGTTCAGGAGGTAGATTATAGAAAGGGAAGGTGTTAGCACCCTTTCTATCCGTGGTTATCCGCGGGCTCTTAGGTACTTGCTCAAAGTGTTTTCAAAATTTGCTTTTCTTTGTGTTTGTGGGTTTGAAAAAAGTTTTTGTTTGAAAGGTGTAAGTGCGAAAAGTTTTATTTTGTTTTAAAAGGAACAAGTACTTAAGAACCATCCACCTACTCGAAAAAGGAACCAAACTGTGCTAATGTCCTTTAGACAATGCTATCCCACTATTGAGGAGTAGGTAGCACCGTCGTTGGAGTTTTTAGGGTCAATTCGATTAAGGGACGTGTGGTCACTAAAGCAATGTTAGGACGCCTTAGCGGTAACCTTAATGTCTTAGATCATTTTATCCGAGGCAACCGTTTCGAGGCAACTTATGATCTTTGGACAAGAGGACGACCTCTAAAACTTCTTATACTCAATGACCACGTTCGAGGCAACCAAGTGAGGTGTACCCTAAGAGTGGCATGTGCAAGTATATTATTTTTCAGTTATATTATCTTTGTACATGTTAATAGTGAGCTACTGTTGATTTTAGGTTAAAGATTAATCTTGTCATGCATTGCCTATATATCAAACATCTAACAGTTAATATTGTGTGGAAATTAAATTGCGAAAAATTAATCTAAGCTATTACAAGGCGTCGGGTATTTACATCGCCAAAGACAAACCCTTTTAAAATTAAATTGCGAAAAGTAAATAAAAGTGATAAATAAATAAATAAAGTCCTAAGTTAAAAACTATTACATTCCCGAAGCAGTTACAATATTGAAATATGGATCAAAAAACATTCGCGCGCGAGAAAATTAAATCGGAGTGTCTTAGGGTTTTGACCCTTTTTATTAAATAAAGCATATTTTTTGTTATTTTTTTGAATTAAAAATTAGTCTAAGTTAATAATTGAATTAATTAATTAAATGAAAATATTTTTGGGTTTTATTTATAATTAAGGAAATAAAATAAGAATGATTAAAAATATTAAAAACCTAATATTCTACTTTGATTTTAATTTATTGCAAAATATATTATTGTTAAACCTATTTAAACTAAATAAATTAATTAATGTTTATAATGAAATTAATGAATTTTATAAAAATATTATTTTTGTTGTTTCTGATTTTTATGAGAAAAAATTAATGGGTTAGTAATTTAATTAAATAAAGTAAGTAAATAAATAAAAAGATATAGAAATTAAAAGAAATACTCAGGGGGGTGTGGGCCTGAATCTGGGTGTGAAATCAACAATTAGTTGGCCCAAAACATCCAGCCTGTTTTGACCTTTGGGATCCAATGTGTGTTTGTTGACCAAGGAGTATGATGGGCGTGCAATCTGGGCCCCTGGATCTGATCCGAGACCACCTGGCTAGCATCTGGAGAAGGGCATATGGTGAGCTGCATCCTAGGCGCTACATGTGAACACCTGAAGAAAAATTAAATAAAGTTTTGGGGGACCTGGGATTCAAACCCAGGTCCCAATGCTCACATGCCAGCGCTCCAACCACTCCACCACTGCTTACTAGTTGTTAGTGGAATATACAGCAAATATTATATGGATAAATCAATTAATTATGTTGAATTAAAAAAAACGCGCACGCAGGGGCACGTTATCATCTTCTTTAAATAACCCATGGTTATTTACCTGCGGATTTTTATCCGTAGGAAGATCCGTAGGGTATCTCAAAAACCTTCTCCAGGCCATGTAAACGAAACCTAAGAGTACCATTGCATTCGTCTCGTCCTCCTGGTCATCCCTATACCCACCATTAGCGTTAATTTTGCCTATATCAAAAAGGCCTAAAAAACAAGAACAAGAATCCTAGGATCGGGCATCACAGTACAGGCCATGAAAATCAAATTAAATAATGCAGAATTGTTAGACTTTGAATGTTAAGCATAATGGTACAAATAAATTGGCAAAAAGATGCAAGAGAAACGATTCACGATGCCATGTTCAGAGCTTGGTTCGTGATGACTTACAGTGATTTTTAGGGAATGAAAAGGCTTGATTTTGATTGGTATCGCTTCAGGGGATTTCCAGCAAGGGATTAGTGTCCAGCTTTTTGTTTGAATCGAGCTCCAATGTTGTTTTTGACCTCCAAGTTTTCAAGCTTTTTCACAAACTTCTTCTGGCCGTTTCAGCAGTGTCTTGTGCGTGTTTTTGGTCTGCCTCCCTTGTGTGCACATAAGAGGATGTATTTAGGTCAAAACTTGGGCCTTAAACCATATGCATTGAAGATGGAAGATTTGATTTTGATCACCATTATCAAGTTGCCATATTTGCATCAAATATGAGATTTTGTGCATGTTTTGACTTGGCACGAATTTGATTGAGTGTCATATGATATTTGCAAGCTGTAATGACCACAAGAATCTTATTACATCAATTTTTAGATTTTATTTGATTTAATATTGATTTAAAATGAATTAAATCAATAAAAATTAAATAAAATAGAAAAATAAATGAATGGCCATGAAATTAAAGATGGAACACGTGTGTGGCATGACAAGACTATATCAAGTGGAAAAAAGTGGGTCCTTTTGTCAAAAATTGGAGTTTTGAGGATAGTTGACTTTTGGCAAATTTGGAAAAATGCCCAAATTCAACAATGCATAACTTCTTCAATTTTGAACTTTTGGAGGTGTTATTGGACTTTTTAGAAACCTTGAGATGTCCTCTAATCAACCTTTTTGGTCTCATCTCATTTTGATATTCCATGCTCAATTTATAAGCTTTGACAAAAAAGGTGTTTTTGTTGACTTTCAAAAATGACCTATAATGTCCAAATTTGTAACTTTTTGTGAGTTCATTTCTTGATCTTGGGGTGTGAATATGGATTGTAGTAAATTTCATCCTCTTCAAAATGAGCTTTGGATGGGTCATTTATCATAAAGTATGAGAAAGTTATGCTTGGTCAAAGTTGAGTTGACTTTTCCTACAAAACCCTAATTTAGCAACTTTTGAATCTTGATGAATCTTGAGCAATACTTGATGAATCATGATCAACCCTTGATAAAATGATGAATTATCCTTCAAAATGAGAATGTTGACAAAAAATATTGAGGTTTGACTGTATTTGGGACACAGTTGACTTTTGCCATAGCACAGACGGTTTTTGGGCCTCTTGAGCAATTGACTGACCAAACTTCCTCTGCAAGGCTTGAAATTTGAAATGGATGAACTTAAGAAAATATTAAGACATTGGGTAGCATTTTAGACCATTTGGATGTGAGGACCTTGATGCAACACAAAACCCTAATTTTGACTTGACTGCCTTAGGAGGTGATTTGACTGTCCAACCCTTGAGCCAACTTGAGCAACTTGAAGATTATTCTTGACATGTCTTGAGGAATATGGGAGGGCAAATTTTAGGGTAAAATAGTTGCCCCTGTTAAATCTTCTTAAACCTGAGGATATAGATTGGCGTTCGAGCCTTTCGTGATCCGAAGGTGGAAGATGATTGAACACTAGAGTGCCTAGAAATTTGCACTCGCATGAAGTAGCATTTGTCTTGTGATGTCGGGAATGGGCTTACAGATGCCATTTGGAGATTGTTGGTAAGAGGATGAGCTTACATATGCCATCTGCAGGAATGTTGATCGCATAAGAGATTCCTTAGCGAGAATTTGCACACTTGTTGTTTGTAGAAGATTCCGCTGGAGAAACCTAATTTTTGTGGAGATTTAGGAACTTGCCTATGCTGCAACTGAGAGAATGCTTCAGCTGGGTTTTAAGAACCTGTCCATAATTAAATTGGGGGAAAACATCTTCATCAAGATCTAGGAACTGTCTCGTGCTCAACGTAGTATACCGTTGAGGTTATAGCACTCGTCCACACTATGACGGAGGAAAACATCAAGATCTAGGAACTGAATCGTGCTCAACGTAGCATACCATTGAGGTTATAGCACTTGTCCACACTATGACGTAGGGAAACATCTTCATCAAGATCTAGGAACTGTCTCGTGCTCAACATAGTATACCGTTGAGGTTATAGCACTCGTCCACACTATGATGGAGGAAAACATCTTCATCAAGATCTATGAACTGACTCGTGCTCAACGTAGTATACCGTCGAGGTTATAGAACTTGTCCACACTATGACGTAGGGAAACATCAAGATCTAGGAACTGACTCATACTCAATGTAGTATACCGTTGAGGTTATAGCACTTGTCCACACTATGACGTAGGGAAACATCAAGATCTAGGAACTGACTCGTGCTCAACGTAGTATACCGTTGAGGTTATAGCACTTGTCCACACCTTGACGGAGGAAAACATCTTCATCAAGATCTAGGAACTGACTCGTGCTCAACGTAGTATGCCGTTGAGGTTATAGCACTCGTCCACACTATGACGGAGGAAAACATCTTCATCAAGATCTAGGAACTGACTCGTGCTCAACGTAGTATTCCGTTGAGGTTTTAACACTCATCCACACTATGATGGAGGAAAAAATCTTCATCAAGATCTAGGAACTGACTCGTGCTCAACGTAGTATACCGTTGAGGTTATAGCACTTGTCCACATTATGACGTAAGGAAACATCAAGATCTAGGAACTGACTCGTGCTCAACATAGTATACCGTTGAGGTTATAGCACTTGTCCACACTTTGACGTAAGGAAACTGTCGAGATTGAGAACCATATCTGAAATTCAACCGAGGATAATTCAATTGAGATTTAAGAGTCGGTCAGGTCTTCGACTAAGCTGGGAACTTAATTGCATCTTTCCTGAAAGGTAAAGGTCAATCATATGCAATGCATGAGATGGATCAAGCAATGATGTTCTCAACATAAATGAGATTGTATGGTATGATACGCATATGCATATATCATGATGTATGGAAGTGTGATGTTTTAGCAAGGGAAAATAAATCCCGGAGCTGCTGGAGAATAAAGTTGAATGCTTCGCTTTCGCTGGGGATGGTGGACGAAGGTGATAAATTTGTAGGAGAGAAGAACTCCGTTGGGGGATAAACTGATGAAGAGATTATTCTGAAGGGAATTAATCTGTGGGGAAGAGATGTTCTGCTGAAGATTTTAACGATAAACTCCGTTGGGGATTCCATTGATAAGCTCTGTTGGGGATTTCAATAATAAATTCCACTGGGGATGGATTACCGTTGCTGGTGATATTGAATATGTTGAGGATAGAAGTCATGCTGGGGGAAAGAAAGAACTTTGATGGGGATGATCTTTCAGTTGCAATTTGCTGAGGATAACCCAGTTAGACTCTTGTGTGGATAACCTTCTGAATTTGGCTGGGGAGATTTATTTGTGCTCTGCAGGGGATAAGCTTCCAGAATCTACTGGGTAAGATGATTCAACTCTGGCGGGGAAGCTTTTTTAGACTGCGCTGGGGAAATGGCTCCACTAGGGGTATCTTGTATTCCGCCGGGGAACATTCTTATACTCTGTTGAAGAATATTAAGACTGCCGGAGATGCTCTTATACTTGCTGGGGAATATTCTTTATACTCTGCTGGTGAACATTAAGACCTTCTGGGTATACCACACCCTCTTGGGGCTGATGGTAGACTAACTCTACTTGGGGGAGAGTATTGCTGATTTGTTCAACTACAGGTCCTAGCTGGGAGAGCTACCATTACTGTCTTACTCTGCGGGGAGTGATGGTATCTTGGTCAGATTCTTCAGCTGAACCTACCTTGGTACCTTGGTGGACATAGCAACTAGACAGCTCGGACAATTCTTATTGCCCCTGCTTCTGTTATTACCCGTAATTCGTCCTTTGTTTCGCATGTAAATATTTATGAGCAACAATTAATGTCAAATGCATATATCAAAAATGAACATTGGACGTTCTTTGCAAAACAAATCAAATAAAGGAAAAAAATTTGAAATTTGTTTGAAAATGAATTTGTATTGATTTTGAAGTTTGCCTGTAAATAGGCATTTTTGTACAAGAGGCTGACGTCCTAGTAAGAGAACGCCGCCAAACAAATAGAGTTTATACAATTTGTGAAAAGAAAACAAAACAACTATGTGAATAATCCCACTGGGTTCCAACTCTGCTATTACCTTTATATCTTCAAGCGTCTCATCACTTTGCTGCTTAGTTGAAGATGAATCTGATTGATTAGTGTCGTCCGGCTTGATAGTTGATACCGAAGTCTGGATGCGAGGTAATCCAATGAGACATAGTGTTACGCTTTAATCCCTAATTTTTTCCTGGACCGCCCTTTCGGGTTTTCAGTCCACCGGGATACCCTTTTTTGCCCAAGCCGCCTTTTCAGGTTTTCGACTTGCCGGGTGTATAGATTTTTTTCAATTTCATCCCTTATTTTTGCCCGAACCCTTTTGGTTCGCCGGGAAGCCCTTATTTTTTCCTAGGCCAGTCAACCTAGCGGGTCTTTGATTATGCGTAGTATCTTTTCACTATGTCTGCATTGACGGGGTGAGGAAGGTCGTCACCATCCATGGTGGTTAGAATCATAGCTCCTCCTGAGAAAATGTTCTTAACCACAAATGGCCCTTCGTAAGTAGGGGTCCATTTGCCCCTGGGATCACCTTAAGGTAAGATAATGCGCTTGATTACCAGGTCCCCAACTTGATACTCTTGTCGTCTAACTTTCTTGTTAAATGCCTTGATCATCCGTTTTTGGTACGTCTGACCATGACAAATAGCAGTAAGTCTTTTTTTGTCGATTAGGTTTAGTTGATCAAGTCGGGTCTGAATCCAGTCATCTTCGCTCAAACCTGCATCCTTCATGATCCGAAGAGAGGGTATCTGAACTTCAATCGGCAAGACTGCCTCCATGCCATATACCAAGGAATAGGGTGTTGCCCCTGTTGACGTCCGTGCTGAGGTACGGTACCCATGAAGAGCAAATGGTAACATCTCGTGGCAGTCTTTGTATGTCACTGTCATCTTCTGCACAATCTTCTTAATGTTCTTATTTTCCGCTTCGACAACCCCATTCATCTTCGGCCGGTAGGGAGAAGAGTTGTGATGCTGTATCTTGAATTGCTCGCAGAGCTCAGTGATCATCTTGTTGTTGAGATTGGTACCATTGTTCGTAATGATCCTCTCTGTTACACCGTATCGAAAGATCAGGTTATGCCGAATGAACCGTGCCACGACGTTCTTGGTTACCGTAGCAAAGGAAGCTGCTTCAACCCACTTCGTAAAGTAATCAATCGCTACCAGGATGAAACGATGCCCGTTGGATGCCGTAGGTCTGATCTCGCCAATCAAATCAATGCCCCACATTGCAAAAGGCCAAGGTGCTATCAAGATGTTCAGAGGAACCGGATGTATGTGCACCTTATCAGCATAAACTTGGCACTTATGACATGTCCGAGAATGCTGATAACAGTCGGCTTCCATTATGGACCAGTAATATCCTGCCAGGAGGATTTTCTTTGCCATGGTATGTCCACCGGAATGAGTTCCGAAAGTACCTTCATGCAGCTTTCTGATTCATTCTTATCCACACAACGCAGTAAGGTTGAATCATGGTTACGCTTGTAGAGAATACCATTGCTGATGAAGAACTTTGCCGCGAACCTCCTCAGAAACTTCTTGTCATTAACAGATGCACCCTCGGGGTACTCCTAAGCTTCAAGGTACCTCTTTACTTCATGATACCAGGGCTTTCCTGTTACTTCTTCAGTCTCAAGATCACAGCAATGTGCAGGCTCGTCCAATCTTTCAATAATGATCCGGGGAGCTTCGTTGTCCCAATTGACTTTGAACATAAAAGACATTGTAGCCAGTGCGTCCGCCAACTGATTCTCCTCTCTAGGGAAGTGTTCAAAGGTTATCTCCTCAAAATGGGGAACAATGTCAACACATACTCCTTGTAAGGAATAATATTTGGGTGTTTCGTATCCCACTCGCCTTTGATCTGACTGATCACGAGAGCGGAATCTACGAAGACACTTAGAAACTTAATCCTTAGGTCAATTGCAGCTCGAAGACCCATAATGCATGCTTCATACTCCGCCATATTGTTGGTGCAGTTGAAACATAATCGGGCGGTGAACGTAGTATGGGAGCCTTTAGGAGATATGATCACGACGCCAATGCCATTACCCAAAGCGTTCGAAGCTCCATCAAAATACATAGACCATCAGGATCCTTCCTCAGATCCTTCATCCGATCTAGGTGTCTCACAATCAGTCACTACCATGATATTCTCGTCTGGAAATTCATAGTTCATAGACTGGTAATCATCCACTGCCTGGTGTGCCAAATGGTCTGCCAATACACTTCCCTTGATTTCTTTTTGAGTTGTGTACTGGATGTCATACTCATTCAAGATCATCTGCCATCTTGCTATTCTTCCGGACAAGGCAGGCTTTTAGAAGATATATTTGATTGGATCCATCTTTGAAATCAACAGAGTAGTGTGAGTCAGCATATACTGTCTCAGCCGGCGAGCAGCCCATGCCAAAGCGCAGCAAGTTTTCTCAAGCAGTGAGTATCGGGTCTCACAGTCGGTAAACTTTTTGCTAAGGTAATAAATAGCATACTCTTTTCGGCCAGACTTGTCATGCTGCCCCAACACACACCCCATCGAGTTATCGAGTACTGTCAAGTATAAGATCAGAGGTCTCCCTTCAACTGGTGGCATCAGAATGGGTGGCTCTTGGAGATACTCTTTGATTCTTTCGAAAGCGGCCTGACATTCATCGTTCCAACGTACTACCTGATCTTTCTTTAGCAGCTTGAAGATTGGTTCACAAGTAGCAGTCAAGTGAGAGATGAATCGTGCAATGTAGTTCAGTCATCCCAGAAAGCCTCTGACCTCCTTCTCTGTCTTAGGAGCTGGCATCTCTTGTATGGCTTTCACTTTGGCAGGGTCAACTTGAATACCTTTGTCACTTACGACGAAACCCAGTAGCTTACCAGATCTCACCCCGAAGGTGCACTTGTTTGGGTTCAACCTCAACTTGTACAACTTCAACCTGTCAAACAGCTTCTGTAGATGGTCAAGGTGTTCTTCCTCGTTCTGGAACCTTGCAATCATATCGTCGACGTATACTTCAATCTCATGATGGCTCATGTCATGAAACAAAGCAACCATGGCACGCTAATATGTTGCCCCAACATTCTTCAGTCCAAAAGGAATGACCTTGTAGCAAAAGGTGCCCCATTGAGTAACAAAGGTGGTCTTTTCCATGTCTTCAGGAGCCATTTTTATCTGATTATAACCGGAGAATCCGTCCATAAAGGAGAAGACCTTGTGATGAGCGGTATTGTCAACCAGAACATCAATATGAGGTGGAGGGAAGTCATCCTTGGGACTGGCCCTGTTCAAATCCCTGTAGTCAACACACATTCGAACCTTACCATCTTTCTTCGGTACCGGAACCACATTGGCAACCCACTGAGGGTAAGAAGTCACTGCTAGAAAACCGACATCAAACTGTTTCATAACTTCGGCCTTGATTTTCTCAGACATCTCTGGGCGCATACGGCGAACCTTCTGTTTTATCGGAGGGCAGTCTTCCTTGGTAGGCATGCGATGAACCACAATGTCGGTATCCAAACAAGGCATATCTTCGTAAGACCAAGCAAAGATCTCCATGTAGTCACGCAACATCTGAATCAACCGTTGTTTCATACTAGGCTCCAGATTGGCACCAACCTTGACTTCCTTCTTGTCTGTTTCAGTACCCAGATTCACTGTTTCCACTGGCTCTTCGTGTGGTTGAATGGCCCTCTCTTCCTGGAGTAGCAGTCTTGCAAGTTCAACAGGCACTTCGCAATCATCTTCACCTTCGTCTTCGGATAAGTTGATTGGTTTTTCGAAGTCATAACTGGCAGTAGCAGAGTCGTTACCAGTGAGATCCAGAGTGGATGTGGACCTGTATATGTGAGTGTGTGTAAAATAATTGTTTTGCAATATATAATAAAGAAAGACAAGGAGCGCAAAATTTGAGATGCAAAAGACGTCCAATGCTTTTATTAATGATATATGAAAATGGCACGCAAAAGCCCTCACAAATGAAGCCACGGTGCCCTGGGTAAGACGTCGGGCCATAAAGTTTCAAAACATTGTCTGTTACAAATTCAAAACAAAGAGTTCATTACTGGGTAGCAAAAGTAATAGGGATGAAGTCCTTTGCTGTCCAGTTGCTTGGTCCACCGTTGGTCGTAGGATAGATCCAGCTGTCGAATTCAGACTCCTCCACATCATCTTCAATGGCATTTACTCCCGAGTTGCTGATGAACACGGGAGGTCTTCCAATCCTTGCATTACGAACAACCCTCTGAGCTTCTGCAGTGAAACCCAAACCAAACTTGTTAGTCTTCTGTGTAAAATCAGGAAGTCAGCCCCAATTTGCACACTTACCCTTCTCAATAACAGCCCGGGCATCTTTTAAGGAAGCCATCTTCATAGGAGAATCTTCAACCATAATCTCAGTTGATGCCAGTGTCTGAGGAACCTCGTCAAAGTGCTGAAATGGGGTCTCAATGAACTCCCCATCCATCTCTACGTATCTGAACGAGTTGAGGTGGCTGACCATGTACTCTTCCTCCCCTTGAACTGTCACAATCTTTCCTCTGACAGGGTACTTCAGCTTCTGGTGGAACATTGAGGTTACGGCCCCAGCTTTATGGATCCATGGACGACCCAGCAAACAAGAGTAGGATGGCCGAATGTCCATCACATAGAATGTAGAATTGAAGACCTGAGAACCAACTTTAATTTGAATGTCAACTTCACCGTGCACCATCCTTTTAGACCCATCAAAGGCCCTGACAATGATGTTACTTGGTTTTAACTCTAACCCTTTGTAATCCAACCGGTCTAGAGCTTTCTTGGGCAAGACGTTCAGTGAGGAACCAGTATCAACCAATACATGTGAAAAAGTAGTGCCCCTGCATTCAATGGAGACATGCAGGGCATCGTTATGGTTTTTCCCCTTGGCAGTCAAATCGGCGTCGGAGAAACCCAAACCATTATCAGCAGTTAAATTAGCCACACAATCTGTAAACTGATCAGCTGATGTCTCTTGTGGCACGTGGGCAGTCTTTAGGAAGGTAATCAGAGCCTTAGCATGGGCCTCTAAACACAACAATAGTGACAACATAGAAATCTTGGATGGGGTTTTCCCCAGCTGCTCAACTACGTTATAATCACTCTTCTTAATCATCTTCAAAATCTCTTCCATCTCATGTTTAGAAGCTTCAACAATAATCGTCTTCGGTGCCTCTGTCTGGGCAGGCACATCAGTGATGATCCCTTTGCCCCGAGCGTCAGATGACTCGGCAACAGGGGTAAGAATATGAACTTGATCAGGAATAGTGATAGGTACACTTGTAGGTGTAATGACAACAGGTCTTCGGACAGTTGGTGGAACAATATCAGGTGAGAAAAGTCTACCGCTGCAGGTGACTTTAGCAGGCCCAATAATGTTGCTGATACCAGTATCAACATACAACTCTTGCTTGACTCCAAGAACATAAACATCAGCCCCATAATGCCAGGGGACAGCTTTGTCAGAGGTGTAGGGGATGGGCCCCGGAACAGTGATGATTACAGGTGCGATCTTCGGAACAGATGTAATTCTAACAGGCGTCCTCGAGGGAGCCTTGGAAGAATTGTTGAAAATGGTAATGATGGCAACTTCTTCAATAGGAATGGAGGGAACAAAAATATTCTCAAATAGGATCTCTTTACTATCCATCAGGTTTTGGATACTTGACTTCAGGAATGGGCAACCAGTAGGTAAAACAGAACACATATGGCAACCTTCGCCACAACCCAGAAATAAACCGGCTAACAACAGGTTCTTCTTGACAGTCATCAGAGGGGTAACAATATCATCCACGGAAACTACAAACAAGTCTTCCTCTACAGCATTTACTCCATGTTTGGGCATGGGAGCAGTCAAAACATTAGGCCTCTCGTGCGCCTCGAACTCAATCTCCTTTGCATCAATTAAGTCTTGCACCTTGTTCTTTAAAACCCAACAATCGTCCATATTATGCCCCGGGCTATCAGAATGAAAAGCACAACGGGCATTAGGGTTATACCTCGGTGATATGGTATTTGGACTTTTCGGAGCTTTCTTTAGAATTACCAGATTGGTCTTCAGCAAATGGGGCAGAATCTGAGACAAAGTCATGCTGAGACGAGTAAATTGCCTTCAAGGTCTCTCGTCCTTTTGTTGATTGTTGTGCTGAGGAGCACCAGCAGGTTTTGAAATAACAACCGCATTGACAGCTTGGCGGTGTTCAGGTCTATTCTGTCTTCTCGAACTGTAGACAGCACTAGACTCTTTCTTAAACGGCTTCTTCTCAGTGCTTGATGAGGCACCCTTCTGTATCTTCCCAGCCTTAATACCAACTTCAATCCTCTCACCATTCAAAATAAGATCTGTAAACCCAACTGAAGAGCTTCCAATCAGATGGTTAAAGAATGGACCAGACAGGGTCCCCAAGAACATGTCAACAAGTTCACGATCAACCAAAGGTGGTTGCACCCTTCCGGCAAGGTCTCTCCATTTCTGAGCATACTCTTTAAATCCTTCACCCGTTCCTATTGACATACCCTAGAGTTGGGTACGCGTAGGAGCGAGGTCGGAGTTGTACGGATACTGCCTGTAAAATGCAGTAGCCAAATCTTCCCAGCTGCGGATACTGGCTCCATCCAACTAATAGAACCACTCAAGTCGAGTCTCTGAGAGACTGTCTTGAAAGAAATGGATCCATAAGTTCTTATCAGCAGTATAAGGCTGGATCTTCCTCACATATGACCGAAGGTGCAGCTTTGGACAGGAAGCTCCGTCATACTTGGAAAAGGCAGGTGCCTTGAATTTGTGGGGGATCACCACCCCAGATGATAGACCTAGATCTCTGAAATCTAGACTTGACACCTTATGTATTTCCATAGCGCTTAAACGGTCTTCCAGCTGTTTGTACTTATCCTTAGCAGGAGGATACTGTTCTTCATCATAGTCCGTCTCGTTGTCGGAGACCATAGGGCTAGGAGCCCTCCTTTCTTGTGGACTATCTTTCCCTCCAGATGAGGCGGTCAGATCAACTTCATTCTGCAACCCGTTTCCAAACCTGCGTCCAGTGTTGAACATGATGATCTTCTTCTTCTTCTTCTTCTTCTTCTTCTTCTTCTTCTTCTCTTTCAGAATCAAGGTCTTCAGGTCCTGCTGACCCTTATCCAGATTCATGAACAACTCTTGAAATTGGGCATTTTGGGCCTGGAGGGCCTTGATAGCTTGCTCAGTTGAAGGTTCAGCAGACATGATGATTGCTGAAATAAACAACGAAGAAGATAAGATACCTGTAATGGGTTACCTGTTTATGAAGTGCATGGGATGAAATGCGTATGATTTATGATTTCAAAGACAATCGGGATTCAAATTTGTAAACAAGAAAGGAAACACACTTTATTAGATTTAAACTTCAAAATTTAAATTGTTCAACAAACTGCCCTTAGGAATTACAAGAATGGAAATACTGAAAAGTAAATAAAAACTGTAAAAGAAATCATCAAAGGTCCATCAATGCTCCCATGGTCTCTTCTTCTCAGTGCGGACATAATCATTCAGGATCCGCTCGTTCTCCAGTTGCCTAGTCAACTTCTGGATCTTCTGCTCTTGTTCATTGAACTTCTCCCGTATGAATCCCGTTCATCCCTCAACTGTATCCAAGACCTCTTCAGTGTCCCAATATCAGTGGGCATATAAGGGTGGAGAATAGTTGGAAGAACCCCCTCCTCATTAGCAACTTCAAGAGTAACAGGCCTGACAGCTTCATATGGCATCCCTAGCTTCTGGGCACGGATGCAGACCCATCTGAGATATGGCTCCATTGGAAGAGAAGTCTTTGGACCCAACTCATGTGGATCAGATTGGTGAACTCTGTCCCAAGCCCTTATGAATCTACGACGCAGCTCGTCGCTATCTCCCTGAAAATCAAAGATGATATGAGGCATCAACATCTCATGAGGCCCTTCTTTTTCCGGCTCTTCCAAACTGACGGAGAGCTAAGCATGGGTTGTAAGAAATCCCTCCATGGGTTCCGATCAATGGAACATTAGGATACTCTCCACAGCGATCAATGACAGTCACCTCATCCATACCTTTAAGAGTCCAGATAATGTCATTATTAGAAAAAGACATCACCCTATAAGCCCAGCCCATTCCTTCTTTGTTCTTTAGTACGGACTTAGGGAGGTGCGAAATAAACCACCTCGACAATAAAGGAGCACAACACATCAAAGTTCCCCGCTTTCGGGCAGTACGAGCATAGAGCTGATGAAGGATGTCACCCAAGAGGGTAGGTACAGGGTCCTGAGAAATGAAGATCTTTATGGCATTAATATCAACAAAAGTGTCAGGATTCGAAAACAATACCAAGCCATAAATCAAGAGAGCCAGAATATCCTCGAACGCCTTGAAGTCTAAGCTGTCCCGGAAGTAGTTAGCCTTGCCAACCAAGAACTTAGTCAGAAAACCCTTAGCTCCACTTCTAGTCTCCCAGTTAGCCATTACCTCTTCTTTGGTCAAGTGAAGGGTTGTAGGAATTTCTTCGGGCTTAAGAGTCTTCTCCCATCCAGTAAACGGGGCCTGCTCCAAAATAGAGATATCGAGCAGCTAAGAGAACTCTTCTAGGGTAGGAACCAGCTGGAAGTCCTGGAAAGTAAAACAATGGTACAACGGATCATAGAATTGGACCAAGACACTCATCATTTGTTCGTCCAATTTTGAAGTGACCAAACTGAGAAGAGAACCATGCCTTCTGATGAAGGAAGTAGTGTCTGGAATCCTGAGAACCAACTCTTTAAGCAAGGTAGGGACTTGGACAAAGTTGATCCGGATAGTGTTCTTACGCATGGGCATCATAATGACCTACAAAACAGAGCAAAGATGAAACCCTCTTGTCTTTGAAATAGGTTAGTCTTTATGCAAGATGTATGCAATGTTATGATGTCATGATAAAGGCACACCACAAGTATCCACAAAAAGCAAACATGGTAAAGGCACACAAGTCACACTGAGAGCCCTTAGATTTTAGGCCGACATGGAGCTTAGGTACTACCCTCTTTCAGTTCAGTTGGTTTAAACCTGTCCTAAAAATAGTAACCGGGTTCTAGAGGATCTCAATATCACTGACTACCCTCAATCGGTCATAATTCCAGTTTAGCAACCTTTTCTTGCGGCCGGAATCATCACGAGAGTTTAGTCTCAATGAGTGTAGCATACTGCTACTGTTCTATGGCCAAGTTGGTCAATTTAAGGTTCCAAGGTCAGTTGGTACTTAATGACCCCTTAGAAGACCCATATTCTCCTCGTTCCAACACAAGGGATATCGGTACATACTAAAGTGTTACACCAACGTAGCTACTGCTTCATCCGTGTCGGTCTACGCCGGACAGATCCCTCACAGTTTATTGCTACTTACCTAAAGGGTATCCCCAGATCCGGGTTAGGATCTATAGAACTCCGATATAAACCCACAAATATAAATCATACAAAGCATACAATTGAAAACACAATGATCTAATCCTAAGATACACCTCACTTAACAAAGTCCCCAGCAGAGTCGCCAGTTCTGTGATCGGTGGAAAGAGAACTGACTGTTTTGGATATGCTGGTTTGCGTTTTGCGTTTGTTTTTGCAAAATGTCGCGGTAAGCAAGAGTCGCTACCGTCTTTTATTTTATCCAACAAGGAAAGGACAAAAGCACAGAAAAATTCCTTTTTGAGATATTTCTCGGGTTCAGGAGGTAGATTATAGAAAGGGAAGGTGTTAGCACCCTTTCTATCCGTGGTTATCCGCGGGCTCTTAGGTACTTGCTCAAAGTGTTTTCAAAATTTGCTTTTCTTTGTGTTTGTGGGTTTGAAAAAAGTTTTTGTTTGAAAGGTGTAAGTGCGAAAAGTTTTATTTTGTTTTAAAAGGAACAAGTACTTAAGAACCATCCACCTACTCGAAAAAGGAACCAAAATGTGCTAATGTCCTTTAGACAATGCTATCCCACTATTGAGGAGTAGGTAGCACCGTCGTTGGAGTTTTTAGGGTCAATTCGATTAAGGGACGTGTGGTCACTAAAGCAATGTTAGGACGCCTTAGCGGTAACCCTAATGTCTTAGATTATTTTATCCGAGGCAACCGTTTCGAGGCAACTTATGATCTTTGGACAAGAGGACGACCTCTAAAACTTCCTATACTCAATGACCACGTTCGAGGCAACCAAGTGAGGTGTACCCTAAGAGTGGCATGTGCAAGTATGTTATTTTTCAGTTATATTATCTTTGTACATGTTAATAGTGAGCTACTATTGATTTTAGGTTAAAGATTAATCTTGTCATGCATTGCCTATTTATCAAACATCTAACAGTTAATATTGTGCGGAAATTAAATTGCGGGAAATTAATCTAAGCTATTACAAGGCGTCGGGTATTTACATCGCCAAAGACAAACCCTTTTAAAATTAAATTGCGAAAAGTAAATAAAAGTGATAAATAAATAAATAAAGTCCTAAGTTAAAAACTATTACATTCCCGAAGCAGTTACAATATCGAAATATGGATCAAAAAACATTCGCGCGCGAGAAAATTAAATCGGAGTGTCTTAGGGTTTTGACCCTTTTTATTAAATAAAGCATATTTTTTTGAATTAAAAATTAGTCTAAGTTAATAATTGAATTAATTAATTAAATGAAAATATTTTTGGGTTTTATTTATAATTAAGGAAATAAAATAAGAATGATTAAAAATATTAAAAACCTAATATTCTACTTTGATTTTAATTTATTGCAAAATATATTATTGTTAAACCTATTTAAACTAAATAAATTAATTAATGTTTATAATGAAATTAATGGATTTTATAAAAATATTATTTTTGTTGTTTTTGATTTTTTATGAGAAAAAATTAATGGGTTAGTAATTTAATTAAATAAATTAAGTAAATAAATAAAAAGATATAGAAATTAAAAGAAATACTCAGGGGGTGTGGGCCTGAATCTGGGTGTGAAATCAACAATTAGTTGGCCCAAAACATCCAGCCTGTTTTGACCTTTGGGATCCAATGCGTGTTTATTGACCAAAGAGTGTGATGGGCGTGCAATCTGGGCCCCTAGATCTGATCTGAGACCACCTGGCTAGCATCTGGAGAATGGCATATGGTGAGCTGCATCCTAGGCGCTACATATGAACACCTGAAGAAAAACCAAATAAAGTTTTGGGGGACCTGGGATTCGAACACAGGTCCCAATGCTCACATACCAGCGCTCCAACCACTCCACCACTGCTTACTAGTTGTTAGTGGAATATACAGCAAATATTATATGGATAAATCAATTAATTATGTTGAATTAAAAAAACGCGCAAAACACATTTGAATGGACCAATAACGCAGGGACACATTATCATCTTCTTCAAATAACCCTGGTTATTTACCTGCGGATTTTTATCCGCAGGAAGATCCGTAGGGTATCTCAAAAACCTTCTCCAGGCCATGTAAACGAAACCTAAGAGTACCATTGCGTTCGTCTCTTCCTCCTGGTCATCCCTATACCCACCATTAGCATTGATTTTGCCTGTATCAAAAAGGCCTAAAAAACAAGAACAAGAACCCTAGGATCGGGCATCGCAGTACAGGCCATGAAAATCAAATTAAATAATGCAGAATTGTTAGACTTTGAATGTTAAGCATAATGGTACAAATAAATTGGCAAAAAGATGCAAGAGAAACGATTCACGATGCCATGTTCAGAGCTTGGTTTGTGATGACTTACGGTGAGTTTTAGGCAATGAAAAGGCTTGATTTTGATTGGTATCGCTTCAGGGGATTGCCAGCAAGGGATTAGTGTCCGGCTTTTTGTTTGAATCGAGCTCCAATGTTGTTTTTGATCTCCAAGTTTTCATGCTTTTTCACAAACTTCTTCTGGCCGTTTCAGCAGTGTCTTGTGCGTGTTTTTGGTCTGCTTCCCTTGTGTGCACATAAGAGGATGTATTTAGGTCAAAACATGGGCCTTAAACCATATACATTGAAGATGGAAGATTTGATTTTGATCACCATTATCAAGTTGCCATATTTGCATCAAATCTGAGATTTTGTGCATGTTTTAACTTGGCACGAATTTGATTGAGTGTCATATGATATTTGCAAGCTGTAATGACCACAAGAATCTTATTACATCAATTTTTAGATTTTATTTGATTTAATATTGATTTAAAATGAATTAAATCAATAAAAATTAAATAAAATAGAAAAATAAATGAATGGCCATGAAATTAAAGATTGAACACGTGTGTAGCATGACAAGACTATATCAAGTGGAAAAAAGTGGGCCCTTTTGTCAAAAATTGGAGTTTTGAGGATAGTTGACTTTTGGCAAATTTGGAAAAATGCCCAACTTGAACAATGCATAATTTCCTCAATTTTGCACTTTTGGAGGTGTTCTGGGACTTTTTAAAAACCTTGAGATGTCCTCTAATCAACCGTTTTGGTCTCATATCATTTTGATATTCCATGCTCAAGTTATAAGCTTTGACAAAAAAGGTGTTTTTGTTAACTTTCAAAAATGACCTATAATGTCCAAATTTGTAACTTTTTGTGAGTGGATTTCTTGATCTTGGGGTGTGAAGATGGATTGTAGGAAATTTCATCCTCTTAAAAATGATCTTTTGATGGGTCATTTCTCATAAAGTATGAGAAAGTTATGCTTGGTCAAAGTTGAGTTGACTTTTCCTACAAAACCCTAATTTAGCAACTTTTGAATCTTGATGAATCTTGAGCAATCCTTGATGAATCATGATCAACCCTTGATCAAATGATGAATTATCCCTCAAAATGAGAATGTTGACAAAAAATCTTGAGGTTTGACTGTATTTGGGACACATTTGACTTTTGCCCTAACACAGTCGATTTTTGGGCCTCTTGAGCAATTGACTGACCAAACTTCCTCTGCAAGGCTTGAAATTTGAAATGGATGAACTTAAGAACATATTAAGACATTGGGGATCATTTGAGACCATTTGTATGTGAGGACCTTGATGCAACACAAAACCCTAATTTTGACTTGACTGCCTTAGGAGGTGATTTGACTGTCCAACCCTTGAGCCAACTTGAGCAACTTGAAGATTATTATTGACATGTCTTGAGGAATATGGGAGGGCAAATTTTGGGGTACAACACATTGCAACATCAAAAAATGGTTAGATACAAAAACATCGATAATATTCTACTGTCACACTACACTAATGACTCAATGACTTGGCCGGACGGAACGGCCTGCTCTGATACCAACTGTAACACCATATTTCCTCGTCAGGTAAATTATATGAAATCAGAGTAATTTAATTTCTAAAATAGAATATCAAAATAGGATTTCACATGCTTCATACATTATGCATGCTCATTAATTAAGATATGCAACACATAATCATAAAATTCAAGTCTTGAACTTCATTGCATCATTCGCAGCGGAAAACATTAATAATAATTATTCTCAACCCTCAACATGAGTGGTACTCTTCACATCCAAAAATTAGAACAATCATAAAGTAAATTCAAAAACAACAGAGTTATACAAAGTTTACTCCCAACATGGTAAGACAAACGTAAAATCCCCAAGTGTTACGTATCAGAGCAGACACCAACTCAATCTACACAACTGAAGGAACTCCTCAGCTAAACTTCGATTGCTAGCTACTTCGGAACATCTGCAGGTTACCCATATGGAGATAACATTCAACAGAAAGGGTGAGATATCATAACAATATAAGAGGAAACATAACAATGAACAGGTTGAGATTTAAGTATACAGTCAACACATCACATCCATCATAATATAATACATACTTTCATCAATATTCATCCATCGAATTATTAATCATAATATGATGCAAAAATACCGACATTGACTCAATGCATATGGTACCAACAGGGTAAAACCCTCATCACAATAGTGCTAATTTAGGGTAATCAACTTTGCTCACCAATATAAGCCTTCCTCGCCAATACAGACTTTCACTTTATGAATGCATGAGACACTATCATGAAACAACATACTTCATATTTATCATTCTTACTCATCACAATTTTGCCAATTACAGGCCATCGTCATCATCATTATTGTGTATATCATGTCACACAATCAAAACAATCGTCGTACTTAACCACAACATAAATCATGGCATATAAATCAAAAACACACCCTCGGATAGGTATCAATGTCAGTGAAATAATTAACTACTGCATTATAAGTCATTTTCATAAGATAATAAATTATTTTATCTTTCCAACGGTCCAAACGGTGCATCAAACGGACACCCGAGGCAAAAGTTATGGGTTTTAGAAGTTTTTCAAAATTTCCTCGCGGTAACCGGTTACTCACTTATGGTAACCGGTTACTGCAAGTCAGTAGCTACTGGTTTCCCAACTTTTCATATGGTAATCGGTTACCATATATAGGTGAATGGTTACCCTATGATAACAGGGAAAATTTCTACAATTTCCAGTTACGATCCTCCCATGTTTCAACACCCAAAAATCATAATTTTTTCATCAAAATTTACCTTTTAAGCATGTTAATTATTCACCAACCATTGTCTATCAATCCTAACAAATTCACATCATCCAATTCCATCAAAATACACCGAAATCACCAAAAATTCATCAATAGGGAAAAACCCCAAAACAACCAAATAAAGAGAAATCAAAACATACAACCTAGATATTACCATATCCCATCATTTGGCAACCCTTTATAAATTTAGAATTCCCCCTTATCTTAGATTTTTGGTCGATTCTTGATTTCTATGGTGAAATCCTTGCCTTAGCTTCCTAGTGTCTTTCTCCTCTTCAAACTTCTATGCTTTCCTTCTATTTTCCACGTTCTGACTTATTCTCTCTAATCTCACCTCTTACAAACCAATAATGATATAACTATCCCAATTAATTGATTATTTAATTATTATTATAAAATAATAAATAATAATAATAATAGTAATCTATATTATTCCACACACCCTCACGTTTCTACGCATTTAGCCATACACCCACCTAACTACACCGTATCATCTTATTATTTAATTAAAAATAATTTTAATTAAATCAGGATGTTACATGTTACGGGTGCGATAAATTGGGTCACTATAGAACAACTTACCCAAGTCTCACCAAACATCATAAAAAGAAATATAAAGAGTTCTACAAGACGAAGGAAAGAAGTTCTAAAGGTTGTAGAGCCTAAATCAAATGGGAATAAGAGGATGAAAGCTCATCCTTGGATTCTTTCTCAAGTTCAGATGATAAGGGTGCCAACCTATGTTTGATGGCTCGTAAGAAAGGTGAAACATCAAAGGTATATAACTGTGACTCTGAGAATGAATTTTCTTATAGTGAGTTGTCTAAAGCTTTTAATGACATGTATGTTGATTCTATAAATGCGTTTAAGAAGATTTCTCTCTAAAAGGAAATGATTTCAACTCTTAAATAGGAGATCAATAATCATAATCGTGCTTTAGATTATCTTAAAGACACACATACATCTATAGTTGATGAGCGTTATAATGTTTCCGATGCTTTAGTTGAAAAGATGGAAAAAGTAGAATTTATTGAATGTCCAATTTTAAAACTTGAAATTAAAAATCTCAAAATAAAATTAACTCATGTTACTTCACCCTCTTTTTATTGCTCTAGCTCTTCAAGTGATAGAGGGATTGTTTTTAAGAAAAACCCTCGTGTCACTAGAAGAAATAGAAGATGCATTTCATATAAAGCCATTTATCATTATTGAGGTGATAAGGGACACATTAGGCCTCAATGTCACATTAGGAACTTCCAAGTTCCAAATGGTAAGATGACATGGATTCCTAAATGTGTCTTAACTAACCCAAAGGATCCCCTAATTAGGGACCTAATTTACCTATTTGATTGTATGCAGGAATGTCTTATTTTCGTGAAAAGATTATGGTTTTTAGATAGTAGATGTTCAAGACACATGGCGGGAGACTTCCATGTTCATCAAGTTCGATGAGAAAGAAAACGGTCACGTCACATATGAAGACAACACAAGAGGTAACATACTAGAAGAAGGTGTTGTGGAAAATACCTCCATAATTACCATAGAAAATGTGCCTTTAGTTAAAAGGCTTAAACACAACCTTTTTAGCGTTATTCAATTATGCGACAAAGGGTACATCTTTATTTTTGACGCTCTTAGTTATTTAATTGAACATAGGGAAATTAAGAACCTTGTGTTTAAAGGTTCTAGGATTGATAGCATTTATATGATGGATCTAGATGACATGTCTGTTAGTACCATGTTTTATGGATTGGCATAACTTTTGCTAAAACATGGTTTTCCATAACAAGATTGTTGTTATGTGTTTTTTAGCCAGATGTCGAAGACAGTGTCATGACATTTTAGTTTGTTGTAGATGGTACTGCAGTTTGATTTATTCTTGACACATCATTAATTAATTCTGTGAGATTTAAGTTGTTTATATTTCACTAATTTATCGCAGGTCAAGTATTTTAAATCTGGAACAAATAATATATCCAACTGACACAAGTTGCTAAAATTGGTTGATTGAGACTAATTAGGAAACCTTGTGTTTTGTTCCAAGATTCATGGAGATTTTCTTGCACAGATTTGTGCAGCCCTCAGTATGGACAACAAAGTATATTTAGGCGCAACTGCAAGGCCCAAGAGTTGTTGAGGAGTATTTAAAGAAACTACTTAGACCTAATAAAGTAAGCAATCTGAAAATATGGGGAAGTTGTATTTTCTCAGCCTTGTTGTCTGAGGGTTCTTCAAGAAAGTTTATGTTTTTGTACATCCTCATATATCTCTGATACATTTGAGTTGACTGATTGTTTCTTGTTTATCAAGCTATTGTTCTCTTTCAAAGCCCGTAGGCACGAGTTGGGTATTGTTCTTGGTCGAAGCTTTTAAGCAAGACTAAGTATTTTTAATTTGGAAGTGTGTTCTTTATTTTTTATTTCTTTAAGTTGTTGTGACTGTAACTTGTTGATAGATAGCCCTTGTAACTAGGATAGGTCTTTTATCACTATGGTGATTAGAAATGGAATAGAAATTTCCCTGACTTAGGCAGGACCTAAGTTGAAGTTGCATTGGGTAGGGATTAGGCGAGAAGTTGTAAACGGGGGAATTTAGCTTCGAACTAGTACTTCTGATAGTGGATTTCCTTCCTGGCTTGGTAGCCCCCAGAGTATGTGAGTTGCACTGAACTGGGTTAACATATCGTTGTGTTATTTCTTTTTCTGCAATTTATTTTTCTGCTTTTTTATTGTTGTTTTTGTTCTGTCAGTAGATGTTATAACATATGTCTTGACGTTGTCTGTTGTTGAGACATCAGTCCATCATTTCTCTCATGAAGCTTAGGATGAAGGAGGGTATTCTCTCGACCTTGGTCCAGTTCTATGATCCGATGTATCGATGCTTTACTTTCCCTGACTATCAATTGATGCCTACACTAGAGGAGTATTCTTATCTACTGGGTTTACCTATTATCGATTGTATTCCTTTTACTGGTTTGGAGGGTGAGCCAAAATCACATGAGATTGTTGCTTTGATATATTTGGGGAAGTTTGAGTTTGAAGCCCATATGACTACTAAAGGAGGGATTAGATGATTACCAACTAAGTTCTTATTGGAGAAAGACGACTTAATTGAGATTCTTGAGAGTCGGGTTGTAGAGACGATGAAGAGGCAGGGGGATTTATTTTCTCCTAAGCTTCATTCTGATTCTAGTTGCTCACTTCCTGATTTAGGTGATTGGAAGGAGGTTGCCACCAGATATGCGGAAGAAAACCAGAGGTTGAAGGCTCAGATTTCCAGACTTACCGGGAAGCGTCAGCATATAGTGTGATCTCCATCATCTTTGCTTCTTAGGGTTTTAGACTTTACTCTCATCATGTACTTGGGATTATTGAAACTTGTAATCCATTTTGAAGTTATTATAATAAAAATTTCCAATATTTCAAATATGTTAATGTTTTCTATAAATCTTTAAGTCCCTTGAAATATTAATGATAAAATAAATCATGTGCATTGCATATCATGCATCATATTGCACATATTTCTTGCATTTGTTGTGCATATCCAAGTGTCTTAATGAGCTTCTTTACTTTGTTCAGCAAGTTGTCTCACCAGTACAATACTCGAGCTAATTTCAGAAGGAAGATGGATAACTTAGAACAAGAGAATCGTGTGCTGCGCGAGGAAGTTTCTTCTCTGAAGACCGGTATGGCCAATCTCATTGCTCTGATGGAATCTTTGGTGGCTGCTCAGAATCAGCCACTGATTTCTTAGCCTCAAGAGACAATGGTTACTACTGATTCTCTGATTGTTCTTGTGTCTGCTATTCCAGCTGGTGTTCAGAATCGCATGCTTCAAGGTTATCCATGGGGAATTCCAGAGAACTTTATGCCCGAAGGTTTTAATCTTATTCCTCAAGTTACTCCAGTTGTTTAGACTATTGTTACTCCTGCACCTCCTATGGTGCATGTTACCCCTACTGCACCTCCTTCGGTGAATGTTGTGTCATTTGCTAATGACGAAACATATCATCCTTTTCCCCCACTGAGTGAAGGCTTGGGTCTCTATGATCGAATGGATGATTTTCAGGATTAGTTTGACAAGACGCAGAGGGAGATTAAGGCCCCTAGAGGAATGGAATTGTTCGGGCAGAATGTGAATGATTTGTGTTTGGTCCCTAATGTCAAGATACCTGCAAAGTTTAAAGTTCTGGAATTCGAGAAGTACAAGGCCAATACTTGTCCTCGTACTCATCTTGTGATGTACGTAAGAAGAATGTCTACCCATACTGATGATCAGCGTCTGCTGATTAACTTTTTTCAGGTTAGCTTGATTGGTGTTGCGTTGAAGTGGTACATGAGTTTGGGCAGTGCCAATATTCATACTTTCAACAACTTGGGAGAAGCATTTATCATACAATACAAATACAATATGGACATGGTGCCTGACCGTGATCAACTCAGGGCCATGGTCCAGAAGGACAAGGAATCATTCAAAGAATATGCACAGAGATGGCGTGAGGTAGCCGCCCAAGTGATTCCTCCAATGGAAGAAAAGGAGATGACAAATATTTTCCTGAAGACTCTGGGTGCTTTCTACTATGAGAGGATGGTAGCGAGTGCGCCAAGTGACTTTACTGAAATGGTGGACATGGGTATCCGTTTGGAAGAGGCTGTAAGAGAGGGTTGTCTAACAAAAAGCGAAGGTTCCAGAAGTATAAAGAAGCCATCATATGGGTTTTCCAAAAAGAAGGAAGGAGATACAAATGTTGTTATTCAAGAGAGGAGGGTTAATCCCCCTAGAAGAAATTATCAACGTCATCAATAGGTCGCCTCAGTAATTCAAGTTGTTAGTGTGGCTCCAACCACTGTTGCTTATCAGAGACCATCCCATCAGGGGAATCAAAGGTGTAACCAGAAGAGATAGAATTATGACCCTATCCCTATGAGCTATGTTTAACTACTCCCATCTTTAATTCAAAAGAAGTTGGTTCAGACCAGACAACCTCCTGTTATACCATCACCGTTGCCTTGGTATTATAAGGCAGACCAAACATGTTCTTTTCATCAGGGAGCACCAGGGCACAATATTGAGAATTACTATCCTTTGAAGACTGAAGTACAAAAATTGGTGAGGACTGGTATCTTATCCTTTAAAGATGTTGGCCCTAACGTGAAAGATAATCCTCTGTCAAAGCATGGAGGAGAAAATGTTGTGAATATGGTTGTTGGTTGTCCAGTCGACTTCCAGATTTTCGATATTAAATTGGTTAGAGGAGATTTGGTAAAATTGCATACTGACCTCTGCGAGTTTAGTTACTATACGCATAACCATGCTGGTTGTGGTATTTGTAGCACAGGTATACAGGTTTGTGACAAGATAAAGGAAGATCTTCAGGAAATGATAGACAAATGTCTCATACATATAATCAGGCCTAGGGCAGAGTATGAAGAGGAAGTAAACATGGTTTCTTGATGTCCAGGAGAATTCCGGATCTTTGATGTAGATCATATGAACGATGATTTGGTGCAGTTGCATGCTACCTTCTGCCATATGGAAGGTCAAGAAAGGCACCATTATGGATCTTGTCGGATCTGCTGCAGAGATTCACGTGGTTGTTCCATTGTGGGAAAGGGTATTCAATTATTGTTGGACAACGGTACCATTAAGGTTTCAGGAAATAGGGATGATTATGTTAATATGATTGAAGATATGTTTTCCAGAGATGACTCTGTAATGACTGAATGTGTTGAAGAGGGAGTAAATGTTATTGTGTGTTGTTTTAGTGCACCTACCCCTTTTGAAGTTGAATATCATGGCAAGCCAGCTATTACTCCATTGGTGATTAGCTTGTCGGGTCTTGTTCCCTACAAGTCAGACAAGGATGTACCCTACAAGTATAATGCTACAATTTTAGAGGATGGTGTGGAAGTTCCCATCCAGCCTATGTCTAATGTTGGAAATATTGCTAAGACTAGTAGAGTGACCCGCAGTGGTCGTGTATTTGCAAAGATTGTTCGTGGAAATGATAATGATGATAAGAAAATTGTTGAAGATGTTAAACCCAAGAAGGCAGTAGGGGAATCTAGTGAAGCTACGCTAGAAAAAAAGGTGGATTATATATTGAAGATTATAAAGATGAGGTACTACAGGATCGTAGATTAATTGTTGCAGACTCCATCAAAAATATTTATTCTGGCCTTGCTTATGAACTCCTCTACTCACATAGAATCTTTGATGAGGGTATTGAACCAAGCTTTCATGGAAAGTGATATGCCAGTAGACCAATTCAGCAGTGTGGTAGGGAACATTACATCATGTAATAACCTGAGTTTCTGCAACGATGACATCATGTTTGTCATCTAGTCAGAAACCATATTTTAGCAAAATGTTGCCAATTCCCTAAACCATGGTACTAACAAATACTGTTCAAGTACTTGGGAGATATTATCAAGGAAACCAGAGACATTGGAACCAAACACAGAAAATAGATTCATATGGGACGGCTTATTTATGACATCATGGTGGAAAGTAAGCTAGTAGATTCTCTGAATCTATAAAAGAAGTTGAAATTTGAGATTGGTAATCCTCTATATGGAAGAAATCTGAAGAACATGGGCTTGATTTCTGAAGTCAATGTTCTCCCACAATTTTTGGATATAACTTTTATCTCCTCTAGAAGAATGGTAGTGGAAGATTATCTTGTGTACAACCTTGTAAGGTTTCCAAAATATATTCCATTTCCCACTAATGCTCCCAGACTAGATAAGTCTTTTGAATCTCCTTCTACGTCTCCAGCAAAGAGAACGAGAAAGCCTTCTCAGAAGAAGACTTGTGATGGTCCTTTGGCATCTAAGAATATCAATATTTATAAGTCTGTGAAGAGATCTCTGGAAGTCATTCCATAATCTGCTGTTGTGAGCTCTGGAAATCCCAAGGTTACTAGAACATCCTCCATTTCGAGGACGCTGGAACCAGTTAAGGTAGTTGAAGATAAAGATTATTCTTCTTCAAGTAAGTTAATTCCAGACAAATCATTACTCAAATTTTCTTTTATTAACTCATATATCACCTCTTCCACTCAAACTTCTACTCCACCACCACCACTTCTTGTTTCCACACTTGGAACAGAGAAATCTCTCAAGCAGAAAAATCTAAATCCAACAGAAGTCACTACTTCTGTTCCTCAACCATCCCCCACAAATCCAAAACTTTTTGAAGACACTTCTTCAGGAACTACTATAGTTGTAACCACTCCAATTAACCTTATATAACAACTATTCGTATTAATCCCTCAACCATCTGAAACCATATTTTCAGAAACCAACCCCACCACAACCATACTTGTTGAACATAGAAAACCACATCATATCCTCTTCTCACAACTTCATCAAGCTGAGTTAGACCTCAATCCTCTTTATGATGGCATATCCTCACCAAAGCAACCAGAAACCACAACCATATACATTGTGTTTAACTTATATGCACCTGTGACTATGTCAGATGATTCTGATTCAGACATAGAAATTGTTAGAACTATACCCTCATCCATCCCTTCTAACATATGTATATCCAACTTTGTGAAGTTCGCAGACTTACCAAATAGAGTTTCTAAACCCTATTTCACTCCTTCTAACCCCTTTTCCCTCCTAACCGATGTACGTCCAACACCCACAGATGAATTATTAAATCAATTTGAATTTGATGTTCTGGATAGACTTTGTTCTTTGGTGGATAATTGCAATGAATTTGAGGATCCTGATGAAAGTAATGCAATAAGGAATGACTTCATAAGATGGATGGATTTCAAAACTACAAAACTCCAATTATTTTATTTCAAGGATGCTATAAGAAAGGTCAATGTGATACTTGCTTCTAACAGACCACCTTATCTAGTGCTTCTGCTCCCTGCACCAGAAGTTGAACTTCCTTTGGTAATTTCTAACCAAGAGATTCAACCTTATGAGAAGACTCTTAATATTGGAACTTCCTTTGGAGAGTTGAAGACCCCTGCTTCTAGCTCTGAGATTGTGCCTCATGTGATCAAGGAAACTTTTTGAATGAGCTCATAATAGAGAATGTGTTTGTCAGATAGCATCTGGACAAACATGATGAGAGATTTAAGGAGTAAGTTGAAACCAATTATGTGATCACCCGCATTCTTAGAGACATCATGTCAATATTTCCTTGTCATCCTCCACTACAACCTTAGACCCTTCATTTTACCTTTGTTTTAAGAACATAGTTTTTATTTTAAGTTTTAAAAATCTATACTTTATCTTTCTTATTCAATGAAGTTTTTTTTAAGTTTTTTTTATTTCTAACAAAGGGGGAGAAAGTGAGATGATTTTGATATATTTGTTTCTCATAACTGATCCCATACATGTTCTAATATTTTGTCCTCTAAAATTGTTCGACTAATCAGGAACTTTGAGAAAGTTCATTGAGTTTTTCTAAATAGGAAAGTTCAGAAACTCTGAACAGATATCATGTCTTGATATCCAAAAGTCATGGTAATCAAGTCATGTTAACCAAACCTTTGCTTAAAGGAAACTCAACTAGACTCTGTTTAACCATATTGTGGTAGATCAGTCATGGTTCAACTAGGTTCTGATACACAGGTTTTGATACTTCATAGAAACCAGGTTCTATTTGTTCTGATAGCAAACCAGGATCTAAGACAATCAACCAGATAATTTTATTCAGACTAATGACGAACCAGAAACCTCTACTCAAACTCTAATGGTGTTCTTAACCAGGAATTCTAGTCAGACTCTGATAATGCTCTAATAAGGAAAGTATTTCTTTCATATTGATTAAGGTGTTTTATACTTC
This sequence comes from Vicia faba, assembly GCA_948472305.1. Classification (NCBI taxonomy): domain Eukaryota; kingdom Viridiplantae; phylum Streptophyta; class Magnoliopsida; order Fabales; family Fabaceae; genus Vicia; species Vicia faba. The sequence continues at coordinate 702,068,337 of OX451739.1, read as the reverse complement.
AAAATTATTTCATATATCTTGAACTCTGAGGGATCCTCTGAACAAGTTGATATAAGTTTTGAGAGTATAGAACACATGGGGAGCTATTTAGCTAACTCTGAAATGTTTTTATGTGATTAAACTAAAAATTATTCATCAAAATACATGGTTTTGTCATCATCAAAAAGGGGAAGATTTTAATAACAAGATTTTGTTATGCATTTGGCCTTTAGTTTTGATGATAATAATACATTGTTTACTAGAGAACAATTTTATAGCCTAATGGTTTTGTATAGTGTGCAGCTTTTCCTTATAGGTTCTGACTTTGATAGAATGACGTGTAATGTCATCATTTTTTTGAACCAACACACTCTGACTCCGGAGAGATACAAAGTATGTGTTACAAAGACATTGTCAAGTTCTTGAATGCTTCTAAACAACATTTATGAAGAATGTTAGTATAAAGATTTTGACTATGACTCTGATGGAAGAGCTTCTAAGGATTTCTCATGCTTTAAAGATTCTACACTTTCAAGTTCTGAAGTTCTGAAGATCAAGTTCAGAAGATTCTAAAGGCAAGGTTCTGCTCAACAATTTCTGAAGACTCTAAAGACAAGGTTTTGAAGACTCTCATTCTGGTTTTGATCCTTCTAAGAATGCTTCGTCAACACACATTCTGAAGCCTCTGAAGATTAGAAGATAATATCGAAAAGATTTTACATGATTGGATAATACATGGTACAAGATCAAATACTCCTCCCACTACTCTGATTTTATGGCACAAGGGCAATACTATGGTACAATGTTGTCTACCACTCTTACTAGCTATTATGCAAGAATACAATTGGAATTTGGAATTCCTATTCTACCCTCTAACGGATCTTTCTTTGGTTATATAAAGAAGACTTGAAAGAATGGAAATGACTCGTGGAAAAATGACTTTTTCCCTAAGAACTTTTCCCGTGAACTCTCAAACGTAAATATTTCATTCTTGTGAAAAGAGCTGTAAATAAAGGAACTTTTGTTCATATGCTTGATAGAAACACTTTTGGTTTCATCTTCATATTTCAATTTGTGTAAATCTGCTTTTTTATAAGCATCTTGTAAACACATCTTTTGTATCTCAACTTTTGAGTTAATTGTTCCATGAGAGACTATATTCATAATTTCTCAAGAAGACATTGATGGGCAGTCTTTGTGGTTTGTAATCAATTTTGTTATAGTAGATTAAGTCCTTATTCAGAAAGGCAAAATCACTTTGGCGGGTGGACTAGATTAACTTCTTTAACAGTGAACCAGGATAAAAATAATTGTGTTTATTTATTTTGGTTCTTGTTTCATTATTGATTGTGTTGCGTAGAAAAGTTTCAAATCTAGAAACACAATTAAACCCCCCCTCCCCCCCCCCCCCCCCCCCCTCTTGTGTTTCATGTACCTTCCATGGAAACATCAAAGTCATGCAACAAACTCGTCTTCTTGGAAGGGTTATTTTTGTTACATTAAAGCTTACGAGATGTGGTTTAACTCCATCAAATCTTAGGAAATGGCTATGTTATAGGTTAGTCTTCACAATATATAATATAACATCTTTCATGGTTAAATAGTTTATGTTTCCAAATTTGTAATTTTATTGACATGGATAATATAGCTTCTCTCATGTTGTTTGTAGAATAATATGACCCAAGAAGTGAACTTAAGATGAGTATAATAGTTTTAGAAGTTAACTTAGTATGAGTTAATGTATAGCTTAAGAAGTGAACTATGTTGTTTATGTTTCAATAAAATATTTCATGTTATTTGTAGGATAATATTACATGTATTACTTAAGATGAGTGAACTTTCCGAAAGTTTATGGATTATAGAAGTGTATGGATTATAGAAGTGAACTTTTTTGCATCTGTTATAATTATAATTTCACACTAATACATTTTCACTTGTAGTTAGGGAAGGTGAATGAAAAAATTAACTCAAGAAACCCCATACTACGGGTGTGGATCACAAATGGTTTGTGTTGCTATGAAGAAAAATATAAGGAGGGCGAAGCTAAAGTGAGCACTTCAAACTTATGTGAAATACTCAGAATGAGATCCATTCAAATTTAACACAAGTTTGAAGCTTTCACTTCAGCTTCATCTCCCTTTCATTATGTATGCCATTCTGCGACATGTACTTTTTTGAAACATTTTATAAGTTGATATGTTATTGTTGTTGATAAAAGTTGTTTGTTGTTAGTAATAAAAGTTGTATTTTGTATGTTGTTTAAGGTTTGTTGTTGATGAATGTTGTTGTTAAGGTTATTTAGAATATGAGTTTATTATATCTTATGTGGTTTGAGTGTTTTTCCAATCCCTTATAAAACATATAACTTTTCAGGTTGAATTAAAAAATTATAATAGGAGATATTAATTTATATTAGAAAACAAATTTAACTTATCAATGTTATACAAGATTTCTTCAGTCTATTATCCATATTTTGCTCTTTAACGGTTAAAACTTGGTTTAATGTTTCTAGTTCTTCAAACTCCCATTCCTCCCCTCTAATTTTGTTTGAAAAGTAAATAATATTTTGCAAAATGAACTACATGTGAAGGAAGGGTACGTTTAAGAACTAGGAGAATCGAAACAAAATCTAACCGTTAAAGAGTAAAATATAGATAATGGGATGAAGAAATATTGTATAACATTGATTAGTGTAACTTATTCTTCTAATATAACTTAATTTGTCATATTATTATTTTCTAGACCATATTGAAAAAGTTATATATTTAGTGAGAATTGAAGAAATAATAATTCCACGTAATATATAATAAACTCAGTTTGTAGACACAATATCAAATGCACTGCCTATCCAAAGACGCTCTTCTATAACATATTTGGGAAAAACTGAAAGGTTTAGCCTGTTTCAATATCTGACAGCGCGAGTAAATTATTATTATAGAAAACAAAAACAATAACAAGAAACATCCTTAGCGTCATTTAAACACGACAACGGGCAAAACTAAGATATGGATCTATAAGAATTGACATTATTAATCAACAGGCGCAGTAAAAAGAATGTAAAACTCTTTTCTTATACTGTATGCATTATTGTGCTACACGCCAATAGAGGAAAATGAGTCTCAAATGAAACAATACTTATTAGCTTGGGTCATTTTATCTTCAATGTTATTACCTTGCAGCTATTGTATCAGATACTGGAACATTACAACGACAAAGTTTATCTTTATAAATTTACTCGGTTGCTCCCATCCAATCTTCTTAAATAGGATTTCCTAAACCAAGCATTACCTGATAAACGGTTAGAGGCCAAAATATAAAATAAGGCTACAAATACAATATAATCCTCAAAATTCATATACTTATAATTAGAGGTGGCAAAGCGAGCGACCCACCCTATTTAGGCCGGCCCATTTAAGCCCGTCCAAAAATGGGGCGGAGTGGGGCGGGCCAACGCAGAGGTCCGAGCTCAAAAGTCAACTCCATCCCGTTTACTAACGAGTTGGCGAGTTGGCAGACTGGCCCGCCAATTTTTTATTATTTTAATTTTACAATTTGATTTAATTAATAATTTAGAAATTTTTTAATTATCACCAAAGAAGTCGATAAAGAATTTTTTTTAATAATTCATAATAGAACTTCAACATGTCTTAAGTCCAAACGATTCAAAAAATTTAATAAAGAAAGACCGATTACAACAAAAAAACAAAATAAACTCAAGCACAATAAATAATATCAAAATAAATAAACAATATATATCATCCTAATACTATTTAAAAACTAACTACTAAAAGAATCTATTGTACCCCAAAATTTTCCCTCTCATTTATCAAGATTATTCTCACAAGATCTCTTTGATTCAAGACTGGATTAGGGTTTGGTCAGCTCAAGACATCTCATCTTGCATTGATAACCCAAAATTAGGGTTTGAGTTTGCCCAAGGATTTTTGGACTATCAATGCTTCATATGACTTTAAAACATCATTATGGACCCCTAAGATTACTCATGACAAGTTTCAAGCCTTGAATCACATTTTTGATCAGTCAATTGGACAGTTGACCTAAAAATCAACTGTATTTGGGAAAAAGTCAACCATGGCCAATTTACAGTAAAACTTCATTATTTTTGATCCACATCAACATTTTAGACTCATATGTATCATTTGATCAAGTTTGGACCAAAATTCCTCAAGAAATTTGATCAAATCATCAAAAGGGCTAAATGGTCAAAATTAGGGTTTTGACTGAGAAAGGGAAATTTCTGATTTTTGACCAGGCAAATGACCAATTTATTTGAAGCATGATTTCAAGGGTTCATTTGTATCGTCTTGACCTGATTACATGGTTCAAAACATTGCAAATCCATTGGATAGACAGATGAAATTTGCAGTCAACTGATCAAAAGTCAACTGTATACTGAAAAGTCAAACTTTGACTTTTTGGTCAAAATCAAGTGCCAAGGATCATAATTCATCAAAAAATGTCAAAATGTGAAACTTGTTCATCAAGGAATTAAATATTTAAGATTTGGTTTTAAAATTTGAAATTTTCTTAACTTAGAAATTTTTCTAAGTATAGAAAATTTCTTATTTTTTCTCAACTTTAAGCCATTTTTTCACCATGATACAAGATGATTCAAAGAAAGTTCCCAACATGAAAGTTGTAGATCTCCATGAAATATACAACTTTTCTTCACACATTTTTCCTTAAATATTCTTGGATCTCAAGATATAATTTTATGAATACATGCCCATGAACTAAAATAACTTAGTGAAATTTTGCCCTAATTTAGGCAGGTTTTTGACCCAACTTCATGGAAATTTTCAACCTAGTTCCAAGAGGAATGTTGAAATTCATTTCAAATATAAGTCATAGAGAATATTGCAAGCTTTCCAAAATGTCCAAGAACTCCTTTAGATCATTTTTGAGTAGGGAGAATCGAAGAGATGAAGTTGGCAATTTCTCACTTTGTTTTCAAGCCATTTCATGAAGAACAAAATTCAAATCTGAACCTATGCTGCCTAATCCATGCTTTACAGGTCTCAAACTTATTTCTCACTTCATAATTTAATGCTTACTCAGTTGAAAAATCCTTAATCCATGCCCAAGAGTCTTTGTCTAAGTTGTAATTCCATAAATGGCACAAAGTTGCCATTGCCGTTTTGGAAAAGCTTCACTTTTACAACTTTTCAATTCTTGAGCATTGGACCTGTCTTCTATGCACACAAAAGTCCTACAGACCTAAAGCAATTTGTATAGAGCTTATACCAACTCCAAGAAGGCCAGTACAAGCATGTAGAGACTTGTCCCTTCACTTTGCTTCAAAAGCAAGAAAGAGTGCAAAAAGGCTACATCTCAAAGATCTGTTGTGGAACTAACTTGAAACTCTCTCCATACTAATACACAAACATATTACAACTTAACAGACGATTGCTCAAGGCGAGAAATACTCCAAAACTCCATATCACCAAAAAACTGTCAAAACTTGTAGTTTGTGTCCAAGCATAGCAATCCATCAATTTGCTCGTGCGTTTCAAGTTATAATCATTCAAACACTTTACCTACCTCATATCTAAGTGATCCAGACCATCATCCCTGCACTGTAACTCCTCCTTCTTCATCTACCATTTTTGTTTTTCAAGCTTGCAGGTTGACTTGGATTGAGAGTTCAAGGCACTTCCAAAGCAAGGCAAGGATTGAAACACACTCAGGGAGGTTCAAGAAATCTAAAGCAACCTTCAGGCCTTCCTAAAACTCACTCAAACTCCATTCACGATCTCAGCTGAAAGAGGTAAGAATTCTAACTTTTATCTCTTCATAAAGGCATCCATTGGCCACGATTTGTGAAAGAAAAATGTAGATATTATAGTGCTGAAGCGAACCATGTGCATAGATTTCATTTCTGATCATTATGTATAGAGAATTTTAGCATTCAAATTTCTGTAAAAATTAGGTTTAAAATTAGGGCTTTCAAAATTTGTTTTAATCTTTGATTGTTAGTTTCTATAAGTTACATGGTTGAAATTGTGGGGATGAGTACTATCATTTTCATGTTGGAAGTTTTCATTTTCATGGATAAATGAGAAATATACAGGAGTTCTGGCCAGCTTGAGGAAGAAGATGAAGTATAGGGCAAGGAAATTTCTTATGTTATATTTTTGTTGTTTCATATAAACCAACAGATGTACAGCCACCCCAGTGGCAAGGTAGCGCGCTGGCAAGGCCCAGGTCATGGGTTCTAACCTTGGCGCTACCTTTTACACTTTCCCCATTTTTTCAGTTTCAGTTTTGGCTTTTTTGGCCAGATGGGCTTGGTTCTTGGGCTTTCTATTTTTTTCTAACACACTAATCCCTGTTTGCTTGCAGCACCCCTGGCCCAATCCTTTTATTATTTATTTTATTAAAATATTTGTTTTATTAAAATATTTTCTCTAACACATAAAAATCATAAAAAATATAAACATGACAAATTTTGCATTTTGTTTATTTTATTTTATTTTCACATAAAAAAATATTTTTATTAAACTATATATTAATTATTTCTTTCTTAAATAAACTTGTAAATATAATAGAATTAGGTTAACTATTTTATTCCTTTTTTATTCATACTTGTAAAATATTTATTTTTGATATATAAAAACTAAATATTTTCATAAGATATTATTTATTACTTTTAATGCAAAAATACACAAAAAATAATACCATAAGAATTTTATTTTCTTTTAAATTAGAAATTAGGGTTAACTTTTGTTTTCAAGAATTAATTTCTTTTTCTTAAGTTATTAGGTTTAGTTCAAAATATCTTTTCACTTAAAAGATAAAACAAAGAATCTTTTTTCTTGCATATACATACCATTGCACATTTAATTTACATTGTATCTTATTTATTTAAATATTTGTACAAATTCGATTTGGTTGTAATAGCTTAATTAGATTTACATTCTTACAAATCCCCATTTATAATTTGTATTTCCCCCTCCCATAAAATATTGTAATAGCGTAGTAATCTTTAAATTACGCAATTTACTGCTTTTATATACCATGCTAGTAATTAGGCGTGTATGGCAAGATAAAACCAACAAGTAGACCACCAAACATCAAAGACAAATGCATGCAATCAAACACACTTACACACATGCACCCTTAGGGTAATTCCGCTTGTTGCTTTACAAAATGGCCATGTTATGCATGTGAAATGTCTTAGCATTAACAAAAATCAAAAATATAAGATCATAATCCCTCGATAACGCTATCAAAAGTTTCATTTCAAAATGATCTTAGTCCCTAAAGAAAAATGCTAAGTCATCTCACAACATTACTATCATGGTCATACGATGACCCAACGCCCGTCCCTTCACATCCAACGATGGAGCTTCTTGCCAAATCAATGGTAAGATAGCCATATCTAAAGGAGAAGGAAAATCATATTTAAGACCTTTTGAGTAGGTAGGTTCGCTCTCAGTTGCTCGCTTGTGAAACCACCGGCAGAAAACACAGAGCCGCCACCGAACTTTATTTATCCCGGAGGAAGGGGAAATATCGATAAAACCACAAGGGAATGGATAAGATGGTCTTGCGACCAAGAGAAAGGGTAAGGGAGTCGGTTATGCGAGGGGAAGGTATTAGCACCCCTCGCATCTGTTGTACTCAACGGGATCCATTTTGTTCGTTTGTCTTAAAGGGTGTACTTTTCTACAACTGGGCTTGCTTAAAGGGAAATGTATGGTTTTTATTATTGCGTTCGTGAGGGTTTCGCGACCCTTTGCCTACGTATCCAATAAAGGAATCAGAACACCGTAGTTCCTCTAGAAAAAAGTTGATTTGTTTGTGTTTTTTAGTGGGCGACATCATTCTAGCAATAGGCACGGCCGGTATCGCGGTAGAACGGAGATAATATGCCCTTGGGGGGGAGTTTTGATTTGTTGAGTGTTTTTGCATGTTTTAAAGTATATTCAAGTAATGATTAAAGAGTGTTTTTGATTTTTTGGTTTGTTTATTTATTGATTTTATCTTGCCTAATTACTAGCATTTGTACAAAGTAAATAAAAATGCAGAGAGATAAAAACCTACACTATTATAAACATATCAAAAGGCATAAAAAATATGAAGTAAAAAATAAGATAAAAGTAAGAAAATGAGTATCTTTCGACCCAGGCAGTAGCACACTTCGACTGGCATTTTGTTGGCCTCCTTCGATTGGGGCTGGCAACAGTGAGGTCGTGTCTTTCGATTGGGCTTTGGCAGGGGCGAAGTCCTGTCCTTCGATTGGGCTTTGGCACCAGTCAGGTTGTATCCTTCGATTGGGAAGAGGCAGCAGCAAGTTGTATCCTTCGACTGGGCAAAGGCAGCAGTGAGGAAATGTCTTTCGATTGGACGTGGTTTGCCTCCTGGTTGTCTCTTTCGTTTGACCTGGAGAAATATGGCAGAAGCCAGGAGCTTCGTTTCCTATTCCTGTTTCCTGTTTCCTATTTCTTTCATTGCAAACATTAAATGACAACATGGCCTGAGGCCATGCTAGTAACAGTTTAACAGTAAAGACGAAAGAGCTCAGTTTCTAAAAAATATGTTAAAAGGGTGGAGTCAAAGGAACAGTGGTATGTACATGATTGAAACGAACAAAAGTATTATTTACATGTTATGCCATGAAACGAAAAGTTCAAGGGTAAGAGTGACTTACCTTGCTTCAGGATGGAACGTGCGTTGTGCCTTGAGTGGTGGCCCTGGATGCTGGATTCGAAAGAGGGGTCACAGGCTGTGCTGGGAAAGCTGGATTCGAAAGAGGGGTCACAGGCTGTGCTTGGAGCGCTGGACTTGAAGGAAAATAAAAAGCAAGCGTGATGCTTCTTTGATTCGAAGGAGACTGAAGTGGTTGTTCTTCAGAATCGAAGGAGACTGAAGTGTGTGGATTCTGGGTTTGTTCTCACAAGTATTGAAGGGACTTGAGAGATTTTTGTGTTTGAGAAAGTTTGGTGTTTTTTGAGAATTTTACTGTGTTTGAGAACTTTGAGAGTTTCACTGTTTGAGAATTTTTGCAGAGGTTCGTCTGGCCCAAAGTTCTCCTTTTTCATGTTGTGAAGCCTTGTATTTATAGGCGGATTTGCTGAAGTTTTGGGGGGAAAACAAAATGATTTGAACAGTTTGGGAATGCTATTTCGATCCTTTCTTCTACGCAGCTCTTGTGCACTCCTTTTTTGTACAAGTTACAGGCGTCAGGTCTGGCTCTGCATAGCAGGTTTTTGGACTGTTGTAGCAGGTTGGTGCAAGTTTTTCTATTTTGTTTTGGCACCTTACAGCAGGCGTGGGAGCAGTAAACTTGTCCAGATCGAAGGCTTGCATGAAGAGATATTTTCTTTATGGATGCTAGCATGAAGGGAAGCCATTGACTTGTGCGTTAAAGGCAAGCACAGAGGAAGCCATAGCTTGGTCGAAGTTTTCCTATAGGAGGTTGCTGCTTGGTGAATCAAGACAAACTTGCAGGAGGCCAATGTTTTATGAATTGGAGCAAAAAAAAATGAAAGAAATAATTTCTTAATCGAAGCTTATAGATCAGAGCTTGCTCTAAGGAAACCAGATGCTCAATCGAAGCCCCTGAATCCAACTGGATCGAAGGAAACCAGATGCTCAATCGAAGCCTCGAAATCCAGCTTGATCGAAAGAAGCCATATGCTCAATCGAAGCCCCCAAATCCAGCTTGCTCGAAGGAAGCCAGATGCTCAATCGAAACCTCTAAATCCAGCTTGATCGAAGGAAGCCATACGCTCAATCGAAGCCCCTAAATCCTGCTTGCTCGAAGGAAGCCAGATGCTCAATCGAAACTTCTAAATCGAAGCAAACTTGCTCTTCTTCAATTTTGTCAAAAAAAACAAATTTATCTGCTTTGCTCCTTCAATAGTTTCCTCTTTGCCTGATAAGAAAACCTCAAAACAAGATTAGACAAAAAGAGGGCACAACCCTAATACTTCAAACCAAAGCGCCTGATTCCATGAGATATGGGATATGCAAATGACTGAATGATAAAATGATGCAAATGGAATGCAAAGTTTGAAGCCAGACAAGAATAAAAGAGATAGGGAAAATTTGGGGTACGACAGCTACCCCTATTTAATCGTCTTAAACCTGAATATGAGATTGGCGTCATCCTTTCGGAAGTTCAAGGTAGAATATGATTAAATACCAGGACCCGAAATTTGCCCTGGAGATATGGTGTGAGTGTTATTCACTGGTGTGAATGTCTGCTTGGGGAAAGACAAACTGGTCTTCTGGTGGACTGGTCCTGATGGATAAAACATGGTTAAAAAAGGGTAGCTCGTACTGGGGTAACGGTGCCAATACCAGGTTGTTTTTTTTTTAGTAGTAAAGCGACTGAAAAGATATGGTTGACGATGTCGTGATGACTGAAAGTAGAATTACTTGACAAAATGATAACTTAAATGCAATGAGTAGAACTTGATGATGACAGAGAACCTATCAAGTGGTATTTCACGACCCACAAAGAAAGGTAAAGACAACGGGTAAAGATAGACGTACGATCTATGACCCAAGAGAAAAGGTAAAGTGAGGGTAAGACCTACGGGCGACCTACGACCCCAAAAAGATAACATGAGGGTAAGACCTACGAGCGACCTACGACCCTATGAAAGATAACATGAGGGTAAGACCTACGAGCGACCTACGACCCTAGCAAAGATAACGTGAGGGTAAGACCTACGAGCGACCTACGACCCTATGAAAGATAAAATGAGGGTAAGACCTACGAGCGACCTACGACCCTATGAAAGATAAAATGAGGGTAAGACCTATGAGCGACCTACGACCCTATGAAAGATAACGTGAGGGTAAGACCTACGAGCGACCTACGACCCTATGAAAGATAAAATGAGGGTAAGACCTACGAGCGACCTACGACCCTATGAAAGATAAAATGAGGGTAAGACCTACGAGCGACCTACGACCCTATGAAAGATAAAATGAGGGTAAGACTTACGAGCGACCTACGACCCTATGAAAGATAACGTGAGGGTAAGACCTACGAGCGACCTACGACCCTATGAAAGATAAAATGAGGGTAAGACCTACGAGCGACCTACGACCCTATGAAAGATAACGTGAGGGTAAGACCTATAAGCGACCTATGACCCTATGAAAGATAACGTGAGGGTAAGACCTACGAGCGACCTACGACCCTATGAAGGATAACATGAGGGTAAGACCTACGAGCGACCTACGACCCTATGAAAGATAAAATGAGGGTAAGACCTACGAGCGACCTACGACCCTATGAAAGATAATGTGAGGGTAAGACCTACGAGCGACCTACAACCCTATGAAAGATAAAATGATGGTAAGACCTACGAGCGACCTACGACCCTATGAAAGATAAAATGAGGGTAAGACCTACGAGCGACCTACGACCCTATGAAAGATAAAAATGAGGGTAAGACCTACGAGCGACCTACGACCCTAGCAAAGATGACGTGACGGTAAGACCTACGAGCGACCTACGACCCTATGAAAAGATAACGTGAGGGTAAGACCTACGAGCGACCTACGACCCTATGAAAGATAAAGTGAACATTGAGAGTTTGGGAGAAGTACGACGTACTGGCACCATGGTTTATTTCAGTTGGTAATGTAATAACAGATGTTAACTGGGAATTATGAGGATGAAATTCTTTGTGGGGATGTTTTGTTGATTTGGGATTGATCTGGCTCATGCTTCATATGCATTTGAAGTGTGACATGATGATCCATGGATATGCTATGCGTTTGAGGATGCAATGCAGTATGTCGTAATGATTATTGTATGCAAAATATCAAAAACTCATTGGGATCTGTTTCCCGTTATCTTGAGATACTAATATAGACTGGTGCTTGAAACTGAGAGAAAAGAGTTAGCCTTTCCGAGTTCACTGGGGAATAAAATCTTGCTGATGAGAAGTAGCTTGATCTGACTTCCTTCACCTGCTGGACTGCTTGTGAATGACTGAATAGAGACATGGATCTCACCAAATTCCCCAAGTTTTCTCTATTGCCAGGGAGGAAAGATCCCCGTCTGACTTTCCTTACTTCACGAACCACTTGGGGGATAGGAAATGGACATTAGTGTCTTCAGATGCCCCGAGTTCACTTCATTGCTGGGGGGTTGCGTGTTTAAACATCTGCAGGGAATGATGACGATTCCGAGGACGTTAACTAAACCCAAGTGAACGTCATGACGCTTTGCATTTGTACGGATGATAGGAATTATCTTGAGTAGCTCGATAAGGGGGGAGGAGGAATGCCCCTGTCTACAAGGATCTCTTCGGGTGGAATGCTGGAAGATTCGTGTCATAATACGGTGCAAAGTGGCATGCCCCAATATCTGCCTCTGATCATGGATTCTCGTAGAGACTTGTCGAATCTCGACGTAACTTCCCCAGGTTGCACAAATTTTGAATAGGTTACTCAGCCTGATTCCCCCAGTTTGAAGTTTAAAGAGATTTATCGACATGATTGCTTCTGATTTACTGGCAAAATATGGAAGAGATTCATCGACGTGATAGCCTCTGATTGGAAGCTTGAGGGAATGCCCCAGAATAAGATCCATCTTTGTTTTTTGACAAGTTTCTGTAGTAATCGTCCTTCGAGATGACCATGTTTTCAAATGATGCTCATCACGCAAGCTTACTTGATGTTCAAAAACTTATTTATATACAACGAATGTTTGTCTAAGAATGATGATTCTAATGCAAATTCTATGCTTGTCTTGAAGTTTGAAAAACTTTTATTGAAAAGATGTCGAAGCATCAATTTTTTTTTATTTTTAATTTTTATGAATAAGTGACGTGTTACCAAATCAAATTTTAGTACATCTCCAAGGAGTCAGGTTACCGTACTCTCGCTACAGTATTGCTTTTGAATTAACCCATGCTTCAGTTAGGACTTTTAAGGGTTATAACGTGGCCTTGTTCACGGTTTTAGAAACAAAGGATAAAGGCTCAAAGCATATTTGTACTCACCCGCTCTTCGTGATGTTCTTCAATCCTAAACTCAGTTAATTGTGCGTCAAACTCTATTCGAATTTAGAACGATGTTTTGGTGATGGTTCACACAAGTTGGATTTTAGAAGGCAGTCATCATTTTTTTTGCAACATTTTTCATGTTGTCGAGGATTTGTAATGACCTAGTTCTTTTGATTTATCATCCCTAATTTTTGCCTGACTGTTTCTGTTTTCGAGATTACAGTCAGCGGGATGCCCCAGCTTTCTTAAGCCTCCTTTATAGGTTTTGGCTCAGTGGGCTTTTTTTTCTTTTGAGAGATTGACTGCCTATGAGATAAGGAACCACCACTATCTTTTGATTCCAGAGGAATGTTTTTGATGTCGTTCGTTGTATTATGAACTGAGAGTTTTGAGACTTCAATGTGCATCTTTTGAATTAACTGAGAGACTACCCTGCCCCAGGTTTAAATTAAAGGTTTCAATTTGTATTTGAAACAGAAAACTCCTACTTCAAAGCTCGAAAGGGTTGATGAGGGTCTATCTTCCTTATAACTCCAGTGTTTAGGATTTGAAAGAAACGTCTGTACATCGTCAGCAAGGCCTCTCCAAAAGCATACTGTATGAGATTATGGCATTGTTTCGTCATCCTCCCTCAAGAGTTGTTGTTTTTTTCTTCTTTAAATTAAAAAGAGTTAAGCATCAAAAGCAAGTACAATAACAAAACGTAAATGAGTGAATACAAATGGATTAGTTCAAGACAAACACAGTCAATGCATGGTGATTCAATATAAAAAGACAAACAATTTTGCATACAATGGGCATTAAACAAAACAAGAAAGGTTACAAATGATAATGCAAAATGAAATTAGAAATTTCCATGCTCGGGAGACTCCTTCAGCCCTGGCTCAATTGAGGAGACGCTCTTGCAGTCTTGACACCTAAACCCGTTCATTAACTTCTCCAATAGCATGGACTGCTCCCCCTTGATGAGGAGGCATGGGATTATTTTGGATATTTGGACCAACAGGGTTGAAGTTGATGGCTTTCGCATCGATGAGATCTTGAACTTTGCACTTGAAAGCCCTGCAATTCTCAATGGTATGGCCTGGGGCACCAGAATGGAATTCGCAATGAGCATTAGTATCATATCCCCAAGGGAGAGGATTAGGAGGTGGACCGAGCTCGCGCAATTGAACCATTTGGCTAGCAAGTAACTGTGGGAGAAGCTGAGCATAGGACATGGGAATGAGATCAAACCTTCTTTCAGGAGCTCTCTGTCTTGGAGGAGCTCTTTGTCCTTGGAGATGTTGATTCGGTTGTTGATAAGTTGTAGGAGGTGCAAACTGTTGTTGCGGAACATAATGCGGTTGCAGAGAGAAAGGCCGTTGTTGGGCCATCCAAGGTGTCGGAGTTGTAGCAGCGTATACTTGGGGAACAAACTGGTTGGGAACAACAACAGGTGTAGGAAAATAAGGGAATCGGACTTGAGGAAATGTGGGAGCTCTTCCTTGGTTGACGATGATGGCACTGGTCTCGCCCTCTTTCTTCTTGACAAAATCGGAAAATGGTTTCCTATTAACGCCTGCATTGTTGTTAGCATTATTAGGAACACCTTGAATCGTTCCGGCCTTAATACATGTCTCAACATGTTCACCAATGATGACCATATCAGAAAATGAAGTAGAAGTGTTACTGAGCATATGCTGGAGATAAGGGCCTCTTAGAGTACCCATAAACAGATCAATCAACTCACGGTACAAAAGAGGAGGTTGGACCCTTGCAGCTAGTTCACGCCATCTCTGAGCGTATTCTTTGAAAGATTCTTCCGACTTTTGTACCATCCCCTGGAGATGAATACGGCTCGGAGCCATAGCAGTATTGTAATGGTAATGTTTCAGAAAAGCATCGGCAAGCTCTCCCCAAGTACCGACATGGGATCTCTCCAATTGCATATACCAATCCAAGGATGCCCCGGTCAAACTGTCCTGAAAGAAATGCATGAGCAAAGGTTCATTTCCAGCATAGGCCGCCATTTTGCGACAATAGGAACGGAGATGTGTCTCTGGGAAAGAAGTGCCTTTGTACTTGTCGAACTCTGGGACTTTGAACTTAGGAGGAATGACTACCCCAGGCACGAGGCACATTGCAGCAGTGTTGAATTCGGACGCCTTGATTCCTTCCATAGCTCTAAGTCGCTCTTCAAGGGCATGATACATCTTCGCAGTTTCGGCAACCCCGGCAGCAAGATTCACTTGGGGTTCATCGAGATCAATAACATCATGATGATCGTTGACATTATTCCTAGGAGCACCGGTAGGAGTCTCAACATTAGCATTGTCATTTCTCCCATTAGCAGAAGTGGAAGGAGCGGAAGTAGTAAGCTTGGCAACACTCTGGTGTAGTTCTTCTTGACCCTTGATCACGGCATGCAGAGTTTCCATGAGTTGATCCATGCGGGTACCCATAGTGTCCATATCCCGACGGAGTGCATTCTGATTCTCTTCAAAAAGATCCATTAGCCTTTGCTGGTTGCCTCTGGTGCGATAAGGATGTGGATGAGTCGTCTTTGTTGTTTACTGGATTCTGTGAAAGGGGACCCCAATGAGTTTTTACTGTGAAAAATGAATGCATGGTAGTATGGATGAATGCTTTATCTTCATTTCTAAGGAGACCCAAAGACTCGTCTATCCCCCCTTTTTTTATTTTAAATTTCCATTTTGAAAAGATATATCGACGAGACTTGTCTTTAGATTTCCCTAGATATGAGATGTGTATGATGATATGATGTCATGGTATGCTATGGCATGAAGTCTCAGCTCCACATATTCTGGATAACCATTGCGTAGTCCGTTGCACAGGTTGAAAGTAACAGGATCAAAAGTCTGACGTCACAGGCATGGAGTCAGAGTAACCACCCATGAGGTATGTACTAGGGGTTTATCACCTGCCGAACAAGGTTCTAAAGAGTTCCCGAAGTCTACATTCTTCCTTTGGATATTACTGACGTCTCAATTACTTGGTAGTCGATAATATTCGCAGGAAAAACTCGTCCGAGCGCAATATCGCGTGATAAATACTTCCGGATTACTCCGTTATAGTCTACACATTGCACCGAAAAGGCCAAGATGGGTTAATGGTTCTACGGCCCTCAGCTTCTCGAGCTCCCAGGTCGAAAGCAACGACGTCCTCCCGATTACTCGGTAAACATAATTACTTTCAAGGGGACCTCCACTGAGTGAGGGATTCTCATGCCTCCTTCTTCAGGATTACTCCCTCAAAGTTAACATGACTATACCGCCCGTCCTAACCCTATGTGTAACCCAAGTTCGGGTAGAGGACTCATCAAACCCAACAACACAATATATCCAGAATATGTGAGTAGCAACAAATATGCAATATATACAAAAGAATAAAAATAAACAAAGAGATAAAACAGTAAAGCAAGAAAAAGCAAATAAATAAACACCCAAAAAGACAAGTAAACAAAACTAGGAGAGACTTGCTAAAATTCCCCAGCAGAGTCGCCAGCTGAAACCACCGGCAGAAAACACAGAGCCGCCACCGAACTTTATTTATCCCAAAGGAAGGGGAAATATCGATAAAACCACAGGGGAATGGATAAGATGGTCTTGCGACCAAGAGAAAGGGTAAGGGAGTCGGTTATGCGAGGGGAAGGTATTAGCACTCCTCACATCCGTTGTACTCAACGGGATCCATTTTGTTCGTTTGTCTTAAAGGGTATACTTTTCTACAACTGGGCTTTCTTAAAGGGAAATGTATGATTTTTATTATTGCGTTCGTGAGGGTTTCGCGACCCTTTGACTACGTATCCAATGAAGGAATCAGAACACCGTAGTTCCTCTAGAAAAAATTTGATTTGTTTGTGTTTTTTAGTGGGCGGCATCATTCTAGCAATAGGCACGGCCGGTATCGCGGTAGAACGAAGATAATATGCCCTTGGGGGGGAGTTTTGATTTGTTGAGTGTTTTTGCATGTTTTAAAGTATATTCAAGTAATGATTAAAGAGTGTTTTTTATTTTTTTGGTTTGTTTATTTATTGATTTTATCTTGCCTAATTACTAGCATTTGTACAAAGTAAATAAAAATGCAGAGAGATAAAAACCTACACTATTACAAACATATCAAAAGGCATAAAAAATATGAAGGAAAAAAAAGATAAAAGTAAGAAAATGAGTATCTTTCGACCCAGGCAGTAGCACACTTCGACTGGCATTTTGTTGTCCTCCTTCGATTGGGGCTGGCAACAGTGAGGTCGTGTCTTCCAATTGGGCTTTGGCAGGGGCGAAGTCCTGTCCTTCGATTGGGCTTTGGCACCAGTCAGGTTGTATCCTTCTATTGGGCAGAGGCAGCAAGAAGTTGTATCCTTCGACTGGGAAAAGGCAGCAGTGAGGGAATGTCTTTCGATTGGACGTGGTTTTCCTCCTGGTTGTCTCTTTCGTTTGACCTGGAGAAATATGGCAGAAGCCAGGAGCTTCGTTTCCTATTCCTGTTTCCTGTTTCCTGTTTCTTTCATTGCAAACATTAAATGACAACATGGCCTAAGGCCATGCTAGTAACAGTTTAACAGTAAAGACGAAAGAGCTCAATTTCTAAAAAATATGTTAAAAGGGTGGAGTCAAAGGAACAGTGGTATGTACATGATTGAAACGAACAAAAGTATTATTTACATGTTATGCCATGAAACGAAAAGTTCAAGGGTAAGAGTGACTTACCTTGCTTCAGGCTGGAACGTGTGCTGGGCCTTGAGTGGTGGCCCTAGATGCTGGATTCGAAAGAGGGGTCACAGGTTGTGCTGGGAGCGCTGGATTCGAAAGAGGGGTCACAGGCTGTGCTTGGAGCGCTGGACTTGAAGGAAAAGAAAAAGCAAGCGTGATGCTTCTTTGATTCTAAGGAGACTCAAGTGGTTGTTCTTCAGAATCGAAGGAGACTGAAGTGTGTGGATTCTGGGTTTGTTCTCACAAGTATTGAAGGGACTTGAGAGATTTTTGTGTTTGAGAAAGTTTGGTGTTTTTTGAGAATTTTACTGTGTTTGAGAACTTTGAGAGTTCCACTGTTTGAGAATTTTTGCAGAGGTTCATCTGGCCCAAAGTCCTCCTTTTTCATGTTGTGAAGCCTTGTATTTATAGGCGGATTTGCTGAAGTTTTGGGGGGAAAACAAAATGATTTGAACAGTTTGGGAATGCTGTTTCGATCCTTTCTTCTACGCATCTCTTGTGCACTCCTTTTTTGTACAAGTTACAGGCGTCAGGTCTGGCTCTACATAGCAGGTTTTTGGACTGTTGTAGCAGGTTGGTGCAGGTTTTTATGTTTTGTTTTGGCACCTTACAGCAGGCGTGGGAGCAGTAAACTTGTCTAGATCGAAGGCTTGCATGAAGAGATATTTTCTTTATGGATGCTAGCATGAAGGGAAGCCATTGACTTGTGCGTTGAAGGCAAGCACAAAGGAAGCCATAGCTTGGTCGAAGTTTTCTTGTAGGAGGTTGCTGCTTGGTGAATCAAGACAAACTTGCAGGAGGCCAATGTTTTATGAATTGGAGCAAAAACAAATGAAAGAAATAATTTCTTAATCGAAGCTTATGGATCAGAGCTTGCTCTAAGGAAACCAGATGCTCAATTGAAGCCCTGAATCCAACTGGCTCGAAGGAAACCAGATGCTCAATCGAAGCCTCGAAATCCAGCTTGATCGAAAGAAGCCATATGCTCAATCGAAGCCCCCAAATCCAGCTTGCTCGAAGGAAGCCAGATGCTCAATCGAAACCTCTAAATCCAGCTTGATCGAAGGAAGCCATACGCTCAATCGAAGCCCCTAAATCCTGCTTGCTCGAAGGAAGCCAGATGCTCAATCGAAACTTCTAAATCGAAGCAAACTTGCTCTTCTTCAATTTTGTCAAAAAAACAAATTTATTTGCTTTGCTCCTTCAATAGTTTCCTCTTTGCCTGATAAGAAAACCTCAAAACAAGATTAGACAAAAAGAGGGCACAACCCTAATAATTCAAACCAAAGCGCCTGATTCCATGAGATGTGGGATATGCAAATGACTGAATGATAAAATGATGCAAATTGAATGCAAAGTTTGAAGCCAGACAAGAATAAAAGAGATAGGGCAAATTTGGGGTACGACAGCTTGCTCACAACAAAAACATTTTTATACACCCACACTCTCATCTTTGAACTATTTTCAAAACAAACACTTTGTATTCGTTCTTATAGAAACGAGAATCGTTACAAAGTTACATTTTCAAAATACTTTCCAAAAACACATCTCACAAACACACCTTTGAACTATTTTTGAAACAAACACTTTGTAGGCGTTCTTATAGAAACGAGAACCCTTACGAAGTTCCATTTTCAAAAAGACTTACAAAACACACACCACAAGCACATTCAAACAAAAGCAAGTGATCTAGCAAGTAACTAAGAGCCCATGGAAAACCATGGATGAAAAGGATGCTAATACCTTCCCTTTTCATAATCTACCCCCCAAACTCAAAAACATCTCTAAAGGTCTTTCCTGTGCTTTTTCACCTTTCCTTTTGGATAAAAGAAAAGTCGGTGGCGACTCTTGCTAAACCGCAACATTTGCAAACACAAACGCAAAAACCTCAAGTCAGTTCTCCCACCGTATCACAGAACCCAATTTAGAATTTACACAAAACCAACAATGATAACAATAACATTGCATAAAACATCATAGGACATAAAATAGTAATGCGTAAAATATCAACACCGAACTTTCTTACTGTTTACATTATACAGACTCTTATATTGACCGATTCTTTAATAGTTAAATCCTAAATTTGTCACGTGTATACACTAATCAAATCCTTCATTTTTCATAAAATCAACATCTATTTCTAAAGAAAACATCTGAGCTAATATATTGAAAACTTAATAATTGTGCATATCATACATTTGTTCTTTTATTTCAATTATTTTCAATCAACACTTGTATTAGAAAGTTATAAAAGAACGTTACAATTATAATTCAATTTGTCTGTATAATAATTTATAATACAATACTAAGAGATAAGTGTTATTTTTATAATTAAATTTATTTTAATTCTTAATAAAAAAGAGTAAAAATTTTAACAAAAAGCCCACAGGGAAAACCTGCTCCGCCCCGCCTCGGCCCGCTTTTTTAAGCGGGTTAGGCATGGCAGGTCAACTTAAGGTACCGAGCCGAAAACCTCATCCCGGCCCGCCAAAAATGGTGGGTCAAACGGGCCAACCCGGCGGACCCAACCCATTTTGCCATCCCTACTTATAATATTTACCAAATATACTCTCAAATGATATTATACACTAAGAGGGGCATATATTGCAAACCAAGGACTTAATTATTTGGCGCAACAACTGTATTTATAAAACTAATTTACAAAATTACTTACAAACTCAACATCATCTTTCATAAGATCTAGAATTGCACGGCGAATCACCTGATGCCGATAAGATATCGGGATTAGTAAAGATAGGTTTCGTATACTAATTGAATTCACGTAGTGATTTTGATGAAGAAAGTTATTAATCATTATCACTGCCTTGTTGCATTCATTAAACTAACTTTTTAATTCGGTAGGTCATGGAGATCATAGTTGCATCAACACTTTTGAGAATTTCTAGTTCTTCATAAGGCTCGTCACCATATATGGCACAACCAATCGTGTGCCTAATATGTATCCAATCAGATGCCAACAACTTCATGAATAATTATAACGACATAATCTAAAGAACAAAAAACAAGCTATTATGTGAGAACACTTCTTCTTTATGGGAATAACACTGAAGAAATAAAATAAAAACTGCAAAACACCGACCTCATTGTAAAAATAGTGAAACACAAACAACATTAAAATTGTTAGTTAGACAATAAAAACCTAAGTTGAAGTAAAATATTTCAGATACCTATGTTATTCTCCAGTCCATGTTATTCCTATCTTCCCGTCGTTACCACCACTATGTTTAAGCTTCGAACTAAATGAAATTTCATTAGAAGAATCCCATTCAAGTAACACACCACTAATGACCACCTATTGATTTGACGTAGCTCGGAATCTCAGCCCGAGGGGAAACAATTTTGAATAATGCATCAAGCAGAAATTTAAGAAATATTTTAAGAACCCTAACTACAAAATCAAAACCCTAAGTTTATAAGAAAAACAAACATAACCCATACATTGTTGCTTCAAAACTCACTCGTAAAAGTCGATCTAGTCTATAACCTGAAAAATAAATAACAAAATCATAAAATCAACCACAAAAACCCTAACTACAGAATTAAAACCATAACTTTCTAACCGATTAACACAATTTGATACATCTCAATCCAACTGATTCAGACGCCATAAATCGTCAGAGTATATCCCAACCGTTGGAGTACGCCTTTGTCCTCTCCTCCCATGTTCTCACCATCATTGCTGCTGATTTTTTTCCTAGATCTGATCGATAACCTTCTGAATGAAGGTTGGGGAAGAGAAAGAAGAAGAAGGTTGACAAAGAGGAAGATGAAAAATGATGAGAAAGAGAAAGAAGAGAAAGAGGAAAAGGGGGAAGAGAAGAAATAAGAGGAAGAGAGAGATGATGTTGGAAAGAGAGAACACGTGAAGGAGGGAAGAGAAAATTGGAAAGGTGATATTATTAAAATTGGTTTCCGTGAAATCTGATTAAAGTGGGGTCACATTAATTAAATTGTAACCAAACAATCCCATGTGACATCATCAAACCATTTCAACTTAATGATCAAAGGAAAAAAAATATAACAATGTAATTGAAACAGAAATATATGACATCATTAGTTGGAAAAAGCATTTTTTTAGATTCAAATTTCCCTCATTTTGGTGAGGTGGAGAAGAATGGAGAAGGGGAAAATGGGAGTTTTCCAGAGGATAGAAGGTTCTTATATGGTAGATATTTAATAAAAAATATGTAACAATATAAAGATGGCTAAATACCCTATTTAGTCCCCTTATTTGTATCTCGAGGTCTATTGTAGTCTCAATTTTTTAAAATACCAATTTAATCTTTTAATTCTTCAAAAAGTGTCATATACCCCATTTCCATATAATTCCCACTAACAATGTCTATTTATGGATGCATATCATCCTACTTGGAAGCATTGTCATCACCTTCTTTGTTTCGTGTGTGTTTCTTCTAATTATAGTTGCACATTCCTAGGGGGAGTTAGTTGTATGTCCTTATCATATGCAAGGAGAGAAAATCAAATATCATTATTTTGTTACTTGTCTTATCGCTTTCGTTTATTATCTTTTATTGAGTCTCCCTCATAAATTGTACACCCTGAATCAAGTTTGAAATATATTCATAAATCTTTTACCATGCATAAACCTTAGGTTATGTTTGGACTTGCTCAAGATGTTATTATTCAAGTGCATGAGTTTGTGGAATAAAGGTCGTGTCTGTTTAACTCATATTAGGTGCAAAGGAAAACTTTAAAATCATGAAAAAAGTTGTGTTTTGATTCGAATCAATCAATTTCACACAACATTTGATTCGAATCAAATCAAACAGAAATGACCAAAAGTTTTCAAAAACCATTTGATTCGAATCATGTTTTACACACGATTCTAATCAAATAATTTATTGTTACTTGTGTCCAAATTGATTCGAATCATACTTTGCACATGATTCAAATCATGTCATTGTTCTAGTTTTTCTGAAGTTTCCTGGAGCAATTGATTCAAATTTATTATTTCATATGATTCGAATCATGGGGCCTGTGATTTGAATCACACATTGCACTTTATTCGAATCAACTAAAAATGGGTTAAATATCTGAATCTCTTTTATTCCATTCACTTGCTCACATGACTCATTACATGCATTGACCTTGACTCAAATCTAACCATTCTTTTTCAGTCTTTTGTGTGCTTCATCTCAAACACATATATATGTCTTATCAACATTTGTTCATGTAATATTTTTCATAACTGCTATGAAGATTTTCATAATCATTTATAAATTTCTGGGAAAAATCAACCACCTCTTTTGAAACCTTTGCATTATAAATCTTTCATCATCAACCTCATTTCAGTTTTCATATCTTGATCATGAGTAAATGTTAATTGATTGGGGGAGTCATTGTCTTGAAACTAACCATTCTTGGAGATTCTTTAATGTTTTTTTAGGTTCTTCCAAGGTTGGGGTTGTTGTCATCGATGCTGGCAAATTCCAACAAAAAGAAGAAGGTCTACTCTCTAGAATTGCCTTAGTAGTGTCTGTATGGAAGGCTACAGATAAGGCGGAGTTCTTTTTGCATCTTCAGATAATTCATCGCTCAAGGAATCGGTAGGATCAAGGGGTTGATTGCTACACACGAAGTCTTGGAGCAAAATTGGTGATATTGAAAGCATTAATCATGTGAAGATTGCACAGGAGGGTTTGGCATTTGGCCATATACAAGTCAAGATCAAGATTAAAGATTTTATTTATTATTTTTATTCAGCATTATCATGGACTAGTAATTGTATATACTCTTAAGATATTTGTCAAAAATAGAGGAACAACTATTAAAGTGGACATAGACTCACGAGAGGACGAGATAGTAGAACCACTATAAATCCCAGTGTCATATTTATATCTCTTACTCTTGAATTTGAATGTCGTATAACATACATGCTTAGATTTATATTTTGGTAATAGCGATTTAATTGATAAGCTTAGGTTTTGTTGGACTTAGAAACCTATTAAGAGCTTTAGTGGCGATTAAAATATGAGAAATATCTTGCTTTTAGAATTCGCCTTGTTGATTAATTGTGTAACCACATATCGTGACTTATTGAATTGATTCAATTGCATACGTTGTGTTTCTTCATCTAGACATTACAATATTTGTAAAGTGATTTGAGTTGCTACTGAATAGTTGTCAATTAAGTATAATTTCACATTTTGATCTATAAACATCAGTGCCCAAAATGGGAAACTTTCTACTATTCTTATTTGAAGAACCAGTTGATTTTGTTTTTAAAAGTCTATTCACCCCCTCTAGATTATTTTCTATTGCCATATTCTCACCCCCTCTAGGATAGTTTCTTTCATGAATCCTCAATTGTCTCAACGCATAAGTGACTACTTTATCATTATGCATAAGCACACCACCTAAACCCAATTTAGAAGCATCACAATATACCAAGAATGATTCCTCAGGATTAGGTAATATCAATATTGAAGTCGTCGTCAATATCTTCTTTAACTCAACAAAACTCTCTTCACATTAGAAGTCCCACACAAATGTTCTACCTTTACAAGTTAGCTGAGTTAACGGAAGTGCCAACTTAGAAAAACCTTCAATGAATCTCCTATAATATCCGCCCAAACCCAAAAAGCTTATAATCTGCGTAACTGATTTTGGAGCTTCCAACTGCAACACTGCGTCTACTTTAGACGGATCTACAACAATACCATCACCTGAAATAACATGACCAAGAAAATTGACTTCTATAAACCAGAACTCACATTTTGACAACTTTACATATAACTTCTTTTCTTTTAATACTTGCAATAGAATCCGCAAATGTTCAACATGTTCCCCTTCGGACTTAGAACAAATCAAAATATCATCAATGAATGCTACAACAAACCGATCCAAATAAGTGTTAAAGATGTGGTTCCTATATTCCATAAACACTCCCGGCGGATTGGTAACACCGAAAGGCATCACTAAATACTCGTAATGTCCATACCGAGTTCTAAAAGCTATCTTCTGAATGTCCTCATCTTTCACTTGAATTTGGTGATAACCCGAAATCAGATCAATCTTGCTAAATACATGTGCACCCACCAATTGATCTATCAAGTCGTCAATTCTCGGAAGTGGATACCTATTTTTGACTGTCACTTTATTCAACTGTCGATAATCCATGTACAATCTCATACTACCATCTTTCTTCTTCACAAGTAATACCAGAGCTCCCCAAGGAGATACACTTGGTCTCACAAACTCCTTTTCAAGCAAATCTTCTAATTGCTTCTTCAATTCTGATGATTCGGACGCTGACATCCTGTATGGTGCCATAGAAATAGGTTTGGTACCAGGTACAAGATCAATCGAAAATACCACCTCTCTTACGGGCGGCACGTCTGGAATATCATCAGGAAAAACTTCGGGAAAGTCACACGCAACCTGTAACTCATCAATTGCAGCCTGATTCTCAATAGATAAAGACACCATCAAGGAAAACAACTGAGCTTCATCCTGCAATAAATCCTTCAACTATCTAGAAGACAAGAACCCATTTCTATCTTCTTCTTCAGGAGTAGAAAATTGCACCGACTTGTTATAACAATTAATATGAACATAGTTATTTTCCAACCTGTTCATACCCAAAATCACATACAGGCGAGTCAACAGCAAATAAACCAGATCAACAACAAAATCTTTGTCATAGATCGACAAAGGGCATTTCAAGAAAACTAGAGAAGTAGTCACCGATCCCTTAGTTGGAGTATCGACAACCATTGCTCCCTCCATAGAAGATAATACAAGAATCAACTTTTTAACACAATCAACAACAATAAGACAATGTGTAGCACAAATATAAATAATAGTAATTAAAGGAGTACTATTAATGAAACATATACCTCTGATCAAGCGGACTCCACTGGATGTCTGAGTCCTAGTTAAAGCAAACATCTTCCCAACGGATCGGTCTATCTTAGGTTTCTGGAACTGGGCACTGACACGTCCTTCTTAAACGTAGTTGAAACATATTACTTCCTTGTGTTTACATTTCATTATCTCATGCACGAGTTTTCCACAATGGAAACACCTCTTCACTTCAGTATTTCATTCACTACTCTGATGACCAGGTTTTCCACATTTGTAAGACACAATACAAGCAGGAGCACCTCTCCCACTTGGCCTCTTATCATTAGTAGCTTTCTTTTTTCCATTGTCAGTCAGAGCATTGTAAGGATTCCCACGATATTGTTATTTCTTGCCTCTCCACTCAGTTACAATCTTGTAGTGAGCCTCACTATCTTCTTCATAATTCCTGCAGTTGTTCACTAATTCTAGAAATTTACGGATCCACTGATACCTAATTTCCTTCTTGATTTCTAAACGCATCCCATTTTAAAACTTCACGCACTTTAAGAATTTAGCAGTCTCTTCGCTCTAATGAGGATAATAGTTTGCCAATTTCTAAAATTTAGAAGCATAATCAGTTACCGATAAATCCCCTTGTTTCAGTTCCAGATATTCAATCTTCTCATTCCACGGACATCCTCTAGATAATACTTCACCAAGAATTCCTTGAAAAATACAGCCTAAGTAATAGCCTCTCATGCGCCTTCCAGTCTCTGGCGGGTAGCAATCCACCCTTCGTCAACCTCTCGTTCCAGAATAGCATACCAAAGTTCACTTTCTGTGCATCAGAACAATCTATAACTCGAAAGATCCTCTCAATATCCTTGAGCCACTCCTGCGCTCCTTCGGGATCATGCTTCCCTTTAAACATAGGTGGATGATTCCTCTGGAAAGTTTCCAAAGCACGAGTCCCATCATTCCCACTAGCGTTAGGCTGATTCTGCATTAGCGAGCGCAAAATTTCCTCTTCCAGCAATTGCTCTACTTCACATAGCAACATCAAACAACAGTTAGATAAAAAGAAATCAACACTATTCTACTATTACATTATGCTAACGACTCAATGACCTGGACGGATAGACCAATATCCTCTGATACCAATTGTAATACCCTATTTCCCCGTCAAGTAAATTATATGAAATCAGAGTAATTTAATTTCTAAAATACAACATCAAAATAGGATGTCACATGATTCATACATCATACATGCTCATTAATTAAGATACGTAACGCGGAATCATAAACTTCAAGTCTTGAACTTCATTGCATCATTCGTAACGGAAAACATTAATAATAATTATTCTCAACCCTCAACATGAGTGGTACTCTTCACATCCAAAAATCAAGACAATCATAAAGTAAATTCAAAACCAACAGAGTTATACAAAGTTTACGCCCAACATGGTAATACAAATGCAAAACCCCCAATGTATTACGTGTCAGAGCAGACACCGACTCAATCTACACAACTGAAGGAACTCCTCAGCTAAACTTTGATCGCTAGCTACTTCAGATCATCTGCACGTTACCCACGTGGAGGTAACATTCAAACAGAAAGGGTGATATATCATAATAATATAAGAGGAAACATAACAATGAACAAGTAGAGATTTAAGTACACAGTCAACACATAACATCCATCATAATATAATACATACTTTCATCAATATTCACCCATCGAATTATTAACCATAATATGATGCAAAAATATCGACACTGACTCAATGCATGTGGTACCAAAAGGGTAAAACCCTCATCGCAATAATGCCAATTTAGGGCAATCAACTTCGCTCGCTAATACAAGCCTTCGCTCTCCAATATAGGCCTTCACTTTATGAATGCATGAGACACTATCATGCAACAACATACTTCGTATTTATCATTCTTACTCATTGCAATTTCTCTAATTATAGGCCATCGTCATCATCATTATCGTGTATATCATGTCACACAATCAAAACAATCGTCGTACTTAACCACAACATAAATCATGGCATATAAATCAAAAACACACCATCAGATAGGTATAAATGTCAGTGAAATAATTAACTATTGCATTATAAGTCATTTTGATTAGATAAGAAATTATTATATCTTTCCATGGTCCAAACGATGCATCAAACGAACACCCGAGGCAAAAGTTATAGGTTTTAGAAGTTTTTCAAAACTTCCTCGCAGTAACCGATTACGTACTTACGATAACCGGTTACTATAAGTCAGTAGCTACTGGTTTCCCAACCTTTCATATGGTAACCAATTACTATATACGGGTGACCGATTACCCTGTGATAATGGAGAAAATTTCTGCAATTTCCAATTACGATCCTCCCATGTTTCAACACCCAAAAATCATAATTTTTTCATCAAATTTTGCCTTTTAAGCGTGTTAATTATTCACCAACCATTGTTTATCAATCCTAAAAAATTCACATCATCCAATTCCATCAAAATACACCAAAATCACCAAAAATTTATCAATAGGGAAAAACCCCAAAACAACCAAATAAAGAGAAATCAAAATATACAACCTAGATCTTACCATATCCCATCATTAGGCAACCCTTTATAAATTTAGAATCCCCCCTGTTGTACCCCAAAATTTGCCCTCCCATATTCATCAAGAAATTGCCAAGTCAAGTCACAAAATTCCCCAAGGGTCATGCAGTTCAACTGTCTCCTATACAGTCAAAACTAGGGTTTGTGTTCTGATCAAGAAAATGAAGTTTTCAAAGGCCCAATCAAGTCTCACATGCCTACAAATGTGGTCAAGCATCCTCATATCAAGTTTCAAGGCATTCAGCTCAAAATTGCACAGTCAAAACCCTAAATTGCACTACAGTCAACTGTAGGGGCAAAATGGTCATTTGACAGTCAAAAGTTCAATTTTTTGGTCAACATATCATTTTGAAGCCATAAACATCATTTGATCAATGCTTGATCATGATTCTCAAAATTTGGCTCAGAAATCATCAAAGATGCAAAAGTTACTATATTTGGACTGTTGAAAAAGTCAACTGAAATTGACCAGGACATAACTTTCACATGGATTATCAGAAAAATTCCATCCAAAGCTCATTTTGAAGAGAAAGACATTTCCTACAACTCATCTTCATATTTCAAGTCCAAGAAATGCTCTCACAAAAAGTTATCAATTTCAACATTATAGGTCATTTTCAAAAGTCAACAAAAAGGGACTTTAAGTCAAAGACCATAACTTGAGATTGGTAAATCAAAATGACATGGGACCAAAGGCATTGGTTAAAGGACTCAAAGACCTTTCCAAAATGTCCAAGAACATGTGAAAATCTTAAAAATTGAGCAAGTTATGCCTTGTGGAAGTTGGGAATTTTTGGAAATTTTTGAAAGTCAACTTTACTTCAAATGATCCAAAAATGCAAATGGGCCCATTTTTCTTCCAAGTTTCTTCATGCCAAGCCTATGCACGACCATTAAGCCCAAGGGGAAGTATTTTCTCAATTTTTAATTATTTATTTGAATTTATATTAATATTAATTCATTTAAATTATTTAAATATGTGAAAAATATAAACTTGACCTAAAAAAATCTTTTCATGCATGTTTTACTATCAATATCTCGTGCTTAGCCAATTATGGAAGGTTTTGGTCTGATTTGAACTAATTGACACCAAATTTCACATAAAAAAAGATATGAAAAGATCTTACAAAATCAAATATGCAAATCATTGAATTCATGAGATTTTGTTCAATTTTATTGACCTAATGCCTTCACTATATGATCAGGAATCAACCCTAATGGCCATTACGCAAAAAGCTGCGCATAAGAATACTATACAAACTTAAGAAATTGCTTGAAAACTCGAATTTTGAAATCAACCCTAGAGACCAATTCAAAGCTCCATTCGTGTCTCAATAGTTTCCTTGTGGACTCCTGAATACATTCCAATCCCTAATATCAACTAAAGCTTCAAGAATTGGTAAGACAATCTCAAACTGTGCAGAAGAAAATTGCCATTCGAATATCATGATTCAAGCGTTATTTATGAAATTTCTTTATTGATTCATGTTTATCATAATGTTTTGAAGCTAACTGATGTGTTTAATTGAGTTTTTCTGTGCCATACGAGATTATGCCATGATCGAACATTAGGGTTTCTTGAGCTTCAAAATTAGGGGTTCTTACTAGAGGAAAAATTGGGATCTCTAACCACCATCATTCAAACCGGTGCATTGAGACGAAAGCAATGGAGCCCTCGCGCTCAATTTATGAGCGTTAGGGACCTAATCGCTATTTGCTTGAAACCAGCTTTAGACCACGCCCAGAAAACCGTTTCCATAGGCTTGTGTTTTCAGAAAAAATAAAAACAGTGAGGAAGATGATGTGTTGGCAAGCATTGGTTGGAGCTTTTAAATTTTCGCGCGTTTGATCATTAATGCGTTTGTTCTTGCTTTTTGTTATTTGTGTGTTATTAATATATCAAATAAGTTAAATGGCTCAGCTGGCAGGTGTAGATGCGTGTGACCTCCAAGACCTGGGTTCGAGTCCCAGGTCTGTGTAGTATTTCATATTATTTTTCAATTTAAGTTCCTATGAAGCGCTTCTATGGAGACATACCATATGCCGTCCTGATCCAAGCACACACGTGTCCCAGACGACCAAATCAAAGGCATGGATTCAAGAAACGCAATAAACTCCAGTCAACGCATCATACAGGATTCAAAAAGTCCAATGAGGCCAATGCTTAATGGGCCAATGTTCTTGGGTCAACACCTCCTGAATTGGGACTGAAACCCCCTGGTTTGACTTTACTACCCTTTTTTATTTATTTATTTTTATTCTTGTTTTAATTAATAGTTTTATTTTAATTACTGTTTATTTAATTAACTATTTTTTTTACAAAATACAAAAACTCCATTAAAAAACAGAAAAGGCAAAAATATAATATTTATTTGTTTAATAATTTTTATGAATAAATGCATGTAAATATTTAGTTTTAATTAGGTTGCAATTTTTAATTCTTTTTAATAACTAAAAAATCCAAAAAAATATGGAATTAGGTTAATTAACAATTTCAATTCCTTTTTTAATTTTTCTTTTTTCTACCAATATTATTTATTTATTTATTTTATTTTGTATAATTAAATGTATATAAATAACTTAGATTTAAATTAGGTTAAAAATTCAATATTTTCACAATAAACTTAAAAAACATTAGAATTAGGGTTTGACGCTTCATTTTAATTTTAATTAATTATTTTTCTTTAAAATCTTAAAAAAACATAAAATACCAAAAACATTTAATTCTAATTAATTAATTCTTATTAACTTTAATTTCTTATGAAAGGGTCCAACGCCCATACCTTTAATTATTTTGTTTCGCGCATTTTACTTTGTCGCTTATTATAATTATGTACATGCCCCAAAGCCTTGTAACAATTTTATTTCTCGCACTTTTATTCGCTTTATTTATTTTTCAGTCAAATCGGGTCCGGTTTAATTTTGGCGATGTGGACCCGCGCCATTTGTAATAGTTTAGATTTATTTTTTCGCAAACTTTATAACTGTTAAATATGCATGCAAGAATGAATGTCTTAATTAAAATCAAGCGTAGATCACTCAAACATGACAAGACAAATAACTGAAACATGACACACAATTCGCACACACCACCCCTAGGGTACGCCTCACTGTTGCCTTTCGAAAGGTGGTCGTCGAGTAGAGGACGTCTTAGTAAGTCCTCATGATCCGGGAACCTGGCATGAGGGTAGCTTCTAAGGTGTCTTCCCATTGCTCTGGTGATCACCACGTCCCTAAACTCGAATTGACCCGAACACCTCCAACGGTGGTGCTACCTACCTCTCAATGGTGGGATGGCACTACTTTAAAGGACATCTACACAGACGAATTCCTTAGGGTAGGTAGGTTCTCAAGGATACTTGCTCTAACTTCAAACAAACTCAAAAAGACTTTTCACACCGACACTTTTCAAAAGCTTTCAAAGCAAATTTTTCAAACACTCTGACGTATGAGTCGAACTGAAATTTTTCAAAGAAACTTTTTCAAACCCACATTGAAAAGCAAACAAAATAATTTTGGAAAACACATTGAGCAAGTATCTAAGAGCCCATGGATAACCATGGATAGAAAGGGTGCTAACACCTTCCCTTTCTATAATCTACCTCCCGAACCGAGAGCAATCTCTTTAAGGAATTTTTCTGTGCTTTTGTCCTTTCCATTTGGAGAAAATAAAAGACGGTGGCGACTCTTGCTTCCGCGACATTTCACGAACCAGCGTTAAACAGTCAGTTCCAGATCCACCGATCACAGAACTGGCGACTCTGCTGGGGAATTAAAATTAAAGTGAGGTGTACCTTAGGATTAAGATCACTGTGTTTTCAATTGTCTTCTTTGCTTGCTTTATTATTGTGGGTTGCTTGGGAGTTCTATAGATCCTAACCCGGATCTGGGGGATACCTTTCTTAGAAAGTAGCAACAAGGCTGTGAGGGAACTGTGCGGGGTATACCGACATGGTTGAAACAGTCTGCTACGTTGATGTGGCACTTTGGTGTGTACCGGTAACCCTTGAGTTCAGTCAAGGAGAGTACGGGGCCTCCGCGTGGTGTCGTGAAGCATCAACAGACCTTAGGAACCTTAATTGAACTATCTTGGCCTCTTTAGGGTAGTGAGATAACTGACTTCGGTGTAGTCCGAGGTTGGTTGATACTCGATACTACACTCAATTGAGGGTTGCTTTCCTGGAATATTTCGGTCGCCAGTTCAGTGGCTAAATCGAAACGATGAACAATGAAAGCAATCCCGTGATATTGGGAACCTTAGAACCCGGTTACTTCTAATAGGACAGGTTGAGCCCACCAACTTCAAGAGGGTACTACCCAGACCCCATGCTGGCCTAAACCTTAAGGGCTCCTTTGTGTGACTTGTGTGCCTTCGTACTTGACTATCTGCGTGCTTGTTACCTAACACTTGTTTCTTGCAGGTCTTGTTTATAGTCCTTAATTGGGACTCATAACAGGGTACTAAGTTTCTTGCAGGTCTTGTTTATAGTCCTTAATTGGGACTCATAACAGGGTACTAAGTTTCTTGCAGGTCTTGTTTATAGTCCTTAACTGGGACTCATAACAGGGTTTACTAGATCTCTTGCAGGTTTTGTTTATAGTCCTTAATTGGGACTCATAACAAAGTATACTGAATTTCTTGCAGGGTCTGTTTATAGTCCTTAATTGGGACCCATAACAGGGTTTACCTACTTCACCCCATGCATAGCATGACATCATACCATTGCATATCTCCTAACCCATTTCAAGGATCTCAAGGGCTTGTGATGCAGGTCAGGATAAACCAATTACCCAGCAAGGGGCAAAGGGGATTTATTTTCCTCTAGCCAAGGGCGTCAGGGGCTATGACCCACTGGATATGGTGAGCCTTTGACCCTTGAAGAAGGACTCTCAACAACATGAAGTTCCTTCAATCAAGTTACCGGTTCTCAACTCTAACAATTTCTCTGTTTATCCCGCGAGGTCCTTGAAATCATTGCATGCATGTCATACATCTCATTGCATTGCAGGTATCCCTTTGACAGGTTGCTTACCCTTCTCCGCTGTTTATTTCAGCCGATCGTCATGAATCCTGAATCATCAGCCGAGCAGACTATCAAGGACCTCCAGGCTCAGAACGCCCAGTTCCAAGAGCTGATCATGAATTTGACCCAGGGGCAACAAGACCTGAAGGCTCTGCTTTTGAAGAAGGACAAGAAGAAGAAGAGGACTGTTTTATTCAGCCCTAGACGCAGATCTGGGAACACACCACAAACTGAAACTGAAAGGACTACCCCATCTGTGAGGGAAAGCAGTCACCATGAGAGGGAGGTGCCCAGTCCAGTGGTCTCTGACAATGAAACAGATTTCGACGACGAACAGTACCCTCCGGCTGAGGACAAGTACAAACAGTTGGAGGATAGGTTGAAGGCTATGGAGGTTCAACAGGTACCTGGGCTGGATTTCGGAGATCTGGGTTTGTCAACTGGTGTGGTTATTCCTCGGAAGTTCAAAGCACCATCCTTTACTAAGTATGACGGGGCGTCTTGCCCCAAGCTGCATCTAAGGTCCTATGTTCGGAAGATTCAGCCATATACGGTGGACAAGAATTTATGGATCCACTTCTTCCAGGAGAGTCTTTCAGGGACTCATCTCGAATGGTTCTATCAGCTGGATGGGACCAAGGTTCGTAACTGGGAGGAGTTGGCTACTGCTTTCTATAAGCAGTATCAATATAATGCCGACCTTGCCCCTACGCGTACCCAACTCCAGGGTATGTCGTTAGGATCAAGTGAAGGTTTTAAAGAATATGCGCAGAAATGGAGGGATCTTGCTGGAAGGGTACAACCACCTCTGACTGATCGGGAACTTGTGGACATGTTCTTGGGGACCTTGTCTGGTCCATTTTATAACCACCTGATTGGGAATTCATCTGCTGGATTCACAGATCTTATCTTGACTGGAGAGCGAGTAGAAGCTGGCATCCGGTCTGGGAAAATTCAAGAGGCTGCACCTGCTGATAAAAAGCCTCATCATGGGAAGAAAGAATCCATTGCTGTGCACGGTAAAAAGAGCCGTCATGAGACCGGGGCAATCCAGATCTCCAGCCCTGGACCTGCTCCACAAGGACAGGGGCAGCAACGCAAAGAGAAACGGCAGTACACCAAACTCAACATGTCGTTGGATCAAGCACTGCAACAAATGTTGAAGGCGGGGTTGATCACCTTAAGGGCTCCTCTCCGGAATCCGAACACTTCTGCACCCAACTATCATCCCAACGATAGGTGCGCATATCATTCAGATAGCCCGGGGCATACTACAGACAACTGCTGGCCTCTCAAGAACAAGATCCAAGACATGATCGACGCCGGGGAGATTCAGTTTGAAGTGTCTGAGACTCCGAACATAATCACTGCTCCGTTGCCCAATCATTGAAGACCTTTTGTTTATTTGAATTTTTGAGTTGTATTTTTCATTGCTTATACAAACGATTAATGTCATAGCAAACTCTTTTATGTTATCAATGCATCGCATATGTCTGTTTTGGGGAATTAATACAATTATTTTTGTTATATTCTTTTCATATTTTTTCTGATGTCAACTCTCGGTTAATAACTCTGAGCCTCTTGAGGGAGGATGACGAAAAAGATACCGCGATCATTACAGTATGCTTTTGAACAAACCCCGCTGATGAGGTACAAGCATTGTTTCAACCCCTAAACACTGGAGTTATAAGGATGATAATCCCTCGTCAACCCATCAGAGCCAAAGAAGTAGGAGTTTTTATTTTCAAAAATCAAAACCCTTAATCATAACCTGGGGCAGGGTAGTTCTCTCAGTTGATCCAAGTGCATCTTTACAAAACGAACAAAGACAGTGATGGTTCAGAACAATCAAAAGGACAGGCAGTCATCATCAAAATGAAAAGCCCAAAAAGTCTAAACCTACAAAGGGGACTTATGAAACTGGGGCATCCCGCTGACTGTAATTCCAAAAAGGAAACAGTTCAGGCAAAAAAAAAAGAAAGGGATAACAAAATCAAGAAGGAGGTCTCATAAACCCTCAACCAAAGCAAAAATGACTGCCTATTCCAAATAAGTTATCAACATCCGAATCATCACCGGAAAATCAGAGAAAAGACTCAAACAAGGTCTAACGTACGATCAACTGAGTTTAGGTTTGGAGAACATCACGAAGAGCGGGTGGGTACAAATAATTTGAGCCTTTATCCTTTGTTTCTTAAACCGTGAACCAGGCCACGTTATAACCCTCAAAAGTCCTAGCTGAAGCATGGGTTAGCTCGAAAGCATACTGTCACGAAAGGTATCCTGACTCCTTAAGGCCTACGGTAAATACGGAGTTGACATCACGTTTTACAAACATTCACTTGTTTTATGAAAAAAATACATTTTCAAAATCTTCAAGACAGACATAGGCTTTGCATTTCTAACATAACTTTGTTTGCATATGACTTTTTGTTTGAACAGCATAGAAATTCGCATGACGAAAGTCTAATGAACAAGAGTATCTCCAATCAAGGGGCACGGCATGATCATGGTCTACCATCTGGGGCAGTTAAGTCAAGATCCAGAGAATCTCTCAAAAGGCCAAAAAGCCTGGGGCAAATCCCTGCCTGAGTCACTTGGGGCACTCTAGCAACGAGTCTTGCACGATCAGACACCTTCCAGTAATATGGCAGCACAAGCAGCCAGGGGCATCTACCTGCATTCTAAGAACATGGACATAGTCGAAAAAATACTACGCACAATCAAAGACCCGCTAGGTTGACGTACCTAGGCAAAAATAAGGGCTTCCCGGCGAACCAAAAGGGTTCGGGCAAAATGAAGGGATGAAATAAAAAAATCTGTACACCCGGCAAGTCGAAAACCTGAAAAGGCGGCTTGGGCAAAAATGGGTATCCCGGTGGACTGAAAACCCGAAAAGGCGGTCCAGGCAAAAGTTAGGGATTAACGCGTACGACTATGTCCTGTTATCTTGTCACCTGCCTACCAGAAGAGAGTTTGTCCATCAACAGCTATCAGCACCTCACAGGTCTTCCTCTCCCACCTCAGAAACAGGGGCAATGAAGAGTGGTCTAAGCAGTCTGATTGTTCTATCCTCCAAGGCATCAGGGTAAGTTCCGCTGAAGAACTTGACCAATACAGTTCAATACTTCCCCAGAAGAGTCCAACCCCGCTTCCCCAGGAAAGTTGGAATACATCTCCCCTAGCAGGGCACGAACACGTCGTCCAGCTTGATTTAAAGAGTTATTTCCTTAACAGGATATAACTGGGTTATCCTCAGCCAAAAGCCACGGAAAGAGCGTCGTCGACAGAATCTTCTTATCCCCAGCGAAGTCCATTTATACTTCCAATACAGCAAGGTATCCTCAGTGAGTCATCCTCAACAATTCAGCAAAAGCATCTCCCCACGGAGTATTTCTTCCCAGCATGGTCGCTAGAATATCTTTTTCTCCCCGCAGAATCCTCCATTCGCCGAAGTCTATTCCCCAACGGAGTTATCTTCGTCTATTGGAATTCTTGCAACTATTCTGCAACATCAGCCCAGGATACGACTTCCCGGCACCCGTCAAGGATTTATTTTCTTAGACAAACATACATTCATAAAACGTCACATACATCATTATAGCATATATATGCATCATATTACACGAACCCCATTGATTTTGAAGACATACAGTTCATGCATCATGATTTGGCATACAATTATGTTCTACCTTTTCAGGAAAAGGATCAATACAAAAATGACTACTATCAAACTATCGCAATTCATTCTTGATATAGTTTCAGATATGATCCAGATATGGTGACGTTCTGATACTGCTTCCAGAATTCCTTCTAGATATAGTTTCGGATATGATCCAGATATGGTGACATTCTGATACTGCTTCCAGATTTCCTTCTTGATATAGTTTCGGATATGATCCAGATATGGTGACATTCTGATACTGCTTCCAGATTTCCTTCTAGATATAGTTTCAGATATGATCCAGAGATGGTGACGTTCTGATGCTGCTTCCAGATTTCCTTCTAGATATAGTTTCAGATATGATCCAGAGATGGTGACGTTCTGATGCTGCTTCCAGATTTCCTTCTAGATATAGTTTCAGATATGATCCAGAGATGGTGACGTTCTGATGCTGCTTCCAGATTTCCTTCTAGATATAGTTTCAGATATGATCCAGAGATGGTGACGTTCTGATGCTGCTTCCAGATTTCCTTCTAGATATAGTTTCAGATATGATCCAGAGATGGTGACGTTCTGATGCTGCTTCCAGATTTCCTTCTAGATATAGTTTCGGATATGATCCAGATATGGTGACGTTCTGATGCTGCTTCCAGATTTCCTTCCAGATATAGTCTCAGATGTAAACCAGATATGGTGACATTCTGATACTGCTTCCAGAATTCCTTCTAGATATAGTTTCGGATATGATCCAGAGATGGTGACGTTCTGATACTGCTTCCAGAATTCCTTCTAGATATAGTTTCAGATATGATCCAGAGATGGTGACGTTCTGATGCTGCTTCCAGATTTCCTTCTAGATATAGTTTCAGATATGATCCAGAGATGGTGACGTTCTGATGCTGCTTCCAGATTTCCTTCTAGATATAGTTTCGGATATGATCCAGATATGGTGACGTTCTGATGTTGCTTCCAGATTTCCTTCCAGATATAGTCTCAGATGTAAACCAGATATGGTGACATTCTGATACTGCTTCCAGAATTCCTTCTAGATATAGTTTCGGATATGATCCAGATATGGTGACGTTCTGATGCTGCTTCCAGATTTCCTTCCAGATATAGTCTCAGATGTAAACCAGATATGGTGACATTCTGATACTGCTTCCAGAATTCCTTCTAGATATAGTTTCGGATATGATCCAGAGATGGTGACGTTCTGATACTGCTTCCAGAATTCCTTCTAGATATAGTTTCGGATATGATCCAGATATGGTGACGTTCTGATGCTGCTTCTAGATTTCCTTCTAGATATAGTTTCGGATATGATCCAGATATGGTGGCGTTCTGATGCTGCTTCCAGATTTCCTTCTAGATATAGTTTCAGATATGATCCAGAGATGGTGACGTTCTGATGCTGCTTCCAGATTTCCTTCTAGATATAGTTTCAGATATGATCCAGAGATGGTGACGTTCTGATGCTGCTTCCAGATTTCCTTCTAGATATAGTTTCAGATATGATCCAGAGATGGTGACGTTCTGATGCTGCTTCCAGATTTCCTTCTAGATATAGTTTCGGATATGATCCAGATATGGTGACGTTCTGATGCTGCTTCCAGATTTCCTTCCAGATATAGTCTCAGATGTAAACCAGATATGGTGACGTTCTGATACTGCTTCCAGAAGTCCTTTTTAGATGTTTCCCTCTCCGACGATGAGTGTGAGGTGATATTCTCCTATGGTTCCCTCTCCGACGGTGTGTGAGGTAGTAATCCCTTTTTCAGATGTTTCCCTCTCCGACGATGAGTGTGAGGTGATATTCTCTTACGGTTCCCTCTCCAACGGTGTGTGAGGTGGTAAGTCCTTTTCAGATGTTTCCCTCTCCAACGGCGTGTGAGGTAGTAATTCCTTTTTCAAGATGTTTCCCTCTCCGACGATGAGTGTGAGGTGATCATTCCTTTCAGATTATAATTCTATGGTTCTCTTCCCGATACTGCAAAGATGGTAATTTCCCACCAAGATTTTCTCAACGAGCGTTGTTGAAGTTAAAATCACCCAAGGTTCTCTTACCATTCATGCTAAGGCAGTAACCATCTCTGGTTCATTCATCAGCGTTTGAAGCTCCAGATTCAGCTCCTGTAACCAGTCAGGACACATCTATACCAAGCATCTGAAAAATCAGCTCCTGCGACGTGTCAGGTACTCATTTTCTGTTGCAGGTATGCAGGTTCTCGCTAAGGAATCTCCTACGCGATCAACATCCAGATGGCATCTATAAGCCCATCATCCTATCCAGCAATCTCCAAATGGCATCTATAAGCCCATTCCCCCATCATCACTACTACTATGTGAGCGCAAATTTCTGGGCACTCTAGTGTCCAATCATCTTTTACCATCGGATTACGAAAGGCACGTCAGCCAATCTGCATCCTCAGATCTAAGAAGATTGAACAGGGGCAACTGTTGTACCCCAAAATTTGCCCTCCCATATTCATCAAGAAATTGCCAAGTCAAGTCACAAAATTCCCCAAGGGTCATGCAGTTCAACTGTCTCCTATACAGTCAAAACTAGGGTTTGTGTTCTGATCAAGAAAATGAAGTTTTCAAAGGCCCAATCAAGTCTCACATGCCTACAAATGTGGTCAAGCATCCTCATATCAAGTTTCAAGGCATTCAGCTCAAAATTGCACAGTCAAAACCCTAAATTGCACTACAGTCAACTGTAGGGGCAAAATGGTCATTTGACAGTCAAAAGTTCAATTTTTTGGTCAACATATCATTTTGAAGCCATAAACATCATTTGATCAATGCTTGATCATGATTCTCAAAATTTGGCTCAGAAATCATCAAAGATGCAAAAGTTACTATATTTGGACAGCTGAAAAAGTCAACTGAAATTGACCAGGACATAACTTTCACATGGATTATCAGAAAAATTCCATCCAAAGCTCATTTTGAAGAGAAAGACATTTCCTACAACTCATCTTCATATTTCAAGTCCAAGAAATGCTCTCACAAAAAGTTATCAATTTCAACATTATAGGTCATTTTCAAAAGTCAACAAAAAGGGACTTTAAGTCAAAGACCATAACTTGAGATTGGTAAATCAAAATGACATGGGACCAAAGGCATTGGTTAAAGGACTCAAATACCTTTCCAAAATGTCCAAGAACATGTGAAAATCTTAAAAATTGAGCAAGTTATGCCTTGTGGAAGTTGGGAAATTTTTGGAAATTTTTGAAAGTCAACTTTACTTCAAATGATCCAAAAATGCAAATGGGCCCATTTTTCTTCCAAGTTTCTTCATGCCAAGCCTATGCACGACCATTAAGCCCAAGGGGAAGTATTTTCTCAATTTTTAATTATTTATTTGAATTTATATTAATATTAATTCATTTAAATTATTTAAATATGTGAAAAATATAAACTTGACCTAAAAAAATCTTTTCATGCATGTTTTACTATCAATATCTCGTGCTTAGCCAATTATGGAAGGTTTTGGTCTGATTTGAACTAATTGACACCAAATTTCACATGAAAAAAGATATGAAAAGATCTTACAAAATCAAATATGCAAATCATTGAATTCATGAGATTTTGTTCAATTTTATTGACCTAATGCCTTCACTATATGATCAGGAATCAACCCTAATGGCCATTACGCAAAAAGCTGCGCATAAGAATACTATACAAACTTAAGAAATTGCTTGAAAACTCGAATTTTGAAATCAACCCTAGAGACCAATTCAAAGCTCCATTCGTGTCTCAATAGTTTCCTTGTGGACTCCTGAATACATTCCAATCCCTAATATCAACTAAAGCTTCAAGAATTGGTAAGACAATCTCAAACTGTGCAGAAGAAAATTGCCATTCGAATATCATGATTCAAGCGTTATTTATGAAATTTCTTTATTGATTCATGTTTATCATAATGTTTTGAAGCTAACTGATGTGTTTAATTGAGTTTTTCTGTGCCATACGAGATTATGCCATGATCGAACATTAGGGTTTCTTGAGCTTCAAAATTAGGGGTTCTTACTAGAGGAAAAATTGGGATCTCTAACCACCATCATTCAAACCGGTGCATTGAGACGAAAGCAATGGAGCCCTCGCGCTCAATTTATGAGCGTTAGGGACCTAATCGCTATTTGCTTGAAACCAGCTTTAGACCACGCCCAGAAAACCGTTTCCATAGGCTTGTGTTTTCAGAAAAAATAAAAACAGTGAGGAAGATGATGTGTTGGCAAGCATTGGTTGGAGCTTTTAAATTTTCGCGCGTTTGATCATTAATGCGTTTGTTCTTGCTTTTTGTTATTTGTGTGTTATTAATATATCAAATAAGTTAAATGGCTCAGCTGGCAGGTGTAGATGCGTGTGACCTCCAAGACCTGGGTTCGAGTCCCAGGTCTGTGTAGTATTTCATATTATTTTTCAATTTAAGTTCCTATGCAGCGCTTCTATGGAGACATACCATATGCCGTCCTGATCCAAGCACACACGTGTCCCAGACGACCAAATCAAAGGCATGGATTCAAGAAACGCAATAAACTCCAGTCAACGCATCATACAGGATTCAAAAAGTCCAATGAGGCCAATGCTTAATGGGCCAATGTTCTTGGGTCAACACCTCCTGAATTGGGACTGAAACCCCCTGGTTTGACTTTACTACCCTTTTTTATTTATTTATTTTTATTCTTGTTTTAATTAATAGTTTTATTTTAATTACTGTTTATTTAATTAACTATTTTTTTTACAAAATACAAAAACTCCATTAAAAAACAGAAAAGGCAAAAATATAATATTTATTTGTTTAATAATTTTTATGAATAAATGCATGTAAATATTTAGTTTTAATTAGGTTGCAATTTTTAATTCTTTTTAATAACTAAAAAATCCAAAAAAATATGGAATTAGGTTAATTAACAATTTCAATTCCTTTTTTAATTTTTCTTTTTTCTACCAATATTATTTATTTATTTATTTTATTTTGTATAATTAAATGTATATAAATAACTTAGATTTAAATTAGGTTAAAAATTCAATATTTTCACAATAAACTTAAAAAACATTAGAATTAGGGTTTGACGCTTCATTTTAATTTTAATTAATTATTTTTCTTTAAAATCTTAAAAAAACATAAAATACCAAAAACATTTAATTCTAATTAATTAATTCTTATTAACTTTAATTTCTTATGAAAGGGTCCAACGCCCATACCTTTAATTATTTTGTTTCGCGCATTTTACTTTGTCGCTTATTATAATTATGTACATGCCCCAAAGCCTTGTAACAATTTTATTTCTCGCACTTTTATTCGCTTTATTTATTTTTCAGTCAAATCGGGTCCGGTTTAATTTTGGCGATGTGGACCCGCGCCATTTGTAATAGTTTAGATTTATTTTTTCGCAAACTTTATAACTGTTAAATATGCATGCAAGAATGAATGTCTTAATTAAAATCAAGCGTAGATCACTCAAACATGACAAGACAAATAACTGAAACATGACACACAATTCGCACACACCACCCCTAGGGTACGCCTCACTGTTGCCTTTCGAAAGGTGGTCGTCGAGTAGAGGACGTCTTAGTAAGTCCTCATGATCCGGGAACCTGGCATGAGGGTAGCTTCTAAGGTGTCTTCCCATTGCTCTGGTGATCACCACGTCCCTAAACTCGAATTGACCCGAACACCTCCAACGGTGGTGCTACCTACCTCTCAATGGTGGGATGGCACTACTTTAAAGGACATCTACACAGACGAATTCCTTAGGGTAGATAGGTTCTCAAGGATACTTGCTCTAACTTCAAACAAACTCAAAAAGACTTTTCACACCGACACTTTTCAAAAGCTTTCAAAGCAAATTTTTCAAACACTCTGACGTATGAGTCGAACTGAAATTTTTCAAAGAAACTTTTTCAAACCCACATTGAAAAGCAAACAAAATAATTTTGGAAAACACATTGAGCAAGTATCTAAGAGCCCATGGATAACCATGGATAGAAAGGGTGCTAACACCTTCCCTTTCTATAATCTACCTCCCGAACCGAGAGCAATCTCTTTAAGGAATTTTTCTGTGCTTTTGTCCTTTCCATTTGGAGAAAATAAAAGACGGTGGCGACTCTTGCTTCCGCGACATTTCGCGAACCAGCGTTAAACAGTCAGTTCCAGATCCACCGATCACACCCCATTATCTTATATTTTTGGTTGATTCTTGATTTCTACGGTGAATGTGATACAGTGGCAGAACCAGACTGTTTTGAGAAAATGTTGGTTTGTGTTTTGCGTTTGTGTTTGCAAAATGTCGCGGTAAGCAAGAGTCGCCACCGACTTTTATTTTATCCAACTGGAAAGGACAAAAGCACAGAAATATTCCTTTTTCGAGATTTTGAGTATGGGGGGTAGATTATAGAAAGGGAAGGTATTAGCACTCTTTCTATCTGTGGTTTCCCACAGGCTCTTAGGTATTTGCTCATCATGTTAAAAATTGCTTCCGTGTTTGTGTGTTTTGAAAAGTTTTGTTTTTACTTTGTTTTAACCCTTGTATCAGTCCTCAAGAGTGTTACGAAGTGTTTTTTTTTTGAAAACTTTGTTGGGAAAAGTGTAAGTGTGAAAAAAGTTTAATTTTGAGCAAGTACCTACTAGTATCTACCTACTCGAAAAAAGAATGTTTCTGTTCTTGTTTCCTTTAGACAGTGTTATCCCACTATTAAAGAGTAGGTAGTACCGTCATTGGAGTTGTAAGGGTCATTTCGAA
The DNA here is from genome assembly GCA_948472305.1 of Vicia faba. Classification (NCBI taxonomy): domain Eukaryota; kingdom Viridiplantae; phylum Streptophyta; class Magnoliopsida; order Fabales; family Fabaceae; genus Vicia; species Vicia faba. The sequence continues at coordinate 702,024,765 of OX451739.1, read as the reverse complement.
ATGGACGTACGATCACTAAAGCAATGTTGGGATGTCTTAGTAATAACCCTAATGTCTTAAGATCATATTCGAGGCAAAATTTCTGAGGCAACCTTTCCAAGGCAACATTTCCGAACGAGACTTTTGATCTTTGTTTAGACAGGAGAGCGACCACTAAAACACCCTATACTTAATGATCGTTTACCGAAGCCAACCGAAGTGTGAGTATACCTTAGGAGTGTGCATGTGCGAGTGATTTGATTTCAGTTATTATCTTTTCACATTTAGGGTTTTCTAGCCATTTTAAATTAACATACAGTCTTGTCATGCAATCCTATTATCATACATCTAGCAGTTAATATTTGCGAAAATTAAAATACGAGAAATAAAACTACGTTGTTACCAGGCTTCGGGGAGGGGAATTAATTACATAGCCAAAAAATCATAAAACGATAAATAAAAGAAAACCCTAATTAAACTATTACATACCGTGAACAGTTACATTAATATCGTAAAAATAATAAATGCGCGCGATGAATCGTGAACGAGAAAAATTAGAGTTTTGACCCCGTCTAAACCTAATTACAACTTAAAAAGAAAAATCAATGTTTTTGTGGTTTTTGATTATTTTTTTGAGAAAAATAGAGTTTAATTGAATCGATAAAGAAAACCTAATGACTAATTAATTTTATTTAAGAAAAGTAATTAAATTAACTATTTTTGTATTTTTGTTATTTTTGTGAAAAGAAGTAAAAATTAAATCAAGAACAAACCTAATTTTCTAATTTGATTTTAATTATTTAAAAAAGGTTAGAATTACCCTAAAATTACATTTAACTAATATTAAATTAAATTTAATAATATAAAAAACCTAATTCTAAATTTATGAAATTGATTTTATGATTTTTTTGTAAAAAGGAATTAATTTGTGTTAGAAAATAGTTAAATAAAAGAAATTTAAATAAAATAATTAAAATAGAAAGGAAATTAGAATGGGCCTGGTGTTATAGCAAAGGGGGGGGTCTGAATTGCAATTTCTGAGCCCAAAAACATCTAGCCCATTTGACTTTTCCAGATCCCATGCGCTTGCTTGACTGATGTCCATGGTAGACCTTCATTGGGAATCCTTGGATCTAGCACTTGATGATCAGATTGGTTGAATATTGAGGGTGCATGGTGGACTTGTTGTATACATGGGCACCTGATCATGTAAAATAAAATAATATTGAACAAATATGGGGACTTGGGGATCGAACCCAGGCCCTTTGGCATTTTCACAACACACGCTGACCATCTGATTTGGCTTGTTCTTTTGTACATAGAACAACAAACAATTATTATATAAAAAAAAACAATATTTATCAAAATGCACGCAGATTTGAATGGGCCATTCGTGGGGCGCCATGTTACCCTTCTTCTTTCTCCCTCTGTTGCTAAAAGTTCTGACTTTTACCTACGGACAAATGGGCGTAGGTACAGCCCTGTGATTCTCCAGAATTCTATGCAAGCATGATAAACCGACAACAATGGTACCAATCAACTCGTGGCAACCTCACGAGCATCATGGTACCCTTATCCATGGCTAATTATACTTGTAAAGAAAAACCCCAAAAATGAGCCAAGAACCCTAACTATGGCATCTTGCTGTACAGTTAATGAAAATGCAATTGAACATAACCATTAGCTTGCAAATGATTCAAGGATTAAGAATATGCAAATAAATCATGCTACAAACGCCAGAATCGTGATATTCGATTTCAAGAAAGTAAGGATATCGTGGGATACTTATAGCATGTTTTTGGATGTTATGAGGCTTGCTAGTGATTGGAATAGGATCCTAGAACGTCCAGGAAGTGATTTGTGTGACTGGAATGGCTTGAGGAAGCCTGGAACTGGGAAAACAGTTTGCAACTTTTCTTGATTTTTTTGAAAGTTGCTTTCACCTTTGCACGCCTCCAAAAATCCCTGTTTTTTATCTGCACTCATTCTATATGTACCCTAGAATGAATTAGGGTTGCAATTTGGTTTCAAATCTTCTCCAATAATGACCATTGATTCAAGATTTGATCCTTTGTGCAAATCTTTCCAAATTGAGAAAATCCAATCTTTTTGTGTCCATTTGAAGCTTGCATGATTTGATTCTCTTTCCATCTGTATAAGAAGCCTAAACATGCACAAAATCTCAAGCTTTGATTAGTTTTTGATATTTTCATGATTTTATTTTGATTTTATTTGATTTAATTGAAATAAAATCAAAATAAATGACAAAAATAAAATAATGACAAATGGGAAGGATCATGGGTCGTGGGTCATGTTAAAAACTCAATGCAAGCATAAAAAGTTGGGCCCATTTAGCAAAAATTGCAATTTGGGACACATTTGACTTTTGGCAATTTTGCAAAAAAGGTCAAATTTACCAATGCACAACTCCTTCAATTTTGACCCTGGAGAGGTGTTCTTGGACTTTTTAGAAATCTTAATATGTCCTATAAGCAACCCTTTTGGTCTCATCTCAACATGTTCATGTATGAAGCTTTGACAAAAAAGGTGTTTTTGTTGACTTTTCAAAATGACCTATAATGTCCAAATCCATATCTTCTTGTGAGTGCATATTTTGAACTTGGGAGATGAATATGGATTGTAGGGAATTACATCCTCTTCAAAATGAGCTTTTGATGGGTCATTTTTGATAAAGTATGAGAAAGTTATGCTTGGTCAAAGTTGAGTTGACTTTTCCTACAAAACCCTAATTTAGCAACTTTTGGGTTTTGATGAATTGTGAGCAATCCTTGAGGAATCATGATCAACCCTTGATCAAATGATGAATAATGCTTCAAAATGAGGATGTTGGCCAAAATTTTTGAAGTTTGACTGTATGTAGGACACAGTTGACTTTTGCCCTAGCACAGTCGATTTTCAGGCCTTTGAGCAATTGACTGAGTCAACTTCCTCTGCAAGGCTTGAAACTTGACACAAATGATCTTGAGAATATATTAGGAAAATGGTGAGAATTTGGGATCCTTTGGACTCAAGTATCTTGGTGCAAATTGAAACTCTAATTTGAGGTAGACTGCCTTAGGAGAGGGTTTGTCTAGTCAACCCTTGGACTTCCTTGAGAAATTTGAGGACCTCACTTGAAATGTTTTGAGAAATATGGGCGGGCAAATTTTAGGGTACAACAGCTGCCCCTGTTCAATCTTCTTAAACATGAGGATGTATATTGGCTTGTCTGCCTTTCGTGATCTGAAGGTGGAAGATGATTGAACACTAGAGTGCCCAGAAATTTGCACTCGCATGAAGTGGTATTTGTCTTGCGATATTGGGAATGGTCTTATAGATGCCATTTGGAAGTTGATGTCGGAAGATGGGCTTAAAGATTCCATCAGAAGAAATGTCGATCGCATAAGAGATTCCTTTGCGAGAGCCGGTATACCTGTTGTTGAGGAGGACTTCGATGGGGAATGCTAGTCTCTGTCTTTGAGAGAAATAGAGTTTTAGGAACTTCAGTTGTCTGTTACTCTACTGGGGAATCATCTCTTAGTCGAGGAGATGAAAGTGAACTGCTATCTGGTCGTGCTCTAGGCTTCACAATGATTTGCTGAGGAAAATAAGTCTGACTGCTATCTGGTCGTGTTCCAGGCTTCACAACGACTTATTGGGGAGATGAGATTAAACTCGCTATCTGGTCGTGCTCCAGGCTTCGCAATTTCTCAATTCTTATCTGGTCGTACTCCAGGCTTCAGAATGAATTAAGTTGTTATCCGGTCGCATCCGGGCTTCAACTTGAGTTTAAGGCAATACTAATATCTGGTCGATTCTGGGCTTCTTAGTAATTGGCCAGGTAAACTGCTATTTGGTCGAACTCCAAGCTTCGTAATACCTTATACCATTATTTGGTCGTATCCCAGGCTTTAGTGTCTTTTGCCACTATCTGGTCGTTCTCCAGGCTTCACGGTGTCTTATACCATTATCTGGTCGAGTCCAGGTTTCATGGTATCTTGTATTGCTATCTGGTTGATTTCCAGGCTTCACAATACCTTGTTAAGCTATTTTCCAGTCGATTTCCGGGCTTCACAGCTTGTGTGTATGGTATACCACTATCTGGTCGAATCCAGGCTTCATGGTGTTTCGGAGAAATCAAGATATTATCCGGTCGAATTCGGGCTTCATAGCTTGAATTTAAGATATACCACTATCTGGTCGATTCCAGGCTTCATAGTATTTTGGTACTGTTATCCGATCGTTCTCCGGGCTTCACAGTATGATGGAGAAATCAAGATATTATCCCGTCGAATCCGGGCTTCATAGCTTGAACTGGAATAGAAATCTTAGCATCGATTTGACTGAACCAGAGAAAACTTATGAGAATTTGATTGTATCTTTCCCTGAAAGGTAAAGAGTTAGTCGTATGTAATGTCATGATGTATGAAATGTATTGAGAAATGATGTTCTTAAAATAAATGAGATTGTGTTGTATGATGCATATGCGCATGCTATGATGTATGGATATGCAATATTCTTGTGATGTTCTCTAGCTGGGGAGAATAAATTTCGGACGGTTGTTGAAGAGTTCAAGGAGTTGAGTTCTTTGCGCTCACTGGGGATAACGACCAAAGATGATTAGCCAGAGACTTGCATCCGTTCTGTTTGAGAATATTCTGCCGGGAGAGACTCTGCTGGAGAATAAATTGGCGAGAGAATGACTTTATGGAGAAGAGAGATACTCTGCTAGAAGATCTGCTGATTTGGAGAAACCACTCCGCTGGGGATAAATTATCGTTGCTGCTGATAATGAATTCTGCCAGGGATTGAGTTTCTACTTGTGGAAGAACTAAAATCAGCTGATGGTGAACTTCTATTGTTGGTGATAGATAAACTCTGCTTGGGGAGAATTAACACCACTGTCTTTGGGTACTTCCTACTTTGCGAGGAGTGTATGCACCTTTAGTCATATTCTCCAGTTGGGTCTATCCCTGTACCTGGTGGGTAGAGCAACTGTAAGGTTTGGACATTTCTTGTTTGCCCCTATTCCTGGAATTACGAGTATTTGTCTTTTGTTTCGCATGTAAATATTTATGAGCAACAATTATTGTCAAATGCGTATATCAAAAATGGTTCATTGGACGTTCTTGTAAAACAAAACAGGAAAAGAAAAACCAATCAAAATTTCTTGTGAAAATGAATTGTATTGATTTTGAAATTGTTGGCCTGTAATAAGCATTTTATACAAGAGGTTGACGTCCTAGTAAGAGAACACCGCCGAGGGAATTATACATTTTGTGAAAAAGAGATAAAAACAGTTATGTGAAACAATCCCACTGGGTTCCAACTCTGCTATTGCCTTTATATCCTCTAGCGTCTCATCACTTTGCTACTTGGTCGAAGGTAGATCAGATTGTCGGGTGTACAGTTTTTTTTCATTTTCATCCCTTACTTTTGCTTGAACCCTTTTGGTTCGCCGGGAAGCCCTTATTTTTTCCTAGGCTAGTCAACCTAGCGGGTCTTTGATTATGCGTAGTATTTTTTCACTACGTCTGCATTGACGGGGTGAGGAAGGTTGTCACCATCCATGATGGTTAGAATCATAGCTCCTCCCGAGAAAACATTCTTAACCACAAATGGCCCTTCGTATGTGGGGGTCCATTTGCCCCTAGGATCACCTTGTGGTAGTATGATGCGTTTGATCACCTGATCCCCGACTTGATATTCTTGTCGTCTAACTTTCTTGTTAAAAGCCTTAATCATTCGCTTTTGGTACGTCTGACCATGAAAAATAGCAGTAAGTCTCTTCTCGTTGATTAAATTCAGCTGATCAAGCCGGGTCTGGATCCAATCGTCCTCGCTCAAACCTGCATCCTTCATAATCCGGAGAGAGGGTATCTAGACCTCAATGGGCAAGACTGCCTCCATGCCATACACCCGAGAGTAGGGTGTTGCCCCTGTCGATGTCTGTGCTGAGGTACGGTACCCATGTAGAGCGAATGGTAACATCTCATGCCAGTCTTTGTATGTCACCGTCATCTTCTGCACAATCTTCTTGATGTTCTTGTTAGCCGCTTCAACAGCCCCATTCATCTTCGGCCAGTAGGGAGAAGAGTTATGATGATGTATCTTGAACTGTTTGCAGAGCTCGGTGATCATGGTGTTATTGAGATTTGTACCATTGTCCGTAATGATTCTCTCTGGTACACCATATCGACAGATCAAGTTGTGTCGGATAAACTGCGCCACGACATTCTTGGTTACCATAGAAAAGGAAGCTGCCTCAACCCACTTTATAAAGTAATCAATAGCAACTATAATGAAACGATGTCCGTTAGACGCGGTAGGTCTGATCTCACCTATCATATCAATGCTTCACATTGCAAAGGGCCAAGGAGCAGTCAAAACATTCAGAGGAACTAGAGGTATATGCACCTTATCAGCATAGACTTGGCACTTATGACAGGTTCGAGAATGGTGATAACAATCGGCTTCCATAGTGGACCAATAATATCCAGCCCGTAGGATCTTCTTTTCCATGGTATGCCCACTGGAATGAGTTCCGAAGGTACCTTCATGTAACTCTACCATGATCCTTTTTGCCTCGCTTTTGTCCATACATCGCAGTAAGGTTGAATCATGGTTTTGCTTGTAGAGAATGTCATTGCTGATGAAGAACTTCGCAACGAACCTCCTTAAGAACTTCTTATCATTAACAGATGCACCCTCGGGATATTCTTGAGCCTCAAGATATCTCTTTACCTCGTGAAACCAGGGTTTATCTGCTACCTCTCTAGTCTCAATGTCATAGAAATGTGCGGGTTCGTCCAACCTCTCGATGGTAATCTGGGGAGCTTCGTTGTCCCACCTGACCTTGAACATAGAAGACATGGTAGCTAACGCGTCCGCCAGCTGGTTCTCCTCTCTTGGGAAGTGTTCAAAGGTTATCTCCTCAAAGTGTGGGAGCAACGTCAATACATACTCCTTGTAAGGAATAAGATTTGGGTGCTTCGTATCCCACTCGCCTTTGATATGACTGATCACTAGAGCATAATATCTGAATACACTCAAGAACTTAATCCTCAGGTCAATAGCAGCTCTAAGACCTAGGATACATGCTTCATACTCCGCCATATTGTTGGTGCAGTTAAAACATAATCGGGCGGTGAACGGATTATGACAGCCCTCAGGAGATATAATCACAGCGCCAATGCCATTACCCATCGCGTTTGAGGCTCCATCAAAATACATAGACCATCGGGATCCTTCCTCAGGTCCTTCATCCGGTCCAGGTTCTTCACAGTCGGTCACCAACATGATGTTCTCATCCAGGAACTCGAAATTCATGGATTGGTAGTCATCCATGGCCTGATGCGCCAAATAATCCGCCAACACACTCCCCTTGATTGCTTTTTGGGTTGTGTATTGGATGTCATACTCAGTCAAGATCATTTTCCATCTTTCTATTCTTCTGGACAAGGCAGGCTTTTCGAAGATATACTTGATTGGATCCATCTTTGATATCAATAAGGTGGTGTGAGTCAGCATATATTGTCTCATCCGGCGAGCAGCCCATGCCAAAGCGCAACAAGTTTTCTCGAGCAGTGAGTATCGGGTCTCACAGTCGGTAAACTTTTTGCTAAGGTAGTAAATAGCGTGCTCTTTTCGGCCAGACTCGTCATGCTGCCCCAACACGCACCCCATTGAATTATCCAGTACTATCAAGTATAAAATCAAAGGTCTTCCTTCAACTGGAGGCATCAAAATTGGCGGTTCTTGAAGATATTCTTTGATTCTTTCGAATGCGGTCTGACATTCATCATTCCATTCTACCACTTGATCTTTCTTCAACAGCTTGAGGATTGGATCGCAAGTAGCAGTCAGATGTGAAATGAATCGGGTGATATAGTTTAGACGTCCCAAAAAGCCTCTAACTTCCTTTTCTGTGCGGGGAGCTGGCATCTCCTGTATAGCTTTTACTTTGGCGGGGTCCACCTGAATGCCTTTATCACTAACAACGAAACCCAACAGCTTACCAGACCTTACCCCGAAGGTGCACATGTTCGGGTTCAACCTCAGCTTGTACATATTCAACCTGTCAAATAATTTCTGGAGATGATCAAGGTGCTCTCCCGCAGTCTGGGACCTAGCTATCATGTCATCAACGTAAACCTCAATCTCATGGTGAATCATGTCGTGGAACAAAGCGACCATGGCGCGCTGATACGTTGCCCCAACTTTCTTCAACCCGAAAGACATTACCTTGTAACAGAAGGTTCCCCACTGCGTAACGAAGGTTGTCTTCTCCATGTCCTCGGGAGCCATCTTAATCTGATTGTAACCAGAAAAACCATCCATAAAGGAGAAGATTTTATGTTGCGTGGTGTTGTCGACCAGAACATCAATGTGAGGAAGGGGGAAATCATCTTTGGGGCTCATCTGGTTCAGATCTCTATAGTCTACACACATCCGTACCTTACCATCCTTCTTAGGCACCGGAACAACATTGGCAACCCACTGCGGGTAAGAAGTAACAACTAGAAATCCGGCGTCAAACTGTTTCATGACCTCAACTTTGATTTTCTCAAACATCTCAAGGAGAGTACGGCGAACCTTCTGCTTTACCGGAGGGCAGTCTTCTTTGGTTGGCAGGCGGTGTACCACAATGTCAGTGTCTAAACCAGGCATATCTTCATAGGACCAAGCGAAGATCTCAACATAGTCGTGTAGCATCTGCATAAACCGTTGTTTGAAACTAGGCTCCAGATTTGCACCTATCTTGACCTCTTTCCTGTCTTCCTCGATACCCAAATTCACTGATTCCACTGGCTCTTCATGAGGCTGTATGGCTCTCTCTTCTTGTAGTAACAGTCTAGCAAGTTCCCCGGGCACCTCACAATCATTCTCACCTTCGTCCTCGGCTTGGTTGATTGGATTTTCGAAGTCATAATTGGCAGTAGCAGAGTTGTTATCAATGGGATCTAGAGTGGATGTGGATCTGCATTATGATATATGTGAGTGTGTGTAAGAGCATAGCTGTTTTGATAAAGTGAGAGACAAAAAAGAAAAACAAGGAGCACAAAATTTGTAATGCAAGTAACGTCCAATGTTTTATTGATGATATATGAAAACGACAGATGATAAGCCCTCACAATAAAAGCCAAGGTGCCTCAGGTAAGGCACCGGGCCATAAAGTTTTAAACTATTTATTATAAACTTCAAAACAAAAGTCAATTACTGTGTAATAAAGGAAACAGGTATGAAGTCTTTCGCCGTCCAGTTGTTCAATCCTCCATTGGTTGTAGGGTAGATCCAGCTGTCAATGTCTAAATCTTCTTCACCATCTTCAATCGCAATAACTCCCTGATTACTGATACACAAAGGAGATCTTCCAATCCGCGCGCGCCTAACAGCCCTTTGAGCCCCTGTAGTGAAGCCCAAACCAAATTTGTCAGTTTTGTGCGTGAAATCAGGGAGCTGTCCCCAATATGCACACCCACCTTCTTCAATTATAGCCCTAGCATCCTTGAGGGAAGCCATCTTCATCAGAGGTTTGTCAGTAGTAACTTCAGTCGATGCCAAAGTCTGGGGGACCTCTTCAAAGTTCTGACAAGGGGTTTCGATGAATTCCCCATCTATCTCCAAATAGTGAAAGGAATGAAGATGACTCACCATATACTCCTCTTCACCTTGTACCATGACAATCTTCCCCTTTACCAGATATTTCAACATTTGATGGAGCGTGGAAGTCACTGCCCCAGCCTTATGAATCCAAGGGCGACCCCGCAAGCAAGAATATGATGGTCGGATGTCCATCACGTAGAAAGTAGATGCAAAAGTATGAGAGCCAACTTTAACAGGGACGTCCACCTCCCCATGCACCATCCTTTTTAACCCGTCAAAAGCCCTGACCACAATATTGCTCGGCTTTACAATCAAACCTTCACAATCCAGACGGTCTAATGCTTTCTTTGGTAAAACATTCAATGAGGACCCGATATCCACCAGTACATGGGCCATAGTAGTGCCTCTGCACTCAATTGAGACGTGCAGAGCATCATTGTGATTTCTTCCTTTAGTAGTCAGATCTGCGTCTGATAAACCTAACCCATTGTCGGCAGTCAAACTAGCTACACAGTCTTTGAATTGCTCGGCAGAAGTTTCATGCGGCACATGCGCAGTTTTGAGGAAAGCAATTAAAGCCTTTGCATGGGCTTCTAAGTACAATAACAAGGACAACATGGAGATTTTTGACGGGGTCTGCCCCAGCTGTTCGACTACGTTGTAGTCGCTCTTCTTAATAATCTTCAGAATTTCCTCTATCTCCTGCTTAGAGGTTTCTACAATGATCTTCTTAGGCGCCTCCGTCCGGGCAGGCTCACCTGTGATTTCTTTGCCCCGAGTGTCAGATGGCTCAACGACAGGGGTGGTAACTGGAATAGGAATTGGGATAGCAGCTGATGTACTGGCAGATGGAATGATAACAGGTTTGTGAACAGTCGGAGGGGCAATCTCGGGAGAAAAGAGTCTTCCGCTTCTGGTGACCTTGCTAGCCCCGACAATATTGCCGACATCAGCATCAACTTCTTCACTCTTTAGTTCTTGTTTAACTCCATGGTAATACACATCGGCCCCATAGTGCCAAGGGACAGCCTTATCCGAAGTGTATGGGATAGGAATAGGGACAGTAATGATTAATGGAGCGATTCTTGGAACAGGTGTAATCCTAACAGGCTTTCTCGAGGAAGCCTTGGAAGGATTGGCAGAAATGGTTATGATGGCAACATCTTGAATTGGAACCAACAGAATCATAGTCTTCTCGAACAGGATCTCTTTGTTATCCATTAGGCGTTGAACACCTGATTTCAATAAGTGGCAACCAGCAGGCAGAATTGAACACACGTGGTAACCTTCACCACAGCCCAGAAATAAACCGGCCAACAATAGATTCTTCTTAACTATCATCAAAGGAGTAGAAATTTCTTCCACGGAGGTCACAAATAAATCATCGTCCACAACATTCACTCCATGACCGTGCTTGGGCATAGGAGCAGTTATGATGTTGGGTTTCTCTGGAGCGTCAAACTCAATCTCTTTGGCTTCGATTAAATCTTGCACCTTGTTCTTCAAGGCCCAACAGTTGTTTGTATCATGGCCCGGGCCGTCGGAGTGATAGGCGCAGCGGGCATTCGGGTTATATAGCGGAGATATGGTGTTGGGATTCTTTGGGGCTTCCCTCAGAGTTACCAGGTTGGTCTTTAATAGTTGTGGTAGAATTTGAGACAAGGTCATGTTGAGTCGAGTATACTGTCTCTGTGGTTATTCCACCTGTGATCGGTGGAAATAGAACTGACTTTTTTTTAAGCTGGTTCGCGAAATTTCGCGGTAAGCAAGAGTCGCCACCGTCTTTTATGTTCTCCAACATGGAAAGGACAAAAGCACAGCAAAATTCCTTATGAGAATGTTTCTCGGTTCGGGAGGTAGATTTATAGAAAGGGAAGGTGTTAGCACCCTTTCTATCCGTGGTTATCCACGGACTCTTAGGTACTTGCTCTTATGTTTTCAAAAGATGTTTTTAATTACCATACATTCTTTCATGCAATTTAGAATTGAGGAGTGCGGAAAATTAAATACAGAAAGGTAAAAGCTACGCTATTACAAGGAACGGGTCTATACATCGCCAAAACACAAAGACCCGTTTTTGATAAAGATGCGGAAAGTAAAAAAAGAATAAACCTAATTACTATTACATCCTTGAACAGTTACATAATAATCAAATAAGAAAATAATGCGCGAATAAATTAAACTGGACGTCCGAGGGTGTTGGACCCTTTTGAGAAATTAAATTAAATTAAAACCTAATTAATTATTTAATTAAAGAAAAGAAAGTGTTTTTTTATGTTTTTATTTATTTATGAAAATAAAGAAATTAAAATTAAAAGGAAACCCTAGATCTAAGTTTATTTTACTTATTAATGAAAAAGGTCAAAATTAGGCTAATTAACTAAATTATTTAATTTACATGTTTATTTACAAAAATAATAATTAACTAATAGTAATAATGATGATTAATAAAATGTGATAAAAAAACATCAAAACCTAATTCTATGTAATTTCTTTATTTGTTAAGAAAAAGATTAAAATATAAACCTAAATTAAGCTAAGTTAATTGTTAATATTTATTTACAAAATTAGGTTAATGGTGAAATTAAGAAATTAAAATATTTTACAATTTTTGAGTTTCTGATTTTTATTAGGAAAAAAACTATTTTATGGTGAATTAATAAAAATAATTAAAACAATTAAAAGAATTAGAAAAGAAAAGAAAATAAAATTATGCAAACCAAGGGGGTTAGATGGCCCAAAGTGGAGGTGAGATTGAAGCAATTCAGGCCCAAGAACACAAGCCTCGTTGACTTTCAGGAATCATGCGTATGCTGTTTGACTGGGACACACCATGAACTTCACCTTCTGGCCACTGGATGGATCTCATGGCCACTTGGCAGGCTTAGGCGTGAGGGTGCAAGATGGACCATTGAATCGTTGCTGCATTGGAATGGGTTAAGAAAAATATGAATAATTATGTGGGGGACCTGGGAATCGAACCCAGGTCCCAGTGGTGAACAAACACGTCACTAGCCAACTGAACTATGAAGCGCCTTTGTTAAATATATACACAACAAATATTATATAAAATACAGACAATTATTATGATGCAAACAAAAATACGCGCGCAGATTTGAACGTCCCAACCACACGGAGCCACGTATTGTCTTCTTCATCTTTTTCCTGCAAACATAAACAAGATAACGGGGGTTTTAAACCCCCACAAACTGAAAGCGCCAAAAATAGCGATTAAGCACACAGGTTATATAAATTGAGCGCGATAGTCTGGTTGAATTCGTCTAGCCTTGACGAATTCAACCATGGTCATGACATGGTCCAATTTTTCCTCCTGTAAAAAACCCCAAAATCCAAGCTTTAAAAACCTAAATTTCGTCCATGGTATATTTTGATTCAGGCAGTGTTAGTTCAATTAGATTACACCAATCGCTTCAGAAGGTCCCTATTAGCATAAATCAAACAAGAAAATAGATTAAAAGCACATGAAACATGATATGCAGGTTTGAAAAATAAGGCAAACCGTGTGGCTTATTGTCTTTGATTCTTTGCGTGTTTGGACTGATTCTTGATGCCAATAGACTCCTGGAGACTCGGGCAAGGTGCTTGAATCCTTTTTAGGCGTTGAAAGGCACTGCAAGTAGGAAATCAGTTTCACACTTTTCTTGAGTTTTTTTGCAATTTGGCTATGGAATTCTATGGCAGCTTTCACGTGTTCTACACTAGGGTTGGCCTCAGCATATGTATGTGATGTGAATTAGGTTAAAACTTTGGCCCAAAAGTCCATGAAATTAAGTTTGCAATCTTTGATTTTCAATCATGTAATTTTCAATCTTTTTCAATGAAAACCTTGCCAAATATGGATGATCTTCCCTTTTTGATTTGAGAAACGAGTTTGCCAGCTTGCCCTGATTTGATTTGCTTCACAAAAGATCCAAAAAACATATCTTTTTGATTTTCCTATAATTAAAACCAATTAAATGAATTAATATTAATATAAATTCAATTAATTAATTAAAAATAAGAAAATAAATTATTTTGAGCTCAATGGGTCGTGCATAGGCTTTGGGTAAAGATTCAAGAAAGAATTTGAGGCCCATTAGCAAAAATGAAGTGTTTTAGGCAAAGTTGACTTTTGAAAGTTCCCAAAAATTTCCCAACTTCTCCAATGCATATTTTGCTCAATTTTGAAGCTATGAACATGTTCTTGGACATTTTGGAAAGGTCTTGAAATCCTATAACCAATTCCTTTAGTCCCATGTCATTTTGATTTACCAATCTCAAGTTATGGTCTTTGACTTAAAGTGCCTTTTTGTTGACTTTTGAAAATGACCTATAATGTAGAAATTGATAACTTTTTGTGAGAGCATTTCTTGGACTTGGAATGTGAAGATGAGTTGTAGGAAATGTCATCCCCTTCAAAATGAGCATTGGATGGGATTTTTCTGATAAACCATGAAGAAGTTATGCCTTGGTCAATTTGCAGTTGACTTTTCAATTGTCCAAAAATAGAAACTTTTGACATCTTGAGACTTATTGAGCCATGCTTATGGAATCATGATCAAGAATTGATCAAATGATGATTGTGGCTTCAAAATAAGATGTTGACCAAAAATTTTGACTTTTGACTGTCAAATGACCATTTTGCCCCTGCAGTTGGCTGTGAAGCATTTAGGGTTTTTGACTGTGCAACTTGATGCTGTGAGTCTTGAAACTTGACATATAGGTGCTTGACAATGTATATTGGCACATGGGAATTGATTGGACCCTTTAAAACCTCAATTTCTTTGCAAGAACCAAAACCTTAATTTTGACTGTGTTAGGAGGCAATTGGACTGTGCAATCCTTGAGAGATTTTGAACCATCTGGAGATTGATCTTGACAAATCTTGAAGAATATGGGAGGGAAAATTTTGGGGTAAAACAGTTGCCCCTGTTCAATCTTCTTAGACCTGAGGATGTAGATTGGCTTGCGTGCCTTTCGTGATCCGAGGGTGGAAGGTGATTGAACACTAGAGTGCCTAGAAATTTGCACTCACATAGTAGAATGTTAGCAGTGTGATGTAGGGAATGGGCTTATAGATGCCATTTGGAGAGATAATGGATAGGATGATGGGCTTATAGATGCCATTTGGAAATGTGACCGAATCTTGTCGGGAATGGGCTTATAGATGCCATTTGGAGGCTGTTGGTATGTGGATGGGCTTATAGATGCCATCTAGGTGTCGATCGCGTAAGAGATTCCTTAGCGAGAACTTGCGTACCTGAGAAAGAAAGATAATTACCTAGCCTGTTACAGGGGTTGATCTTCAAACTCTTTATGTAGATATGCCCTGGCTGGATACAGGTATCGAATCTTTAAACCCTTCATGTAGAAATGCCCTGGCTAGATACAGGTATCGAGTCTACAATCAGTTACTCACAGATGTGCCCTGGATGGATACAGGAATCGAATCTGGAATCAGTCATCAACAGATATGCCCTGGCTGGATACAGGAATCGAATCTTCAAACTCTTCAGACGTGCCCTGGCTGGATACAGGAATCGAGTCCGAAAACAGTCGTCAACAGATATGCCCTGGCTGGATACAGGAATCGAATCTTCAAACTCTTCAGACGTGCCCTGGCTGGATACAGGAATCGAGTCCGGAAATAGTCGTCAACAGATATGCCCTGGCTGGATACAGGAATCGAATCTTCAAACTCTTCAGACGTGCCCTGGCTGGATACAGGAATCGAGTCCGTAAATAGTCATCAACAGATATGCCCTGGCTGGATACAGGAATCGAATCTTCAAACTCTTCAGACGTGCCCTGGCTGGATACAGGAATCGAGTCCAGAAATAGTCATCAACAGATATGCCCTGGCTAGATATAGGAATCGAATCTTCAAACTCTTCAGACGTGCCCTGGCTGGATACAGGAATCGAGTCCGGAAATAGTCGTCAACAGATATGCCCTGGTTGGATACAGGAATCGAATCTTCAAACTCTTCAGACGTACCCTGGCTGGATACAGGAATCGAGTCCGGAAATAGTCGTCAACAGATATGCCCTGGCTGGATACAGGAATCGAATCTTCAAACTCTTCAGACGTGCCCTGGCTGGATACAGGAATCGAGTCCGGAAATTTGTCAACAGATATGCCCTGGCTGGATACAGGAATCGAATCTTCAAACTCTTCAGACGTGCCCTGGATGGATACAGGAATCGAGTCCGGAAATAGTCGTCAACAGATATGCCCTGGCTGGATACAGGAATCGAATCTTCAAACTCTTCAGACGTGCCCTGGCTGGATACAGGAATCGAGTCCGGAAATAGTCGTCAACAGATATGCCCTGGCTGGATACAGGAATCGAATCTTCAAACTCTTCAGACGTGCCCTGGCTGGATACAGGAATCGAGTCTGGAAATAGTCGTCAACAGATATGCCCTGGCTGGATACAGGAATCGAATCTTCAAACTCTTCAGACGTGCCCTGGCTGGATACAGGAATCGAGTCCGGAATTTCTCTATGTAGATATGCCCTGTCTAGATACAGGTGTCGAATCCACAGATAATCGCTCACAGATATGCCCTGGCTAGATACAGGTATCGAATCTGGAATTGCGACAGTTGATAGTAATCATCTTTGTGTTGACTTTTGTCCTGAAAAGACAAAACGTTAGTTGTATGCAATGTCATGATGCATGAAAAGCACGATGTCATGATGTTCTCAGGGAGAAATGAGATTGTGTGAAATGATGCGTATATGCATGCTATAATGTATGATAATGTGATGTTTATGAATGTATTTGCATCTAGGAAAATTAATCCTTGACGAATGTCGGGAGTTTGTTGAATCCTGGGCTGATGGTGAAGAGTAGAGCTCTTCGTTTTCGCTGGGGATGATAATTGCGAGAATAAACCTGTAGGAGAAGACGACTCCGTTGAGGGATAAACTTGTTGGAGAGATTACTCTGCGGGGAGATACTTTGTGGGGAAAGAGGTACTTCGTTGATGATAACTCCGCTGGGGATTCCGTTGATAGGTTCTGTTGGAATCGATGAACTCCGCTGGGGGATAGAAAGAACTTTGCCGGGGACAATCTTTCCGTGGTTTTCAGCTGAGGATAACCCAGTTATATCCTGGTGGGGAAATAACCTTTGAATATAGTCGGGGAGATGCGTTCGTACTCTGCAGGGGATAAGATTCCAGAATCTACTGGGGATAAGTTTCCTACTGGAGAGACGGTTCAACTCTTCTGGGGAGACTTTTGAGACTGTACTGGGGAATTGGCTCCACTGGGATGTCTGGTATTCCGCCGAGGAACAATCTTAGATCAAGACTGCCGGAGATGCTTGCTAGGAATGTTTGTGTACTCCGTTGGGGAATATTGAGATCTTCTGGGGATAATCCAACTTCCTTGCTGACAGTAGACTAACTCTGCTTGAGGGGAGAGCATTGCTGACTTGCTAGGGGATACTGTGCCTTTTAGGGCTGATTGGAGACCAACTGCTTGGGGAGAATTGTTGAATCTTGTCTTACTCGGCGGGGAGTGAAAGTATCTGGGTTACATTCTTCAGCCGAACTTACCTTAGTACCTTGGTGGACAGAGCAACTAGATCGCTTAGACAACTCATTATTGCCCCTGTTTCTGATGTCACCTGTAATTAGTCCTTTGTTTTGTATGCAAATATTTATGAGTTAGCAATTAGTGTCAAATGCATATATCAAAAACGAACATTGGACGTTCTTTGCACAACAAAACAGAAAAAGGAAAAATAATTGGCAATTTATCTGAAAAGTGAATTTGTATTGATCTTTGAATTTTCCTGTAAGTAGGCGTTTATGTACAAGAGGCTGACATCCTAGTAAGAGAACGCCGCCGAACAAAACAGAGTTTATACAATTTTGTGAAAAGGAAAACAAAACAGCTATGTGAAATGAATAATCCCACTGGGTTCCAACTCCGCTATTGCCTTCATATCTTCGAGCGTCTCATCACTTTGCTGCTCAGTTGAAGATGAAGCTGACTGGTTGATACCGGATTCTGGATGCAAGGTGATCCAATGAGACATAGTATTACGCTTATCCCTAACTTTTGCCTGGACCGCTCTTTCGGGTTTTCAGTCCACCGGGATACCCATTTTTGCCCAAGCCGCCTTTTCAGGTTTTCGACTTGCCGGGTGTACAGATTTTTTCATTTCATCCCTTATTTTTGCCCGAACCCTTTTGATTCGCCGGGAAGCCCTTACTTTTGCCTAGGTGTGTCAACCTAGCGGGTCTTTTATCATGTGTAGTATCTTTTTACTATGTCTGCATTGGTGGGGTGAGGAAGGTCGTCACCATCCATGGTGGTTAGAATCATGGCTCCTCCTGAGAATACATGTTTAACCACAAATGGCCCTTCGTACGTAGGGGTCCATTTGCCCCTGGGATCACTTTGAGGAAGAATGATGCGTTTGATTACCAGGTCCCCAACTTGATACTCTTGTGGTATGACTTTCTTGTTAAATGCCCTGATCATCCGTTTTTGATACGTTTGACCATGACAAATAGCAGTGAGCCTCTTTTCGTCAATTAGGTTTAATTGATCAAGTCGAGTCTGGATCCAGTCATCTTCGCTCAAGCCTGCATCCTTCATTATCCGGAGAGAGGGTATCTGGACTTCAATTGGCAAGACTGCCTCCATGCCATAGACCAAGGAAAAGGGGGTTGCCCCGGTTCACGTTCTTGCTGAGGTACGGTACCCGTGAAGAGCAAACGGTAACATCTCGTGCCAATCTTTATAGGTCACTGTCATCTTCTGCACAATATTTTTGATATTCTTATTAGTTGCTTCTACAACCCCATTCATCTTCGGCCGATAAGGAGAAGAGTTGTGGTGCTGTATCTTGAATTGCTCGCAGAGCTCAGTGATCATCTTGTTATTAAGATTGGTACCATTGTCCGTAATGATCCTTTCCGGTACACCGTATCGACAGATCAGGTTATGCCGAATGAACCGTGCCACGACGTTCTTGGTTACCGTAGCATAGGAAGCTGCTTCAACCCACTTTGTGAAGTAATCAATCGCTACAAGGATGAAGCGATGCCCGTTGGATGCTGTAGGTCTGATCTCACCGATCATATCAATGCCCCACATTGCAAAAGGCCAAGGCGCTGTTAGGACATTCAGAGGTACCGCGGGGACGTGCACCTTATCAGCATAGATCTGGCATTTGTGACATGTCCGAGAATGTTGGTAACAGTCAGCTTCCATTGTGGACCAGAAATATCCTGCCCGGAGGATTTTCTTTGCCATGGTATGTCCACTGGAGTGCGTTCCGAAGGTACCTTCATGTAGCTCTGCCATGATCCTTTCTGCTTCAGTCTTATCCACACAACGCAGTAAGGTTGAATCATGGTTTCTCTTATATAGAATGTCATTGCTGAGGAAGAACTTTGCAGCGAATCTTCTCAAAAACTTCTTGTCGTTGACAGATGCACCGTCGGGGTATTCTTGAGCTTCCAGATACCTCTTCACCTCATGATACCAGGGTTTTTCAGTTACCTCTTCAGCCTCAAGATCACAGCAATATGCAGGTTCATCCAGTTTCCAGATAATGATCCGGGGAGCTTCGTTGTCCCATTTGACTTTGAACATAGAGGACAACGTAGCCAGCGCGTCCGCCAACTGATTCTCCTCTCTCGGGAAGTGTTCAAAAGTTATCTCCGTGAAATGGGGGATCAATGTCAACACACACTCTTTGTAAGGAATAAGGTTTGGGTGTTTCGTATCCCACTCGCCTTTGATCTGATTGATCACGAGAGCGGAATCTCCGAAGACACTCAGAAACTTGATCCTTAAGTCAATCGCAGCTTGAAGACCCATGATGCATGCCTCATACTCCGCCATGTTGTTGGTGCAGTTGAAACATAGTCAGGCAGTGAGTGGAGTATGAGTGCCTTTTGGGGATATGATCACAGCGCCAATACAGTTACCCAAAGCGTTGGAGGCTCCGTCAAAGTGCATAGACCATCAGGATCCTTCCTCAGGTCCTTCATCCGGTCCAGGTACTTCACAATCAGTCACTACCATGATGTTCTCGTCTGGAAACTCAAAGTTCAATTACTGGTAGTCGTCCACTGCCTGGTGTGCCAAATGGTCTGCCAATACACTTCCTTTGATTGCTTTCTGAGTCGTGTATTGGATGTCGTATTCTGTCAAGATCATCTGCCATCTTGCTATTCTTCCAGACAGAGCAGGCTTTTCGAATATGTACTTTATTGGATCCATTTTTGAAATCAACAGAGTAGTGTGAGTCAACATATACTGTCTCAACCGGCGAGCAGCCCATACCAAAGCGCAGCAAGTTTTCTCGAGCAGTGAGTATCAGGTCTCACAGTCGGTAAACGTTTTGCTAAGGTAATAAATGGCATGCTCTTTTCGGCCAGACTCGTCATGCTGCCCCAGCACACACCCCATTGAGCTGTCAAGTACTGTCAGGTATAGTATTAGAGGTCTCCCTTCAACCGGTGGCATAAGAATGGGTGGTTCTTGGAGATACTCTTTGATTCTGTCGAAAGCGGCCTGACATTCATCATTCCAACGTACTACTTGATCTTTCTTCAATAGCTTGAAGATTGGTTCACAGGTAGCAGTTAGATGCGAGATGAATCGGGCAATATAATTCAGACGTCCTAGAAAGCCTCTGACTTCTTTCTCTGTCTTGGGAACTGGCATCTCTTGTATGGATTTTACCTTGGCAGGGTCCACTTGAATACCTTTTTCGCTCACGACGAAGCCTAGCAACTTCCCAGATCTTACCCCGAAGGTGCATTTGTTTGGGTTCAACCTCAGCTTGTACAACTTCAACCGATCAAACAACTTCTGTAGATGATCCAGGTGCTCCTCCTCAGTTTGAGACCTTGCAATCATATCATCGACATATACTTCAATCTCATGATGGATCATGTCATGAAATAAAGCAACCATGGCACGTTGGTAGGTTGCCCCAGCATTTTTCAACCCGAATGGCATGACCTTGTAGCAGAAGGTGCCCCACTGAGTAAAAAAGGTAGTCTTTTCCATGTCTTTAGGAGCCATCTTGATCTGATTATAACCTGAAAATCCGTCCATGAAGGAGAACACCTTGTGCTGAGCAGTATTGTCAACCAGAACGTCAATGTGAGGCAGAGGGAAGTCATCCTTGGGGCTTGCCCTATTCAGATCCCTGTATTCAACACACATTCAGACCTTACCATCCTTCTTCGGCACTGGAACCACGTTGGCCACCCACTGAGGGTAAGAGGTCACTGCTAGAAACCCGGCATCAAATTGTTCCATAACCTCAGCTTTGATTTTCTCGGACATCTCTGGACGCATACGGCAGACCTTTTGTTTAACCGGAGGGCAGTCTTCCTTGGTAGGCAGATGATGAACCACAATGTCGGTATCTAACCCAGGCATGTCTTCGTAGGACCAGGCAAAGATTTCCACATAATCATGCAACATCTGAATCAACCGTTGTTTCACATTGAGCTCTAGATTGGCACCAATCTTGACTTCCTTTTTGTCTGTCTCCGTACCCAGATTTACCGTTTCCACTGGCTCTTCATGCGGCCGAATGGCCCTCTCTTCCTGGAGTAACAGTCTTGCAAGCTCACCAGGAACTTCGCAATCATCTTCACCTTCGTCTTCGGCTAAGTTGATCGGATTTTCGAAGTCATAACTGGCAGTAGCAGAGTCGTTGCCAATGAGATCCAGAGTGGATTGAAACCTGTATAGGTGAGTGTGTGTAAATATAGCTGTTTTGCAATATATAAAGAAAGAAAGAAAGGGAGCACAAGATTTGAAATGCGAAAAACGTCCAATGTCTTTATTCATGATATATGGAAATGACAAGTAATAAGCCCTCACAAATGAAACCACGGTGCCCCGGGTAAGACACCAGGCCATAAAGTTTCAAATTATTGTTCGTTACAAATTTAAAAACAAAGGAATTCATTACTGAGTAACAAAAGTAACAGGTATGTAGTCTTTTGCAGTCCAGTTGTTCAGTCCACCGTCGGTCGTCGGAAAAATCCAGCTATCAAACTCAGATTCCTCTGCATCGCCTTCAATAGCATTCACTCCCGGGTTGGTGATGAACACGGGAGGTCTTCCGATCCTTGCTTTACGTACAGCCCTCTGAGCCTCTGCAGTGAAACCCAGCCCAAACTTGTCAGTCTTTGGAGTAAAATCAGGGAGCCTGCCCCAGTTTGCACACTCACCTTTCTCAATCACAGCCCGGGCGTCCTTTAAGGAAGCCATCTTCAAAGGAGAGTCGTCCTCAATCACTGTCTCTGCTGACGCCATTGTTGGAGGCACCTCTTCAAAATGTTGAAAGGGGGTCTCAATGAACTCCCCGTTCATCTCTATATACCAGAACGAGTTCAGATGACTAACCATGTATTCTTCCTCCCCCTGCACTGTAACAATCTTCCCTCTGACAGGGTATTTGAGCTTTTGGTGTAGAGTGGAGGTCACAGCCCCAGCCTTGTGGATCCAAGGACGACCCAGCAAACAAGAATAGGATGGACGAATGTCCATCACATAGAACGTTGAATCAAAGACTTGGGAACCAACCCGGATCGGAATGTCCACTTCACCATGTACCATCCTCTTCGACCCGTCAAAGGATCGGACAACGATGTTACTAGGCTTCAACTCCAAACCCTCACAATCCAACCTGTCTAAGGCCTTCTTGGGCAATACGTTCAGTGAAGAACCGGTGTCTACCAACACGTGTGCAAGAGTAGTGCCCCTGCATTCGATGGAGACATGCAGGGCATCATTATGGTTCTTTCCCTTAGCGGTCAGATCTGCATCAGAGAAACCCAGCCCATTATCAGCGGTCAAGTTGGCCACACAGTCAGTAAATTGATCAGCCGACGTTTCTTGTGGCACATGGGCCGTCTTTAGGAAGGAAATCAGGGCCTTGGCGTGGGCCTCTGAGCACAACAACAATGATAGCATAGAGATCTTAGAGGGGGTATGCCCCAGCTGTTCAACGACGTTGAAATCACTCTTCTTGATGATCTTGAGAATTTCCTCCATCTCTTGCTGGGAGGCTTCAACATTAACAGTCTTTGGTGCCTCCATCCGGGCAGGCATATCAGTAACAATCCCCTTGCTCCGAGTGTCAGATGACTCGGCAGCAGGGGTAGAAGCTTGATCAGGAGGGGAAACAGGCGCACTTGTAGGCGTGATGATAAGAGGTCTTCGGATGACTGGTGGCGCAATGTCAGGCGAGAAGAGCCTGCCACTGCGAGTAACTTTAGCGGGACCGGTGATGTTACTGATGCCGGTACTAGTGTTGAACTCTTGCTTCACTCCGAGCACATACACATCTTCCCCATAGTGTCATGGGACAACCTTGTCAGATTTATAGGGGAGGGGCCCCGGAACAGTAATGATGATAGGTGCAACAAACATGATTTTGACTGGCTTCCTCGGGGGACCCTTGGTAGGATTGTTGAAGATGGTGACAACAGATACTTCTTCAGTAGGAATAAAAGGAACAGCGGTCTTCTTGAACAAGATCTCTTTGCTATCCATCATGTTTTGGACGCCTAACTTCAGCAACGGACAACCAGCAGGTGAAACAGCACATAGAAGGCAACCCTTGCTACAACCCGGAAATAAACCGGCCAACAACAGGTTCCTTTTTACGGACAACAACGGGGTCACAATATCATCCACAGAGGTTACATACGGGTCTTCCTCAACAACATTCACTCCATGCTGGGGCATGGGAGCAGTCATAACATTGGGCCTTTCGGGTGCCTCAAACTGTATTTCCTTAGCATCGATAAGGTCTTGAACCTTATTTCTTAGGGCCCAGTAATCATCAGTAGAATGCCCCGGGCTATCAGAGTGATAAGCACAGTGGGCATTGGGATTGTACTTCGGAGAGGTTGTGTTTACCACCTTCGGAGCTTCTCTGACGGTTACCAGGTTGGTTGATAACAGTTGCGGCAAGATCTGCGACAAGGTCATACTAAGCCGAGTGTATTCTCTTCTGGGTCTCTCACCCCTTGGTTGGTTAGGTTGCCGAGGAGCGGCGACAGGCTTTGCAATTACCACCGCGTTGACAGCTTGGCGGCGTTCTGGTTTGTTTTGCCTCCTGGGGCCATACACAGCACTAGCTTCCTTCTTGAAAGGCTTCTTTTCAGAACTTGAGGAGGCACCTTTCTGTATCTTCCCTGATTTCATACCAGCTTCTATCCTCTCTCCCGTCAGAATGAGGTCTGTAAACCCTGTAGAAGAATTAACGATCAAGTGGTTGAAGAATGGCCCAGATAGGGTCCCTAAGAACATGTCCACGAGTTCATGGTCGTTCAATGGTGGCTGCACCCTGCCAGCCAGGTCCCTCCATTTCTGCGCGTACTCTTTAAAACCTTCTCCCGATCCTAGCGATATACCCTGGAGTTGGGTACGTGTAGGAGCGAGGTCGGCATTGTACTGATACTGCTTATAAAAAGCAGTAGCCAAGTCCTCCCAGTTACGAACCTTGGTTCCATCCAGCTGATAGAACCATTCGAGATGAGTCCCTGAAAGACTCTCCTGGAAGAAATGGATCCATAAGTTCTTGTCCACAGTATACGGCTGGATCTTCCGCACATAAGATCTGAGATGCAGCTTAGGGCAGGACGCCCCGTCATACTTTGCGAAAGATGGTGCTTTGAACTTATGTGGGATTACCACCCCATAAGATAAACCCAGATCTCCAAAATCCAACCCGGGCACCTGTTGAATTTCCATGGCATTCAGGCGATCCTCTAACTGCTTGTACTTATCTTCAGCGGGAGGGTACTGCTCTTCATTGAAATCAGTCTCGTTGTCAGAGACCACAGGACTAGGAACCCTTCCCCCTTGGGGACTGCCTTTCCCTACAGAAGAACCAGCTTGGTCAGCCTCATTTTGCAGTGTGTTGCCAAACCTCCGGCCAGTGTTGAATAGTACAGTTCTCTTCTTCTTCTTCTTGACCAGCAGAGCCTTCAATTCCTCTTGACCTTGGGCTAAACTCATGATCAACTCTTGGAACTGGGTGTTCTGAGCCTGGAGGGCCTTGATGGATTGCTCAGTAGATGATTCAGGATTCATGATGATTGCTGAAATAAACAGCGAAGAACATTAAGCAACCGGAAAAGAAGAGTACCTGTGATGCACATGATGAATGGAATGCGTATGATTTATGTTTTCAAAGACAATCGGGATTCAACTTTGTAAACAAAAAGGAAACGCACTTTATTAGATTCAACTTTGAAATTTAGATTGTTCAACAGATTGCCCTTAGGCGTTACATAAAATGGAAATACTGAAAAGGGAAATAAAAACTGTAAAAGAACATCCAAAGCTCATCAGTGATCCCAAGGTCTCTTCTTCTCAGTACGGATGTAGTCATTCAAGGCTCGCTCGTTCTCCAACTGCTTTGTCAGCTTTTGGATCTTCAATTCCTGCTCGTTGAACTTTTCCCGATAAGAATCCCGTTCTTCTTGTAGTTGTGCCCAAGACCTCTTTAGTGTATCAACATCAGTAGGTATCTGAGGAGGGAGAACAGTTGGGGGAATCCCGTCTCTATCAAGATATTCAAGAATGATGGGTCTGACAGCTTCATATGGCATACCTAACTTCTGAGCACGGATGCGGACCCATCTGTAGTAGGGTTCCATAGGTAGAGAAGTCTTAGGTCCCAACTCATATGGGTCAGCTTTGTGAATTTTGTCCCAAGCCTTGATGAATCTACGACGCAGCTCGTCACTATCTACCTGAAACTCAAAACTGATGTGAGGTACCAACATCTCATGAGGCCCTGCTCTTCTGGCTCTTCCAAACTGACGGAGAGCTAGACATGGATTATAAGAGATTCCTCCTTGGGTACCAATCAAAGGAACATTAGGATATTCTCCGCAATGATCAATAACAGCTACCTCATCCAAACCCCTGAAAGTCCAAATAATGTCATCATCAGTGAGAGACATTAACCTATGAGCCCAACCTCTTCCTTCTTTGTTCTTCAGCACGAACTTAGGGAGGTGAGAAATAAACCACCTCACTAGCAAAGGAGTACAACACCACAGAGTTCCTCGTCTTCGGGCAGTACGAGCATAGAGTTGTTGCAGGATATCACCCAAGAGAGTGGGCACAGGGTTCTGAGACATGAAGATCCTTATGGAATTGACACCAACAAAGTTATCAGGATTTGGAAATAGAACCAGGCCATAGATTAAGAGAGCCAGAGTGTCTTCATACGCCCGAAAGTCTAAGTCATTCCAGAAACTGTTAGCTTTATCGATCAGAAACTTGGCCAAGAAACCCTTAACTCTGCTTCTAGTCACCCAGTTGTCCATTACCTCCTTGTTGGTCAAGGGAAGGGCTGCAGCAATCTCCTCAAGCCTAAGAGTCTTTTCCCAACCATTGAAGGGAGTCTGATCCAAGATAGGGATACCCAGCAAATCAGAGAATTCTTCCAGGGTAGGGACCAGCTGGAAGTCTTGAAAGGTGAAGCAATTATACAAGGGATCATAAAACTGGGTCAGGACACTCATCAGTTGTTGGTCCCACTTTGCAGTGACTAAGCCGAGAAGAGAACCATGCCTCTGGATGAAGGAAGTAGTGTTTGGAATTCTGCTAACCAATTCTTCAAGCAACTCAGGTGGGTGAACAAAGTTGAACTGGATAGTGTTCCTTCGCATAGGCATCATGATGTCCTACAAAACAGAGCAAAGATGAAACCCTCTTGTCTTTGAAATGGGTCAGTTCTTATGCAGGATGCATGCAATGTCTATGATGGTATGACGTCATGATAAAGCACACCACAAACATTCACAAAGGCAAACATGATAAGGCACACAAGTCACACAAGATAGCCCTTAAAGTTTAGGCCAGCATGAAGTTCAGGTACTACCCTCTTTCAGTTTGTTGGTTAAGACCTGTCCTATCAAAAGTAACCGGGTTCTAGAGGATCCCAATATCACTGACTACCCTCAATCGGTCATAACTCCAGCATCACAATCTTTTCTTGCAGCCAGAACCATCGCGAGAGTTTAGCCTCAATGGGTGTAGCATACTGCTACTGTTCTATGGCCAAGTTGGGTCAAATTAGGGTTCTAAGGTCGGTTGGTGCTTAATGAATCCTCAGAAGACCCATATTCTCCTCGTTGCGACACAAGGGATATCGGCACAGACCAAGGTGCCACACCAACGTAGCCACTGCTTCACCCGTGTCGGTCTACGTCGGACAGGTCCCTCACAGCTTATGCTACCTAAAGGGTATCCCCAGATCCGGGTTAGGATCTATGAAACTCCAAGACAATGCCCACAAGAATAAAGCAAACAAAACATTCAATTGAAAACATAAGTATGATCTATCCTAAGGTACACCTCACTTTAAAATAGTCCCCAGCAGAGTCGCCAGTTCTGTGATCGGTGGAAATAGAACTGACTGTTTTTTAAGCTGGTTCGCGAAATGTCGCGGTAAGCAAGAGTCGCCACCGTCTTTTATGTTCTCCAACATGGAAAGGACAAAAGCACAGCAAAATTCCTTATGAGAATGTTTCTCGGTTCGGGAGATAGATTTATAGAAAGGGAAGGTGTTAGCACCCTTTCTATCTGTGGTTATCCACGGGCTCTTAGGTACTTGCTCTTATGTTTTCAAAATGTTTGATTTTCAAATGTGAGTGGGTTTGAAAAAGTTTCTTTGAAAGATTTCTGAATGACTCTTGTATTTCTCCTCAAGAGTGTTTGGAAAATTTGTTTTGAAAGCTTTTGAAAATGTCAGTGTGAAAAGTTTTTTGTTTGTTTTTTTGAAGAGAGCAAGTACCCATGAGTCATCTACCTACCCTAAGGAATTAAGCTGTGTAAGAGCCCTTTAGATAGTGCTATCCCACCATTGAGAGGTAGGTAGCACCATCGTTGGAGGTGTTCGGGTCAATTCGATTATCGGGACAGTGTGGTCACCGAAGCAATGGTAGGACACCTTAGAAGTAACCCTAATGTCCTAGATCCTTTTTAATCCGAGGCGACCGTTTCGAGGCGACTGGATCTTAGACATGAGAGCGACCGCTAAAATGTCCTATACTTGACGACCACGTTTCGAAGGCAACGAGTGAGGCGTACCCTAGAAGTGGTGTGTGTATTGTGTTTTGTTTTTATGTTATGTTTTATCTTTGATCATGGAATTGTGAGCTACGAGTTGTTTTTAATTACCATACATTCTTTCATGCAATTTAGAATTGAGGAGTGCGGAAAATTAAATACAGAAAGGTAAAAGCTACGCTATTACAAGGCGCGGGTTTATACATCGCCAAAACACAAAGACCCGTTTTTGATAAAGATGCGGAAAGTAAAAAAAGAATAAACCTAATTACTATTACATCCTTGAACAGTTACATAATAATCAAATAAGAAAATAGTGCGCGAATAAATTAAACTGGACGTCCGAGGGTGTTGGACCCTTTTGAGAAATTAAATTAAATTAAAACCTAATTAATTATTTAATTAAAGAAAAGAAAGTGTTTTTTATGTTTTTTTTATTTATGAAAATAAAGAAATTAAAATTAAAAGGAAACCCTAGATCTAAGTTTATTTTACTTATTAATGAAAAAGGTCAAAATTAGGCTAATTAACTAAATTATTTAATTTACATGTTTATTTACAAAAATAATAATTAGCTAATAGTAATAATGATGATTAATAAAATGTGATAAAAAAAACATCAAAACCTAATTCTATGTAATTTCTTTATTTGTTAAGAAAAAGATTAAAATATAAACCTAAATTAAGCTAAGTTAATTGTTAATATTTATTTACAAAGTTAGGTTAATGGTGAAATTAAGAAATTAAAATGTTTTACAATTTTTGAGTTTCTGATTTTTATTAGGAAAAAAACTATTTTATGGTGAATTAATAAAAATAATTAAAACAATTAAAAGAATTAGAAAAGAAAAGAAAATAAAATTATACAAACCAAGGAAGTTAGATGGCCCAAAGTGGAGGTGAGATTGAAGCAATTCGGGCCCAAGAACACAAGCCTCGTTGACTTTCAGGAATCATGCGTATGCTGTTTGACTGGGACACACCATGAACTTCACCTTCTGGCCACTGGATGGATCTCATGGCCACTTGGCAGGCTTAGGCGTGAGGGTGCAAGATGGACCATTGAATCGTTGCTGCATTGGAATGGGTTAAGAAAAATATGAATAATTATGTGGGGGACCTGGGAATCGAACCCAGGTCCCAGTGGTGAACAAACACGTCACTAGCCAACTGAACTATGAAGCGCCTTTGTTAAATATATACACAACAAATATTATATAAAATACAGATAATTATTATGATGCAAACAAAAATACGCGCGCAGATTTGAATGTCCCAACCACACGGAGCCACGTATTGTCTTCTTCATCTTTTTCCTACAAACATAAACAAGATAGCGGGGGTTTTAAACCCCCACAAACTGAAAGCGCCAAAAATAGAGATTAAGCACACAGGTTATATAAATTGAGCGCGATAGTCTGGTTGAATTCGTCTGGCCTTGACGAATTCAACCATGGTCATGACATGGTCCAATTTTTCCTCCTGTAACAAACCCCAAAATCCAAGCTTTAAAAACCTAAATTTCGTCCATGGTATATTTTGATTCAGGCAGCGTTAGTTCAATTAGATTACACCAATCGCTTCAGAAGGTCCCTATTTGCTTAAATAAAACAAGAAAATAGATTAAAAGCACATGAAACATGATATGCAGGTTTGAAAAATAAGGCAAACCGTGTGGCTTATTGTCTTTGATTCTTTGCGTGTTTGGACTGATTCTTGATGCCAATAGACTCCTGGAGACTCAGGCAAGGTGCTTGAATCCTTTTTAGGCGTTGAAAGGCACTGCAAGTAGGAAATCAGTTTCACACTTTTCTTGAGTTTTTTTTGCAATTTGGCTATGGAATTCTATGGCAGCTTTCACGTGTTCTATACTAGGGTTGGCCTCAGCATATGTATGTGATGTGAATTAGGTTAAAACTTTGGCCCAAAAGTCCATGAAATTAAGTTTGCAATCTTTGATTTTCAATCATGTAATTTTCAATCTTTTTCAATGAAAAACTTGCCAAATATGGATGATCTTCCCTTTTTGATTTGAGAAACGAGTTTGCCAACTTGCCCTGATTTGATTTGCTTCACAAAAGATCCAAAAAACATATCTTTTTGATTTTCCTATAATTAAAACCAATTAAATGAATTAATATTAATATAAATTCAATTAATTAATTAAAAATAAGAAAATAAATTATTTTGAGCTCAATGGGTCGTGCATAGGCTTTGGGTAAAGATTCAAGAAAGAATTTGAGGCCCATTAGCAAAAATGAAGTGTTTTAGGCAAAGTTGACTTTTGAAAGTTCCCAAAAATTTCCCAACTTCTCCAATGCATATCTTGCTCAATTTTGAAGCTATGGACATGTTCTTGGACATTTTGGAAAGGTCTTGAAGTCCTCTAACCAATTCCTTTGGTCCCATGTCATTTTGATTTACCAATCTCAAGTTATGGTCTTTGACTTAAAGTGCCTTTTTGTTGACTTTTGAAAATAACCTATAATGTAGAAATTGATAACTTTTTGTGGGAGCATTTCTTGGACTTGGAATGTGAAGATGAGTTGTAGGAAATGTCATCCCCTTAAAAATGAGCATTGGATGGGATTTTTCTGATAAACCATGAAGAAGTTATGCCTTGGTCAATTTGCAGTTGACTTTTCAACTGTCCAAAAATAGAAACTTTTGACATCTTGAGACTTTTTGAGCCATGCTTGTGGAATCATGATCAAGAATTGATCAAATGATGATTGTGGCTTCAAAATAAGATGTTGACCAAAAATTTTGACTTTTGATTATCAAATGACCATTTTGCCCCTGCAGTTGGCTGTGAAGCATTTAGGGTTTTTGACTGTGCAACTTGATGCTGTGAGTCTTGAAACTTGACATATAGGTGCTTGACAATGTATATTGGCACATGGGACTTGATTGGACCCTTTAAAACCTCAATTTCTTTGCAAGAACCAAAACCCTAATTTTGACTGTGTTATGAGGCAATTGGACTGTGCAATCCTTGAGAGATTTTGAACCATCTGGAGATTGATCTTGACAAATCTTGAAGAATATGGGAGGGAAAATTTTGGGTTACAACACCACCCTTTGTTGATTGTTGCATTGTGGAGCAACGGTGGGTCTTGATATCACTACCACGTTTACTGCTTGACGGTGTTCAGGTCTGCTTTGGCCCCTCGAGCCATAGACTGCACTAGCTTCCTTCTTACCGATAAAAGGCTTCTTTATTTCACTTGATGAAGTATCCTTCTGTATCTTACCACTTCGGATACCAGCTTCTACTCTCACCCCAGTCAAGATCAATTCAATAAACCCAGATGACGAACTGTCGATCAGATGATTGAAAAATGGACCAGATAGCGTCTCTAGAAACATGTCAACCAACTCCCTATCAGACAAAGGGGGTTGGACTCTTCCAGCTAAATCTCTCCACTTCTGAGCATAGTCTATAAAACCTTCACTTGCACCCATTGACATACCCTGAAGCTGAGTACGAGTGGGAGCAAGGTCGGTGTTATACTGATACTGCCTGTAGAAAGCAGCAACAAGGTCCTCCCAGTTTTGGACATTAGCTCTTTCCAATTGATAAAACCATTCAAGCTGAGTCCCTGACAGACTATCTTAAAAGAAATGCACCCACAAATTTCAATCAGCAGTGTGGGGTTGGATTTTTCTGACGTACGAGCGAAGATGGAGTTTTGGACAGGATACTCCATCGTACTTGGCAAAAACAGGATCTTTGAACTTATGAGGGATCACCACCGCAGACACAAATCCAAGCTCTCCAAAATCCAAACCAGGGATCTTCTGAATCTCCATAGCACTCAGACGGTATTCTAACTGTTTGAACCTATCCTCGGCAAGAGAATATTGCTCATCATCATAATCTGTATCATTATCAGAAACTGCAGGATTGAGGCCCTTTTCTTCTTCTTGGGTCTCTCCTTCCTTGGATGAAAAAGACAGATCAGCTTGCTGCTTCAACCTATCCCCAAACCTTTTGCCCATACTCAAAAGAACGACCTTCTTCTTATTCTTCTCTTTCTCTTTCAGAATGAGAGCTTTCAAATCCTCTTGCCCTTTAGCCAAGCTCAAGAACATCTCTTGGAATTGGGAATTTTGTGCCTGAAGATCTTTGATAGCTTGATCGGAAGACATTTCTGCTGAAATAAACAGCGAAGAAGATGAGAAACCTGTAATGGTACCTGTAATGGTGTGCATGATAATGGTATGCATATATAATGATTTCGAAGATTTTGGGAGATTTAAATTTGCAAACCAAAAAATAAACAAACTTTATTAGATTAAACTTGTAAAAAGGTTCAACAATGCCTTTGAGGCGTTACAAAGAAATAAATGGAAAACAAATCTAAACTAGAAAAAGCAAAATCAGAAATCCCATGGACGCTTCCCCTTCGTGCTGACGTAGTCATTGATTGTTTTTTAATTCTCGAGTTGCCTGGTGAGCTTCAAGATCTTCCTTTCTTGCTCATGGTACTTTTCCCAGTAGGTATCCCTCTCCTCTTTCAGCTAAATCCAGGATCTCTTCAATGCCCTAAGATCAGTGGGCATGTAGGGATAAAGGATTGTATAAGGAATGCCCTCTTCATTGATGTCATGATAAAACAAACAACAGGTATAGCAGATAACAGATATGGAAAACGCAAACAAGTCACACAAAAGCCCTTAAGTTTAAGGCTTTCATGGGGTCAAAGGTATTACCCTCTTGAAGTTCAGTTGGTTTCAACTTGTCCTAGTAATAGTAACCGGGTTCTAGAGGTTCTCAATATCACTGACCATCCTCCATCGGTCATGGTTTCAGCTCACGCAATCTTTTCTTGCGGCCGGAACTATCTCGAGAGTATGGTCTCAATGAGTGTAACATTGAGTATCAACCAGTTCCCAGCTTTACATCGAGACCGGCTATCTCACTACTTCCTAATGGCCAAGTTGGTCGATTAAGGGTTCTAAGGTTAGTTGATGCTTAACGACACATATAGAAGCCCCATATTCTCCTCGTTTCTCCACAAGGGAATCTGACCAAGGAACGTCCAGACAACAACAAGGATGAACAACTGGAACAATTGCAAGCTGAGGTAGAAGCAATGAGAATCCAGATCCTGGGGAAGATGGCTCTTATCCAAAACTTAGCTCAAGGACAAGAAGGGCTAAGAGCCTTCCTCAATAAGCTTCACCAAGATGGATGCAGATCCATGAAATAAATAGTTAAGATTGTGGATCAAGGCATTAATCAGCCCCCGGTGAGAGAAGAGGTTGGGAACAGACCTTTCATGATTACTACTACATCACAAGCCCAACCACAACCTCTCCAACGACAGCGGGGAAATCAGCATAAGAAGAATACATCTGAAAGGCGCTTCACCGAAATCAACATGTTATTGGATCAAGCATTGCAACGCCTGTTGAAGGCCAAGTTGGTTATATTAAGGAACTCTTCTCAGAATCCCAACATAGCCTCCCCAAGGTACAATCCTGATGCTAGGTGTGCATACCATTCCAACAGCCCTGTACATGACACCAACAACTATTGGGCGTTGAGAAACAAAATTCAAGACCTGATTGATGAAGGAGCATTGGAATTCACACAAGACGGTCAGGTTGAGTTCTTCTGCCATCCCTCCAAAGCATACCATCTGAAGTGACAAGTTCTCACAAGAAGACTTTTTGTTCATTAGAATTTTCAATTTGTAATTTTCTTTTGATTGTTCAAACATTTAGTCATGTCAAAACTTTATTATTTCATTAATGCATTGCATATGTCTATTTTGAATCAATCCATTCGTATTCACTATTTCAAAAAATGCGTTCTTATTTCCTTTTGTGATGTTCAACTCTTGATTTAAAAACTCTAAGCCTTTAGAGGGAGGATGACGAAAACGATACCATGATCTCTACAGTATGCTTTTGAACAGACCCCACTGATGATGTACAGGCATTGTTTCAAATCCTAAACCGTGGAGTTATAAGGAAGATAATCCCTAGTCAACCCCTTTGAGCCAAAGAAGTAGGATTTTTTATTTTCACACAAATTAAAACCCTTAATCACAACCTGGGGAAGGGTAGTTTTCTCAGTTAATTCAGAGGCGCATTCAGTCATGATATGCCGCTTCGTACACAATGAATAGCATCGAAGACGTCCTTCGAAAACAAAAGACGGTGATGGTTCCGCATAATCATCCAAGCAGGCAGTCATTATCTCTCGAAATAAAAGCCCATTAAGTCAAAACCTATGAAGGAGACTTAAGAAAAAACTGGGGAATCCCGCTGACTGTAATCACAAAAAGAAACAGTTCAAGCAAAAGACAGGGATAATAAAATCAAAAAGAAAGAGGTCCTACAAACCCTCAACAAAAATGACTTCCTTTTTCAAGTAAACTGTCAGTATCCGAACCATCACTGGAATATCAGAGCAAAGACTCAAACAGATTCTAAACGCGCAATTAACTGAGCATAGGACAAAAGAACATCACGAAGAGCGGGTGGGTACAAATAAATTTTGAGCCTTTATCCTTTGTTTCTTGAACCATGAATTAGGCCACGTTATAACCCTTAAAAGTCCTAGCTGAAGCATTGGTTAGTTCGAAAGCATACTGTTACAAAATGTATCCTGACTCCTGTAGGACTTGCTGTAAATCCTGAGTTGACATCACACTTTTACAAAAAAAAAACTTGTTTTACTAAAAACTGCATTTTCAAAACTTCAAGATAGACGTAAGCTTTGCATTCTTAAAATAACATTGTTTGCATATGACTATTTGTTCAGCAACAGAGAAATCCACATGACGAATATCTAGTGAACAAAAACCTTATCCAACGAAAGTGATCACCTCAAGTGGAAAAACACTTCCAACCAAGGGGAACGGCATGATCATTGTCCATCATCTGGGGCAGTCAAGTCAAGATTCAAAGAATCTCTCAAAGATGCCAAATAGCCAGGGGCAGATCTCCATCTGAATCACTTGGGGCATTGGACATGAATTCTAGCAACGAATCTTGTATGATCAAACGAACATCTTATGGTAGTGTGGCAACACAATACTACCGACAGTGACAAATCCCTACACCCTGAGAGCATGGACATAATCAAAAAATACTGCGCATGAACAAAGACCCGCTAGGTTGACTGGCCTAGGAAAAAATAAGGGCATCCCGGTGAACCAAAAGGGTTCGGGAAAAAATTAGGGATAAAAAATGAAAAATCTGTACACCTGGCAAGTCGAAAACCTGAAAGGGTGGCTTGGGCAAAAAAGGGTATCCCGGTGGACTGAAAATCTGAAAAGACAGTCCAGGAAAAAGTTAGGGATTAAATCGTACGACTATATCCCGTTATCTTGTCACTTGCCTATCAGTATAAGACTTATCATTCCGATCGACAGTTACCAAGCACCTCATAAGTTGGGATAACACTCAATCCACAAGGCCTCCACAGACACTTTCTCCAGCAGGTACGGGGGCAGAAAAGTCTTGATGCAAAGTCATTGTCATATCCTCAGCACGCGTCCCAGTAACATCTACACTCTCACAGAGTAAGAAATATCCAAAAGCAGTGGTGTTAATTCTCCCCAAGCAGAGTTCATCTTTCACCAATAATGGAAGACCATCCCCAGTGGAGTTTATTTCTTCCATAGACAGAAATTTCATCCCCAACAGAGTTCATCATTGCCAGTAACGTTAATTCATCCCCAACCGAGGTTATGGATCCAAATCAGCGGATCTTCTGACAGAATATCCCTTCCCCACAGAGTCAATTTTTTCTCGCCAGTTTATTCTCCAGCGGAATTATTCTCCGGCCAAGTTATTCTCAAATCATCTTCGGTTGTTATCCCCAACGAGCGAAACTCTTTATTCTCCAACAACAATCAGGGATTTATTTTCCCAAACTCGTACGTGCCACAATAGCATTTCATGTTCATATATCATGACGTGCGTATACATATTGCATACAACACGATCTCATTTATTTTGGGAACATCATCATACAATGCATGTCATGGAGCATATACGATTAATCATGTACCTTTTCAGGAAAGATGGTTATCATCAACAACTTCCAGCAAGTTCAAGATTAACTCCGGAAACTAAACAGAGTAATTATCTGCACGATCAAATGCAACTTTACACAGGTTCATCACGAAGAAATCTTACACGGGTTTCTCCTAAATGCAGCTTCACACGGGATTGTCCTGAAAAATCTTACACGGGTCCTTTCTCATATATTTCTGAATGAAGTTTTACACGAACTCATCCCAAAGTAACCTTACCCAGGTTCCTCCTGAAGTTTTACACTAACTTATCACAAGGTGACCTTACCCAGGTTCCTCCTGAAGTTTTACACAGACTTATCCCGAAGTAACCATACCCAGGTTCCTTCTCAGTCCCGATGTAGTTTTACATGAACTCATCCCAAAGTAACCTTACCCAGGTTCCTCCAGAAGTTTTACACGAACTTATCACAAAGTAACCTTACCCAGGTTCCTCCTGAAGTTTTACACAAACTTATCTCAAAGTAACTTTACCCCGGTTCATTTTGAAGTTTTACACGAACTTATCATAAAGTAACCTTACCCAGGTTCCTTCTGAAGTTTTACACGAACTTATTACAAAGTAACATTACCCAGGTTCCTTCTGAAGTTTTACACGAACTTATTACAAAGTAACCTTACCCAGGTTCCTTTTGAAGTTTTACACAAACTTATCTCAAAGTAACCTTACCCAGGTTCCTTCTGAAGTTTTACACGAACTTATCCCAAAGTAGACTTACCCAGGTTCCTCTTGAAGTTTTACACGAACTTATCCCGAAGTAACCTTACCCAGGTTCCTTCTGAAGTTTCACACGAACTTATCCCAAAATAACCTTACCCAAGTTCCTGCCGTAGTTTTACCCAAACTCCTCGCAAAGCAACCTTACCCAGGTTCCTTCTCGGTTCAGATGCAGTTTTACCCAAACTCCTCGCAAAGCAACCTTACCCAGGTTCCTTCTCGGTTCAGATGCAGTTTTACCCAAACTCCTCGCAAAGCAACCTTACCCAGGTTCCTTCTCGGTTCAGATGTAGTTTTACCCAAACTCCTCGCAAAGAAACCTTACCCAGGTTCCTTCTCGGTTCAGATGCAGTTTTAGCCATACTCCTCGCAAAGCAACCTTACCCAGGTTCCTTCTCGGTTCATATGCAGTTTTACCCAAACTCCTCGCAAAGCAACCTTACCCAGGTTCCTTCTCGGTTCAGATGCAGTTTTACCCAAACTCATCGTAAAGCAACCTTACCCAGGTTCCTTTTTGGTTCAGATGTAGTTTTAGCCAAACTCCTCGCAAAGCAACCCTACCCAGGTTCCTTCTCGGTTCAGATGCAGTTTTATCCAAACTCCTCATGAAGAAACCTTACCCAGGTTCCTTCCCATAAGCCCTACTGTTGTACCCCAAAATTTTCCCTCCCATATTCATCAAGAATTGTCAAAGTCAAAGTCACAAAATTCCCCAAGGGTTGTGCAGCTCAACATCTTCCCATACAGTCAAAACTAGGGTTTGTGTCCTGATCAAGAATTGAAAGTTTTCAAAGGCCCAATCAAGTCTCATATGCTCACAAAGATGGTCAAGCATCCTCATGTCAAGTTTCAAGGCATTCAGCTCAAAATTGCACAGTCAAAACCCTAGATTGCACTACAGTCAACTGTAGGGGCAAAATGGTCATTTGACAGTCAAAAGTTCAAATTTTTGGTCAATATATCATTTTGAAGCCACAAACATCATTTGATCAATTCTTGATCATGATTCTCAAAGCTTGGCTCAAAAAGTCTCAAGATGCAAAAGTTACTATATTTGGACAGCTGGAAAAGTCAACTGAAATTGACCAGGGCATAACTTTCACATGGATTATCAGAAAAATTCCATCCAAAGCTCATTTTGAAGAGAAAGACATTTCCTACAACTCATCTTCATATTCCAAGTCCAAGAAATGCTCTCACAAAAAGTTATCAATTTCAACATTATAGGTCATTTTCAAAAGTCAACAAACAGGGACTTTAAGTCAAAGGCCATAACTTGAGATTGGTAAATCAAAATGACATGGGACAAAAGGCATTGGTTAAAGGACTCAAAGACCTTTCCAAAATGTCCAAGAACATGTGAAAAGCTTAAAAATTGAGCAAGTTATGCCTTGTGGAAGTTGGGAAATTTTTGGGAATTTTGAAAAGTCAACATTGATGCAAAAGGCCTAAATTTGCTATTGGGCCCATTTTTCTTCCAAGTTTCTTCATGCCAAGCCTATGCACGACCATTAGGCCCAAAGGGAAGTATTTTCTCATTTTTTAATTATTTATTTGAATTTATATTAACATTAATTCATTTAAATTAATTAAATACATGAAAAATATCAAACTTGACCTAAAAAAATCTTTTCATGCATGTTTATTCTCAATATCACGTGCATATCCCAATTAGGTAAGTTTTGATGAGATTTGAGCATGATTGAACCAAATTGCACATGAAAAAGATATGGAAAAGATCCTTGAAATCAAATATTCAAAAATCATCAAAGCAATGGATTTTGTCCAATTTTTCTTAACCTAATCACTCACTATATGATCAGGAAGGAAAACCTAATGCAAAAACACTGGAAGCTGCGCAGAAAACTATTGGCAAAACTTGGAATTTTCACCAAAAAGCTCAAAACTGAAAAGGGTTCTAGAGGTGGATTCAAACCCTGACACTTATCCCAAACGCTTCCTGGTGAACTCCTGATCACATTCCAACTCCAAACACCCTTCAAAACGCGAAGAATTGGTAAAGCAATCTAAAACTATACAGCAAAAAAGTGACAATCGTATTCTACATTCTAAGCATTATCATGACATTCTAACTGTGGATTTATGTTCCTGATGAGTTTCTAGAGCTAACCATTACATTCAATTGCTTTTTTGTGCCATATATACGAATCCGCCATGTTTGAATATTAGGGTTGCAGGTGTTCTGAATTAGGGCTTTTGCATAGAGGAAAAATTAGAGCTCCAGATAACCACTAATGGATTCAACGCTTGAAGACGAAAGCAATGGAACCCTCGCGCTCAATTTATGAGCGTTAGGGACCTAATCACTATTTTTTGGAAGCTAGCTTTAAGCCACGCTTAGAAACCGTTGCCTATGCGTTTAGTATTTCAGGAGGACGAAGACGATGGTGTCGTGTCACACGGGGACAGGCCAATTCATATTTGCGCGCGTTTTAATTACTATGCATTGGTTTTGTTTTTTATTATTTGTTTTCCATAATATATTAAATGAAATACAAGTGGCTCAGTGGACAGGGATGCGTGCATGTGACTCTCATGACCTGGGTTCAAGTCCCAGGTCTGGCAAATTTCCATGTTATTTTTCAACGTAAGATTCCATGCTTTGCTAACGTCCAGGTGCACCATGTACCGTCACAATCCAAGCATTACACGTCATCCTGGGAATCAATCCAAAGGCATAAGATGGATGAATACGCTGAACCCTAGTCAAAGCATCATACAGAATTCCAAAAGTCAATGGACTCAGGCGTTAATGGGCCAGAAATCCCAGGCCTGAACCTCCTAAATTGGGGCTACACCCCACCCTGGTTTGCATTTTTTATATTTTTCTTCTTACCTTTATTTTTGTTGTTTTATTTATTTTATTGTCTTAATTTAATTAATTTATTTTTCTACAAAATATAAAAACATTCAAAAAAATCAGAAAAGGCCAAAAAATAATAAATATTAATATTATAATTATTTTCATAAATAAATGCTTGTAATTACTTAGTTTTATTAGGTTACAAATTTAATTCTTTTTAATAACTAAAAATCCAAAAAATAGAATTTAGGTTTAATAACTTTTTATTTTCTTTTCAATTTTCCCCTTTTTTCAGAATAATAATATTATTTATTTATTTTCATAAATTAAAAATTGTATATAAATAAATTAGGGTTTAAGGTAGATTATATTTTAATTCTTTCATAATAAATAAAAATATTAGAATTAGGGTTTGCCGTTTAATTTAATTTCAATTAACTCCTTTTTCTCATTAAATCTAAAAAACACAAAAATACCATTTTCATTTAATTTTAATTGTGATGTCTTATTAAATTTAATCTTTTTGCAAAAGGGTCCAACGCCCTAGTTTTATTTTAATTATTTTCTTTTGCGCATTTACTTTATGTTGTTCATTATAATTATGTAAATCTCCCAAGGCCATGTACATTTATTTATCGCACTTTTATTGCTTTATTTATTTTCCGCTAAATCGGGTTCTGGAAATTTTGGCGATGTGGACCCGCGCCATTTGTAATAGTCGTAGATTTATTTTTCCGCAAATATAACTGTTAAATATGCATGCAAGAATGGATGGCCCTAATTAAAATCAAGCGTAGAACACAACAAACATGACAAGACAAATAACTGAAACATGACACACAATTCGCACACACCACCCCTAGGGTACGCCTCACTGTTGCCTTTCGAAAGGTGGTCGTCGAGTAGAGGACGTCTTAGTAAGTCCTCATGATCCGGGAACCTGGCATGAGGGTAGCTTCTAAGGTGTCTTCCCATTGCTCTGGTGATCACCATGTCCCTAAACTCGAATTGACCCGAACACCTCCAACGGTGGTGCTACCTACCTCTCAATGGTGGGATGGCACTACTTTTAAGGACATTTACACAGACGAATTCCTTAGGGTAGGTAGGTTCTCGTAGATACTTGCTCTCTTCAAAAACAAAACAAATAATACTTTTCACACCAACACTTTTCAAAAGCTTTCAAAGCAAACTTTTCAAACACTCTGACGTATGAGTCGATCTGAAATTTTTCAAAAGAAACTTTTTAAACCCACATTGAAAAGCAAACAAACATTTTGAAAACACATTGAGCAAGTATCTAAGAGCCCATGGATAACCATGGATAGAAAGGGTGCTAACACCTTCCCTTTCTATAAATCTACCTCCCGAACCGAGAGCAATCTCTATAAGGAATTTTTCTGTGCTTTTGTCCTTTCCATTTGGAGAAAATAAAAGACGGTGGCGACTCTTGCTTCCGCGACATTTCGCGAACCAGCGTTAAACAGTCAGTTCCAGATCCACCGATCACACCTACTATCCAGGTTCCTTCTCATAACCTTACTGTTGTACCCCAAAATTTTCCCTCCCATATTATTCAAGATTTATCAAGAGTCATCTTCAAATGGCTCAAGATTTCTCAAGGGGTTGCACAGTCCAAATGCCTCCTAAGCCAGTCAAAATTAGGGTTTTGTTTCTTCCAAGGAATTTGAGGTTTTCAATGGTCCAATCAAGTCCCATAGGCCTAGATACATTCTCAAGCACCTACATGTCAAGTCTCAAGACTCACAATGCTAGTTTGCACAGTCAAAAGCTTCATTTGCTCTACAATCAACTGTAGGGGCAAAATGGTCATTTTGCAGTCAAAAGTCAGAATTTTTGGTCAACATCTTATTTTGAGTCCACAATCATCATTTGATCAAGTCTTGATCATGATTCCTCAAGGATGGCTCAAAAATCATCAAGATGCCAAAACTTACTATTTTTGGATAGTAGAAAAGTCAACTGTATCTTGACCAGGGCATAACTTTTTCATGGTTCATCAGAAAAATCCCATCCAATGCTCATTTTGAAGGGGATGACATTTCCTACAACTCAACTTCACATTCCAAGTCCAAGAAATGCTCTCACAAAAAGTTATCAATTTCTACATTATAGGTCAATTTCAAAAGTCAACAAAAATGCACTTTAAGTCAAAGACCATAACTTGAGATTGGTAAATCCAAATGACATGATACCAAAGGCATTGGTTAGAGGACTTCAAGACCTTTCCAAAATGTCCAAGAACATGTTCATAGGATCAAAATTGAGCAAGATATGCATTGGAGAAGTTGGGAAATTTTTGTGAATTTGCAAAAGTCAACTTTGCTCAAAATACCTTATTTTTGCTAATGGGCCTCAAATTTCTTCTTGAAACTTTATCCAAGGCCTATGCACGACCCATTAAGCTTAAATTGATTTATTTTCTCATTTTTTATTAATTGGATTTTTAATCAATTTTAATTCATTTAATTAATTTAAATTGTAGGAAATATCAAGATATGGTTTTTCAATCTTTTCATGAAGCAAATATGACCTACAAGAGCTGGCAAATTCGTGTGCACATCAAGGGGACAAAAATCTCCAAGTTTGGAAAGTTTTCTCAATCAAAAAGATGCAAAAAGATATGATTGCAAATCAAATATTGAAACATCAATTCCATGGATTTCTTGTCAAGGATTTAACCTAAACTCAATCTCCTATATATACACAACTCAACCCTAATGCATTGGACGTGATTTTGCTGCAAGAAAGCCATAAGCAACATTGAAAAAAACCAAAGAAATTTGAAAACTGATTTCCACATTCTAACGTGATTCAAAGCTTTTTCTTGTTTCCAATACATTGCAGGAACTCCCAGGGACCTTTTGCAATCAAAATCACACGCTAAAGCTCAAAGAATACGCCAGAACAGTCACACGGTTTACATACTTTTGCCATAATCGAAACTCATGATTCATAAGCATTTGATGTGATTTATGGTTTGTTTTGTATTGCTTGCATCCATAGAAAGCTAATGGTATTAATTAATTGGATTATAATGCACAGAATC
The DNA here is from genome assembly GCA_948472305.1 of Vicia faba. Taxonomy (NCBI): domain Eukaryota; kingdom Viridiplantae; phylum Streptophyta; class Magnoliopsida; order Fabales; family Fabaceae; genus Vicia; species Vicia faba. Next base: position 701,982,412 of record OX451739.1, on the reverse strand, counting down.
GTGAATTGCCATTAACGAATTTTAGGGTTCTTGAGTTCTTGAATTAGGGCTTTGCTACATAGGAAAAATTGGAACCCCTAATGCATATGGTTGAGACCGCTGGAACGAGACGAACACACTGAGACCATCGCGCCATATTTATATTTAGCATAGAGCTATTCGCTATTATTGGTCATCTTGTTTTATGGGGGTTAAAAAACCCCGCTATCTGTTTGTCTTTTACATGAAATATGAGGAAGACGAAGGACGTGTTGGTTCGTGGTTGGACAATTCAAAAAGGGCGCGCGTTTTTATTGTTTCCAGCATATATGTTTGTTTTTATATATTATCTTTGTTTCTTATTATATTAACAAAGCATGCAAGATGGCTTAGTGGTAGATGCGTTGGCTGTGTATCATTGGGACCTGGGTTCGATTCCCAGGTCCCCCAAAAGCTCTATATTATTTTTCATAACGTGATTGCATGCAGGCATTTAAAGGCGTTCCACCATGGACTCCCACATCCCAGGCGCCAGGTGTCTACAAGCAGTAATCCAATGGCCAGGAGATGATAGTCATCACGATCCTCAGTCAACGCTTGCACAGTTGATTCCAAAGGTCAACGTGTTTGAATAACTTAATGGGCCACATAATTTCCAGATTAACCTCCTAATGGGCCCAACACCCCCCCTGGTTAATTATTTTTCTTTTTTTATTTTATTTTACTAATTTCTTTTGTTATTAACATTATTATTATTTAATTAACTTAACTATTATTTTCATAATAAATTCAGACAATTAAAAAATGTAAATATTATTATTATTATTATTATTTATTAATTTCACTATTAATTATTATTTTGTAAATAAATGCTAACAAAATTGATTTAGTCTTTTAAATTAGGTTAACTTTAATCTTTTTCACAATAAATAAAATTAACCTAGAATTAGGATTTTGACAATTTTAGTTTCTTTTCTTTTCTTTTATTTTATTTTCATAAAAAACATAAAAAATACTTTTTTTTCTTTTAATTAATTAATTAATTAGTAAATTAGGTTTAAAATTTAATTAATTGCAAAAGGGACCAAAATTCCATTCTTTTCTCAAAAGGGGTCAAAACCCTAAGGACATCCCGATCCAATTTCTTTTCGCGCATATTTATTTTGATTATATTTATGTATCTGCTCCGAGAATGTAATAGATAATTAGGACTTCTATCGCTTTCTTTACTTTCCGCAATTTATTTTCAAGGGTTATGTTTTTGGCGATGTAAATACCCGACGCCTTGTAATAGCGTAGATTCATTTTCCGCAATTTATTTTCCGCACACTTATTAACTGTTAATTATGCATGCAAGACTTTCTTGAAAAATAAAATCAATCTGTAGCTCACCATAATACATGTGCAAAGATAATATGAATTGAATTTGACACACATGCACATGCCACTCCTAGGGTACGCCTCACTTGGTTGCCTCGACGTGGTCATTGAGTATAGGGTGTCTTAGAGGTCGCCCTCCTGTCTAAAGATCCAGTTGCCTCGAAACGGTTGCCTCAGATAAAAAGGATCTAGGACATTAGGGTTACCGCTAAGGTGTCCTACTATTGCTTTGGTGACCACACACGTCCCTATAATCGAATTGACCCGAATAACTCCAACGACGGTGCTACCTACTTCTCAATAGTGGGATAGTACTGTCTAAAGGACTCTTACACAGCCTAATTCCTTAGAGTAGGTAGATTTCTCCTAGGTACTTGCTCTTTCAAAAAACAAAAACAACTTTTCGCACCTACACTTTCAAAAAGTTTTCAAACAAATACTTCATACACTCTTGAGGACTGATACAAGAGTTACCTAGAAGTTTTCAAAATGAAACTTTTTTCAATACCCACAAACACAAGAAAAGCAAAAACATTTTTGAAAACATAGTGAGCAAGTACCTAAGAGCCCGTGGATAACCACGGATAGAAAGGGTGCTAAAACCTTCCCTTTCTATAATCTACCTCCCGAACCCGAGAAACATCTCGAAAAGGAATTTTGCTGTGCTTTTGTCCTTTCCTTGTTGGAGAACATAAAAGACGGTGGCGACTCTTGCTTACCGCGACATTTCGCGAACCAGCATTTCAAAACAGTCAGTTCTATTTCCACCGATCACAGAACTGGCGACTCGGCTGGGGAATTTTAATAAGTGAGATGTACCTTAGGATTAGATCATTCTATGTTTTCAATTGTATGTCTTAATTGCTTTTATATTTGTGGGCTTGCATCGGAGTTTCATAGATCCTAACCTGGATTTGGGGAATACCCTTTAGGTAGCATAAGTTGTGAGGGACTTGTTCGGCGTAGACCGACACGGGTGAAGCAGTAGCTACGTTGGTGTGACACCTTGGTCTGTACCGATATCCCTTGTGTTGGAACGAGGAGAATATGGGTCTTCTGAGGAGTCATTAAGCACCAACCGACCTTAGAACCCTAAATTGACCCAACTTGGCCATAGAACAGTAGCAGTATGCTACACTCATTCATGCTAAACTCTCGCGATGGTTCTGGCCGCAAGAAAAGATTGCGAAGCTGGAGTTATGATCGATTGAGGGTAGTCAGTGATATTGAGATCCTCTAGAACCCGGTTACTATTTTCTAGGACAGGTCTTAACCAACAAAACTGAAAGAGGGTAGTACCTAAACTTCATGCTGGCCTAAACTCTAAGGGCTCTTTTGTGTGACTTGTGTGCCTTCAAACTTGAACTACTTGCACATTCTTGTTATCTAACAACATGAGTTCCTTGCAGGTTTTGTTTACAGTCCTTAATCTGGACTTGTTGCAGGGCTTACTTACACCACTCCACGCATAGCATAGCATCATACCATCGTACCATTGCATACATCTTGCATAAGGATTAACCTATTTCAAGGATCTCAAGGGTTTGTGGTGCAGGTCATGATGAATCCAATGTCTAGCAAGGGGCAAAGGGGATTTATGTTCCTCTAGCCAAGGCTGTGTGGAGATCAAACATGATAGCTTGAGTCAGGGGCTATGACCCACTCGATATGGTGAGCTTTGACTCTTGAAGAAGGACTCTCAGCAACATGAAGTTCCTTCAATCAAGCTACAAAATTCAAATTCTAACAAGTTTCTTTGCTTACCCCACGAGATCCTTGAAAACATTGCATGCATACATACACATCATTGCATAATAGTTTATCCTTTACAGGTCTCTCATGTTCTCGCTGTTTATTTCAGCAATGGCTCTCCAACAAGACAACCAGGTTCTTCATTCTCAAGAGACTCAGTTCAGGGAAATCTTCCTAAGCCTATCCAAGGGGAAGGAAGAGTTGAGAACACTCCTCATGGGGAATTTGGTCAAGAACAGTCCAGAAGATAGTAAGGATGAATGGCTGAAACATCTGCAAGCTGAGGTAGAAGCAATGAGGACCCAGATGCTGGGACAGATGACTCTCATCCAAGGTTTAGCTCGGGAGAAAGAAGAGCTGAGAACCATTGTCAACCAGCTTCATCAAGACAACATTATGAATCAAATAGTCAAGGCTAAGGATCAAGTCATTAATCAACTTCCGAGAAGTCAAAGGTTTGGTTTGATGAATAGACCTCTCCAAGTTGCTACTACTTCACAGGTCCAACAACGACCTTACCAAGAACAACAGGTTGATCAGAGCAAGCCAAACAAGCCCAGGAGGCAATTCACCAAGCTCAACGTATCACCGTCTCAAGCTTTACAACGCCTGTTGAGATTGAATCTGGTAATGTTAAGGGACCCTCCTAAGAATCCCAACACTTCCTCTTCCAGGTATAACCCGAGTGTGAGATGTGCCTACCATTCTGACAGTCCTGGACACGACACCGACGACTGTTGGACTCTGAAGAACAAGATCCAGGACCTGATTGATGAATGAGCAGTGGAATTCACCCAAGGTGGTCAGGCTGAGTTCTTCTACCATCCCTCCAAGGTTCACCATTTGAAGTGACAAGTCCTGAGACGAGACGACTTTTTGTTCATTAGAATTTTCAAGTTGTAATTTGCTTTTGATTGTTCAAACATTTATTCATGTCAAACTTTGTTATTTCATCAATGCATCGCATATGTCTGTTCTGAATCAATCCATTCGTATTCACTATATTCAAATTGCTTTCATCTTTTTTGTGATGTTCAACTCTCGATTAAAAAATTCTAAGCCTTTTGAGGGAGGATGACGAAAACGATACCATGATCTACAGTATGCTTTTGAACAGACCCCGCTGATGAGGTACATGCATTGTTTTAAATCCTAAACAGTGGAGTTATAAGGAAGATAATCCCTCGTCAACCCCTTTGAGCCAAAGAAGTTGGAGTTTTTCTTTTCAAAAAAATTAAAACCCTTAATCATAACCTGGGGCAGGGTAGTTCTCTCAGTTGATCCAGGTGCACAATGAATGACATCAAAGAAGTCCTTCCAAAACAAGAGACAGTGATGGCTCCGAATAATCGTAAGGACAGGCAGTCATTATCTCTCAAAATAGAAGCCCAATAAGTCAAAACCTATGAAGGAGACTTACAAAACTGGGGCATCCCGCTGACTGTAAATACAAAAAAAAAAAAACAGTTCAGGCAAAAAATAGGGATAACAAAATCAAAAAAGAAAGAGGTCCTACAGACTCTCAACAAAATGACTGCCTATTCAAAATAAACTATCAGTATCCGAATCATCACCGGAATATCAAAGCAAATACTCAAACAAGATCTAATGCACGATTAGCTGAGTTTAGGATTGAAGAACATCACGAAGAGCGGGTGGGTACAAATAAATTTTGAGCCTTTATCCTTTGTTTCTTAAACCGTGAACCAGGCCACGTTATAACCCTTAAAAGTCCTAGCTGAAGCATGGGTTAGTTCGAAAGCATACTATTACAAAGGTATCCTGACTCCTGTTGGGCTCGCTGTAAAATCTCGAGTTGACATCATATTTTACAAAAATTCACTTGTTTTATTAAAAACTGCATTTTCAAAAACTTCAAGACAGGCATAAGCTTTGCATTCTTAAAATAACATTGTTTGCATATGATTATTTGTTCGAACAGCAGAGAAATTCGCACGAGGAATATCTTGTGAACAAAAATCTTCTCAACAAAAAGGTCACCTCAAATGGAAAAACACTTCCAACCAAGGGGCAGACATGATCATTGTCCATCATCTGGGGCAGTTAAGTCAAGATTCAGAGAATCTCTCAAATGCCAAATAGCCAGGGGCAAATCTCCGCCTGAGTCACTTGGGGCATTGGACGTGAATTCCAGCGACGAATCTTGCATGATGAGACATCTTCTGGTGGTATGGCGACACAACACTACTGATAGTGACAACTCCCTGCGCTCTGAGAACGTGGACATAGTCAAAAAAAATACTACGCATAATCAAAGACCCGCTAGGTCGACTGGCCTAGGCAAAAATAAGGGCTTCCCAGCGAACCAAAAGGGTTCGGGCAAAAATAAGGGATGAAAATAAAGAAATCTGTACACCCGGTAAGTCGAAAACCTGAAAAAGGCGGCTTGGGTAAAAAAGGGTATCCCGGTGAACTGAAAACCCGAAAGGGCGGTCCAGGCAAAAATTAGGGATCAAAGCGTACGACTATGTCCCGTCATCTTGTCACTTGCCTACCATAAGAAGATTTGTCAATCGGCAGTTATCAAGACCTCCACAGGTACCTTCTCCCACGGAAACTGGGGGTAATAAGAGTTGTCCGAACTGTACAAGCCGCACTGTCCGCCGAGGTACCAAGGTAAGTTCAGCTGAAGAATTTGACCAGGATATCTTCACTCCCCGCAGAGTAAGACAAGATCCAGCAATACTCGCCCCAAGCAGAGTTGGTCTCCCATCAGCCCTAAAAAGGCACAGTATCTCCAGCAAGTCAGCAACACTCTCCCCAAGCAGAGTTAGCCTACTGTCAACCCTAAGGAAGTTGGGTATCCCCAGAAGATCTCAATATTCCCTAGCAGAGTATACAGATATTCCTCAACAAGCATCCCCGACAGTCTTAATATTCCTCGACAGAAATATAAGATTGTTCCCCGGTGGAATACAGACACCCCAGTGGAGCATTTCCCCAGTACAGTCCAAAGGGTTTCCCCAGGAGAGTTGAGCCATCTCCCCAGCAGATTCTGGAAGCTTGTCCCCGGCAGAATACAAATGTGTCTCTCCCTAGCCATATCTAGAGGTTATCCCCACCAGAGTCTAACTGGGTTATCCTCAGCAAATTACAACGGAAAGATCGTCCTCAGCGAAGTTCTTCCTATCCCCCAGCGGAGTTCATCTTCTATCCCCAGCGGAGTTATCATTAAAATCTCAGTGAAGCATCTCTTCCCACAGAGTAATCCCCCGCAGAGTAATCTCTTCACCAGGTTTATTCCCCAATGGAGTCATCTTCTCCTACCGGTTTATTCTTGCAATCATCATCCCCAGCGGAAATGAAGGACTCTACTCTTCAACCTCAGCCCAGGATTCAACTTCCCGACATTCGTCAAGGATTTATTTTCCCAGACGAAAATACGTTCATAAATATTTCACATTTCATACCTCCTGCTTACATACATGATAAAGTGCATACGACACAATCTCATTTATTTCGAGAACATCATGACACATGCATATACGCATCATAACACACAATCTCATTTATTTTGAGAACATCATGACATCATGCATTTCATACATCATGACATTGCATACAACTAATGTTTTGCCTTTTCAGGGAAAAGTCAAATCAAAAGATATTACCATCAACTTTTGAAGTTCCAGATTCGATACCTGTATCTAGCCAGGGCATATCTGTGAGCGACTGATTAGAGGTCTACGCCTGTATCCAGCCAGGAAAGTTATCTCGATCAACCTTTTGAAGTTCCAGATTCGATACCTGTATCTAGCCAGGGCATATCTGTGGGCGACTAATTCCAGATTCGATACCTGTATCTAGCCAGGGCATATTTGTAGACGACTAATTCCAGATTCGATACCTGTATCTAGCCAGAGCATATCTGTGAGCGACTGATTAGAGGTCTACGCCTGTATCCAGCCAGGAAAGTTATCTCGATCAACCTTTTGAAGTTCCAGATTCGATACCTGTATCTAGCCAGGGCATATCTGTGGGCGACTAATTCCAGATTCGATACCTGTATCTAGCCAGGGCATATCTGTAGACGACTAATTCCAAATTCGATACCTGTATCTAGACAGGGCATATCTGTGAGCGACTGATTAGAGGTCTACGCCTGTATCCAGCCAGGAAAGTTATCTCGATCAACCTTTTGAAGTTCCAGATTCGATACCTGTATCTAGCCAGGGCATATCTGTGGGCGACTAATTCCAGATTCGATACCTGTATCTAGCCAGGGCATATCTGTAGACGACTAATTCCATATTCGATACATTATATCTAGCCAGGGCATATCTGTGAGCGACTGATTAGAGGTCTACGCCTGTATCCAGCCAGGAAAGTTATCTCGATCAACCTTTTGAAGTTCCAGATTCGATACCTGTATCTAGCCAGGGCATATATGTGGGCGACTAATTCCAGATTTGATACCTGTATTCAGCCAGGAAAGCTATCTCGATCAACCTTTTGAAGTTCCAGATTCGATACATGTATCTAGCCAGGGCATATCTGTGAGCGACTGATTAGAGGTCTACGCCTGTATCCAGCCAGGAAAGCTATCTCGACCAACCTTTTGAAGTTCCAGATTTGATACCTGTATCTAGCCAGGGCATATCTGTGAGCGATTGATTGTAGATCTATACCTGTAACTAGCCAGGAAAGTTATCTACATGAAGAGATTGAAGATCAACACCTGTAACAGGTCAGGAAATTATCTTTCTTTCTCAAGTATGCAAGTTCGCGCTAAGGAATCTCTTACGCGATCGACACCCCTGGATGGCATCTTTAAGCCCATCTCCACAACTACCCATTACATTTCCAAATGGCATCTATAAGCCCATTCCCGACAAGATTCTGTCACATCTTCAGATGGCATCTATAAGCCCATCCTCCTATCCATCATCTCTCCAAATGGCATCTGTAAGCCCATTCCCGACATCACGTTGCTGATACCACACTATGCGAGTGCAAATTTCTGGGCACTCTAGTGTTCAATCATCTTCCACCTTCGGATTACGAAAGGCACGCAAGCCAATCTACATCCTCAGGTCTAAGAATATTGAACAGGGGCAACTGTTGTACCCCAAAATTTTCCCTCCCATATTCTTCAAGATTTATCAAGAGTCATCTTCAAATGGCTCAAGATTTCTCAAGGGGTTGCACAGTCCAAATGCCTCCTAAGCCAGTCAAAATTAGGGTTTTGTTTCTTCTAAGGAATTTGAGGTTTTCAATGGTCCAATAAAGTCCCATAGGCCTATATACATTGTCAAGCACCTACATGTCAAGTCTCAAGACTCACAATGCCAGTTTGCACAGTCAAAAGCTTCATTTGCTCTACAATCAACTCCAGGGGCAAAATGGTCATTTTGCAGTCAAAAGTCATAATTTTTGGTCAACATCTTATTTTGAGTCCACAATCATCATTTGATCAAGTCTTGATCATGATTCCTCAAGGATGGCTCAAAAATCATCAAGATGCCAAAACTTACTATTTTTGGACAGCAGAAAAGTCAACTGTGTCTTGACCAGGGCATAACTTTTTCATGGTTCATCAGAAAAATCCCATCCAATGCTCATTTTGAAGGGGATGACATTTCCTGAAACTCATCTTCACATTCCAAGTCCAAGAAATGCTCTCACAAAAAGTTATCAATTTCTACATTATAGGTCAATTTCAAAAGTCAACAAAAATGCACTTTAAGTCAAAGACCATAACTTGAGATTGGTAAATCCAAATGACATGAGACCAAAGGCATTGGTTAGAGGACTTCAAGGCCTTTCTAAAATGTCCAAGAACATGTTCATAGGATCAAAATTGAGCAAGATATGCATTGGAGAAGTTGGGAAATGTTTGTGAATTTGCAAAAGTCAACTTTGCTCAAAATACCTTATTTTTGCTAATGGGCCTCAAATTTCTTCTTGAAACTTTATCCAAGGCCTATGCACGACCCATTAAGCTTAAATTGATTTATTTTCTCATTTTTATTAATTAATTGGATTTTTAATCAATTTTAATTCATTTAATTAATTTAAATTGTAGGAAATATCAAGATATGGTTTTTCAATCTTTTCATGAAGCAAATATGACCTACAAGAGCTGGCAAATTCGTGTGCACATCAAGGGGACAAAAATCTCCAAGTTTGGCAAGTTTTCTCAATCAAAAAGATGCAAAAAGATATGATTGCAAATCAAATATTGAAACATCAATTCCATGGATTTCTTGTCAAGGATTTAACCTAAACTCAGTCTCCTATATATACACAACTCAACCCTAATGCATTGGACGTGATTTTGCTGCAAGAAAGCCATAAGCAACATTGAAAAAAATCAAAGAAATTTGAAAACTGATTTCCACATTCTAACGTGATTCAAAGCTTTTTCTTGTTTCCAATACATTGCAGGAACTCCCAGGGACCTTTTGCAATCAAAATCACACGCTAAAGCTCAAAGAATACGCCAGAACAGTCACACGGTTTGCATACTTTTGCCATAATCGAAACTCATGATTCATAAGCATTTGATGTGATTTATGGTTTGTTTTGTATTGCTTGCATCCATAGAAAGCTAATGGTATTAATTAATTGGATTATAATGCACAGAATCGTGAATTGCCATTAACGAATTTTAGGGTTCTTGAGTTCTTGAATTAGGGCTTTGCTACATAGGAAAAATTGGAACCCCTAATGCATATGGTTGAGACCGCTGGAACGAGACGAACACACTGAGACCATCGCGCCATATTTATATTTAGCATAGAGCTATGTCGGCTACATTTTATTTTCACATTTCAACTTCAAAAATTGCACTTAAGCCCCTGCAATTTAGCCTGGAACGTGACGAACTCAAGTGAACATTGGAGGCCCAATTGCACATTCAAAGCCCATTTTTTCTCTCTAATTTCTATTATATAATCTCATTCTTTTCACAGAGAAAAAAAGGAGGGAAAAAAAAGCTTTTGCCACAACGCTGTCAGAATATCAAATTCTTTCAAGAATCCTAAAACCTTGAAATCCTTATTACAAACCTCCATCTCACTACAAACAAGCCATCCCTGTTACAAACCCACATCTCACTACTTCTCCAGTAAGGGTAAGGCTGACTTGATCTCTATGATCAAAAGGGCATAAAAGCATTCATATCACTACTTCTCTAGTAAGGGTAAGGCTGATTTGATCTCCATGATCAAAAGGGTATAATCATTCATACATGTCATATCGGTTTTAACATTAATTTTTTTTCATATATTGGCTTTATTTGTATTTCATGATTTATAGTAATTTATTTAATGTGTTCATGAGATTCAACACTGCAGATTTAGACAGGATTCCATGCAGGTTCATTACAGAACGTTGAGGCCAAAACACAAATGACCAAAACAGAATAACTTACACATGATACCAATACATGGCGAGGCAGACATCCTGAGAAGGTTAAGGGCGTGGATTCAACAACCACCCCTATTGGTTTTGATTTTCTTCCTATATTTATCCTTTTACCTATTTTTATTTTTTCTATTTAAATTTTTTTTTTCATAAAACTTAACATTTTTCACAAACCTTTGATTTTTTATAATAAACTCGAATAATTAATTTTAGGTTTTAATTTAATTTTAGGTAACTTTAATTGTTTTGTAAATAAATTAAAATTAATTAGAACAATTATGATTTTGTTTCTAACTTAATTCTATTTTCTTTTTTCTTAAAATAACAAAAACACAAAAATAGGCCATTAATTATTTTTATTAATTAATTTAATCACTAATTAATTTTTGTATTTAATTTAGAAAACTTAATTCTTTTATTAAAAACAACAAAAACATTTTTTTTTCTTTTATTTAGGTTAGAAGGGTCAAAACCCTAATTTTTTCCCGATCTTAATTCCATCGCGCGCTTTATTATTATTTTTATCCATATTAATGTAACTGTTCACAAGTTGTAATAGTTAATTAGGACTTTTTATTTTCATTTATCACTTTATTTTCAAAGGGTTTTGTGATACGGTGGGAAGAACTGACTGGTTTTTGGAATGCTGGTTTGTGTTTTGCGTTTGTTTTTGCAAAATGTCGCGGTAAGCAAGAGTCGCCACCGACTTTTATTTTATCCAACAAGGAAAGGAAAAAAGCACAAAAAAATTCCTTTTTTCGAGATATTTCTCGGGTTCGGGGTAGATTATAGAAAGGGAAGGTGTTAGCACCCTTTCTATCCGTGGTTATCCACGGGCTCTTAGGTACTTGCTCAATTGTTTTCAAAATTGCTTTCTTTGTGCTTGTGGGTTTGAAAAAAGTTTTTGTTTTGAAACTTCGATTTAACACTTGCTTCTGTCCTCAAGAGCGTATGAAGTGTTTTTGAAAACTTTGTTCGAAAAGTGTAAGTGTGAAAAAGATTTTGTTTTTTTTTGAAGGAGCAAGTATCTAAGAACCATCTACCTACTCGAAAAAGGAATCGTTCTATGCTATCTTCCTTTAGACAATGCTATCCTACTATTGATGAGTAGGTAGCACCATCGTTGGATTTTGAGGGTCAATTCGAATTTACGGACTTACGGTCACCAAAGCAATGTTAGGATGCCTTAGCGATAACCCTAATGTCTTAGATCATTTGTTTGAGGCAACAATATCTGAGGCAACCGTTTCGAGGCGGCTATGATCTTTTAGACAAGAGGGCGACCTCTAAAGTGACCTATACTCAATGACCGCGTACGAAGGCAACCAAGTGGGGTGTACCCTAAGAGTGCGCATGTGCGAGTGTGTTATTTTCAGTTAATTTTATCTTTGTACATGTTAATGGTGATCTAAGTTGATTTTAGGTTAAAACATTCAGTCTTATCATGCCATCCTATTATCAAACATCTAACAGTTATAATTTGCAAAAAATAAAAGTGCGGAAATTAAATTACAAGGCGTCGGGTATTTACATCGCCAAAGACAAACCCTTTAAAAATAAATAAAGCGATAAAAAATAATAAAGGTCCTATTTACTATTACAAACCGGAATCAGATACATAATAGGATAAAATAAAATAAATCGTGTGCGGGAAATTAAATCGAGTGCGAGTTTAGGGTTTTGACCCTTTTTTGTTAAAGAAAAGATTTTTTGTTGTTTTTTATTTTAAGAAAGAAATAAATTCTAAATTAATTGATAAATTAATAAATTAATTAATTAATAGAAAATAAATTATTTTTGGGTTTTTGATTATTTAAAGAAAGAAAATAAAATAATTAAGTTAGTAATTAAAACCTAATTATGTCTAGTTAATTTTAATTATTTACAAAAAAGTTAAAATTATTCTAATTAACCTAAATTAATTTAATTAGTATTAATAAAAATAAAAATTTGAAGTCTAATTAAATAAAAAAATATTTTTGTGATTTTGTTTTATGAGAAAAAGAATTTTTATGATTGGTTAAAATTTAATAAAAATAATTAGGCAATTAATAAAATAAAATAAATAAACAAAATAATATGAGAGAAAGGGGGGTATGGGCCTGATTTTGGAGTTTGAACAGCAAATCTGTGGCCCAAACGAGTTGGCTCTTTGCTGACTTTGTGAGATCTAGTGGGCGTGCGTTGACTTTGCTTATGATGGACCCTCACTCCTGGATCACCATATTTGGCCTTTGGCCATCTGGCCATTGGATAGATGATAGTGTATGGTATGTTGTGCGCCTGGATATGCATATGATCACCTGAAGAGAAAAAACAAATGGAAATTGGGGGACCTGGGATTCGAACCCAGGTCCTGAAGGAGTTTGGATGTACATGTTTACCACTAGGCCGCTTTGTTTCATTTGTTAGTATATTGCATAATAATAATAATATAACAAAACAACATTAATTGGTCATAAAAGAAAATATGCGCGCCATTATTTGAATAGGCGAATGAGTGGGTGACAACTCATCACCCCTGTCCTCCATCCATTGCTAAAGACCAAGGAAGCTATACCTACGGACGGAAGTCCGTCGCTACAAGCCTGTCACGCTCCAAAATCCTCCACAGACCATAGAAATGCCTTCCAATGCCATGGTTAAACTCGCCTTCCTCTTCCGGTCACACCTGTAGCCATTACTAAGGCTGATTTCACCTAAAACAAAAACCCCTAAACCAAGAAGAAAAACCCTAACAATGGTGGTTTGCGCCACATAGTATATAAATGAAATCAAATAATGCAAAAGGCCTGGAAATGACTTGGTGATTACAAATATGCCATTAGTTTGTTTAAAGGATGCCAAAATAATGAGTTGCGATTTCAAGAACGAAGCTAGGTATCGTGACACTTACAACGCTTTTGAAGGCCTGAGGACGCGTGCTTTTGATCCAGGAAGGTTGAGTGAACACCCAGGAAGCGATTGGAATAGCTTTTGGCTTCTGAAAACGCCTTTTGCTATGATTTCGAATTCAAGCTTTTTACCACCTTTTGCAAACTTTGTTTTGTCTCTTCTTGCAGCCTCCCACCCTTATTTTGATTCCTTTGGCTTGTTTATGTATTATGGAATGTATTAGGGTAACAATTATGGCTTGAATCTTCTCATATCAATGCTTTGGGATTTGATTTGATTCACCCTTTAAACCTTTCCAAATTTTCCAAATCTCCATCTTTTTGTACATGATATGGTGTGATCCGAATTTGATGATGCTAATGATGATGATTAAAGCCTGAAACAACAAAATAATCTCATGTAATCAAAGTTTTGGATTTTGTATGATTTAATTTGATTTTAAATGAATAAATTCAATAAAAAATCAAATAAAATAATAAAAAAGAGATATGGGCTCATGGCTAAATCTAGCTCACGTGGACAATGATTCAAGCTCAAATCAAGTGGAAAACAATGGGCCCATTTGAAAAAATTTGAAGTTTTGGGGATAGTTGACTTTTGGCAATTTTGCAAAAATATCCAACTTCAACAATGCATAACTTCTTCAATTTTGAACTTTTGGAGGTGTTCTTTGACTTTTTAGAAATATTGAGATGTCCTCTAACTAACCCTTTTGGTCCCGTCTCATTTTGATATTCCATGCTCAAGTTATAAGCTTTGGAAAAAAAGGTGTTTTTGTTGAATTTCAAAAATGACCTATAATGTCCAAATTTATAACTTCTTGTGAGTGCATTTTCGGATCTTGGGGTATGAATATGGATTGTATGAAATTGCATCCTATTCAAAATTAGCTTTGGATGGGTCATTTCTCATAAAGTATGAGAAAGTTATGCTTGGTCAAAGTTGAGTTGACTTTTCCTACAAAACCCTAATTTAGCAACTTTTGAGTCTTGATGAATCTTGAACAATCCTTGATAAGTCATGATCAAACCTTGATCAAATGATGAAACATCCTTAAAAATGAGAATGTTGACAAAAAATATTGAATTTTGACTATTTGTAGGTCACAGTTGACTTTTGCCCTAACACAGTCGATTTTTGGACCCTTTGAGCAATTAACTAAGCAAACTTCCTCTGCAAGGCTTGAAATTTGACATGGATGATATTGAGAACATATTATGACATTGGGTAGCCCTTGAGGTCATTTGGACTCAAGGATATTGATGTAACACAAAACCCTAATTTGGGGTTGACTGCCTTAGGTGATAACTTGACTGTCCAACTCTTGAGCAAACTTGAGCAACTTGGAGATTTTTCTTGCAATGTCTTGAGAAATATGAGAGGGCAAATTTTGGGGTACAACAGGTTTGTTTTTGGCTATGTAAATACCTGAAGCCTTGTAATAGCGTAGTTTAATTTCCGCACTTTAAATTCTGCAAAATATTAACTGTTAGATGTATGAATAATTAGGGTTGCATGACAAGAATGTATGTAAAACTTTAAAACGGTTAGCTAACCCTAAATGTGCAAAGATAATAAACTTGAAATTGAATCACTCGCACATGCGCACTCCTAGGGTACTCCTCACTTGGTTGCCTCAGAAAACAATGGTCATGTCCCTCGAACGTAGGGATATCTTAGCAAAAGACCCTCAATCTAAAAGTCATCATAAAGATTATAGTCTCTTAACGTCCCTCGAAGTTGCCTACGGTATATGATCTTGTCCCTCGATGTTGCCTACGAATATATGATGACAGTCCCTTTGTAATGCTAAGGTATTCTTACATGTTGCCTTCAATGACCATTACGTCCCTTTCGAATTGACCCTTACAAACTCCAACGACGGTGCTACCTACTCACTAATAGTAGGATAACGCTGTCTAAAGGAAACGAACATAGAACAATTCTTTTTTCGATTAGGTAGATGCTAGTAGGTACTTACTCAAAACAAACAAACTTTTCCACACTTACACTTTTTTCAAACAAAGTTTTCAAAACGACTTCGTAACACTCTTGAAGATAGAAGCAAGGGTTAAATCGAAGTAAAACAAAAACTTTTCAAATCAAACACACACAAGCAATTTTGAAAATGATGAGTAAGTACCTAAGATCCCGTGGAAAACCACGGATAGAAAGGGTGCTAATACCTTCCCTTTCAATAATCTACGCCCCCCCCCCCCCCCCCCCCGTACTCAAAATCTCGGAAAAGGAATTTTTTTGTGCTTTTTTTCCTTTCCAGTTGGATAAAATAAAAGTGGGTGGCGACTCTTGCTTACCGCGACATTTGCGAACAAAAAACGCAAACCAGTATAACAGTCAGTTCTGCCACCGTATCACAGAACTGGCGACTCTGCTAGGGAATCATATAAGTGGGGTGTACCTTAGGATTAGTTCATCATATTGTTTTCTGATGTTTGATTTGATTGCTTTATCTTTGTGGGCTTTATATCGGAGTTACTATAGATCCTGTTGTACCCCAAAATTTGCCCTCCCATATTCTTCAAAGTTTTGACAAGCATCATCTCAATTTGCTCAAGTCTACTCAAGGGTTGCACAGTTCAAACACCCTCCTAAGCCAGGCAAAATTAGGGTTTTGGTTCCTTCAAGGAAGTTGAGGTTTTCAAGGGCTCAATCAAGTCCCATATGCTCATATACATTGTCAAGCACCTACATGTCAAGTTTCAAGGCTCACAAGGTCAAGTTGCACAGTCAAAAACCCTAATTGCTTCACAATCAACTGTAGGGGCAAAATGGTCATTTGGCAGTCAAAAGTCAAAAAAATTTGTCAACATCTTATTTTGAAGCCACAATCATCATTTGATCAAGTCTTGATCATAATTCCTCAAGAATGGCTCAAAAATCATCAAGATGCAAAAGTTTCCATTTTTGGACAGCTGAAAAGTCAACTGTAACTTGACCAAAGCATAACTTTTTCATGGTTTATCAGAAAAATCCCATCCAATGCTCATTTTTAAGGGGAGGACATTTCCTACAACTCATCTTCACATTCCAAGTCCAAGAAATGCTCTCACAAAAAGTTATCAATTTCAACATTATAGGTCATTTTCAAAAGTCAACAAAAAGGCACTTTAAGTCAAAGACCATAACTTGAGATTGGTAAATCAAAATGACATGGGACCAAAGGCATTGGTTAGAGGACTTCAAGACCTTTCCAAAATGTCCAAGAACATGTTTATATGATCAAAATTGAGCAAGATATGCATTGGAGAAGTTGGGAAATTTTTGTGAAATGGCAAAAGTCAACTATCCTTGAAACTTCAATTTTTGACAAAAAGGGCCCACTTTTTCCACTTGGTTCAGCCTTGTCATGCCACCCACGTGTCCCATGATTAATTTCAAGATTAAATATTAATTTTTCTATTTTTATTTAATTTTATTGATTTAATTCATTTTAAATCCATAAAATTCAAATAAAAAAAATCAATTAATTGATATCTTGTGGTTTGAATGACCTTGATGCACCATAATACACCTACCAAATTCGTGTCAAGCTGAATAGGCATGAAAATTCAAATTTTGAACAAGCTTTGAAAATGCTTTAATGGTGGTTAAGACAAAATCCAAAGTTTAATTGCAATGGTTAAAAGCTCCTAAATGTGACTTATTCTCACTCATTACTATATATACAAGCCTTGCAAGCCTCATTCACAACCTAGAGGGTGCACAAACGGCCAGAGAAAAATCCAAAAAGTGTCAAAAAAAGTGTGAGATCAAAAGGAGTGTTGCAAGCATTTTCAGACCAAAAGGAGAACGTGACTCTCTTCTTTGCCATACTCTGAAGCTAAAGCAACCCTTGCCACGTCCTAAGGTCCATCATACCGCGCTGTAAGTTTTCCCAGGTCCCCCAATTTCCTTGTTTCCATTTTTTCTCAATGTATTCCTGTGCAGGCTTCTAAAGGTGGTACACCATGTGCCCTGACGCTTCAGCATGCCAAGTGTCTACAAACAACAATCCAGTGGCCAGGAAATGATGAGCACCATGATTTTCAGTCAACCATATGCACATGATTCCAGGAGTCAACGTGACTTTGTTCTTAATGGGCCACAGCAATTCCATTAACACCTTCAATCTGCCCCCCCCCCCCTTTGGTTTTGTTATTTCTTTTTATCTTTTTATTTTTTCTTTTCTTTTATAACTCCTTTTTTTAATTAATTATTAGTATTATTAACATAATTAATATTTTCATAAAAAATCCAAAAAAAGAACTAATATTATTATTATTATTAATTTCATGTTATTTTTGTAAATAAATACTAATAAATTGAATTAGTTTTAATTAGGCAACTTTATCCTTTTTTCTTAATAACTAAAATAAATTTAGAATTAGATTTTTATTAACTTTTAATTTTAATTCCTTTTATTTTATTTCATTAAAAACATAAAAAATACAAAAACATTTTTCTTTTAATAAATTAAATAATTAGTTTTAATTCCATTTCATTAAAAAAAGACAAAATTTCAATTCTTTCTTAAAAAAGGGTCAACACCCTTAGGACGTTCCCGATTCTTTCTTTCGCGCGTATTTATTTTCTTATTTTATATTTATGTATCTGTACATAGTATGTAATAGTTAATTAGGGATTTTTACCGCTTTATTTAAATTCTCGCACTTATTTACCAAAACGGGTTTTTGTCTTTTGGCGATGTATAGACCCGCGCCTTGTAATAGTTAGATTTACATTTCCGCAATTTATTTTCCGCACTCCTAACTGTTAACAATGCATGAAAGAATGTATGTAAATAAAATCAATCTGTAGCTCACAAATAACATGCAAAGACAAACATTAACTGAAAAACAACACACAAAGCACATGCCACTCCTAGGGTACGCCTCACTGGTTGCCTCGAACGTGGTCATCAAGTATAGGGTGTCTTAGAGGTCGCCCTCCTGTCTAAGATCCAGTTGCCTCGAAACGGTTGCCTCAGATAAAAAAGGATCTAGGACATTAGGGTTACCACTAAGGTGTCCTACCATTGCTTCGGTGACCATATTGTCCCGATAATCGAATTGACCCGAACACCTCCAACAATGATGCTACCTACCTCTCAATGGTGGGATAGCACTATCTAAAGGACTCTTACACAGCCTAATTCCTTAGAGTAGGTAGATTCTCCTGGGTACTTGCTCTCTTTCAAAACAAACAAAACAACTTTTCACACTAACACTTTCAAAAAGTTTTCAAACAAATTTTTCATACACTCTTGAGGACAGATACAAGAGTTACTTAGAAATTTTTCAAACAAAACTTTTTTTTTTCAAAACCCACACACACTTGAAAAGCAAACAATCTTTTGAAAACATAAGAGCAAGTACCTAAGAGCCCGTGGATAACCACGGATAGAAAGGGTGCTAACACCTTCCCTTTCTATAAATCTACCTCCCGAACCGAGAAACATTATCGAATAAGGAATTTTGCTGTGCTTTTGTCCTTTCTATGTTGGAGAACATAAAAGACGGTGGCGACTCTTGCTTACCGCGACATTTCGCGAAACCAGCTTAAAAACAGTCAGTTCTATTTCCACCGATCACAGAACTGGCGACTCTGCCAGGGACATTATAAAAGTGAGGTGTTCCTTAGGACTAAGATCACTCGTGTTTTCAATTGTCTGAATTGTTTGCTTTAATATTGTTGGGCCTGTTTTGGGAGTTTCATAGATCCTAACCCGGATCTGGGGGATACCTTCTTAGAAAGTATCAACAAACTGTGAGGGAATTGTGCAGGGTATACCGACACGGTTGAAGCAATTTGCTACGTTGATGTGGCACTTTGGTGAGTACCGATAACCCTTGAGTCAAGTCAAGGAGAGTACGGGGCCGCCGCGTGGTGTCGTGAAGCATCAACTGACCTTAGGAACCTTAATTGAACCATCCTGGCCTCTTTAGGGGTAGTGAGATAACTGACTTTGGTGCAGTCCGAAGTTGGTTGATACTCGATACTACACTCATTGAGGGTTGTTTTCTTGGAATACTTTGATCGCCAGTCCAGTGGCTAAATCAAAACAATAAACACAGAAAATAACCCAATAATATTGAGCTCCTTAGAACCCGGTTACTTTTGATAGGACAGGTTTTGAGCCCACCAACTTCAAGAGGGTAGTACCCAAACTTCATGCTGGCCTGAACTCTAAGGGCTGTCTTGTGTGACTTGTGTGCCTTCAAACTTGACTACTTGCATGCTTGTTATTTGACACTCGAGTTTCCTTGCAGGTTTTGTTTACAGTCCTTAATCTGGACTCATAACAGGGTTTACTTACATCACTCCATGCATAGCATAACATCATACCATTGCATACATCCTACATAAGGACTAATCCATTTCAAGGATCTCAAGGGTTTGTGATGCAGGTCATGATGAATCAACAGGTCTAGCAAGAGACAAAGGAGATTTATTTTCCTCTAGCCAAGGTTGTTCGGAGATCAAAACATGATGACTTAAGTCAGGGGCTATGACCCACTCGATATGGTGAGCCTTGACTCTTGAAGAAGGACTCTCAGCAACATGAAGTTCCTTCAATCAAGCAACTGGATTCAAATTCTAACAATTTTCTTGTTTACCCCGCGAGATCCTTGAAAGCATTGCATGCATACATACATATCATTGCATTGCAGATACCCTTTTGACAGGTCACTTACCTTCTTCGCTGTTTATTTCAGCAGTCATCATGAATCCTGAATCATCTAATGAACAAGCTATCAAGGCCCTCCAGGCCCAGAACGCCCAGTTTCAGGAGATGGTCATGAGCTTGGCCCAGGGTCAAGAGGAATTGAAGACTCTGCTGTTGAAGAAAAAGAAGAAGAGGACTGTTTTGTTCAACCCTAGACGCAGATCTGGGAATACACTGCAGAATGAAGCTGAGCGGACTACTCCATCTGTTGGGGAAGGCAGTCACCAAGAGGGAAGGGTTCCTAGTCCCGTAGTCTCTGACACCGAGACGGATTTCAATGATGAACAGTACCCTCTTGCTGAGGACAGGTACAAACAACTGGAGGACCGGTTAAATGCTATGGAGATTCAACGTGTGCCTGGGCTGGACTTTGGGGACCTAGGTTTATCTTCTGGGGTGGTGATCCCTCACAAGTTCAAGGCGCCCGCCTTTGTAAAGTACGACGGGGCTTCCTGTCCTAAGATGCACCTCCGTTCATACGCAAGGAAGATCCAGCCCTACACGGCAGACAAGAATCTATGGATCCATTTCTTCCAGGAGAGTCTTTCAGGGACTCAGCTCGATTGGTTCTATCAGTTGGATGGAACCAGTATTCGTAACTGGGAGGACTTGGCAACTGCTTTTTATAAGTAGTATCAGTATAATGCCGACCTCGCTCCTACGTGTACCCAACTCCAGGGTATGTCACTTGGGACGGGTGAAGGTTTTAAGGAGTATGCGCAAAGGTGGAGAGACCTGGCTGGCAGAGTGCAGCCACCGTTGACTGACCGTGAGCTTGTGGATATGTTCCTGGGGACCCTATCTGGTCCATTCTTCAACCATCTGATTGGAAATTCTTCCGATGGGTTTACAGACCTAATCTTGACTGGGGAAAGAATTGAAGCCGGTATCAAGTCGGGGAAGATACAGAATGGTGATTCCTCGAACACTGAGAAGAAACCGTCCAAGAAAGAATCTAGTGCTGTCAACACAGTAGTTATCTCAAAACCGGCCTGTGTGCCTCAACATTGCAACCAACAAAGGGAAGAGAGACCTAAAAGGCAATTCACTCCCCTCGGCATGACTTTGTCCCAGATATTTCCACAGCTGCTGGAGACCAAGTTGGTAACTCTAAGGGACCCTCCTAAGAATCCCAACAGGACACCTTCAAGGTATAACCCCAACGTTCGCTGCGCCTATCATTCTGACAGCCTGGGGCATGCTACAGATGATTGTTGGACTTTGAGAAACAAAGTTCAGGATCTGATCGACGCAAGGGAAGTCCAGTTCGACTCTCCAGAGACTCCCAATATGATCACTTCTCCCTTGCCAAAACATGGCTAGAATTAGAATTTTTTTTTTGTTCATTCGAATGTTCAAGTTGTATTTTGCTTTGATTGTTCAAACATTGTATTCATGTCAAACGTTGTTATTTCATTAATGCATTACACATGTCTGTTTTGAAGTAATTATTTCGTATTCACTATACGCAAACTGTTTTCATATTTTTGTGATGATCAACTCTTGATTGAAAAATTCTAAAGCCTCTTGAGGGAGGATGACGAAAACGATACCATAATCTACAGTATGCTTTTGAACAGACCCTGCTGATGAGGTACAGGCGTTGTTTCAATTCCTAAACACTGGAGTTATAAGGATGATAATCCCTTGTCAACCCCTTCGAACCAAAGAAGTAGGAGTTTTTCTTTTCACAAAAAAATTAAACCCTTAATTATAACCTGGGGCAGGTTAGTTCTCTCAGTTGATCCAAGTGCATAACGAATGACATCAAAAGAGTCCTTCCAATACAAAAGACAGTGATGGTTCCAAATAATCATAAAGACATGCAGTCGTTATCTTTCAAAAATAAAAGCCCAATAAGTCGAAACCTATGAAGGAGACTTACAAAAACTGGGGCGTCCCGCTGACTGTAATCCTAAAAGAAACAGTTCAGGCAAAAAACAGGGATAACGAAATCAAAAAAGAAAGAGGTCCTACAAACCCTCAACCGAAAAAGAATGACTGCCTATTCCAAATAAATTGTCCACATCCGAACCATCACCGGTATATCAGGACGAAGACTCAAACAAGGTCTAATGCACGATCAGCTGAGTTTAGGTTTGAAGAACATCACAAAGAACGGGTGGGTACAAACAAAATTTGAGCCTTTATCCTTTGTTTCTTAAACCGTGAACCAGGCCACACTACAACCCTTAAAAGTCCTAGCTGAAGCATGGGTTAGTTCGAAAGCATACTATTACGAAAGGTATCCTGACTCCTTAAGGCTCGCCGTAAAATCTTGAGTTGACATCACAATTTACAAAAAAAAATTCACTTGTTTTTATGAAAAAATGCATTTTCAAGAAAACTTCAAGACAGACATAAGCTTGGCATTTTTAAATAACATTGTTTGCATATGACTATTTGTTCGAACAGCAGAGAAATTCGCACGACGAATGTCTAGTGAACAAAAGCACTTCCAACCAAGGGGCATGGCATGATCATTGTCCAACATCTGGGGCAGTTAGGTCAAGATTCGGAGAATCTCTCAAAAGGCCAACCAGCTTGGGGCAAATCTCCATCTGGATCACTTGGGGCATTGGACGATCAAACAAAGATATTCTGGTAGTAGGGCAACGCAACACTACTGACAGGGGCACCTCCCTACATCCTAAGAGCACGGACATAGTCGAAAAAAACACTGCGCATAATCAAAGACCCGCTAGGTTGACGCACCTAGGCAAAAATAAGGGCTTCCCGGCGAACCAAAAGGGTTCGGGCAAAATAAGGGATGAAAATGAAAAAATTTGTACACCCGGTAAGTCGAAAACCTGAAAAGGCGGCTTGGGCAAAAACAGGTATCCCGGTGGGCTGAAAATCCGAAAGGGCGGTCCAGGCAAAAATTAGGGATCACAGCGTACGACTATGTCCCGGCATCTCGTCACTTGCCTACCAGAAGAAGAATTGTCAACCGGCAGTTATCAGCGCCTCCACAGGTATCTTCTCCCACAGAAACAGGGGCAATATGAGTTGTCTAAGCGATCTAGTTACTCTGTCCACCAGGTACCAAGGTAGGTTCGGCTGAAGAACATAACCAAGAGGCCTTCACTTCCTGCAGAGTAAGACAAGATTCAGCCATACTCTCCCCCGAGCAGAGTTGGTCTCCCACCAGCCCCGAAAAGGCACAGTATCTCCAGCAAGTCAGCAATACTCTCCCCAAGCAGAGTTAGCCTACAGTCAGCCTTATGGAAGTTGGGTATCCCCAGGAAATCTCAATATTCCCCAGCGGAGTATACAGATGTTCCTAAACAAGCATCCCTGGCAGTCTTGATCTAAGATTGTTCCCCGGCGGAATACCAAACACCCCAGCGGATCCACCTCCCCAGTACAGTCCAAAAAAGTCTCCCCAAGAGAGTTGAATCAATCTCCCCAGTAGGAAGCTTATCCCCAGTAGATTCTGGAAGCTTATCCCCTGCAGAGCACGAAAACGTCTCCCCAACTTTATTCAAAGGTCATTCTCCACCGGAGCCTATAACTGGGTTATCCTCAGCTAATTACCCCGGAAAGATCGTCCTCGACGAAGTTCTTCCTATCCCCAGCGAAGTTATCACCAAATCTCAGCGAAGTATCTCTTCCCACAGAGTAATCCCCCGCAGAGTAATCTCTTCAACAAGTTTATTCCCCAACGGAGTCATCTTCTCCTACCGGTTTATTCTTGTAATCATCATTCCCAGCGGAAACGAAGAACTTTGTTCTTGAACATCAGCCCAGGATTCAACTTCCCGGCATGCGTCAAGGATTTACTTTCCTAGACGAAGATACATTCATAAACATCACATCATGATACATGCATATGCGCATCATGTCATACAATCTCGTTTATGTCGAGAACATCATTGCTTGATCCATATCATGCATTGCATACGACTGACCTTTACCTTTCAGGAAGGATACAGTTAAACAATCAGCTACGTCAAAGTAGACAAATACAGTCAAAAGAGACCAATCCAGTCAAAAAATACAAATCCAGTCAAAGAACACAAATCCAGTCAAAGAAGACAAGTCCAGTTAAATCCCAAAGGTTTTTCTGATGCTCATCCAGTCAAAGAAGACAGGTCCAGTTAAATTACTTCCTAAAGTCAAAGAAGACAACCCGTCGTTATAGACACCCGTCATTATAGACAACTCGTCATTTAAGACAACCCGTCATTGAAGACAACTCGTCATGGAAGACAACCCTTCATTGAAGAGAACTCGTCATTGAAGACAACTCGTCATTGAAGACAACCCGTCAGTATAGACACCCGTCATTGAAGACATCCCATCATTGAAGACATCCCGTCATTGAAGACAACCCGTCATTGAAGACAACTCATCATTTAAGACAACTCGTCATTGAAGACATCCCGTTATTGAAGACAACCCGTCATTGAAGACAACTCGTCATTGAAGACAACTCGTCATTTGAGACAACTCGTCATTGAAGACAACTCGTCATTGAAGACGACTCGTCGTTGAAGACAACCCGTCATTGAAGACAACCCGTCATTGAAGACAACTCGTCATTTAAGACAACTCGTCATTGAAGACATCCCGTCATTGAAGACAACCCGTCATTGAAGACAACTCGTCATTGAAGACAACTCGTCATTTGAGACAACTCGTCATTGAAGACAACTCGTCATTAAAGACGACTCGTCGTTGAAGACAACCCGTCCATGAAGACAACCCGTCCAAAGAGACAACTCGTCAAGAAAGACAAAACCTCCTTTGGTTCAGTGAAATCCTAAAGATTTTTCTGAGATAACCTGTCAGTAGAGACAACCCATCAACCTTTTGAAGTTCCAGATTCGATTCCTGTATCCAGCCAGGGCACGTCTGAAGAGTTTGAAGATTCGATTCCTGTATCCAGCCAGGGCATATCTGTTGACGACTATTTCCAGATTCGATTCCTGTATTCAGCCAGGGCACGTCTGAAGAGTTCGAAGATTCGATTCCTGTATCCAGCCAGGGCATATCTATTGACGACTATTTCCAGATTCAATTCCTGTATCCAGCCAGGGCACGTCTGAAGAGTTTGAAGATTCGATTCATGTATCCAGCCAGGGCATATCTGTTGACGACTAATTCCAGATTCGATTCCTGTATCCAGCCAGGGTACGTCTGAAGAGTTTGAAGATTCGATTCCTGTATCCAACCAGGGCATATCTGTTGACGACTATTCCAGATTCGATTCCTGTATCCAGCCAGGGCACGTCTGAAGAGTTTGAAGATTCGATTCCTGTATCCAGTCAGGGCATGTCTGAAGAGTTTGAAGATTCGATTCTTGCATCCAGCCAGGGCATATCTGTTGACGACTAATTCCAGATCCAATTCCTGTATCCAGCCAGGGCATATTTGTGAGCAATTGATTGTGGATTCGACACCTGTATCTAGCCAGGGCATATCTGCACGAAGAGATTGAAGATCAACCCCTGTAACAGGCCAGGTAATTATCTTTCTTTCTCAGGTACGCAAGTTCTCGCTAAGGAATCTCTTACGCGATCGACACCTAGATGGCATCTATAAGCCCATCCACTTACCAACAGTACCAAATGGCATCTATAAGCCCATTCCCGACAAGGTTCTGTCACACCTCCAGATGACATCTATAAGCCCATCCTCCTATCCACCATCTCTCCAAATGGCATCTGTAAGCCTATTCCCGCCATCACACTACTGATACTCTACTATGTGAGTGCAAATTTCTGGGCACTCTAGTGTTCAATCATCTTCCACCCTCGGATCACGAAAGGCACACAAGCCAATCTACATCCTCAGGTCTAAGAAGATTGAACAGGGGCAACTGTTGTACCCCAAAATTTGCCCTCCCATTTCTTCAAAGTTTTGACAAGCATCATCTCAATTTGCTCAAGTCTACTCAAGGGTTGCATAGTTCAAACACCCTCTTAAGCCAGGCAAAATTAGGGTTTTGGTTCCTTCAAGGAAGTTGAGGTTTTCAAGGGCTCAATAAAGTCCCATATGCTCATATACATTGTCAAGCACCTACATGTCAAGTTTCAAGGCTCACAAGGTCAAGTTGCACAGTCAAAAACCCTAATTGCTTCACAATCAACTGTAGGGGCAAAATGGTCATTTGGCAGTCAAAAGTCAAAATTTTTTGTCAACATCTTATTTTGAAGCCACAATCATCATTTGATCAAGTCTTGATCATAATTCCTCAAGAATGGCTCAAAAATCATCAAGATACAAAAGTTTCCATTTTTGGACAGTTGAAAAGTCAACTGTAACTTGACCAAAGCATAACTTTTTCATGGTTCATCAGAAAAATCCCATCCAATGCTCATTTTTAAGGGGAGGACATTTCCTACAACTCATCTTCACATTCCAAGTCCAAGAAATTCTCTCACAAAAAGTTATCAATTTCAACATTATAGGTCATTTTCAAAAGTCAATAAAAAGGCACTTTAAGTCAAAGACCATAACTTGAGATTGGTAAATCAAAATGACATGGGACCAAAGGCATTGGTTAGAGGACTTCAAGACCTTTCCAAAATGTCCAAGAACATGTTTATATGATCAAAATTGAGCAAGATATGCATTGGAGAAGTTGGGAAATTTTTGTGAAATGGCAAAAGTCAACTATCCTTGAAACTTCAATTTTTGACAAAAAGGGCCCACGTTTTCCACTTGGTTCAGCCTTGTCATGCCACCCAAGTGTCCCATGATTAATTTCAAGATTAAATATTAATTTTTCTATTTTTATTTAATTTTATTGATTTAATTCATTTTAAATCCATAAAATTCAAATAAAAATCAAAAAAATCAATTAATTGATATCTTGTGGTTTGAATGACCTTGATGCACCATAATACACCTACAAAATTCATGCCAAGCTGAATAGGCATGAAAATTCAAATTTTGAACAAGCTTTGAAAATGCTTTAATGGTGGTTAAGACAAAATCCAAAGTTTAATTGCAATGGTTAAAAGCTCCTAAATGTGACTTATTCTCACTCATTACTATATATACAAGCCTTGCAAGCCTCATTCACAACCTAGAGGGTGCACAAACGGCCAGAGCAAAATCCAAAAAGTGTCAAAAAAAAGTGTGAGATCAAAAGGAGTGTTGCAAGCATTTTCAGACCAAAAGGAGAACGTGACTCTCTTCTTTGCCATACTCTGAAGCTAAAGCAACCCTTGCCACGTCCTAAGGTCCATCATACCACGCCAACCTATGTTTGATGGCACGTAAGAAAGGTGAAACATCAAAGGTATATAACTGTGACTCTGAGAATGAATTTTCTTATAGTGAGTTGTCTAAAGCTTTTAATGACATGTATGTTGATTCTATAAATGCGTTTAACAAGATTGCTCTCTAAAAGGAAATGATTTCAACTCTTGAATAGGAGATCAATAATTATAATTGTGCTTTAGATTATCTTAAAGACACACATACATCTATAGTTGATGAGCGTTATAATGTTTCTGATACTTTAGTTAAAAAGATGGAAAAAGTAGAATTTGTTGAATGTCCAATTTTAAAACTTGAAATTGAAAATCTCAAAATAAAATTAACTTATGTTACTTCACCGTCTTGTTATTGCTCTAGCTCTTCAAGTGATAGAGGGATTGTTTTTAAGAAAAACCCTCGTGTCACTAGAAGAAATAGAAGATGCATTTCATATAAAGCCATTTATCATTATTGAGGTGATAAGGGACACATTAGGCCTCAATGTCACATTAGGAAGTTCCAAGTTCCAAATGGTAAGATGGCATGGGTTCCTAAATGTGTCTTAACTAACCCAAAGGACCCCCTAGTTAGGTACCTAATTTACCTATTTGATTGTATGTAGGAATGTCTTATTTTTGTGAAAAGATTATGGTTTTTAGATAGCAGATGTTCAAGACACATGGCGGGAGACTTCCATGTTCATCAAGTTCGATGAGAAAGAAAGCGGTCACGTCACATATGAAGACAACACAAGAGGTAACATACTAGAAGAAGGTGTTGTGGCAAATACCTCCACAATGACCATAGAAAATGTTCCTTTAGATAAAGGGCTTAAACACAACCTTTTTAGCGTTATTCAATTATGCCACAAAGGGTACATCTTTATTTTTGAAGTTCTTAGTTGTTTAATTGAACATATGGGAATTAAGAACTCTGTGTTTAAAGGTTCTAGGATTGATAACGTTTATATGATGAATCTAGATGACGTGCCTGTTAGTACCATGTTTTGTGGATTGGCATAACTTTTGCTAAAACATGGTTTTTCATAACAAGATTGTTGTTATGTATTTTTTAGCCAGATGTCGAAGACAGTGTCATGACATTTTAGTTTGTTACAGATGGTACTGCATTTTGGTTTATTCTTGACACATCATCAATTAATTATGTGAGATTTAAGTTGTTTATATCTCACTAATTTATCCCAGGTCAAGTATTTTAAATCTGGAATAAATAATATCTCCAACTGACACAAGTTGCTAAAATGGGTTGATTTAGACTAATTAGGAAACCTTGTGTTTTGTTCCAAGATTCATGGATATTTTCTTGCACAGATTTGTGCAGCCCACAGTATTGACAACAAAGTATATTTGGGCGCAACTGCAAGGCCCAAGAGTTGTTGAGGAGTATTTAAAGAAACTACTTAGACCTAATGAAGTAAGCAATCTAAAAATAAGGGGAAGTTGTATTTTCTCAGCCTTGTTGTCTGAGGATTCTTCAAGAAAGTTTATGTTTTTGTACGTCCTCATGTATCTCTGATACATTTGAGTTTACTGATTTTTGCTTGTTTATCAAGCTATTATTCTCTCTCAAAGCCCATAGGCACGAGTTAGGTATTGTTCTTGGTCGAAGCTTTTAAGTAAGACTAAGTATTTTTAATTTGGAAGTGTGTTCTTCCTGTTTTATTTCTTTAAGTTGTTGTGACTGTAACTTGTTGGTAGACCTCCCTTGTAACTAGGATAGGTCTTTTATCACTATGGTGATTAGAAGTGGGATAGAAATTTCCCTGACTTAGGAAGGACCTAAGTTGAAGTTGCACTGGGTGGGGATTAGGTGAGAAGTTGTAAACGAGGGAGTTTAGCTTCGAACTAGTACTTCTGATAGTGGATTTCCTTCCTGGCCTAGTAGCCCCCATAGTAGGTGAGTTGCACCGAACTGGGTTAGTATATCGTTGTGTTATTTATTTTTTAGCAATTTTTTTATGCTTTCTTATTATTGTTTTTGTTCTGTCAGTACATGTTATAACATATGTCTTGACGTTGTCTGTTGTTGAGACATCAGTCCATCATTTCTCTCATGAAGCTTAAGATGAAGGAGGGTTTTCTCTCGACCTTGGTCCAGTTCTATGATTCGATATATCGATGCTTTACTTTCCCTGACTATCAATTGATGCCTACACTAGAGGAGTATTCTTATCTACTGGGTTTACCTATTATCGATCGTATTCCTTTTACTGGTTTAGAGGGTGGGCCAAAATCACATGAGATTGCTGCTTTGATCTATTCGGGGAAGTTTGAGGTTGAAGCCCACATGACTGATAAAGGAGGGATTAGATGATTACCAGCTCAACTCTTATTGGAGAAAGATGGCTTAATTGAGATTCTTGAGAGTCGGGTTGTAGAGACGATGGAGAGGAAAGGGGATTTATTTCCCCTAAGCCTCATTCAGATTCTAGTTGCTCACTTCCTGATTCAAGTGATTGGAATGAGGTTGCTGTGATACGGTGGGAAGAACTGACTGTTTTTTGGAATGCTGGTTTGCGTTTTGCATTTGTTTGCGCAAAATGTCGCGGTAAGCAAGAGTCGCCACCGAATTTTATTTTATCCAACAAGGAAAGGAAAAAAGCACAGAAAAATTCCTTTTTCGAGATATTTCTCGGGTTCGGGGGTAAATTATAGAAAGGGAAGGTATTAGCACCATTTCTATCCGTGGTTATTCACGGGCTCTTAGGTACTTGCTCAAATGTTTTCAAAATTGATTTATTTGTGCTTGTGGGTTTGAAAAAGTTATGAGGAAAAATTAGTAATTGGTTAGTGATAATAAAATAATTAATTAAAACAATAAAACAAATAAATAAATATAATGAAAAGGAAATTAACCAAGGGGGTGTTGGGCCCAAGAGGAGGTGAAAACTGCAATTGTTTGGCCCAATTCAAACCAGCCTGCTTTGACTTTCAAGATTACCCATGCGCGTGTTGACTGGAGAACATGATGGGCGATCAATCTTGGCCTTCAGATTTGGCCTGGAGGCCATCTGGCATCTGATTAGGTGAGGATGTATCATGTACCATGCTTGCTGAAAAGCATTTGAATATCTGAAACAAAATAACAATATGCAAATATGGGGGACCTGGGATTCGAACCCAGGTCCCATTGGACAATCCACTAGCGCCTTCACCAACTGAGCCATTGCACGTTTTTGTTAAATGGATAAGAAAAGAATAAAATATGTGAAAACAAATATTATGCCAGAAAAATAAAAAATATGGCGCGCCATTTGAATCAGCCAATGGGGAGAAGACACATAGTCGTCTTCTTCATTGAAAAGCCTGGATATTTACCTGCGGATTTTATCCGCAGCTAAATTCCTAGGTTCGTCCTAAAACGAGCTATAGGCCATATAAATGCAAACGGAGACCATCACCATGCTCGTCTCTCCTCCCTGAACACAACCATGTCCATGATTTGCCCTAATTTTTCCTGAAATTAAAACTCCTAAAAAACAAGAATCTAAACCCTAGTTTCGGGTAGGGCTTTACAGGCTACAAAAACTCAATTGAATATTGCAGAATGTTTAGAAATTATGCAAGAGTCATGAATATACCAACGTTTTGTCAAAAAGATGCAAGAATAAGGGATTGTAATTTCGTGTACAGGGCTATATTCATGGGTACTTACAGCGCGATTCAGGATGTTTCAGGGCTTGTGAATGGTTGCCTTAGCTTCAATGGATATCAGGCAAGAAGATAGTGTTGAGCTTTTGCCTTGAATTTGCCTACAATATGGATTTCTGTTTCTCACTTTTCTCACTTTTTTCAAGTTTTGGTATTTGAGATTTGGCAGCTTTATGGTCGTGTTTTTGTATGCTTTGTGTTGTATATGTAACAAGGATTGTATTAGGTTAAAAATTTGGGCTTGAATCCATGAGCATTGATGTTTCAAGATATGATATGATCTTCCATTAACAAAGCTTCCAAAAATGTCCAAATCCAATATTTTGTGCATGATATGCCTTGGTACGAATTTGATTGTGTTCATGATGTCAATTAAGACCTGTAATGATCAAAGAGATTCCAATTGATTAATATTTGGATTTTATTTGATTTTAAATTGATTTAAAATGAATTAAATCAATAAAAATCAAATAAAATATAAAAATTAATAATTGGCCATGAAACTGAAGATAGGACACGTGTGTGGTGTGACAACATCAAATCAAGTGGAAAAAAGTGTGCCCTTTTGTCAAAAATTGTAGTTTTGGGGATAGTTGACTTTTGGCAATTTTGGAAAAATGCTCAACTTCAACAATGCATAACTTCTTCAATTTTGAACTTTTGGAGGTGTTCTTGGACTTTTTAGAAACCTTAAGATGTCCTCTAACCAACCCTGTTTGTCTCATCTCATTTTGATGTTCCATGCTCAAGTTATAAGCTTTGGAAAAAAAAGGTGTTTTTGTTGACTTCCAAAAATGACCTATAATGTCCAAATTTGTAACTTCTTGTGAGTGAATTTCTTGATCTTTGGGTGTGAAGATGGATTGTATAAAATTGCATCCTATTCAAAATGAGCTTTGGATGGGTCATTTCTCATAAAGTATGATAAAGTTATGCTTGGTCAAAGTTGAGTTGACTTTTCCTACAAAACCCTAATTTAGCAACTTTTGAATCTTGATGAATCTTGAGAAATCCTTGATGAATCATGATCAAACCTTGATCAAATGATTAATTATCCTTCAAAATGAGAATGTTGATAAAAAATCTTGAGGTTTGACTGTTTGTAGGTCACAGTTGACTTTTGCCCTAGCACAGTCGATTTTTGGGCCTCTTGAGCAATTGACTGACCAAACTTCCTCTGCAAGGCTTGAAATTTGACATGGATGAACTTGAGAACATATTAGTACATTGGGAAGCACTTGATTTCATTTGGATGTGAGGACCTTGATGCAACACAAAACCCTAATTTTGAACTTGACTGCCTTAGGAGATGATTTGACTGTCCCACTCTTGAGCCATCTTGAGTAACTTGGAGATTATTCTTGACATGTCTTGAGAATTATGGGAGGGCATTTTTTGGGGTACAACACCTATCATATCATATCAACTCGATCATAACAAGATCACATTAGGGTTGGTTCTTCCTCTTTTTTATCTCCTATCTTTAAGTTTGCTCTTGAGGAATCTCCAAGCACCTTAGTTGTATATTTTGTATATGTGTTGTTGACTAACTTCTGATCAAAATACAAAAAATATTTGTCTTTGTCTTTGTATATTTGTGTTTTGTAGGTACCGAGTCAAAGCTTCTGACAAATAAGGTTTTCTGGTATTATTTCCCTAAAATCTCTATTTGCAAAGAAAAATAATTAAAAATTTTAATTTTTTTCCACTGTACAATCTATTTCTCTTAAAATGAAATTGATTGCACCAAGTGCATTTTGCGCAATATTTGAAAAATAACATTGATGCAATCGATTGCTCCCAGAGTGAAATCGATTGCACAGAGTGAAATTTTGAAAAAGATCAGCAATTTCAAGCTTGTCATTTTTTTTGGCTCCAATTTTTCTTCATTTTTTGAAAGATATATCATTAATTCAAATTTTGGCTCCAAGAATCAATTACCAAGCCTAATTTCATTTTCCAAACCAAACTCTAAACCACCACTAATCCCAAGCCTAAACTCTATAAATAGAGCCCTCATTTCATTCAAATCTCAAGCTTTTGATAGCCAAATTCACTTTGCTAAAAAATCTCTCAATTCTCTCCATCTACCAAATTCACTCAAAGCTCCATTTTCAAAGAAAAGTTAGTAAGTTTTGCATTGAAGCTTACTAATATTTTAGCTAAACCTTCATCCAAACACTTTTTCTTTATCAATTCTCTACATCCAAGCTTGGTAAATTGATTCTTGGGGTTGAATTGAAGCAAATTATTGAAGTTGTTTTGATAACTCTCTAGATCTACCTTTGGTAAGTTGGATCTTCATCTTTCACAATGTGATCTCTTGTTGATCTTTGGATTTGATTCATTGAGAATTGTTTTGTGATTCCATTGGTGCTATTTTCTCATAATTTAATGGAATTTTCATGCTCAATTAAATCCATGATCATAAGGTGTTTGATGGAAAGTTTGAACAAGAATTTGGCCTTTTGAAATGTTGATTTGTTGTTTTTCACAGGGTGCAATCGATTGCTCTCAGAGTTCAATCGATTGTCACAGAATGATTTTACATTTTTTTTTGAAAAAAAGCATTGATGCAATCGATTGCTGCCAGAGTGCAATCGATTGTAATAGAACAAAAATGTATTTTCTGCCTTGTTTTGGGGCTGTTTTGATCCATCTCTCCTTTTTTACTCACTCCTTTTGATTGTTGATTTGGATTGCAATTTTAAATGTCCAATTTCTCTTTAAATCCAATGGACTTTGGTAGATGAAGTTGGATAAATTTTCATTAATTCAAATCTACCTAAGAGTGGATTATTTAATTCATTTTTGGTGCTTTGGATTAATGATATGTTTAGTACTTTAATCCATTGAGATGAGTGATTGAATTTAAAGATGAAAGAAATTTAAGGTAGTGATCCAAATTAGCTTATCATTCCTCTTCCTCTTCATCTTATCCATTTCTCTTTTTTATTTGTGCTACATGTTAAGGGATGATGATCTCTATATCATTTATCCAAACATGAAGTACATAGACTGCTATTGACCGGCCTCAAAATAGGTGTGACTTCTACATAAGTCCACTTACGATTGCTTAACATAGCGCTAAATTTTGTTCCGACTTGAGAAAATGATCATTTGTGGCCCAAACTTATGTTTGCAAGCCCAAGTATGTTAATTTGAACCCTTTGATCCAATAACCTTTAGACTCATTGTTAGGAGGCTTTGGTTCTACCAATCCTCCAATGGATCTTCATCAATTTTGGTCAATGCGGATCACTTAAACATCATTAATCATTAAATGTTACCTTGAGGATTCTTAAATGGATTATATACTTGACAAAAAGAAAATGCAACTTATTATTGAGAGACTTTGGTTCTACCAATCCTCTAATGAGTTCCAAATGCAAGTTTCAATATGGTCATCCAACTAACCATTAACTTCTAACAATTGAATTTATTTTATGCTTTTATCTCATTCCTTTTACTTTATGCACCATTTATTTTAGCATTTACGTTTCATGATATTTTTATCTTTTCTCACTTGAGCATTTATTTTATGTCATTTTTATTTTTCTCACTTGAGCTTTTCTTTTCTTTTTGAAGATACTTAATAATCAACATGAACCATAAAAAAACTTTAATGTTACTTGGACTATTTAGTTACTATCCTTGGCATTATGGAGTATTGGACTTCTTGGACTTAGGAATAGAAACCTTGATCTTATGTTGGAGACCTTGTGACCTTAATTGATATTTTATCTGAAATTCTTGAGGTTTACCTCAAGACATTAGGTTGTTTGTTTGTTTGTGTGCAGGTTATTGTGATTACATACTTTGTCTGTAATCTGGAATTCATCTGTATACAGACGTTACTCTGCCCAATTTTTGTGAAGACTTAATACATTTGAAGTTTGGTCTTCTCAAGAGGTTTAGTATCCTTGCTTGGTTTCAATCCAAAGAATGGGAATTCTATCTTGACTCATAATGTCAAGTATTGGCTTCTTGTTAGTTAGATGGTTCTTCTCCTTAGCTTTTACCTTATGCTTTAGGATAGTCCCTTCATCTCCTCCCATCTTCTTTAATTTCAAAAATCTTCTCCCTCCTTTTGAAAACTCTTCTTGTTTCTAAACTTGAACCACTTTCATAATAAACTTGGACTTAGGTCCATGCATTTTCAAAATATTTTCATAAATAAACTTCAATTAATTTAATAATACCTTGACATTTTTGTGAGAAGACTAAAAGTCAATCAATCTCATTCAAACCATTTTTCCACTTTGGCTTTTGCTTTAAAAAATTTCTCAAAAAAGATTGGACTCTTGTCAATCCTTGTAGTGATGCAAACAACTATACTTCTACAATATAAAGTGAAGTAATATATTTTCCACTTGGGTGTTGAGTGAGGCATTGATTTTAAAATCCAAGCCATGTCCTCCACTTTGAGATGATGCAAATTCTCCTTTCTCATGATTGTGAGTAGTAAGTATGTTTTCCACACGGACAATGACGATGATGTCTTATCTCATAAAATTAACCAACACACTTGTGTTTTAAATTTTTAAAAGGTGAACTATGTGTACCCTGATCCCCTATTGCATGAAAGGTGGTATGTAGGCACTAAAGGTTCACAACCGCGCAGGGCGCAAAAATCATAAAAAATATTTTTTCTCACCTCCACCATCTATTTTTATACAACATCTTATAGCCAAAATATACAGATTTTACAAAGAGGTTCCTGCGGAATACCATAGATGTTTAGGGTGCTAATACCTTCCCTTTGCATAACCAACCCCTTACCTTGAATCTTTCCCCCTCTTTTGGGTTATTCGTTCTTTTCCCATTCCTTTGGAAACAATAAAGCACAATGGTGATTTTATTTTGATCTGTATAAGTCAAGTCAATCCAATGTCTTAGTCTTAACATTTCTACCACCACAACGATGATGTTTCGTCTCTTAAAATTAACCAACACACTTGTGTTTTAAATTTTTTAAAGGTGAACTATGAGTACCCTGATCCCCTATTGCATGGAAGGTGGTACATAGGCACTAAAGGTTCGCAACCGCGGCGGGTGCAAAAATTGTAAAAAATACTTCTTTTCTCATCTCCACCATCTATTTTTTTATACAACACTTATAGCTGAAATACATAAATTTACAAAGAGGTTCTTGCGGAGTACCATAGATGTTAAGGGTGCTAATACCTTCCCTTTGCATAACCAACCCCCGAACTTAGATTTCTCTCCCCCTCTTTTTGGTTTATTCGCTCTTTTCCCATTCCTTTAGAAACAATAAAGGGAGGTGGCGATTTTTATTTGATTTGTGTGAGTTAAGTCAATCCAATGGCTTAATATCAACATTTCTACCGCTACAATAAGATTCATTTTGACACTCCCTAACACGTATGCTAAATACAGTCGGACACAAACACATTCTAGTATACTTTTCAGATACGGTCGGGCATAGACTCATTCTGATACTCCTGTCAACAGTTATCCAAGAACACAATTACTTCGGATGGCATCTATAAGCCCATCTCCGACAGCATCCCGTCACCTTCTCCAAATGGCATATTTAAGCCAATTCCCAATACAATCAATCAACAGCGTTACTTTATGCACATGTGAGTGCAAATTTATGAGCACTTAAGTGTTAAATCCTCTTCCACCTTCAGATCACGAATGGCGATCATGTCAATCTAACTCTTCGAGTTTAAGAATATTGAACAGGGGCAGCTATTGTACCCCAAAATTTTCCCTCCCATCTTTGAGACAAATTGATTCAAGATACCTTCTCATGCTCATGAAGGTCTCAAGCACTCAAGACTACTCAAGGGTTGACCAGACAAACTCTCCTCCTAAACAACTGACCTACAATTAGGGTTTTGCTTCTCTCAAAGGAAATTGAGTTTCTAATGCCTCAAATGGACTTCATGGTATCCCACATGCTTCAAAGAATCCTCATACCAAATTTCAAGCCTTGCATCACAAGTTTTTCTCAGTCAATTAGCCAGATGATTGAAAATTAACTATATTGGACAAAAAGTCAACTTTGACCAATTGATAGTCAAATTTAAAGATTTTTGGTCAACATCAACATTTTGAAGTCACGTTCATAATTTTATCGAGGGTTGATCATGATTCATCAAGAAAACTCAAGATTCATCAAAAGGCAAAAGCTACTAAATTAAGGTTTTCTTTAGGAGAAGTCAACTTAACTTTGACCCAGCCCAACTTTCACACACTTCATCATAAATTCCTCAACCAAAGCATTTCTTGAAGGAAATTCAATTCTCTACAACTTTTCCTCTCTAAGCTCAAGGCCAAAAATGCTTCATTTGAGAGATACGAGCCAAAACATTACAGGTCATTTTTAAAGTCAGCAAAAAGATATTTTTTGTCAAAGCAATTTACATCAAGACAAAGACTTCAAATGAAATAATGACCAACATGAAAGTTGTAGGATACATCTTGAGGTTTCCAAAAAATCCAAGATCATTTTCATATGACAAAAATTGAGGGAGTTATGATTGGTTAAAATTGAGCAATTTCAAACGTGTTCATAACCTCATATTTGACCTCTAAATCCATTCATATATTTTTGTGATTTTGATTTTGATTTTATTAAATTAAATTAAAAATAAATAAAATAAAATATAATACTAATATATTAAGGTACAAGGCTTTTGTTTTGGATCAGATTTGAAGCCCAAAAAGCTCACAACTAGCTAGCAAAATCGTGTGAGGCTGATTGGCACAAGATTGTCCTAAAATAGAAACTTTTCATGCAAAATTCAAATCAAATATTTGAACATGAATTATAAATATTTGATTCAATTTTTTTGACCTAAAACAATTCTCTATAAATACACAACATTCAGACCAAGGAGGGAACGTGCATGCTGCCTCAAGGACAAACCCTAAAAAATCTCAAATTTTTCAAGAACTAGGGCAAACTCAAACCTTTATCTCTATACTTTATCAATTTGTTCCAAGCATCCTATCACACTCCTGAGGTTCCCAAGAGTTCATCCCAATCATTACCGAAGTTCAAGCAATCCAAGAACGCACCAACCAAGTATCACCGATTTGGTAACTTTCTTAAATTTCAAACTTTTAATTCATGCAATTTAAATGAATTTGGTGAATACATATATGTTCGTGATGATGTTTGGAACTGTTTTGATCTGTTACTTATGAGATATAGTGCGGGAATAGGATTTCACCATTGATAGGGCACAAAGCTTTCAAAGCTTCGAATCTACAGTTGCAGGCATTTTCAGGCCAAACTAATACCATCATTAAACTCACAGCATGCTAATTAGTGAATCAGGATTATTCATTTTCATTTTTTGATCAATTATAGCATGTTTTCAAAATCTCCTCGTCGAAGAAGATAATGTTGACCACCCTCCACGGTGGTTTGACCCTCGTTGACTCAGGCGACCTAGGCGTGGAACCATGTAATAGGCCCATTCAAAAAAACCTGACCCCACCACATTGCACATTTTGCTAATTTTATTTTAATTTTATTTCTTGATTTAGATTTAGATTATATTGAATGCATGCTAATTAACTGGCTTGCATCAACAATTAGCCTGGTGGTGAGTGATACATTTGGCATGTGTGGGTTCGAGTCAGCCCTTGTGCAAATTTTCTTTTATTTTTCAGGGCAAAATACAAGGTTAACATATGTTGAGCGCTAGCCATTCTCAAACACAAACGAAACACTAGCCAGGTGGAAAGAATGCTCACTGGTGACTTCAAGGGTGTGGGTTCAAGTCCCACCCCATGCATTTTTGTTTTCCTTATTTTCTAACTCTATTTTTATTCCATTTTCTTTCTTAATTAATTTATTTTCTAATTAACCATTAACAAACCTTAAACCTTTTTCAAAACTATAACAAATTAGGATTAGGGTTTTCCAATTAGTAACTAATTTTGACATATTTTTATTAATTAATTAATTAGATTTTTTTCTTAATATTAAAATAACTTAGAATTTAGGTTTTATTACTAATTATTAACTTAAATTATTTTATAAAAAACACAAAAACATTAAAACATTTTTTCTAACATTATTTTTCCTTATTTTTGCTATTTAATTTCCTAGAAAAACTGTATAGGTCGCATTCTCAAATGTAATAACGTAGATTTACATTCCCGCATTTTTTCTAATTATGTAACTGCTCATAGGATGTAATAACTTGGGTTTAATTTTCTACACTTTTCATTCCGCACTTTAATTTCTTCTACATATTTGACTACTAGTAATTAGGGTTTGTATGACAAGACTAAAATCAAACATAGAAAATCTAATTTCCAAGATAAATATAACTGAAAATACACGCTCTTTACACACTTGCACCTCTAGAGTAACCTCTCTTGTTGCCTTACGAATATTGGTCACGTCCCTCGAAAGTAGGGATACTTTAGCAAAAGACCCTCGATTCAACAATATCATCATGGTCCCTTCAAATAAAGATCATAGTCCTCCAATGACCCTTCGAGTTTCCTAGAAAATGATCTAGTCCTCGATGACTCTTCGAGAAAAATGATGATAGTCCCTTCGATACAATTGCTAAAGTATCTTTACATGTTGCCTTCGATGACCCTACGCTTGTCCCTTCACATCCAATAGATAGGATTGCCTACCAACTAATGGTATGTGTTGTACCCCAAAATTTTCCCTCCCATTTTACTCAATATATGCTCATTAAGATCCTTAACTTGCTCAAGGATGCTCAAGAGTTGACCAGACAAACTCTCTCCTAAAGCAATAAACCTCCAACTAGGGTTTCCATTTTCATCAATAAGGGTGAGCTCCAAAGGCCTCATATGCTCTCCATAGTCCTAATATGTCCTTAAGACCCTCCATGTCAAATTTCAAGCTTTGCACAAGAAGTTTGCTCAATCAACTGCTCAGATGCTCGAGAATCGATTGTATTAGGTCAAAAGTCAATTGTGGCCCACATACAGTCAAACTTCAATATTTTTTGTCAACATCAATATTTTGAAGTGATATCCATCATTTGATCAAGGGTTGACCATTATTCCTCAAGGAATGCTCCTAATTCATCAAAACTCAAAAGTTGCTAAATTAGGGTTTCTCAAGAAAAGTTAACCAAACTTTGACCAAGCATAACTTTCTCTTACTTTATCATAAATTTCTCATCCAAAGCTCATTTTGAAGGGAATTCAATTTCCTACAACTCATATTCAATCCTCGAGTTTAAGAAATGCACTCATAAAAAGATATGGATTTCTACATTATAGGTCCTTTTGAAAAGTCAACAAAAACACCTTTTGGGTCAAAGCTTCTTACATGAACATGGAAGACTCAATTGATATGAGACCAAAAGGTTTGTGTAATGGACATCCTAAGCTTTCGAAAAAGTCCAAGAACACCTCTTTAGGGTTAAAATTGGTAGAGTTATGCATTTTCAAAGTTGACCATTTTTGGAAAATTGCCAAAAGTCAAATGTGCTCAAAAATGCATTTTTTTTGCCAAAAGGGCCTAGCATTTTAGGATTGTATCTTGTTAAGGACATGGTCCACGACCCAAATCAGCAGCCATATATTATTTGCTCTATTTTATTTATTTTGATATTAATTTTTATCTATTAAAAATAACATTAAATCAAATAAATGACAAAAAATATGAAAGATTGATTTTTTGATCTGATTTTGGTGAGAATCAAATCTAATTAAGTTGGCCAAATCAGATCAAAACGAATCAAGGTAATTGGAGGCAAAAATAACATGATTTGGATGGTTATGGAAAGATATCATATGGCAAGAAAATCACATTCAATCTCCATAATTCCAAAGGATTCAGGTCGCTTTTGTTACCCTAATTCATCATACTACATATAATGAACAAAAACAAGGCAAGAGGACAAGGGTTGCAGCCGCGAGAAGAGAGAAAGAAAACTCAAAAATTGGACAAAAAGTGGTGGATCATTTTCTCATATAGAGGGTGATTCAGGCCATTCCAAAGCTTCTAATCACTTCCTGGACATCTCTTGGAGCTAACACCATTAGTTGCAAGCATTCACAAGCCCGGAATCACCACATAGCCCTCATACAGTTTCCATCTTTTCTCAAAATTGATTACGATAATTCTTGCATCTTAAGCATGTTTGAATTATATATTTGTGATTGTTAACATATTTGCAACATGTTGGGATGATTTAATTGACGTTTTGATGCATATACTGATGGTTGCTGTTGTAACCCAAAATTTGCCCTCCCATATTTCTCAATACATTTCAAGTGAGATCCTCAAATTGCTCAAGGAAATCCAAGGGTTGACCAGACAAACTCCCTCCTAAGGCAGTCTACCTCAAATTAGGGTTTCATGTTGCATCAAGATACTTGAGTCCAAGGGATCCCAAATTCTCACCATTGTCCTAATATGTTCTCAAGATCATCCATGTCAAGTTTCAAGCCTTGCAGAGAAAGTTTGCTCAGTCAATTGCTCAAAGGTCTGAAAATCGACTATGCTAGGGCAAAAGTCAATTGTGGCCTACATACAGTAAAACTTCAAGATTTTTGGTCAACATCCTCATTTTGAAGTATAATTCATCATTTCATCAAGTGCTGATCTTGATTCATCAAGGATTGCTCATAATTCATCAAGAACCAAAAGTTGCTAAATTAGGGTTTTGTAGGAAAAGTCAACTCAACTTTGACCAAGTATAACTTTCTCATACTTTATGAGAAATGACCCATCAAAATCTAATTTTGAAGAGGATTCAATTCTCTACAATTCATATTCATATCCCAAGTTCAAAATATGCACTCACAAGAAGTTATGAATTTGGACATTATAGGTTATTTTGAAAAGTCAACAAAAACACCTTTTTTGTCAAAGCTTCATACATGAACATGGAATACCAAATTGATATGAGACCAAAAGGGTTGCTTATAGGACATCTCAATATTTCTAAAAAGTCCAAGAACACATTCAAAGAGTCAAAATTGAGGAAGTTATGCATTGGTGAAGTTGACCCTTTTTGCAAAATTGTCAAAAGTCAACTATGCCTAAAAATGCAATTTTTGCTAAATGGGCCCAATCTTTTGCACTTGTTTTGAGTTGGTAGCATGGTCCACGAGCCCTAGCCTTTGCCACTTGTTATTATCTTATTTTTATTATTTATTTTGATTTTTATTTGAATTAAATCAATTTAAATCAAAACAAATCATGGAAAAATCCAAAACATTGAAATCTCAAGATTTTGTACATGTTTTAGGTCCTATTTCCTGTTGGCAAGTGATTGAATTTGTGCAAGGCCTTTGAGTGCACAAAAAGATTTAATTTAGCCTATTTTTAGAAGGTTTTTTAAGGGAATCAAATCAAGATTAAAATCAATAATGGAGAAAGATTGAGATCATGTTTTGAACCCTAATCCAATCCTTGATAT
Organism: Vicia faba; assembly: GCA_948472305.1. NCBI lineage: Eukaryota > Viridiplantae > Streptophyta > Magnoliopsida > Fabales > Fabaceae > Vicia > Vicia faba. Next base: position 701,939,999 of record OX451739.1, on the reverse strand, counting down.
ATATTGAACATTTGCAGACCTAAAACAAGGCTAGAGAGAGGCGTGAGAGGTCAGAACAAACTTGAAAAAAATCACAAAAAGTGAAGACACAATTTCATATTTCCAGGCATCCTCAAGACCTTCTAGCCATCCCAATCGCTTCCTGGGATCACAAGCAAGCAAAACCAATCAAGAACAAGGAGTTTCCATACCTATAACTCACTATAAGTTAGCCACGGCATTGGGTTATTTTTGAAATTGAAATGTGTAATTCTGGCATTTATAGCATGAAATAATCACATATTCTTGTTCACCATCACATTTGCAAGCTATCTGGAACGTTTAATTGCATTTTTATGGACTGTATGAGATTTCACCATTGCTAGGTTTTTTTGGCTCGATTTAGGATCTTTGTGTACAGGTAAAATTGGGCCATGAAAGGGGAACCATCGTGCTCAGCAGGCCAAGACGAGTTGATTGATAGCCTTAGGATTTATTTATCTTGCTTGTGGTTGATTTTGAGAACATGCAGGTTTGTAGTGACGGATGATGTCCGTAGGTAAAAGTCCTTGACTTTTACCAACGGAGCGAGGTTAGGGATGACCAGCGTGGCATCCTCCTGTTGGCCCATTTAAATTCTGGCGCCCTTTTTTACGTTATTATATATTATCAATATTATTCATTCTATGTACAAATGAAACAGCTAGCGCAGATGGTAGCCAGGCGTTGGAAAGTGCATCAGGACCTGGGTTCGAATCCCAAGTCCCCCACCATGATCCAGCCAGCCAAGTGTCCAATCATCTAGATCTAATGGCCATCATTTGAGGGACCATGGTACACCTAGTCAATGCAATGCATGGGAATCTGGCCAGTCAACATGGACCAACCTATTTTGGGCCCAGACTTGGCTATCCACACCCCCCTCAGATTGCTATTTCAGGTCCGATCTCTTTAATCTTTTCTTTTTATATTTTTTTTTATTTAATTTATTTATTTGTTTTTACTAACACCTTAATTTTTCTTTTATCAAAATCACAAAAAATGTTTTTCATCCAATTAGAATTAGATTTATTTTTTATACAAATATTAATTAATTAGGTTATTTAATTTTAGGTAACTTTAATTTCTTTTTGTATAATAAATTAAAATTAATTAGAACAATTAGGTTTTTTTTGTTTCTAACTTAATTATATTTTCTTTTTCTTAAAATAACCAAAAACACAAAAATAGGTTAAAATTAGTTATTTTCTTTAATTAATTTAATTACTAATTAATTTCATATTTAATTTAAAAACCTAATTCTTTTTCTTAGAAATAATTAAAAACAACAAAAACTAATTTTTCTTTCGATTAGGCGAGACAGGGTCAAAACCCTAATTTCTTATCGTTCTTATTTTCCTCGTGCACGCTTTATTATTTATTTTTACCATATTGATGTAATTGCTCACCAGTTGTAATAGTTTAAATTAGGACTTTTACTTTCATTTATCGCTTTGTTTTATGGGTTGTTTTTGGCTATGTAAATACCTGAAGCCTTGTAATAGCGTAGCTTTACTTTCCGCACTTTAAATTCCGCAAATATTAAACTGTTAGATGTATGAATAATAGGTATGCATGACAAGAATGTATGATTAACTTTAAAACGGTTAGTGAACCCTAAATGTGCAAAGATAAATAACTTGAAATTGAATCACTCGCACATGCGCACTCCTAGGGTACACTCCCACTTCGGTTGCCTTCGGTAAAGGGTCATTAGGTATAGGATATTTTAGTGGTCACCATTTTGTCTCGAAGATCAAAGTTGCCTCGGAATTGTTGCCTCGAACTGATCTAAGACATTAGGGTTACTACTAAGACGTCCTAACATTGCCTTAGTGACCGTACGTCCCTTTCGAATTAACCCCTAAAACTCCAACGACGGTGCTATCTACTCACTAATAGTAGGATAGTGATGTCTAAAGGAAATGGACATAGAACAATTATTTTTTCGAGTAGGTAGATTAGTTCTAAAGTACTTGCTTAATCCAAACAAACTTTTCACACCAAACACTTTTCGAACAAAGTTTTCAAGACAACTTCGTAACACTCTTGAAGACAAAGGCAAGGGTTAAATCAAAGTCAAACAAAAAACATTTCAAACCACACAAACACACAGAAGCAATTTTGAAAATGATGAGCAAGTACCTAAGAGCCCGTAGATAACTACGGATAGAAAGGGTGCTAATAGCTTCCCTTTCTATAATTTACCCCCCGTACTCAAAAATCTCGAAAAAGGAATTTTTCTATGCTTTTTTCCTTTCCTTGTTGGATAAAATAAAAGTCGGTGGCGACTCTTGCTTACCGCGACATTTTGCAAACACAAAACGCAAACCAGCATTCCTAAAACAGTCCCGGTTCTGGCCACCGTATCACAGTTGCCATGGTTAGGGTTTAAGAAGCCATTTTGGGGCTTCTCTGTACAGGTAAAATTAGGCCAAGAAAATGATGCCATGATACTCGTGAGGTCAAGACGAGTTGATTGGTGTCTTTGGAATTAATTTATCATGCGTTGTGTGGATTTTGGAGGATTACGGGGTTATGGCTATGGAGCTATGTCCGTAGGTATAAATCTGATACATAAGACGACGGACAGGGAAGAAGATGATGACTCGTCACCACTCCATTGCGCAGATGGCAGGGGTAGGAACATGTGAAGCAAGGGACCTGGGTTCGATCCCAGGTCCAAACATTTTCTTATTTTCTGACCATTTAAATGCATATCCAGCGTGCCTCATGACTTAGCACCTACCGTGTACCACAGATCTCAGCCCTGAGATCCATCATCAGACCAAATCTCACGTTCCAACATTGAGGGACTACCATGCATCATCAGAGGAGAGAAACACAGGATCTGGTGCAGGATTGGGCTCAGTGTGCATGAGCCTAACAAAATTCTGAAATACACCCCCCCATTTGCTCATCATACAGGCCCAATTTCTCACCTTTTTTTATTTTAATTCTTTTTCTTATTATTTATTAATTATGTCTCTTTTAAATAACTCAAAAAAAATCATGTTTTTCATTTAATCAAAAATCAAAAAAAACATCAAAATCATTTTTTCACAAAAATATTTTTATTAATTAATTAGTTTAATTAAATTTAGGTAATTTAATGCTTTTTTTATTATAATTAAAAACAATTAGAATTAGGGTTTGATTTTGTATTTAACCTAATTTTTTCCTCAAAAACAACATAAATATTTTCTCAAATTAGATTTTTAGGTCGTCTAATTATTTCTCGCATTTAATTTGCCGCGCACTTTTAATTTTCCTTTTTTATTATTATTTGTAACTGCTTTGAGTTTGTAATAGATTTAAATAGGGTTTTAATTCCGCATTTTATTTTCAGTCAAAAAAATAAATTATGTATCTACCCAAAGGCTTATAATAACAGTCGGTTCTGCCACCGTATCACAGAACTGGCGACTCTGCTGGGGAGTATAAATAAGTGGGGTATACCTTACGATCTAGGTCACTTATAAAATTTCTTTCTTGTGTTGCTTTTCCTATTTTATATTCAAGGGTTTTGTTGGGGTTATGTAGATCCTACACCCGGATCTGGGGACACCTTTTAGGTAAGTAGCAATAAACTGTGAGGGAACTGTGCGGAGTATACCGACACGGTTGAAGCAGTAGCTACGTTGATGTGGCACTTTGGTTGGTATCGGTAACCCTTGAGTCAATCAGGGAGAGTACGGGGCCACCGCGTGGTGTCGTGAAGCATCAACTGATCTTAGAACCTTTAATTTCACAACTTGGCCAGTAGGACGTAGTGAGGTGGTCAGCCTTGGTGTATTCCCAAGGTCGACAGATACTCGATGTTACACTCATTGAAGTTTGACTCTTGAGCTTTATTTGGTTGCGAGTCAATCGCCTATTGAACGAAGTTGGGGGAAAGATCGGTGATATTGAGATCCCTTAGAACCCGACTACTATTTATAGGACAGGTTGAATCAATCCAACTTCAAGAGGGTATGACCTTAAAACTCATGCAGGCCTTAAACCTAAGGACTTGGTATGACTTGTTTGTTGTTTTCTATACCTGTGATTTTCTAACATAATCATGACATCACGAGCATGGCATATCATGAATAACCATTTCAAGGATTTCCTAGGGCTCATTTTTTCTTTGTTTTGTAGGACATGGCATCCGCTCGTAGGAACATTGTACAGATCAACCTTGTGAAAGTGTCTCTCCAACTAAAGGACCTGTCATTAAGGGTTCTTGAAAGTTCTCATTTCACTAAAAAGCATGGTCAGTTGCTCAATTTGGTGACTACAAAACCTGATGAAGAGTTATTAAAATTGTTGTTTCGGTTTTTTGTACCCCAAAATTTGCCCTCCCATATTCTTCAAGGTTTATCAAAGATCATATTCAAATGGCTCAAGATTTCCCAAGGGGTTGCACAGTCAAACATCCTCCTAAGCCAGTCAAAATTAGGGTTTTGGTTCTTGCAAGGAAGTTGAGGTTTTCAAGGACTCAATCAAGTCACATATGCCTATACACATTGTCAAGCATCTACATGCCAAGTTTCAAGGCTCACAGGGTCAAGTTGCACAGTCAAAAGCCCTAATTGCTTCACAATCAGCTGTAGGGGTAAAATGGTCATTTAACAGTCAAAAGTCAAAAATTTTGGTCAACATCTTATCTTGAAGCCACAATCATCATTTGATCAAGTCTTGATCATGATTCCACAAGAATGGCTCAAAAATCATCAAGATGCAAAAGTTTCCATTTTGGGACAGTTAAAAAGTCAACTGTAACTTGACCAAGGCATAACTTTTTCATGGTTCATCATAAAAATCCCATCCAATGCTCATTTTGAAGGGGATGACATTTCCTACAACTCATCTTCACATTTCAAGTCCAAGAAATGCTCTCACAAAAAGTTATCAATTTCAACATTATAGGTCATTTTCAAAAGTCAACAAAAAGGCATTTTAAGTCAAATACCATAACTTGAGATTGGTAAATCAAAATGACATGGGACCAAAGTCATTGGTTAGAGGACTTCAAGACCTTTCCAAAATGTCCAAGAACATGTTCATATGATCAAATTTGAGCAAGATATGCATTGGAGAAGTTGGGAAATTTTTGTGAAATGGCAAAAGTCAACTATCCTTAAAACTTCAATTTTTGACAAAAGGGCCCACTTTCTTCCACTTGATTCAGCCTTGTCATGCCACCCACGTGTCCCATGATTAATTTCAAGATCAAACATTTATTTTTCCATTTTATTTAATTTTTATTGATTTAATTCATTTTAAATCCATAATAATTCAAATAAAATCAAAAAAATTAATGGAATATTATCTTGTGGTTTGAATAGCTTTCATGTATCATTTGTAAGTTACCAAATTCGTGCTAGGGCCATTTTGAGCATAAAATCCAAGTTTGGCTTCAAAGATGGAATGTCATTTAATGGTGGTCAAACAAGAATCCAAAACATAATTGCACAAGGTTAAGGCTCATCATATCACTTAATTCTCATTCATACCTACATATGCAAGCATTAGCAACAACATTCACGACGTAGAGATCACTGAAATGGCCAGAGCAAAATCCAAAAAGTGTCAAAAAAGTGTGAGATCAAAAGGAGTGTTGCAAGCATTTTCAGGCCAAAAGGAGAACGTGACCCTCTTCCTTGCCATATCCTGAAGCTAAAGCAACCCTTGCCACGTCCTAAGATCCATCATACCGCGCTGTAAGTTCTTCCAAACTCACCCCTGTACACGAAACGTGAACTCTCAATTCTTGCATTGTTTCTCAAAAATGCTAGCATGTTCATACTCCTTGTTTGATTCCTGACGTAACTGCATTATTCAATTCCATTTTTATGCCTTGTATGACAAAACCCGTGCCTAGGGTTTGTATATGTTGTTTTTAGGCGTTTTGTCTACAGGTGAAATTGGGACAAACCATAAGCATAGACGTGATCAGGAGACATGGATGAACACAACCATGGGTTTGGATGGCGTTTTTGAAGCTTAAGGATGATTTTAGGAAAGGCCTATGGAACTTCCTGCGGATAAAATGCACAGGTAAAAAACCTGCAATTTTTGATGAAGAAGATGATTACGTGCTTGCATCTGATTGGCCATTTCAAAAAGCGCGCGTGTTTTTTTTTATTTCCAGGAATATTGCTTTTATCACATATAATTCTAACTGCCTATTATTATATCAAATGAAACATGCAGCACAGCTGGCTAAGACGTTTGTGTAGTGAGCGCTGGGACCTGGGTTCGAATCCCAGGTCCCCCAAAATATTTATTTGTTCTTTTCTTCATATGATCCTATGCAGATTCCTCAAAGCACCTCACCATGTACCTCCAGCGCTCAATATGCCAAGTGGCTACAGGCATGCATCCAAAGGCCAGGAGATGAACCTCACCATGCACTCAGTCAACCAACAAACACCAGATCCAAAAGTCAACGCAGGCTTGGCTTAATGGGCTGGAATTTCTCCTTCACCCCCAATGCTGGCCCAACACCCTTGGTTTATTTTCCTTTTTTTCCTTTTTTTATTTTTTCCTTTTATTTTCTTTAGTAATTATTATTAGCACTATTTAATTAATTAACAAATTAACATTTTCACATTAAAATTCAGAAAACTAAAAAAAACTAACATTTTTATTATTATTATTTATTAATTTCACTACTAATTATTTTTGTAAATAAATATGGTTAATTAATTTAGTCTTTTAAAATTAGAGCAACTTTAATTTTTTTCATAATAAATAAAAACAATTTAGAATTAGGTTTTTGCTAATTTTTATTTTCTCTTTATTTCCATTAAAAACTTAAAAATCACAAAAAAAAAAACATTTTTTTTCTTTTAATTAAATAATTAATTAGTAATTAGGCCTAATTTCATTAATTTAATAAAAAGGACAAATCTCATTCTTTTCTCAAAAAGGGTCAAAACCCTCAGGACGTCCCGATTCATTCTTTCGCGCGCATTTTAGTTTCAATATGTTATTTTGATTATTTATGTAACTGCTTCCGGAAATGTAATAATTAATTAGAACTTTACCGCTTTATTTACTATTTCTCGCATGCTTATTTTCAAAACGGGTTTTTGTTTTTGGCGATGTATAGACCCGCGCCTTGTAATAGCTAGATTTACCTTTCCGCACTTTATTTCCTGCAACTCATTTAACTGTTAATATGCCTGCAAGAATGTATGAAAAATAAAATCAATCCGTAGCTCACAAATAACATGTACAAGATAAACATAAACTGAAACAACACACAAGCACATGCCACTCCTAGGGTACGCCTCACTGGTTGCCTCGAATGTGGTCATCAAGTATAGGGTGTCTTAGAGGTCGCCCTCCTGTCTAAAGATCTAGTTTCCTCGAAACGGTTGCCTCGGATAAAAAGGATCTAGGACGTTAGGGTTACCACTAAGATGTCCTACCATTGCTTCGGTGACCACACATGTCCCGATAATCGAATTGACCCGAATAACTCCAACGATGGTGCTACCTACCTCTCAATGGTGGGATAGCACTGTCTAAAGGACTCTTACACAGCCTAATACCTTAGAGTAGGTAGATCTCATGGGTACTTGCTCTTTCAAACAAACAAAACAACTTTTCGCACTCACACTTTCTAAAAGTTTTCAAACAAATTTTTTATACACTCTTGAGGACAGATACAAGAGTTACTTAGAAATCTTTCAAACGAAACTTTTTCAAAACCCACACACACTTGAAAAGCAAACAAATTTTGAAAACATAAGAGCAAGTACCTAAGAGCTCGTGGATAACCACGGATAGAAAGGGTGCTAACACCTTCCCTTTCTATAAATATACCTCCCGAACTGAAAGACATCTCGAATAAGGAATTTTGATGTGCTTTTGTCCTTTCCATATTGGAGAACATAAAAGACGGTGGCGACTCTTGCTTACCGCGACATTTCGCGAAACCAGCTAAAAACAGTCAGTTCTATTTCCACCGATCACAGAACTGGCGACTCTGCTGGGGACATAATAAGTGGGGTGTACCTTAGGAATAGTTCATCATCATGTTTTCAATTGCTTGCTTTTCTTGATTTAATATTGTGGGCCTGTTTTGGGAGTTTCATAGATCCTAACCCGGATCTGGGGGATACCTTTTAGAAAGTAGCAATAAACTGTGAGGGAATTGTGCGGGGTATACCGACACGGTTGAAACAGTTTGCTACGTTGATGTGGCACTTTGGTGAGTACCGGTAACCCTTGAGTCAAGTCAAGGAGAGTACGGGGCCGCCGCGTGGTGTCGTGAAGCATCAACTGACCTTAGGAATCTTACTTGACCATCCTGGCCTCTTTAGGGTAGTGAGATGATTGACTTTGGTGCAGTTCGAAGTTGGTTGATACTCGATACTACACTCATGGAGGGTTGTTTTCTTGGAATATTTTGATCGCCAGTTCAGTGGTTAAATCAAAACAATGAAAATAGAAAACAACCCAATGATATTGAGCCCCTTAGAACCCGGTTACTTTTGATAGGACAGGTTTTGAGCCCACCAACTTCAAGAGGGCAGTACCCCAAACTTCATGCTGGCCTAAACTCTAAGGGCTGTCTGGTGTGACTTGTGTGCCTTATCATGTTTGCTTTTTGTGAATACTCGTGGTGTGTCCTTATCATAACATCATACAGCATCATATGCATTTACTAACCACTTCAAGGGTTCGAATCTTCATCTTTGTTCTTGTTTTATAGGACATGGAAATTATCCGCAGAAAGACAATTCAGATCAACCTTGTAAGGGTCCCTCCTCAGCTTAAGGAGCTTACATCCAGGATTCCCGAGAACTCTTCCTTCAGTGAAAGGCATGGTAGACTCATCAGCTTGGTCAATACCAACATTGAAGAGGATATGGTGAAGGTGTTGTTCCAGTTCTTTGACCCTCTGCATCACTGTTTTACTTTCCCAGATTATCAATTGGTGCCTACTTTGGAAGAATTCTCTCAGCTCCTGAAGATTCCTATCCTCAGTCAACTACCCTACAACGGTACGGAAAGGGAACCAAAACTTGAAGAGGTTGCTAAAGCATTACACCTACAACCATCTGACATCAAGGGGCATTGGGAAACCAGAAGTGGTATCAAAGGATTCTTAGCAAAGTTTCTGTTTGAGAAGGCCCAAGAATGTTGGAATTCCCTTGACCTACAAGCCTTTGAAGAAGTTGTGGCACTCCTTGTCTATGGGTTAGTGTTGTTCCCGAATCCAGATCAACTTATAGATATCAATGCTGTCAAGATCTTCATGTCCAGGAATCCTATACCTACGTTGCTTGGGGACATCCTCCACTCATGTTACACTCGAACCATGAGAAAAATAGGTGTTCTCATGTGCTGCACTCCTCTCCTGGCAAGGTGGTTTATTTCTCACCTTCCACAATCAATTTTGAAGAACGAGCGGGGTTTGAGATGGTCACAACGATTGATGACTCTTACACATGCTGATATACATTGGTGTTCTCGGTCCAGAGAAAATGTCACTATCATTGATCGTTGCGGAGAGTTTCCTAATGTTCCTTTACTTGGAATTAGAGGGGGCATTACTTACAACCCATGTCTGGCTTTGAGACAGTTTGGATATGCTCGGAGGGATGACCCTCATGACATGTTGATTCCTGACATAGTTTTTGACTTCGACAACGATGCACAAGGACTTCGCCAGAGATTTATCAGAGCTTGGAGGATGCCCAACAGGGTAGATAGCAAGACACTGGGGCACAAGAACTCCATCCCCCTCGAGCCTTATCTCAAATGGGTACGAGCCCGCTCCCAGAAGCTGGTGATGCCATATCCTCATGTTCTCCCTGTGATCAAAGAGCCAGTTTTGGAAGGAGAGGTTCCCTACACCATTCAACATCCTGACATGCCAACATCTTGGGAGGAAATGCAAAAAAGCTGGATCCAACTCAAGGAAGAACGGAATTCTCTTGAAACCAGTCTACATGCCAGTGAGAAGAAGGTCTTGGAGCTCACCCGTCTACTTCACGAGGAAAAGACTCTCAACACTTACATAGCTCCAAAGAGGATGCGCAGTGTCTTTTGGGATTAATTATTTTGTAATGTTTTGCCCATGAGGCCCTGATGTACTGAACAGATTATTTCTTAATACAATGTGTGTTCCTTTTTGTCTACAACGAACTTGAACTTTTGAACCCTTGAATACATTGCATAAATAGCATATCATGCATCATGTGCATAACAGGTACCCTTTTTCTACAGGTTGCTTAATCTTCTTCGTTGTTTATTTCAGCACTCAGTCATCATGAATCCTGAACCTACTACCGAGCAAGCTATCAAGGCCCTCCAGGCCCAGAACGCCCAGTTTCAAGAGCTGGTCATGAGCTTAGCCCAAGGACAACAGGAGTTGAAGGCTTTGCTCCTGAAGAAGAAGAAGAAGAGGACTGTGTTGTTCAACATTGGACGCAGACTCGGGAATACACTGCAGAATGAAGCTGAGCTGACTACTCCATCTGTTGGGGAAGGCAGTCACCAGGAGGGAGGGGTCCCTAGTCCCGTGGTCTCTAACACCGAGACAAATTTCAATGATGAACAGTACCCTCCTGCCGAGGACCGGTACAAACAGCTGGAGGACCGGTTAAATGCTATGGAGATTCAACGTGTGCCTGGGTTGGACTTTGGAGACTTCGGTTTATCTTCTGGGGTGGTGATCCCTCACAAGTTCAAGGCGCCTGCCTTTGTGAAGTACGACGGGGCTTCCTGTCCTAAACTGCACCTTCGTTCTTATGTAAGGAAGATCCAACCTTACACTGCAGACAAGAACCTATGGATCCATTTCTTCCAGGAGAGTCTTTTAGGGACTCAACTCGAATGGTTCTATCAGCTGGATGGAACCAATATTCGTAACTGGGAGGACTTGGCTACTGATTTTTATAAGCAGTATCAGTACAATTCCGACCTCGCTCCTACGCGTACCCAGCTCCAGGGTATATCACTAGGAACGGGTGAAGGTTTTAAGGAGTACGCGCAGAAGTGGAGAGACCTGGCTGGCAGGGTGCAGCCACCGTTGACTGACCGTGAACTCGTGGACATGTTCTTGGGGACCCTGTCTGGTCCATTCTTTAATCACCTAATTGGTAATTCCTCTGCTGGGTTTACAGACCTGATCCTGACTGGTGAGAGGATCGAAGCTGGTATCAAGTCGGGGAAGATACAGAAAGGTGCCTCCTCGAGTACTGAAAAGAAGCCCTTCAAGAAGGAAGCTAGTGTTGTGTATGGTCCCAGAAGACAAAACAAACCGGAATGCTGCCAAGCTGTCAACGCGGTGGTAATCTCAAAGCCTGCTGCTGCTCCTCAGCAATACAACCAGCCAAGGAGTGAGAGACCCAAAAGGAAGTACACTCGGCTCAGCATGACCCTGTCTCAGATTTTGCTGCAACTGCTGTCAACCAATCTGGTAACTGTCAAAGAAGCTCCGAAGGTAGTGAACACAACATCTCCGAAGTACAACCCCAACGCCCGCTACGCTTATCACTCTGATAGCCCGGGGCATAACACAGATGATTGTTGGGCTCTGAGGAATAAGGTTCAAGACCTTATTGATGCTAAAGAGGTACAGTTCGAGGCGCCCGAGAGGCCTAATGTGGTGATAGCTCCCATGCCTAACCATGGAGTAAATGCTATTGGGGATGATGATGACATGGAGGAATCTGAATTCGACAGCTGGATCAATCCAACGACTAACGGTGGACCAAGCAACTGGACTACAAAAGATTTCATACCTATTACTTTTGTCACTCAGTAATGAACTCCTTTGTTTTGAATTTGTAACAAACAATATTACTAAACTCTATGGCCCGGTGTCTTACCCGGGGCACCGTGGCTTCATTTGTGAGGGCTTTTGTGTGTCACTTTCATATATCATTAATAAAAGCATTGGACGTTTTTTACATTTCAAATCTTGCGCTCCCTTTGTCTTTATATATTGCAAAACAGCTATATTTACACACACTCACCTATACAGGTTCCAATCCACTCTGGATCTCACTGGTAACGACTCTGTTACTGCCAGTTATGACTTCGAAAATCCGATCAACTTAGCCGAAGATGAAGGTGAAGATGATTACGAAGTGCCTGGTGAGCTTGCAAGACTGTTAATCCAGGAAGAGAGGGCCATTCAGCCACATGAAGAGCCAGTGGAAACGGTAAATCTGGGTACTGAGACAGACAGAAAGGAAGTCAAGATTGGTGCCAATCTAGAGCTCAGTGTGAAACAACGGTTGATTCAGATGTTGCATGATTATGTGGAAATCTTTTCCTGGTCTTACAAAGACATGCCAGGATTGGATACTGACATCGTGGTCCATCATTTGCCTACCAAGGAAGACTGCCCGCCAGTAAAACAGAAGGTCCGTCGTATGCGTCCAGAGATGTCCGAGAAAATCAAGGCTGAGGTTATGAAACAATTTGATGCCGGATTCCTAGAAGTGACTTCTTACCCTCAGTGGGTTGCCAACATGGTGCCAGTGCCGAAGAAAGATGGTAAGGTCCGAATGTGTGTTGATTACAGGGATTTGAACAGGGCGAGCCCCAAGGATGATTTCCCTTTGCCTCACATCGACGTTCTGGTAGACAATAATGCTCAGCATAAGGTATTCTCCATCATGGATGGGTTCTCAGGTTATAATCAGATCAAGATGGCTCCCGAAGACATGGAGAAGACTACTTTTGTTACTCAGTGGGGCACCTTTTGCTACAAGGTCATGCCTTTTGGGTTGAAAAATGCTGGGGCAACCTACCAACGTGCCATGGTCGCTTTATTTCATGATATGATCCACCATGAGATCGAAGTGTATGTCGATGATATGATTGCAAGGTCCCAAACTGAGAAGGAACACCTTGACCAACTGCAGAAGCTGTTTGACCGTCTGAAGTTGTACAAGCTGAGGTTGAACCCAAACAAGTGCACCTTTGGGGTGAAATCTGGAAAACTGCTAGGCTTCGTCGTGAGCGACAAAGGTATTCAAGTGGACCCTGCCAAAGTAAAAGCCATACAAGAGATGCCAGTTCCCAAGACAGAGAAAGAAGTCAGAGGCTTTCTAGGACGGCTGAACTATATTGCCCGATTCATCTCGCACCTAACTGCTACCTGTGAACCAATCTTCAAGCTACTGAAGAAAGATCAAGTAGTACGTTGGAACGATGAATGTCAGGCCTCTTTCGACATAATCAAAGAGTATTTCCAAGAACCACCCATTCTTATGCCACCAGTGGAAGGGAGACCTCTAATCTTATACTTGACAGTACTTGACAGCTCAATGGGGTGTGTGCTGGGGCAGCATGACGAGTCTGGCCGAAAAGAGCACGCTATTTATTACCTTAGCAAAAAGTTTACCGACTGTGAGACCCGATACTCACTGCTCGAGAAAAATTGTTGCGCTTTGGTATGGGTTGCTCGCCGGCTGAGATAGTATATGTTGACTCACACTACTCTGTTGATTTCAAAAATGGATCCAATCAAGTACATATTCGAAAAGCCTGCTCTGTCTGGAAGAATAGCAAGATGGCAGATGATCTTGACAGAATACGACATCCAGTACACGACTCAGAAAGCAATCAAGGGAAGTGTATTGGCGGACCATTTGGCACACCAGGCAGTGGACGACTACCAGTCCATGAACTTTGAATTTCCAGACGAGGATATCATGGTAGTAACTGATTGTGAAGTACCTGGACCGGATGAAGGACCTGAGGAAGGATCCCGATGGTCTATGCACTTTGACGGAGCCTCAAACGCTTTGGGTAACGGTATTGGCGCCGTGATCATATCCCCTAAAGGCACTCATACTCCACTCACTGCCCGGCTATGTTTCAACTGCACCAACAACATGGCAGAGTATGAAGCATGTATCATGGGTCTTCAAGATGCAATCGACTTAAGGATCAAGTTTCTGAGTGTCTTCGGAGATTCCGCTCTCGTGATCAATCAGATCAAAGGCGAGTGGGATACGAAACACCCAAATCTTATTCCTTACAAAGAGTATGTGTTGATGTTGATCCCCCATTTCGAAGAGATAACTTTTGAACACTTCCCAAGAGAGGAGAATCAGTTGGCGGACGCGCTGGCTATGATGGCTTATATGTTCAAAGTCAAATGGGACAATGAGGCTCCCCGGATCATTATCTGGAAATTGGACGAACCTGCACATTGCTGTGATCTTGAGGTTGAAGAAGTAACTGAAAAACCTTGGTATCATGAAGTGAAGAGGTACCTTGAAGCTCAGGAATACCCTGAAGGCGCATCTGTTAACGATAAGAAGTTTCTGAGAAGGTTCGCGGAAAAGTTCTTTCTTAGCAATGGCATTCTGTACAAGCGAAACCATGATTTAACCTTACTGCGTTGTGTGGATAAGACTGAAGCAGAAAGAATCATGGCAGAGCTACATGAAGGTACCTTCGGAACACACTCCAGTGGACATACCATGGCAAAGAAAATCCTTCGGGCAGGATATTTCTGGTCCACAATGGAGGCTGACTGTTATCAACACTCTCGGACATGTCACAAATGCCAGATCTATGTAGATAAGGTGCACGTTCCTCCAGTTCCTCTGAACATCTTGACAGCACCTTGGCCTTTTGCAATGTGGGGCATTGATATGATCGGCGAGATCAGACCTACGGCATCCAACGGGCATCGCTTCATCCTGGTAGCGATTAATTACTTCACAAAGTGGGTTGAAGCAGCTTCCTGCGCTACGGTAACCAAGAACATCGTGGCACGGTTCATTCGGCACAACCTGATCTATCGATACGGCATCCCGGAAAGGATCATTACGGACAATGGTACCAATCTTAACAACAAGATGATCACTGAGCTCTGCGAGCAATTCAAGATACAGCACCACAACTCTTCTCCTTACCGACCGAAGATGAATGGGGCTGTCGAAGCGGCAAATAAGAATATTAAGAAGATTGTGCAAAAGATGACGGTGACCTACAAAGATTGGCACGAGATGTTATCGTTCGCTCTTCATGGATACCGTACCTCAGCACGGACGTCAACAAGGGCAACACCCTTTTCCTTGGTCTATGGCATGGAGGCAGTCTTGCCTATTGAAGCCCAGATACCCTCTCTCCGGATAATGAAGGATGCAGGTTTGAGCAAAGATGATTGGATCCAGACTCGACTTGATCAATTAAACCTAATCGACGAAAAGAGACTCACTGTTATTTGTCATGGTCAAACGTACCAAAAACGGATGATCAGGGCATTTAACAAGAAAGTCAGACGCCAAGAGTATCAAGTCAGAGACCTGGTAATCAAGCGCATCATTCTTCCTCAAAGTGATCCCAGGGGCAAATGGACCCCTACGTACGAAGGGCCATTTGTGGTTAAACATGTCTTCTCAGGAGGAGCCATGATTCTAACCACCATGGATGGTGACGACCTTCCTCACCCCGCCAATGCAGACATAGTAAAAAGATACTACGCATGATCAAAAGACCTGCTAGGTTGACACACCTAGGCAAAAATAAGGGCTTCCCGGCGAACCAAAAGGGTTTGGGCAAAAATAAGGGATGAAATGAAAAAATTTGTACACCCGGCAAGTCGAAAACCTGAAAAGGCGGCTTGGGCAAAAATGGGTATCTCGGTGGACTGAAAACCCGAAAGGGCGGTCCAGGCAAAAGTTAGGGATTGAAGCGTAATACTATGTCTCATTGGATCACCTTGCATCTAGAATTCGGTATCAACTATCAAGTTCAGACGGCACCAATCAATCAGCTTCATTTTCAACTATGCATCAAAGAGATGAGGCGCTTGAAGACATAAAGGCGATAGCAGAGTTGAAACCCAGTGGGATTATTTTCACATAGCTGTTTTGTTTTCTTTTCACAAAATTGTATAAACTCTATGTTATTCGGCGGCGTGCTCTTACTAGGACGTCGACCTCTTGTACAAAAAACGCCTATTTACAGGCAAATTTCAAAATCAATACAAATTCACTTTTCCAGACAAATTGCCAATTTTTTTTCTTTTTCTGTTTTGTTTTGCAAAGAACGTCCAATGTTCACTTTTGATATATGCATTTGACACTAATTGCTAACTCATAAATACTTGCATGCGAAACAAAGGATTAATTACAGGTGACATCAGAAACAGGGGCAATAATGAGTTGTCTAAGCGATCTAGTTGCTCTGTCCACCAAGGTACCAAGGTAGGTTCGGCTGAAGAACGCAACCAGGATACCTCCACTCCCTGCAGAGTAAGACAGGGTTCAACAGTACTCTCCCCCGAGCAAAGTTGGTCTCCCAATCAGTCCTGAAAAGGCACAGTATCTCCAGCAAGTCAACACTCTCCCCAAGCAGAGTTAGTCTACTGTCAGCCTTAAGGAAATTGGGTATCCCCAGAAAATCTCAATATTCCCCAGCGGAGTATACAGATATTCCTAGGCAAGCATCCCCGACAGTCTTAATATAAGATTGTTCCCCGGCGGAATCCCGACACCCCAGTGGAGCTATTCCCCAGTACAGTCCAAAGTTTCCCCAGGAGAGTTGAATCAATCTCCCCAGTAGATTCTGGAAGCTCATCCCCAGTAGATTCTGGAAGCTTATCACCTGTAGAGTACGGACGTATCTCCCCAGCTTTATTCAAAGTTATTCCCCACCAGAGCTTATAACTGGGTTATCCTCAGCTAATTACCACGGAAAGATCGTCCTCGGTGAAGTTCCTCCTATCCCCAGTGGAGTTCATCAAAATCTCCAACAAAGCTCATCAATAGAATCCCCAGCGGAGTTCATCAAATCTTCCAACATAACATATCAACGGTATCCCCAGCGGAGTTATCATCAAATTCTCAGCGAAGTATCTCTTCCCACAGAGTAATTCCCCGCAGAGTAACCTCTTCAACAAGTTTATTCCCCAATGGAGTCATCTTCTCCTACCCGTTTATTCTTGCAATCATCACCCCCCAGCGGAAATGAAGAACTCTACTCTTCAAAACATCAGCCCAGGATTCAACAAGTTCCCGGCACTCGTCAAGGATTTATTTTCCTAGACGAAAATACATTCATAGACATTTCACATTTCATACATCCTGCTTACATACATGATAAAGTGCATACGACACTATCTCATTTTAAGCATCATGACATCATGCATTTCATACATCATGACATTGCATACAACTGATGTTTTGCCTTTTCAGGAAAAAGGTCAATCCAAAGATAATTACTATCAACTATCGCAGTTCCAGATTCGATTCCTGTATCTAGCCAGGGCATATCTGTGAGTAACGGATTGTAGATTCGACACCTGTATCCATCCAGGGCATGTCTGCATGAAGAGTTTAGAGATTCGACTCCTGTATCCATCCAGGGCATATCTGTAGACGACCAATTCCAGATTCGATACCTGTATCCAGCCAGGGCATATCTGTGAGTAACTGATTGTAGATTCGACACCTGTATCCAGCCAGGGCATGTCTGCGTGAAGAGTTTAGAGATTCAATTCCTGTATCCAGCCAGGGCATATTTGTAGACGACTAATTTCAGATTCGATACCTGTATCCAGCTAGGGCATATATGTGAGTAACTGATTGTAGATTCGACACCTGTATCCAGCCAGGGCATGTCTGCATGAAGAGTTTAGAGATTCGACTCCTGTATCCAGCCAGGGCATATCTGTAGACGACCAATTCCAGATTCGATACCTGTATCCAGCCAGGGCATATCTGTGAGTAATGGATTGTAGATTCGACACCTGTATCCAGCCAGGGCATGTCTGTATGAAGAGTTTAGAGATTCGACTCCTGTATCCAGCCAGGGCATATCTGTAGACGACCAATTCCAGATTCGATACCTGTATCCAGCCAGGGCATATCTGTGAGTAACTGATTGTAGATTCGACACCTGTATCCAGCCAGGGCATGCCTGCATGAAGAGTTTAGAGATTTGATTCCTGTATCTAGCCAGGGCATATCTGTAGACGACCAATTCCAGATTCGATACCTGTATCCAGCCATGGCATATCTGTGAGTAACTGATTGTAGATTCGACACCTGTATCCAGCCAGGGCATGTCTGCATGAAGAGTTTAGAGATTCGACTCCTGTATCCAGCCAGGGCATGTCTGTAGACGACCAATTCCAGATTCGATACCTATATCCAGCCAGGGCATATCTGTGAGTAAATGATTGTAGATTCGACACCTGTATCCAACCAGGGCATGTCTGTATGAAGTGTTTAGAGATTCGATTCCTGTATCCATCCAGGGCATATCTGTAGATGACCAATTCCAGATTCGATACCTGTATCCAGCCAGGGCATGTCTGCATGAAGAGTTTAGAGATTCGATTCCTGTATCCAGCCAGGGCATATTTGTAGACGACCAATTCTAGATTCGATACCTGTATCCAGCCAGGGCATATCTGTGAGTAACTGATTGTAGATTCGACACATGTATCCAGCCAGGGCATGTCTGCATGAAGAGTTTAGAGATTCGATTCCTGTATCCAGCCAGGGCATGTCTGTAGACGACAAATTCCGGATTCGATACCTGTATCTAGCCAGGGCATATCTGTGAGTGATTGATTGTAGATTCGATACTTGTATCCAGCCAGGGCATATCTGCATGAAGAGTTTGAAGATCAACCCCTGTAACAGGCCAGGAAACCATATTCCTTTCTAAAAGTACGCAAGTTCTCGCTAAGGAATCTCTTACGCGATCGACACACCCCGATGGCATCTATAAGCCCATCCACCTACCAACAGTCTCCAAATGGAATTTGTAAGCCCATTCCCGACAAGGTTCTGTCACATCTCCAGATGGCATCTATAAGCCTATCCTTCTATCCACCATCTCTCCAAATGGCATCTGTAAGCCCATTCCCTACATCACAATGCTGATATTCTACTATGTGAGTGCAAATTTCTGGGCACTCTAGTGTTCAATCATCTTCCACCTTCGGATCACGAAAGGCACGCAAGCCAATCTACATCCCCAGGTCTAAGAAGATTGAACAAGGGCAACTGTTGTACCCCAAAATTTGCCCTCCCATATTCTTCAAGGTTTATCAAAGATCATATTCAAATGGCTCAAGATTTCCCAAGGGGTTGCACAGTCAAACATCCTCCTAAGCCAGTCAAAATTAGGGTTTTGGTTCTTGCAAGGAAGTTGAGGTTTTCAAGGACTCAATCAAGTCACATATGCCTATACACATTGTCAAGCATCTACATGCCAATTTTCAAGGCTCACAGGGTCAAGTTGCACAGTCAAAAGCCCTAATTGCTTCACAATCAGCTGTAGGGGTAAAATGGTCATTTTACAGTCAAAAGTCAAAAAATTTGGTCAACATCTTATCTTGAAGCCACAATCATCATTTGATCAAGTCTTGATCATGATTCCACAAGAATGGCTCAAAAATCATCAAGATGCAAAAGTTTCCATTTTGGGACAGTTGAAAAGTCAACTGTAACTTGACCAAGGCATAACTTTTTCATGGTTCATCAGAAAAATCCCATCCAGTGCTCATTTTGAAGGGGATGACATTTACTACAACTCATCTTCACATTCCAAGTCCAAGAAATGCTCTCACAAAAAGTTATCAATTTCAACATTATAGGTCATTTTCAAAAGTCAACAAAAAGGCATTTTAAGTCAAAGACCATAACTTGAGATTGGTAAATCAAAATGACATGGGACCAAAGGCATTGGTTAGAGGACTTCAAGACCTTTCTAAAATGTCCAAGAACATGTTCATAGGATCAAATTTGAGCAAGATATGCATTGGAGAAGTTGGGAAATTTTTGTGAAATGGTAAAAGTCAACTATCCTTAAAACTTCAATTTTTGACAAAAGGGCCCACTTTCTTCCACTTGATTCAGCCTTGTCATTCCACCCACGTGTCCCATGATTAATTTCAAGATCAAACATTTATTTTTCCATTTTATTTAATTTTTATTGATTTAATTCATTTTAAATCCATAATAATTCAAATAAAATCAAAAAAATTAATGGAATATTATCTTGTGGTTTGAATAGCTTTCATGTATCATTTTCAAGTTACCAAATTCGTGTTAGGGCCATTTTAAGCATAAAATCCAAGTTTGGCTTCAAAGATGGAATGTTCTTTAATGGTGGTCAAACAAGAATCCAAAACATAATTGCACAAGGTTAAGGCTCATCATATCACTTAATTCTCATTCATACCTACATATGCAAGCATTAGCAGCAGCATTCACGAGGTAGAGATCACAGAAACGGCCAGAGCAAAATCCAAAAAGTGTCAAAAAAGTGTGAGATCAAAAGGAGTGTTGCAAGCATTTTCAGGCCAAAGGGAGAATGTGACCCTCTTCCTTGCCATACCCTGAAGCTAAAGCAACCCTTGCCACGTCCTAAGATCCATCATACCGCGCTGTAAGTTCTTCCAAACTCACCCCTGTACACGAAACATGAACTCTCTATTCTTGCATTGTTTCTCAAAAATGCTAGCATGTTCATACTCCTTGTTTGATTCCTGACGTAACTGCATTATTCAATTCCATTTTTATGCCTTGTATGACAAAACTCGTGCCTAGGGTTTGTATATGTTGTTTTTAGGCGTTTTTTCTACAGGTGAAATTGGGACAAACCATAAGCATAGACGTGATCAGGAGACATGGACGAACACAACCATGGGTTTGGATGGCGTTTTTGAAGCTTAAGGATGATTTTAGGAAAGGCCTATGGAACTTCTTGCGGATAAAATCCGTAGGTAAAAAACCTGCAATTTTTGATGAAGAAGATGATTACGTGCTTGCATCTGATTGGCCATTTCAAAAAGCGCGCGTGTTTTTTTTTATTTCCAGGAATATTTCTTTTATCACATATAATGCTAACTGCCTATTATTATATCAAATGAAACATGCAGCACAGTTGGTTAAGACGTTTGTGTAGTGAACGTTGGGACCTGGGTTCGAATCCCAGGTCCCCCAAAATATTTATTTGTTCTTTTCTTCATATGATCCTATGCAGATTCATCAAAGCACCTCACCATGTACCTCCAGCGCTCAATATGCCAAGTGGCTACAGGCATGCATCCAAACGCCAGGAGATGAACCTCACCATGCACTCAGTCAACCAACAAACACCAGATCCAGAAGTCAACGCAGGCTTGGCTTAATGGGCTGGAATTTCTCCTTCACTCCCAATGCTGGCCCAACACCCTTGGTTTATTTTCCTTTTTTTCATTTTTTCATTTTTTCCTTTTATTTTCTTTAGTAATTATTATTAGCACTATTTAATTAATTAACAAATTAACATTTTCACATTAAAATTCAGAAAACCAAAAAAAAAACTAACATTTTTATTATTATTATTTATTAATTTCACTACTAATTATTTTTGTAAATAAATATGGTTAATTAATTTAGTCTTTTAAAATTAGAGAAACTTTAATTTTTTTCATAATAAATAAAAACAATTTAGAATTAGGTTTTTGCTAATTTTTATTTTCTCTTTATTTCCATTAAAAACATAAAAAACACAAAAAAAAAAAAAACATTTTTTTCTTTTAATTAAATAATTAATTAGTAATTAGGCCTAATTTCATTAATTTAATAAAAAGGACAAATCTCATTCTTTTCTCAAAAAGGGTCAAAACCCTCAGGACGTCCCGATTCATTCTTTCGCGCGCATTTTAGTTTCAATTTGTTATTTTGATTATTTATGTAACTGCTTCCGGAAATGTAATAATTAATTAGAACTTTACCGCTTTATTTACTATTTCTCGCATGCTTATTTTCAAAACGGGTTTTTGTTTTTGGCGATGTATAGACCCGCGCCTTGTAATAGCTAGATTTACCTTTCCGCACTTTATTTCCTGCAACTCATTTAACTGTTAATATGCCTGCAAGAATGTATGAAAAATAAAATCAATCCGTAGCTCACAAATAACATGTACAAGATAAACATAAACTGAAACAACACACAAGCACATGCCACTCCTAGGGTACGCCTCACTGGTTGCCTCGAACGTGGTCATCAATCATAGGGTGTCTTAGAGGTCGCCCTCCTGTCTAAAGATCCAGTTGCCTCGAAACGGTTGCCTCGGATAAAAAGGATCTAGGACGTTAGGGTTACCACTAAGATGTCCTACCATTGCTTCGGTGACCACACATGTCCCGATAATCGAATTGACCCGAATAACTCCAACGATGGTGCTACCTACCTCTCAATGGTGGGATAGCACTGTCTAAAGGACTCTTACACAGCCTAATTCCTTAGAGTAGGTAGATCTCATGGGTACTTGCTCTTTCAAACAAACAAAACAACTTTTCACACTCACACTTTCTAAAAGTTTTCAAACAAATTTTTTATACACTCTTGAGGACAAATACAAGAGTTACTTAGAAATCTTTCAAACGAAACTTTTTCAAAACCCACACACACTTGAAAAGCAAACAAATTTTGAAAACATAAGAGCAAGTACCTAAGAGCCCGTGGATAACCACGGATAGAAAGGGTGCTAACACCTTCCCTTTCTATAAATCTACCTCCCGGACCGAGAGACATCTCGAATAAGGAATTTTGCTGTGCTTTTGTCCTTTCCATATTGGAGAACATAAAAGACGGTGGCGACTCTTGCTTACCGCGACATTTTGCGAAACCAGCTAAAAACAGTCAGTTCTATTTCCACCGATCACACAGTTCTTCGATCATGTGCATCATTGTTTCACCTTCCCGGATTACCAGCTAGTACCTACTATGGAGGAATTTTCTCAGTTGTTGGGGGTACCTATTCTTAATCAGTTACCTTTCAACGGTACGGAAGAACATCCAAAGCCTGAAGAGATTTCTAGAGCTTTGTCTTTATAATGATCTGACATAGTGACAAATTGGGAGACTAGAGGGAGTGTCCAAGGAATTCCGGTTAAGTTTCTATTCAAGAAGGCTTACCATTTTTGGGATACCTTAGATTTACAAGCTTTCGAAGAGGTGGTTGCACTTCTCGTTTACGGGACGGTACTTTTCCCTAATGCGAATTAACTTGTAGATATGAGCACTATTAAGGTTTTTCTGTCTCATAATCCAGTGCCTACATTACTCGGGGATATTCTGCACTCTCTGCATGCTCACACTCTAAAGAGAAGGGGGACCCTCCTGTGTTGCACTCCTCTATTAGCTAGGTGGTTTATTTCGCACCTACCCAGGTCTGTTTTAAAGAACGGGCAGGGTTTGAAATGGTCTCGTAGGTTGATGTCCCTTAAGCATTCAGACATTCATTGGTGTTCACGATTCTCGGAAGATATTACCATCATCGATCATTGTGGTGAATTCCCTAATGTCCCTCTCTTAGGCATTAAGGGAGGAATCACTTACAAACCTTGTTTGGCACTGCGTCAATTTGGTTATGCAAGAAGAGATGGGTCCTCATGACACGCTTATCCAAGGAATCGTCTTCAACTATGAGAATGATGCTCAGGGATACTGCAAAAGGTTCATAAAAGCTTTGGGCATGGTGCATAAAATTGATAGCAAGACACTAGTGCACAAGAACTCCATTCCTCTTAAGCCTTATCTCTGATGGGTACGAGCTCGTGCCCAAAGTCTCATGATGCCTTACCCTGCTGTCCTACCAGTAACTCTGGATCCAGCTATTGAAAGAGATACTACTTCATTTGGTCATCATCCTGACATGCCAACTGATCATGAAGAGTTACAGAAGTCATGGGTTCAACTCAAAGAGGAGCGGGACACGTTTGAAGCTCAGTTCTATGCCAATAAGAAGAAGGTCCTGGAGCTCACTAGGCTACTTCATAAAGAAAGGAACATAAACACCTACATCGCGCCAAAGAGGATGCGCTCCTGGGAGGCCTAGTTTCTTTTTTTCTTTAAGTTTTGTTTTGTTTAATTGTAAGCCTAAAAGGCATTCTTTGTAACAATTCGAACTTATTAATGCAATTAACGTGTGTTTATTTTGGTTAAACAAATCAGAGCCTTTAAGAATCCTTGAAGTCATTGCATACGCATCCCATTCATAGCATCACATAAACAGGTACCATTACAGGTTTCTCATCTTCTTCGCTGTTTATTTCAGTAGAAATGTCTTTCGAACAAAGCATAAAGGATCTTCAGGAACAAAATGCCCAGTTCCAACAGATGTTCGTAAATCTGGAAAAAGGGCAGGAGGATCTAAAGGCCCTCATTATGAAGGAGAAGAAGAAAAAGAAGAAGGTCGCTGGTATTTTGAATATGGGAAGAAGGTTCAGGGGGCCGTTAAAGCAACAAGTCGATCTGACCTCTTCATCCAAAGAAGGGGGAAATCAAGAAGAAGAGACAAGGGAAAAGGATCCCAGTCCTGAAGTTTCTGACAATGGTACAAATTATAATGATGAGCAGTATCCTCCTATTGAGGATAGATACAAGCAGCTGGAAGACCGTCTGAGTGCTATGGAATTCCAGAGGATACACGAGTTGGATTTCAAAGAATTGGGATTGGTGTCAGGAGTGGTTATCCTGCAGAAGTTCAAGGCTCCAATTTTTGCAAAGTATGATGGGGTGTCTTGCCCAAAACTCCATCTCCGCTCCTACGTCAGAAAGATCCAGCCCCACACCGCTGATAGAAATTTATGGGTTCACTTCTTTCAAGACAGTCTATCGAGGACTCAGCTTGAATGGTTCTACCAACTAGAGAGAGCCAATGTCCGAAATTGGGAAGATCTGGCTGCTTCTTTTTATAAGCAGTATCAATACAATGCTGACCTTGCTCCTACTCGTACTCAACTCCAGAGTATGTCCATGGGTGAAATTGAAGGCTTTAAGGACTATGCACAGAAGTGGAGAGACTTAGATGGAAGAGTCCAACCCCGTTGTCTGATAGGGAGTTGGTCGATATGTTTCTCGGGGACACTATCTGGTTCGTTCTTTAACCATTTGACCGGAAGCTTGTCAGCTGGTTTCACCGAGCTAATCCTAACTGGAGAGAGAGTAGAAGTTGGGATTCAGATTGGTAAAATACGGAAGGATGCCTCCCCGAGTTCGATAAAGAAGCCTTTTACTGGTAAGAAGGAAGCCAGTGCCATCTATAGTCCGAGAGGCCAAAGCATAGCTGAACACCATCATACAGTAAGTGCCGTAATGATACATAGGCCTGCAGTTTCTCCATAATGCAACATTCAACAAAGGGCGGAAAGACCACAACGGCATTTTACCCGGATCAACATGATGTTGGCTGAAGTTCTACCCCATTTACTGAGATCCAACTTGGCAACCTTGAAAGAGGCTCCCAAGAATCCGAACACCACATCTCCCCGATATAATCCAAATGCTCGGTGTGCCTATCATTCTGAGAGTCTTGGCCATGACACCAACGACTGCTGGGCTCTGAGAAATAAGGTACAGGATCTGATCAAAGCCAAGGAGATTGAGTTCGATGCTCTGGAAAAGCCCAATGTTATAACTGCTCCCTTGCCTAAGCACGGTCGTGGAGTTAATGTTGTTGATACCGATCTGTTTGTGACCTTAGTGGATGAAGTTTCTACTCCTCTTATGACGGTTAAGAAGAATTAATTAGCGGCCGGTTTATTTCCGGGTTATGGTGAAGGTTGCCACATGTGTTCATTTCTTTCTTCTGGTTGCGATTTGCTGAAGTCAGGTGTTCAGCGCCTGATTGACAGCAGAGAAATTTTGTTCGAGAAAACTTTGATTCCCGTTTGTTGTACCCCAAAATTTTCCCTCCCATATTCTTCAAGATTTGGCAAGATCAAGCTTCAAAATCCCTCAAGGATTGCACAATCCAATTGCCTCCTAACACAGTCAAAATTAGGGTTTTGGTTCTTACAAAGAAATTGAGGTTTTCAAGGGTCCAATCAAGTCCCATATGCCTATATACATTGTCAAGCATCCATATGTCAAGTTTCAAGACTCACAGCATCAAGTTGCACAATCAAAAGCCCTAATTGCTTCACAGTCAACTGCAGGGGCAAAATGGTCATTTGACAGTCAAAAGTCAAAATTTTTGGTCAACGTCTTATTTTGAAGCCACAATCATCATTTGATCAATTCTTGATCATGATTCCACAGGCATGGCTCAAAAAGTCTCAAGATGCAAAAGTTTCTATTTTTGGACAGTTGAAAAGTCAACTGCAACTTGACCAAGGCATAACTTTTTCATGGTTTATCATAAAAATCCCATCCAATGCTCATTTTGAAGGGGATGACATTTCCTACAACTCATCTTCACACTCCAAGTCCAATAAATGCTCTCACAAAAAGTTATCAATTTCAACATTATAGGTCATTTTCAAAAGTCAACAAAAAGGCACTTTAAGTCAAAGACCATAACTTGAGATTGGTAAATCAAAATGACATGGGACAAAAGTCATTGGTTAGAGGACTTCAAGACCTTTCCAAAATGTCCAAGAACATGTTCATATCTTCAAAATTGAGCAAGATGTGCATTGGAGAAGTTGGGAAATTTTTGGGAACTTTCAAAAGTCAACTTTGCCTAAAACACTTCATTTTTGCTAATGGGCCTCAAATTCTTTCTTGAATCATTACCCAAGGCCTATGCACGACCCATTGAACTTAATTTGATTTATTTTCTAATTTTTAATTAATTAATTAAATTTATATTAATATTAATTCATTTAATTGGTTTTAATTATAGTAAAATTCAAAGATATGCTTTTTAGATCTTTTTGTGCAGCAAATATGACTAGGGCAAGCTGGCAACTCGTATGCACCTCAAAGGCATCAAAAAAATACATGATTGGCAAGGTTTCATGAAAGAAAAGATTGAAAAAGATATGATTGGCAATCAAATATTCAAGTCATAATGCCATGGACTTTTGGCCTTATTCTAACCTAAATTCATTCACATATATGTGCTGAAGGAAACCCTAAAGCTAGACACGAAGAAGCTGCCACAAAAACACATAGCCAATTTGCAAAAATTCAAGAAACCTTGGAAAACTGAAATCAATATTGCAGCGTGATTCAAAGCTTGTTCTGGTTTCTAATAGATTGCTGACACTTCCAGGAACGCGTAGGGATCCAAATCACACGTTAACACCCAAGAAATTGCCCAGAACAGATTCACGGTTCACCTTTATTTTTCATAATCGAAACTTGTATCTCATGAGCATTTAACATGTTTGATTGTTTGTTTTGCATTGTTTGAACATACAGGAACCTTTTGGTATGGTTTAATTGTACTGAAACTCACAGAATCACAATTCACCATGAATGGATTTTAGGGTTTTCGAGTTTTCAAAATAGGGCTTTCTTGTTGAGGAAAAATTAGACCTTGAGACCTATACAGTTAAATTCAGAAGCTCAATACGAACTGAATGGAATCATCACGCCCTTTTTATATTGTCCCTAACTCTAGTCGCTATTTTTCGTGGTTATGGTTAGTGGGGGTTTAAAACCCCCGCTATCTTGTTTTCTTTTTACAGGTTCAACGAAGAAGGAGATGGCGTGGCAGTGCATGGTTGGGTAGTTCAAATCTGGCGCGCTTTATTTTGTTTTATACCATTATGATTGTTTTTCTTATATAATAATTATTGTCCACTTATATTACAAACGCGTTTGAATGGTTCAGTGGCAAAGGCACAATGGCAAGGAACGTTGGGACCTGGGTTCGATTCCCAGGTCCCCCATATAATTCTTTCTATTTTTCACAAAGTGTTCACATGCAGCATATGCCCAGAACTCCTTCCTACACCCTCACGCGTTAGCTTGCCAGATGGCCTTGATCAACAATCCAATGGCCACAAAATGAAGTCCATGATGCACTCCAGTCAACCAGCATGCACACAATCATGAAAGTCAACAAGGCTTGGATTTCTCTTGGGCCTGAATTCCAGCAATACACCTCCACTTTAGGCCATCACACCCCTTTGGTTTGCATATTTAAATTTTATTTTCTTTTCTTTTTAATACTTTTAATTGTTTTAATTATAATTAATTCACCACAAATAATTTTTCCTAATAAAAATCAGAAACTCAAAAATGTTTTTTTAATTATTTATTAAATTTGCCATTAATATATTTTTGTAAATGAATAACTAACAATTACCTTAGTTTAATTTAGGTTTATATTTTAATCTTTTTTTCTTAACAAATAAAAATTACATAGAATTAGGTTTTGACATTTTTTTTATCATATTTTATTAATCATCATTATTACTATTTGTTAATTATTATTTTTGTAAATAAACATGTAAATTAATTAATTAACTTAAATTATGTTAACCTTAATATTTTCTTAATAATTAAAATAGACTTAGAATTAGGGTTTTCTCTTGATTTTTATTTTCTTTATTCCATAATAAATACAAAAAACATAAACAAACATTTTCTTTTCCAATTAAATAAATAATTAGGTCTTAATTTAATTTAATTTCTCAAAAGGGTCCAAAACCCTCGGACGTTCAGTTTAATTTATTCGCGCACTATTTTCTTATTTGATTATTATGTAACTGTTCAAGGATGTAATAGTAATTAGGTTTATTGCGTTTATTTACTTTCCGCATCTTTATCAAAAATGGGTCTTTGTATTTTGGCGATGTATAGACCCGCGCCTTGTAATAGCGTAGCTTTTACCTTTCCGTATTTTTATTTTTCGCACTCTTAAACTGCTAAATTGCATGAAAGAATGTATGGTAATTAAAAACAACTCGTAGCTCACAATGCCATGATCAAAGATAAAACATAACATGAAAACAACACACAATGAACACACCACTTCTGGGGTACGCCTCACTCGTTGCCTTCGAAACGTGGTCGTCAAGTATAGGACGTTTTAGCGGTCGCTCTTATGTCCAAGATCCAGTTGCCTCGAAACAGTTGCCTCGAAACGGTTGCCTCGGATTAAAAAGGATCTAGGACATTAGGGTTACTTTTAAGGTGTCCTACCATTGCTTCGGTGACCACACTGTCCCTACAATCGAATTGACTCGAACACCTCCAACGGTGGTGCTACCTACCCCTCAATGGTGGGATGGCACTATCTTAAGGACTCTTACACAGCCTAATTCCTTAGGGTAGGTAGATGACTCATGGGTACTTGCTCTCTTCAAAAAAACAAACAAAACATCTTTTCACACTGACACTTTCAAAAGTTTTCAAAACAAATTTTTCATACACTCTTGAGGACAGATACAAGAGTCACTTAGAAATCTTTCAAAAACGAAACTTTTTCAAAACCCACACACATTTGAAAAGCAAACATCTTTTGAAAACATAAGAGCAAGTACCTAAGATCCCGTGGATAACCACGGATAGAAAGGGTGCTAACACCTTCCCTTTCTATAAATCTACCTCCCGAACCGAGAGACATTCTCAATAAGGAATTTTGTTGTACTTTTGTCCTTTCCATGTTGGAGAAAATAAAAGACGGTGGCGACTCTTGCTTACCGCGACATACGCGATCCAGCTTTAAACAGTCAGTTCTATTTCCATCGATCACAGAACTGGCGACTCTGCTGGGGAAATCTTTAAAGTGAGGTGTACCTTAGGATAGATCATACTTGTGTTTTCAATTGCTTTGTTTTGTTTGCTTTATTATTGTGGGCATTATCTTGGAGTTTCATAGATCCTAACCCGGATCTGGGGATACCCTATTAGGTAGCATAAGCTGTGAGGGACCTGTCCGGCGTAGACCGACACGGGTGAAGCAGTGGCTACGTTGGTGTGGCACCTTGGTTTGTACCGATATCCCTTGTGTTGCAACGAGGAGAATATGGGTCTTCTGAGGAGTCATTAAGCACCAACCGACCTTAGAACCCTAATTTGACCCAACTTGGCCATAGAACAGTAGCAGTATGCTACACCCATTGAGGCTAAACTCTCGCGATGGTTCTGGCCGCAAGAAAAGATTGCGATGCTGGAGTTATAATTAATTGAGGGTAGTCAGTGATATTGGGATCCTCTAGAACCCGGTTACTTTTGATAGGACAGGTCTTAACCAACAAACTGAAAGAGGGTAGTACCTAAACTTCATGCTGGCCTAAACCCTAAGGGCTGTCTTGTGTGACTTGTGTGCCTTATCATGTTTGCCTTTGTGAATATTTGTGGTGTGCTTTACCATGACATCATACCATCATGGACATTGCATGCATCCTGCATAAGGACTGACCCATTTTAAAGACAAGAGGGTTTCATCTTTGCTCTGTTTTGTAGGACATCATGATGCATGTGCGAAGGAAAACTATCTGGTTCAATTTTGTTCACCCACCTGAGTTGCTTGAAGAATTGGTTAGCAGAATTCAAACACCACTTCTTTCATCCAGAGGCATGGTTCTCTTCTCGGTTTAGTCACTGCAAAGTGGGACCAACAATTGACGAGTGTCCTGACCCAGTTTTATGATCCCTTGTATAACTGCTTCACCTTTCAAGACTTCCAGCTGGTCCCTACCCTGGAAGAATTCTCTGATTTGCTGGGTATCCCTATCTTGGATCAGACTCCCTTCACTGGTTGGGAAAAGACTCATAGGCTTGAGGAGATTGCTGCAGCCCTTCCTTTGACCACCAAAGAGGTAATGGACAACTGGGTGACTAGAAGCAGAGTTAAGGGTTTCTTGGCCAAGTTTCTGATCGGTAAAGCTAACAGTTTCTGGAATGACTTAGACTTCATGGCGTATGAAGACATTCTGGCTCTCTTAATCTATGGTCTAGTCTTGTTTCCTAATCCTGATAACTTCATTAATGTCAATGCCATAAAGATCTTCATGTCTCGGAACCCTGTGCCCACTCTCTTGAGTGATATCCTGCAACAACTCTATGCTCGTACTGCCCGAAGACGAGGAACTCTTTGGTGTTGTATTCCTTTGTTGGTAAGGTGGTTTATTTCGCACCTCCCTAAGTTCGTGCTGAAGAACAAAGAAGGAAGAGGCTGGGCTCATAGGTTAATGTCTCTCACTGATAATGACATCATTTGGACTTTCAGGGGTTTGGATGAGGTAGCTGTTATTGATCGTTACGGAGAATATCCTAATGTTCTTTTGATTGGTACCCAAGGAGGAATCTCTTATAATCCATGTCTAGCTCTCCGCCAGTTTGGAAGAGCCAGAAGAGCAGGGCCTCATGAGATGTTGGTGCCTCACATCAGTTTTGAGTTTCAGGTAGATAGTGACGAGCTGCGTCGTAGGTTCATCAAGGCTTGGGACAGAATTCACAAAGCTGACCCACATGAATTGGGACCAAAGACTTCTCTACCTATGGAATCCTACTACAGATGGGTCCGCATCCGTGCTCAGAATTTAGGTATGCCATATGAAGCTGTCAGACCCATCATTCTTGAATATCTTGATAGAGACGGGGCTCCTCCAACTGTTCTCCCTCCTCAGATACCTACTGATGTTGATACACTAAAGAGGTCTTGGGCACAATTACAAAAAGAACGGGATTCTTATCGAGAAAAGTTTAACGAGCAGGAAATGAAGATCCAAAAGCTGACAAAGCAATTGGAGAATGAGCGTGCCTTGAATGACTACATCCGTACTGAGAAAAAGAGACCCTGGGATCACTGATGAGCTTTGGATGTTCTTTCACAGTTTTATTTCCCTTTTCAGTATTTCCATTTTATGTAATGCCTAAGGGCAATCTGTTGAACAATTTAAATTCCAAAGTTTAAATCTAATAAAGTGTGTTCCTTTTTGTTTACAAAGTTGAATCCCGATTGTCTTTGAAAACATAAATCATACGCATTCCATTCATCATGTGCATCACAGGTACTCTTCTTTTCAGGTTGCTTAATGTTCTTCGCTGTTTATTTCAGCAGCCATCATGAATCCTGAATCATCTACTGAGCAATCCATCAAGGCCCTCCAGGCTCAGAACGTCCAGTTCCAAGAGTTGATCATGAGTTTAGCCCAAGGTCAAGAGGAATTGAAGGCTCTGCTGGTCAAGAAGAAGAAGAAGAGAACTGTACTATTCAACACTGGCCGGAGGTTTGGCAACGCACTGCAAAATGAGGCTGACCAAGCTGGTTCTTCTGTAGGGAAAGGCAGTCCCCAAGGGGGAAGGGTTCCTAGTCCTGTGGTCTCTGAAAATGAGACTGATTTCAATGAAGAGCAGTACCCTCCCGCTGAAGACAAGTACAAGCAGTTAGAGGATCGTCTGAATGCCATGGAAATTCAACAAGTGCCTGGGTTGGATTTTGGAGACCTGGGTCTATCTTCTGGTGTGGTGATCCCACATAAGTTCAAAGCACCATCTTTCGCAAAGTATGACGGGGCGTCCTGCCCTAAGCTACATCTCAGATCTTATGTGCGGAAGATCCAACCACATACTGTGGACAAGAACTTATGGATCCATTTCTTCCAGGAGAGTCTTTCAGGGACTCATCTCGAATGGTTCTATCAGCTGGATGGAACCAAGATTCGTAACTGGGAGGACTTGGCTACTGCTTTTTATAGGCAGTATCAGTACAATGTCGACCCCGCTCCTACACGTACCTAACTCCAGGGTATGTCGCTAGGATCGGGAGAAGGTTTTAAAGAGTACGCGCAGAAGTGGAGGGACCTGGCTGGCAGGGTGCAGCCACCGTTGACCGATCGTGAACTAGTGGACATGTTCTTGGGGACCCTATCTGGTCCATTCTTCAATCATCTCATTGGCAATTCTTCAACAAGGTTTACAAACCTCATTCTGACAGGAGAGAGGATAGAAGCTGGGATGAAATCAGGGAAGATACAGAAAGGTGCGTCCTCAAGTTCTGAGAAGAAGCCTTTCAAGAAGGAAGCCAGTGTTGTGTATGGCCCCAGGAGGCAAAACAAACCGGAACGCCGCCAAGTTGTCAACGCGGTGGTAATTGCAAAGCCTGTTGCCGCTCCTCGGCAACCTAACCAACCAAGGGGTGAGAGGCCAGAAGAGAATACACTCGGATTAGTATGACCTTGTCGCAGATCTTGCCGCAACTGCTATCCACCAACTTGGTAACCGTCAGAGAAGCTCCGAAGGCGGTAAACACAACCTCTCCGAAGTACAATCCCAACGCCCGTTGTGCTTATCACTCTGATAGCCCGGGGCATTCTACTGATGATTGCTGGGCCCTGAGGAATAAGGTCCAGGACCTTATCGATGCCAAGGAAATACAATTTGAGGCGCCCGAAAGGCCCAACGTTGTGACTGCTCCTATGCCCCAGCATGGAGTAAATGCTATTGAGGAATATCTATAAGTAGGCTCTGTGGATGAGATTGTTACTCCTTTATTGACTGTCAAGAGGAACCTGTTGCTAGCCGATTTATTTCCGGGTTGTAGCAAGGGTTGCCTTCTATGTGCTGTTTCACCTTCTGGTTGTCCGTTGTTGAAGTCAGGCGTCCAAAACCTGATGGATAGCAAAGAGATCTTGTTCAAGAACACCTTTGTTCCTATTGTTCCTACCGAAGAAGTATCTGTTGTCACCATCTTCAATAATCCTACCAAGGCTCCCCCGAGGAAGCCAGTCAAAATCATGTCTGTTGCACCTATCATCATTACAGTTCCGGGGCCCCTCCCCTATAAATCTGACAAGGCTGTCCCATGGCACTATGGGGCAGATGTGTATGTGCTCGGAGTAAAGCAGGAGTTCAACACTAGTACCGGCATCGGTAACATCACCGGTCCCGCTAAAGTTACTCGCAGTGGCAGGCTCTTCTCGCCTGACATTGCGCCACCAGTCATCCGAAGACCTCTTATCATCACGCCTACAAGTGCACCTGTTTCCCCCCCTGATCAAGTTTCTACCCCTGCTGCCGAGTCATCTAACACTCGGGGCAAAGGGATTGCTGATATGCCTGCCCAGATGGAGGCACCAAAGACTGTTAGTGTTGAAGCCTCCCAGCAAGAGATGGAGGAAATTCTCAAGATCATCAAGAAGAGTGATTTCAACGTCGTTGAACAGCTGGGGCATACCCCCTCGAAGATCTCTATGCTATCACTATTGTTGTGCTCGGAGGCCCATGCCAAGGCCCTGATTTCATTCCTAAAGACGGCCCATGTGCCACAAGAAACATCGACTGATCAATTTACTGATTGTGTGGCCAACTTGACCGTTGATAATGGGTTGGGTTTCTCTGATGCTGATCTGACCGCCAAGGGAAAGAACCACAATGATGCCCTGCATGTCTCCATTGAATACAGGGGCACTACTCTTGCACATGTGTTGGTAGACACCGGTTCTTCACTGAACGTACTGCCCAAGAAGGCCTTAGACAGGTTGGACTGTGAGGGTTTGGAGTTGAAGCCTAGTAACATTATTGTCCGGTCCTTTGACGGGTCAAAGAAGATGGTACATGGTGAAGTGGACATTCCAATCCGGGTTGGTTCTCAAGTCTTTGACTCAACATTCTATGTGATGGACATCCGACCATCCTATTCTTGTTTGTTGGGTCGTCCTTGGATCCACAAGGCTGGGGCTGTGACCTCCACTCTACACCAAAATCTTAAGTACCCTGTCAGAGGGAAGATTGTTACAGTGCAGGGGGGGGAAGAATACATGGTTAGTCATCTTAACTCGTACCGGTATATAGAGATGGACGGGGAGTTCATTGAAACCCCCTTTCAACATTTTGAAGAGGTGCCTCCAACATTGGCGGCAGCTGAGACAGTGATTGAAGAAGACTCTCCTTTGAAGATGGCTTCCTTGAAAGACGCCCGGGCTGTGATTGAAAAAGGTGAATGTGCAAACTGGGGCAGACTTCCTGATTTTACACCAAAGACTGACAAGTTTGGGTTGGGTTTCAATGCAGAGGCTCAAAAGGCTGTGCGCAAAGCAAGGATCGGGAGACCTCCTGTGTTCATCACCAATCCGGGAGTGAATGCTATTGAAGGCGATGCAGAGGAATCTGAGTTCGATAGCTGGATTTACCCGACGACCGACGGTGGACTGAACAATTGGACTGCAAAAGACTACATACCTGTTACTTTTGTTACTCAGTAATGAATTCCTTTGTTTTTTAAATTTGTAACGAACAATAATGTGAAACTTTATGGCCCGGTGTCTTACTCGGGGCACCTTGGCTTCATTTGTGAGGGCTTATTACTTGTCATTTCCATATATCATGAATAAAAACATTGGACGTTTTTAGCATTTCAAATCTTGTGCTCCTTTTCTTTCTTTATATATTGCAAAACAGCTATATTTACACACACTCACCTATACAGGTTTCAATCCACTCTGGATCTCACTGGTAACGACTCTACTACTGCCAGTTATGACTTCGAAAATCCGATCAACTTAGCCGAAGACGAAGGTGAAGATGATTGCGAAGTGCCTGGTGAGCTTGCAAGACTGTTACTTCAGGAAGAGAGGGCCATTCAGCCACATGAAGAGCCAGTGAAAACGATAAACCTGGGTACTGAGACAGATAGAAAGGAAGTTAAGATTGGTGCCAATCTAGAGCCCAGCGTAAAACAACGGTTGATTCAGATGTTGCATGATTATGTGGAAATCTTTGTCTGGTCCTACGAAGACATGCCTGGGTTGGATACCGATATTGTGGTTCATCACCTGCCTACCAAGGAAGACTGCCCTCCGGTTAAACAGAAGGTCCGCCGTATGCGCCCAGAGATGTCCGAGAAAATCAAAGCTGAGGTTATGAAACAATTTGATGCCGGGTTTCTAGCAGTGACTTCTTACCCTCAGTGGGTTGCCAACGTGGTTCCGGTGCCGAAGAAAGATGGTAAGGTCCGAATGTGTGTTGATTACAGGGATCTGAACAGGGCGAGCCCCAAGGATGACTTCCCCCTGCCTCACATCGATGTTCTGGTTGACAATACTGCTCAGCACAAGGTGTTCTCCTTCATGGATGGTTTTTCAGGTTATAATCAGATCAAGATGGCTCCGGAAGATATGGAAAAGACTACCTTCGTTACTCAGTGGGGCACCTTCTGTTACAAGGTCATGCCTTTTGGGTTGAAAAATGCTGGGGCAACCTACCAACGTGCCATGGTTGCTTTATTTCATGGCATGATCCACCATGAGATTGAAGTGTATGTCGATGATATGATTGCAAGGTCCCAAACTAAGGAGGAACACCTTGACCATCTGCAGAAGCTGTTTGACCGTCTGAAGTTGTACAAGCTGAGGTTGAACCCAAACAAGTGCACATTTGGGGTAAGATTTGGAAAGTTGCTAGGCTTCGTCGTGAGCGACAAAGGTATTCAAGTGGACCCTGCCAAGGTTAAAGCCATACAAGAGATGCCAGTTCCCAAGACAGAGAAAGAAGTCAGAGGCTTTCTAGGACGTTTGAATTATATTGCCAGATTCATCTCGCATCTAACTGCTACCTGTGAACCAATCTTCAAGCTGCTGAAGAAAGATCAAATAGTACGTTGGAATGATGAATGTCAGGCCGCTTTCGACAGAATCAAAGAGTATCTCCAAGAACCACCCATTCTTATGCCACCGGTTGAAGGGAGACCTCTAATACTATACCTGACAGTACTTGACAGCTCAATGGGGTGTGTGCTGGGGCAGCATGACGAGTCTGGTCGAAAAGAGCACGCCATTTATTACCTTAGCAAAAAGTTTACCGACTGTGAGACCCAATACTCACTGCTCGAGAAAACTTGTTGCGCTTTAGTATGGGCTGCTCGCCGGTTGAGACAGTATATGCTGACTCACACTACTCTGTTGATTTCAAAAATGGATCCGATCAAGTACATATTCGAAAAGCCTGCTCTGTCTGGAAGAATAGCAAGATGGAAAATGATCTTGACGGAATACGACATCAAGTACACGGCTCAGAAAGCAATCAAGGGAAGTGTATTGGCAGATCATTTGGCACACCAGGCAATGGACGACTATCAGTCAATGAACTTTGAATTTCCTGACGAGAGCATCATGGTAGTGACTGATTGTGAAGTACCTGGACCGGATGAAGGACCTGAGGAAGGATCCCGATGGTCTTTGCACTTTGACGGAGCCTCCAACGCTTTGGGTAACGGTATCGGCGCTGTGATCATATCCCCCAAAGGCACTCATACTCCACTTACTGCCCGGCTATGTTTCAACTGCACCAACAACATGGAGGAGTATGAGGCATGCATCATGGGTCTTCAAGCTGCGTTGACTTAAGGATCAAGTTTTTGAGTGTCTTCGGAGATTCCGCTCTCGTGATCAATCAGATCAAAGGCGAGTGGGATACGAAACACCCAAACCTTATTCCTTACAAAGAGTGTGTGTTGACATTGATCCCCCATTTCACAGAGATAACTTTTGAACACTTCCCAAGAGAGGAGAATTAGTTGGCGGACGCGCTGGCTACGATGTCTTCTATGTTCAAAGTCAAATGGGATAACGAGGCTCCCCGGATCATTATCTGGAAATTGGATGAACCTGCATATTGCTGCAATCTTGAAGTTGAAGAGGTAACTCAAAAACCCTGGTATCATGAGGTGAAGAGGTATCTGGAAGCTCAAGAATACCCCGAGGGTGCATCCATCAATGACAAGAAGTTTCTGAGAAGGTTCGGTGCAAAGTTCTTCCTCAGCAACGGCATTCTCTACAAGCGAAACCATGATTCAACCTTACTGTGTTGTATGGATAAGACTGAAGCAGAAAAGATCATGGCAGAACTGCATGAAGGTACCTTCGGAACGCATTCCAGTGGACATACCATGGCAAAGAAAATCCTTCGGGCGGGATACTTCTGGTCCACAATGGAAGCCGACTGTTACCAACATTCTCGGACGTGTCATAAGTGTCAGATTTATGCAGATAAGGTGCATGTTCCTCCAGCCCCTCTGAATGTCTTGACTGCATCTTGGCCTTTTGCAATGTGGGGCATTGATATGATCGGCGAGATTAAACATACAGCATCCAACGGGCATCGCTTCATCCTGGTGGCGATCGATTACTTTACAAAGTGGGTTGAAGCAGCTTCCTATGCTACGGTAACCAAGAACGTCGTGGCACGGTTCATTCGACACAACCTGGTCTGTCGATACGGCGTCCCGGAAAGGATCATTACGGACAATGGTACCAATCTTAATAACAAGATGATCATTGAGCTATGCGAGCAATTCAAGATACAGCACCACAACTCTTCTCCCTACCGGCCGAAGATGAATGGGGCTGTAGAAGCAGCAAATAAGAATATTAAGAAGATTGTGCAGAAGATGACAGTGACCTATAAAGATTGGCACGAGATGTTACCGTTCGCTCTTCATGGGTACCGTACCTCAGCAAGAACGTCAACCGGGGCAACTCCCTTTTCCTTGGTCTACGGCATGGAGGAAGTCTTGCCGATTGAAGTCCAGATACCCTCTCTCCGGATAATGAAGGATGCAGGTTTGAGCGAAGATGACTGGATCCAGACTCGACTGGATCAATTAAACCTAATTGACGAAAAGAGACTCACTGCTATTTGTCATGGTCAAACGTATCAAAAACGGATGATCAGGGCATTTAACAAGAAAGTCAGACCACAAGAGTATCAAGTTGGGGACCTGGTAATCAAGCGCATCATTCTTCC
The DNA here is from genome assembly GCA_948472305.1 of Vicia faba. Classification (NCBI taxonomy): domain Eukaryota; kingdom Viridiplantae; phylum Streptophyta; class Magnoliopsida; order Fabales; family Fabaceae; genus Vicia; species Vicia faba. The sequence continues at coordinate 701,901,569 of OX451739.1, read as the reverse complement.
TCAAAGTGATCCCAGGGGCAAATGGACCCCCACATACGAAGGGCCATTTGTGGTTAAACATGTCTTCTCAGGAGGAGCCATGATTCTAACCACCATGGATGGCGACGACCTTCCTCACCCCGCCAATGCAGACATAGTAAAAAGATACTATACATGATAAAAGACCCGCTATGTTGACATACCTAGGGAAAAATTAGGGCTTCCCGGCGAACCAAAAGGGTTCAGGCAAAAATAAGGGATGAAATGAAAAAATCTGTACACCTGGCAAGTCGAAAACCTGAAAAGGCGGCTTGGGCAAAAATGGGTATCCCGGTGGACTGAAAACCCGAAAGGGCGGTCCAGGCAAAAGTTAGGGATTAAAGCGTAATAATATGTCTCATTGAATCACCTTGCATCCAGAATCCGGTATCAACATCAAGTTCAGACGGCATCGATCAATCAGCTTCATCTTCAACTAAGCAGCCAAGTGATGAGACACTCGAAGATATAAAGGCAATAGCGGAGTTGGAACCCAGTGGGATTATTCATTTCACATAGCTGTTTTGTTTTCCTTTTCACAAAATTGTATAAACTCTGTTTGTTCGGCGGCGTTCTCTTACTAGGACGTCAGCCTCTTGTACATAAACGCCTATTTACAGGCAAATTCAAAAAATCAATACAAATTCATTTTTCAGACCAATGGCCAATTGTTTTTTCCTTTTTCTGTTTTGTTTTGTAAAAAACGTCCAATGTTCAATTGTGATATATGCATTTGACACTAATTGTTAACTCATAAATATTTGCATGCGAAACAAAGGATTAATTATAGGTGACATCAGAAACAGGGGCAATAATGAGTTGTCTAAACGATCTAATTGCTCTGTCCACCAAGGTATTAAGGTAAGTTCGGCTGAAGAACGTAACCAAGATACCTCCACTCCCCAGAGTAAGACCAGAATCAACAATACCTCTCCCCCGAGCAGAGTTGGTCTCTCGTCAGCCCTGAAAAGGCACAGTATCTCCAGCAAGTCAGCAACACTCTCCCCAAGCAGAGTTAGTCTACTGTCAGCCTTAAGGAAGTTGGGTATCCCCAGAAGGTCTCAACATTCCCCAGCAGAGTGTACAGACATCCCTAACAAGCATCCCCGGCAGTCTTAATATAAGATTGTTCCCCGGCGGTATACCGGACATCCAGTGGAGCCATTCCCCAGTCCAATCTGAAAAGTTTCCCCAGGAGAGCTCAATCAATCTCCCCGATAGATTCATGAAGCTTTTCCCCAGTAGATTCTGGAAGCTTATCACCTGCAGAATACGAACGCACCTCCCCGGTTTTATTCAAAGGTTATTTCCCCACCAGGATATAACTGGGTTTTCCTCAGCCAATTGCCACGGAAAGATCGTCCCCGACGAAGTCTTCCTATCCCCAGCGGAGTTCATCAAATCTTCCAACAGAGCTCAACAATGGTATCCCCAGGGAAGTTATCGTCAAACCTCAGCGAAGTATCTCTTCCCACAGAGTATTCCCCGCAGAGTAATCTCCTCAAACAAGTTTATTCACCAACGGGATCATCTTCTCCCACCGGTATATCCTTGCAACCATCATCCCTAGCGGAAATGAAGAACTCTACTCTTCAAACATCAACCCAGGATTCAAGCTCCCGGAATTCGTCAAGGATTTATTTTCCTGGACAAAAACACATTCATAAACATCACATCATCATACCTTATAGCATGCATATACGCATCATGAACATACAATCTCAGTCATCTCATGACATCATGTATTTCATACATCATGACAGCGCATACAACTAACGTTTTGTCTTTTCAGGACAAAGGTCAATACAAAGATGATCACTATCAATTGTCGCAATTCCAGATTCGATACCTGTATCTAGCCAGGGTATATCTGTGAGCGATTACCTGTGGATTCGACACCTGTATCTAGCCAGGGCATATCTGCATTCCAGACTCGATTCTTGTATCCAGCCAGGGCACGTCTGAAGAGTTTGAAGATTCGATTCCTGTATCCAGCCAGGGCATATCTGTTGACGACTATTCCGGACTCAATTCCTGTATCCAACCAGGGCACGTCTGAAGAGTTTGAAGATTCGATTCCTGTATCCAGCCAGGGCATATCTGTTGACGACTATTCCGGACTCGATTCCTGTATCCAGCCAGGGCACGTCTGAAGAGTTTGAAGATTCGATTCCTGTAACCAGCCAGGGCATATCTGTTGACGACTATTCCGGATTCGATTCCTGTATCCAGCCAGGGCACGTCTGAAGAGTTTGAAGATTCGATTCCTGTATCCAGCCAGGGCATATCTGTTGACGACTATTCCGGACTCGATTCCTGTATCCAGCCAGGGCACGTCTGAAGAGTTTGAAGATTCGATTCCTGTATCCAGCCAGGGCATATCTGTTAATGACTAATTCCGGACTCGATTCCTGTATCCAGCTAGGGCACGTCTGAAGAGTTTGAAGATTCGATTCCTGTATCCAGCCAGGGCATATCTGTTGACGACTATTCCGGACTCGATTCCTGTATCCAGCCAGGGCACGTCTGAAGAGTTTGAAGATTCGATTCCTGTATCCAGCCAGGGCACGTCTGAAGAGTTTGAAGATTCGATACCTGTATCCAGCCAGGGCACATCTACATAAAGAGTTTGAAGATCAACCCCTGTAACAGGCCATGTAATTATCTTTCTTTCTCAGGTACGCAAATTCTCGCTAAGGAATCTCTTACGCGATCGACACCTAGATGGCATCTATAAGCCCATCCACATACCAACAGTCCCTAGATGGCATCTATAAGCCCATCCTCTTATCCATCATCTCTCCAAATGGCATCTGTAAGCCCATTCCCACCATCACACTGTTGACATTCTACTATGCGAGTGCAAATTTCTGGGCACTTTAGTGTTCAATCATCTTCCACCCTCGGATTATGAAAGGCACGCCAGCCAATCTACATCCTCGGGTCTAAGAAGATTGAACAGGGGCAACTGTTGTACCCCAAAATTTGCCCTCCCATATTCTTCAAGATTTGGCAAGATCAAGCTTCAAAATCCCTCAAGGGTTGCACAGTCCAATTGCCTCCTAACACAGTCAAAATTAGGGTTTTGGTTCTTACAAAGAAATTGAGGTTTTCAAGGATCCAATCAAGTCCCATATGACTATATACATTGTCAAGCATCCATATGTCAAGTTTCAAGACTCACAGCATCAAGTTGCACAATCAAAAGCCCTAATTGCTTCACAGTCAATTGCAGGGGCAAAATGGTCATTTGACAGTCAAAAGTCAAAAAATTTGGTCAACATCTTATTTTGAAGCCACAATCATCATTTGATCAATTCTTGATCATGATTCCACAGGCATGGCTCAAAAAGTCTCAAGATGCAAAAGTTTCTATTTTTGGACAGCTGAAAAGTCAACTGCAACTTGACCAAGGCATAACTTTTTCATGGTTTATCATAAAAATCCCATCCAATGCTCATTTTGAAGGGGATGACATTTCCTACAACTCATCTTCACACTCCAAGTCCAAGAAATGCTCTCACAAAAAGTTATCAATTTCAACATTATAGGTCATTTTCAAAAGTCAACAAAAAGGCACTTTAAGTCAAAGACCATAACTTGAGATTGGTAAATCAAAATGACATGTGACCAAAGGCATTGGTTATAGGACTTCAAGACCTTTCCAAAATGTCCAAGAACATGTTCATAGATTCAAAATTGAGCAAGATATGCATTGGAGAAGTTGGGAAATTTTTGGGAACTTTCAAAAGTTAACTTTGCCTAAAACACTTCATTTTTGCTAATGGGCCTCAAATTCTTTCTTGAATCATTACCCAAGGCCTATGCACGACCCATTGAACTTAATTTGATTTATTTTCTAATTTTTAATTAATTAATTGAATTTATATTAATATTAATTCATTTAATTGGTTTTAATTATAGGAAAATTCAAAGATATGCTTTTTAGATCTTTTTGTGCAGCAAATATGACTAGGGCAAGCTGGCAACTTGTATGCACCTCAAAGGCATAAAAAAAATCCATGATTGGCAAGGTTTCATGAAAGAAAAGATTGAAAAAGATATGATTGGCAATCAAATATTCAAGTCATAATGCCATGGACTTTTGGCCTTATTCTAACCTAAATTCATTCACATATATGTGCTGAAGGAAACCCTAAAGCTAGACACGAAGAAGCTGCCACAAAAACACATAGCCAATTTGCAAAAATTCAAGAAACCTTGGAAAACTGAAATCAATATTGCAGCGTGATTCAAAGCTTGTTCTGGTTTCTAATAGATTGCTGACACTCCCAGGAACGCGTAGGGATCCAAATCACACGTTAACACCCAAGAAATTGCCCAGAACAGATTCACGGTTCACCTTTATTTTTCGTAATCGAAACTTGTATCTCATGAGCATTTAACATGTTTGATTGTTTATTTTGCATTGTTTGAACATACAGGAACCTTTTGGTATGGTTTAATTATACTGAAACTCACAGAATCACAATTCACCATGAATGGATTTTAGGGTTTTCGAGTTTTCAAAATAGGGCTTTCTTGTTGAGGAAAAATCAGACCTTGAGACCTATACAGTTAAATTCAGAAGCTCAATATGAACTGAATGGAATCATCGCGCCCTTTTTATATTGTCCCTAACTCTAGTCGCTATTTTTCGTGGTTATGGTTAGTGGGGGTTTAAAACCCCCGCTATCTTGTTTTCTTTTTACAGGTTCAACAAAGAAGGAGATGGCGTGGCAGTGCATGGTTGGGTAGTTCAAATTTGGCGCGTTTTATTTTGTTTTATACCATTATGATTGTTTTTCTTATATAATAATTATTGTCCACTTATATTACAAACGCGTTTGAATGGTTCAGTGGCAAAGGCACAATGGCAAGGAACGCTGGGACCTGGGTTCGATTCCCAGGTCCCCCATATAATTCTTTCTATTTTTCACAAAGTGTTCACATGCAGCATATGCCCAGAACTCCTTCCTACACCCTCACGCGTTAGCTTGCCAGATGGCCTTGATCAACAATCCAATGGCCACATAATGAAGTCCATGATGCACTCCAGTCAACCAGCATGCACACAATCATGAAAGTCAACAAGGCTTGGATTTCTCTTGGGCCTGAATTCCAGCAATACACCTCCACTTTGGGCCATCACACCCCTTTGGTTTGCATATTTAAATTTTATTTTCTTTTCTTTTTAATACTTTTAATTGTTTTAATTATAATTAATTCGCCACAAATAATTTTTCCTAATAAAAATCAGAAACTCAAAAATGTTTTTTTAATTATTTATTAAATTTTCCATTAATATATTTTTGTAAATGAATAACTAACAATTACCTTAGTTTAATTTAGGTTTATATTTTAATCTTTTTTTCTTAACAAATAAAAATTACATAGAATTAGGTTTTGATATTTTTTTTTGTCATATTTTATTAATCATCATTATTACTATTTGTTAATTATTATTTTTGTAAATAAACATGTAAATTAATTAATTAACTTAAATTAGGTTAACCTTAATATTTTCTTAATAATTAAAATAGACTTAGAATTAGGGTTTTCTCTTGATTTTTATTTTCTTTATTCCATAATAAATACAAAAAACATAAACAAACATTTTCTTTTCCAATTAAATAAATAATTAGGTCTTAATTTAATTTAATTTCTCAAAAGGGTCCAAAACCCTCGGACGTTCAGTTTAATTTATTCGCGCACTATTTTCTTATTTGATTATTATGTAACTGTTCAAGGATGTAATAGTAATTAGGTTTATTGCGTTTATTTACTTTCCGCATCTTTATCAAAAACGGGTCTTTGTATTTTGGCGATGTATAGACCCGCGCCTTGTAATAGTGTAGCTTTTACCTTTCCGTATTTTATTTTTCGCACTCTTAAACTGCTAAATTGCATGAAAGAATGTATGGTAATTAAAAACAACTCGTAGCTCACAATGCCATGATCAAAGATAAAACATAACATGAAAACAACACACAATGCACACACCACTTCTAGGGTACGCCTCACTCGTTGCCTTCGAAACGTGGTCGTCAAGTATAGGACGTTTTAGCGGTCGCTCTTATGTCCAAGATCCAGTTGCCTCGAAACAGTTGCCTCAAAACGGTTGCCTCGGATTAAAAAGGATCTAGGACATTAGGGTTACTTCTAAGGTGTCCTACCATTGCTTCGGTGACCACATTGTCCCTACAATCGAATTGACCCGAACACCTCCAACGGTGGTGCTACCTACCCCTCAATGGTGGGATGACACTATCTTAAGGACTCTTACACAGCCTAATTCCTTAGGGTAGGTAGATGACTCATGGGTACTTGCTCTCTTCAAAAAAACAAACAAAACATCTTTTCACACTGACACTTTCAAAAGTTTTCAAAACAAATTTTTCATACACTCTTGAGGACAGATACAAGAGTCACTTAGAAATCTTTCAAAAACGAAACTTTTTCAAAACCCACACACATTTGAAAAGAAAACATCTTTTGAAAACATAAGAGCAAGTACCTAAGAGTCTGTGGATAACCACGGATAGAAAGGGTGCTAACACCTTCCCTTTCTATAAATCTACCTCCCGAACCGAGAGACGTTCTCAATAAGGAATTTTGCTGTGCTTTTGTCCTTTCCATGTTAGAGAAAATAAAAGACGGTGGCGACTCTTGCTTACCGCGACATACGCGATCCAGCTTTAAACAGTCAGTTATATTTCCACCGATCACACTGTTGTTCCATTTGAATATGTTGCTATTATAACCATTTCCGCCAATCATTCCAAGGTCTCCTTGAGAAGACCTGTTAGGATTACATCTGTTCCAAGAGTCGCTCCACTAATAATCATCGTTCCTAGTCATGTCCCATATGCCTCGGACAAAGTTGTCCCCTGGCATTATGGTGCCGATGTGTACTATCATGGCATCAAACAAGATCTGAAAAAATGAAGAGGCTGATCCTAATGTCAGTAACATTGTCGGGACCGGTAAGGTTACCCGAAGTGGAAGGGTTTTCTCTCCTGAGATTTCCCCGAAGACTGTCAATAGGCCTATTGTTATTCTGTCTGCTACTCCTGTTAGTACATCAACTACTACTCCTGTACTTACTCCAATTATCACTCCCACCGTCAAGTCATTTGGGACCCGAGGCAAAGAAATCATAGGTGAGCCTACCCGGACGGAGGCACCTAGAAAAATTATCGTGGAAGCCTCTAAGCAAGAGATAGAGGAAATACTGAAAATAATCAAAAAGAGCGACTACAATGTGGTCGAGCAGTTAGGGTAGACCCCCTCAAAGATATCCATTTTTTCTCTGCTGTTGTGCTCCGAAGCCCATGCGAAGGCTTTGATTGCATTCCTCAAGACTACGAATGTGCCGCAAGAGACTTCAGCTGATTAATTCAAAGATTGCATGGCCATCCTGACTGCTGGCAATGGGCTGGGTTTTTCAGATGCAGACTTGATACCAAAGGGGAGGAAGCATAATGATGATGTGCGTGTCTCGATTGAATATAGGGGCACCACTATGGCTCATGTGCTGGTAGATACTGGGTCTTCGCTGAATGTTCTGCCTAAGAAGACATTGGATCGGTTGGACTGTGAGGGCTTGACCTTAAAGCCTAGTAACATATTGGTGAGGGCTTTTGATGGGTCGGAGAGAATGGTGCATGGGGAATTGGACCTCCCCGTCAAAGTAGGTTCCCAGACTTTTGAGTCCATTTTCTATGTAATGGACATCTGGTCATCATACTCTTGTTTGTTGGGTCGTCCTTGGATCCATGAAGCTGGGGCAGTTACTTCTACACTGCACCAAATGCTGAAATATCTAGTAAAAGGGAAGATTGTCACTGTGCATGGTGAGGAGGAGTATATGGTGAGCCACCTCAATTCCTTCAGGTACATAGAGATGGACGTGGAATTCATAGAGACTCCTTGCCAGAACTTTGAAGAGGTTTCCCAGATCTTGGCATCGGCTGAAACTACCAGGAACAAACCTCCTCTGAATATGGCTTCTCTCAAAGACGCTAGAGCTGTGGTTGAAGAAGGTGGGTGTACCAACTGGGGATAGCTCCCTGATTTTACTCATAAAAATGACAAGTTTGGTTTGGGCTTTACTTCAGGAGCTCAAAGGGTTGTTCGACGCGCTCGGGCTAGAGGACCTCCCCTACACATCAGCAATCGGGGAATTAATGCCATTGAAGACAGCGAGGAAGACTCTGACATTGACAGCTGGATCTACCCAACTACCAACAGTGGACTGAGTAACTGGACGACTAGGGACTTTATACCAGTTTCTTTTATTCCGCAGTAATTGTCTTACTTGTTTTGAGATTTGTAATAAACAATTTAAACTCTACAGCCTTGTGTCTTGCCCGAGGCACGTTGGCTTTAATTGTGAGGGCTATTATTTGTCATTTCATATATCATCAATAAAACATTGGACGTTTCTTGCATACAAATTTTGTGCTCTCTGTGTTTTCTTTTCTGTTTTCACTTTATCAAAACAGCTATGCTCTTACACACACTCACGTATCATAATGCAGATCCATATCCACTTTGGATCCCATTGATAACAGCTCTGCTACTGTCCGTTATGACTTTGAAAATCCGATCAACCAAGCCGAAGACGAAGGTGAGGATGATTGTGAGGTGCCTGGAGAACTTGCTAGACTATTACAACAGGAAGAAAGGGCTATACAGCCTCATGAAGAGCCGATTGAGACGATAAACCTAGGCACGGAGATAGACAGAAAAGAAGTCAAGATCGGCGCGAATTTGTAAGTTAAGGTCAAACAGCAGTTAACACAAATGTTTCATGACTATGTTGAGATCTTCACCTGGTCATATGAAGATATGCCAGGTTTAGACACTGATATTGTGGTTCATCTTCTGCCAACCAAAAAAGGTTGTCCTCCGGTTAAACAGAAGGTTTGTCGTATGCGCCCTGAAATGTCAGAGAAGATCAAGGCAGAGGTCATGAAGCAGTTCGACACAGGTTTATTAGTTGTCACTTCCTATCCACAGTGGGTTGCTAACGTTGTTCTGGTACCTAAGAAGGATGGTAAGGTACGGATGTGTGTGGATTATAGAGATATGAACAGGGCAAGCCCCAAGGATGACTTCCCACTTCCTCACATTGATGTTCTGGTTGACAACACCATGCAGCATAAATCTTCTCCTTCATGGACGGTTTCTCTGGCTACAACCAGATCAAAATGGCTCCTGAAGACATGGATAAGATAACCTTCGTCACACAGTAGGGTACCTTCTGTTACAAGGTGATGCCTTTTGGGTTGAAGAATGTTGGGGCAACTTATCAGTGCGCCATGGTCGCTTTGTTCCATGATATGATTCATCACGAGATCGAAGTTTATGTTGATGACATGATAGCCAGGTCTCAAACTAAGGAAGAGCACCTTGATCATCTATAAAAGTTATTCGATAGGCTGAATATATACAAGCTGAGGTTGAATCCGAACAAGTTCACCTTTGGGGTAAGGTCTGGTAAACTTCTAGGCTTCATCGTCAGCGACAAAGGCATCCAAGTAGACCCTACAAAGGTAAAGGCCATACAAGATATGCCGGCTCCCCGTACAGAGAAGGAAGTTAGAGGTTTCTTGGGATGCTTGAATTATATCGCCGGGTTTATTTCACATCTGACTGCTACTTGTGAGCCCATCTTCAAGCTTCTGAAGAAAAATCAAGTGGTAAAGTGGAATGACGAATGCCCGACAACTTTCGAAAGAATCAAGGAATACCTTCAAGAACCGCCAATTCTGATGCCTCCAGTTGAAGGAAGACCTTTGATATTGTACTTAACAGTGCTAGACAATTCAATGGGGTGTGTGCTGGGATAGCATGGCGAGTCTGGTCGAAAAGAGCATGCAATATACTACCTTAGCAAAAAGTTTACCAACTATGAGACACGATACTCACTGCTCGAGAAAACTTGTTACGCTTTAGCATGGGCTGCTCGCCGACTAAGACAGTATATGCTGACCCACACTACTTTGTTGATATCTAAGATGGATCTGATCAAATACATCTTCGAGAAACCCGCTCTCTCCGGAAGAATAGCAAGGTGGCAGATGATCTTAACTGAGTACGATATACAATATACAACCCAGAAAGCAATTAAGGGGAGTGTATTGGCTGATCATTTGGCTCATCAGGCCGTGGATGACTACCAGTCCATGAATTTTGAGTTCCCGGATGAGAATATTATGCTGGTGATTGACTACGAAGAACCTGGACCAGATGAAGGACCCGAAGAGGGATCCCGATGGACTATAGTTTTTGACGGAGCTTCAAATGCACTCGGTAACGACATTGGCGCAGTAATCATATCTCATGAGGGATGTCATACTCCTTTCACTGCTCGGCTATGTTTCAATTGCACTAACAACATGGTGGAGTATGAAGCTTGTATCATGGGTCTCAAGACCGCTATTGACCTCAGGATCAAGTTCTTGGACGTTTTCGGGGATTCAGCCTTGGTAATAAGTTAGATCAAAGGCAAATGGGATACGAAGCATATGAATCTCATCCCATACAAAGAGTATGTGTTGACATTACTTACACACTTTGAGGAGGTAACTTTTGAACATTTCCCGCGAAAGGAGAACCAGTTAGCGGACGCTCTAGCTACCATGTCTTCTATGTTTAAAGTCAGGTGGGATAACGAGGCTCCCCAAATCACCCTTGAGAGGTTGGATGAACCAGCATAGTGCTGTGAAATTGATGCCGAAGAGGTGGCAGACAAACCTTGGTTTCACGAAGTCAAAAGGTATCTCGAGGCTCAAGAGTATCTTAAAGGGGCATCTGTCAATGATAAGAAGTTTTTGAGAAGGTTCACTGCGAAATTCTTCCTCGGTAATGGAATCCTCTACAAGCGCAATCATGACTCTACATTACTATGGTGTGTAGACAAGAGCGAAGCAGAGAGGATTATGACAGATCTACATGAAGGTACCTTCAGAACCCATTCCAGTGGACATACCATGGCTAAGAAGATCCTACGGGTAGGATATTACTAGTCCACTATGGAAGCCAATTGTTATCAGCACTCTCGAACTTGCCATAAGTGCCAAATCTACGCTGATAAGGTGCATGTGCCTCTGGTTCCCTTAAACGTCTTGACAGCTCCGTGGCCCTTTGCAATGTGGGGCATCGACATGATCGGAGAAATCAGTCCCACTGCTTCCAATGGACATCATTTCATTCTAGTGGCCATTTATTACTTCACAAAGTGGGTTGAGGCGGCCTCTTTTTCTACTGTGACCAAGAACGTTGTGGTGCAGTTTATCCGACATAATATAATATGTAAGTATGGTGTGCCAGAGAGAATTATTACTGACAATGGTATGAATCTCAATAACACAATGATCACTGAGCTCTGTAAACAGTTCAAGATACAACATCATAACTCTTCTCCCTGCCGACCAAAGATGAATGGCGCTGTTGAAGTGGCTAACAAGAACATCAAGAAAATTGTACAGAAGATGACGATGACATACAAAGACTGGCATGAGATGTTACCATTCGCTCTTCATGGATACCGTACCTCGGCACAGACGTCGACAGGGGCAACACCCTACTCTCTGGTATATGGCATGGAGGCAGTCCTACCCATCAAAGTCCAAATACCTTCTCTCAGGATTATGAAGGATGTGGGTTTGAACAAAGACGACTGGATCCAAACTCGACTTGATCAGCTAAATCTAATCAACGATAAGAGACTTACTACTATATGTCATGGTCAGACATATCAAAAGTGAATGATCAAGGCTTTTAACAAGAAAGTCAGACGTCAAGAATATCAAGTCGGGGATCTAGTGATCAAGCGCATCATACTGCCGCAAGGTGATCCCAGGGGAAAATGGACTCCCACATATGAAGGGCCATTTATGGTTAAGAACGTTTTCTTGGGTGGAGCTATGATTCTAACCACCATGGAGGGTGACGACCTTCCTCACCCTGTTAATGTAGACATAGTGAAAAGATACTACGCCTAATTAAAAAACCCACTAGGTTGACTGGCCTAGGCAAAAATAAGGGCTTCCCGGTGAACCAAAAGGGTTCGGGCAAAAATAAGGGATGAAAATGAAAACATTTGTACACCCGGCAAGCTGAAAACCTGAAAAGGCAGCTTGGGCAAAAAAGGGTATCCCGGTGGACTGAAAACTCGAAAGGGAAGTCCAGGCAGAAGTTAGGGATATAAAGTGTATCACTATGTCCCATTGGATCATCTTGCGATCAGACTTTGGTATCGACTATCAAGCTCGGACGACACCAATCAATCTAATCAACCTTCGGCCAAGTAGCAAAGTGATGAGATGCTCGAAGATATGAGGGCAATAGCAGAGTTGGAACTCAATGGGATTGTTTCACATAGTTGTTTTCTTTTACACAAAATTGTATAGCTTCTATTCTTACGGTGGCGTTCTCTTACTAGAGCGTCAGCCTCCTTGTACGAAAACGCCTATTACAGGCCAACTTCAAAAATCAATATAAAATCATTTTCACAAGAAACTTTGAGTTTTTCCTTTTTCTGTTTTGTTTTACGAGAACGTCCAATGATTTATTCTTGACATATGCATTTGAATATGATTGCTGCTCATAAATATTTACATAAGAAACAAAAAGATAATTACTCGTAATTCCAAAAACAGGGGCAAAAACAAGGAATGTCAAACCCGACAGTTACTCTGCCCAACAGGTGCCGGGACAGAAACAGCTTTGGAGCACAATCATCAGTACACACACTCCCCACAGAGTAAAAGTATTCAAAAGCATTGATGTCGGCTTTCCCGAAACAAGAACTAACCTCCCCAGCCAGGGTCATTCAGAAACCTGACAGCTATATCCCCCAGCCAAATTTCATAATCGCGAGCAGGTCAGTAAATATTACCTCCCAAGCAGAGTTTTTTCTCTGGATGTAGAAGCTCAATCCCCGACAGAGTTTATCCCTTCGGCTATGGAGGTTCATCCTCTAACAGAGTTATTTCCCCGCAGAACTATTCTCAAATGGAATCCCTTCCTAACAGAATATTCATAAATAACAAAGAGTAAATATCCAGCATAGTCATTTCTGTTCACCATCCCCGGCGGAAGTAGAAGAACCACAATTCTCTACAACAGTCAGGAACGCTATATGCTCTAACAACAGTCAGGGATTTATTTCCCATACTCGGATATATCACAATAGCATCTCATGTACATACATCATGACATGCGCATACATATTGCATACAACATAATCTCATTTATTTTGAGAACATCATCCCACCATGCATTTCATGCATCGCATATAATTAACCTTGTTATCTTTTCAGGAAAGACAATTATCTTCAATAAATCTAGCAGTTATACAGGTCACGTCTGCAGATGACTAATGGAAACTCAGTTCCCAAAACCAAACGAGCCCTACTATTCAGGCTCTCATCTCGAAGTAACCCTACTATCCAGGTTCCTTCTCATAGCCCTACTATCTAGGCTTTCATCTCGAAGTAACCCTACTATCCAGGTTCCTTCTCATAACCCTACTATCCAGGCTCTCATCCCGAAGTAACCCTACTATCTAGGTTCCTTCTCGAGCCCTACTATCCAGGCTCTCACCCCGGAGTAACCCTACTATCCAGGTTCCTTCTCATAGCCCTACTATTCAGGCTCTCATCCCGAAGTAACCCTACTATCCAGGTTCCTTCTCATAGCCCTACTATCCAGTCTCTCATCCTGAAGTAACCATACTATCCAGGTTCCTTCTCGTAGCCCTACTATCTAGGCTTTCACCTTGAAGTAACTCTACGACCCAAGTTCCTTTGCATAGCCCTACTATCCAGGCTTTTACCTCGAAGCAACCCTACTATCCAGGTTCCTTATCTCTTATCTCCAAACAACAGTCTACAACAATGTCAGACCTGGACCCGACCAGATACGGTCGGTTTCATATTTCCCCAGTAAGTCGCTGTGCAGCCTGGACCCTGACAAGATATGCAGTTTACTTCCACCTCCTCAATCAAGAATTAACTCCCCAGTATAGTAATGGACAACCGAAGATCCTATACTCTATTTCCTAAGACATAAATCAACTTTCCTCGGTGAAGTCCTCCTCAACGGCAGGTACATGAATTCTCGCAAAGGAATCTCTTATGCAACCGATATCTTTTCTGGATGGAATCTTTAAGCCCATCTCTGACAATTCTATGTCGAATCCAAAATGGCATCTGTAAGCCCATTCCCGATATAACCAATCACTAGGCACTGCGCGCGAGTGCAAATTTCTAGGCACTCTAGTGTTCAATCATCTTCCACCTTCAGATCACGAAAGGCAGACCAAGCCAATCTACATCCTCAAGTTTAAGAAGATTGAACAGGGGCAGTTGTTGTACCCCAAAATTTTCCCTCCCATTTTACTCAATATATGCTCATTAAAACCCTTAACTTGCTAAAGGATGCTCAAGAGTTGACCAGACAAACTCTCTCATAAAGCAATGAACCTTTAACTAGGGTTTCCATTTTCATAAAGAAGGGTGAGCTCCAAAGGCCTCATATGCTCTCCATAGTCCTAATATGTCCTCAAGACGCTCCATGTCAAATTTCAAGCTTTGCACAAGAATTTTGCTCAGTTAACTACTCAGATGCTTTAGAATCGACTGTATTAGGTCAAAAGTCAATTGTGGCCCACATATAGTCAAACTTCAAGATTTTTGGTCAACATAAACATTTTTAAGTGATATCCATCATCTGATCAAGGGTTTACCATGATTCCTCAAGGAATGCTCCTAATTCATCAAAACTCAAAAGTTGTTAAATTAGGGTTTCTCAGGAAAAGTCAACCAAACTTTGACCAAGCATAACTTTCTCTTACTTTATCAGAAATTTCTCATCCAAAGATCATTTTGAAGGTAATTCAATTTCCTACAACTCATCTTCAATCCTCAAATTCAAGAAATGCACTCATAAAAAGATATGGATTTCTACATTATAGGTCCTTTTGAAAAGTCAACAAAAACACATTTTGGGTCAAAGCTTCTTACATGAACATGGAAGACTCAATTGAGATAAGACCAAAAGGGTTGTGTAGGGGACATCCTAAGGTTTCTAAAAATTCCAAGAAAACCTCTCTAGGGTTAAAATTGGAAGAGTTATGCATTGTCAAAGTTGACCATTTTTGGAAAATTGCCAAAAGTCAAATGTGCTCAAAAATGCATTTTTTTTCCAAAAGGGCCTAGCATTTTAGGATTGTATCTTGTTAAGGACATGGCCCACGACCCAAATCAGCAGCCATATATTATTTGCTCTATTTTATTTATTTTATTTTGATTTTTATCTATTAAAAATCACATTAAATCAAATAAATGACAAAAATATGAAAGATGGTTTTTTTTATCTGATTTTGGTGAGAATCAAATCTAATTAAGTTGGCTAAATCAGATCAAAACGAATCAAGGCAATTGGAGGAAAAAATAGCATGATTTGAATGGTTATGGAAAGAAAATCACATTCAATCTCCATAATTCCAAAGGATTCTGGTCGTTTTTGTTACCCTAATTCATCATACTACATATAATGAACAAAAACAAGGCAAGAGGACAAGGGTTGCAGCCGCGAGAAGAGAGAAAGAAAACTTAAAAATTGGACAAAAAGTGGTGGATCATTTTCTCATATAGAGGGTGATTCAGGCTATTCCAAAGCTTCTAATCGCTTCCTGGACATCTCTTGGAGCTAACACTATCAATTACAAGCATTCACAAGCCCAGAATCACCCCATAGCCCTCATACGGTTTGCATCTTTTCTCAAAATTGATTACGATAATTCTTGCATCTTAAGCATGTTTGAATGATATATTTGTGATTGTTAACATATTTGCAACATGTTGGGATGATTTAATTGACGTTTTGATGCATACACTGATGGTTGCCATGGTTAGGGTTTAAGAAGCCATTTTGGGGCTTCTCTGTACAGTTAAAATTAGGCCAAGAAAATGATGCCATGATACTCGTGAGGTCAAGACGAGTTGATTGGTGTCTTTGGAATTAATTTATCATGCGTTGTATGGATTTTGGAGGATTACAGGGTTATGGCTATGGAGCTCTGTCTATAAGTATAAATCTGATACCTAAGACGACGGACAGGGAAGAAGACGATGACTCGTCACCACTCTATTGTGCAGATGGCAGGGGTATGAACATGTGAAGTAAGGGACCTAGGTTCGATCCCAGGTTCAAACGTTTTCTTATTTTCTGACCATTTAAATGCAGATCCAGCGTGCCTCATGACTTAGTGCCTACCGTGTACCCCAGATCTCAGCCCTGAGATCCATCATCAGACCAAATCTCACGTTCCAATGTTAAGGGACTACCATGCATCATCAGAGTAGAGAAACACAGGATCTGGTGCAGGATTAGACTTAGTGTGCATGGGCCTAACAAAATTCAGAAATACACCCCCCATTTGCTCATCATACAGGCCCAAATTCTCACCTTTTGTATTTTAATTCTTTTTCTTATTATTTATTAATTATGTCTCTTTTAAATAACTAAAAATAATCATGTTTTTCATTTAATCAAAAATCATAAAAAACATCAAAATCATTTTTTCACAAAAATATTTTTATTAATTAATTAGTTTAATTAAATTTAGGTAATTTAATGCTTTTTTTTATTATAATTCAAAATAATTAGAATTAGGGTTTAATTTTGTATTTAACCTAATTTTTTCCTCAAAAACAACATAAATATTTTCTCAAATTAGATTTTTAGGTCGTCTAATTATTTCTCGCATTTAATTTGCCGCGCGCTTTTAATTTTCCTTTTTTATTATTATTTGTAACTACTCTGAGTTTGTAATAGATTTAAATAGGATTTTAATTCTGCATTTTATTTTCAGTCAAAAAAATAAATTATGTATCTGCCCAAAGCCTTGTAATAATTAGGACTCTAACTTCTCACATTTTAATTTCCGCAAACTATAAACTGCTTAGATATGTGTATAGGATTGTATGGAAAGACGAACTGAAATTAAAACAGTAGAAAATCCTAATTATGCAAAGAGAATTAACTGAAAAAATACACTTGCACATGCTCACTCCTAGGGTTTACTCCATTCCAGTTGCCTTTGGTAAACGATCATGAAGTATAGGGAATGTTATTGGTCATCCTCTAGTCCCAAAAGATCTAAAATGACCCATTCAGATGTTGCCTCGGAAAAAGGTCTTTAAGGCTTTATGATGATTACTAAAATTTCCTAACATTGCTTTTGTGATTGTATTCGTCCCTTCAAACGTCCCTTTAAAACTCCAACAATGGTGCTACCTATTCCTTAATAATAGGATAGTGCTGTCTAAAGGAAAACGAACATACTTTTTTCGAGTTGGTAGATTAGTTCCTAGGTACTTGCTCAAACAAAACTTTTCACATAAACACTTTTCAAAACAATTTTCAAAACAATTTCGTTACACTCTTGAGGACTGATACAAGGGTTATCAAGAAGTAAAACTTTTTCAAAACAAGCACGCACAAGCAATTTTAAAAATGAGCAAAGTACCTAAGAGCCCATGGAAAACCATGGATAGGAAGGGTGCTAACACCTTCCCTTTTCATAAATTACCCCCCGAACTCAAAATCTATCAAAGGTCTTTCTTGTTTTTTTCACCTTTCCTAAATATTAGATAAAAGAAAAGTCGGTGACGACTCTTGCTAACTGCAACATTTACGATTAACCAAAAAATTCAATTCTCCCACTATATTACATGAGGCGTTATCAGAGGAATAAGAAAGCTGCAAAGGAGGCCTCAATTTCCCAGTTGAAACCCGTCGAAGCTACTAGGCGTGTCGAAAGCATGCAACTAACAGAGGTTGCAAAACTTGGTGGAGCTCCAGTTCAGAAAGGATTCTATCCAAGGTTAAGGTTGACTGAAAACGAGAAGATCACAGCCAACCAAAGGCTGGATATGAGGCTACCTCCTTTAGATAACAAAGAACTAGTGGCAACACAAAATGTTGGATATACTTCTACACCTGAGTATACTCCTACATCTAAGGGGTAAAAGGAGGAAGAGCAAGATTATGAACCTTCGCTAAAAGATGATATGGTGGATGATGACTATGGTGAAGACTTCATCATTAATTATGGAATTATGTCGATTCTACCTGCAGAATATGATAAAGTATCAGAGGTATCAAAAAACAAAGAAGAATTTACCTCGGACGAGGCGGCTGATGAAAAGCCTTTGTGCTACTATGTTATGAATAGTGGTGTTGTCAAAGAACACAAGGTTGTGTTTGAGAAACTAAGCCTTGGGATGTTGTATCTTCTTGAGCCTTAATTCATAAGGGTAAAGGTAAATGGTATATCGATGAACAAAGTGTTTGTCGATGGTGGGGCAGTTGTGAACTTAATGTCACATGCTCTGTTCAAGAAAATGGGGAAGTGTGGGTCAGATCTTTGACCTCATAGCATGGTTTTGTCCAACTATGAAGGGAAAACCAGTAGTATACTTGGGGTCATCCAAGTCGAATTGGTTGTTAGAAAAACCACCAGGTCAACTTTGTTCATGGTAATAAATTCCAAAATAAACTTCAATTTAATGCTCGATTGTGAATGAATTCATGGAATAGGTGGAGTCCCATCGATGTTGCACTAGAGGATTTCCATTTGGTGGAAATATAGTGTGATGGAAAATATAGAGGTTGATCAGAGATACTATAAGGTCGATGAGGTTAAAGGTGGAAAGAAATCTTTCGACCAACACTTGGAGAATGTGGTGCCTTGTGATGATGACAATTACACTCCTAATAAAAACTCAAATAGTTTTCTAAGCTTGGATCCTTGTCGTGGTTTTGTGTGGGATTCTGAAAAGGAAGTAATGCCTAGGGAGTCGATTCCACCTACAAAGTGGCCTATAGTCAACAATGATGACCAATGAGTCAGAAAGTCTGGATGAAATTTTGGCTTATGTGGCTGAAAATAAAATGAAATCGGCTTTGGAAGCTGAAAGACTATAGCGTATAGCTGTTGAAGTCTGTTGTACCCCAAAATTTGCCATCCCATATTCTTCAAAGATTTGCCAAGTCAAGCTTCAAAATCTCCCCAAGGGTTGCACAGTCAAGGGTCTCCTAAACAGTCAAGATTAGGGTTTTGGTTCTGATCAAGAAAATGAAGTTTACAAGGTCCAATCAAGTCTCATATGCCTACAAATATGGTCAAGCATCCTCATATCAAGTTTCAAGGCTTTCAGCACAAAACTGCACAGTCAAAACCCTAATTGCACTACAGTCAACTGTAGGGGCAAAATGGTCATTTGACAGTCAAAAGTTCAAATTTTTGGTCAACATCTCATTTTGAAGCCACAAACATCATTTGATCAATGCTTGATCATGATTCTCAAAGCTTGGCTCAAAAATCATCAAGATGCAAAAGTTTCCTTATTTGGACAGCTGAAAAAGTCAACTGTAAATTGACCAGGGCATAACTTTCACATGGGTTATCAGAAAAATTCCATCCAAAGCTCATTTTGAAGAGAAAGACATTTCCTACAACTCATCTTCATACTTCAAGTCCAAGAAATGCTCTCACAAAAAGTTATCAATTTCAACATTATAGGTCATTTTCAAAAGTCAACAAAAAGGGACTTTAAGTCAAAGGCCATAACTTGAGATTGGTAAATCAAAATGACATGGGACCAAAGACATTGGTTATAGGACTCAAAGACCTTTCCAAAATGTCCAAGAACATGAGAAAAGCTTAAAAATTGAGCAAGTTATGCCTTGTGGAAGTTGGGAAATTTTTTGGATATTTTGAAAAGTCAACATTGATTCAAATGACCTAAAATAGCTAATGGGCCCATTTTTCTTCCACAAATCATCATCCATGGCATGTGCACGACCACTTGGCCCAAAGGGAAGTATTTCTTCATTTTTTATTTATTTATTTGAATTTTTATTTATAATAATTCATTTAAATCAAATTAAATACATGGAAAATATTTAGCCTAACTTTTTCAATCTTTTTTTGCATGAAATCTACTCAATAATTCGTGCATGATTCAATATGGAAAGATTTGGATTGATTGGATCATGATTTGAACAAAAGCACATGGAAAATATTTGAAAAATAATGCTTGGAAATCAAATCTCAAAAGTCATGAATACAAGAGATTTTGATCAAATTTGTTGACCTAATCTATTCTATACATAAGCCTGAACGAAAACCTAATGCCTTGGACCATTGAAGCTGCGCAGAAACCAATTGACAAACTTGAATTTTTTGGCAAAAAACTCAATTCTGAAAACTCACTTGCAGGTTGATTCAAGGCACGATTTTTGTCTCATTGGCTTGCTGAAGCTTCACTGAATGATTCCCAATCAAAAACATCAAATATAACCTCTTGAATCGTTGTACAGAAGCTCACTTTTCCACTTTTTTTTCCATAATCGTGTTTTAAAATCTATGCATTTTCATGGCATTTTAATTGTTGATTCATATTCCTTGTGTGATTCTAAAGCTAACCATCTATCTTGATTGAATTTTTGCAAGCTGTAGACGATTTCACCATTACCAAATTCTAGGGTTTACAGGACCTTGAATTAGGGTTTTTCAAATAAGGAAAAATTGAGACTTGAAACCACCACCATTGGAATCAGCGTGTCTGGACGAAGAGGAAGCTATGCTCGCGCTCAATTTATGAGTGTTCCTGAGCTAGTCGTTATTTTTCCATAACCGGCCTAAGAAAATGCTCAGAAAACCGTGGCTTTTGTGTTTGTGTTTCAGGAACATGAAGAAGATGATATCGTGGCTGCCAACGATTGGCTGGTTTGAAAACTCGCGCGCAAAGACTCATTAACGCTTTTGTTTTATTTATTATGTTTGTTATTCATTATATATTAAAACGCGTGAGTTGGCACAGTTGGTAAGCGAAAGTGTTGGCAATGTACATGACCTGGGTTCGAGCCCCAGGTCTTCATTCTTTCTATATATTTTTTCCTCTAATGTTCATATGCAGCATAAGCGTTATGGATCATCATGCACCTCCATAATCAAGCCATCCACGCGTCCAAAGGCATCAGATCAAAGGCCCAGATCCAAGGAATATGATGAACCATGGTCAACGCTGCTACACGCTAGTGAAAAAGTCCACAAGGCCAGGAAATTGAATGGGCCTGAATTACCAAGATACCTCCCATTTGGGGTCTGAACCCCCTAGGTTTGCTTTGTTCAAATATTTTCTTTTACATTATTTCTATTTTTATTTTAATTCTTGTATTTAATTAATTTATTATTTTCATAAAATATCGAAAACATCTAAAAATCAAAAAAATCAGAAAAGAGGAAAAATATAATAAATATTTTTGTTTTAATATTTTCCATAAATAAATTTGTATAATTATTTAGTTTTAAATTAGGTTATAATTTTAATTCTTTTCATAATAAAATCTAAAAACATAGAATTAGGTTTAATTAATAATTTTTCATCCTTTTTATTTTTCTTTCATGAATAATATTATTTATTTTATTTATTTTCATAATTAAATTTGTATATAAAAATTAGGGTTAATTTAGGTTAAAATTCAATGTTTTCTTAATAAATTAAAAGCCACTAGAATTAGGGTTAGTATTTATTTTAATTAATTCTTTTTTTTATTAAATCCTAAAACACTAAAAAATACCAAAAAAACAAGTTCTTTCTTTCTTTTAATTTTAATTAATTCCTCATTATTTTAACTTTGCAAAAAGGGTCCAACGCCCTCGTTTCGATTTAATTATTAATTCGCACTTATTTTATTTCTTGTAAATATTTATGTATCTCTCCCGAAGCCTTGTAATTAATCTTCTCGCACTTTTACTTTTCTTTAATTCTTTATTTTTCTGTCAAATCGGGTCTTGGAAATTTTGGCGATGTGGACCCGCGCCTTTGTAATAGTTTAGAGCTTTCAATTTCCGCATCTTTTTTAACTGTTAAATAAATGCATGCAAGAATGAATGACAAAAAAATAAAAACAAACGCATAGATCACCTATACCATGACAAGACAAAAATAAACGAATCTGACACACAAATCACACACCACCCCTAGGGTACGCCTCACTGTTGCCTTGCCTCGAAAGGTGATCGTCGAGTAGAGGATGTTTTAGTAAGTCCTCATGATCCGGGAACCTGGCATGAGGGTAGCTTCTAAGGTGTCTTCCTATTGCTCCGGTGATCACCATGTCCCGAACCTTCGAATTGACCCGAACACCTCCAACGGTGGTGCTACCTACCTTTCAATGGTGGGATGGCGCTACTTTAAAGGACATTTACACAGACGAATTCCTTAGGGTAGGTAGACGACTCTTGATACTTGCTCTAACTTCAAACAAATCAAAAAATACTTTTCACACCGACACCTTTTCAAAAAGCTTTCGAAAGCAATTTTTCAAACACTCTTGAGGACCGATACAAGAGTCGAACTGGAATTTTCAAAGAAACTTTTTAAAACCCACAGTTGAAAAGCAATCAAACCAATTTTGAAAACACAAGTGAGCAAGTATCTAAGAGCCCATGGATAAACATGGATAGAAAGGGTGCTAACACCTTCCCTTTCTATAATCTACCTCCCGAACCGAGAGCAATCTCTATAAGGAATTTTTCTGTGCTTTTGTCCTTTCCATTTGGAGAAAATAAAAGACGGTGGCGACTCTTGCTTCCGCGACATTTCGCGAACCAGCGTTAAACAGTCAGTTCCAGATCCACCGATCACAGAACTGGCGACTCTGCTGGGGATTAATTTTAAAGTGAGGTGTACCTTAGGACTAAGATCACTGTGTTTTCAATTGTATTGACTTGTCTGCTTTAAATTTGTGGGATGCATGGGAGTTACATAGATCCTAACCCGGATCTGGGGATACCCTGTTTAGGTAGCATAAGCTGTGAGGGACCTGTCCGGCGTATACCGACATGGGTGAAGCAGTGGCTACGTTGGTGTGGCGCCTTGGTCTGTACCGATATCCCTCGTGTTGAAACGGGGAGAATATGGGTCTTCCAAGGAGTCATTAAGCACCAACCGACCTTAGAACCTTAAATGACCCAACTTGGCCAATAGAACAGTAGCAGTATGCTACGCCCATTGAGGCTAAACTCTCGTGATGGTTCTGGCCGCAAGAAAAGATTGCGATGCTGGAGTTATGACCGATTGAGGGTAGTCAGTGATATTGGGATCCTCTAGAACCCGGTTACTTCTGATAGGACAGGTCTTAACCAACAAACTGAAAGAGGGTAATACCTAGACCCCATGCTGGCCTAAACTCTAAGGGCTCTTGTGTGACTTGTGTGCCTTCCAACTTGACTATTTACATGCCTGTTATCTGACACTTGAGTTTCTTGCAGGTTTTGTTTATAGTCCTTAATAGGGACTCATAACAGGGTATACTAGGTTTCTTACAGGTTTTGGTTTGCAGTCCTTAATAGGGACTCATAACAGGGTATACTAGGTTTCTTACAGGTTTTGGTTTGCAGTCCTTAATTAGGACTCATAACAGGGTTACTAAGTTTCTTGCAGGTTTTGTTTATAGTCCTTAACTGGGACTCATAACAGAGTGTACTAAGTTTCTTGCAGGTTTTGTTTATAGTCCTTGATGGGGACTCATAACAGGGTTTATTCATATTACCCCATACATCATGACATCATACCATTGCATACATCCTAACCCGTTTCAAGGAGCTCAAGGGCTTGTGATGCAGGTCATGATAAATCAAACATCTAGCAAGGGGCAAAGAGGATTTATTTTCCTCTAGCCAAAGTTGTCAGGGGCTATGACCCACTTGATATGGTGAGCTCTGAATCTTGAAGAAGGTTCCCCTAACCGAGGTTGGTTGGAAATCAAAAACAGACATGATGACTAAAAGTCAGGGGCTATAACCCACTGGATATGGTGAGCCTTTGACCCTTAAAGAATAATCCTCAACATGGGTTTCCTTCAAGCAAAGCTACCAATTCCGATGCTAACAATTTTCTTGTTTACCCTGCGAGGTCCTTGAAAACGTTGCATGCATATCATACATATCATTGCATTGCAGGTATCCCTTTTACAGGTTGCTCACCCTCTCGCTGTTTATTTCAGCAATGGCTTCACAACAAGATAACCAGGGACCTCGTGCTCAAGAGACTCAGTTCAGGGAGATCTTCTTAAGCCTATCCAAGGGGCAGGAAGAGTTGAGGACACTCCTCATGGGGAATCTGATCAGAAAGAGTCCTGAAGATGACAAGGACGAACAGCTGAAACGTCTACAAGCTGAGGTAGACACATTGAAAACCCAGATGCTGGGGCAAAGGGTCCTCATTCAAGGTTTATCTCAGGAGCAAGGAGAGCTGAGAGCAATGATCAGCCAGCGTCACCAAGACATGAAGCATCCAGCCCAAATCAGGGACCAGGTCATAGAACGGCTTCCAAGAAGGCAAAGGCCGGGTCCAATGAATAGACCTCTCCGAATTGCTACTACTTCCCAGGTCCAACAACGACCTCGCCCAGAACAACAGGCTGATCAGAGCAAGCCAGACAAGCCTAAAAGGCAGTTCACCAAACTCAACGTGTCACTTTCTCAAGCTTTACAACAATTGTTGAGGTTGAATCTGGTGACGGTAAGGGACCCTTCTAAGCGTCTCAATACAACCTCCCTAAAGTACAATCCTGAGGAAAGATGTGCATACCATTCTAACAGTCCAGGACATGACACCGACGACTGCTGGGCTTTGAAGAATAAGATTCAAGATCTGATTAATGAAAGAGCTGTGGATTTCACCCAGATGGGCCAGGCTGAATGCTCCTGCCATCCCTACAAGATGCACCAGTCGAAGAAATAAGCCCTGAGACTGGAAGACTCGTGTTTATTAGAATTTTCAAGTTGTAACTTTCTTTTAACTGTTCAAACATTTATTCATGATTAAACGTTGTTAGTTCATTAATGCATTGCATATGTCTGTTTTGAAGCAATATATTTGCATTCACTATATGCAAACTGTTTTCATATTTTTTTCTGATATCAACTCTTGATCTAAAAATTCTAAAGCCTCTTGAGGGAGGATGACGAAAACGATGCCATAATCTACAGTATGCTTTTGAACAGACCCCGCTGATGAGGTACAGGCATTGTTTCAATCCCTAAACACTGGAGTTATAAGGATGATAATCCCTCGTCAACCCCTCTGAGCCAAAGAAGTAGGAGTTTTTCTTTTCGAAATTTAAAACCCTTAATCATAACCTGGGGCAGGGTAGTCTCTCAGTTGATCCAAGTGCATAACGAATGGCACCAAAGAGGTCCTTACGAAACAAAGAAAAACAGTGATGGTTCCGAATAATCAATAAAGAAAGGCAGTCATCATCTCAAAAAATAAAAAAACCCATTAAGTCAAAACCCATGAAGAAGACTTACAAAACGGGGGCATCCCGCTGACTGTAATCACAAAAGAAACAGTTCAGGCAAAATTCAGGGATAGCAAAATCAAAAAGAAAGAGGTCATACAAACCCTCCACAAAAACGAAAATGACTGCCTATTCAGAATCAATCATCAATATCCGAACCATCACTGGAGCATCAAAGCAAAGACTCGAACAAGGTCTAACGCACGATCAGCTGAGTTTAGGTTTGAAGAACATCATGAAGAGCGGGTGGGTACAAATAAATTTTGAGCCTTTATCCTTTGTTTCTTAAACCGTGAACTAGGCCACGTTATAACCCTTAAAAGTCCTAGCTGAAGCATGGGTTAGTTCGAAAGCATACTGTGACGAAAGGTATCCTGACTCCTTAAGGCTTACGGTAAATACGGAGTTGACATCACGTTTTACAAACAATCATTTGTTTTATGAAAAAAAGAATGCATTTTCAAAATTTTCAAGACAGACATAGGCTTTGCATTTTTAACATAACTTTGTTTGCATATGACTTTTTGTTTGAACAGCAGAAGTTCGCACGACGAATGCCTAATGAACAGAAGTACTTCCAATCAAGGGGCAGGACATGACCATGGTCCATTATCTGGGGCAGTCCAATCAAGATTCGGAGAATCTCTCAAAAGGCCAAATAGCCTGGGGCAAATCTCCACCTGAGTCACTTGGGGCATTCCAACAACGAATCTTGCCTGATCGAATCCCTTGTGGTGGCATGGCAAAACACTGCTAACAGGGGCAACTCCCTACATTCTGAGGGCGTGGATATAGTCGAAAAGATACTACGCAAAATCAAAGACCCGCTAGGTTGACGTACCTAGGCAAAAATAAGGGCTTCCCGGCGAACCAAAAGGGTTCGGGAAAAAATGAGGGATGAAAGGAAAAAATCTGTACACCCGGCAAGTCGAAAACCTGAAAAGGCGGCTTGGACAAAAATGGGTATCCCGGTGGACTGAAAACCCGAAAGGGCGGTCCAGGCAAAAGTTAGGGATCAAAGCGTACGACTATGTCCCGGCATCTTGTCACTTGTCTACCCGAAGATTTGTCAATCACCCACACAGGTATCCTCTTCCCTCACCTCCGAAACAGGGGCAATAATGAGTTATCCAGGCAATCTAATTGCTCTGTCAACCAAAGTACAAAGGAAAGATCAACATAAGGATGATTACCATCTACCTTTATAAATTCCAGATTGTGGGTTAACATCCGAAACCAAACAGGACAATCATCCACTTAATCAAAATCAAGCAACCCTACACCGGTTCCTTTCTCAATTTTCAAGAAGTTTTACACGAACTTATCCACAAGTAACCTCACCCCGGTTCATCAAGAAGTTTTACACGAACTTATCCACAAGTAACCTTACCCCGGTTCATCAAGAAGTTTTACACAAACTTATCCTGCCGTAACCTAACCCCGGTTCCTCCAGAAGTCTCACATGGACTTACCCCAAGATGACCTTACCTCGGTTCATCAAGAAGTTTTACACAAACTTACCCTGCAGTAACCTAACCCCGGTTCCTCCAGAAGTCTTACATGGACCTATCTCAAGATGACCTTACCTCGGTTCGTCAAGAAGTTTTACACGAACTTATCCTGCGGCAACCTAACCCCGGTTCCCCCCAGAAGTCTTACATAGATTTAGCTCAAGATAACCTCACCCCGGTTCATCAAGAAGTTTTACATGAACTTACCTCACCAGGCAACCCTACACAGGTTCTCCTTCTCCGGACGTAGTTTTACACGAACTCAACATCAAGCAACCCTACACCGGTTCCCTCTCTTCAAGATGCAGTTTTACATGGACTCGTCACCCAGTAACCCTACACAGGTTCCTTCTCCATTTCAGATGCGGTTTTACATGAGCTCATCAGCAGGAAACCCTACATAGGTTCCCTCTTTCAACTTACAAAATTACAGTCCAAAATCTCCCCAGGAGAGTCCAATCTAATTCCCCAGGAAAATTGGAGTCCATCTCCCCAAGCAGTAAGCTTATCCCCAGTAGATTCTGGAAGCTTATCCCTCGCAGAACACGAACGCGTCTTCCGGCTTTATTCAAAGAGTTGTTTCCTTAACAAGATATAACTGGGTTATCCTCAGCCAAAAGCCACGGAAAGGTCATCGTCGACACAGTTCTTTCCTATCCCCAGCAAAGTCTATTAGCACTTCCGATACAGCAAAGATATCATCAGCAAGTTACTATCAACATTTCAACAAAGTACCCCTCTCCCCACAGAGTATCACTCCCCAGCATGGTCGCTAGAGTATTTTTCTCCCCGCAGAGTTATTCCACTCGCCAAGTTTATTCCCCAACGGAGTCATCTTCTCCTACCGGTATTCTTGCAATTATCATCCCTAGCGGAAGCGAAATCTATTCTCCAAACATCATCCCAGGATATGACTTCCCGGCACCTGTCAAAGATCTACTTTCCTAGACAAAAACACATTCATAAAACATCACATACATCATTATAGCATGCATAGACGCATTATACAAATCTCATTTATGTTGAGAACATCATTGCTTGGTTCATATCATGCATTGCATATGACTGACCTTTACCTTTCAGGAAAGATTCAGCTAAATTCTCAATCATATTTCAAGACCTAGACCGGTTCAGTTAATCGACTCCAAAGATTTCTTATCCAGTCCAAGGCCTTCTCTAGTCCAGCTAAATCGACTCCCAACAGATTTTTCTGATGAAGACTCAGTAGAAGTTATCAGGTTTTTCTTTGAGATTATAATTTCCTATTGGTTCTCTCCCCGACGGTGTGTGAGATGATAATTCCATTTTAGGTTTTTCTTTGAGATTATAATTTCCTATTGGTTCTCTCCCCGACGGTGCGTGAGATGATAATTCCATTTTAGGTTTTTCT
This sequence comes from Vicia faba, assembly GCA_948472305.1. Lineage (NCBI taxonomy): Eukaryota > Viridiplantae > Streptophyta > Magnoliopsida > Fabales > Fabaceae > Vicia > Vicia faba. Next base: position 701,873,252 of record OX451739.1, on the reverse strand, counting down.
TCGAGATTATAATTTCCTATTGGTTCTCTCCCCGACGGTGCGTGAGATGATAATTCCATTTTAGGTTTTTCTTTGAGATTATAATTTCCTATTGGTTCTCTCCCCGACGGTGCGTGAGATATAATTCCATTTTAGGTTTTTCTTTGAGATTATAATTTCCTATTGGTTCTCTCCCCGACGGTGCGTGAGATATAATTCCATTTTAGGTTTTTTTTCTTTGAGATTATAATTTCCTATTGGTTCTCTCCCCGACGGTGCGTGAGATATAATTCCATTTTAGGTTTTTTTTCTTTCAGGTTTTAATTTCCTATGGTTCTCTCCCCGACGGTGCGTGAGATGTAATTCCCTTTCAGGTTATAATTTCCTATGGTTCTCTCCCCGACGGTGCGTGAGATATAATTCCATTTTAGGTTTTTTTTCTTTGAGATTATAATTTCCTATTGGTTCTCTCCCCGACGGTGCGTGAGATATAATTCCATTTTAGGTTTTTTTTCTTTCAGGTTTTAATTTCCTATGGTTCTCTCCCCGACGGTGCGTGAGATGTAATTCCCTTTCAGGTTATAATTTCCTATGGTTCTCTCCCCGACGGTGCGTGAGATGTAATTCCTTTTCAGGTTATAATTTCCTATGGTTCTCTCCCCGAAGGTGCGTGAGATGTAATTCCCTTTGAGATTATAATTTCCTATGGTTCTCTCCCCGACGGTGCGTGAGATGTAATTCCCTTTCAGATTATAATTTCCTATGGTTCCCTCCCCGACGGTGCGTGAGGTGATAATTCCTTTTGAGATTATAATTTCCTATGGTTCCCTCCCCGAAGGTGCGTGAGGTGATAATTCCTTTTGAGATTATAATTTCCTATGGTTCTCTCCCCGACGGTGCGTGAGATGTAATTCCCTTTCAGGTTATAATTTCCTATGGTTCTCTCCCCGACGGTGCGTGAGATGTAATTCCCTTTCAGGTTATAATTTCCTATGGTTCTCTCCCCGGCGGTGCGTGAGATGTAATTCCCTTTCAGGTTATAATTTCCTATAGTTCTCTCCCCGACGGTGCGTGAGATGTAATTCCCTTTCAGGTTATAATTTCCTATGGTTCTCTCCCCGACGGTGCGTGAGATGTAATTCCTTTTCAGGTTATAATTTCCTATGGTTCTCTCCCCGACGGTGCGTGAGATGTAATTCCCTTTCAGGTTATAATTTCCTATGGTTCTCTCCCCGACGGTGCGTGAGATGTAATTCCCTTTCAGGTTATAATTTCCTATGGTTCTCCCCTCGACGGTGCGTGAGATGTAATTCCCTTTCTGGTTATAATTTCCTATGGTTCTCTCCCCGACGGTGCGTGAGATGTAATTCCCTTTCAGGTTATAGTTTCCTATGGTTCTCTCCCCGACGGTGCGTGAGATGTAATTCCCTTTCAGGTTATAATTTCCTATGGTTCTCTTCCCGACGGTGCGTGAGATGTAATTCCCTTTCAGGTTATAATTTCCTATGGTTCTCTCCCCGACGGTGCGTGAGATGTAATTCCCTTTCAGGTTATAATTTCCTATGGTTCTCTCCCCGACGGTGCGTGAGATGTAATTCCCTTTCAGGTTATAATTTCCTATGGTTCTCTCCCCGACGGTGCGTGAGATGTAATTCCCTTTCAGGTTATAATTTCCTATGGTTCTCTCCCCGACGGTGCGTGAGATGTAATTCCCTTTCAGATTATAATTTCCTTTGGTTCTCTTCCCGACACTGCGAAGATGGTAATTCCCACCAAGATTTTCTCAACGAGCATTGTTAAGGTTAAAGTCACCCAAGGTTCTCTTACCGTTCATGCTAAGGTAGTAACCACCCCTGATTCATTCATCATCTTGTGAAGCTCCAGACTCAGCTCCTGTAACCAGTCAGGACACATCTATACCGAGCATCTGAAAACCAGCTCCTGCAACGTGTCAGGTACTCATTTTTCTTTTGCAGGTATACAGGTTCTCGCTAAGGAATCTCTTACGCGACCAACATCAAGATGGCATCTATAAGCCCATCGTCCTATTCATCAACCTCTAAATGGCATCTGTAAGCCCATTTCCATCACCACTGCTACTATGTGAGCGCAAATTTCTGGGCACTCTAGTGTTCAATCATCTTCTACCCTCGGATTACGAAAGGCACGTCAGCCAATCTGCATCCTCAGGTCTAAGAAGATTGAACAGGGGCAACTGTTGTACCCCAAAATTTGCCCTCCCATATTCTTCAAAGATTTTCCAAGTCAAGCTTCAAAATCTCCCCAAGGGTTGCACAGTCAAGGGTCTCCTAAACAGTCAAGATTAGGGTTTTGGTTCTGATCAAGAAAATGAAGTTTACAAGGTCCAATCAAGTCTCATATGCCTACAAATATGGTCAAGCATCCTCATATCAAGTTTCAAGGCTTTCAGCACAAAACTGCACAGTCAAAACCCTAATTGCACTACAGTCAACTGTAGGGGCAAAATGGTCATTTGACAGTCAAAAGTTCAAATTTTTGGTCAACATCTCATTTTGAAGCCACAAACATCATTTGATCAATGCTTGATCATGATTCTCAAAGCTTGGCTCAAAAATCATCAAGATGCAAAAGTTTCCTTATTTGGACAGTTGAAAAAGTCAACTGTAAATTGACCAGGGCATAACTTTCACATGGGTTATCAGAAAAATTCCATCCAAAGCTCATTTTGAAGAGAAAGACATTTCCTACAACTCATCTTCATACTTCAAGTCCAAGAAATGCTCTCACAAAAAGTTATCAATTTCAACATTATAGGTCATTTTCAAAAGTCAACAAAAAGGGACTTTAAGTCAAAGGCCATAACTTGAGATTGGTAAATCAAAATGACATGGGACCAAAGACATTGGTTAAAGGACTCAAAGACCTTTCCAAAATGTCCAAGAACATGAGAAAAGCTTAAAAATTGAGCAAGTTATGCCTTGTGGAAGTTGGGAAATTTTTTGGATATTTTGAAAAGTCAACATTGATTCAAATGACCTAAAATAGCTAATGGGCCCATTTTTCTTCCACAAATCATCATCCATGGCATGTGCACGACCACTTGTCCCAAAGGGAAGTATTTCTTCATTTTTTATTTATTTATTTGAATTTTTATTTATAATAATTCATTTAAATCAAATTAAATACATGGAAAATATTTAGCCTAACTATTTCAATCTTTTTTTGCATGAAATCTACTCAATAATTCGTGCATGATTCAATATGGAAAGATTTGGATTGATTGGATCATGATTTGAACAAAAGCACATGGAAAATATTTGAAAAATAATGCTTGGAAATCAAATCTCAAAAGTCATGAATACAAGAGATTTTGATCAAATTTGTTGACCTAATCTATTCTATACATAAGCCTGAACGAAAACCTAATGCCTTGGACCATTGAAGCTGCGCAGAAACCAATTGACAAACTTGAATTTTTTGGCAAAAAACTCAATTCTGAAAACTCACTTGCAGGTTGATTCAAGGCACGATTTTTGTCTCATTGGCTTGCTGAAGCTTCACTGAATGATTCCCAATCAAAAACATCAAATATAACCTCTTGAATCGTTGTACAGAAGCTCACTTTTCCACTTTTTTTTCCATAATCGTGTTTTAAAATCTATGCATTTTCATGGCATTTTAATTGTTGATTCATATTCCTTGTGTGATTCTAAAGCTAACCATCTATCTTGATTGAGTTTTTGCAAGCTGTAGACGATTTCACCATTACCAAATTCTAGGGTTTACAGGACCTTGAATTAGGGTTTTTCAAATAAGGAAAAATTGAGACTTGAAACCACCACCATTGGAATCAGCGTGTCTGGACGAAGAGGAAGCTATGCTCGCGCTCAATTTATGAGTGTTCCTGAGCTAGTCGCTATTTTTCCATAACCGGCCTAAGAAAACGCTCAGAAAACCGTGGCTTTTGTGTTTGTGTTTCAGGAACATGAAGAAGATGATATCGTGGCTGCCAACGATTGGCTGGTTTGAAAACTCGCGCACAAAGACTCATTAACGCTTTTGTTTTATTTATTATGTTTGTTATTCATTATATATTAAAACGCGTGAGTTGGCACAGTTGGTAAGCGAAAGTGTTGGCAATGTACATGACCTGGGTTCGAGCCCCAGGTCTTCATTCTTTCTATATATTTTTTCCTCTAATGTTCATATGCAGCATAAGCGTTATGGATCATCATGCACCTCCATAATCAAGCCATCCACGCGTCCAAAGGCATCAGATCAAAGGCCCAGATCCAAGGAATATGATGAACCATGGTCAACGCTGCTACACGCTAGTGAAAAAGTCCACAAGGCCAGGAAATTGAATGGGCCTGAATTACCAAGATACCTCCCATTTGGGGTCTGAACCCCCTAGGTTTGCTTTGTTTAAATATTTTCTTTTACATTATTTCTATTTTTATTTTAATTCTTGTATTTAATTAATTTATTATTTTCATAAAATATCAAAAACATCTAAAAATCAAAAAAATCAGAAAAGAGGAAAAATATAATAAATATTTTTGTTTTAATATTTTCCATAAATAAATTTGTATAATTATTTAGTTTTAAATTAGGTTATAATTTTAATTCTTTTCATAATAAAATCTAAAAACATAGAATTAGGTTTAATTAATAATTTTTCATCCTTTTTATTTTTCTTTCATGAATAATATTATTTATTTTATTTATTTTCATAATTAAATTTGTATATAAAAATTAGGGTTAATTTAGGTTAAAATTCAATGTTTTCTTAATAAATTAAAAGCCACTAGAATTAGGGTTAGTATTTATTTTAATTAATTCTTTTTTTTATTAAATCCTAAAACACTAAAAAATACCAAAAAAACAAGTTCTTTCTTTCTTTTAATTTTAATTAATTCCTCATTATTTTAACTTTGCAAAAAGGGTCCAACGCCCTCGTTTCGATTTAATTATTAATTCGCACTTATTTTATTTCTTGTAAATATTTATGTATCTCTCCCGAAGCCTTGTAATTAATCTTCTCGCACTTTTACTTTTCTTTAATTCTTTATTTTTCTGTCAAATCGGGTCCTGGAAATTTTGGCGATGTGGACCCGCGCCTTTGTAATAGTTTAGAGCTTTCAATTTCCGCATCTTTTTTAACTGTTAAATAAATGCATGCAAGAATGAATGACAAAAAAATAAAAACAAACGCATAGATCACCTATACCATGACAAGACAAAAATAAACGAATCTGACACACAAATCACACACCACCCCTAGGGTACGCCTCACTGTTGCCTTGCCTCGAAAGGTGATCGTCGAGTAGAGGATGTTTTAGTAAGTCCTCATGATCCGGGAACCTGGCATGAGGGTAGCTTCTAAGGTGTCTTCCTATTGCTCCGGTGATCACCATGTCCCGAACCTTCGAATTGACCCGAACACCTCCAACGGTGGTGCTACCTACCTTTCAATGGTGGGATGGCGCTACTTTAAAGGACATTTACACAGACGAATTCCTTAGGGTAGGTAGACGACTCTTGATACTTGCTCTAACTTCAAACAAATCAAAAAATACTTTTTACACCGACACCTTTTCAAAAAGCTTTCGAAAGCAATTTTTCAAACACTCTTGAGGACCGATACAAGAGTCGAACTGGAATTTTCAAAGAAACTTTTTAAAACCCACAGTTGAAAAGCAATCAAACCAATCAAACCAATTTTGAAAACACAAGTGAGCAAGTATCTAAGAGCCCATGGATAACCATGGATAGAAAGGGTGCTAACACCTTCCCTTTCTATAATCTACCTCCCGAACCGAGAGCAATCTCTATAAGGAATTTTTCTGTGCTTTTGTCCTTTCCATTTGGAGAAAATAAAAGACGGTGGCGACTCTTGCTTCCGCGACATTTCGCGAACCAGCGTTAAACAGTCAGTTCCAGATCCACCGATCACAAAGTCAAACCAGCAGATCAAGAAAAAGGCCAACAAGGCCAAGAAACAACTTTAGAAATCCGGAGGTTAGATTGTATATATGACAATAAACCTTTGGGATTTGAAAAAGACCCATTGAATTCAGGATAGAAGATTAAAGCCCAAGATCCGTTAAAGGAAGTTGATCTGGGAGACGGTGTAACAAAGAGACCAACTTACATTAGCACCAAAGTTGGGTCGAAAATGAAAGTCAAGTTGATCAAGTCGTTGAAGGAGCATATAGACTGCTTCGCCTGGGATTATGGTAAGATGCTTGGATTAAGTCTGAATATGGTGGAACATTGATTACCTATTCAGCCAGGCAAGAGGCTAGTGAAGCAGCATCCTAGGAGGTTAGCTCCTGAGATCACCTTAAAGATCAAACAGGAGATTGAAAGGCTTCTAAAAAGCAAGTTCATCAGAACTGCAAGGTACTTCGAGTGGTTAGCAAACATTTTTCCTGTTATTAAGAAAAATGGAACTCTTAGAGTTTGCATAGACTTTAGGGATTTGAATAATTCTACCCCTAAGGATGAATATTCAATACCTGTAAAAGAAATGTTAGTCGATTGAGCTGTAGGATATGAATATCTTAGCATGCTCGACAGATATTCTGGCTATAACCAGATTTTTATAGCAGATGAGGATGTGCCTAAAATGACATTCAGATGCCCAGGGGCATGGGTGGTAATGGCTTTCAGTTTGAAAAATGTCAGAGCCACCTATCAAAGGGAAATGAATGATATGTTCCATGATTTCATAGAACATTTTATGCAAATATATATTGATGATATCGTGATAAAATCTTCATCTGAGAATGGTCATTTAGACCATCTTCGATGATCCTTTGAAAGAATGAGGAAATATGGATTGAAAATGAATCCACTAAAATGTGCTTTCTGTGTACATGCAGGAGACTTTTTAGGTTTTGTAGTACACAAAAAAGGAATCTAGATCAATCAAAGCAAAACAAAGGAAATTTTAGATCTCAAGCCTCCTTGGACAAAGAAGCAACTGCAGTATTTGTTGGGGTAAATCAACTTCTTGAGAAGATTTATCTCAAATCTAAGTGGCAATACGAAGGTTTTCTCACCATTACTAAAGATCAAGAAGGAAAGTGACTTCCATTGGGGAAAGGAGCAACAAGAGGCTTTCGACGAAATTAAAAAATATTTGAAAAAGCCTCATGTTTTATTTCCACCTAGTAGAAATAAGTTGCATCTGATTTACAATAGGGATCATGTTAGCCCAAGAGGATGATAATGGAGTCGAAAGACCCCCATATTACCTTAGTCGAGTATTAATAGATGCAGAAACTAGGTATAACATGATATAAAAAGTATGCATGTGTTTGTATTTCTCATGTATTAAACTTAAGCAATATATTAAATAGGTTGATGTTTATGTTTCATCTTATTGTAATGTCATTAAACATATGTTGTCCAAACCAATTTTGCATAGTTGAATTGACAAATGAGCACTAGCCTTAACTGAGTTTTCATTGTTTTACATGCATTTTAAGGCCATGAAAGGCCAAATCATGGCAGCCTTTATAGTTGATCATGCAATAGACAAACCATTAGTGTATCTGATAGACACGACCCTTAGAAATTGTATTTTGATGGGTCAAGCCATAAGAATAGAACTAGTGTCAGAGTTCTGATTATCTCTCTAGAAGGGGTACCAACAAAATTCAAATGTAGGGTAGATGAAAAATGCTCCAACAACAAAGTAAAGTATGAAGCTTTGATCACTGGGCTTAAACTTTTGAAAGACTTAGGTTCAAAAAGGTCGAAATTAAAGGTGATTCGAAGCTAGTGATTAAGAAAATCACTCGAGAGTATAAGTGCATTAAAGAAAACTTATTTGTATATTTTTCCATGGTTAATAAATTGTTGGAATACTTTGAAGTTGTAAGCATTACGCATGTGCCCAGATTAGAAAATCAAGTGGCTAATGATTTGGCACAAACTGCCTTTGGGTACAAGGTATCGACTAACAAGCTGAAGAGTTTCATTGAAGTGAGGGAGAAGGTGGTCTCGACAAGGACACCATCATCAAATTTGTCAATCCCAAAATATAGGGGCATATAATTTGGCGAATTTTGAAATTTTTGAAGTTTTTGAAGTTTTTGCCATTGGCAATTTGTCAGATACAGATTGACGAAAGCCAGTTATGAATTATTTGGAAAATCTAGTCAGAGATGCCGACAGGAAAGTAAAATATAGGGCTTTGAGCTACGTGTGCATGGGCAATGAGTTGTTCAAGAAGACTCCTAAAGGGGTCTTACTTAAGTTCTTGGGGAATACTGAGGAATATTTGGCAATGGTCGAAGTCCACAGTGGAGCCTATGGCGCCCACCAAGCTGACCATAAAATAAAGTGGTTGTTATTTCGACAGGGTGTCTATTGGACAAGTATGTTGAAGTATTGTATTTAATCCGCTAAGGGATGTCAAGAATGCCAAAAACATGCAGGTATTCAACACGTACTCATAAGTGAATTGCACACAATTGTTAAGCCATGGTTATTTCAAGGATAAACGCTAGATATCATTGGAGAAATTCGACCAGCCTCGTCGAAACAACAAACGTTCATCCTAGTGGGGATAGACTACTTCACCAAATGGACATAAGTAATACCATTGGTCAATGTCGACCAAGAAACAATGAGATGTTTTGTCCTTCATGAAGTTGAATCGCCAGAGTATGAAATCCTGAACTATTTTTAAATATCATGTGCAAAATAAGAAATAGGAGAGCCAAAGGGTCATAAAGGCTATATGCCTCAGTGCCCGAGACATCTTATGTGTGCATAATATGGTGATCAGTAATATAACGTGCGAAATCTGAATGGTCAAAGCAAAATGTATGTTTCGCCGACTCAGTTAGGTCGAAGGTCATACCCAATGGGGAAAGCCAAGTGATAGATGCCACATCAAATAGGGTAGGTGTCAATATCCTACAAGGAAGTTGGAAAGTGTTGGTCGAACCTTCTCAAAAAAAGAGTGAAGCGATAATAAATTTGGGATCAATTGTATGGGTGCTCCGCGAAATTTAGATAGCGTTGAAAATGCTAAGCTTCTCCCATTGAGATTTGTATTACCCCTGGACTTTATCGAGCCAAGCAAGATACACCGTATCACCTACCGTAGGTATGGAGGTGCACATCGTGGCATCAAAAGCCATAAACCTAACATCAACGGGTTTTGTATAGTTGAACGCAGATGGGATAGCAGGGGTAAAACAAGGGAAATACTTTTAGGATGTGTCTCTTGGGTTGGTTAAGGCCCATGGAATGCAAATAGTTTCTTTGCAACAACAAAAAGAATGTGCATTTGGTGTTTCCATTCTTCGATCTTGGATTTAACTTTAGATGAGGGCTCTAGGATGAAGTTGAAGCTTTGTTTCCCAGAAATAGAGAAAGCTATGAGGTTATTACTAGTGTTGAAGGGAGTACCGGATGGAATGAGCATTATAAAAACAGAATAGGTCTCTTCAAGATTTCTAGAAATTGCAGAGTTTGAAGAGCTGAAGTAGAAGGAGGGAAGAAAGGAACTAATAGTTTTTGAAGGACTATTTAAAGAGAAATTAAAGTTGTTAAAAGAGAAACAAGTGTCACTCAATAAGGCGTGAGCATGCCAAGAAGTGGAAAAGTTAGTGGGGTTCATTTGAAAACCAACACCCTAAAACCTAGGAGTAATCATGAAAAGTGATTGATATGGGAAACTGTTACGCAGAAAGTAGTCATGATTACGCATGGCGTTATTCTGAGGAGACATGCGAACAAAAACTTGGAAGAGAAAATGCCAAATTTCTCCCGTCGACTGAGGCTCCGTCGAACATGGTGTTTTAGGGAGAAATTTGTTGACAAGCAATTTTTTACTAGGGAAGTAAGCCCTCAAGCTGTAAGGTATCTTTGGTTAGAAAGGAATGCTTCCATAAAGAATAATAGGATGCATCAACCAAGTGAAAGAAGTATTAACCAAGAAGGTTGGTCGACGAAGACACCAGCTTCGGAGGCAGGCTCAACAGATATAAATTTCGAAAGGAAATAATACGTGGAGGCAAGAGTAGTTATCAACTTACAAGCCAGCAAGAACGTGAGGGTGTTTCAAAGCAGTTTATGGCAGTTCACCATAAATCCCAACATGGGACTAGTAACCGTCGAAGGTTACACTTTTAGAATTTCTATTTAAGCAAACATTTGCATTTGTGTTAGAGGTTGCATTTCTTCACATTTAGAGCATTACACTCAAAGTACCCGCATCTAAGAGAGAAACGAGTTTAGGCTTAACAATGTATGAATGCTCCCACATTTCAATTCAAAGCAATTTCCAGTTTTTACTTTAAATTACAAGTCTTGTTATTTTTGCTTTATTTTCTTTACTTTGCAATTGTCCTTTACTTTTGCCTTTTTATACATATGAATCCTATATCAACCAGTTTTTAAACCAAAACACTTGAAACACTAACTCGAGGATTATTGTAGTCGATTGTGCAAGTAACCTTTAATAAGAGGCTAGAGATTGTTCATGAGAAACAATAGGTTAATTGACAGACTGAAAATAAAGGAAGATAATATTATGATTTAAAACTTGGTTGAATTCTGATTAAGTGCTATAGTACTAGTAAGATTAGTCACACTAAGAATGTGGTACTTTATTCATGAACTAAACACAGACACCATTTTCTTAGACATCATATTGAAAAAAGGGGATGTTGTTTTTGAATACATTGACACTAAAAGTCAGCTTGTTGACATTTTTGCAAAACCATTGTCATCAAACCTTTTTATAACATATGTAGGGATTTGGGAATCTTAGATTCCCCGTGATTTAAATATAATAAGTATTCTTCTTAGTTTCATTTTCTATATACATATATTTTGTTTTCACTAACACTATCTTGTAGAAAATCTTACTTTGCTGATTACATTGGCATGTCCCTAAACTCTATTAATGTGTGTGTTTGTTCTATGTACTCATTTGTATGCTTTCTACCTCTTTATTATTCTCATTTTTTGCCTCAACATGTGTTTGATCTTCTTTGCATTTAAAATTTTTAAACGCGTAGTGTTATTATGTACATTTGAGCATTTGTACAATTGATCATGCACTACTTATCATTCTAACACATTATTTTTTATTGTATTTTGATCACTATTATTTGTTGTTAATGAAAATGGTTGTTTCATGTTTATGTTGCATTTTTTTTGCATTTAACATGTTTATCTTCATATTTGTATATGATCTTAGTTTTTGTATATTCTTTTTGCTTGTTTAAGCTCATTTGTTCATCTGGAATTACTTTTGAAGGATATTTTTATAGACTTATAACAATTTGTATCTCTTTTTGATATTGTCAAAGAGGGAGAAGTTGTAATGAGTCTATGATTGGCTTTATGTGTTTTATGTTGTGGTTTGTATGCAATGTTTCAGGGGGACCACAAGCTTTTTTTTTTTGCTTTTGGCACATGTCGACTCAATTACAAGTGAAAACTTGCCAAGCATAAAAAAGAGGGAAACTGTAGATGCACATCCCTATGGGGAGTTGGTTTCATGTACTTATCATGTGCAATGGGAGAAACCGCGATACAATTATTTTGGTTCTTGTCTTATCGCTTTCGTTTATTATATTTTATTGAGTCACCCTCATAAATAGTACACTACGATCAAGTTTGAAATCGATTTGTAAATCTTTTAGCAAGCATAAACCTTTGGTTATGTTTGAACTTGATCAAGATGTTCTTATTCAAGTGCATGAGTTTGTGAAATAAAAGCCTTGTGTGTTTAATTCAAATCAAGTGCAAAGGAAAACTTTAAAATCATGAAAAACTTATGTTTTGATGTATTGATTCGAGTCAATCATTTATACATAATATTTGATTCGAATAAAATCAAATAGAAGTGACCAAAAGTTTTCAAAAACCATTTGATTCGAATCAGGTTTTACACATGATTCAAATCAGACAATTTCCTATCACCTATGTCCAAATTGATTCAAATTGTACTTTGCACATGATTCGATCATGCAATTTTTTTTGGTTTTTCTAAAGTTTCCTGGAGCAATTGATTGAAATCAATTATTGCAGATGATTCAAATCACGGGGCCTACTATTAGAATCACACATTGCACTTGATTAAAATCAACTACAAAATGGGTCAAATATCTGAATCTCTTTTAGTCCATTCACTTGCTTACTTGACTCATTACATGAGTTGACCTTGATTTAAACCTAACCAATATTTTTAAATCTTTTGTGTGCTTCATCTCAAGCACATATATAAGCTTTGCCAACATTTGTTCTAGTGAGATTTTTCATAACTGTTGTGAAGATTTTCATAATCATTTGTGAATTTCTGTGAAAAATAAATCACCTCTTTTGAAACCTTTGCATTAGAAATCTTTCATCTTTAACCAAATTTCAGTTTTCATATCTTGATCATAAGTGAATGTTAATTAATGGGGGGATGATGTATTGAAACTAATCATTATTATATATTTGTTCAAATATTTTTCAGGTTCTTGCAAGATTGGGGTTATTGTCATTGGTGTTGACAAATTCTAATGCAAAAAAGAAGGTCTTGTCTCCAGAATTGCCTTAGTAGTGACTGTGTGGAAGGCTATGAATAAGGCAGAGTTATTTTGTTTTTGCATCTTTAGACAATTCACAACTTAAGGAATCAGTCGGATAAAGGGGTTGATTTCTACACACAAGGCTCAAGGTATATTGACACGACTTCTTTATTCTTCCCTAGCATCCTTGTGATTGCCATACTTGAGAAAGACTTCGTTGGATAAAGCTATTATTTAAAATATGAATATCTTAACCGTACAAACTTCCAATGTCTCCCTCTTAGAAACTACTTCTCAGCAAAGACATTTGTGCAAGTTATCTTCCAAGGTCTCTTTTGTTGCTTCTATATAAGTGTTTGAACTGCATTATAGCGGCAAGAAACAAAATTTAAGTTGGAATTATTTCGGGTTTTATCGTATCCACAAGGATCGGTGTGCGGGAAAGAATGTCATTCAATAGTCTCTGCGTTTCTAAGCTTGGTTTTAAATGTTTTAAAAGTGTAAAGTACAAAAATTAAATTATATGAACAAGAAAATAAATACATTCTTTGGATAGGAGAGAATTCGTCGGGTTTGAATTTCATCTACCCATCAAATACTTAAACCTAATGATAAATTGGATGCAATCTAAAACACTCGTCAATATCATCATGTATCACCTACAACCTAGGTTATGTCTAACACAGAGTTGAGAGAACAACCGTATTATCTCATCAATGATGTCTCATGCAACTTAAGAACACAAAAGCATTAAGAACAAATATCCACTGTGAATATTAGACCTAAATCTATCTCTAGAGTTTAGAACCTAATAGATGCTCATCCAAGAACAAGATTCGAACCATATATGTCTGTAGCAACTCAAATCCTAGCATAAAGCAACAACAAGGATAAACATCGACATTGATTTGGGAAATAGATATAATACAATGCCATAATCAGTACATATATATAAAATCAAAGTAAACTTACATACAAACCCCAAAAAAGGAAACTATAAAGGGAAGAAAGGAGAAGAATCAAAATCTCTTGTGGTGTCAATCACGGTCAAAGAAGCTTCAACCCTGAATCATTTGATTACAACCTCCATTGTTATTGTCAAAACTCTCTAAACTTAAAGAATTAATATGATGGAGTTGGGACAAAAAAACCCCAAAATCATACATACAAAATTTGTTCTAATTATAAATATACAAGTTCTGTTTCAGACAAATTCACCCGGAGCCCAAATAATTCGCCCAAAGAATTGTCCTTTTACACACAAGTCAGCCTGCGCAAAACACACAGCCTAACACAAAATATTTGACTTCGCCTGACGAATTTGCTTTTACCTCCGACGACCACGGCGCAAAACCAAGACAAAAAAGCTACTAGAATTCTTCATGTTGAGCTCGCCCAAGCCTCGCTCCTTGATCGCCCGATGAACAACTTGCTTCTGGCTCGCCTGGAAAATTTTCCAAGACAAAGCTCCTTTATTCTTTGGCTCTCTTTGCTTTGAGCCTTATCCATTTATTGCTAGAAAAACACATCTTTGAAGTTGTGCCTTTGGCTCTTATTACTCAATACTTCATTTATGCATGAATACCTACAAAAGAGATGCAAAACTATCAAATGATACAATATTTACACGATTATACATAATATATACATATTTATATACAAGTTGAGGTTTATTCAAAGGATTTCAACAAAATAAGTTGATAAGTGCCACAAAACTATAATTTGGAACTTACCAATAAGGAGTTGAAGATTCAAAGGAAGACATACAACAAGACATTACAACAATAACTGATCTGATCACTAAGCTTTCATATATATTTGTTGTATTACACATAGTCTTGAGATTTCTTATATTTGTACATCTTAGAAACCTTAAGTAATAAGGTCTTTGATCGTGTTGTATTATTTGTGTACCTCTGATTGTATATAAAGTACATCTTGTTGTAAATCCTAAACATTTTGTTTAGAATCTGTAAAGTCTCAGACTGATTGTTTGAGCAAGGAAGTCTCTAGCTAGGTTGCTTGAGCAATGAAGTTCTGAACTTATGTGTTTCGGCAAGGAATTCTCTTTCAAGATTGATTGCGCGGTCTTGGACTGGTGTGTTTAAGAAGATTGTAATCAAGTTTTGATTATAATACAACATCTCTTGTGGGACAAGGGGAGTAGACTACTCTCGGTTGGAGAGAAACATCTTTTGTGGGACAAGGGGACAAGGGCACGCTGCTTGTATGCTCGTGCGTGGGAGACTTAAGCGTTTAATTTGTTTCACGGTAGAATGGATAAACATGTTCTTTGTGAAAAGATTTGCGGTCGCTCGGGGCGGAGATAGTTTGATTGGTTAAGTTGCTTTTAGGTGAAAGACGCGTATCGATTCAAGCAAAATGTACACTCTGTTTGCACCAATTACTCATCTCCCGTACAAGTAATCTTTCTAAACAAATTTTAGGATGAAAGAGAGAATGAACTCTATGTACATTTGTTTGTTCTTCGAGTATCCTAAATTTAGTGTACATTTTGGTTGAACCAAAAATTTAAAAAGTCTTATTCTTTTATAAAATCAATTTTAAAATCAATTTATAATTTTAATTAAACATTTTCAAATACATATAAATATAAAACTTTTTTATATGACTAATTAATCACAATTAGTATGATATTAAAATAATTAAGAACCGACTTAAAATAGAAAAGAAGTTCGATAGTAAAAAAATACCTGAGTTAAATTTCTAAATTGTTAGGATAAAACAAATCAATTGATAATTATGTAAAAACATTCGAATATAAAAACTAAAGTTAAAATTCCAAATACTCGAATTATTCACTTTTTCAAATAAAAATCATGAACCTCTAAACACAAATAAATATTCTTTCTTTAAGTCGTAATATTTCCCATCTCATCCAAAATCTTTTAGGTTTCGATTGTTTAGTTTAAAAATTAAAACTTTTACTATTAAATTATTAGAGAAAAAAATTAAAATTTTAAATAAAATCCGAAATAAATAAAAAATAGACACACCAACTTGACAATATATATAGTGAAATCTTGAATATAAAAAAGGAAACAATGTATCCTAATTTGAAAAAATCAATAAGTTTGATTTGACCATAAATAAATAAATAAACGGTTGAGAAGTAGAGAATAAATCAAGCAATTAAACCTCCCCACGTGGCACTCCACGATAACGACAATTGTACGCGTTGATGACGCGTTAGTAGACTGCTTAACGCGCTTTTTTTGATTCTCATCCTCTTCCTCTTTATGTCTCCATTCAATACTCTTTCAATTCTATTTCTATATATATTCACAAGATCCCTGTTTCTCTCTTCTTCAACTTCTATTCCAATTTCACAATTTCATTTCTATTTTCAAGGTCACTTCCCTAATTTTTATCATCAATTTTATACCATCTTTATTTCTTGATCAAAAAACGGATCATCAATTTTAATTTTTTTGCATGCAATAATATTAATCAATTTCGTTGCTGAAACTAATTTGGATTGGATTGGATCTGATTCCGTTTTGAAAATTTGTGATTGTTGATCACCAGGTGTTTGTTGTTTGGTCTGAAACAGATGGGAGGTGGTAAGGATGGACATCATGATGAATCTGACAAAGGGGTGTTTTCACATCTTGCTCATGGTATAGCTGGTGCTGCACATGGTGGAGGTTACCCTCCACAACATGGGTATCCTCCTCAACAAGGGTATCCTCCGCAACATGGGTACCCTCCTCAACAAGGGTATCCACCAGCTGGGTATCCTCCGCAACAAGGAGGATATCCTCCAGCTGGGTATCCTCCACAACAAGGGTATCCACCTGCTGGTTATCCTGGTTCTTCTGGTCATAGTGTTCCAGGTGTGTTTCCTTTTGAATTATTTCATTGTTATGTTATGCCTTAGTTACTCACTCGACACTAGACATAGATACCGATAATAATAATAATAATAATTTGAGAAGATATTGGACATGCCTGATCTGAATTGTCTTTGTCTGTGGTATATAGATTACAATTGCTTGAAAATTTGGATTTTGACAAAATGAGTTTTGATGTCTGTTGTAGTTGTAAAATTTATGATAGCAGGTGCAATCATAATGATATACTAATGCTGGGAATTCAGGTGTAAGTATTAAAAGATTTGGTATTGGTTAGGAATGGATTAAGTGAAGATTATAAAAGAGAAAAATATTCCATGTTCCCGATTCTATATGGTTTATGGTGAAATAGTGGTGTCAAGTTCTCAATTATGCTCTGTGTGCTGTGTTTGTCCCATTAGTCTAGGTCCCCAGCTTTTAGGGAATCTCATGGTTTGAGTATTTGGAGACAAAACCCATTAGTCTGATAGTGATAGGTGTGTAGCAACTGAGTATTTGGCTTAAATGAACATAGGTTTAGTACCCTCTTTGATCCTTTAACTTGACCTCAACCTTGGGGTTCATTTTGGTCCTTTATCTAAAAAAAGTATCATGTTGATTTTAAAGAGAAAAGACTCATGCTTTCAATGTATTGATTTGTTGGTCTGGATTGTGATTTATTGATTGTCCCTTGGAACTCCAAACAACTGATTATTTTGACAAAAACACATTTCGTAAATTGAGACTGATTTAATCGATGGATGTAATTACATTTGATCATGTCTTCTGGTGACAGTTTTTCCCTCAAAGTATTTCTTTTACTTAATTATTTATGCAATGCAGTGGCTGTTTGAAACTTTTTTCTGTTTTCTATGTTAACTCCAAAATCCTTGGAACCTGCTAAGTTTTCAAATGCTATCACCAGGGTCTCATGGACATGGTGGACATGGCGGTATAGGAGGAATGCTTGCTGGAGGTGCAGCCGCAGCTGCCGCTGCTTATGGTGCTCAACATCTCGCCCATGGCTCTCATGGCTCTCATGGTGGGCACTATCCACAAGGAGGCTATGCACATGGTGGCTATGGTCATGGTGGTGCTCACATGCCCCACGGAAAATTCAAGCAACATGGCAAGTTCAAGGGGGGAAAGCATGGCAAGCATGGAAAGTTTGGCAAGCATGGTGGAGGCAAGCATGGATTCAAGAAGTGGAAGTAAGGAACGTATATGCAATTATGGTTCTAAACACAGTGGCTTTATGCACGCTACTATATAAATAAACCATACTTTGTATGATGTATGCTTATCATAATAGGCCCCTTTCTTTCTTTTCTTTTGTCCTTCTTGTTTTGCTATTTCTATGTACTGGATCCTTTGAGCAAGTCTTGAGGTATTGGCTTATTGCTGAGTGCTGACAAATATTGACAAATTGATGTGTAAAATGGCTGTAGTTTGTTTTTAATTTGTTTTGCATCCTGATTACACACGTTCATTGAACTCATTTGATTGTTTTATTATTTTCTCAGTAATTGTTTGTCGATGAAAACATGTGATCATGTAAAATGGCATTAATACTTTTCTTTATCTTTTTTTATCAATATTAGTTCCAAAATATTATCTCATCATAAATATAACTTGTATTGTTGGGGATCAAATGAGAAAAACTATAAATACAGGATTGAGAAAAACAACTTCAGTTTTATGGCTGGTCTTAGAAATTGCGAGGTCTTTTGAGCCTTCATTTTGAGTTAAGTTGAGTTTTTCTTTGGTTTGGAATTTAAAATCCCAAAACGATATTTTTTGTTTTGGAATTGTCATCTGCTAAAGAAGAATTGTTGGAGGGAGTAACTTTTTGGTATTTAAAATGGTTTATGGCTAAAAGCTCTTGCGTATTCTGTACATTTTCATAATGGAGTTCCATTTTGTGCATGCACCAGTAGTTATTTTTAGGGACTGAATTCCTATATTTGTGTATTCTATACATTCTCATAATGGAGTTCCATTTTGTCTATGCATCGGTAGTTATTTTTAGGGACTGAATTCCTGTATTTGTGTGGTGTTCTTTTTTGGGAGGCTTGTTGGTGGCGTATTTATGTATATTAGAGATGAGGCGTCACACTGTTGTTTGTTCTCTTATGTAGTGTCATGCACTGTGGTGCATGCATGTAATTTTAAGAAGGAGGTGTCATATTAGATGGTTTGACAATTGTTGTTATTGTTATTTTTTAAATAATAATAAAAGTAATTAAAAATATTTTATATTAATATTTTAAATTACACAATGCATAGATACATATTTTTACGGACGTCTCCCTCAACCTAAGTGTGTCTCTGTATGACATAAACGTCTCCGTCTTTGCCTCACCCCTTGCCTCACCACTCTAAGTTGAATTCTCAAGGTCTGTTCTGACTCCCTTGATGATGAGGTATTTGATGTGATAGTCTTGGTACATTAGGATCTTACATCTCCTCGATCGTTTTTACACAAAGAACTATACAGATGGGCCAAAACAACATAGTTCCAACTATATGTGTTTATTTTATCAAAATGTCTTAACAAAGGTAAATACATGATATTAACAGTATTACCTGTTGTTTCAGGAAATAAAAAGTGACCAAATAATATTATTATGTAACACCGAGCTTTCACTATTTTTCTTGCTCGGTAGAGGTTTCGGTTATTACGAGACCATTATGATGTTCTCTAAGAAGACAGAGATTAATACCTTGGCCTCTAGATCCTTGTTCAAATAAACAGACTCCCAAAAGTTCCTCGCATATGGCGTTGTCTTGGTTGACTCGGCTATTGACAGCTTTACCATCAATCAGTAGACTGAATAACATGTACATGTCCTATAGTGTGACGGTACATTCACCACATGGAAGATGAAAGGTGTGAGTTTCGGGTCTCCATCTATCCACTAATGCAAAAATAATTTTATAGTCAACATGATAATTGACTATGTTGAGTAACGGATCAAAACTGGCTTGTCATAAGTACGGTTCAATTTGTACGTCGTAAGGAACACTCATGGACACGACAACGAAATTTTTTAACATCCTATTAAAAACATGAATTACGTATAAGAAATATAAGATTTACGTATAACAATCATAAGAACTACGAAAGTCAAATTTGTTGACAAATAATATGTGTTGAAGAAAATAAACTTACAAAGATTTTAATGTTGTTGAGAGTTCCTTTATATTGGTCACCCATGGTCAAGACAACCATTTTTTCTTGATTACTCTTGTGTTCTTGTTGATGTTTCAAGAAAAAAAAATAGTGTGTGAGTTATGATTGTGATGAAAATATAGTGTGAATGTTATATATATTTATAGGAAAATATAGAGAAATACTATGCGTTCACGTGAGAATGCTCTGCATGCAATTAACACGTAGGCGCCATCCTAGGTGGCGCATCCTTTTGTTTTTACATTAAGGCGCGGTGGCGCATCCTTTTGTTTTTACATTAAGGCGCCATTCAACATCGCTTGTTCCTTTTTACATGCATGCAAAGTTGCAGCGTGGAAGTGATCAGATGGCATGCTTGCAAGCTTGTCGTTCACGTAACAAGCCACCCAAATTGGCGCACGCTTACAAAAATTAGAGTACAAGCCACCCTAGGTGGCACATATGTTGTAATTTTAGAAGAGAATCCATCTTGGGTGGCGCATTAGTGTTGTATTTCCTATATTTTCATTCGTCTATTTAAGCGTCCGTTTAAGGCGCATTACTGGTGTACATCCATAATTCACAAAAACATACCTCAACATATGGATCATTCATAATATTATAGTATTGTTGCTCATATTAACAGTGAATCGTTCAACTGCGATAACTTCGGTTTTAATTTTCGTAATACCGATTTTATCTGCTTTAGGACAAACAAGAAGTCAAGTTTTGCACGTTTCAAAGATAGAATAGAAGAAAAATTGCAGTGTGGTCCAATTTACCAAATTCTTTATAAGTCTCCATTTCTATTTGACAGCAACCAAGTCAGATTTTTTCAACTAAAGGTGCGCGACAATGATGATGTTCGAAACATGTTTCGAACTCATGAGCAATCCATGTTCAATGAGATTGAGTTGTATATTTTATTACAACAACTTGATCAATATCAGGTGGTAGATCCTTCTCAGGATTGTGAAGAAGATGATGAATCTGACGAGGACAATCACCCCGAAGTCGATGTTATTGACCAAGAAGAATATGATGATGAGGCAATGATTGATTTTATGGTCAATGATGACGCTGCAGATCAAGAGCATGAACCTCTACCTACGAGTCATGTGTACGACCATCCGTTTCACATGACGAACTTAAATTTGGGGGAAGACGAACCACCCTCAGATATTTTTCACAATCCTTATATGCAGATCGAAGGGGCCTTGAAAGTTGGAGACAAATTTCGTACAAAAGAAGAGTGTGTTTGAGCTATCAAAAAATGCCACATGAAAATTTTAGCTGACTTCACTATAGATCGAACTAATTCAGGGAAGTATATTATTTTATGACGTCAAAAATCAAGTTTCCCTTTTCGGTTAACTGCATCTTACAGGAAGAGAAGTGATTCATGGGAAATATGTACCATTGATCCACTCCACACTTGCATCACCACCGTTCCGACGCAGGATCATCAAAAACTTAATTCTCAACTAATATGTCAAGAAACTTTGCCTCTTATTAGCAAGGATCCATCATTAAAGGTGAGTACAATTATTTCTCACATTGTTATAAAATTCAATTATACTCCCTCTTACAGGAAGGAATGGATCGCGAGGACTAAGGAAATTGAACTTGTCTACGGTAATTGGGGGGAATCGTACAAATAACTTCCAAGGTTTTTGGTGGCACTCAAATATTATGCTATGGGAATTGTTATAATTTTGGAGACACTCTCGGTATTTACCCCAGACATAACTCGTGTCAGTGGAAATGGAATATTTCATCGGTTATTCTGGGCATATGAACCATGCATCAAAGAATTTGCATTTTGCAAACCTATTATACAGATTGACGGAACTTGGTTATACGAAAAGTATAATGGAACATTACTCATGACAGTGGCACAAGATGGTAACAGTAATGTTTTTCCGATTGGCTTTGCTCTAGTTGAAGGTGAGACAAGTGGTGCGTAGAATTTCTTTCTGAAGAATCTCCGATTACATGTTACTCCTCAACCCAACCTTTGTTTGATTTCAGACATCCATCCATCGATTGTGAGTGCACACAATAACCCTGATAACGGTTGGTAGGATCCCCCTTCAACACATGTCTATTGCATTAGACAAATCACACAAAACTCCATACTCCATATCAAAGACAAGACACTTCAAAAGAAAGTTGTTAATGCAGGGTATGCTTTAACAAAACCATCATTCCAACACTATCACGAAGAAATCCGGTTGACAAACTCATAAGCGTTAAGGTGGATCGACAATATTTTGGTGGAGAAATGGACTCGGGCCTTTGACAATGGTCAATGATGGGGCCACATGACAACAAATTTGGTGGAATCATTGAACACTGTCTTCAAAGGCATCTGAAACCTACCAATTACTGTATTGGTTAGAGCAACATATTTTAGGTTGGGGTCATTGTTCAATACAAGAAATTCAAAATAGAGGGCAGTGTTACAACCAGGACAGTTGTTCAGTGAATGCACAATGAAATCATTTAACGAGGAGGCCGCCAAAGCTAACACCCATAGTATTACCGTGTTTGATTGTATTAAAGGTTGATTTAGTGTACAAGAGACAATGGATCATAATAAGGGGAGGCAAAGGGGATACTATCAGGTCTAACTAGATAGAAGTTGGTGCAATTGAGGAAAGTTTCAAGCATTTCACATGCCCTGCTCTCATGTCATAGCGACATGTTCACTTGGATCCAATAGGACGTTTACATAGTCAATAGCGTTTTAAATGTGTACATCAATACCTTCTCCGTGTTGGCAAAGGAGGATTATTGGCCTGCTTATCAAGGGGACATTGTTTGGCACAATGAACAAATGCGAAGGAAGAAAAAGGGCCGCCCCAATAGCATTTGTATTAGAACTGAAATGAATACGACCAACAAAATGATAAGATTATGTAGTACATGCCGTCTTCCCGGACACAATCGAAAAAATTGTCTGAATATTGGGTCTAGCTCTACAACTTAATTTTTTTATATCAAACTTTCTAGAGTAATTAATTTGTTGTAAGCAAGAAATTTCAATTTAAATTCGGATTTTCATTTTGTGTTCAAGTTAACATTCGATTACAACAACCTTCATATAATGGCCCAAAAAATTACAACACGGCAAACTCAAGACAACTACACAAAACACAACAATATGATAAAAATCATCAATACAATATTGTCAGGTCCAAGCATCATCATGACATCAGCGTCACATCTGACCTTTTTCCATGAACGACTTACTCATTTTCCGTTCCTCACTGTAATTTGTCTTTCTATTTTTTTGATATGTTCACCTTCAGGAATGTCTTCTTCCAACCATCGAATTAAGTGCCTCTGAAAAATATTCGAACATCTACGTGTTCTAAAGTTTGATCTTCATTGGAGGCTTTATCGCCGAAAAAATAACATGAGCATATCTTTTGATCAGTGAAAATCTTGACAATGGAGTAGAAAACGTTAAGGGAGTGGTAGACATTTTCTAAGAGTGATGTGAGAAATGGTGTGAAAATGGATGGTTGCATTTATAGAAAACCAAATATAACTTTCAAGTCATCTAATATGGCGTCTCCTCCCTAAAATTACATGCATGTGTCACACTGCATGACACTACATAGGAAGACAAACCATACAGTGTGACGCCTCTCTCTAATTTACATGCATGTGCCACACATAGTGGCTTGACCTTTGTGTGGCGATTTTTTTTTTACTTGAAAAATGATTATTCTGATAAATTTTTTTGAAAAAGTGATTATTTAAAAAAAAAAATTTAAAAATAATTATTTAAAAAAAAATCTGCAAAATATTATCTCATCATAAATATAACTTCTATTGTCAGAGATTGAAAGAGAAAAATTATAAATACAGGATTGAGAAAAACAACTTCAATTTTATGTATGGTCTTAGAAATTGTCAGTCTTAGAAATTGCGAGGTCTTTTGAGTTTTCATTTAGAGTTAAGTTGAGTTTTTCTTTGGTTTGGAGTTTATTGGTATAGGCCACTTGAAAATCCCAAAACGAGATTTTTTGTTTTAGAATTGTCATCAGCTAAAGTAGAATTGTTGGAGAGAGTAACTTTTTGGTATTTAAAATGGTTTATGGCTAAAAGCTCTTGTGTTTTCTAAACATTCTCATAATGGAGTTCCATTTTGTGCATGCATCGGTAGTTATTTTTAGGGACTGAATTCCTATATTTGTGTGGTGGTGTTCTTTTTTGGGAGGCTTGTTGGTGTCTCCTCCTAGGGTCTTCTATATTAGGATGCCTTGGTGTTTTGTTTTTGCCTTTCTTGTTTAGGGGTTTATATTTTTGGTATTGCAAGTTTTTCTTTTGTTCTTATAGTTGTATTGATTTTTCTACTCCTTTAGGGTAGATGAGGACTTCTGGTGTTGTTTTCCTTTCCTATGGACTTTTTCTATTGTTGTATTGCATTAAAAAAAAATTAATCGATCATGTATAATTCAACTCTTCACACGTTTAAATATGTACAAGTTTGGTTATTATTATTTTCAAAATGTGGTTAGATATGAAACCAAATATTAAAGTTGTATGTAGGTCGGATAACTCAATCAATTCGGTCAATCCAATATGAACTGAACCATTAAAATCACTCTAGGTAAAATGAATGGGTGATGATATTTTTTTGAATCATGAAATTGACGATTATATTATGGTAATGTGTGGATCTGAATCCAACCCATATGATCATGATCTAGGAGTACTTCTCTCACTCTAAGTGGTGGAGAAGTAATCTATGGAAATCTAAAATGTCTCTTACAAGTATATTTTCAAACACACTCATTCCAAATCCATACTTAAATGAATCATACTTCTCTTTTTATCTGACATTAGTCTGGAGATGTATTTCTATATTCATTCTATTATGTATTTTATCCATACCACAACGGTTGAAAAGTGATACGACAATGTTTGACCAACCGTTGTGAGGTAAGAGGCGGTTGTATATAAAACATGTATCACTATGGTTACACGCCTGTGGTGGAAGTTAAGTAGTGCTCGCCATACCACAACGGTTATAACTGGGAACCGTTGTGTTATATATTTAGGTCATGTGTTCGAAACCCATCAATAATAATTTATTTGAAATATTGTTACAATTTCACCACAGTTATCCTGAGTTTTTCTCTACACCTCATTAAACATATAAAACCATCAAAATTGATGTAGCAGATAATAATTTAAAAAATTAAGTTATTCTTGCAAAACAACTTACACGAACCATTACTTTTCAAATTACATTTAAACCGTAATTCATCTCTTGCTACTTAACACATAGTATTTGATTCGATAATCCAAGTTCTTCAATGCAACAGTTCATTCCTATTTTATTTTGCAAAACATCAATATGTTGACTATTTCAAAATCATAATTACCGCTATCATCATTATTTTAATTGATGATGATGGACATTATGATAACAATGACAAAGATGATTTGAAATATCTCAATAAATTTGATATTTTATAATATAAATTAATAGAGAATGAATTATTACTTTGAAGAACTTGGGGTAATAAACCAAATTTTACGTGTTAAAATGCAATAGATGAATTACAAGATACTTGCAATTCAAAAAACATTGAATGATCTAAATTGCATTTCAAAATAACTTAATTTTCAAAATATTTTTTTAATCAATTTCTAATCAATTCAATTAAATGCATGTTCTTCTCTTGGAAGTATCAAAAACAAGTTCTTGTCTTGGAAGTGGATAGGTGTAGGTTGTAATTCGTCTTTAGCACATCTTGCCCTTGTCTTGTTTTAGGAGGAGAGTAATTTTATCTGGCTTGAATACCCCTTGTACTAGTCTCTTTTGAATGAATCATTGCGTATTTGAAAAAAATTTATACTTGGGCATTAGATTTATTTAAAATTTAACTTTCATGATAATTTATGTAAATGTGATAGGTTGAATGAATGAATATATTGCTTAATGAATTGCTAATGACAGCTTAATGTGAAGAATATAATTTAACTAAAAAATAAATACGACTTAAAAAAAAACAGTAAATAATAATGGCTATTTCAATGCTTATTTCAGCAGCATAACAAATATCACATGTCAATGGGCAGTAAAAAATAACTTTTTCTGTATGAATAAAATGTGGAAGATATGAATGATACAGATGATTTTGAATGTTTCCAATACTTGTAATTTCTGATACAGACAACAAAATTTCTTATTGCAACACAAGAATCTGTCTAATCTCTATAAATAATATCTTACATCCTCAATATGGATACTGATTCTTCACTTCTGTGAGTATACTATGTTGGTGTTGACAATTACTTGCAAACCAAATCAATCACTTTTAGATTCATCTCTTCATTTTTCTATCCAATCTATCCAATATAGTGTTTTATCATACATAAACAAGAATCTGATCTCACAAGGGTGGGTGATCTTCCTCGGGAGATTGCGGAGGAATTGCTTTCCATCCAGGTTTCTCATCCCAGTACATATCATAATATATGTGGCCAATAGGTTTATCCAAACCACAGCACCATATGCCGACATACTGTTTAACGCGTCTTCTGAATCTTTCTTCCCTTTCCTTTAAAACATAAAAATAGAATGCATTGGCACGTGATAAGTAACATTAATTGCATTTGATATTTGGTCTTAACTTAAAAAGTAAAACTTCAAATGGAAAAAGGAAAGTGGTCTTGCCTTATTAGTGAAACCAGTGAAAGCGTCTTGCACTGAAGACAACTTAATGACTTTTACATCTTTGAATGATGAGAATACTTTCATAAACTGTAACAGCAAGTAGAATAGTTGTGTTACATTAAAGAACACCAAATTTAGTATATCAATGTAATTTATAGATTTAGAAAAGTTTAAACAGAAAATTAGCTTAGCAATAAACATAATCTGAGATATATAAGCTTGAAAAGAATATAAAAAAATACCATTTCTTCACTGCTATGTTTTGGAAATTTAAGTACTCCTCCAGCAGTGGTATTATATGATCCATCACAATCTTGAGTTCCTTCTTTACAGAGCTGAACATCAAGCCATGACTTTTTCACCTGAACTCAAGAACCAAAGCAAACAAGTTTAAACAAAGTAAGTAAATCAAGAAACGAAGAATCGTGATTAAAGAAACAAGAATCATGGCATTATTCACCTCTGACGGCAGAGAGGGGTTATCAAATATTGAATACTCTCTAAAATCTATTCCAGGGCCAAAGTCTTCTTTGGGGAGTTTTTTCAACATGACATTCACCTGCAACACAGCATTTCCATAGCAACATAAGGATGTGATGCAACTGATAAAAAGACGGGGAAGAGGACATATCACCTGCCATCTTCATGTTATGTTATCATACTTATTTATAATTTCTATATTAAATAAAATTAATTTTAACATCTTAATCAACTACTCAAATCAAATGAAATTTTTACTCTTGTTAATTTCTTTAATCAATGATTTTTCTAAACATTAAATATAATATTTGTTAAAAATCATTCATATATAAATATTTACATTTAGTTTTAAATTTTTATGACTATTAAAATACATTTTTATTATTATTTAATTCATTTTAAAAATTAAATGGGACTTTTTTATTTTACTAAAGTTCCAATGAGTTGCATGGATACTTGCTAGCTAAATATTAAATGCCATAAAGGAAATTGGAGAAAACAAAACATTCTCCAAATGATGTATTTAGACCATTGTGTAATTTTCCAGATGATGTAAGTGATATAGAGAAGTTCAAACAATAAGAAACCACTTAAATAGGAAATACCTCAAATACATGGTCCAAAGGACAAAGAAATGGTTGTCTAGTCATAGACCCCTCCAAAACACCAGGATGGGGATACCATAGCTTATCCAGCCTGCACCATAGTGGCGGCATGACCTGAACATGCCCAAAGAACTCAAATTAAGATAAAAATATAGAATATAAAAAGTTAAAATACTACAAGAAACGAAGCCACCAAGAACTAAACACCACACCGCTCAAGCTAAATCATCTGCCATGGCTTTAAAATTCATGTAAAATTGTATAATCGAACATCATTTCAACTAAAACTGAAAATCAGGACAGGTAATATACACCAATTCAACACTGGATACAGGTCATGGCAGACCTAGAGATCTGATAATGAGACACTTCTATTCAAAATGCAATATAGTAAACTGTATGATCCCCAAAATTTGTTCTTACCAGTGTTCTGTTGAGAAGGGAAGCAATTGCAAGGGCGGTCCTTATTTGCTTCATCTGGAAAAAAATCATGTGCAACAAATATTACAAAGCACAATATCAAAATTCCATCAATTGCAAACATGAATAGGATCAAGTCGATACGTATATACTTGGTGATTTATTAGAGTAAAATGTGATTCGACATTGTGCTCCCCACTTAGCAACAAGCGTTTTGGAATAGATGGCTTAAATGATAAGAATCCCCCTGCAAAAGTTCCTCCAAAGGTTAAGTTGTTATAATTTCACGTTATAGAGTTGAGTATTCAACCACAAGAAGAGATGGTAAGTGGTAAGCAATCTATTGACAGATAAATGAGTCGGCTTTTAGATTTCAGCATTCTAAATAGTAGGGTTATCAATGACGGATGGCGGACCATGGTGGAGAGCCTAAAACCCCGCCACTGATATCCGCCATGGCCGAAATTTGACATCAGCTAATAGTATGATGCAAGATTCAATGTGGACAGAGTAGGAACCAAACAAGTATTGACAGAGATATTAGTCTATTTGTACATGTGCATTCAAAAAATATCAAGTGAATGATCTTCACACCAAAATTTACAGAGAAACAGGACTACTTACCAGGAGGATTATAGTATTCTGGTGTATCAAAGAAGAGCATGGCTTCTCGTAATCGGTGGCGCTTTCCTTCAGTGCCTCCATATTGAAATGTTGTGTGTACTGCATATGGCTCCAACCTAAGTTGCTGGTACATAGCCTGCAATCATAATATAAAAATTAAAAAATTAAAAAAAAATCATGACAAACAGGTATATAAATCATTACTCTAGTTGATCCAAGATTCCTCCAAACAGTTAATTGCATAAAAGAAAACAATCTAATAGCACATGCTTAAATGCACTTCTAGTCCCCCTTTTGACCAAAATTAACTTATAGCATGTTTGGATTGGCTTTTGGAAGACCCAAAATTAATTCTAGAGGTAAAGAATTGTTTCTGGGTGATTTTGAGGTGTTTGTAATATCAAAAGTAGAATTGATTCTGCCTCCAGAATTGATTCTACTTCAAGCTAGAATTTGTAGCTTCTACCTCCAGAATTGATTTTGGGTGATTTTTACATTGAAATTTATTGTTCAAGCCACTTTTACATAAATGTATTCAAATATAAATCAATTTCGCTAAACTCAATTCTGTTAAAAACAATTCTACCAAACAAGGTAGTCAAAAACGAGTGTTGGGTCGTAAGATCTTACGTGCTGGGGAGGGAAATTAGTGCTAGGATCTGGAAAAGATCGTTTTTGGTTGCTGCCATAGTCAGGATCGAGTTTTTTGAGTAAGATCGTAAAAAAGATAGTGTTGGGCCTTTTTTTTTTGGGCTTTTAAACCGGGTCAGTTTTTTTAAAGTGAAAACCCAGTTTTTATTTAACTTGCAATCCTAACCCTAAAACAAAACAGAACAGAAACAGCGCTTCATTCTTTTCATCTTCACGAAAATTTTGCACTTCATCCTCTCCATCTTCAACTTCTATTCTCTTTTCCCCGAAAATATCAAACTTCTGTTTATCTTCTCTCTATTTAATGGCTTCTCTTGGAATGAAAAGCGACCCAGCTTGGGAATACTGTGTTTTAATTGATCCAGCTTCAAGAAAAGTGAAGTGTAAGTTCTGTGAGGGTGAGTTTACAGGAGGTGCGTATCGTTTGAAGCATCATTTGGCCGGAACCAGAATCAATGTTAGGCCTTGTTTAGCTGTTCCAGATGACATCAAGATAATAATGTTGGACAATGTTAAGCGCTGTTTAGCTGTTTAGATGATTTAGATGTTCCTTCCATTGTTGAAGATGATTAGACTTATTTGTTATATTTATGTTTTTTGAGCTACTTATGTTGAACTTGATCTTTTAAGCTTATCAAAATATGGAATAATGGTTATGAATTATTAACTAAATTAGTTGAAAGGTGTGATTTAAAAGTTATTTTGTTCATGTATTATAATTTTCATGTTTTTGTTCATGTGAATTTACCATTTTGTCCTTCAGTAAGATCTTAAGTGTCGTGCTACGATCCTAGCTTTACGATTTTTCAATCAGTTGAGAATTGTTAATTGAAAATGTCTTACCTGTACAAAATATGTATGTCCACTACAGAAGATACTAGCAGGCAAAATTCCCAGCTTCAGTTTCCCATCAAAAGCAAAAACAAGTCCACTACCATCATCAACGGATGGTCCTAGCCGACTCTGAAGAATTTCATTAAACCCATTCTGATCCCATATCTTGTCGTCAGCTATAAGCATTTCTTTCCACTGCTTAGCCAAATTCTTGGCAGACTCTGTAGGTCTCCAATGGAAAATTCCAATGTTGTATGCACCACTAACTATTCAAGGTGATGGACAATTTCATCAATATACACTCTTAAGAAGCAACTAAACAAATAAAATAATATGCACATTAAAATGAGAGATGAAGAGAAGCAACAACAGGTAAAGGCAAAATGAATTGGTTACTGGAATTTGAAAATGATATGACCAAGCAGCGAAAACATTCATCAGAGTAAGAGCAAAAGGTTGCATGCTGAAAATTAATTTGCTAGCTCCTAACATGAATCAAATATCCCAGAAGCTTAATGGTAGGTTCTTTTGATAAAAACCAGACGAAAACAGAGAGAAAGGGGATTTATTTATGCCCGCGGGTTTATAGATATGAAAAAGGAAAAGAAAATTTACACCGAGGCAGATACACCCCTACACTAGAAAATTTCTAGTCGGCTAAACAAATGCCAAAAGATCCTTCTGAAAGGGGTATGAAGATCTATTTATAGACATCCTGTACAATGGGGAAAGGGAGAAGGTTCAAGCAACTAACACCTAAATCCAAGGATAACTGAAAACTCCTACAAACCCTGGTAACTGACTCTTAAAACAGAAACAGCTAACACGAGAGCCTAACTATCCTTATTTCTATATTTCTTTCTGAAACAACTCCTTAGAGGTTCAGCATCCGTGCTATTATGATTATTATTATTTTTTATTAACATTATTTCTAACACTTAAACTATTGGGTGAAAGCTTTGAATGGTTTTTTATCTAACTCCCCCGCTTAAGCAAAATCCCTTTGAGTTTCATGCGCAAACAATGCCCGGGCCTGCCCTACTTAATGATTAAATCTAGCTTTCATTTGGAGGAATGGGGAAAGAAAGGATATAACTCTATAACACATGGTCATAGAAGCAATAGTACCATGTGGTAATTAACTATTCCAAAATCTTAAGTTGTTGAGTTAAAGCACATGAGTGGTTCTATATCTTTAGTTTATAATCTAAAGCAAGCCTTGTAAATTGGAACTATTTTTTGACACAAAAGATGGCTATTATTCAAAGAAGCGGCATTTTCATGTCCATGGATGTCTTTTTGGCTCTTGTTTATATAATTCGTCATATACATTGCACACACAGAAATAATATGCTACAAGAACTGACGTAAGCACAATAAAAATGATAACAGTAAATTCTCGTCATTGTATAATATTGACCTTCTTGCCAAATTTCTAAATTGTCATCAACTACTGTTGGTATAACTTGATCACTTGAAGTTAAAATATCTGCTCCTGGATAACGAGCAAGATATGGAAGTGGATTCTGTTTAACAATTGCATAAATGAAAATACGTATTAGGAATGACATATATACAATTGTACATAATAAATGTAATGGATAAGAAATCATAATAATGACACCAGATACAAAGTCCCAGACGTACTCAAGTCAAAACAACATACAGCAACCCTAACTACATGGCAAAAGAACAAACTCAAACGAGAGCCTCTAACACCAACAAGAGAGCAGAAAAGAAAAGTACACTGGAAAGGAAAGGTGAATTTAAATCTTATAGCAAGCCAAAGAAGAAATTTAACAACTTATGATAACATTTGATCATTAATTAAAATCTAAGCTAGCATTGGATCACCCTTCTAATTAAAATGTTTTAAATTAAAACATAGTAACTTAAGAAAACGTAATAACATATATGTAAAATTGAAGGTCACCTTTAACCAAACTGTGTCAGTATCACACATCAGTACTTCAAAACCAAAAGGCAGAATTGAGTCTATCAGAAAAACTTTTTCTCTCCCCATTTTATGAAATGCTGGAGTACCCCAGCCAACATCTACACTGCTCATATGGCTGCCCATGTCGAAAACTGGTACTCCTTTCCAATACAGCACCTCCAATAACTTGGTGTCCATTGCACCTAAAAGTTAGATTCAAACACGGTCTAGTTAATGGTACAAATCTGAATATGTATTTTCATCAAGGCATAACTGCAAGTCTAAAAACAATACACAACAGAACAGGATAGAAGATACTTGACAACACTCACCAACAAGAAGATTAGAAACTCCTAGATCAGTCAATTTCTTGACCCAAGTCAGAATAAAATCCATGAATGCATAGTTACCAAAGGTCACTATTACAACGTTATCTTTCACCCGCTGCTGAACCAGTTCTTTGGTCAGTCGAAAATCCTTCAAAGGTGGCATTTTTTTATTTGAGGGTGGAACTTCCCAAACAGAACTTGGCCACACATTCTGTTTATTGGACACAGCATGCACCTTTTCTGACTGAGAAATATTGAGTGTTTGATCTATAAGGCGGGGATTCTCAGCTGAAAACACATTTTCAATGAAGGTTTTGAATCAAACTAACAATTATGGAAGAAAGCCATAGATTAAAGAACATAAAACAAGCACAACTAGTTCAATATAGTAGCTGTGTCATGTATCCATATTGAACAGATCAACGACATTTCAAATATTCCTAATTGTTATCTTACAACACTTTTTTCAAAAAGGTATTGTTAGAAGGCATCTCATCTCATGGACATTTTAAATATTCTTAGTTGTATCTTACAATGGTTTTTTTACTTCAATTTGTTTTACCAATACAACAACAAGCAAGCAAGCAATATCCCACTAAGTGAGGTTAGCTACATGATCAACTTTCTCCCTAGTGTTCTATCCAAATCATTAATCTTGAGATCTTTCTCAACAACTTTTCTTGTATTTTTTCTAGTTCTTCCTCTACCTCCTGTTGTTTGACTTCTCTCCATCTGAACTACTCTTCTTATCACAGAATCTACCAGTCTTCTCTCTACATGCACGAACCACTTAAGTCTACTTTCCACCATTTTTTTTTCACTATAGGTGCTACCCCAACATTCTCTCTAATATTGTTATTTCTAATCTTATCTAGTCTTAGCACACATCCAACGCAACACCCTAATCTTTATGAAATTAATGCAACAAAAGTGCCTTCCACAGGCACCACCAGTTAATAGAGTCTTTTTTTTTTGCTAACCATTTTATTCTTATTGGTCTAAGCTATCCACCGACTTTGACAATGACTAATCTATGTCGAAAAATCTGGTTGATTATCTTCAGTGAGGTCTCCCCTTCCAACCACGTTTTCCATTCACAATGCTCGACTCAAGACCTTGCTTGAGAGATCCGAATCCAGTTTCACTTGGATCAAAAAATCATGGGTGGTTGGCAGAGTTCAAATCACAAAAAAAAAAAAAAAAAAAGCAGAAAAAATACTCTTTCAAAAGCTCCAAGTATAATCAACTCTGGAGACAAAATCAATTCTACTTTAAAAGAACCAAACATCTCAAAATCATTCCAGAATCAACTTTACAGCTCTTGAATTGCTTTTGCCTCTTACAAAAGCCAAACCAAACATACACTAAATTTAAAAGTTTATCCTACAATCATCAAATCTATAACTACATTATCTACAATTCGACTAATCACCCATACTCCATAGCTCAAATTCAATGAAATTTACATTAAACAATTCGATTCAAAACTTCACACAACAAAATCCCTTAACCGTAACAAAAAAAAATCCTAAACCACAATTAAGATCATGAAGTCGAGTTGAGAAACGTACGAGAGATTGAAGAAGCCAGCCATGCAGAAGAATGAGCAGCAGGAGTGTCACTGGAATAAATAGCAGAAAAAACGTAGAAAGACGAAACAACGATACCGATAATAACAACAGTGTAGATCGTGATGAACAGAGGCTTCGATTGCGTCAGTTCCTCACAAGCGTTTCTCCAAGCCATTTTCGTGAAATGTGGTTTCACGATAAACGACGTGTTGATATCATCGTTTCTTCGTTGATTAAGAAGAAGAAGATGATGGTGATGAAAATGGAAAACCTAGAATTGAGATTTGAGATGACTGAGAGAGGTTTATGAGAATGAGATTGGTGTTTGGAAGAAGTTGTGAAAGTGGGAGTGGTATGTTATGGTCAACTGGTGTGTGCTGGTATATGCTCAACATCACATTATTTGTATTAATTAAAAATTAAAATAAATAATTTCTCTCTCCTCCATTAACATAATCACTCTATGATGCAATTAAAAAATAATTAAATTTTAAATAAATTAAAAAAAAATATTTTCTTCTTAGTGATTGTTTCTAGAAAAATGAATTTATGTTTGTTCTTATGTAAGAATTGCTTTTATTATTATTGATTAATTAAAATCGGTCTCAATTGCGTCTAACAAAATTGAAATTTTAGATTTTGAGGGGAACACACCCTTAAAACCCAAGCCTTCACCATTAGGTCACACACGCACATACCTCTTCATATTTTTATAATGGCAAAAATGTCTCTAGTCAAAAGTTTAAAGTAAAAAGTCAAAGTGGTAAAATAGTTTGAATGAGATTGATTGACTTTTAGTTTTCTCACAAAAAATGTCAAAGTATTATTAAGTTGTTTAAAGTTTGATTAAGAAAATATTTTGAAAATGCATGGACCTAAGTTCAAGTTTATTGTGAAAGTGGTTCAAGTTTAGAAAATAAGAATAGTTTTGAAAAGGAGAGAGAAGATTTTTGAAATTAAAGAAGATGGGAGGAGATTAAGGGACTATCCCAAAGCATAAGCTAGGGAAAAGAACCATTTAACCAATAAGAAGTCAACACTTAACACAATGAGTCAATGTAGATTTCTCATCCTTTAGATTGAAACCAAACAAACGAAGATATTAAACCTCTTAAGAATATCAAACTTCAAATGCATTAAGTCTTCATAAAAATTGGGCAGAGTAACGGTTGTATACAGATAGATCCCCAATTGCAGACAAAGCATATAACCAAAATAATTTGCACACAAAGAAAATAAACAACCCAATGTCTCGGGGTAAACCCCAAGAACTTCAAACAAAATAGCAATTGATGTCACAAAGTCCCAAGGTAGGTCAAGGCCTCTAATCCTAAGTCCAAGAAGTCCATAATTCTAAAATGCCAAGGATAATAACCAAATAGTCCAAGTAATCTTAAAGTTTTTTATTGTTCAAGTTGGTTATTAGGTATCTTCAAAAAGAAAATGAAAAGCTCAAGTGAGCAAAATAAAAAGACATAGAGATAAATGCTCAAGTGAGCAAAGAAGAAAATAACATGAAATGTAAATGCTAAAATAAATGGTGCATAAAAGTAAAGACATAAAGTAAAAGTATAAAAATAAAAGTCAATAGTTAATGAGTTAGAAATTAGAGGTTAGTTGAATGACCATCTTGAAACTTGCATTTGAAAACTCGTTAGAAGATTGATAAAATCAAAGCCTCTTAACAATAAGTTTTATTTACTTTTTGTCAAGTATATCATTCATTTC
Source organism: Vicia faba (assembly GCA_948472305.1). NCBI lineage: Eukaryota > Viridiplantae > Streptophyta > Magnoliopsida > Fabales > Fabaceae > Vicia > Vicia faba. Next base: position 701,837,836 of record OX451739.1, on the reverse strand, counting down.
AAATTCTCAAGGCAACAACAGATGATCAACGATGTTTAAATGATTCGCTTAATTCAAAATTTATTAAGATTCATTAGAAGATTGATAAGACCAAAGCCTCCTAACAATGAATCTCAAGGTTATTGAATCAAAGGTTTCAAATTAAACATACTTGGACTTACAAGCATAGGTTTGGGCCACGAATGATCATTTCTCGAATCGGGACAAAATTTAGCGCTATGTTAAACAATCGTAAGTGGACTTATGTAGAAGTCGCACCTATTTTAAGGCTGGTCAATAGCAATCTATGTGCCATATGTTTGGAGTAACGATATGTAAATCATCCTCTAATAACATGTAGCACAAAAGAGAAGGGGATAAGATGAAGAGGGAGGGGATATATTTGAATCAAAAAATTTAATCAAACTATCATTAAAATCACCGATTCATTCTAGTGGAGTTAAACTCAACACTCAAGATCCAATAATGTTAATGAAGTTTATGATCAACAATTACATAGCCGGAATATATTAAAAAAATAAATTACATTTAATGAATAAAATAAAAAGAAAAAATGATTTTTTAAATTGTTTTTAAAATGAAAATAAAAAGTAAAATAGAAAACTATATTCAAAGTATCGAAGAAAAATTTAAAGAGACTGTAGAAAAATCAAAAGTGATCCCAAATATTTTTATAAAAAATTTCGTAATTTTTTAAAACAGAAAAACATTTTTAAATTGATTAAGATCATTCAAATAAACAGAAAAAATGACCAAAAATAGTAGAAATCAAAATAAAATCCTAGAAAAAATTCAGAAAGTCAGAAATAATAAAAATGATTTTTATAAATTTTTTTAGAATTTAAAAAATATCAAAAAGTATTTTTAAAATAATTAAAATAAGGTAAACAAAACAAAAATTATGAAAAATATCAAGCATTAAAATAAAAATATGAAAAAATATTCACAAAGTCGTAAATATTTCAAAGTATTTTTTTATATTTTTTTCATAATTTTTTAATAAAAAATAAAAGAGTTATGAATTTTTAAAGATAAAAGAAATTTAAAAATATTTTTGTAAAATAAAACAAATCAAGAAAAAAACCACCACGTTGGATCTCTTTCACTTATACACGCTGGAAGATCTAATGGATCTGAGGTGAGGGAGTATCATGGACCTAAGCTAAAGTGCGCGCATACAACACAAGAAAGTCCAACCAATCAAAATAAAATAATTGGCTCAGTGTCATTGGTTGAAGAACGACACGTAGGTCGTCTTTAACCTCCAGCCTCCTGCAAGTAGGGCAAATCGAAGATCCTTGAATCTATAAATTTACGTGTTCATAGTGGTACCATTAGATGTGTCTACTTGAGACGATCACAATCATATGCTCGCGAAAAATTTATGTAAAACACAGCGTAGTCGATTTGGAAAAAAACCAGAGATGTTAAAAATGTCAAAATCGAAAATCAGAAGCATCAAATGCATTGTTTCACAAAAATTGAGTTAAAAGCAAGCATCATTGAACATCATAAACCATTCCAGTAATTTGAGTTAGAGGATTTGGTGCCTTAAACTACCTGAACGAAGTCAGATGAACTTGTTGTTTAAATGGACATGGCTAGCACGATTCAGGACACCTAAAGACTTGATTCTTCTTCTGTTAGCTTCAGTGAAGTTCAAGGATGAAGGATCAATGAAGAAATTGGATTGAAAAGAGGAATTCGAAATCTCAGAAAAGTAAGTTATGAAAGGAGTTTGACAGAGGAATTTTGGTTGTTCAAGCTTGAGAAAATGAAAGGAGTGAGGTCCTCTATTTATACGGAAGCGAATGGTGCAAAGAATTCAGAGGAAATTTGATGTTTGTAGGGAAATTGGATCAAGCTCGAAAGTGAAAAAAGTGTGACCCCATGTGCATCAAAACTCAATCAATTCATGCGTTTTGATCCTTAATTCAACTTTGGGAACTTTGTTAAACATGTTTAAATAAAAAATGCGTGCTAAATTGGTGATTAGAAGCCATATTATGAATTTCAAATTCTGACTTTGGATAAAACTTCAGTTTCAAGGTACCATCTTCGAATCCATGGTGTTCATAACTCAAGGAGTCTTAGGGAATGATTCTTGAAGCATTTGAAAGATAAAGTCACAAACTTTACAATATGAAAAGAGTGAGATCAATTGGATGCTTGGGCTAAAAGTTATGATGAGTCAAAGTTGAGAAAAAGATGTTGACTTTTTGTACTTAGAAAAATTCTATGTTTTTCTTCAAAAGTGACCTATAATGTTTTGAGTTCAAACAAGGCCTTCCTCCAAAATTGAGATTTGATCGTTTATGCTAGCTTGAAGTAGAATTCCCAAAGAGAATTGTGAAACTTGAATCACTCAAAAATACCAAGTATTGAAAAAGTTATGGCCTTGTGAAATTGGTGAAAATTCATGAGGTGACCTATAATCTTTTGGGTTCTTAGGGCATCTTACACTCATTTTAAAACTTTTCATATAAAAGAAGAGTTAAAGTTCACATCCTTAAGATCATTGTGGAAAAATAATGGGCTCAAGAAGATAAAAATTGACCAAGTTATGATCTTTTGAAGTCACATAAGGGAATTTCATGGCCTATCTAGAGGACATGTAATTTTTCTTCATCATTAGGAATCTTCCATATAAAATTTGCTTGAAACTTTTGAAGTAATTTGTTTATAATCCTTTAAAGAGAATCATATCTTTGGAATTACTCAAAAATCTCAAAAGATAAGTAATATATAGCCTTTAGAAGTTCAAAACCCTAGCTCTTAAAGCACCAAAATAACTTGGAAACCCCTTTCAATTTTGACAAACATTCTTGCACAATCACTTTTGCCATGTGAATAGAATTTGTTGTGTATGATAACAAGAAACCATATAAACAATAACCACTTTCAAATATTAAGAATTGAAAGAGTTATACACTTGTGATCAAGGAATCAAGAACTTATCCAATTAGGTCAAACTTCTTCAATCAACCCTTGTATCTTTTGACTTTCTTTGACAAATTGAGGCATGATGAATCATAGTAGACCTTGTCATGATATTACTTTAAAACATTCTCAATAATGAAGCTTGAATCTCAATGAAGTTTTGTTGAAGAAGACATGGAAATAAACTCATGAACCTATAGATCAACCTGATGAAGTGTGTTGTCCTTTCACCTATAGCATCATCAATTAGAGCAAGCATTCATAGTATTTATTAGTTAAAGTTAATCAAACAAAACAAGTAAGTCTACAATATACAAATTTAGGTGCTTGGCGATTCCTCGTGAACAAACCTAAAGATAGGGAGAAGAACCAAACCATAATGTGATCTTGTTGTGATTGAGTTGATATGAGATGATCGAGGAATCTTAGGGGGGAAATTAGGGTATAACAGCTGCCCTTATTTAATTGTCTTCTATCCTGAGATACGAAGGTTAAAATATTCATGTCGACGTGATTGAAGATACTTAAATATAAAACAAGCCCTATTTTTGGCCCTAAGATGCCATGAATTGCTTATGATTGTGCATGCAAAACGACAAACTCCAAAGGTGACACAGGACACCACTGGGGAAGCAGAAAATAAAACAAAGGGTCAAAATAAAATCTGACCAGGAAAAATAAATCATTGGTGAACAAAAGACTCAACTCTATTGGGGTGAAGCCCAATGAGGAGATAAAACATCATCAACTCAAATATTGAGGAAAAAAGTAATGGATGACAAAGATCGACAGATACTTGCGAACTATCCACTCACAGAGAAGATAGCAAAAAAAAGTAATGTCAACTCACATGGAATAAAAATGGTAAGATAATATCGGTAAATACCAATATTAGGGTAGGTAACAAATGATTAGCATCAGTACGTATGACTGGAAACATGTGAATTTTTTTAAAGCAAAGCGAATCTCAACAACAAACTATCTCCCATAATGACGAGACTACCATCCATCGGAGTAATCAATATCTCAACAACAAACTATTTCCCATAATGACGAGACTACCATTCATCGGAGTAACAAATCTCAACAATGAACTATCTCCCATAATGACGAGACTACCATTCATCGGAGTAACAAATCTCAACAACTAAATATCTCCCATAATGACGAGACTACCATTCATCGGAGTAAAAAATCCCAACAAAGAACTATCTCCATTAATGACGAGACTACCATTTACCGGAGTACAAATCTCAACAACGAACTATCTCCCATAATGACGAGACTACCATCCATTGGAGTAACAAAATCTCAATAGCAAACTATCTCCTATAATGACGAGACTACCATCTATTGCAGTAACAAATCTCAACAATAAACTATCTCCCATAATGACGAGACTACCATCCATTGGAGTAACAAAATCTCAATAACAGACTATCTCCTATAATGATGAGACTACCATCCATTGGAGTAATAAATCTCAATAACGAACTATCTCCCATAATGACGAGACTACCATCCATTAGATTACAAACATGAATCTTCTCTGTGGACTAACAGACTTACTGGGGAAGTACATGTTGCTCAAATAAAGAGACCTGCCATCTGCTGTTATAAGAAGCCTGTTGGGAAAAGAAAAATGACTTCTCTAGGGAAGTGCCAATACAGTCCTGTTGAGGAGATAAAGTCTTATCGTGCCAAAATAAATGCACATTCTCAAACCAGGGCTTAAAGCCTACAAAAATTAGAATAATAAAGTTTCCAAGAACCACAGTTTCAAACCAGAAATAATCCGGAGTGAAACAGTCAACCAAGATAGCATTTGATGAGGAACAAACTCAAAATGGAAACACGGAGTTAAACAGACAAAGAGCTGAATAGGAAGGCTTAAAGCAAAATTATTCCACGGGGAAAAATTAGTGGCAAAATTGAAACGATATACGTTTTTTGCTTAAGGCCGTCAATCTATTGGAGAGAGGGTAACATAACTCTGCAAAATAGGGTAACATGCCAACAAAATATTAATGAATGCAGATGAGCAATGAATCGTTAAATTCAGCTATGCATGATGTATGTATGAATGTAAGAATGTTATCCTGTATATGGTGACAATACAAACATACAACACTGGGAATAACCAGACAAAACCAGCTTGGGTAAAGTCAACACTCAGCTAAATCACATCCAGGAGGAAAATTTCACAAGAAAGTAAGCACCAACTGAGGAAATAAATTCCCATCTCACAGCTTAACTTCACTGGGAAGAAACATAATACGAAAATAATAAAATCAAAATAATACACATACAGGGATATAACATCCTCCTTCAGGCTTCACCGGGGAACATCACACAGACTTCAATGGGGAAAATAATGCGTCAACATCTATACTTCCACTGGGGATTACAATACTGACTTTATTAGGGAAGATGAAAGCCATGCCGTCAATATATCAGATGGGGATCCTGTGTTGACTTCATTGGGGAGGAAAATACCACATCGTCGAGAGGAGACCAAAATACATTCTTCAATACCAAGAGTGATGATTACAAAAACTTCTCTGGGGAGAAATCATGAAACCACATGGGGATGATATCCTTCAGAGAAAAACATTATCTTAGCTTTACTTGGGGATTTAAGAAGTCAAACAATACAACAAGAAATCAAAATTATGGGGATTTTAAATCAAACCCAGCACTTGGTGGGAGAAAACCCAAAAAGTTGACAAATGTTTCAACACTTCTTAACAGATACTACCATTGTCTAGTTTCCTGGGAAATAAACAACAACAATAATGCCAACACTGCAAAAGGGTGATGTTTTGCAAATGATTCTACCTTAGCACACAAAGGGAGAAGGAACTTTCGTCATATGAGCGAAGACCTTACTGGGGAATCTGGGATAGAGGTTTCAAACCATTCAAAACCTGAAATCAAAATAATCATCCTGGAGGAAAACAAATGAACCAAGACTTGACTGGGGGCAAAGGGATAGAGACCCAACCATCGCACCATACATTAATTGGTATCAACTCTAACTATTTGCGAAACACAAGAAGATCATGCACATACCAGCAAGAATGATCTGGGAGAACTTTCATGGGGAATATATATACTTCCAAAATTTCAGAGTTCATCCGTCCTCGGAATCACTATTTTTTGTTTTTCTTGAGTCACAAAATCTAAAGTAAAAAGTAATTTGTAAATTCTTTTCAAAAACAATTTTATTATTAAATTTTTGTTTTGAAAATTATTATCAATAATAAATGGAGTCTTTGTAAGCATAATAAAATAAGAATTCTAAAGAATTGGATAAAAGCTCAAACTTTATTAATAGAATGGTAGTCTATGAATGGCGAGACCCCATATATGATTACAAAGTTTGGAAAATGGTAATATATTGGAAAACATACATTGAAATGCAATGATCACTATTCTCCCTAGCAACTTTGAATTCCTGAACAATGACTTCTATTAAAGTGTGGTGAGGATCCAAGAAGATTGTTGCTTCAATGATCAAGTCTTGTCTGACGCAATTACTTGCTAAGAAATCCCTAACTTTTTCCTAGGTTGCCCTTGCGGGTTTTCAACCTAGCGGGAAGAATTTATTCTATTTATGTCTCTTATTTTTGCCTAGACTGCCTTTTCGGGTTTTCAGCCTACCTAGACGCTCTTTTTTGCCTAAGCCGCCCTTTCGGGTTTTCGACTTAGCGAGTTGTTCTTTTATTTCTTTGGGCGAAGTATTTCTTAACTGCATCAACATTTATAGGACTTGGGAACTCATCGCCATCCATAGTTTCAAGAATTAATGCACCGCCAAAGAAGGCTTTCTTAACAACATATGGGCCTTCAAAATTTGGAGTCCACTTGCACCTAGAATCAACGTTAAAAGATATGATCTTTCTGAGCACGAGGTCGCCTTATCCAAATTCACGAGGCTTGACCTTCTTATTAAAATATTTCTTCATTATCTTCTGATATAACTGGCCATGACACAAGGTCGTCATTCTCTTTTCTCCAATCAAATTCAACTGGTCAAACCTGTTCTGGACCCATTCAGCCTCTGACAATTTGGTTTCCATTATCACACGTAAAGAGGGAATCTCCACCTTAACGGGGAGCACTACTTCCATACCATACACAAGAGAGAACGGGGTTGCTCCTGTTGAAGTATGGACGGATGTACGATATCCATGCAAAGCAAAAGGGAGCATCTCATTCCAATCTTTATAGGTAACAACCATTTTCTGGATGATCTTCTTAATATTTTTATTAGTAACTTCAACAACCCCATTCATCTTTGGCCTGTAAGGAGATGAATTGTGATGGACAATCTTGAATTCTTCACAAAGTTCTGTCATCATCTTGTTATTCAGATTCGAGCCATTGTCAATGATAATCTTGCTTGGCACACCATACCAACATATAAGATTATTCTTGATAAAGCGTACTACCACCTGCTTAGTGACATTAACATAAGAAGCTGCTTCCACCCATTTGGTGAAGTAGTCTATTTCCACCAAGATGAAATAATGTCCATTCGACGCCTTGGGTTCAATCATTCCAATCATGTCAACACCCCACATAGAGAAAGGTCACGGGGAAGAAATAACATTGAGAAGTGTCGGAGGTACACGAATTTTGTCAGCATAAATATGGCATTTATGGTATTTCTTTGCAAATTTGTAATAGTCAGATTCCATTATCATACAATAGTAACCTGCCCTAAACATCTTTTTTACCATGGAATGTCCATTGGCATGAGTGCCAAAGGAGCCTTCATGATTTTCATGCATCAACATGTCTGCTCCGTGTCTATCCACGCATCTGAGCAAGAACGTGTTATGATTTCTTTTGTATAACACATCTTCTTTGAGGAAAAACCTACCTGCCAACCTTCTCGATGTCTTTTTATCTTTATTTGACGCACCAATTGGGTATTCTTGAGTCTAGAGAAAATGCTTGATATCATAATACCAAGGTTTTTTGTCTGACGTATTGTTAGCTCCTAAATTCGACACTCACACATATTGGCCTTATTGGCTAAAAATAAATTGAAAAAATCTAAGTTGAAGAAACTTCGACAGAAGAGCCTGTGAAAGGAGTTTCGTAAAAGGCATCCTTGATAAGAAGGAGAAAAACACTTAGAAAATTTTCTAGGTTAAAGACAGTCTTCGACCGAGAGACTCTTGTATTAGCAGCAAGTGGATTTGAATTTGAAGAAAAGATGGAAAATCAATTCATTTGGCAGTTAGGAAAAGTAACGTGGCATGAAGATAGTGGTCAAAGAGCATGTAGAGGACACTTGTACTCATCCTAGAACGGAGCAACCGTTCGACAATTACTTATTACTAGTATAAATATAGGAATTTGTGTAGAATTTCGCGTGTTCAACTTATTGTACAAGTCACTCAATTTTATTCAAGTACCCGCTACGAGAGAAAGAATATTGAGAATGTACGTTTGAATCATCATACTTTATTGCAATCAAAGTCTTTACATTTCTTTACAATCCTTTCCATTTAACACTTTTCTGCAAACTTTACCATTACAGCCTTTTAAATTATTGTAAATTTACTTTATCCTGCACTTTACTTACATTTTTTTACCAAGTTTTTACTTTTACTCTTAATGTCCAGTCGAACTTGTTCATTAACAATGATGAGACTTCTTATCAAACCCCAAAAACACTTAGCATATGTCCTAGGATCAAACTGATTGATCCCGCAAGTAACCAAAATAACCTTTTTTGGAAGATCAGCGGTTGCTTACCAATTTTCACGGTAAAAAAATTAGCACACCCGGTGGGACGTTGCTAAGTTTTTATTTTTTTACAAACTTTGATAAAAACAGTTTTATCATAAATGCTTTACGTAATTTCCTTTCTCTCAAAGAGTGTTATATGTTATTGAGAAGTGGTAAAACAACCACCAAAGATTACATACCTAGGAGAAGAAATAGGAGAATGGCTAATCAGCCAAGTAGTGGAGAAATGCCTCCACCAATTCCCGGCAATGGAACCATGGTTATACCAACAGTTAGTGAACCTATGCCATCAACAATTGGTTTAACACCAACATTGACGGTTACACAAACAGGACCAATACTTTCTTATATAGGTCCTAGGGGTCCACCAGGAACACCCCCACCAAGGGGAAATTTGGGAGTTCGACCTTATGTCCCTCCAGGATTTTTGACAGCCTGGATGGGTCGAGACCAACCCTATGGCATGCCAACGGCTGAAATGGCAAGCCTTATGAATGCCTCATCCATATTTTCAGAATCTTTGGTGAGCGCAGCTTCTCCATTACAGGGATCTGGAACTGGTATGGAAAATCTGGGTAGAAACCAACTCTTAGGAGGGACGTCCCATATAATGCCAAGCCTCACAAATGCTTCTGCAACAATTTTGAGGCAAAAAATGGATGAGAGTAACCATGACATGGTGCATATGTTGGAAAAAACCTTGAGTACAATACTTAACCCTCTTATACAAAATACCACCCAGTCGAATCAGCAAATGGCAGTGTAAATGACGCGCATGGCTGAATTTTTTGGGGTTCCTCAACCTATTCGATACCCCTAAAGAGAGCTGGTAAGAAGAAATCGGGGTGTGGTCTTAGAGGATGACATGACCATTAACCAGAATCCACAGCCAGATGGGATGAATCATAGAGTGGAGGTCGAACAACCTAGGGTCGAAGTACCCAGAGTCGCCCCACAAATCCCAAGAGCTGTCGAACAAGGTGTAGTTGTGGTAAATAGAAACCAAAATGCTGATGAGGTAATACATCAGGTTCGACACCATAACCATGCAACAAATAATAACTTGACAGCCATGGTCGAAAGAATCACGACACAGAATGAAGTGAACATTGGCTTTCATAGGCCAAACTTTACATCTCCATTATCAAATTATATCTTGCAATCAGATTTACCCCCTAGGTGGAAATTTCCAGAGTTCACCAAGTTTTCAGGGGATACGACAGAGTCAATTGTCGAGCATGTGGCAAGGTATTTGATAGAGGCTGGAGAAATCTTAAATAATGAGAATCTTAGGATTAAGTATTTCCCAAGCTCCTTAACCAAGAATGACTTCACTTGGTTTACCATACTCCCAACAAATTCGATTTACAATTGGAATCAGTTAGAAAGATTGTTCTATGAACAATTCTATATGGGACAAATCAAAATAAGTTTGAAAGAACTGGCTAGTGTGAAGAGGAGATTCACTGAGCCAATTGATGAGTATCTGAATAGATTTTGACTTCTCAAAGCCAGATGCTTTACACAAGTTCCTGAACATGAGTTGGTCGAAATGGCTGCAGGAGGTCTAGATTATTCCATTAGGAAAAAATTAGATACCCAATACCTGGGAGATATGGCCCAATTGGCCAATAAAGTTCGACAGGTGGAACGCCTTAAGGCTAAAAAAGCTAAGGCGGATAAAAATCATCGAAGAGAACGGGTGGCATATGTTGAAATGGATGATGACGATCCAGAGACATCTAGTGACCCTATAATTGTCGAATAAAGCGAGGCCGGTCTAGTAGAATTAAAGCAAGGGCCACCATACTCTTGTAAACTGTTAACACCCTCAAATGGGAAGAATCCTACTGAATCTGAAAAGAGTGGTGATAGGTTCCCAAAGAAAACATATAGTTTTGACGTCACAAAATGTGACAAAATATTTTACTTGTTAGTTAAAGATGACCATATGATAGTGCCCCCAGGGGCAAAAATGCCTCCTTTAGATCAAAGGAAAACGAGAGGTTTTTGTAAATATCATAATTTTTTGGGCCGTAAAACCTCATAATATTTTCTTTTCAGGGATCTCGTTCAAGGCACAATAAAAGATGGCAAACGTAAGTTTGCTGAAAAACCACCCATGAAGATTGATGCAAACCCGTTGCAGGCAGATGCCCATTATACTGAACCTTCATACAACAATATGGTCGAAGTCTCAGAAAACTTCATCAACAAACCTATTTTTGGCAGTTTCACTGAGGATGTTAGCATAAAAGTTGTCGAAGAGGTACAAAAAAAGGCTACTGAAGGCCTAAATAAGGGAGTCACTGAAGGTTCAAACAAAGGAACTACTAAAGGTTCCTACTTGGCTGCTGTCACAGGTTCGACAGAAAGCCTAGAGGCCAAGATGCAGAAGCTAAGTATAGATGGAAAGAGCAATATGGAAATAAATATGGTTGAAGCGTATGAACCTAAAGCTGCTGATTCAGAAGACAACATCAGACAAGAGGAAATCAACAAGCTTGCATTTCCTAAGGAAAATGAAAATCTGGCAGATTTTCTACACAGATGCCAGAAAAAAAGTCAGAAGTTATGTTGTGTCCCAGATGCAGTTCTATCTTCGAAAAAAAAGATGCTGAACACATACAAGGTGTGCGTGCAACAAAGAAAAAATGGGGCAACATTTCCCAGCCTAACATGGATCCTGAAGTAAGGTACGACCCTAGAAGAGGATACCAAAAGGGGCCAGTAAACCAGGTGAATAGGCCATCAACCTTCAAGCCTCCAACAAATGTTCCCATGGACACTTGGTTGAAGATAACAAATAGAAAAATGCCAAACGAGGGAAAATGGTAGATGTTCGATATGCCAAGAGGATCCTCTTTGGCCTACAGAAAGTAACTTCAGTTAAAAACAACAAACAAGGTTGCGCACTTGTCGAACAATTACAAAGGAAAGAACCCTATGACCATCTGTTGTACCCCAAATTTTGACCTAAGACGTCATCTCCTATCTGCATCTTTACATTACATTTGTTTTGATCCATCGATTTTAAATTTCATGACTTTTTCGGGCCAAGAGCTATTTATGCTGAACATTGAATCATTTAATCGATTCGTGCAAAAATGATGTTTATTAATTATCTATTATCTAAAACTTGAATAATTGAAATTCATTTTTTGATTATTATTTAGTTTAAAGATGTAGGGATAATAAAATGAACATCAGAGAAGAGGCGCATTAATTGTGCGGACGTTTTATTTATTTACTCATTATTTTTAAATTTAAGTAACTAGAATTTATTCTTAGTTATTCTATAATTTAAAGGTTATGAATAATATAAATAAGCATTTGAGGAAATTCATTGGTCAATAACGACTGTTTAATCGTTCGTCGTTCTAGGTTAAATAATTGAAATCCTATTTTAATTATTATAATTTAGTTGAGAATGATGGATTAAATAATCGAAGGTATTAGTTGGTCAATGATAATTATTATTTATCTGTTTATTATTTTGAATGTAGGTAATTGGAGATTTGTTTTCAATTATTATTCGTTTGGATAAAATAATAAACGATAAATAAATAAAGAAGAAGAATTAATGGACAAATAGTTTCTTTTATTCATTTTTTTTGGTACAAGTTATTTTGTAAATATTGTATATATTACAGTAAATTACAATAATGAATTGACAAAATTAAAATGAGATAAAAAAAACTAGTCTATCTTAATTCTAAAGCTTCCAATCCAATGCGTGTCCGCTCATTTAATTTTACCTGCACAATTAAAAGAAAAGAATTAGAATTCAAATAAATAATTAAATGCAGAAAATAAATTTTAATGTTCATCATTAAATGTAATGGCCGGAATCAGTTATTATTTTTTTGCAAATCACGGGATTACTCCCGGTTCACAAAAAAAAAGGAAAAGGATTTCAAAGCATATGCATAAATTATTTTCCAAAAAAACTGCATACTTAAGCTAATCCCATTAGTTTTTAATCCCAAATATAATTTCAAAGCATACAGCATAAGCAACAAATATGTAGTAACCATATGCAAGCATGCCCCTTTTAACGTGGCCTACACATCAAGAAGCAAACAACATTTGGATTAAAAGCAAATATGCAGTTTGACTATTCTTGCAAGCAACAAAATTCCTTTTTTCTTTCATCATTTTTCAGCCACTACATTTTCAGAAAAATAGACAGCTTATCACTCTTTTGTCAAAGCCATTCTGAGAGAGAAAAAGAGAGGGAGAAGTGTGGGATTTGCAGGCTTAGCTTAGGCAGAAAGAGGTATACAAGACAAACTAAGAAATATAGCCAGTAAGAATAATAGCACAGAAGAAGAATAAAGGCAAACTGAGGGGACAGTAGTGCAGAATGCTCAGGGAGATCCCAAGGGATTTGTTTTCAAAGTTCCTGGCCTGTAGCGCAAGAGAAGAGAGGAGAACTGTTATATTACAACAAAGAGAAAACAAAGGATCCCATCTTCATAAAACAGCATAAAGAGAAAACGAAATATACAAGTTAGCGGAACATAATCAAAAACCTGCATCAATCTCACACAAACCAAAAATCTCTACCAGCATCATAACCTGCTAATGCCTTAACATACTGTCAAGAAAACCATAAAACATAGCTCAATCCTCATACCAGTAAAAAAGCCATATCCCTACTGTAAAGGCCTAGTCACATAAACCTGATAAAACCTTTTACAAGTTCAAGCCTTACCATTTTCGTAAATCCAGTATATCCAAGCTTTCAAACCCATTCCCTAGCCTCAGAAAGTTCTTTCATCATAGGCGATAAACCCACCATAGGCAACAGCATTCAAGAAGAAGAGAGAGTTATCATCCAATTCTACAAAGTATCCAAAGCAACATTTCAAGGCAAATCGATGAGGCCCTCAGTGTACACATCACTGGGCAACAAGGCAAGCATCTCAAAGTATCCTAGGCAATAATATTCAAGAAGAAGAAGAAAGAGCCAAAGTGCAGTTCAACAGGTTCCAACAATAGCAAACACAGTAGCACGTTCAAGCAAAAGGAAGGGAAAGTCGCAAATACCGTTCACCACCGTGTGCGCCTGCCGTCTCCCTGCTGTCCGGCCTCCATCACCCCAAGCTCCTCCTCCTTCTCCCCCTAGGTAACGCTTTCTTCCTTTCTTATTCCTTAAACGCCATTCAAATCGACATGGACAGTAAAATGGAAAACTAGTCAGAATCAACCAAGAAGCCATAAAGTCAACTAAGAAATTGTAAAATCAACAACGAATTTGTAAAGTTTACACGCGAATTAAATCAAACATTAACGAAAGCGTTTTGTCATTACCGTCTCCGCCTAAAGCCGCCGCGTCAACAATGGAGGGAAGAGAAGCTTGGTGTGGGTGGCCGGAACAAGGAAGCATCGACATTGGAGGCAAAGAAAACGAAGAAGCTGCGCGAGAGAGATGAAGATCGTGAAGAGAGGCGCCGTTCTGCCTTAAGCCAACCCTAAATCCCTTTGTACAAACAAACACAACCCTAATCACAATTTAATCCCTTGGACCCTTAAGCCCACGAATTTGTACACCCCCCCCCTGTCTTCCTCATGCTTGGGCTTTATCCCAACCATCCAGCCCATTCTCTTCACTAATTCACACCCTTTTTCTTTATAGACTATTAGTTTAATTTTATTTCTTTTTTCTTAATTTATTTAATTTTGATTAGTTAGTTTCTTAGGAATAAATATAGTTTTATTTAGACAAATAAATATTTTATCCAATATCATTTAGTTTAAATTTAAGTTTTATTTAATAACCTCAACCTTCCTTGTTTCTAATTCATTTTAAATTCATGGTTTGATTTAATTCAAAGAAAATATTTAATATCTCTAAAAAACATGTAAAAATGAGAAAACTAAAAGACCTTCTATTTTTCTTTAATTTACTCCCCTCATTTTGATTAAACACCAATATAATAAAAACATAAAAAAATAGAAACATATAAAAATTAAAAAAACATTTCTCTTAATTCTCGTTACCCTTTTATCATTAAAAATGCGTAAAAAAGTGAAAATCAATTAAACTTTTTCTTTTCGCCTATTAAACAAAAAATCATATAAAAAATGCATGTTCTATTTAACTGTTGTGCATCATTTTCTGTCAATTATTCCATTGTACTTGTTTATTCAATTTGCACCAATCCAAAGGGAATAGCCTAATTTTTGTTGACTTCATGTCCTCAAAAAACGATCGAGCTAATACTCTCATTCATTAAAAACTTAGGTTAATTTTCCTCAAATATTCACCTTTCTTCAAAATTTCAACCTTTTCAAGACTCACACCTTTTAAGCCAAAACTTTGACATTAGGTCGTTGTATTTTCAAAAACCCGTCCGTATCCCTTTTTCGGCCAAAAATGATTTATTTTCAATCGAGCGATCAATTTTAAACAAAACAGATATTTCAAAAGGTTCCTATAGAGTACTATAGATGCATTGGGTGCTAATACCTTCCCATTGTATAACCAACCCCCGAACCATAAGATCTCTTTTCAAAAACGCTTTGCATTTGTATCTTTAGTTACATTGCATATTTAGGGTTTTATTTCGCTCTCTTCCCTTTCCCTTTGGAAACAATAAAGCGCGGTGGCGACTCTTGCTTTTGTGAGACGAATTAATCAATAATTCGATCTCCGATTTACCCCGCTACATTTTTTATCGCTACAGAATTGGCGACTCTGCTGGGGAAAGATTGACCTCTTGCTGGTCCATCCCTAAGTGGGTTAAGCCTAATTTGTCTTATCTGTTTTACTATTATTTGATTTGCTTGATTATATGTTTAAATTGGGGTGTTTGGGTTTTTTTGAAGGACGAATCCCATACCCGGATTAAGTAACACCTAAGGAATAGGACGGGCGGTATAGTCATGTTAACTTTGAGGGAGTAATCCCGAAGAAGGAGGCATGAGATCCCCCACTCAATGGAAGGCCCTCTTGAACTTAATATTTGTTTACCGAGTAATCGGGAAGACATTATTATTTTCGACCTAGGAGCCCGAGAAGTTGAGGACCGTAGAACCCTAACCCATCTTGGCCTTTTAGGTGTAGCGCGGAGACTACCACGGAGTAATTCGGAAGTAGTTGTTACGCGATGCTACGCTCGGACGAGTTTCTCTTGAGAATATTGCTAATTATTGAGTAATCAAGACGTTGGTAATATCCGAAAGAGGGATGCAGACTCTGGGAACTCTTAGAACCTTGTCTTACAGGTGTGATCGAAACATTAGTACATACCTTTGGGTGGGCTTTACCCTCGACTCCATGCTGAACTTTGAACCTTTAAACCCCATGTTTGCAAACTTGTGTGTGACTGTCGCATTATCATTCATTCATGCATTCATCAACATCTTTGTAAAAACTCGTTTTTCAAGGAACTTTGGAATGATTTTTGCAAACGTCTTAGGGTACTATGGAACTTGGAAGGAGAAATACTCGAAGCTTCAGCTTCAAAGAGCCTGAAATTGAAGAGCTGAAGAGTTTGATTCCGAAGATAGAGAGTCCGACAGATTTTCAGAAGAAATATGGGTCCATCGTACCGCTCATGAAGCGCAAGATGAAGAAAGGCATCCTCAACACGTTGGTTCAGTTCTATGATCCCCTATACCGATGTTTCACCTTCCCGGATTATCAGTTGATGCCTACTTTAGAGGAGTACTCTTATATTCTCGGTTTGCCGATCGTCGACCGTGTTCCTTTTTCTGGGTCAGAAGAGGAGCCTAAATCTCATGAGATAGCAGCCATCACCCATCTGAAGAAGTCAGAGATAGAAGAGAATATGACTACGAAAGGAGGAATCCGGGGTTTGCCGGCTCAGTTTCTGTTGAAGAAAGCTCGTCATTTTGCTGATACAAAGGATACCGTTGCCTTCGAGGACGTGTTTGCTTTACTCGCGTATGGTCTTTTCTTATTCCCTAACATTGATAAATTTGTGGATGTCAATGTCATCAGAGTTTTCCTGATTGGAAATCCGGTCCCTACGCTGCTAGGGGACACGTATTACTCTATCCATCTTCGAAACTCTCGTCAAGGAGGAATGATTATTTGTTGCGTACCGTTGCTGTATCAGTGGTACGTCTCGCATTTACCTGGGTCCGATGCTTTCTGGGATCTTGAGAAGGAACCGCGGTGGGCGCCAAAGATTATGGCTCTCACTCATTTCGATATTGACTGGTACAATCGAGTTTACCATGACGTGGAGATCATTGACAGCTGTGGTGCTTTTCCCAATGTACCTCTTCTTGGTACGAGGGGTGGAATCAACTACAACCCTGTTCTAGCGCGTCGTCAGTTCGGGTACCCGATGAGAGATAAGCCGAACAGTATCCATGTGAGTGGTTTCTTTCTTCAGGAAGGACAAGATCATCAAACTGCTAGGAGAGAGATTGAAGGAGCTTGGCGCCATATCCACAAGAAAGGGAGAGATATGCTGGGACATAGAGGTGCCGTCTCTTTGGAACCTTACCTACAGTGGGTCCGTGCTAGGGCTTGTGCTCTCAAGATGCCATATAAACTTGAGAAACCTTTGTTCCCTGCCATCGCACCATCATCAGTTGTTATCCCAATCGCAGATGTAGGAGAATATCAAGGGAACCTGGCTAGGATGAAGTCCGAGAGGGATGCTTGGAAGGAAAAGTACCATATGTCCGAATACGAGAATCGAGTCCTGACTCGACAGCTGAAAGAAAAGAAGGAGTTGTTGCTTATTCAAGACGGCCGGTTCGTTGACCACGATGAGAAACTTCGCCAGAAGGATGCTTTGTTGAAGAAATACGCGAGTGAAAGGAAGAGAAAAAGGGAATGTTCAGTAAACGTGGCTCTCGTTCCTAATCCACAAGAAGAAATCATCGATCGACTGATAGCGGAAAAGAAAGATTTGGAAGACTTTTATGAAGAAAAGATCAAGAAGCTCCGACTACAGCTGGTGTTTGGTCCGTCATCTGAGGATTCTGAGTGAGCTTTAGCTTTAATTTATTTTATTGATGTCATTTTATGAAACTATGTAAAAGGGCTTCATGCTCCGAAGTTGTAATTTATTGTTTTCTTAAGGGCTTCATGCTCCGAAGTTGTAACTTATGGTCTTATTTCGGGTTTCATGCTCCAAGTTGTAATTTACTGCTTCATGCTTTAAAATGTAATTTATCACGTTATTATGGTTTTCAGGTTGCAAGTTGTAATTTATTGCTTTCATTAGTGGACTTGTTATTCCAAGGTTGTAATTTACTATTCCAAATTGTAAGTTGTAATTTATCGCTTTCGATTGACGGATTGAGTTTTTGTTATTCCAAATTCCTTTACCATTGATGTGTGCAAAGTTACTAAAAGTTCCTTGAAAAACTTTTAAAATGAGTCATCATTTGCATCACCATCATGCATCATTTCACATTCCACATCGCATGTTTTCTAGAGTCTCATTCTTGTTCTTTTTTCCACCGAAGGTTGCCAAGCTGTCTCACCAACACGACACTCGGGCCAGTCGTCAGAAAAGGATGGAAGATTTGGAACAGGAAAATCACGAGCTTCGTGGGGAAGTTGCTACGCTTCGTGCCGAGATGGAAAAGTTAACAGCATTGGTGGAAAGTTTGGTGGCTGTTCAGAATCAGCCATCGACTACGGCTGCCGAGATTCAGACTTCAACTCCAGTGGTTTCCGAGATTGTTATCGCTCCTGCCTCCGCAACTCAAATCAACTCTCCGATCCAGCATCAGATGCCGAAAGGTTTTCCTTGGGGAATGCCTTACAACTTTATGCCAGAGGGGTGTCAGCCTACCGCCCAACCTATATTTCAGCCTGCTTTGTCTCTTCCTCAACCGGAAACGACTGCACTGCCGCCAGTAATTCCGTCTGTAACACCTTTTCCGCAACCAGTCATGACGACCGTTGCTCCTGTGGTCCACTCAGTGCCATACTTGAACGAACCAGTTTATCCTGCCGAACCTGCTGAAAGTATGGGCCTTTTTGATAGAATGGAGGAATTTCAGGATCAGTTCCAGGAAATGCAGAAAGAGCTTAGAGCCTTGAAGGGGAAGGATCTGTTTGGGAAGAGCACACATGATCTTTGTTTGGTTCCGAATGTCAAGATTCCGGCGAAGTTCAAAACACCAGACTTTGAAAGATACAAGGGGGATTCGTGTCCTAGAAGCCATTTGACAATGTACGTGAGGAAGATGTCCACGTATTCTGATAATCATGATTTATTGATTCATTATTTTCAAGATAGTTTGACGGGTGCTGCCTTGAAGTGGTATATGGGATTGGACAGCATTCGAATCCGCAATTTTAACGATCTCAGTGAAGCCTTTGTCCATCAGTACAAGTATAATGTTGACATGGCGCCGGACAGGGATCAACTCCGGGCAATGTCGCAAAGAGACCGAGAATCTTTTAAGGAGTACGCCCAGAGGTGGCGTGAAATTGCTGCTCAGATCCATCCACCTCTGGAGGAGAAAGAGATGACTAAGATATTTTTGAAGACTTTGGGATCCTTTTACTATGAGAGGATGATAGCCAGCGCGCCCAGTGACTTTACCGAGATGGTGAGCATGGGTATGCGATTAGAGGAAGGAATTCGTGAAGGACGTTTGATTAAAGAAGGGAGTACGTCCAGCAGTGTGAAGAAGTTCGGAGGTGTTTTCCCGAAGAGGAAAGAGCAAGATGTTAGTGCTTTGTTTCCAGGTAAGCCTAGGAGAGGCTACTCTCACGTCGCGGCAGTCACTCCGGCTGTCCGCCCAGCTTTGGTAGCCCCATCTCATCAGATTCCGCCACCTCAACAACGACCTTTTCAACAGCAGCCTCGACAACAGGCCTATCCGCTCAACAATCAGAACCGTTCGCCCAGGAAGCCGCAGTTTGATGCCATTCCTATGACGTACACTGAATTGTTTCCCGCTCTCATTAGAAAGAATCTCATCACAACAAAACCACCTCCTGTCGCACCGAGCAGTGCTTCTCCGTGGTACAAGGCGGATCAATTCTGTGAATATCATCAAGGGTCACCGGGGCACAACCTTGAGAATTGCTTTGCGTTGAAGGCGGATGTGCAGAGATTAATTAAGCATGGCATCTTGTCTTTTAAGGATGTGAATCCAAATGTCAGAGATAACCCTTTGCCCCGACATGGGGCAGCTTCTGTGAATATGGTGGAGGGTTGCCCGGGGAAGTTCCGAGTTTTCCAAGTCGAGCACATCAGAGAATCATTAATCAGGTTACACCAAAGTTTGAGAAGACTTGCCTTTGTTAGGCACCAACATGACTATGACGTTTGCCAGTTTTGTTCAAGAGAAGAGGATTGTCCTATTGTGAAGGAGGACATTCAGAAGTTGCTAGATCAGAGAATTATTACTATTACCTATGACCGAAATCCTGAAGATGAAGTGAATGTGATAACCCCACAGTTTAATTTGCCAGAATCAGTAGAGATTGCTTACAACAGCCAGACTGCGTCTGCTGAGCCTTTGATTATTTACCCACCTGGCCCTGTGCCTTATAGCTCAGACCAAGCCGTGCCGTACAAGTATAACGCCACCATGATCGAGAACGGGGTAGAGATCCCCATCCCAACTAGACCGTCTTTCGTTAATATTGCCGATGTAAGTAGAGTGACAAGAAGTGGGCGTGTTTTTGCCGCGGTACCGACAAGAAGACCAGAAGTTCAAGTAAGGAGGCCCATGCCGGCGGAGATCCCTGTAAGAAATGAACCAAGGGTTGAGGTAGGTCGATCCAGTGAACCTATCCCTCACCCTGAAGAAGATGAAATCTTAAAGCTTATCAAAAGAAGCGAGTATAAAATTGTGGACCAGCTTCTGCAAACACCTTCCAAGATTTCCTTGCTTGCCTTATTGAGAGATTCTGGGGCACACAGAGAAGCCTTGATGAAAGTGTTGGACCAGGCGTTCGTAGACCATGATGTGACAGTTGATCAGTTTGACGGGATTGTGGGGAATATAACCTCGTGTAACAACTTGGGTTTCAGTGATGAAGAACTCCCGGAGGAGGGGAGAAACCATAATATGGCTCTGCACATTTCAGTAAGTTGTGGGAACGATACCTTATCAAGCGTGTTAGTGGATACCGGCTCGTCATTGAATGTGATGCCCAAGACCATGTTGTCTCGACTTTCATATCCAGGTGCTCCTATGAGGCCTAGCGGAGTAATTGTTAAAGCCTTTGACGGTTCCAGGAAGACGGTTATCGGTGAAGTGGATCTTCCCATAGTGATTGGCCCCCACACTTTTCAAATCACTTTCCAAGTGATGGACATCCGTGCTGCTTATAGTTGTTTATTGGGCCGTCCCTGGATCCATGATGCCGGGGCAGTCACCTCCACGCTCCATCAGAGATTAAAATTTGTGAGGCATGGGAAACTAGTGATGATTGGGGGAGAGCAGGCCATGGTGGTAAGTCATTTATCATCGTTTTCTTTTATTGATGCTGACGAGGACGTCGGGACCCAGTTTCAGGGCCTATCTGTTGCTAAGGATACCGTGAAGAAGCAGGGGGCATCCATCTCTTCTTTTGAGGATGCACGGCGAGTAGTGGAGAGTGGTTCAGCCGAAGGATGGGGCCAGGTGTTGACGTTACCCGAGAACAAGTCTGGGGAAGGTTTGGGTTTTCATCCAATAGCTGCAAGGGTCAAGGAAGAGGTGGTTGTTCGTCCAATTCAAGAGGTCTTTCGGAGTGCAGGGTTTGTGCATCCTGAGGTTGATGCTGTCATAGATGATGATTCCGAGGATGATTTGCCCGTGTTTGTGACGCCTGGATTGGCTTGCCAAAACTGGATAGCTGTTGATATTCCTGTGGTTATGCACGTTTCCGAGTAATGTTTTGTTCATTTTTCTTTAAAAAAATCGCTCTGCCCAAGGCGAAACGTATTTTGTGTCGGGCTATGAAAAAATAACTCCTTTTGCTCTGCCCAAGGCAAAAGAGAAATGTCTGGGCTTGTTGTTTCAAGTATTTCCTCTTTAATGAATAAAAATGTTATTTTGTCCGCTGCTGTTTTATTTTTCATTTTTCGGGAAATAATAATGAAAATTGATTAAGAGCATTTTGTTTTATTTGCACAAATCGATTTCTAAAATAAAGCATAATCATGTGTGCAGATTACTTCATGACTTAACCATCGAAAACAATGATCCTATGCCCTCTCCCAACTTTGAATTCCCTGTGTTCAGAGCCGAAGGAAAGGATGATGAAGAGGTTCCTGTTGAGATTTCCCGTTTGATCGAGCAAGATGAGAAGGTCATTCAACCATTTGAAGAACCTGTAGAGTTGGTCAATTTGGGTGATGAAGAAGTTAGAAAGGAAGTCAAAGTCGGAGCTTTGCTTATCCCGGAAGTTAAGGAGAAGATGTTGGAGCTTCTCAGAGAATATGTTGATGTGTTTGCGTGGTCTTACCAAGATATGCCAGGGTTGGACAACGACATTGTGGAGCATCGTTTACCGTTGAGACCTGAGTGTCCACCGATCAAACAGAAGTTGAGAAGGACTCGTCCTGACATGGCCGATAAGATTAAAGAAGAAGTTCAGAAGCAGATCAACGCAGGTTTTCTTGTGACGTCGGTCTATCCTCAATGGTTAGCCAACATCGTGCCTGTTGCTAAGAAGGATGGTAAGGTTCGGATGTGTGTAGACTACAGAGATCTGAACAGAGCTAGTCCGAAAGATGATTTCCCATTACCTCATATTGATGTATTGGTCGACAGTACTGCCAAGTTCAAAGTCTTTTCTTTCATGGATGGTTTCTCTGGTTACAACCAAATCAAGATGGCACCGGAAGATATGGAAAAGACCGCTTTCATTACACCGTGGGGAACTTTCTGTTATCGAGTTATGCCGTTTGGTTTGAGGAATGCCGGTGCAACGTACCAAAGGGCCATGACTGCTTTGTTCCACGACATGATGCATAAGGAGATCGAAGTGTATGTGGATGATATGATTGCCAAATCACAGACTGAAGAAGATCACCTAGAGCATTTGTTAAAGCTATTCCAGCGTCTGAGAAAGTACAAACTCCGTCTGAATCCCAATAAGTGCACTTTTGGCGTTCGTTCAGGAAGACTTTTAGGTTTCATTGTCAGTCAGAAAGGTATTGAAGTAGATCCCGATAAAGTCAAAGCTATTCGGGAAATGCCCGCACCCAAGACGGAAAAACAAGTAAGAGGATTCCTTGGGAGATTGAATTACATTTCTAGGTTCATATCTCACATGACTGCTACTTGTGGGCCAATTTTCAAGCTTCTCCGCAAGAACCAAGGATGTGTGTGGACAGAGGATTGTCAGAAAGCTTTCGATAGTATCAAAGAATATTTGCTCGAGCCTCCCATTTTGATTCCTCCGGTGGAAGGAAGGCCCTTGATTATGTATTTGACCATATTAGAGGATTCCATGGGATGTGTGCTTGGTCAGCAGGACGAGACTGGAAGAAAGGAGCACGCTGTATATTATCTGAGTAAGAAATTCACAGACTGTGAGTCTCGTTATTCATTGCTTGAGAAAACCTGTTGTGCTTTAGCCTGGGCTGCTCGCCGTCTGCGCCAGTATATGATTAATCACACTACTTGGTTGATCTCCAAAATGGACCCAATCAAGTATATCTTTGAGAAGCCCGCCTTATCTGGAAGAATAGCCCGTTGGCAGATGTTGTTGTCTGAATATGACATTGAGTATCACACTCAGAAAGCGATCAAAGGGAGTGTTTTGGCCGATCATTTGGCTCACCAACCAATTGACGACTATCAATCCGTCAAGTTTGACTTCCCCGATGAAGATGTTATGTACTTGAAAGCTAAAGACTGTGAAGAGCCGTTACCTGAAGAAGGACCTGATCCTGAATCCCGATGGGGTTTGATATTTGACGGAGCTGTGAATTCCTATGGAAATGGAATTGGGGCAATCATCGTTACCCCCCGAGGTACTCATATCCCGTTCACGGCAAGGCTGAAGTTTGACTGTACGAACAACATGGTGGAGTATGAAGCGTGTATTGGGTCTCGAAGAAGCAGTGGACTTGAGGATTAAGATTCTGGATATTTATGGAGATTCGGCACTAGTGATTAATCAAATCAAAGGAGAATGGGAAACTCGCCATCCTGGTTTGATCCCGTACAGAGACTATGCTAGAAGGTTGTTAACCTTCTTCAACCAGGTGGAATTACATCACATCCCTAGGGATGAGAATCAAATGGCTGATGCTTTGGCTACTTTGTCTTCAATGTTTCAAGTGAATGATTGGAACGACGTGCCTACAATCCGAGTTACGCGCCTTGACCGACCTGCTCATGTGTTCGCAGTAGAAGAGGTCACCGACGACAAACCTTGGTTCTATGACATCAAACGTGTTCTTCAAACTCAAGAGTACCCGCCAGGGGCATCCAATAAGGATAAGAAGACGTTGAGAAGATTAGCAAGCAGTTTCTTTCTCAATGAAGAAGTGTTGTATAAGAGGAATTACGACATGGTCTTGCTCAGATGTGTAGACAGACGTGAAGCAGACATGCTGATGCAAGAGGTGCACGAAGGATCCTTTGGCACTCATGCCAATGGACACGCAATGGCTAGAAAGATGTTGAGAGCTGGTTACTACTGGATGACCATGGAATCTGATTGCTGCAAGTATGTGAAGAAGTGTCATAAATGCCAGATTTATGCGGACAGGATGCACGTACCGCCGACCCTCCTCAATGTTATATCTTCACCTTGGCCTTTCTCCATGTGGGGCATTGATATGATTGGGATTATTGAACCTAAAGCTTCAAATGGTCATCGTTTCATCTTGGTAGCGATCGATTATTTTACTAAGTGGGTGGAAGCCGCATCTTATGCTAATGTAACCAGACAGGTGGTAGTCAGATTTATCAAGAATCAGATTATTTGTCGGTATGGTATCCCGAGTAAGATCATCACTGACAATGGGTCGAATTTGAATAACAAGATGATGAAGGAGCTTTGTGAAGAGTTCGAAATCGAGCATCATAATTCCTCTCCTTACAGGCCGAAGATGAATGGGGCTGTTGAAGCTGCTAACAAGAATATCAAGAAGATCGTCCAGAAGATGGTGGTAACTTATAAGGACTGGCATGAAATGCTTCCGTTTGCTTTACACGGGTATCGTACTTCGTTTCGAACTTCAACAGGCGTGACCCCTTTCTCCCTGGTTTATGGTATGGAAGCAGTACTCCCTGTGGAGGTTGAGATTTCGTCTCTGAGAGTGTTGATGGAAGCCAAGCTTTCCGAGGCCGAATGGTGTCAAAGTAGGTACGATCAGTTGAATTTAATCGAAGAAAAGAGATTAACAGCTTTGTGTCACGGTCAGTTGTATCAGCAAAGAATGAAGAAGGCTTTTGATAAGAAGGTTCGGCCGCGCGAGTTCAGAGAAGGTGACCTCGTGCTCAAGAAGATATTATCTTTCCAACCCGATTCTAGGGGCAAATGGGCTCCGAACTATGAAGGACCGTTTGTTGTTAAGAAAGTTTTCTCCGGAGGTGCCATGATTCTCGCCAATATGGATGGCGAAGACCTCCCGCGTCCCCTGAACGCCGATGCAGTCAAGAAGTATTTCGCTTAAGTAAATTTCTGGTCAAATCAGTCTTGGCATCTGAGCATATTCTGGAATTCAAAGTTGTTAGGGAGAATAGTGATCATTGTTTTTGTATGACCTTTTACTTCACATACTATTTCCCCAAACTTTTGTAAACCGTTGGAGTCGCATTGTTAGCGAACTACCATCTTATTAATGAAATTTGAGCATTTACCTTTTGTGGGCAAAATTTTAATATTTTATGGAAATACTTGAAACAAATTTACTTAAAATATTCTTATTTCTAAAATGTGTCGTGAATAACGAAAGGAATATTAACAGTCGTTCCGAAAATGGTCAAGCCATGAAATGCAAAACAGTACAGTAATTTATACTTGCATGATGAATTTGTTTTCTTTCAAAATCATCATGAAGTGTTGGCTGTGTACATGCTTGGTTATGGTGGTGCTAAATTTGGTGACTCCCCAGTCGTTCCAGTTAAGTGTGGTTTTAGCTACCTTTGTTTGGGAGATTTTGAAGTGCGGTACACTTCGTCTTATGCCAGTGGTTTATTGGTGCTAGAAGATTGGATTTGATTGTTCGTCTCTTCAGAAGACTTGGGCCTTGTAGCGTGACATCTTCCGACGTTGCTTTGTATTCCGTTTATCTTCCATCTTTTCAAGAGTGGCCGAGCATTTACGTTGCTGTGACACCTTATTATCTCCAAGATATCCCATCTGTCTGTTTTGTCAGCATATACATGACATTCATTTATTCATCCACACTCGCATCATGCACACACAGTTGTATTTGTTAATGTCATTAAATTCGTACACCTTAGTTGTGTCTTTTTCAAATAACGTATTTGATCCTTCCAAATAGGGTGTCAACTTAAGCATAAAGTGCGCCTCCTTTCTAATTCCCCAACTGAGCTAATCCTCGTGGATGATTTTTGATTTAGCTTACCTTGTCCATTTCTCGATAGGATAATTTCCCCAATCGATTTACTTTCTCATTGGGAGGAGTCTTGTTTGACTGTTTTCTCTCTGGTTATTCCTGGATGAAGTTGTTGCCTCTTGCATAGGCTACCTCAGTGTTTTTCCCCAGTGAAATTGCGACCTAGACGGTTGGTGCATTTATTTCGCACGTTTAAATATGTGATCTCCTCGGGAAGGATTGATTCAGGGTTCTCTTTGATGAAGATTTTATTCTCTGCCAATATCATCGCAGTTTCCCTCTGAATTATGTTGGAAAACGACAAGCGGTAGCTCTTCACGAGCAACTTGTACGTTACTATCTTCGACAAGCGCCGAGCAGTAGTTCTTCATGAGCTACTAGTGCGTTATTTTATCTTTCGGAAAGCGCCAAGCAGCAGTTCTTCAC
Organism: Vicia faba; assembly: GCA_948472305.1. Lineage (NCBI taxonomy): Eukaryota > Viridiplantae > Streptophyta > Magnoliopsida > Fabales > Fabaceae > Vicia > Vicia faba. Next base: position 701,811,212 of record OX451739.1, on the reverse strand, counting down.
GAGCTACTAGTGCGTCATTTTATTCCGTTGGAAAGCACCGAGCAGCAGTTCTTCATGAGCTACTAGTGCGTCAGTTATGACTTTGTGAAAGCGCCGAGCAGCAGTTCTTCATGAGCTACTAGTGCGTCATCGTCATTTTACCCTTTTTGGGAAGCGCCGAGCAGCAGTTCTTCATGAACTACTAGTGCGTCATTTACTCTTTTTGAAAGCGACAAGCAGCAAACTCTTCATGAGTTACCAGTACGTTATTTTCTTTGGACGACAGCAAGTGGTAGCTTCTTTATTTGAGCAACTTGTTCGTTATCGGTATTTTCTTTGGACGACAGCAAGCGGCAGCTTCTTTATTTGAGCAACTTGTTCGTTATCGTTATTTTCTTTGGATGACAGCAAGTGGTAGCTTCTTTATTTGAGCAACTTGTTCGTTATCGGTATTTTCTTTGGACGACAGCAAGCGGCGGCTTCTTTATTTGAGCAACTTGTTTGTTATCGGTATTTTCTTTGGACGCCAACAGCTGACGGTTTTCTTTATTTGAACAACTTTCGTATCTACAGTCTTATCACCTCAGCATTAATGAGTATACCTCTGAAATCTCGCAGAGAAGTCTGGTACGAATCTACACCTCCAGAAGTCGGTAACCAGTTATCAGCAATTCGATACTCCCTGTCTACCGTCGACCTTGAGTTGCGAATTCACTATTTGGATCAATAATCTGTTATGGCCTATGCAAGATGCTCTCTTTGTTAGGGTTAGAGGTCGTATTCCCTCAGTTTTATTCGCTGTCAGGAGTCTGTCGTTTGAAGTCGATAGCTCGTTCTCCCAGTAGCGCATAATTCATGTCTTTGTGTTTTGTTGACGTTCGATTCCCTCAACATTGTCTCGTTTCACAGTATCTTTCTCTGTGAGTTAGATCGCTGCATTCATACCAGACGTGACGGCGGCATCTTAGGACAAAATTTGCGTAGTTATGTATTTAAGTACCTTCAATCTCGTCGACACGAAGATTTTAATCTTCATATCTCCGGATAGAAGAAACTTAAATAGGGGCAGCTGTTGTACCCCAAATTTTGACCTAAGACGTCATCTCCTATCTGCATCTTTACATTACATTTGTTTTGATCCATCGATTTTAAATTTCATGACTTTTTCGGGCCAAGAGCTATTTATGCTGAACATTGAATCATTTAATCGATTCGTGCAAAAATGATGTTTATTAATTATCTATTATCTAAAACTTGAATAATTGAAATTCATTTTTTGATTATTATTTAGTTTAAAGATGTAGGGATAATAAAATGAACATCAGAGAAGAGGCGCATTAATTGTGCGGACGTTTTATTTATTTACTCATTATTTTTAAATTTAAGTAACTAGAATTTATTCTTAGTTATTCTATAATTTAAAGGTTATGAATAATATAAATAAGCATTTGAGGAAATTCATTGGTCAATAACGACTGTTTAATCGTTCGTCGTTCTAGGTTAAATAATTGAAATCCTATTTTAATTATTATAATTTAGTTGAGAATGATGGATTAAATAATCGAAGGTATTAGTTGGTCAATGATAATTATTATTTATCTGTTTATTATTTTGAATGTAGGTAATTGGAGATTTGTTTTCAATTATTATTCGTTTGGATAAAATAATAAACGATAAATAAATAAAGAAGAAGAATTAATGGACAAATAGTTTCTTTTATTCATTTTTTTTGGTACAAGTTATTTTGTAAATATTGTATATATTACAGTAAATTACAATAATGAATTGACAAAATTAAAATGAGATAAAAAAAACTAGTCTATCTTAATTCTAAAGCTTCCAATCCAATGCGTGTCCGCTCATTTAATTTTACCTGCACAATTAAAAGAAAAGAATTAGAATTCAAATAAATAATTAAATGCAGAAAATAAATTTTAATGTTCATCATTAAATGTAATGGCCGGAATCAGTTATTATTTTTTTGCAAATCACGGGATTACTCCCGGTTCACAAAAAAAAAGGAAAAGGATTTCAAAGCATATGCATAAATTATTTTCCAAAAAAACTGCATACTTAAGCTAATCCCATTAGTTTTTAATCCCAAATATAATTTCAAAGCATACAGCATAAGCAACAAATATGTAGTAACCATATGCAAGCATGCCCCTTTTAACGTGGCCTACACATCAAGAAGCAAACAACATTTGGATTAAAAGCAAATATGCAGTTTGACTATTCTTGCAAGCAACAAAATTCCTTTTTTCTTTCATCATTTTTCAGCCACTACATTTTCAGAAAAATAGACAGCTTATCACTCTTTTGTCAAAGCCATTATGAGAGAGAAAAAGAGAGGGAGAAGTGTGGGATTTGCAGGCTTAGCTTAGGCAGAAAGAGGTATACAAGACAAACTAAGAAATATAGCCAGTAAGAATAATAGCACAGAAGAAGAATAAAGGCAAACTGAGGGGACAGTAGTGCAGAATGCTCAGGGAGATCCCAAGGGATTTGTTTTCAAAGTTCCTGGCCTGTAGCGCAAGAGAAGAGAGGAGAACTGTTATATTACAACAAAGAGAAAACAAAGGATCCCATCTTCATAAAACAGCATAAAGAGAAAACGAAATATACAAGTTAGCGGAACATAATCAAAAACCTGCATCAATCTCACACAAACCAAAAATCTCTACCAGCATCATAACCTGCTAATGCCTTAACATACTGTCAAGAAAACCATAAAACATAGCTCAATCCTCATACCAGTAAAAAAGCCATATCCCTACTGTAAAGGCCTAGTCACATAAACCTGATAAAACCTTTTACAAGTTCAAGCCTTACCATTTTCGTAAATCCAGTATATCCAAGCTTTCAAACCCATTCCCTAGCCTCAGAAAGTTCTTTCATCATAGGCGATAAACCCACCATAGGCAACAGCATTCAAGAAGAAGAGAGAGTTATCATCCAATTCTACAAAGTATCCAAAGCAACATTTCAAGGCAAATCGATGAGGCCCTCAGTGTACACATCACTGGGCAACAAGGCAAGCATCTCAAAGTATCCTAGGCAATAATATTCAAGAAGAAGAAGAAAGAGCCAAAGTGCAGTTCAACAGGTTCCAACAATAGCAAACACAGTAGCACGTTCAAGCAAAAGGAAGGGAAAGTCGCAAATACCGTTCACCACCGTGTGCGCCTGCCGTCTCCCTGCTGTCCGGCCTCCATCACCCCAAGCTCCTCCTCCTTCTCCCCCTAGGTAACGCTTTCTTCCTTTCTTATTCCTTAAACGCCATTCAAATCGACATGGACAGTAAAATGGAAAACTAGTCAGAATCAACCAAGAAGCCATAAAGTCAACTAAGAAATTGTAAAATCAACAACGAATTTGTAAAGTTTACACGCGAATTAAATCAAACATTAACGAAAGCGTTTTGTCATTACCGTCTCCGCCTAAAGCCGCCGCGTCAACAATGGAGGGAAGAGAAGCTTGGTGTGGGTGGCCGGAACAAGGAAGCATCGACATTGGAGGCAAAGAAAACGAAGAAGCTGCGCGAGAGAGATGAAGATCGTGAAGAGAGGCGCCGTTCTGCCTTAAGCCAACCCTAAATCCCTTTGTACAAACAAACACAACCCTAATCACAATTTAATCCCTTGGACCCTTAAGCCCACGAATTTGTACACCCCCCCCCCCCTGTCTTCCTCATGCTTGGGCTTTATCCCAACCATCCAGCCCATTCTCTTCACTAATTCACACCCTTTTTCTTTATAGACTATTAGTTTAATTTTATTTCTTTTTTCTTAATTTATTTAATTTTGATTAGTTAGTTTCTTAGGAATAAATATAGTTTTATTTAGACAAATAAATATTTTATCCAATATCATTTAGTTTAAATTTAAGTTTTATTTAATAACCTCAACCTTCCTTGTTTCTAATTCATTTTAAATTCATGGTTTGATTTAATTCAAAGAAAATATTTAATATCTCTAAAAAACATGTAAAAATGAGAAAACTAAAAGACCTTCTATTTTTCTTTAATTTACTCCCCTCATTTTGATTAAACACCAATATAATAAAAACATAAAAAAATAGAAACATATAAAAATTAAAAAAACATTTCTCTTAATTCTCGTTACCCTTTTATCATTAAAAATGCGTAAAAAAGTGAAAATCAATTAAACTTTTTCTTTTCGCCTATTAAACAAAAAATCATATAAAAAATGCATGTTCTATTTAACTGTTGTGCATCATTTTCTGTCAATTATTCCATTGTACTTGTTTATTCAATTTGCACCAATCCAAAGGGAATAGCCTAATTTTTGTTGACTTCATGTCCTCAAAAAACGATCGAGCTAATACTCTCATTCATTAAAAACTTAGGTTAATTTTCCTCAAATATTCACCTTTCTTCAAAATTTCAACCTTTTCAAGACTCACACCTTTTAAGCCAAAACTTTGACATTAGGTCGTTGTATTTTCAAAAACCCGTCCGTATCCCTTTTTCGGCCAAAAATGATTTATTTTCAATCGAGCGATCAATTTTAAACAAAACAGATATTTCAAAAGGTTCCTATAGAGTACTATAGATGCATTGGGTGCTAATACCTTCCCATTGTATAACCAACCCCCGAACCATAAGATCTCTTTTCAAAAACGCTTTGCATTTGTATCTTTAGTTACATTGCATATTTAGGGTTTTATTTCGCTCTCTTCCCTTTCCCTTTGGAAACAATAAAGCGCGGTGGCGACTCTTGCTTTTGTGAGACGAATTAATCAATAATTCGATCTCCGATTTACCCCGCTACATTTTTTATCGCTACACCATCTCCCAATGGAGAAGGTATCAGAGACAACAAAAGGCTGAAAGAGAATTTGCAGAAGAGTCCCAACCAGAAACAAGTACTAACATGCCGCAAAGAAAATAAAAGTCTAAACAAAGAATGCCTTTGGAGAAAAATCCAATTGCTAGAAGGCTGGTATGGCCTGAACAAGATAAATCGAAAGAAGAATCTGATTCTGGGTCTGATACTACATTAGACATCATGGTAAATGTGGTGTCTATGCTGCCCAGAGAATACGACCAACTGGTCAAAGTCGAAGAGACCGAGTGGGGGGTCAAACAAGAAATGGCCAAACACATGCCAGTATGCTACTATGTTATGAATAATATATGTGTAGAAGAGCAAAATGCCTTCTTCGAGCGTCCCACTGAAGCAATGAGGAATCATCTCAAACCCTTGTTCATAAGGGCAAAAATAGGGGAGACGATCATCAACAAAGTCTTAGTTGATTGTGGGGCCACAATTAACATAATCCCTCAATGTATGCTGAGAAAGCTGGGTAAGGGAGATGAAGACATCAAGCCCCATAACATGGTTTTATCAAACTATGAAGGTGGAATTGGGACTACCATGGGAGTAATCCGATTGGACCTCAAAGTGGAGACCACAGTTCGACCAACCATGTTTATGGTCATCTCAGCAAAACCCAACTACGATTTGCTCCTAGGCAGGGAGTGGATCCATGGCATAGGAGCAGTGCCATCATCGATGCATCAACGCGTTACAATCTAGCGCCTAGATGGCATAGTAGAAAACATTGAAGCTAACTAAAGTTACTATATGGTCGAAGTCAACAATGTCGACAGAACAAGCTTCGATAGAAATTTGGCCCACATAGGGCCATGTAATCCTCAAGACTTCGAATTGGCGCCAGCACCCAACGCTTTTTGCTCCATAAACCTACACCTTAGATCATGGATTCCAATGGGATATGGAGGATTTGTCAAACATTAATTTCGGAGGAATTGATGATATATGGTCAACAGGCTAGGGAAGTGATTTCAGTGATCATGACTGAGTCACAAGCATTACAAAGGATTTCGGCATATGTGGCCGAAAACAGAATGATAATGTAACACGGTGGGAGAACTGACTTGGTGTTTTGTATTTGATCGCAATTGTACGATTAGTAAGAATTGCCACCGACTTTTCTTTTATCCAAAAGGAAAGGCTGAAAAGAACAGGAAAGACCTTTAGAGATGTTTTCTGAGTTCGGGGGGTAGATTATGAAAAGGGAAGGTATTATCATCCTTTTTCATCCGTAGTTATCTATGGGCTCTTAGTTGCTTGCTAGATCACTTGCTTTTGTTTGAATGTGCTTGTGGTGTAGGTTTTGAAAGTATTTTGAAAATGTCTTTGTAATGGTTCTCGTTTCTATAAGAACGCGTACAAAGTGTTGTTTCGAAAATAGTTCAAAGGTGTGTTTGTGGAATGTGTTTTTGAAAGTGATTTTGAAAATGTGTCTTCTTTGTAATGGCTCTCGTTTCTATAAGAACGCGTGCAAAGTGTTTTGTCTTTTGAAAATGTTTCAAGATGAAAGTGTTGGTGTAAGAATGTTTTGTTGTGAGCAAGCGAGCAACTAGGAGCGAATCTACCTACTCAAAAGATCTTAAATATTATCTTTCTCCTCCTTTAGATGTTGCTACCTTACCATTGTTTTGGTAAGAAACCCCATCATTGGATGTGAAGGGACGGGCGTGGGACATTTGTATAGTCATAGAAGGCAACCTATGAGACATTTTAGCAATATCGTTTAAGGACGAGATCGTTTACCAAAGGCAACATTGAGGGTCATCGAGGGACTACGATCTTTTATCGAGGGTCTTTTCTAAAACGCCCATATTCGAGGGACATGACTATTTTTCGAAAGGCAACAAAGTGGGATTACCCTAAGGGTGATAGTGTGCAAGTGTGTTTGATTTACATGCATCTAGTCTTGATTAAGGTTATCTATTTTGTTGATTTTATGTCTTTCCATACACACTCTAATTACTAGCATTTATATTTGAAAGAAATAAATTGCGGAAATGTAAAGGTCTTACGCTATTACATCATTTAGGGGTGGGGGTAAAAGTTTACCAATGGGGGGTTGCAAGAATTTAAATCCTAATTAACTATTACAACCATATTGAAATGTACAATGCAAGGAAGAAAAATGACTTGTTTAGAAAATGGTTTTTTTGTCTTAATGATTTAAGAAAAATAAATAAATTAATTAATAAAGAGAAAATATTTTCATGTCTTTTTTATATTAATAAAAAGGATATTAATATTGAAAATGATAAAAAAGGGAAATAGTGAGATAGAATTAGCATGCTGCTGAAAGCAAAACAAAGGGGATCATAAGTTCTGATGCAGGGCGCGTTGTGGTTCAGAAAGAAATGTCAGAGGAAATCAGAAGTTCTGGATTAATACACTCTGAGGTCCTGCAAGAAACGTTGGAGGGAAAACATAGAATTTCTGGGTTGCTTCGTGCTTAACTTTTGAGTGTTAGAACAGTGAGAAAGTCTTAGAAGTTATGTGTATTAAAATAGTGAGGAGAACTTAGAAGTTCAGTGTGTGCTAAAGCAGTGAGTGAAAGTCAGAAGTTCAGTGTGTTTAAATAGTGAAAAAATTATAGAAGTTCTATGTGTTAAAACAGTGAGGAGAACTCAGAAGTTATGTGTGTAAAAACAGTGAGGAGAACTCAGAAGTTCAGTGTGTGCTAAAGCAGTGAGTGAAAGTCAGAAGTTCAGTGTGTTTAAATAGTGAGAAAATCATAAAAGTTTTGTGTGTTAAAACAGTGAGGAGAACTCAGAAGTTATGTGCGTTAAAATAGTGAGGAGAACTCAGAAGTTCTGTGTGACATTCAACTCCTTCCTTACATTAATCAGCACATCAACAACTTATTCCGTTCTTAACAAACAGCAAATCAAAAAGATAAAAAGCACAACAGTTTATAGAAGTTCTAATCCTAATTCTGAATCTAGCTTTATTCAAGAAGTTTTGATCCATAGTTTTTTTACTTATGCAATGATATGGACAATATCAATACTATGATATTTACATATTTAATGATGTTCTGAATGAAAAGATTCAAAGTCAGAAAGACTTACCTTAAACCTGGAACGTGTGTTTGGGACTTGAGCTGGTGCCTTCAGATGTTCTAGAGTCAGCAAGAACAACGGAAGAGAAAATGTTAAGTTCTTTGATTCAAAGGGAAGAACAAAGGTTTTGGTTTTGTTTAGGAATTCAAGGTTCACGAAGGTTTTACTGTTTTCTTTTATCTCTTTGATGATTCTCTCTCTCCAAAAGCCATCCCCTTGAAAGTGTGATGGAATAACTTATTTATAGGTGAGTTTGCTGTGGTTTTGGTGGGGAAAACAAATGGGATTTTAAACCTTTTTGGCATACTGTTCCATTGCTTTTTAAACACAGTTTTCGTATGCTAATTTGGTGCAATTATGGGGTTTGAGAAAAACGCAGGCGTGGACTGGATCAGCAGCACCTTGGTGCGTTGTGGCAGCTGGTGGCAGGACTGTACTACAGTAGTGCAGTAGGTTTCTCAAACGAGGTTTTGGGATTTGGTGATGTTCTGATTGCAGAAGATCAGAGTGAGATTCGAAGGGTGAGGCTTTGCTAGAAGCATATGCTGAAGAGTCATGTTCTGATTGAAGAATCATGTTCTGGACCATGTTTGCAAATTCTGACTACATTTGCATGGAGTCTGGCTCATAAGTTCTGAAGTATCATATTCTCTTAATACTTAGAAAATTTTCTAAATGTTTAAAATTTTTGATTTTTTTCAAAGTAATTTCTGACTTTTGATTTTGATGAATTAATTTCATGTGTTGATGAAATATAATTGTTGAAACTTGATTTTTGATCTAAAAGTCAAAGTTTGACTTTTCAATACGCTTTTGACCATTTTACCCTTGTAAATTACTTTCTTTAGAAAATTATGATTCGAGACTTGAAACTTGCCAGAAGCAAACCCGAGGGTCTAGAATGATCCTTTGAGAAATGAGAGGGGAAATTTTGGGGTACAACAACTGCCCCTGTTCAATCTTCTTAAACCTGAAGAGTTAGATTGGTGAATCTGCCATTCGTGACTTGAAGGTAGAAGATGATTGAACACTAGAGTGCCCATAAATTTTCACTTGATGATATTGTGGTTGAGGTGTAAGGAATGGGCTTAAAAGATTCCATTTGGAGAAACGATGGAGAGTTATCGAAGATGGGCTTATAGATGTCATCCAAAGGTGATTGTTGACAGAAACTAGACTAAGTCAAAGCTTGACTTTGACTGAACCAGAGAAAGTGTCTTATTTGGAAAGAATCAGGATAAACCGTTGAGAGGTTTAAATGGAAACAAAAGAGGTCTTGGGTATTCTTTAACGGGATAGAATCAGAATAAATCTTGGAGCGATTTATCTGAACCAGAGAAGATGTCTATGGGAAGAATCAGAATAAATCGTTGAGAGATTTAAACTGAACCGACAGGAGTCTGGAAAAGAATCAGGGTAAATCCTGGAGTGATTTATCTGAACCAGAGATGATATCTGCGAGAAGAATCAGAATAAACCGTTGATAGATTTAAATTGAACCGGAAAGAGTCTGGAAAAGAATTAGGGTAAATCTTGGAGTGATTTATCTGAACCAGAGAAGATGTCTGCAAGAAAGAATCAGGATAAACCATTGAGAGGTTTAAACTGAACCAGCAGGAGTCTGGAAAATAATCAGAATAAATCTTTGAGCGATTTGTCTGAACCAGAGAAGATGCTTGTAGGAAAAAATCATAATAAACCATTGAGAGATTTAAACTGAACCAGCAGGGGTCTGAGGACGAATCAGAATAAATCTTGGTACGACTTATCTGAACCAGAGAAAACGTCTTCAGGAAGGAATCAAGATAAACCATTGAGAGGTTTAAACTGAACTGGCAGGGGTCTGGAAAAGAATCAGAATAAATATTGGTGCGACTTATCTGAACCAGAGGAGAAGTCAGAAAAGATGTTTGCGGGAAAGAATCAGAATAAACCGTTGAGAGATTCAAACTGAACCGACAGGGGTATGGAGAAGAACCAGAATAAATCTTGGAGTGATTTATCTGAACCGAAGAAGATGTTTGAAGGAAGTAATTGTCATGTAGATAGTCACCCCGTCTTGTTTCAGGAATTGATCTACAATTGATTTGCTCATAGATATTTGCCTTGTCTTGTTGAAAATTTGATGATAATACTCTGTTGATTGTTCTTTCCTGAAAAAGGTAAAAAGTTAGTTATATGTAATTCCATGATGCATGAAATGCATATGGATGCGATGTATGCGCATGTAAGCTGTTATGCTACAATGTTGTTGGATTAGGGAAAATAAATCCCTGACTGCTACTGGGGATGTGGAGTGTAAGTCTTCATATTTTTGCTGAAATTGAAGTGTTGATGGATGGGTTTCCATAATTAGAGGAATAAACTCTGTTGGGGAAGGGAAACTCCGTGCATTGCTTGTGGACTTCGCGAAATCCTGCTGGGGAGTCCTGAGAAACTGAGCGACTTTCACTGGGGAGTCTTTGGAATGGTAACTGGAAGTTTTGCTCTGTCGGGAATGTGAGAGCACCTGATACCATTGGGATGCATACTGGAGATACGTTAGTGATCCTGTAGTAGGATGTACTTACTTCCGCTCTTGCTGGAAAAAGTACCTGCGGGGATTTTATGAAATGGCCTATAGATATTATCCTATCTCTTAAAGCCATTAGTAATTGCCTTTCTGTTCCCTTTTTATGCACTCATTTGTAAACAGTAATCATGTTCAAACGCACATGTTCAAGAATAATCATTGGACGTTTTTGCAAACAAATCAGGAAAATAAAAGAAAAACAGATAGTTTTACACTTTTAAAGGGATATCTTTGTATTAACTTGAATAAGTATTTTTATACAAAGAGACAAACATCCTAGTAAGGGAATGTCGTCGTAAAAAATGAAAATTGATACAAAGAAAAGATAGCTATGTGAAATAATCCCAAGGGGTTCCCACTCTGCTATAGCCTTCATGTCTCTGGGCGTCTCATCCACTTGCTGCTTTTGTCTGAAGCTGATTGGATTAATTAGAACCGTTTGAGTTTGTAAGGTGATCCAACGGGACATAGTCATACGCTTTCAATCCCTAACTTTTGTCTGGACCTCCCTTTCAGGTTTTCAGTCCACCGGGATACCCTTTTTTTGCCCAAGCCGCCCTTTCAGGTTTTCAGCTTGCCGTGTGTACGAATTTTTTTTGTGTTTTATCCCTAATTTTTGCCCAAACCCTTTTGGTTTGCCGGGATGCCCTAATTTTTGCCCAGGCCAGTCGACCTAGAGGGTCTTTACTCATGCGTAGTATCTTTTGACTATGTCCGCGTTTATAGGGTGCAGAAGGTTGTCGCATCCATAGTGGTTAAGATCATTGCTCCACCAGAGAATATGTTTTTGATCATAAATGGTCCTTCGTATGTAGGAGTCCATTTTCCCCTGGGATCACCTTGTGGCAATATGATACACTTGATTACCAAGTCACCAACCCGATATACCTGACGAATGACCTTCTTGTTAAAAGCTTTGATCATGCGTTTTTGGTACATCTGGCCATGACAGACAGCCGTAAGCCTCTTCTCATCGATCAAGTTCAACTGGTCAAGTTGAGTTGGAATTCATTCATCTTAATTCAACCCTGCATCTTTTATGATTCTCAGAGAAGGTATTTGGACTTCAATTGGTAGGACAACTTCCACACCATATACCAAAGAGAAAGGAGTTGCCCATGTTGACGCGCGCGTCGTGGTACGGTAACCATAGAGAGCAAATGGTAACATCTCATACCAGTTGTTGTACCCCAAAATTTTCCCTCTCACTTATCAATATTTTTCTCACAAGATCTCATTGGGCTCAAGACTGCACTAGGGTTTGATAAGCTCAGGACACCTCCTTATGCACTAATGACCAAAATTAGGGTTTGAGTTTGCATAAGTATTTTTGAACTATCAATGATTCATATGACTTTCATGAATCATTATGGACCCCCAAGATCACTCATGTCAAGTTTCAAGCCTTGGATCATACTTTTGATCAGTCAATTGAACAGTTGACCTAAAAATCAATTGTATTAGGGGAAAAGTCAACCATGGCCAATTTACAGTCAAACTTAATAATTTTTTATCCACGTCAACATTTTAGACTCATATGTATCATTTGATCAAGTTTGGACCATAATTCCTCAAGAAATTTGATCAAATCTCCAAAAGGGCAAAATGGTCAAAATTAGGGTTTTGACTAGGAAAGGGCAATTTCTGATTTTTGACCTAGCAAATGGTCAATTAGTTTAAGGCATGATATCAAGAGTCCAATTGCATCATTTTAACCTAATGACATGATTCAAAATATTGCAAATCCTTTGGATTGACAGATGAATTTTGTAGTCAACTGATCAAAAGTCAACTGTATACTGGAAAGTCAAACTTTGACTTTTTGATCAAATTCAAGTGCCAAAGATCACAATTAATTAAAACATGTCAAAATAGGAAACTTATTCATCAAGAAATCAAGAAATCAAGATTTCATTTTGAAAAGTCAAAATTTCTAAACTTAGAAATTTTTTCCAAGTGTTGAAAATTTCTTATTTTTTCATAACTTTGAGCAAATTTTCATTATCATAAAAGATGATTCAAAGGAAACTTACAACATGAAAGTTGTAGATCTCCATGAAATCTACAACTTTTCTTCACACAACTTCTTCCAAAAGTGCTTGGATCTCAAGTTATAATTTTGTGAATACATGCTCATGAACTAAAAAAGACTTAGTGAAATTTTGCCCTAGTTAGGCAGATTTTTGACCTAACTTCATGGCAATTTTTCACAGAGTTCCAAGGGGAATATTCAAAAGTAATTCAAATATGGGTTTTAAAGAACATTTCAAGCTTTCCAAAATATCCAATAACTCCTTGAGATCATTCTTTATCAAGGAGAATCAAAGGCCAGAAGTTAGGGTTTTCAAACTTGAATTACAAGCCATTTTATGAAGAACACTTGATCCAATATTCAAGCATGATGTACAAATCTTTCTTTGATGGCTTCAAACTTGCTAATCACTCAATAATTTAATGTTTACACAACTGATAGATCCATTGTCCAAGCATTTGAGCCATTATCTGAGTTGCATTTCCATTTTGGGAAGAAAGTCACCACTTCCATTTTAGAAAAGTGACTTTAATCACAATGTCAACTCTTCTTGAGCCCATACATTGTTGTTTATGACTCAAAAACATTTAAAATCAAGAAGCAACATATCTAGAGCCTGCTAACCACCCTACAAATCCTTGTACTTCACATTGAAACCATGTTTGTCAATTTTGCTTCAAAATCAAGTAACCAAGCCATAACATGTGATTTCAATTTCTGAGTTGTTTCAAGCCTCAAAAACTCTTGCCTATAAGTACATACACTATTTTCAAGATAACACACGAATGCTAGTGCCCTGAAACTATCTCAAACACTCAAAAACAAAAAATCTGCTCAAAACACCATTGATACACAATTCTGACCTTGAACTTGTATCTCTCATTTCCCTCATGCGTTTTCCCTCAAATTAATTTGCAAAGCTTCTATACCTCAAATATAGTCCATCCTTGTCCTTGTTTTGGAACTGTAACACCATCTTCACCTTCCTCCATAACCAAAAAACAGAGTATGCAAGTTGACTTCTCCAGACCATTCCATCCACCTACAATTTAAGCCATCCATTGCATTAGCTTCCTAGAGGTCCAAGGAAGCTAACATGATCATCACCATCACTTGAAACAAGCTCATTTGCATTTCACGGTTTCCAATTTTGAGGTTTTTTTCTTGAACTTCTATCTCATTACTTAGGCATTGTTAGGCTTGGATTTGTGAAGATAAAATGTAGACCTCATTATCACGAAGCTGTACATATCCATAGTTTGCATTTATATGGCCTGAGCTTAGAGAATTTTAGAGTTGAAGTTTCTGAAATTTTTAGGGTTCAAATTAGGGCCAGAGAAATTCTCATTTATCTTTGACTTTTAGCTTTAGTTATTTACATGGTTAGATTCGTGAGGAAGAATGCCACAACTTTCATTTTGTCATCTTCCATTTTTGTTGAGAAATGAAGAAGTTACAGGTACACCGGCTGGAGGTTGAAGATGAAGTCATCAGGACTTGATTTGCCTTACATATTTATGGTTTTGTTTATATAAATAGATGTATAGCCAACCCACTGGTAAAACGCTCGCCTGTTCACCTCATGGTCCTGGGTTCAAGCCCCAGCGTGACCATTTTTACATTTTTCACATTTTTTGATACTTTTTTGATCTGTTTGCAGGCGCTGGGCCCTTTGGGCCTGACTTTTCTTTTTTGTTTTTGCTGACTAACACCCTGCCTACTTGTGGCACCCCCTGGCCCATTTATTTTTATTTATTTCATTTTTTCTTTTAAATATATTTTCTAAAATAATAAAAAAATCATAAAAAATATAAAAATAGTAGATTTATGTTTTGACATGATTTAAATATTTTTCTCACACAAAAAAATATTTTTATTCATTATACTTTATTTATCTTTACTAATTATCTTACAAATTAAATTAAAACTAGGTTATTATTTATTTTCTTTTATACTTATTTAAATATATTTATTTTAATATAAAAAAGGCCAAAAATATTTTACAATACCATATATTATTTTCAAGACAAAAATACAAAAAATACTTTTTCTTTAAACTTATTTTCTTTTAATCCACTAAATAGAATTAGGGTTTTATTCAAAAATATTTTCTTAATTAATTTCTTTTCTTAACTAATTTAAGTTAATTTTGATTAAATTATTTTTCTCTAATTAGGTTTAGGTTAAAACTTCTTTCATATAAAAATCCAAACAAAAAAATCATTTCTTTCCATTTTCATTTGTACTTTATATATTTCTTCAATTATTTGTACATATTCAATTTGGTTGTAATAGATTAATTAGGTTTATATTATTGCAATCCCCATTCACAAATTTTATACCCCCTCCCACAAGTATTGTAATAGCGTAGTAATTTTAAATTTCATAATTTATCGCTTTCATATATACAATGCTAGTAATTAGGTTTTGTATGGAAAGATTAAAACCAACCAAATATCAAACCCTAATTCAAGACAAAATCAAGCATGAAATAATACACTTACACACAAGCACCCCTAGGGTTATCCTACTTGGTTGCCTTATACAAAATGGCCATATTACGCATGTAAGGTATCTTAGATAAAACAAACAAATACAAGATCATAGTCCCTCGATGACGCTATCTAAGTTGCCTTACAAATGATATTAGTACCTAAAAAAGAATGCTAAGATACCTTGCAACATTGCTAATCATGGTTATACAATGACCGACGCCGTCCCGTTAACATCCAAAGATAGGGTTGCTTACCAAATCAATGGTAAGACAACAATGTCAAAGGAAAAGAAAATGAACAAGAAAGACAGTTGAGTAGGTAGATTGCTCCTAATCACTTGCTCCATTTCAAACAAAACATCCTTGCTATTTTCAAAAACAAACACACACACTTTCAAAACATCTTACATAACTTGAAAACATTTTCAAAAGATCAAACATCTTTGTTTACGAACAAGAATCATTACAAAGATTTCCTAAACAATGGCCTCTTTACAAAATACTTTCAAAAACCACACAAAGCACAATTTCAAACAAAAGCAAGTGATCTAGCAAGTAACTAAGAGCCCATGGGAAACCATGGATAAAAAGGGTGCTAATACGTTCCCTTTTTATAATCTACCCCCCGAACCCAAGAAACAATCTCAAAGGTCTTTCCTGTGCTTTTTCACCTTTCCTTTTGGATAAAAGAAAAGTCGATGGCGACTCTTGCTAACCGCAACATTTATGATCAAACGCAAAACCCTCAAGTCAGTTCTCCCACCGCATCACAGAACTAGCGAATCTGCTAGGGGTAATTCTAAAAGTGGGGTTACCTTAGGGATATATAACATTTATTTGCTTCCATTGTTTGACTTATATGCTTTACATTATGGTTCTTTGTTTGGGTTTGAATCCTCTACCCGGATTTGGGATACATTATAGGTAAGTAGCAATACATTGTGGAAACTGTGCGGGGTATACCGACATGGTCTAAGCAATAGCTATGTTAGTGCGACATATTTGTGGGTACCAGTAGCCTTTGAGTTAATCAAAGAGAATACGGGGCCGCTGAGTAATGTCATGAAGCACTAATGAACTTCTAGAACCTTTACTTGACCAACTTGGCCTTTAGGATGTAGTGAGATGACCGACTTTGGTATAGTCTGAAGTTGGTAGATACTCGATACTACACTCATTGAGGTTTGGTTTCTTGGGATATCTCGGTCGCCATTAAAGAGGCTTGTGCTGAAACAATGACCAAGGAAACAAACCAGTGATATTGAGCTCCTTAGAACCCGGTTACTATTACTAAGACAGGTTTGAGCCAACTAAACTTCAAGAGGGTACTTACCTACAAAAATCCATGCAAGCCTAAACCTAAGGACTTGTTTGCTTTGTTTGTATATGCATATTTGTACATAACATCATGAACATCATGAACACCATATACATCCAGTAATCATTTCAAGGATTTTGGGATTTATCTTTGTTCTTGTTTTGTAGGATATGGATTCACTTTGCAGGAAAACTATTCAAGTCAACCTTGTAAGAATCCCTCCACAACTTAAAGAGCTATCTTCAAGGATTCCTGAAAACTCTCCATTCACTGAGAGACATTGTCGCCTACTTAACTTGGTCACCTCTAACACAGATGAGGATATGATGAAGGTGCTCTTTCAGTTCTTTGATCCTTTACACCATTGCTTCGCATTTCCTGATTACCAACTTGTGCCAACTTTGGAAGAATTCTGCCAACTTTTGAGGATTCCCATTCTCAATCAAATACCTTTCAACGGTACGGAAAGAGACCTAAAGCCAGAAGAGATTGCTCAAGCTCTACACTTGCAATCATCTGATATCATAACTCATTGGGAAACAAGGAGTGGTGTCAAAGGTTTCTTAGCAAAGTTCCTGTTTGAGAAAGCCCAAAGCTGTTGGAATTCCTTGGACTTGCAAGCCTTTGAGGAAATTATGGCTCTCCTCATCTATGGGATGGTTTTGTTTCCAAATCCTGACCAACTCATAGATGTCAACACCGTCAAAATCTTCATATCCTGCAACCTGGTGCCTACATTGCTAGAAGATATCCTACACTCTTTTCACACTCGCACAATGAGGAAAAGAGGTGTCCTTATGTGTTACACTCCTCTCTTGGCAAGATGGTTTATTTCACATCTTCCCCAATCTGTATTAAAGAATGAGCAAGGTTCAAGGTGGTCACAAAGGTTGATGACGCTCAAACATTCAGACATTCATTGGTGCTCCCGATATAAAGAGAATGTTATCATTGTCGACTGTTGTGGAGAATTCCCTAATGTCCTTTTACTTGGCATTAGGGGAGGTATCACCTACAACCCATGCTTATCCTTAAGACAATTTGGTTACGCCCGAAGGGATGGCCCGCACGAGATGCTGATTCAAGGTTTGGTATTTGACTACGACAACGACGATCAAGGTCTTTGCCAGAGATTTATCCGAGCTTGGAGGATGTTAAACAAGGTGGATAGCAAGACTTTGGGGCATAAAAATTTCATCCCTCTTGAGCCTTACCTCAAATGGGAACGAACTCGTGCTCAGAGTCTTATAATGCGTTACCCCTCCATTCTACCAGTAATCATTGAGCCTGTTATGGAAGGAGATGTTCCATACACTATCCTACATCCTGATATGCCCACCTCTCTTGAAGATATACAAAGAGATTGGATACAACTCAAGGGGGAGCGAGATACTTTCGAGGCTCAATTCTACGCAAGCGAGAAGAAGGTTTTGGAACTCACTAGGCTACTTCATGAGGAGAAGACTCTTAATGCCTACATTGCACCAAAGAGGATGCGTACTACCTTTCTATCTTAGAGTTTTTGTATTATTTTGCCCAAGGAGCATTGATGTACTCAAGCTTTAATTTATTAATATAACGTGTGTTTCCTTTTTGTCTAAAACAAATTTGAATCTTAAAATCCTTGAAATCATTACATATGCATATACCATTCGTCATAACATAAGCAGGTCTTTTGCAACAAGTCTCCTCATCTCTCTACTGTTTATTTCAGTAAGATGGATCTCGAGCAAATAGTGAAGGACCTCCAAGCTCAAAATACACAGTTTCAACAGTTGCTCTTGACCCTAGCCAAGGGACAAGAAGATTTGAAGACTTTGCTAGCTGGGGAGAGGAAAAAGAAAACAAAAAGGGTAGCCGGAGTCCTAAACATGGGAAGAAGATTTCATGGGCAGACAAGAAGGACCTTAGACTTTGCAACGACATTCGGTGAAAGAGACAACCAAGATGGGAAAGGCAAGGAAACAATTGTCCCGTCAGAATTAGAAGAGGAAGAGGAAGAAGAAGAATATTCTGAAAAACAATACCCTCCCACTGATGACAAGTATAAACATCTCGAAGAGCGGTTGAGTGCGATGGAAATCCAAAAAGTGCCTGGTTTGGACTTTGAGGAATTGGGGTTAGTATCGGGAATTGTCATTCCTCCGAAATTCAAAGCACCTGTGTTTGCCAAGTATGACGGAATCTCGTGCCCTAAAATGCATCTCCGATCCTATGTAAGGAAAATCCAGCCCCATACCGCTGACAAAGACTTATGGGTACACTTCTTCCAAGATAGCCTGTCTGGAACTCAACTTGACTGGTTTTACCAACTAGAAAGAGCCAACATTCACAACTGGTAGGATCTTGCTGCAGCCTTCTATAAACAATACCAATATAATGCTGATCTTGCACCTACCCGTACTCAACTCCAGAGTATGGCCATGGTTTCCAATGAAGGTTTCAAAGACTATGCACAAAAATGGAGAGACTTGGCTGGAAGAGTCCAACCCCCTCTATCTGAGAGAGAATTGGTAGACATGTTCTTGGGCACCTTGTCTGGTCCCTTCTTCAATCATTTAATTAGAAGTTCATCTACAGGCTTTACTGAACTAATATTGACCGGAGAAAGGGTAGAAGCCGACATAAAGTCCTGGCCATGACACTAATAACTGTTGGGCTCTAAAGAACAAAATACAAGACCTCATTGAAGCAAAAGAGATTGAATTCGATGCGCCCGAAAAGCCAAATGTCATTTCTGCCCCTATACCCAGACATGGCCATAATACCAATGCCATTGAAGAAGGACTATTTGTTACTTCAGTTGATGAACTTATGACCCCACTTCTGACTATTAAAATGAACTTGTTGAATGACAGTGTGTTCCCGGGCTGTGACGAAGTTTTCCATTTCTGTTCGTCCTCACCAACCAGCTGTCCTTTGTTGAAAGCAGGCGTTCAGTGCCTAATAGATAACAAAGAAATTTTATTCGAAAAGACTTTTGTTCCACCTGTTCCTTTTAAAGATGTTTCTATCATTACCATTTCCGCCAATTCTTCCAGGGTCTCCACCAAAAGACCCGTTAGAATTACACCAGTTCTAAAAGCAACTCCTTTAATAATTACAATTCCTGGACCAATCCCATATTCGTCAGACAAAACCATACCATGGAATTATGGAGGGGATGTCTACTACCTTGGTATCAAGTAGGACTGGCCAGCCGCCGAAGATTCAAGCTCCAAGAAAGTCAACTCTGACATCAGTAATATTGCAGGAACTAGAAAGATTACCCGAAGCGGAAGGATTTTCTCTCCAGAAATTGCTCCCCCAAAAGCAGTTTCTGGACCCGTAATCATTCCTGTTGTTGCTGCTCCTGCGAAGGCCATTCCCAGTCCTACAATTATCTCCAATAATACTCCAACTGACAAAGCTGTTACAACCCCTGTTATCATTCCTACCAACACTCCTGCTGCTAAATTAACCGAGACTCGAGGTAAAAATATTCTGATTGAGCCTGTCCGAACGAAGGCTCAGTCATTGGCTATCCCTGAGACCTTCCGGAAAGAGATGGAGGAAATTTTGAAGATCATAAAGAGAAGCGACTACGACGTAGTTGAACAACTGGGGAAAACTCCATCTAAAATTTCCATGCTGGCATTACTACTATGTTCTGAGGCGCATGCAAAAGCCTTGGTAAAATTCCTGAAAACTGCCCATGTACCCCAAGAGACATCTGCCGATCAGTTTCAAGATTGCGTAGCTAGCCTAACTATAGATAATGGTCCGGGTTTTTCGGATGCTGATTTAACACCAACAGGAAGGAAGCATAATGAGGCATTGCATGTCTCTGTTGAATGTAGGGGCACAACCTTGGCCCATGTTTTGGTAGACACTGGCTCATATCTGAATGTATTGCCTAAAAAAGCTCTTGATAGGCTTGACTGTGAGGGGTTGACATTGAAGCCAAGTAACATAGTAGTAAGGGCTTTTGACGGCTCGAAAAGGATGGTACATAGGGAGGTAGACATTCCCATAAAAGTTGGAACACAAACATTTGATTCAACTTTTTACGTAATGGATATCCATCCCTCATATTCCTATTTGCTAGGCCGACCATGGATTCACAATGCTGGCACTGTCACTTCTACGTTGCACCAAATGCTGAAATATCCGATTCAAGGGAAGATTATCACCGTGCATGGAGAAGAAGAGTATATGATCAACCATCTCAATTCCTTCAGATATGTGGAATTAGATGGTGAATTTATTGAAACTCCATTTCAACACTTTGAAGAGGTCCCGCAAGATGTGGCAGTAACCAAGGTTATTCCCAAGATTAAAAGGCCTCCGCTCCGGATGTCATCTCTGAAGGATACCAAAGCAGTGGTAGAAGAAGGTGGGTGCACTATCTGGGGATAACTTCCAGATATCCCATATAAGTCTGACAAGTTTGGCCTGAGTTTCACTTCAAGTGCTTAAAAGGATGCACGCCACGCTCATGCCAGAGGACCACCCCTGAAGATCAGCAACAACGAGGTCAACACCGTAGAAGATGATGAAGATAGCTGTGACTTGGAGGACTGGATATTCCAAACTGTCAATGGGGGGCTCAACAATTGGGAGGCTAGAGATTTGTCCCGATCACTTTTATCCCACAGTAATCTATCTTTACATTTTGTTGGATCTGTAATATTAAAACAATTCGCACTCTTAAAACCTTGTGTCTTACCCGAGGCACAATGGTCCATTTGTAAGGGTTATTATCTCATTTTCATATGACATCAATGAATCATGGACGTTTTCGCATACAAACTTTTGTGCTCATTATTTTTCTTTTACATTTTTTATTTTCTTCAAGGATAGCTATACCCTTACACACACTCACACTCATAATGCAGGTGTACATCTATTCGGGATCCCATGGGTAACAATACTGCTATGGCCTTTTGTGACTATGAGAATCTAATTTACCAAGCCGAAGACGGAGGTGAGGAAGATTGTGAAGTACCAGGGGAATTTGCCAGAATACTACAACAAGAAGAGAGAACAATTAAGCCTCACGAAGAACCCGTGGATACAATCAACCTAGGTACCGAAGAAGACAAAAAAAAGGTCAAGGTGGGTGCCAATTTGGAACCCAGTATCAAGGAGCGTCTGATTCAGCTGTTACACGATTATGTCGAAGTATTTTCCTAGTCGCATGAAGATATTCCAGGACTTGATGCAGATATTGTGGTACATCGTCTGCCTACAAGAGAGGATTGTCCGCCAGTAAAGCAAAAGGTTCACCGCATGAGGCCTGATATGTCAGAAAAGATTAAAGCAGAAGTCATGAAGCAATTCAACGCTAGATTATTGGTTGTCACCTCTTATCCCCATTGGGCTGCCAATGTTGTTCCCATGCCCAAAATGGACGGTAAAGTGCAAATGTGTGTGGACTACAGAGATTTGAATAGGGCAAGCCCTAAGGATGATTTTCCACTCCCCCACATTGATATTCTAGTTGACAATACGGCACAACACAAAGTGTTTTCCTTCATGGAAGGATTCTCAGGTTACAACCAAATCAAATTGGCGCCTGAGGACATTGAGAAAACAACCTTTATCACGCAGTGGGGCACTTTCTGCTATAAGGTGATGCCATTCGGACTGAAGAATTTCGGGGCAACCTATCAACGTGCCATGGTAGGTTTATTTCACGACATGATACATCACGAAATAGAGGTCTATGTGGACGACATGATAGCCAGATCTCAAATAGAAGAAGAGCATCTTGATCACTTACAAAAATTGTTTGAGAGACTGAAGAAGTATAAACTGAGGTTGAATCCAAACAAATGCACATTTGGGGTACGGTCCAGTAAACTCCTAGGCTTTTTCGTCAGCAACAAAGGTATCAAGGTCGATCCTGCCAAAGTTAAAGCAATACAAGAGATGCCTGATCCTCGTACTGAGAAGGAAGTCAGAGGGTTCTTGGGACATTTGAACTACATTTCCAAATTCATCTCTCACCTGACAGCTACTTGTGAACCAATCTTCAAACTGTTAAAGAAAGATCAAGTAGTCAAATGGAATGACGAGTGCCAAGTTGCTTTTGACAAAATCAAAGAATACCTACAAGAGCCTCTGGTTTTGATGCCACCAGTCGAAGGAAGACCATTGATCATGTATCTGACTATTTTAGAAAACTCAATGGGGTGTGTATTGGGGCAGCATGACGAGTCTGGCCGAAAAGAGCATGCTATTTACTACCTAAGCAAAAAGTTTACCGACTATGAAACCAGATATTCACTGCTCGAGAAAACTTGTTACACTCTGGCATGGGCTGCTCGCCGGCTAAGACAATATATGATGACTCACACTACCTTGTTAATATCTAAAATGGATCTGATAAAATACATCTTTGAGAAGCCTGCTCTTTCTGGGAGAATAGCGAGATGGCAGATGATCCTGACGGAATATGAAATACAATATACTACCTAGAAGGCTATAAAGGGCAGCGTACTAGCTGATCACCTTGCTCACCAAGCTGTAGAAGACTACCAATCCATGAAGTTTGAATTTCCAGATGAATACATCATGACGGTAAATAACTGTGAAGAATTCAGGCCATATAACGGACCTGAACAAGGATCCCGGTGGACCCTGTTCTTTGATGGGGCATCCAATGCACTTGGAAATGCTATCGGTGCTGTACTCATATCTCTGGAAAGGTGTCATACTCCCTTTACCGCAAGACTCTGCTTCAATTGTACAAACAACATGGCGGAATACGAAGCATGCATCTTTGGTCTCAGAGCCGCCATAGACCTAGGGATCAAATCCTTGGATGTATTCGGAGACTCAGCTTTGGTTATCAGCCAGATCAAAGGGGAATGGGACACCAAACACCCAAACCTTATCCCTTACAAAGAGCATGTTTTGACGTTGCTACCACATTTTGAGAAGATTACCTTCGAGCATTTCCTACGAGAAGAAAATCAGCTAGCAGACGCTCTAGCCACAATGTCATCTATGTTTAAACTTAATTGGGATAACGAGGCTCCCCAGATCACCATCGAGCGAATGGAGGAACCAGCGCACTGTCACGAGATTAATACTGAAGAAGTAGTAGACCAGCCTTGGTTTCACGAAGTCAAAAAGTATCTCGAGGCTCAAGAATATCCAGAAGGAGCTTCAATCAATGATAAGAAGTTCTTAAGGAGATTCTCTTCTAAATTCTTCCTTAGTAATGGCATTCTGTAAAAACGCAATTATGACTCTATGTTACTTCGGTGCATAGATAAGGTTGAAGCTGAAAGGATCATGGCTGAATTGCATGAAGGCACTTTTGGCACCCATTCCAGTGGGCATATGATGGCAAAGAAAATCCTACGAGCAGGCTATTACTGGTCTACCATGGAAGCAGATTTCTATCAACACTCTCGAACCTGCCACAAGTGTCAAATCAATGCTGATAAGGTGCACGTACCTCCAGTTCCTCTGAATGTCTTGATAGCTCCTTGGCCCTTTGCTATGTGGGGAATATATATGATTGGGGAAATCAAGCCGACAACCTCTAATGGACACCGCTTCATCTTAGTGGCCATTGATTATTTTACTAAGTGGGTGGAGGCAGCTTCCTTCGCTTACGTTACCAAGAACGTTATCGCCCGCTTCATTAAGCAAAATATCATTTGCCGATACGGTATCTCGGAAAGGATCATCACTGAAAATGGTACAAATCTCAACAACACTATGATCACCACCTTGTGCGAGTAATTCAAGATCCAACATCACAATTCTTCCCCTTACCGGCCGAAGATGAATGGTGTTGTCGAAGCTGCAAATAAGAACATTAAAAAGATCATACAGAAAATGACAGTCACATACAAAGACTGGCATGAGATGTTATCGTTCGCTCTCCACGGGTATCGTACTACAACTTGCACATCAACCGGGGAAACACCCCATTCTTTGGTATACGGCATGGAAGCCGTCTTGCCTATTGAGGTCCAGATCCCCTCTCTGAGGATTATGAAGGATGCAGGGTTGAACGAAGACGATTGTATCCAGACTCGACTTGATCAACTGAATTTGATTGATGAGAAGAGACTTACTGCTATTTACCATGGTCAAATGTATCAAAAACGGATGATCAAGGCTTTCAACAAGAAGGTTAGACGCCAAGTGTATCAAGTTGGGATCTAGTGATCAAACGCATCATACTGCCACAAGGTGATCCCATGGGAAAATGGACTCCTACCTATGAAGGACCGTTTATAATCAAAAACATTTTCTCTGGTGGGTCAATAATCTTAACCACCATAGATGGTGGCAACCTGCAAACACAAATATAGTCAAAAGATACTACGCATAAGAGACCCGCTAGGTTGACATACCTAGGCAAAACAAGGGCATCCCGACGAACCAAAAAGGTTTGGGAAAAAATTAGGGATAAAACAAAAAAATCTGTACATCCGACAAGTTGAAAACCCGAAAGGGCGACTTGGGCAAAAAAAGGGTTTCCCGGTGGACTGAAAACCCGAAAGGGCGGTCCAGGCAAAAGTTAGGGAATTAAAGCGTATGACTATGTCCCATTGAGTCACCTTACGGACAACCTTTGACTTCAACCTACAAACTGAGAGGCTCTGATCAATTCAATCATCTTCGGACGAAGCAACAAATAGACAAGATGCTCAGAGATACAAAGGCTATAGTAGAATGGGAACCCCATGGGATAAATACACATAGCTATCTTTTCTTTGTATCAAAATTTTCATTTTTACGACGGTGTTCTCTTACTAGAATGTTTGTCTCCTTGTACAAAAATACTTACTCAAAGCCAATACAAAGATATTCCTTTGAAAGTGCAAAACTATCTGTTTTTCTTTACTCTTGTGTTTTGTTTACAAAAACGTCCAACGATTCATTGTTGAACATATGCATTTGAACATAATTAGTGTTTACAAAATAAACAAAATAAAAGACAATTACTAATGGCTTTAAGAGGTAGGGAGATCTCTCTAAGATATTTCCATAAATTCCCCACTGTTTGCAGTTTAATTCCCAGCGGAACGAGTTTCCAATTATCAATCCCCGGTAGAAGTCGTTCATTTTCTCAGGATTTCACAACAGGATTTTACAAGCGGTACATGGCATCTCCCTTACAACAAAGTTTATTTCTCTAAGCAGAAATTCATCAACACTTAAACTTCACAACATGAAGACTTATACTCCATATCCTCAGCAGCAGTCAGGGATTTATTTCCCCAATCCAACAGCAGTGCAGCAAACTAGCTCACATACGCATACATTGCATCCATATATCATAAACATTGATAACACAAATGCATTATACTATGAATTTCATACAACATGACTCTATATTTTAGCTAACATTTTACCCTTTTCAGGATAAGATTAAACAATTACCATTAACAATGTCCAGAGTTTCTTTTGATACAGTTCGGATACGCTCCAGACACGGATGCCATTCTGATACTCATTCAAACTCAACCTTTTGATACAGTTCAGATACGCTCCAGACACGGATGCCATCCTGATACTCATTCAGATACAACCTTTTGATACAGTTCAGATACACTCCAGACACATATGCCATTCTGATACTCATTCAGATTTAACCTTTTGATACAGTTCAGATACGCTTTAGACACGGACGCCATTCTGATACTCATTCAGATTCAACTTTCAGATACAGTTCAGATACACTCCAGATATGGATGCCATTCTGATACTTATTCAGATTCAACTTTCAGATACAGTTCAGATACGCTCTAGACACGAATGCCCTTCTAACACTCGTTCAAAACTAGCTTTCAAAAACAATTCAGATACGCTCCAAACACAGACGCCATTCTGATGATCATTCAAAATCAGCTCTCAGATATAGTTTAGGTACGCTCCAGACACGGACGCCATTCTGATACTCATTCTTACAGCTTACAAATTACAAAACCAACAATCACTTTTGGATGGCATCTTTTGAGCCCATCTCCTATAGCTTTCTATCACCTCTCCAAATGGCATCTTTAAGCCCATTCCCTCAACCATCACATGACCGAGTGCAAATTTCCGGGCACTCTAGTGTCCAATCATCTTCCACCTTCGAGTCACGACTGGCAAAACACGCCAATCTAACTCTTCGGGCTTAAGAAGATTGAACAGGGGCATCTTTTGTACCCCAAAATTTACGCTCTCACTTATCAAGATTTTTCTCACAAGATCTCATTGGGCTCAAGACTGCACTAGGGTTTGATCAGCTCAAGACACCTCCTTATGCATTAATGACCAAAATTAGGGTTTGAGTTTGCACAAGGATTTTTGAACTATCAATGCTTAATATGAATTTCATGGATCATTATGGACCCCCAAGATCACTCATGTCAAGTTTCAAGCCTTGGATCACACTTTTGATCAGTCAATTAAATAATTGACCTAAAAATCAGTTGTATTGGGGGAAAAGTCAACCATGGCCAATTTACAGTCAAACTTCTTAATTTTTGATCCACATCAACATTTTAGACTCATATGTATCATTTTATCAAGTTTGGACCATAATTCCTCAAGAAATTTGATCAAATCTCTAAAAGGGCAAAATGGTCAAAATTAAGGTTTTGACTGGGAAAGGGAAATTTCTGATTTTTGACCTAGAAAATGGTAAATTAGTTTAAGGCATGATCTCAAGAGTCAAATTGCATCATTTTTACCTAATGACATGATTCAAAACATTGCAAATCCTTTGGATTGACAGATGAATTTTATAGTCAACTGATCAAAAGTCAACTGTATACTGGAAAGTCAAACTTTGACTTTTTGGTCAAATTCAAGTGCCAAAAATCACAATTCATTAAAACATGTCAAAATAGGAAACTTATTCATCAATAAATCAAGAAATCAAGATTTCATTTTGAAAAGTCAAAATTTCTAAACTTAGAAATTTTTTCTAAGTGTTGAAAATTTCTTATTTTTTCATAACTTTGAGCAATTTTTTCATTATGATACAAGATGGTTCAAAGGAAACTTCCAATATGAAAGTTTTAGATCTCCATGAAATATACAACTTTTATTCACACAACTTCTTCCAAAAGTGCTTGGATCTCAAGTTATAATTTTGTGAATACATGCTCATGAACTAAAAAAGACTTAGTGAAATTTTGCCATAGTTAGGCAGATTTTTGACCTAAATTCATGGAAATTTTTCACATAGTTCCAAGGTGAATCTTCAAAAGCAATTCAAGGATGGGTAGTAGAGAACATTTCAAGCTTTCCAAAATGTTCCAGAACTCCTTGAGATCATTCTTGAGCAAGGAGAATCGAAGGCAAGAAGTTAGGGTTTTCAAACTTGAATTACAAGCCATTTTGTGAAGAACACTTGATCCAATCTTCAAGCATGCTGTACAAATCTTGCTTTGCAGGCTTCAAAATTTACAATCACTCAATAATTTACTGTTTACACAACTGATAGAGCCATTGTCCAAGCATTTGATCCATTATCCAAGTTGCATTTCTATTTTGGGAAGAAAGTCACCACTTCCATTTTGGAAAAATGACTTTAATCACAATGTCAACTCTTCTTGAGCCCATACATTGTTGTTTCTGACTCAAAAACATTTAAAAGCAAGAAGAAACATATCTACAGCCTGCTAACCACCCTACAAATCCTTGTACTTCACATTGAAACCATGTTTGTCAATTTTGCTTCAAAATCAAGTAACCAAGCCATAACATGTGATTTCAATTTCTGAGTTGTTTCAAGCCTCAAAACCTCTTGCCTATAAGTACATACACTATTTGCAAGATAACACACAAATGCTATTGCCCTGAAACTATCTCAAACACTCAAAAACCAAAAATCTGCTCAAAAACACCATTGATACACAGTTCTGACCTTGAACTTGTATCTCTCATTTCCCTCGCGCGCTTTTCCTCAAATTCATTTGCAAAGCTTCTATACCTCAAATATAGTCCATCCCTGTCCTTGTTTTGGAACTGTAACACCATCTTCACCTTCCTCCATAACCAAAAAACAGAGTCTGCAACTTGACTTCTCCAGACCATTCCAGCCACCTACAGTTCAAGTCAGCCATTGCATTAGCTTCCTAGAGGTCCAAGGAAGCAAACCTGATCATCACCATCACTTGAAACAAGCTCATTTACATTTCACGATTTCTAGTTTTGAGGTATTTTTCTTGAACTTCTATCTTATTACTTAGGCATTGTTAGGCTTGCATTTGTGAAGATAAAATGTAGACCTCATTGCCACGAAGCTGTACATATCCATAGTTTGCATTTATATGGCCTGAGCTTAGAGAATTTTAGAGTTGAAGTTTATGAAATTTTTAGGGTTCAAATTAGGGCCATAGAAATTCTCATTTATCTTTGACTTTTAGCTTTAGTTATTTACATGGTTAGATTCGTGAGGAAGAATGCCACAACTTTCATTTTGTCATCTTCCATTTTTGTTGAGAAATGAAGAAGTTACAGGTACACCGATTGAAGGTTGAAGATGAAGTCATCAGGACTTGATTTTCCTTACATATTTATGGTTTTGCTTATATAAATGGATGTATAGCCACCCCAGTGGTAAAGCGCGCGCCTGTTCACCCAATGGTCCTGGGTTCAAGCCCCAGCTTGACCATTTTTACATTTTCCACATTTTTTGATACTTTTTCGATCTGTTTGCAGGCGCTGGGCCCTTTGGGCCTGACTTTTCTTTTTTGTTTTTGCTGACTAACACCCTGCCTACTTGTGGCACCCCCTGGCCCATTTATTTTTATTTATTTATTTATTTAATTTTTTTAAATATATTTTCTAAAATAATAAAAAAATCATAAAAAATATAAAAATAATAGATTTATGTTTTAACATAATTTAAATATTTTTCTCACACAAAAAATTATTTTTATTCATTATACTTTATTTATTTTTACTAATTATCTTGTAAATTAAATTAAAACTAGGTTATTATTTATTTTCTTTTATACTTATTTAAATATATTTATTTTAATATAAAAAATGCCAAAAATATTTTACAACACCATATATTATTTTCAAGACAAAAATACAAAAAATACTTTTTCTTTAAACTTATTTTCTTTTAATCCACTAAATAGAATTAGGGTTTTACTCAAAAATATTTTCTTAATTAATTTCTTTTTTTAACTAATTTAAGTTAATTTTGATTAAATTATTTTTCTCTAATTAGGTATAGGTTAAAACCTCTTTCATATAAAAATCCAAACAAAAAAATCATTTCTTTCCATTTGCATTTGTACTTTATATATTTCTCCAATTATTTGTACATATTCAATTTGGTTGTAATAGATTAATTAGGTTTATATTATTACAATCCCCATTCACAAATTGTATACCCCCTCCCACAAGTATTGTAATAGCGTAGTAATTTTAAATTTCACAATTTATCGCTTTCATATATACAATGCTAGTAATTAGGTTTTGTATGGAAAGATTAAAACCAACCAAATAGAAAACCCTAATTCAAGACAAAATCAAGCATGAAATAATACACTTGCACACAAGCACCCCTAGGGTTATCCCACTTGGTTGCCTTATACAAAATGGTCATATTACGCATGTAAGGTATCTTAGCAAAAACAAACAAATACAAGATCATAGTCCCTCGATGACGCTATCTAAGTTGCCTTACAAATGATATTAGTACCTAAAAAAGAATGCTAAGATACCTTGCAACATTGCTAATCATGGTTATACAATGACCGACGCCGTCCCGTTAACATCCAAAGATAGGGTTGCTTACCAAATCAATGGTAAGACAACAATGTCAAAGGAAAAGAAAATGAACAAGAAAGACAGTTGAGTAGGTAGATTGCTCCTAATCACTTGCTCCATTTCAAACAAAACATCCTTGCTATTTTCAAAAACAAACACACACACTTTCAAAACATCTTACATAACTTGAAAACATTTTCAAAAGATCAAACATCTTTGTTTACGAACAAGAATCATTACAAAGATTGCCTAAACAATGGCCTCTTTACAAAATACTTTCAAAAACCACACAAAGCATAATTTCAAACAAAAGCAAGTGATCTAGCAAGTAACTAAGAGCCCATGGAAAACCATGGATAAAAAGGATGCTAATACCTTTCCTTTTTATAATCTACCCCCCGAACCCAAGAAACAATCCCAAAGGTCTTTCATGTGATTTTTCACCTTTCCTTTTGGATAAAAGAAAAGTTGGTGGCGACTCTTGCTAACCGCAACATTTGCGATCAAACACAAAACCCTCAAGTCAGTTCTCCCACCGCATCATACCAGTCCTTATAGGTCACTATCATTTTTTGTATGATATTCTTGATGTTTTTATTAGTGGATTCTACACCGCCATTCATCTTCGACCGGTAAGGAGAAGAGTTATGGTGCTGGATCTTGAATTGCGCGCATAATGCGGTAATCATAGTATTATTGAGATTAGTACCATTATCCGTGATGATTCTCTCTGGGATACCATACCGACAAATAAGATTCTGTTTGATGAATCGGGCCACAACGTTCTTGGTAACAAAAGAAAATGAAGCTGCCTCAACCCACTTAGTGAAGTAATCAATGGCAACCAAGATGAAATGGTGTCCATTAGAAGATGTGGGTTTGATCTCTCCAATCATGTCAATGCCCCACATTGCAAAGGGCCAAGGAGCAGTCAGGACGTTTAGGGGAACCAGAGGCACATGAACTTTGTCAGCATAGATCTGGCACTTGTGACAAGTTTGTGAATGTTGATAACAATCCGTTTCCATGGTGGACCAGTAGTATCCTGCCCGTAGGATCTTTTTAGCCATCGTGTGTCCACTAGAATGAGTGCCAAAGGTACCTTAGTGTAAATCAACCATGATCTTTTCTGCCTCACTCTAGTCTATGCAACGAAGCAAAGTAGAGTCGTGGTTGCGTTTATAGAGGATTCCATTACCGAGGAAGAATTTAGCAGAAAATCTTGTCAAGAACTTCTTATCATTGACTGAAGATGCCTCCGGATACTCTCAGGCCTCGAGATACCTCTTAACTTCATGGAACCAAGATTTGTCCACTGCTTCTTCAGTATCGATCTTGTGACAGTAAGCTGGTTCATCCATCCGCTCAATGGTGATTTGGGGAGCCTCATTATCCCACCCGATTTTAAACATGGATGACATAGTGGCTAGCACGTCCGCTATTTGATTTTCCTCTCGTGGAAAATGCTCAAAGGTAATTTCCTCAAAATGTGAGATTAATGTCAACACATGTTCTTTGTAAGGGATGAGATTAGGATGCTTCGTGTCCCACTCTCCTTCGATCTGACGGGTGACTAAGGATGAATCTCCAAATACCCTTAAGGACTTGATTTCCAAATCTATGGCGGCTTTGAGACCCATAATACATGCTTCATATTCCGTCATATTATTGGTATAATTGAAACAAAGCCTCGCGGTGAAGGGAGTATGACATCCTTCAGGGGATATGATCACAACGCCTATGCCGTTGCCGAGCGCGTTGGAAGCTCCGTCAAAAACCAAGGTCCATTGGGATCCTTGTTCAGGTCCGTCATATGGTCTGAGTTCTTCACAATTGTTTACCAACATGATGTCTTCATCTGGGAACTCGAATTTCATGGACTGGTAGTCATCCATAGCCTGATGGGCAAGGTGATCGGCTAGCAGACTACCCTTTATTGCTTTTTGGGTAGTGTATTGAATGTCGTATTCAGTCAGGATCATCTGCCATCTTACTATTCTTCCTGAGAGGGCGGGTTTCTCGAATATGTATTTAAATGGATCCATCTTGGATATCAACAAGATAGTATGGGTCAACATATACTGTCTTAGCCGGCGAGCAGCCCATGCCAGAGCGCAACAAGTTTTCTCGAGCAGTGAATATCTAGTTTCACAGTCAGTAAACTTTTTGCTCAGGTAGTATATTGCATGCTCTTTTCGGCCAGACTCGTCATGCTGCCCCAGCACACACCCCATTGAATTTTCCAAGATCGTTAGATACATGATCAAAGGTCTTCCCTCGACTGGCGGCATCAAAACAGGAGGCTCTCGAAGGTACTCTTTGATCCTGTCAAAGGAAGCCTGGAAGTCGTCGTTCTAATCCAACACTTGATCTTTCTTCAGTAATTTGAAGATTGGTTCACAAGTAGCGGTTAGGTGAGAAATGAACCTGGTGATGTAGTTTAGCCATCCTAAGAATCCTCTTACTTCCTTCTCGGTACGAGGAGCATGTGTTTCTTGTATTGTTTTTACCTTTGCAGGGTCCACTTCGATACCTTTACCGCTGATGATGAAGCCTAGGAGTTTACCAGACCTCACTCCAAATGTGCATTTACTCGGGTTCAACCTTATCTTGTATTTCTTTAGTCTTTCAAACAGTTTATGCAAATGGTCAAGATGTTCCTCTTCAGTTTGAGATCTGGCTATCATGTCATCCACAAATACCTCTATCTCGTGATGGATCATATCGTGAAACAGAGCTACCGTGGCACGCTGATAAGTTGCCCCAACATTTTTCAACCCGAATGGCATAACTTTGTAACAGAATGTGCCCCACTGTGTGACGAAGGTCGTTTTCTCCATATCCTCAGGTGCCATTTTGATTTTATTATATCCGGAGAAACTATCCATGAAGGAGAATACTTTATGTTGTGCAGTATTGTCAACCAGAATATCAATATGGGGAAGTGGGAAATCATCCTTAGGGCTTGCCCTATTCAAATCTCTGTAATCCACACACATGCGTACTTTTCCGTCCTTTTTAGGCACTGGAACAACATTGGCGACCCATTGTGGATAGGAGGTGACGACTAAGAATCCGGCATTGAATTGTTTCATGACTTCAATCTTGATCTTCTCTGACATTTCTGGCCGCATGCAACAAACTTTCTGTTTTACCGGAGGGCAGTCTCCTTTTGTCGGCAGACGATGGACCACGATATCGGCGTCGAGTCCTGGCATGTCTTCGTATGACCAGGAAAAGACCTGATCATAGTCCTGTAGTAACTAAGTTAAGCGCTTCTTGACACTAGGTTCCAGGTTGGAACCTACCTCGACTTCTTTCTTGTCCTCTTCGGTACCTAAGTTAACAGTGTCAACCGACTCTTCGTGGGGTTGTATGATCCTTTCTTCTTGTTGTAGTGACCTTGCTAGTTCCCCTGGCACCTCACAATTTTTCTCATCCTCGTCTTTGGCTTGGTAGATCGGATTTTCAAAGTCACAATAGGCCATAGCAGAATCGTTACCCATGGGATCCTGAGTGGATGTGGATCTGCATTTTGATATGTGAGTCCGTGTAAGAGCACAACTATCTTTGAAAAACATAAAAATGTAGAAAAAAGAAGAACAAAGAGCATAAAATTTTCATGCAAAAACGTCCATGATTCATTGATGACATATGAAAATGAAGTAACAACCCTCACAAATGGACCGTTGTGCCTCGGGTAAGACACAAGGTTTTAAAGTCTAAATTGTTTAATTATTACAAGTCCGACAAAAATTTAAAGACAATTACTGTTGGATAAAAGTAATAGGGAAAAATTCTTTAGCTTCCCAGTTTTTGAGTCCCCCGCTGATAGTTGGAAAAATCCATTCTTCCAGGTCACAACTGTCATCACTATCTTCCACTGTGTTAACTCCATGGTTGCTGATCCGCAAAGGTGGTTCCCCGACACGAGCACGACGAACAACTTTCCGGGCTCCTGAAGTAAAACCCAAACCAAATTTGTCAGATTTTTAGGGAATATCCAGGAGTTGGCCCCAAATGGTACACCCACCTTCTTCGACTACTGTCTTGGTATCTTTCAGAGAATCCATCTTTAGTGGAGGTCTGATAATCTTCGGAACTTTGGAAACAGTCTTAGTTGCCACAACTGTTTGTGGGACCTCCTCGAAATGTTGACATGGAGTTTCGATGAATTCACCATCCATTTCCACATATCTGAAGGAGTTCAGGTTACTGACCATATATTCCTCCTCTCCATGGACAATGATGATTTTCCCCTTGATTGGGTACTTCAACATCTGATGTAATGTAGAGGTGACGGCACCAGTGTCATGAATCCAAGGTCGGCCCAATAAACAAGAATAACAAGGGCGAATATCCATCACATAGAAAGTTGAATCAAAGGTTTGAGTTCCAACTTTAATGGGGATGTCCACCTCCCCGTGCACCATTCTCTTCGAATCGTCGAAGGCCCTTACCACTATGTTGCTGGGTTTTAAGGTCAAACCTTCACAGCCTAGTCTATCTAGAGCCTTCTTAGGCAGCACATTCAATGATAAACCAGTATCTACCAGGACATGGGCCAAAGTAGTGCCCCTGCATTCGATAGAGACATGCAACACCTCATTGTGTTTCCTCCCTCTAGGTGTCAGATCAGCACCAGAAAAGCCCAAACCGTTATCAGCCGTCAAACTGGCCACACAATCTTCGAATTGGTCAGCAGAGGTTTCCTGTGGCACATGGGAAATTTTAATAAATTTCACCAAGACCTTCGCATGAGCTTCGGAGCACAACAGTAAATCTAACATAGAAATCTTTGAAGGGGTCTGCCCTAGCTGTTTGACTCTATTGTAGTCGCTTCTATTTATAATTTTCAAAATTTCTTCCATCTCTTTCTTGGAAGCCTCTGGGATAGATACTGATTGCGCCTTCATCCGGATAAGCTCAACCAAAATGCCTTTTCCCCGAGTCTCGATAGACTCGGTGATAAGGGTGTCAGCAGGGGTAATCACAGGAACTACAGTAATAGTATCAGCAGGAATAAAAGTAGGAATGATCACAAGACCATTAACAACTTTTGGAGGAGCAATCTCGGGGGAGAACACTCTTCCACTTCTGGTTATTTTGCTGATTCCCATAATGTTGCCAATGTCAGGGCCAACCTTATTAAAAATCGGGTCATCATCAGCCAGCCAATCTTGCTTGACATCGTGGTAGTAGACGTCACCCCCATAGTTCCAGGGAACAGTTTTGTCTGAGGAGTACGAGATTGGCCCTGACATAGTAATTATTAGTGGACTCACATTCGAAACAGATGTAATCCTAACGGGACTTTTGGTGGAGACCCTGGGAGGATTCACGAAAATGGTTACTATTGAAACATCCTTGTAAGCAATGGTTGGGACAGGAGTCTTTTCAAATAAAATCTCTTTGTCATCCATCAGGCGCTGGACACCTGCCTTCAATAAATGACAACCAGTCGGTAGGGATAAACAGAGATGGCAGCCTTTGCCACAGCCCGTAAATAAACTGGCCTTCAATAGGTTCCTCTTAACGGTCAGGAGAGGAGTAACAAGTTCATCAACAATAGTAACAAACTCACCATCTTCAACAATGTTAACACCACAGACGTGCTTGGGCATAGGAGCAGTGATAACATTTGGGATCTCAGGGGCATCAAATTCAATTTCCTCTTCCTTGAGAAGCTCTTGCACCTTGTGTTTCAAAGCCCAACAGTCGTTTGTATCATGACCTGGACTTCTCGAATAGTAAGCACAACGAGCATTTGGGTTATAACGGGGAGAGGCAATGTTGGGATTCTACGGAGCTTCCCTCAAGGTTACCAGATTGGATTTCAACAAATGTGGCAAGACTTGAGACAACGTCATATTTATTCGGGTAAACTGTCTTATCGACCTTTCCGTTCTAGACTGATTGTTCCTTTGTTGAGTAGGTGCAGATTTAGAGATCATGACAGCCCCTACCGTTGGACGGTGTTAAATTATGTCCTGATTCCTATGGTTATATCACACTGACCTCCTTTTTCCGGGTAAAGGGTTTCTTTATCGCACTCGAGGATGCATCTCTTCGAATTTTCCCACTTTTTATACCCGCTTCTACCCGTTCACCGGTCATGATTAATTCGGTAAACCCAGCCGAGGAGCTTCAGATCAAGTGTTTGAAAAATGGACCAGATAGCGTGCCTAAGAACATATCCGCCAATTCTCTGTCAGACAGAGGGGGTTGGACTCTTCCCGTGAGATCTCACCATTTTTGAGCATAGGTTTTGAAACCTTCACCTGTACCGATAGACATGCCTTACAATTGTGTCAGTGTCAGAGCTAAGTCAACATTATACTGGTATTGCTTGTAAAAAGCAGCCGCCAAATCTTCCCAATTGCGGACGTTAGTCCCTTCCAACTGATAGAACCAATCCAACAGCATCCCTGACAAGCTTTCTTGGAAGAAATGCACCCATAGATTCCTATCCGTAGTATGGAGTTGAATTTTCCTGACGTATGATCTCAAATGCAGCTTTGGACAAGAGGCATCGTCGTATTTAGCGAAAGTGGGGACCTTGAATTTTTGCAGTATGATAACCCCTGAGACAAGTCCTAGCTCCTCAAAATCCAAACCGGGTACCTTCTGGATCTCCATAGCATTGAGGCGATCTTCC
This sequence comes from Vicia faba, assembly GCA_948472305.1. Classification (NCBI taxonomy): domain Eukaryota; kingdom Viridiplantae; phylum Streptophyta; class Magnoliopsida; order Fabales; family Fabaceae; genus Vicia; species Vicia faba. The sequence goes on along the minus strand of OX451739.1, from coordinate 701,774,510 downwards.
AACTATTTGTATTTGTCGTCAGCTGGAGGATACTTCTCTTCAGAGTAGTCAACCTCTTCTTCCTCTTCAGATTCTAGATGGTCAGTCACTTCCTTGTTTTCCCCTTCTTGATTATCCCATTCACCTGATGATGTTGCGAAGTCTAGAGTCCGTCTGGATAGTCCTTTGAACCTTCTTCCCAGGTTCAAAACACCGGTTGGTTTCTTTTCTTTCTTCTTCTTTTCTTTGATCAGCAGAGTTTTTAACTCCTCTTGTCCTTTTGCCAGAGTCAAGAACATTTGTTGAAACTGAGCGTTCTGCGCCTGAAGATTTTTTACTGTCTGTTTAATATCCATCTCACTGAAATAAACAGTAGAAATATAAGGAGACATATTGTAAGAAACTTGTTTGTGTTATGATGAATGAAGATGCATATGCAAATGATTTCAAGGAAATTAGAGATTTAAACTTGCTTTAGACAAAAAGGAACACACGTTATATTAATAAATCAAAGTTTGAGTACGTCATGCCTCTTTGGGATTACAAAGAAAAAAAATACAAAACTTTAAGACAAAAAAGTTGAACGCATCCTCTTCGGTGCGATGTAGGCGTTCAGACTCCGCTCTTCATGAAGCTGCTTAGTGAGTTCCAGAACTTTCTTCTTGCTGGCGTAGAATTGGGCTTCGAAAGTGTCTCGCTCCTCCTTAAGCTGTATCCAATCCCTTTGCAAGTCTTCGAGAGAGGTAGGCATGTTGGGATGAAGGACAGTGTACGGGACATCTCCTTCAATAACAGGCTCTATGATAACAGGAAGGATAGAAGGGTAAGGCATTACGAGATTCTGAGCACGAGCTCGCACCCATCTAAGGTAAGGTTCAAGGGGAATGGAATTTTTGTGTCCCAATGTCCTACTATCCACCTTGTTTACCATCCTCCAAGCTTGTATAAACCTCTGATGGTAGCCTTGATCATCACTTTCGTAGTCGAAGACCAAACCTTAGATGAGCATCTCATGAGGACCATCTCTTCGGGCATACCCGAATTGTCGTAAAGCTAAACAGGGGTTGTAAGTGATACCCCCCCTAATGCCAAGTAGTGGGACATTAGGGAATTCCCCACAACAGTCAATGATAGAAGTATCTTCCAAGGATCTCGAACACTAATGAATATCAGAGTGGGTGAGGGACATCATCCTTTGAGACCATGTCAATCTTTGCTCGTTCTTCAATGCTAATCGAGGCAGGTGTGAAGTGAACCATTTGGCGAGTAGGGGAATACAACACAAGAGAGTACCTCTTTTCTTCATGGTGCGGGTATGGAAGAAATTTAAAATGTCTCCCAACAAGGCAGGTATAGGATTACGAGAGAGAAAGACTTTGATGGCATTAACATCTATGAATTGGTCCGAGTTGGGGAATAGAACCAAACCATAGATGAGAAGAGCCAGGACGTCTTCGAAAGCTTGAAAATCCATATCTTCTCAGAATGAACGAGCCTTCTCCAATAGAAACTTGGCTAGGAACCCTTTGACTCCGCTTCTTGTCTCCCAATTTGCTATAATGTCGGCTATCTTCAGATGCAAAGCTTCGGCGATGACCTCAAGTTTCAGAATCCCTTCTAGACCGGTGAATGGTATTTGATCAAGCACGGGTACTCCTAATAGTAGAGAGAACTCTTCTAGTGTAGGTACCAACTGATAGTCAAGAAAGGTGAAGCAATGATGTATGGGATTAAATAATTGGAAGAGCACACACATCATCCCCTCTTGGAAATTGGAGGTAGTCAAACTGAGGAGTCAACCATATTTATTGGTAAAAGGAGAATCTCCGGGCACCCTTGATGCTAACTATTGGAGCTGAGGGTGTGCTTTTACGAAGCTGATTCGGATGGTGTTCCTTCAGACGGAGTTCATGGCCTACAAAACAAAAACAAAGATAAATTCCTAAATCCTTGAAATGGTTAGCGAGAATGTGTATGATGTTATGATGTTTATGATGTTATGTACAAGTAATCATATACACAGATGGCAAAACAAGTCCGTAGGTTTAGGCTTGCAAGGAGTCTTATAGGTAAGTACCCTCTTGAAGTTTTAGTTGGCTCAAACCTGTCATAGTAATAGTAACCGTAGGTTTAGGCTTGCATTTTTGTTTGTTTAAGGATGGCTATCCCTTACGCACACCCACACTCACAAATGCAGGTACCCATCCACTCCAGATTCCATGGGTGACTATTCTGCTTTAGCCTTCGATAACTCTAAAGATTTGGTCAATCATGCTGAGAACGAAGTTGACGAAGATTGTGAAGTGCCGGGAGAGTTAGCAAGACTTCTGCAACAAGAAGAGAGGGCTATTCTGCCTCATGAAGAGTTGTTAGAAACCAACAACTTGGGGACAGAGGAGGACATGAAAGAAGTAAAAGTGAGTGCCAACCTAGAACCAAGTGTCAAGGAGCGCTTAGTGCAGTTGTTGAACGAATATGTTGAAATCTTCGCCTGGTCTTATGAAGACATGCCAGGGTTAGACACAGATATCGTGGTTCACCGTCTCCCTACAAGAGAAGACTGTCCACCGATCAAGCAAAAGGTCCGCCAAATGAGGCCTGACATCTCTGAGAAGATTAAGGCTGAGGTAATGAAGCAATTCAACGCTGGCTTTCTGGCTGTTACTTCCTATCCATAATGGGTTGCTAACATCGTGCTCGTGCCTAAGAAGGACGACAAAGTCAGGATGTGTGTGGACTATCGGGATTTGAATAGGGCTAGCCCTAAAGATGATTTTCCACTGCCGCATATCGACATCTTGGTTGACAACACAACTCAACACAAGGTTTTTTCCTTCATGGATGGATTCTCAGGATACAACCAAATCAAAATGGCCCCCGAGGACATGGAGAAAACTACTTTTGTCACGCAATAGGGTGCCTTCTGCTACAAAGTGATGCCATTCAGACTGAAGAATGCAGGGGCAACCTATCAACACGCCATGGTAGCTTTGTTTCATGATATGATACATCATGATATTGAAGTTTACGTAGACGACATGATAGCTCGATCACAGACATAAGAAGAACACCTTGATCATTTGCAAAAGCTGTTTGCCAGATTGAAGGAGTATAAGCTCAGACTGAACCCAGGCAAGTGCACTTTTGGAGTTAGGTCCGGTAAACTTTTGGGATTTATTGTCAGCAACAAAGGCATTGAGGTTGATCCAGCTAAAGTAAAAGCTATACAAGAAATGCCTGCCCCCCGTACTGAAAAGGAGGTTAGAGGATTCTTGGGATGCTTAAACTATATCGCCAGGTTCATCTCTCACCTTACATCTACCTGTGAGCCAATCTTCAAGTTGTTGAAGAAAGATCAGGTGGTTGAATGAAACAATGATTGTCAAGTTGCTTTTGATAAGATCAAGGAGTATTTGCTAGAACCTCTTATTCTGATGCCACCCGTCGAAGGAAGGCCGTTAATCATGTATCTGACTGTTTTGGATAACTCAATGGGGTGCGTACTGGGCCAACATGACAAGTCTGGCCGAAAAGAGCATGCCATTTATTACCTTAGCAAAAAGTTTACCGACTGTGAGACTCTCTACTCACTGCTCGAGAAAACTTGCTGCGCTTTGGTATGGGCTGCTCGCCGGCTAAGGCAGTATATGTTGACTCACACCACTTTGCTGATTTCCAAAATGGATCCGATCAAGTATATCTTCGAGAAGCCTGCTTTATCTGGAAGAATCGCTAGATGGAAAATGATCCTGACTGAGTATGATATCCAGTATACTACCCAAAAAGCTATAAAAGGGAGTGTACTAGCTGACCATCTAGCTCATCAAGCCGTCGAAGATTACCAATCTATGAGATTCGACTTCCCTGACGAGGACATCATGACATTGGACAACATAAGGTAATGGACCGTATGGCGAACCTGAACAAGGATCCCGATGGACCCTGTACTTTGATGGTGCTTCAAATGCACTTGGCAACGGTATCAGTGCCGTACTCATTTCTCCGGAAGGTTGCCATACACCCTTCACTGCCCGACTTTGCTTCAGCTATACCAACAACATGACTGAATATGTAGCTTGCATCTTTGGTCTCAAGGCTGCTATAAACTTAGGAATCAAATCTTTGGTCGTATTTGGGGACTCGGCTTTGGTTATCAGTCAAGTCAAAGGAGAATGGGACACCAAGCATCCTAATCTTATCCCATACAAAGAACATGTCTTGACGTTGTTTCCTCATTTCGAGAAGATTACCTTCGAGCACTTCCCGCGAGAAGAAAATCAGCTAGCAGATGCTCTGGCTACAATGTCTTCCATGTTTAAACTCAACTGGGATAACGAGGCTCCCAAAATTACCATCGAGCGAATGGACGAACCTGCGTACTGTCATAAGATTAATACCGAAGAAGTTGTGGAACAACCCTAGTTTCATGAAATCAAAAGGTATCTCCAGACTAGAGAATACCCTGAAAGAGCTTCTGTCAATGACAAAAAGTTCTTAAGGAGATTTGCTGCCAAGTTCTTCCTAAGTAATGGTATCCTTTATAAACGCAGCCACGATTGTGTTCTACTTCGTTGTGTGGACAAAGCTGAAGCAGAGTTGATCATGACCGAGATACACAGTGGCACATTTGGCACCCACTTGAGCGGACATACGATGGCTAAGAAGATTCTAAGGGCAGGCTACTACTGGTTTACCATGGAAGCTGATTGTCATCAACATGCCCGTACTTGCCACAAATTCCAAGTCTACACCGACAAGGTACATATTTCTCCTGTTCCTCTCAACATTCTGACAGCTCCTTGGCCATTCGCAATGTGGGGCATTGACATGATTGGAGAGATCAAGCCTACGACATCCAATGGACATCGCTTCATCTTGGTCGCTATTGATTATTTTACCAAATGGGTCGAGGCAGCTTCCTATGCCTCAGTTACAAAGAATGTGGTTGCCTGCTTTATCAAGCAGAATCTCATATGCCGGTACGGTGTCCCCGACAGGATCATCACAGACAAAGGTACAAATTTGAACAACACCATGATCACCGCTCTATGCGAATAGTTCAAGATTTATCATCATAATTCATCTCCCTATCGGCCGAAGATGAACGGTGTTGTTGAAGCCGCGAAAAAAAATATCAAGAAGATCATACAAAAGATGACAGTCACCTACAAGGACTGGCATGAGATGTTACCGTTTGCTCTGCATGGATATCGTACCACGGCACGTACTTCAACAGGGGCAACTCCCTTTTCTTTGGTATATGGCATGGAAGCTATTTTACCTATGGAGGTTCAGATTCCTTCCTTGAGGATTATGAAGGATGTCGGTTTGAGTGAAGACGATTAGATTCAGACCCGGCTTTATCAACTTAACTTGATCGACGAGAAGCGACTTACTGCTGTTTGTCATGGTCAGACGTATCAAAAACGGATGATCAAGGCCTTCAACAAGAAAGTTAGACGTCAAGTATATCAAGTCGGAGATCTTGTAATCAAGCAGATCATCTTACCACAAAGTGATCCCAGTGACAAGTGGACTCCTACTTACGAAGGACCATTTGTGATCAAGAGCATCTTTTCTAGTGGGGCAATGATTCTGACCATCATGGACGGAAATGACTTGCCGCACCCTGCGAACGCAGACATAGTCAAAAGATACTATGCATAAAATGACCCGGCAAGTTGAAAACCCGAAAGGGCGACTTGGGAAAAAATGGGCATCCCGGTGAATCAAAAACCCGAAAGGGCAGTTCAGGCAAAAATTAGGGATAAAACAAAAAAAATCTGTACACCCGACAAGTTGAAAACCCGAAAGGGAGAGTTGGGCAAAAAAGGGTTTCCCGGTGGATCGAAAACCCGAAAGGGCGGTCCAGGCAAAAGTTAGGGAATTAAAGCGTATGACTATGTCTCGTCGGATCACTTTAAGAATAATCTCTTCACCAACAAGCTCCAAGCTTCTGATCAATCCAATCATCGGCGGACGAAGCAGCGAATGGACAAGATATTCAGAGTTGTGAAGGCTATAGCAGAATGGGAACCCCATGGAATTATTACACATAGCCATCTTTCTTTTGTATAAATTTTTTCAATCTTTACGATAACATTCTCTTACTAGGATGTCTGTATCCTTTGTACAGAGATACTCACAAAATTAAATACAAATATACTTCGAAGTGCAGAAATTTACTTGTCTTTCTTTTCTTTTTACACTTATGTTTTATTTGAAAACGTCCAATGTTTTGTTAAATAGGCATATGTATTTGAATATAATCACTTCTTACAAGTAAAATAAAATTGAAAAAGGATAATTACTGATAGGTTGAAGGTGTAGGAAGATATATTTGTGCCATTTCAGAAGAAGTTCCCTACGATACATCATCCAGATCCTCAACAAAGCTAAAAGTTTGGAGTATATTTCCCCAACAGAGTTAAGCTTCAAGATCCTCAGCGGAGCCAGTGCATTCTAAAAACTTGATCCCCCAGCTGAGTTAAGTTTCAAAATTCCCATCAGAGTTAAGCTTCAAGATCCCCGGTGGAGCCCGAAAACCTTGAAAATCCTATCCCCAGCGGAGCTAGAATAGTGAACACTTTCCCCACAAAGTTATCTCTCAGCAAGATCGAAGAATCTCAGTCTCATTTCTCCAAGCAGAAGCCTCCTAGGTTTTAACTCCCAGATAGAGATTTTAGAGTTTTCCTATTTCCCAGGAAAGTCATGAAAGATTCTCATTCCCTGCAGAAATTATCAAAGGCCCTGTGAATCCCCACAAATCTCCGAGGTTTTTCAATCTCCAGCAGTGGTCCCAGGATTTCTCTTTCTCAACAATCAAAGATCTTTAATCCCCAAGCAGTCAACAAGGATTTCTCATCTTCAGTATTCAAAGATCTTTGGAGTCCCCAACATCGGTCAAGGATTTACTTTCCCCGACAGCAACCGAAGATTTAATTATCTCCAGTTATCAAGGATTTATTTTCCTCAGCAAGACAGCTACTCAGCTTACATGCACATCCATTACATTCATATATCATAAACATTGATGAAATACAGTTCATTGCATCATATATGTCATGCAACATAAATTTGTGTTTTAGCTAACATTTTACCCTTTTCAGGATAAGATTAAAAGGCTATCGTTAACAATTATTCAGATACAGTATGGATACATCCCAGACACGGCGGTCACTCCATTACACATTCAGAATTTCAAGTCAAATACAGTACAGATACACCCCAGACACGGCGGTCATTCTCCTACTCATTCAAACTTCAGCAGTCTGATACAGACTAGATACGCTCCAGACACGGCGGCTATTCTATCTCTCAATCAAATTCAACTATCAACCACAAGTTCAGATACACTCCAAACACGGATGCCATTCTGGCCTTTACACCAGCAACCTGTTTCTCTCCAGTGCAGTCACCATGGAAGTCATTCTGCTACTCATACATATCTCAATTTCAGATACAGTCCAGATACGCTCCAGACACGGTTGCCATTCTGTCACTCATTCGGAATTTATCCCCAGCCCAGAGATGCTCCATACACAGATGTTTCTCTGTCGCCCATTCAGAATTCAGATACAATACATATACACTCCAGACACGGCAGTCATTCTGATATTCATTCAAAGTTCAAATACAGTTACAACTCAGATACTCTCCAGGCACGGATGCCATTGTTTCGCTCATACAAACTCAGTCTCCAGATACAGTTCAGATGCATTCCAGACACGGATACCATTTTAAGGCTCATTCTTCTGATCTACCACACTGCAATCCAACAAACATTCTTGGATGGCATCTTTAAGCCCATCTCCATCAAGATTCTACCATCTCCAAATGGCATCTTTAAGCATATTCCCTCATCTATATTCCGACGAGTGCAAATTTACGGGCACTCTAGTGTCCAATCCTCTTTTACCTTCGAGTCACGAAAGGAAAACTTGCCAATCTAACTCTTCAGGTTCAAGAAGATTGAACAGGGGCAACTATTGTACCCAAAAATTTTCCCTCTCATTTCATCAACATTTCTCATCATAAGACTCTTGGAACTCAAGATCAAGCTAGGGTTTGCTCTGCTCAAGACGCCTCCTTGCAATGTTGACCTAAATTAGGGTTTGAGTTTTCACAATGATGTTTTGACCTACAATGCCCAAATTGACTTTCATACTTCATGTTGGACTCACAAGTTTGTCCATACTAAGTTTCAAGCCTTGATTCAAATTTTTGCCCAGTCAATTGGACAGTTGACCTAAAAATCAGCTGTATTGGGGAAAAAGTCAACTGTGGCCAATTGACAGTCAAACCTCATGAATTTTGACCCACATCAACATTATGAACTCATATGAACCATTTGATCAAGTTTGGATCATAATTCCACAAGAAATTTGATCAAATCATCAAAAGGGCAAAATGGTCATTTTTAGGGTTTTGATTGTACAAAGGCAATTTTTGACTGTTTGACCTAGCCAATGGCAAATCAAGCTCAACCATGGACTCAAGGACTCAATGACATTGTCTTGACCCATTCAACAAGTTTAAAAGATCTCAAATGCATAGGATTGACAGATGAATTTTTCAGTCAACTGATCAAAATTTGTCTGTATACTGAAAAGTCAAACTTTGACTTTTTGGTCAAAATCAAGTGCCAAGGGTCATTTTTCATCAAGAAATGTCAAATTATGAAACTTGTTCATCAAGAAACCCAAAAATGCAAATTAGGGTTTAAAATGGAAAAATTTCATAACTTAGAATTTTTCTAAGTTATAAAATTTTCTTATTTTTTCCTAACTTTGTCCCATTTTTTCACCAAGATGCAAATGGATTCAAACAAAACTTGCAACATGAAAGGTGTAGTCCATAACAAAGTCTACAACTTTGTTTCACAAAGTTTTCTCAAAAGAAGCTTGTATCTCAAGTTATCATTTTTGGAACAAGGGTACCTAAAACTTTTAACTTAGAAAAATTTTGCCCTAGTTTAGGCAGGATTTTGATCCATCTTCTTGGCCATTTTTCACATAGTTCCACTTGGAGTTTCAAGTTTCATTTCAAAGATTAATTGTAGTACATGTTGCAAGCTTTCCAAATTGTCCAAGAACTCCTCAAACACCTTTGTGGTTAGGGAGAATCGAATGCTTGAAGTTGGCAAAAACTCACTTTGATCCATGGCCAATACATGTTCACACCACTTGCCAAATCTGATCTAACTAGCTTGGTTCACAATTACAGGCCTCTAAACCAGTTTTTGTTCCAAAATTTAATGCAAATCCATTGATACAAGGCATTGTCTTGGTCATTAGGGTATTTGTGATCGGTGGATCTGGAACTGACTGTTTAACGCTGGTTCGCGAAATGTCGCGGAAGCAAGAGTCGCCACCGTCTTTTATTTTCTCCAAATGGAAAGGACAAAAGCACAGAAAAATTCCTTATAGAGATTGCTCTCGGTTCGGGAGGTAGATTATAGAAAGGGAAGGTGTTAGCACCCTTTCTATCCATGGTTATCCATGGGCTCTTAGATACTTGCTCATTTGTGTTTTCAAAAATGGTTTGTTTGCTTTTCAATTGTGGGTTTTAAAAAAGTTTCTTTGAAAATTTCAGTTCGACTCGTACGTCAGAGTGTTTGAAAAATTTGCTTTGAAAGCTTTTGAAAAGTGTCGGTGAAAAGATTTTTGTTTGTTTGAAATTAGAGCAAGTATCCTTGAGAACCTACCTACCCTAAGGAATTCGTCTGTGTAAATGTCCTTTAAAGTAGTGCCATCCCACCATTGAGGTGTAGGTAGCACCACAGTTGGAGGTGTTCGGGTCAATTCGATGTTCGGGACATGGTGATCACCAGAGCAATGGGAAGACACCTTAGAAGCTACCCTCATGCCAGGTTCCCAGATCATGAGGACTCACTAAGACATCCTCTACTCGACGACCACCTTTCGAAAGGCAACAGTGAGGCGTACCCTAGGGGTGGTGTGTGCGATTCGTGTGTCATATTTCAGTTATTTGTCTTGTCATGTTATTGTGATCTACGCTTGATTTTAATTAGAGCCATTCATTCTTGCATGCTTATTTAACAGTTATAAAGTTTGCGGGAAAATAAATCTAAACTATTACAAATGGCGCGGGTCCACATCGCCAAAATTAAACCGGACCCGATTTGACGGAAAATAAATAAAGCAGTAAAATAAAACTGCGAGAAGTATAAATTGTTACAACGCTTTGGGAGAATTACATAATTATAATAAACGACATAAAATAAATGCGCGAAATTAAATGATTAAAACAATGGGCGTTGAACCCTTTTGCAAAATTAAAATTAATAGGAAATTAAAATTAAAAATTAAATGTTTTTGGTATTTTTGTGTTTTTTAAGATTTAATGAAAAAAATAATTAATTAAAATGAAGCGTCAAACCCTAATTCTAATGGTTTTTTAAGTTATTGTGAAAATATTAAGTTTTAACCTAATTTAAATCTAAGTTAATTTACATGCAAAATTTAATTATAGAAAATAAATAAAATAAATATTATTATTAAAAAAGGGAAATTAAAAAGGAATAAAATTAACAATTAAACCTAAATTCTATATTTTTGCATTTTTTGTTATTAAAAGAAATTAAAATTGTAACCTATTTTACTAAATTTATTTACATGTTAATTATTTACAAAAAATAAATAAAATAAATATTTTATTATGTTTTTATCTTTTTTCCTGATTTTTTTTTATGAAGTTTTTGTATTTTGTTAAAAAATAATTAATTAAATAAACCATAATTAAAATAAAAATAACAATTAAAACAAGAATAAAAAAAATTAAATAGTAAAGGCAAACCATGGGGGGGTTCAAACCCCAATTTAGGAGGTATAGGCCTAGCATTCTGGCCCAATAAGCATGCAATTTGTTTGACCTTTCCAGTTTGTGTGCAAATGCGTTGACCTGGACATGGCATGTTCCTTGCATCCACGCCTTTGATTTGAATTGGTGGGACGCGTGGACGTTTGGATCATAGTGGTGTATGGTGAGTCTTAGGATTATGCCTGCATGGGAACTTGAATTGAAAAATAATATGAAACATTATACAGACCTGGGACTCGAACCCAGGTCTTGGACATTGCAAACGCTTTCTCCAACCAACCGTGCCAATTAACATCTTTAATATATAAATAAACGGCAATTAATAAAAGGGGAAAAGTGGATCAGTTGCATAAAAACGCGCAAAATTTAAACGTGCCACTCAGCGTGTGACACGACTTCGTCTTCCTCACGTCCCCTGCAATATAAAACAAATAGGCAACGGTTTTAACGCGTTGTGTTAGGCCGGTTTGCAGAAAATAGCGAATAGGTTTTGGGCGCTCATAAATTGAGCGCGAGGGGTGTTCCTGCTTCGTCCAGATGCGCTGATGCTAATGGTCATGGTCTTATGTCCCAATTTTGCCTGGTTTGGGAAACCCCAATTTCAAGCTTCTGTAAACCCTACCGGTCGTTAATGGCAAATCTCCGAACATGGCACGAAAGTGAAATTAAACCACATGATTAGCTTCAGAATACGTTAGTCAACATGAATGCATAGAAAAAACATAATGAAAATGCTTGAAACATGAAATACGATTATGCATTTTTTGTTGTACAGTTTGAGTTCATGATACCGATTCAGGGCGTTTTGGTGATGATTTCTGATTGGAATGTGTTCAGAGATTGTCAAGGAAGCTAGTGAACCAAGTTTGGAGCCTTGAATCGACCTCTAAAGGGGTATTCAGTTTTTCACTTTTGGAGAAATTTTTCAAGTTTGTAAAGGGTTCTTCTGCGCAGCTAAGATTCTACCAGGATTAGGTTTAGGTTCAGGCCTTTGTAGTGAATGTATTAGGTCAAGAAAATTGGATCAAATCTCTCATAATCATGGCTTTTGAATATTTGATTTCTTCATATCTTTTTCATATCTTTTTCAAGTATTCTATGTGTCAATTAGGCTCCAATCACACCAATTCTTTCCATAATTGAACAAGCACGAAATATTGAGTCCAAATCATGCATAAAAAGATTGGTTTTGTTAGGTTAGATATTTTTCATGTGTTTAAATAATTTAAATGAATTAATATTAATATAAATTCAAATAAATAAATAAAAATTGAGAAAATACTTCCCTTTGGGCCAAGTGGTCGTGCATAGGCTTAGAATGATGAATCATGGAAGAAAAATGGGCCCATTTGCATTTTTAGGTCATTTGAACCATTGTTGACTTTTCAAAATATCCAAAAATTTCCCAACTTCCACAAGGCATAACTTGCTCAATTTTTAAGCTTTTCACATGTTCTTGGACATTTTGGAAAGGTCTTGAGTCCTTTAACCAATGCCTTTGGTCCCATGTCATTTTGATTTACCAATCTCAAGTTATGGCCTTTGACTTAAAGTCCTTTTTTGTTGACTTTTGAAAATGACCTATAATGTTGAAATTGATAACTTTTTGTGAGAGCATTTCTTGGACTTGAAGTATGAAGATGAGTTGTAGGAAATGTCTTTCTCTTCAAAATGAGCTTTGGATGGAATTTTTCTGATAATCCATGTGAAAGTTATGCCCTGGTCAATTTCAGTTGACTTTTTCAACTGTCCAAATATAGTAATTTTTGCATCTTTGATGATTTCTGAGCCAAATTTTGAGAATCATGATCAAGCATTGATCAAATGATGTTTGTGGCTTCAAAATGATGTGTTGACCAAAAATTTGAACTTTTGACTGTCAAATGACCATTTTGCCCCTACAGTTGACTGTAGTGCAATTTGGGGTTTTGACTGTGCAATTTTGAGCTGAATGCCTTGAAACTTGCCATGAGGATGCTTGACCACATTTGTAAGCATATGAGACTTGATTAGGCCTTTGATAACTTCATTTTCTTGATCAGAACCCAAACCCTAGTTTTGACTGTATAGGAGACTGTTGGACTGCACAACCCTTGGGGAATTTTGTGACCTGACTTGGCAATTCTTGGAGAATATGGGAGGGAAAATTTTGGGGTGCAACAGTTGCCCCTGTTCAATCTTCTTAGACCTGAGGATGCAGATTGGCGGACGTGCCTTTCGTAATCCGAGGGTAGAAGATGATTGAACACTAAAGTGCCCAGAAATTTGCGCTCACATAGTAGCAGTGATGATGGAATGGGCTTATAGATACCATTTAGAGGTTGCTGGATAGGGTGATTGGCTTATAGATGCCATCTGGATATTGATCGCGTAGGAGATTCCTTAGCGAGAACCTGTATACCTGCAAAACAGAAAAATGAGTACCTGACACGTTGCAGGAGCTGATTTAAGATGCTTGGTATAGATGTGTCCTGACTGGTTACAGGAGCTGAGTCTGGAGCTTCAAACGCTGATGAATGAACCAGGGATGGTTACTGCCTTAGCATGGATGGTAAGAGAACCTTGGGCGATTTTAACTTCAACAACGCTCGTTGAGAAAAATCTTGGCGGGAATTACCATCTTTGCAATATCGGGAAGAAAACCATAAGCTATTATAATCTGAAAGGGAATCATCACCTCACTCAACGTCGGAGAGGGAAATATCTGAAAAGGACTTGTCACCTCACCCACCATCGGAGAGGGAAACATCTGAAAAAAGGAATTACCACCTCACACTCATCGTCGGAGAGGGGACCATAGGAGACTATCACCTCACACTCATCGTTGGAGAGGGAAACATCTAAAAAAGGAATTACCACCTCACACTCATCGTCGGAGAGGGGACCATAGGAGACTATCACCTCACACTTATCGTCGGAGAGGGAAACATCTAAAAAAGGAATTACCACCTCACACTCATCGTCGGAGAGGGGACCATAGGAGACTATCACCTCACACTCATCGTCGGAGAGGGAAACATCTAAAAAAGGAATTACCACCTCACACTCATCGTCGGAGAGGGGACCATAGGAGACTATCACCTCACACTCATCGTCGGAGAGGGAAACATCTAAAAAAGGAATTACCACCTCACACTCATCGTCGGAGAGGGGACCATAGGAGACTATCACCTCACACTCATCGTCGGAGAGGGAAACATCTAAAAAAGGAATTACCACCTCACACTCATTGTCGGAGAGGGGACCATAAGAGAATATCACCTCACACTCATCGTCGGAGAGGGAAACATCTGAAAAAGGAAATCTGGAAGCAGCATCAGAACGTCACCATATCTGGATCATATCTGAAACTATATCAAGAAGAATATCTGGAAGCAGCATCAGAACGTCACCATATCTGGATCATATCTGAAACTATATCTAGACAGAATTGCGATAGTTTGATAGTAGTCATTTGTATTGATCTTTTTCCTGAAAAGGCAAAACATAATTGTATGCAAAATCATGATGCATGAACTGTATGTCTTCAAAATTAATGAGATTCATGTAGTATGATGCATATGCATGCTATAATGTATGAGGATATGATGTTTATGAATGTATATTTTCGTCGTAGGAAAATAAATCCTTGACGGGTGCCGTGAAGTCGCATCCTGGGCTGATGTGGAAGAATAGCTTTTGCTTCCGCTGGGGATGATAGTTGCAAGAATACCGGTAGGAGAAGATGACTCCGTTGCGGAATAAACTTGGCAAATGGAAGATTCTGCGGGGAGAAAAGATACCCTAACGACCATGCTGGGAAGCAATACTCTGTGGGGGATAGAGATGCTTTGCTGAATGTTGATAGTTTGCTGAGGATACCCTTGTTGTGCTGGAAGTGTTGATAGACTTCGCTGGGGATAGGAAGACTTTGTCGAGGACTCTCTTTCCATGGCTTTTGGCTGAGGATAACCCAGTTATATCCTGTTAAAGAAATAACTCTTTAAATCAAGCCGGACGACGCGTTCGTATTCGGCGAGGGATAAGCTTCCAGAATCATACTGGGGGTAGACTTATTGTTTGGGGATATGAATTCTATCTTTCTAGGGGAACTGGATTGGACTCTCCTGGGGGAGTTTTGAACTGTATTGGTTATGTTCTTCCACGGAACATACCTTGATACCCTGGAGGACAGAACAATCAGATTGCTTAGACCACTCATTATTGCCCCTGTTTCTATGGGGGAGGCACTTATGGGGTGCTGATAGTCGTTGATGGACGAACCTTCTTCTGGTAGACAGATAGCAGGACATAGTCGTACGCTTTAATCCCTAACTTTTGCCTGGACCGCCCTTTCGGGTTTTCAGTCCACCGGGATACCCATTTTTGCCCAAGCCGCCTTTTCAGGTTTTCGACTTGCCGGGTGTACAGATTTTTTTTCATTTCATCCCTTATTTTTGCCCGAACCCTTTTGGTTCGCCGGGAAGCCCTTGTTTTTGCCTAGGTGTGTCAACCTCGCGGGTCTTTGATTTTGCGTAGTATTTTTTCGACTATGTCGGTTCTCAGAAAGTTAGGGAGTTGCCCCTGTTTAGAAGTGTTTTTGTCATGCCACCAGAAGATGTTTAATCAGGCAAGCCTCATTGTTGGAATGCCCCCAGTGATTCAGGCGGAGATTTGCCCCAGGCTGGTTGGCCTTTTGAGAGATTCTCCGAATCTTGATTGGACTGCCCCAGATAATAGACCATGATCATATCATGCCCCTTGATTGGAGATACTTCTGTTCATTAGGCATTCGTCGTGTAAACTTCTATACTGTTCAAACAAAAAGTCATATGCAAACAAAGTTATGTTAAAAATGCAAAGCTTATGTCTGTCTTGAAGATTTTGAAAATGCATTTTTTCATAAAACATGTGAATGTTTGTAAAACATGATGTCACCTCTGTATTTACCGTAGCCTTAAGGAGTCAGGATACCTTTCGTGACAGTATGCTTTCGAACTAACCCATGCTTCAGCTAGGACTTTTAAGGGTTATAACGTGGCCTGGTTCACGGTTTAAGAAACAAAGGATAAAGGCTCAAATTATTTGTACCCACCCGCTCTTCGTGATGTTCTCCAAACCTAAACTCAGTTGATCGTGCGTTAGACCTTGCTTGAGTCTTTGCTTTGATGTTCCAATAATGGTTCAGATGTTGATGATTTATTCTGACTAGGCAGTCATTTTTGCTTTGGTTGAGGGTTTCTGAGACCTCTTTCTTGATTTTTGTTATCCCTTTCTTTTTTTGCCTGAACTGTTTCCTTTTTTGGAATCACAGTCAGCGGGATGCCCCAGTTTCATAAGTCTCTTTTCATAGGTTTAGACTTTTTGGGCTTTTCATTTATGAATTTTGATGATGACTGCCTGTCCTTTTGATTGTTCTGAACCATCACTGTCTTTATTCGTTTTGTAAAGATGCACTTGGATCAACTGAGAGAACTACCCTGCCCCAGGTTATGATTAAGGGTTTTGATTTTTGAAAATAAAAAACTCCTACTTCTTTGGCTCTGATGGGTTGACGAGGGATTATCATCCTTATAACTCCAGTGTTTAGGGGTTGAAACAATGCCTGTACCTCATCAGCGGGGTTTGTTCAAAAGCATACTGTAATGATTGCGGTATCGTTTTCGTCATCCTCCCTCAAGAGGCTTAGAATTAACGAGAGTTGACATCAGAAAAAAATATGAAAACAATTTGCATATAGTGAATGCGAATATATTGATTCAAAATAGACATAAGCGATGCATTAATGGAATAACAATGTTTTAACATGAATAAATGTTTGAACGGTCAAAAGAAAAACACAACTTGAACATTCGAATGAACAAAAGTTTCCTAGTCTCGGAGCTTGTCACTTCAACTGGTGAGCCTTGGAGGAACGGTAGAAAAATTCAGCCTGTCCATCTTGTGTGAACTCCAATGCCCCTTCATCGTTCAGGTCCTGGATTTTGTTCCTCAGCTCCCAACATTCATTGGTATCATGTCCTGGGCTAGCAGAGTGGTAGGCACACCTCTTATTGGGATCTTAGGCAGGAGATGCTGTGTTGGGGTTCCGGGGATGAGCCCTTAATGTGATCAGATTCAACCTCAATAGGCGTTGCAAAGCTTGAAACAGCGACATGTTGAGCTGGGTGAATTGCCTCCTGGGCTTGTCTGGCTGAACTTGGCGATGTTGGCGCTGAATTTGTGGCACTGGAGTCATTTGAGGAGCTTTCCCCTTATCCTCTTGTCTCGAGGATGATTGGATGATGAATGGCTTTTTACCCTTAGATGTTTGCCCCAGTAGGTTACCCTGAAGCAGTTGGTTGAAGAGAAACCAGAGCTCCTCTTGTCTTTGAACTAGGCCTTGAATGACATTCCTCTGTCCCTGCATCTGGGCTTTCATAGCATCTATCTCAGCTTGTAGGTGTTCCAACTTTTCATCCTCAGCATTGCCCCTGATGAAGGTCTCCGTGAGAAGTATCCTTAGCTCCTCTTGCCCCTTGGATAGATTCAGGAGGATTTCCCCGAACCGAGTCTCTTGAGTAAGAAAGTCCTGGTCGTCTTGTGGGCAAGCCATTGCTGAAATAAACAGCGAGAAGGGTGAGTGACCTGCAAAGAACGGGTATCTGTAATGCAATGATATGTATGATATGCATGCCATGATTTCAAAGACCTCGCGGGGTAAACAGAGAAATTGTTAGAGTTGAGAACCGGTAACTTGATTGAAGGCACTTCATGTTGTTGAGAGTCCTTCTTCAAGGGTCAAAGGCTCACCATGTCCAGTGGGTCATAGCCCCTGACAACCTTGGCTAGAGGAAAATAAATCCTCTTTGCCCCTGGCTAGGATGTTTGATTCATCATGACCTGCATCACAAGCCCTTGAGATCCTTGAAATGGGTTAGGATGTATGCAATGGTATGATGTCATGCTATGCATGGGGTAATGTGAGTAACCCTGTTATGAGTCCCAATTAAGGACTATAAACAACCCTGCAAGAAATTCAGTATACTTTGTTATGAGTCCCAATTAAGGACTATAAACAAAACCTGCAAGAGATCTAGTAAACCCTGTTATGAGTCCCAGTTAAGGACTATAAACAAAACCTGCAAGCAATTTGGTAAACCCTGTCATGAGTCCTAGTTAAGGACTATAAACAAAACCTGCAAGAAATTTGGTAAACCTTGTCATGAGTCCTAGTTAAGGACTATAAACAAGACCTGCAAGAAGTTCACGTGTCAGCTAACAAGCATGCAAGTAGGCAAGTACAAAGGCACACAAGTCACACAAGAGAAACCCTTAGGGTTTAGGCCAGCATGGGGTCTGGGTAGTACCCTCTTGAAGTTGGTGGGTTCAACCTGTCCTAATCAAAGTAACCGGGTTCTAAGGGTCCCAATGTCACGGGATTGCTTTCATTGTTCATCGTTTCGATTTAGCCACTGAACTGGCGACCGAAATATTCCAGGAAAGCAACCCTCAATTGAGTGTAGTATCGAGTATCAACCAACCTCGGACTGCACCAAAGTCAGTTATCTCACTACCCTAAAGAGGCCAAGATAGTTCAATTAAGGTTCCTAAGGTCTGTTGATGCTTCATGACACCACGCGGAGGCCCCGTACTCTCCTTGACTGAACTCAAGGGTTACCGGTACACACCAAAGTGCCACATCAACGTAGCCGACTGTTTCAACCATGTCGGTATACCCCACACAGTTCCCTCACAGCCTTGTTGCTACTTTCTAAGAAGGTATCCCCAGATCCGGGTTAGGATCTATAGAACTCCCAAGACAGTACCCACAATAATAAAGAAAACAAGTCAAAGCAATTGAAAACACAGTGATCTTAGTCCTAAGGTACACCTCACTTTAAGTATAATCCCCAACAGAGTCGCCAGTTCTGTGATCGGTGGATCTGGAACTGACTGTTTAACGGTGGTTCGCGAAATGTCGCGGAAGCAAGAGTCGCCACCGTCTTTTATTTTCTCCAAATGGAAAGGACAAAAGCACAGAAAAATTCCTTATAGAGATTGCTCTCGGTTCGGGAGGTAGATTATAGAAAGGGAAGGTGTTAGCACCCTTTCTATCCATGGTTATCCATGGGCTCTTAGATACTTGCTCATTTGTGTTTTCAAAAATGGTTTGTTTGCTTTTCAATTGTGGGTTTTAAAAAAGTTTCTTTGAAAATTTCAGTTCGACTCGTACGTCAGAGTGTTTGAAAAATTTGCTTTGAAAGCTTTTGAAAAGTGTCGGTGAAAAGATTTTTGTTTGTTTGAAATTAGAGCAAGTATCCTTGAGAACCTACCTACCCTAAGGAATTCGTCTGTGTAAATGTCCTTTAAAGTAGTGCCATCCCACCATTGAGGTGTAGGTAGCACCACCGTTGGAGGTGTTCGGGTCAATTCGATGTTCGGGACATGGTGATCACCAGAGCAATGGGAAGACACCTTAGAAGCTACCCTCATGCCAGGTTCCCGGATCATGAGGACTCACTAAGACATCCTCTACTCGACGACCACCTTTCGAAAGGCAACAGTGAGGCGTACCCTAGGGGTGGTGTGTGCGATTCGTGTGTCATATTTCAGTTATTTGTCTTGTCATGTTATTGTGATCTACGCTTGATTTTAATTAGAGCCATTCATTCTTGCATGCTTATTTAACAGTTATAAAGTTTGCGGGAAAATAAATCTAAACTATTACAAATGGCGCGGGTCCACATCGCCAAAATTAAACCGGACCCGATTTGACGGAAAATAAATAAAGCAGTAAAATAAAACTGCGAGAAGTATAAATTGTTACAACGCTTTGGGAGAATTACATAATTATAATAAACGACATAAAATAAATGCGCGAAATTAAATGATTAAAACAATGGGCGTTGAACCCTTTTGCAAAATTAAAATTAATAGGAAATTAAAATTAAAAATTAAATGTTTTTGGTATTTTTGTGTTTTTTAAGATTTAATGAAAAAAATAATTAATTAAAATGAAGCGTCAAACCCTAATTCTAATGGTTTTTTAAGTTATTGTGAAAATATTAAGTTTTAACCTAATTTAAATCTAAGTTAATTTACATGCAAAATTTAATTATAGAAAATAAATAAAATAAATATTATTATTAAAAAAGGGAAATTAAAAAGGAATAAAATTAACAATTAAACCTAAATTCTATATTTTTGCATTTCTTGTTATTAAAAGAAATTAAAATTGTAACCTATTTTACTAAATTTATTTACATGTTAATTATTTACAAAAAATAAATAAAATAAATATTTTATTATGTTTTTATCTTTTTTCCTGATTTTTTTTATGAAGTTTTTGTATTTTGTTAAAAAATAATTAATTAAATAAACCATAATTAAAATAAAAATAACAATTAAAACAAGAATAAAAAAAATTAAATAGTAAAGGCAAACCAGGGGGGGTTCAAACCCCAATTTAGGAGGTATAGGCCTAGCATTCTGGCCCAATAAGCATGCAATTTGTTTGACCTTTCCAGTTTGTGTGCAAATGCGTTGACCTGGACATGGCATGTTCCTTGCATCCACGCCTTTGATTTGAATTGGTGGGACGCGTGGACGTTTGGATCATAGTGGTGTATGGTGAGTCTTAGGATTATGCCTGCATGGGAACTTGAATTGAAAAATAATATGAAACATTATACAGACCTGGGACTCGAACCCAGGTCTTGGACATTGCAAACGCTTTCTCCAACCAACCGTGCCAATTAACATCTTTAATATATAAATAAACGGCAATTAATAAAAGGGGAAAAGTGGATCAGTTGCATAAAAACGCGCGAAATTTAAACGTGCCACTCAGCGTGTGACACGACTTCGTCTTCCTCACGTCCCCTGCAATATAAAACAAATAGGCAACGGTTTTAACGCGTTGTGTTAGGCCGGTTTGCAGAAAATAGCGAATAGGTTTTGGGCGCTCATAAATTGAGCGCGAGGGGTGTTCCTGCTTCGTCCAGATGCGCTGATGCTAATGGTCATGGTCTTATGTCCCAATTTTGCCTGGTTTGGGAAACCCCAATTTCAAGCTTCTGTAAACCCTACCGGTCGTTAATGGCAAATCTCCGAACATGGCACGAAAGTGAAATTAAACCACATGATTAGCTTCAGAATACGTTAGTCAACATGAATGCATAGAAAAAACATAATGAAAATGCTTGAAACATGAAATACGATTATGCATTTTTTGTTGTACAGTTTGAGTTCATGATACCGATTCAGGGCGTTTTGGTGATGATTTCTGATTAGAATGTGTTCAGAGATTGTCAAGGAAGCTAGTGAACCAAGTTTGGAGCCTTGAATCGACCTCTAAAGGGGTATTCAGTTTTTCACTTTTGGAGAAATTTTTCAAGTTTGTAAAGGGTTCTTCTGCGCAGCTAAGAGTCTACCAGGATTAGGTTTAGGTTCAGGCCTTTGTAGTGAATGTATTAGGTCAAGAAAATTGGATCAAATCTCTCATAATCATGGCTTTTGAATATTTGATTTCTTCATATCTTTTTCATATCTTTTTCAAGTGTTCTATGTGTCAATTAGGCTCCAATCACACCAATTCTTTCCATAATTGAACAAGCACGAAATATTGAGTCCAAATCATGCATAAAAAGATTGGTTTTGTTAGGTTAGATATTTTTCATGTGTTTAAATAATTTAAATGAATTAATATTAATATAAATTCAAATAAATAAATAAAAATTGAGAAAATACTTCCCTTTGGGCCAAGTGGTCGTGCATAGGCTTAGAATGATGAATCATGGAAGAAAAATGGGCCCATTTGCATTTTTAGGTCATTTGAACCATTGTTGACTTTTCAAAATATCCAAAAATTTCCCAACTTCCACAAGGCATAACTTGCTCAATTTTTAAGCTTTTCACATGTTCTTGGACATTTTGGAAAGGTCTTTGAGTCCTTTAACCAATGCCTTTGGTCCCATGTCATTTTGATTTACCAATCCCAAGTTATGGCCTTTGACTTAAAGTCCCTTTTGTTGACTTTTGAAAATGACCTATAATGTTGAAATTGATAACTTTTTGTGAGAGCATTTCTTGGACTTGAAGTATGAAGATGAGTTGTAGGAAATGTCTTTCTATTCAAAATGAGCTTTGGATGGAATTTTTCTGATAATCCATGTGAAAGTTATGCCCTGGTCAATTTTAGTTGACTTTTTCAACTGTCCAAATATAGTAATTTTTGCATCTTTGATGATTTCTGAGCCAAATTTTGAGAATCATGATCAAGCATTGATCAAATGATGTTTGTGGCTTCAAAATGATGTGTTGACCAAAAATTTGAACTTTTGACTGTCAAATGACCATTTTGCCCCTACAGTTGACTGTAGTGCAATTTGGGGTTTTGACTGTGCAATTTTGAGCTGAATGCCTTGAAACTTGCCATGAGGATGCTTGACCACATTTGTAAGCATATGAGACTTGATTAGGCCTTTGATAACTTCATTTTCTTGATCAGAACCCAAACCCTAGTTTTGACTGTATAGGAGACTGTTGGACTGCACAACCCTTGGGGAATTTTGTGACCTGACTTGGCAATTCTTGGAGAATATGGGAGGGCAAATTTTGGGGTGCAACAGTATTCTACACTAGATTAAGCCTTAAAATGGAAAAAGTAACAATGCCATTTTTGCTTGAACTTTGCTTTATGTCAAAACAACATCCTAGAGCATTGAACCAAATCTTATGCTGCAAACAAAATCCACTAATTAGAGGGGCCAAAGGGTTGTGTGAAGGGTGATAGGATGGCCTGTACAAGTCTATAACCTCACTTCCACTCTTTTGCTTCAAAGAGAAGAAAACTTGCAAAACACAAGGCATCTCTCACATCTGATAAAACCAACAAAAACAAAGTTGTCAAACAAGTTTCATACATCCACACAAGTCAGAAGCACGAGCCTTTCACCCCTAAAGCTTCCTTATACTCCAAAACCCCATTTTCTTGCAAAACAGGGCCAGTTCTGCATTTTTCTAGCCATCATCAAATTCCATCGTGCGTTTGGCCCAAAGATACTTCAAACACCTTCCAACCAACACACCTGAACTATTCCAGACCTCCATTGCTAGCTGTAATACCATTAACACACATTGCCATTTTTGTTTCAAAGCTTTGCAGGTTGAGTTCTGTAGCACGATTCAGGCTACTTCAAAACAAGCCAAGCATTGGGAAAGCTTCATTGGACATCAGGCAAGCTCAAAAGAACCTCAAGCACCCTTGGAAGTTACTGCATTGTCCAGCTCGAAGTCAACTGAAACATGTATTTCATGAACTTCTATCTCTCTATTTAGGAATAATTAGACTTAGGTTTGTGAATGAAAGATGTTGTACTCATAGCCCTGAAACCATACATGTGTTTAGTTTTCATTTATATTAATCGTGCTGGGAGAATTTTGTTCATGAACTTTCTGAAAAAACTAGGTTAAGAATTAGGGCCAGAGAAATTCTCTCTGGTCTTTGAGAGTTAGCTTAAGTTTTTTATATGGTTGGATTCGTTGTTTGATGCTCTACAAGTTTCATGTTATGAGTTTTGTCAAAAAATCAAGGAATAAGGAGATAACATTTGATGTACAGAACGCGCGTTTTGTTTGAACTGAGGAAGAAGATGAAGTTGCTTGGGCTGGGCCTGAGTGCTTTTGCTTCTCACACATACATTTTCAGTTTACACCCCCTGGCCCATTTATTTATATATTTGTCATTTTGATATTTTTATTTTTTATTCTGACTTTATTATTTTATGTCCAAATTTAAAAAATGCCAAAAAATTATTTTTATATTTTTTCATATTTATTTGATGTTTATTTTTATTTTACTAGTATAAAAATGTAAATAATTTATTTTCTTTTTATTAAAACCTAAAAAATATGTAAAAAATATGTTTATTTTCATTTATTATTTTTTATTCACATTTGAAAATATTTTCTTGAAAAATACACATTTTTGTAAATAATTTATTTTATCTTTATATACTTAATATATTTAATACATTATATATATATATACTTAATATATATATATATATATATATATATATATATATATATATATATATATATATATATATATATATATATATATATATATATATATATATATATATATATATATATATATATATATATATATATATATATATATATATATATATATATATATATATATATATATATATATATATATATATATATATATATATATATATATATATATATACACATATATAATATGTTTTATTAAATAATTAGAACAAAAAAAATACAAAAATAATACATTTTCATTTTTATTAATATTGTATACTAAAAACACAATTTTTTCAATATATTTATATTTTTGTACAAATTAATACATTATTGTATGTAAATAATAAATAATATTATTTATTTAAGAAATTAGGTTTTTTGCCCTAAAGAACAAAAATAATTGAAATTAACTTTTTATTGTATTTACATTTCACATTAAAAATACTCTTTTACATACATAAATTTTTTTTTGCATAATACATTTTATTGAAAATTTATTTATTGTATTTATTCAAATATTGTGTATTTAATATTGTATCCTATACATTCGATTTGGTTGTAATAATTTAGAATTTAATTTCTTGCAAAATAACCCCCAATTCAAATTTGTATCCCCCTCCCTATATCATGTTGTATTAGTGTAGAATTTAAATTCTCGCACCTTTAAATACTTTCAACTATGCTATGATTAGACCTAGGGTTTGTATGCAAATTAAAATCAACAACTAGTTTGACCTAATCCAAGATAACAAGGCATGAAAATAAACACAATGCACACTTGCACCCCCTAGGGTTACAATCCACTTGTTGCCTTCAAAAATGGGCCATGATATGCATGTCAAGTTTCTTTGGCAAAACAAAAACAAAACAAAAGATCATAGTCCCTCGATGACGCTATCTGAGTTGCCTAAATAAAATGATCAAGTCCCTCAAGAAAATTGCCAAAAAATACTTGACACTATTGCTATCTTGGCTTATACGATGACTCGCGCCTGTCCCGTTTAACATCCTAACATAAGGTTGTTCACCAAATACAATGGTGAAGCAACACTGTTAAAAGGGTTAAAAAACATAAGAAAGATCTTTGAGTAAAATAGGGTAGACAAACTCTTAGTTACTTGATCAAAGCTTGCAAAAACATCCTTGCTATCTTCAAAACACACTTCACAACACAATTTCAAAACCCTACTTTCAAATATTGAAAACTTTTCAAAATACAAAAACACCTTTGTATACATTCAAACAAGAATCATTACAAAGGTTACCACAATGATGGCCTCTTTTCAAAACATCTTTCAAAATCACACACAAAGCACCATTTCAAACAATTGAAGAGCATCATTTCAAAACAATAGAAATGCAAAGCAAGTGATCTAAGCAAGTAACTAAGAAAGGGTGCTAATAGCTTCCCTTTCTATAATCTACTCCCCGAACCCAAGAAAACATCTCAAAGGTCTTTCCTGTGCTCTTTGACCTTTCCTTAGGATAAATAAAAAGTTGGTGGCGACTCTTGCTAAACCGAAACATTTGCGAACACAAACTCAAAATCCCAAGTCAGTTCTCCCACCGTATCACAATGATGTTATGATGTTTATGATGTTATGTATAAGTAATCATATACACACATGGCAAAACAAGTCCGTAGGTTTAGGCTTGCATGGAGTCTTATAGGTAAGTACCCTCTTGAAGTTTTAGTTGGCTCAAACCTGTCCTAGTAATAGTAACTGGGTTCTAAAGGGTCTCAATATCACTTACCTTTCTTTTAGGCATTGTCTCAGCTCAATCAATCTTTTCTTGCGGCCGAGATATCCCAAAAGTCTAGTCTCAATGAGTGTAGTATCGAGTATCAACCAATTTTTAGCTTTCCACCTAAACCGGTTATCTCACTACGTCCTAATTGGCCAAGTTTGTTCAATTAAGGTTCTAAGGTCAGTTAGTGCTTCATGACACCACTCATCGTCCCCATATTCTCCTCGATTCAACACAAGGGATACCGGTACAAACAAATGCGTCACACTAACGTAGCCATTGTTTCAACCATATCGGTCTATGCCATACAGTTTCCACAATCTATTGCTACTTACCTAAAAAGGTGTCCCAGATCCGGGTAGAGGATCAAAGCAATCCCAAACAAAGAACCATAATATAAAGCAAACAAGTCAGACAATGAAAGTGAGTAAAGTTGATCTAGCCCTAAGGTAACCCCACTTTTAAAATATTCCCCAACAGAGTCTCCAGTTCTGTAACACAGTTGGAGAAATGACTTGGTGTTTTGAGTTTGATTGCAATTGTGCGGTTAGAAAGAGTCGCCACCGACTTTTCTTTTATCCAAAAGGAAAGACTGAAAAGAACAGGAAATACCTTTAGAGATGTTTTCTGAGTTCAGGGGGTATATTATGAAAAGAGAAGGTATTAGCATCCTTTTTATCCGTAGTTATCTACGGGATCTTAGTTGCTTGCTAGATCACTTGCTTTTCTTTGAATGTGCTTGTGGTGTGGGTTTTGAAAGTATTTTGAAAATGTCTTTGTAATGGTTCTCGTTTCTATAAGAACGCGTACAAAGTGTTGTTTCGAAAATAGTTCAAAGGTGTGTTTGTGGAATGTGTTTTTGAAAGTGATTTTGAAAAGGTGTCTTCTTTGTAATGGCTCTCGTTTATATAAGAACGCGTACAAAGTGTTTTGTCTTTTGAAAAATGTTTCAAGATGAAAGTGTTGGTGTAAGAATGTTTTTTTGCAAGCAAGCGAGCAACTAGGAGCGAATCTACCTACTCAAAAGATCTTAAATATTCTTTTCCTCCTCCTTTAGATGTTGCTACCTTACCATTGTTTTGGTAAGAAACCCCATCATTGGATG
The DNA here is from genome assembly GCA_948472305.1 of Vicia faba. Classification (NCBI taxonomy): domain Eukaryota; kingdom Viridiplantae; phylum Streptophyta; class Magnoliopsida; order Fabales; family Fabaceae; genus Vicia; species Vicia faba. The sequence continues at coordinate 701,747,806 of OX451739.1, read as the reverse complement.
TGAAGAGACGGGCGTGGGACATTTGTATAGTCATATAAGGAAACCTATGAGACGTTTTAGCAATGTCGTTTAAGGATGAGATCGTTTACCGAAGGCAACATTGAGGGTCATCGAGGGACTATGATCTTTTATCGAGGGTCTTTGCTAAAACGCCCATATTCGAGGGACATGACTATGTTCCGAAAGGCAACAAAGTGGGATTACCCTAAGGGTGCAAGTGTGCAAGTGTATTTAATTTACATATATTTAGTCTTGATTAAGGTTAAATATTTTGTTGATTTTATGTCTTGCCATACACACCCTAATTACTAGCATTTATATTTGAAAGCAATAAATTACGGAAATGTAAAGGTCCTGCGCTATTACATCATTTAGGGGTGGGGGTACAAATTACAAACGGGGGGTTGCAAGAATTTAAATCCTAATTAACTATTATAACCATATTGAAATGTACAATGCAAGAAAGAAAAAGGACTTGTTTAGAAAATGGTTTTTTTGTCTTAATGATTTGAGAAAAAGAAATTAATTAATTAATAAAGAGAAAGTATTTTTATGTCTTTTTTATATTAATAAAAAGGATATTAATATTGAAAATGATAAAAAGGGAAATAGTGAGATAGAATTAGCTTGCTGCTGATAGAAAAACAAATGGGATCATAAGTTCTGATGTAGGGCGTGTTGTGGTTCAGAAAGAAACGTTAGAGGAAATCAGAAGTTTTGGATTAATACACTCTGAGGTCCTGCAAGTAACGTTAGAGGGAAAACACAGAAGTTCTGGGTTGCTACGTGATGAACTTTTGAGTGTTAGAATAGTGAGAAAGTCTTATAAGTTCTATGTATTAAAATAGTGAGGAGAACTCAGAAGTTCAGTGTGTGCTAAAGCAGTGAGTGAAAGTCAGAAGTTAAATGTGTTTAAATAGTGATAAAATCATAAAAGTTCTGTGTGTTAAAATAGTGAGGAGAACTCAGAAGTTCTGTGCGTTAAAACAGTGAGGAGAACTAAGTAGTTCAGTGTGTGCTAAAGCAGTGAGTGAAAATCAGAAGTTCAGTGTTGTACCCCAAAATTTTCCCTCTCATTTTACCCAAAACATACTCCTAGAGGTCCTCAATTTTCTCAAGGTTACCCAAGAGTTGACCAGACAAACTCTCTCCTAAGGCAATGTATCTTAAACTAGGGTTTCCATTTTCATAAAGATGGGTGGACTCCAAAGACTTCATATGCTCTCCATGGTCCTAATATGTTCTCAAGACCTTCCATGTCAAATTTCAAGCCTTGCACAAGAAGTTTGCTCAGTCAACTGCTCAGATGCTTGAGAATCGACTATATTAGGTCAAAAGTCAACTATGGCCCACATACAATCAAACTTCAAGATTTTTGGTAAACATCAACATTTTGAAGTTACATTCATCATTTGATCAAGGGTTGATCATGATTCCTCAAGGAATGCCCCAAATTCATCAAAACCCAAAAGTTGCTAAATTAGGGTTTCTCATGAAAAGTCAACCAAACTTTGACCAAGCATAACTTCCTCACACTTTATCAAAATTTTTCCATCCAAGGCTCATTTTGAAGAGGATGCAATTCCCTACAATTAATATTCATCCCTCAAGTTCAAAATATGCAATCACAAAAAGATATGAATTTCCACATTATAGGTCCTTTTGAAAAGTTAACAAAAACACTTTTTAGGTCAAAGCTTCTTACATGAACATGGAAGAACCAATTGGGATGAGACTAAAAGGGTTGTTTAGGGGACATACTAAGCTTTCTAAAAAGTCCAATAACACCTCTCTATGGTTAAAATTGGAAGAGATATGCCTTGTCAAAGTTGACTATTTTTGCAAAATTGCCAAAAGTAAAAAATGCTCAAAATTGCATTCTTTGCCAAATGGGCCTAACCTTTTATGTTTGCACCTCACTTATAATATGGTCCACGACCCAAATATTCACTCACATGTTATTTTCTTCATTATTTATTTTATTTTGATTTTTTATTAATTAAAAATTGAATTAAATCAAATAAATGGTAAATAATAGCAAAGATTTATTTTGATTGGATTTTTGGACAGAATCACAAGCTCATTATGCTGGCATATTAGAATCAAATCGAATCAAGGTTAATTGGCACAAGATTGGCATGATTAGGCCAAGTTTGGAAAGATATCATACAACATGAAAACCAAATCAAATCTTCAAAAATTGCAAAGATGCTAGCTGTTTTTATAACCCTAATTCACTTAGGGATATATAATGAACAAATCCATGCACGAAAGCAAGGATTAGCAGTGGTGGAAAGCACAATACAAAACTCAAAATTTTGGAAAAAAGTGGTGATCTGATCTCTACCCTAGAGGACAATTCAAGGCCTTCCAACATTCTTAAGTGATTCCTGGACCTTCCCAGAAGCTAACCCAATCGATTGCAGGTTCTTTCACGCCCAGAAACGCTCACTACATCTCATACGGTTTGCTTGTTTTCTTCAAATCTATTACAACCATTCTTGCATCATTAGCATGATTTAATGATATATTTGTGATCATTGATGTATATCTAACATGTCTGAATTGTTTAATTGGATTTTTGAGGCTTATACGTGTGACTGCCATGGCTAGGGTTTGAGGTCACGGTTTGGGGTTTCTTGATACAGGTAAAATTGGCCTACACAAAGGGTGCCATCGTACTCGTGAGGTCAAAACAATTTGATTGGTGTAGCCATAATTCATTTATCATGCTTGTGCTAGATTTCAGAAATTTGCAGGGTTTTAGTTTCAGACGTTTGTCCATAGGTCTAAGTTACTTACCTAAAGCGACGAACAAGCGAAGAAGAAGATAACGTGGTAGCCAACCACTGGACCATTCAAACCAGCGTGCGTTTTTTTTGGTTTTTGTCTTATCCAGTTTGTTTGACATATTATTGATTGTTGTTATTATGTTAACAATTAAAACGTGTAGCCTAATTGGCGGAGAGCGCGTTGTATGAGTAGGAGGACCTGAGTTCGACCCCAGGTCCCAGCATTTTCCCTATTTTCTTAATGTTTAACTACAGATCTTGTGCTCCACCCATCCAGGCGCCTACCATACATCCATTAATCCAGCCATTTGATTCATCATCAAATCCAATCCAACGTTCCACACACGCAGTCATACCATAGATCATCAGAGGACCAGCACACTGGATCAGGCGATGACTGGGCTTCAGCTTGGTGGGCGTGGAAAAAATTTAGAAAGGCACCCCTCCAATTGCTATACAGGCCCAATTTAATTTTTTTTATTTCTTTTATTTATTTTGTTTGTTTAATTATTTATTTTCACAAATTAATTCTTTTTTTAATTAACTACAAAAAACCAAAAATCACAAAGACACCAAAAATTCTTTTATTTTAAAAAATATTTATTTTCTTTAATTAATTAATTTAATTAAAAATTAGGTTAATTTAACTCCTTTTATAATTAAAATCAATTAGAAATTAGGATTTGATTTTTGTAAATAATTAATTTTTTTCTTCTAAAAATAACTTAAATATTTCTTCCTCAAATAGATTTTAGGTTTTCTAATCGTCCTCGCATTTAATTTGTCGTGTATTTTAATTACTTTTTTTAAATTATTTTTGTAATTGCTCTGAGGTTGTAATAGCATTAATTAGGTTTTAATTTCGCATTTTATTTTCAATCAAAATAGTTCTGTATCTGCGAAAGCCATGTAATAGTTAGGGTTTCTATTTCCGCACTTTAAATTTCTGCAATTATTAACTGTTAGATGTATGCTAATAGGATTGTATGGCAAGAATATTTAAAAATTAAAATAGTAGATAACCTAAATGTGCAAAGACAAATTAACTGAAAAAAATTCACTCGCACATGCTCACTCCTAGGGTTTACTCCACTTCGGTTGCCTTCGGTTAAACGGTCATGAAGTATAGGGTTTGTTAGTGGTCGTCCTCTAGCCCCGAAAGATATCAAATGACCCATTCAGATGTTGCCTCAGAAAAAGATATTTAAGGATTTAGGATGATTACTAACACCTCCTAACATTGCTTTTGTGATCGTACTTGTCCCTTCAAACGTCCCTTAAAACTCCAACGACGGTGCTACCTATTCCTTAATAATGGGATGGTGTTGTCTAAAGGAAAACGAACAGTCTTTTTCGAGTAGGTAGATAGTTCCTAGGTACTTGCTCAAACAAACAAATTTCACACCAACACTTTTCAAACAATTTTCAAAACAACTTCGTCACATCCTTGAGGACTGATACAAGGGTTATCACGAAGTAAACTTTTTCAAAACAAACACACACAAGCAATTTTAAAATGAGCAAGCACCTAAGAGCCCATGGAATACCAGAAATATTCAGAAATGTAAGTCGGTGGCGACTCAGAAATATAATCTACCCCCCGTACTTAGAAATATTCTCGAAAAAGGTTTTTTCTGTTCTTTTTCCTTTTCCTAATTGGATAAAATAAAAGTCGGTGGCGACTCTTGCTTACCGCGACATTTTGCAAACAAAAATGTAAAACGCAAACCAGTATTAACAGTCGGTTCTGCCACCGTATCACAGAATTGGCGACTCTGTTGGGGACTAAAATAAAGTGGGGTTTACCTTAGGATCTAGGTCATTTTTTAAAATTGCTTTCTTGTTTGTTTTGCCTGCTTTATATTTAAGGGTTTTTGCCTGGGTATTATTGAAGATCCTACACCCGGATTTGGGGACACTCTTTAGGTAAACAACAATAGATCGTAGAGACTGTATGGCATAGACCGATATGGTTTAAGCGATGGTTGTGTTGGTGTGACACTTTGGTTGGTACCAACATCTTTCATGAGGAAACAAGGAGAATACGGGGCCGCTGCCTAGTGTCGTGAAGCACTAACGGACCTTAGAACCTTAGTTGAACAAACTTGGCCATTAGAAAGTAGTGAGATAGCCGGCCTCGGTATAGAGTTGAGGATTGGTTGATACTCGATGCTACACTCATTGAGATCGGACTTTCAGGATATTTCAGCCGCAAGGAAAGATTGCTTAAGCTGAGACAATGCCCGATAAAGGATGGTCAATGATATTGAGATCCCTTAGAACCCGGTTACTTTTTAAGACAGGTTTGAAACCAACTGAACTTCAAGAGGGTATGACCTTTAACCTCATGCAAGCCTTAAACCTATGGACTTGGTGTGATTTGTCTGTGTTTGCTATACCTGTGGTTTATCATGACATCATGCATCATAACATAGCATCCATTCTTATTGCACTAACCATTTCAAAGACCAAGGGAATTTATTTTTGTTCTGTTTTGCAGATCATGGCTTCCGTCCGTAGAAACACTATCCGAATCAGCTTTGTGAAGATACCTTCCCAACTCAAAGAGTTAGTATCAAAGGTTTCCGAAACATCTGCATTCACTAAGAGACATGGTCGAATTATCAACCTAGTTACTTCAAACTTTGATGAAAAGATGATGAGTGTACTCTTTCAGTTCTTTGATCCCAAACACCACTGCTTCACCTTTCCAGACTATCAGTTGGTGCCTACCATGGAAGAATTCTCTCAGCTGTTGGATATACCCATTCTTGAACAGTTTCTCTTCACAGGTCTGGAAGAAGTTCCCAAGCCAGAAGTCATTGCCGCAGCTTTGCATCTGAAACGGGCCGACGTGGTATCCAATTGGGAAATGAGAAATGGAGTCAAGGGTTTCCTAGCCAAGTTTCTGATAGACAAGGCCCAACTATTTTGGGATGATATGGATTTTCAGGCTTTTGAGGAGGTCTTGGATCTTCTAATATACGGGTTAGTCCTATTCCCTAATCCAGACTCATTCATAGATGTGAATTCTATCAAGATCTTCCTCTCTCGCAACCCTGTGCATACCTTGCTCGGAGATATTTTGCACACTCTCCATACTCGCACCATGAAGAGAAGAGGGGTTCTTATGTGCTGCATGCCATTGCTGTCGAGGTGGTTTATTTCTCACCTACCTAAGTCTGTACTGAAGAATGAAGAAGGTTTGGGTTGGTCACAAAGGATATTGTCACTTGCCCACATGGATATTCTCTGGTGTTCCCGAGCTATGGAAAACACTGCTATTATTGACCGCTATGGGGAGTACCCTAATGTTCCGTTACTTGGCATCAGAGGGGGTATAACCTACAATCCTTGTTTAGCTCTATGACAATTTGGTTACGCTCGAAGAGATGGTCCCCATGAATTACTTATCGAGGACATTGTATTCAACTATGAGGATGATGTTCAAGAGTATCGCCAGAGGTTCATACGAGCTTGGGGCATGGTAAACAGATATGGCGCCAGGACTTTGGGGCCAAAGGCTTCCATTCCTATGGAACCTTACCTCCAATGGGTACGAGCTCGCGCCCATAAGCTTATGATGCCCTATATGGCCGTTTTACCAGTGATTGTGGAACCCGCTACTGAAGGGGGTATTCCTTACACGGTTCTCTATCCTGATATGCCCACTGATCGGGGAATTACAGAGGTTTTGGATTTAGTTGAAGAAGGAGCAGGATACTTACAGGGATCAGTTCTATGCCCAGGAGAGGAAGGTTTTAGAGCTCATAAAGCAGCTCCATGAGGAAAGAGGGCTCAATGTCAATCTCGGCACGAAGAGGAAGCATCCATGGGAGTTTTGATTTTTTTCTAATTTTAGATTTGTTTTTAATTGTAACGCCTAAAAGGAATTTGAACTTGGAATTCAGCTAATAAAATCTTTGTTTTATTTTGGTTCGCAAATTTAAATTTCCCAAAGTCTTTGAAATCATTGCATGCACATCCCATTCATAGCATTGCATGTACAGGTACCATTACAGGTTTCTCATCTTATTCGCTGTTTATTTCAGCAGAAATTTCTTCCGAACAAAGCATCAAGGACCTTCAGGCACAAAATGCCCAGTTCCAACAAATTTTCATAAGTCTGGCAAAAGGGAAAGAGGATCTGAAAGCCCTCATCCTGAAAGAGAAAAAGAAAAAGAAGAAGGCTGCCGGTATTCTGAATATGGGCAGAAGGTTTAGAGGGCCGTTGAAGCGACAAGTCGATCTGACCTCTTCATCCAAGGAAGGGGAGAATCAAGAAGAAGAAACAAGGGAGAAGGATCCCAGTCCTATAGTTTCTGACGATGACACCGATTACAATGATGAGCAGTATCCTCCTACTGAGGATAGATACAGGCAGTTGGAAGATCGCTTGAGTGCTATGGAAGTCCAGAGGATACCTGGGCTGGATTTCGAAGAATTGGGATTGGTGTCAGGAGTGGTCATCCCGCAGAAGTTCAAAGCTCCAATTTTTGCAAAGTATGATGGGGTGTCCTGCCCAAAACTCCATCTACGCTCTTATGTCAGAAAGATCTAGCCCCACACCGCTGATAGAAATTAGTGGGTTCATTTCTTTCAAGATAGTCTATCAGGGACTCAGCTTGAATGGTTCTACCAACTGGAGAGAGCCAATGTCTAAAATTGGGAAGATCTGGCTGCTGCTTTCTATAAGCAGTATTAATACAACACCGACCTTGCTCCTACTCGTACCCAACTCCAGAGTATGTCCATGGGTGCAAGTGAAGTCTTTAAAGACTATGCACAGAAGTGGAGAGACTTGGCTGTAAGAGTCCAAACCCTGTTGTCTGATAGGGAGTTGGTTGATATGTTTCTAGGGAAACTATCTGGTCCATTCTTCAATCATTTGATCGACAGCTCGTCAGCTGGTTTCACCAAGCTGATCCTGACTGGAGAGAGAGTAGAAGCTGGGATTCGGAGCGGCAAGATACAGAAGGATACCTCTTCGATTTCGGTAAAAAAGCCTTTTGATGGTAAGAAGGAAGCCAATGCCATCTATAGCCCGAGGGGCCAAAACAGAGCTGAACATCGTCAGACAATAAGTTCCGTAATGATACCTAGGCCTGCAGCCGCTCCATAACGCAACAATCAACCAAGGGTGGAAAGGCCACAACGGCATTTTACCCGAATCAATATGACATTGGCTGAAGTTCTACCTCATCTGCTGAGATCCAACTTGGAGACCTTGAAAGAGGCTCCCAAAAATCCAAATACCACATCTCCCCGATATAATCCAAATGCTCAGTGTGCCTATCATTCTAAGAGTCCTGGCCACGATACCAATGACTGCTGGGTTCTAAGAAATAAGGTACAAGATATGATTGAAAGCCAAGGAAATTAAGTTCGATGCTCCGGATAAGCCCAATGTCATAACTGCTCCTATGCCTAAGAACGGTCGTGGAATTAATGCTATTGATACCAACTTGTTTGTGACCTTGGTGGATGAAGTTTCTACTCCTCTCATGATTGTGAAGAAGAATTTGTTGATGGCCGGTTTATTTCTGGGTTATGGTGAAGGTTGCCACATGCGTTCATTTCTACCTTCTGGTTGCCATTTGATGAAGTCAGGTGTTCAACGCCTGATGGACAGCAAAGAAAATTTTTTCGAGAAAACTTTGGTTCCTGTTGTTCCGTCTGAAGACATTGAAATTATAACCATTTCCGCCGATCCTTCCAAGGTCTCCTCGAGAAGACCTATTAGGATTACATCTGCTCCAAGAATCGCTCCGCTAATAATCACTGTTCCTGGTCCTGTCCCGTATGTCTCAGACAAAGCTGTCCCCTGGCATTATGGTGCCAATGTGTACTATCATTGCATCAGACAAGATTTGAAAAATGAAGAGGATGATCTTGATATTGATAAAATTGTCGGCATCAGCAAGGTTACCCAAAGTGGAAGGGTCTTCTCTCCCGAGATTTCCCCTAAAACTGTCAACAAGCCTATTGTCATTCCATCTGTTGTTCCTGTTGGTACATCAACTACGACTCCTGTTCTTTCTCCAGTTAATACCCCTGTCAGCGAATCATCTGGTACCCACGGCAAAGAAGTTATAGGTGAGCCTTCCCGAACGGAGGCGCCTAGAAAAATTGTTGTGGAAGCCTCTAAGCAAGAGATAGAGGAAATATTAAAAATAATTAAAAAGAGCGACTACAATATGGCCGAGCAGTTGGGGCAAACCCCCTCAAAGATATCCATGTTATCCCTGCTGTTGTGCTCTGAGGCCCATGCGAAGGCTTTGATTGCATTCCTCAAAACTGCGCATGTGCCACAGGAGACTTCAGCTGATCAATTTAAAGATTGCGTGGCTAGCCTGACTGCTGACAATGGGCTGGGTTTTTCAGATGCAGATTTGACACCGAAGGGAAGGAAGCATAATGATGCTCTGCATGTCTCAATTGAATGCAGGGGCACCACTATGGCTCATGTGTTGGTAGATTCTGGGTCTTAGCTGAATGTTCTGCCCAAGAAGGCATTGGACCAGTTGGACTGCGAGGGTTTGACTTTAAAGCCTAGTAACATTGTGGTAAGGGCTTTTGATGAGTCGAAAAGAATGGTGCACGAAGAGGTGGACATCCTTGTCAAAGTGGGTTCTCAGACCTCTGGGTCCACCTTCTATGTGATGGACATCAGGCCGTCGTATTCTTGTTTTCTGGGTCATCCTTGGATCCATGAGGCTGGGGCAGTTACTTCCACACTACACCAAATGCTGAAATATTCGGTAAAAGGGAAGATTGTTACTGTGCGGGGTGAAGAGGAGTATATGGTGAGCCACCTCAACTCCTTCCGGTACATAGAGATGGACATGGAATTCATAGAAACTCCTTGTTAGAACTTTGAAGAGGTCCCTCAGATCTTGGCACCGACTGAAACTACCACTAGCAACAAATCTCCTCTGAAGATGGCTTCTCTCAAGGACGCCCGAACCGTGGTTGAAGAAGGTGGGTGTACCAATTGGGGTCAGCTCCCTGATTTCACTCACAAAAATGACAAATTTGGTTTGGGCTTTACTACAGGGGCTCAAAGGGTTGTTCGACGCGCTCGGGATGGAGGAACTCCCCTACACATCAGCAATCGAGGGATTATTGCCATTGAAGACAGCGAGGAAGACTCAAACATTGACAGCTAGATCTACCTAACTACCAACGGTGGACCGAGTAACTGGACGGCTAGGGACTTTATACCAGTTTCTTTTATTCTGCAATAATTGTCTTACTTGTTTTGAGATTTGTAATAAACAATTTAAAAACTTTACGGCCTTGTGCCTTGCCCGAGGCACATTGGTTTTGCTTATGAGGGCTATTATTTGTCATTTCATATATCATTAATAAAGCATTGGACGTTTCTTGCATATAAATTTTGCGCTCTCTGTTCTTTCTTTTCTGTTTTCACTTTATCAAAACAACTATTCTCTTACACACACTCACGTATCATACTGCAAATCCATATCCACTCTGGATCCCATTGATAACAGCTATGCTATTTCCAGTTATGACTTCGAAAATCCGATCAACCAAGCCGAGGACGAAGGTGAGGATGATTGTGAGGTGCCTAGAGAATTTGCTAGACTACTACAGCAGGAAGAAAGGGCCATACAGCCTCATGAAGAGCCGATTGAGACAGTGAATTTGGGTACTGAGGAAGACATAAAAGAGGTTAAAATAGGTGCAAATCTGGAGCTTAGCGTCAAACAGAGGTTGATACAGATGTTGCACGACTATGTTGAGATCTTCACCTGGTCCTATGAAGACATGCCTGGTTTGGACACTGATATCGTGGTACATCGCCTGCCAACGAAAGAAGACTATCCTCTGATTAAACAGAAGGTCCGTCGTATGCACCCTGAAATGTCAGAGAAGATCAAGGCAGAGGTCATGAAACAGTTCGATGCAGGATTCTTAGTTGTCACTTCTTATCCATAGTGGGTTGCTAACTTTGTTCCGGTACCTAAGAAGGACGGTAAGGTACGGATGTGTATGGATTACAGAGATCTGAACAGGGAAAGCCCCAAGGATGACTTCCCTCTTCCTCACATTGACGTTCTGGTTGACAACACCGCACAACACAAAATCTTCTCCTTCATGGATGGTTTCTCTGGCTACAACCAGATCAAGATGGCTCCTGAACACATGGAGAAGACAACCTTCGTCACGCAGTGGGGCACCTTCTGCTACAAGGTAATGCCTTTTGGGTTGAAGAATGCTGGGGCAACTTATCAGCGCTCCATGGTCGCTTTGTTCCATGATATGATTCACCATGAGATCTAAGTTTATGTTGATGACATGATATCCAGGTCTCAAACTGAGGAAGAGCACCTTGATCATCTACAAAAGTTGTTCGACAGGTTGAAGATATACAAGTTGAGGTTGAATCCGAACAAGTGCACCTTCGGGGTAAGGTCTGGTAAACTTCTGGGTTTCATTGTCAGCGACAAAGGCATCCAAGTAGATCCTGCAAAGGTAAAGGATATACAAGAAATGCCAGCTCCCCGTACAGAGAAGGAGGTTAGAGGTTTCTTAGGACGCCTGAATTATATCGCCAGGTTCATTTCACATATGACGGCTACTTGTGAGCCAATCTTCAAGCTTCTGAAGAAAGATCAAGTGGTAAAACAGAGTGATGAATGCCAAACCGCTTTCAAAAGAATCAAGGAATACCTTCAAGAACCACCAATTCTGATGCCTCCAGTTGAAGGAAGACCTTTGATATTATACTTAACAGTGCTAGACAATTCAATGGGGTGTGTGCTGGGGCAGCATGACGAGTCTGGTCGAAAAAAGCACGCAATATACTACCTTAGCAAAAAGTTCACCGACTGTGAGACACGATACTCATTGCTCGAGAAAACTTGCTGCACTTTGGCATGGGCTGCTCGCCGATTGAGACAGTATATGCTGACTCACACTACCTTGTTGATATCAAAGATGGATCCAATCAAGTACATTTTTGAGAAGCCTGCACTCTCCAAAAGAATAGCAAGATGGAAGATGATCCTAACCGAATACGACATCCAATACACAACCCAAAAAGAAATCAAGGGAAGTGTATTGGCTGATCATTCATCTCATCAGGCCGTGGATGACTACCAGTCCATGGATTTTGAGTTTCTGGATGAGAATATTATGTTGGTGACTGACTATGAAGAACCTGGACTGGATGAAGGACCCGAGGAGGGATCCCGATGGTCTATGTATTTTGATGGAGTCTCAAACGCACTGCATAATGGTATTGGCACCGTAATCATATCTCCCGAGGACTGTCATACTCCATTCACTGCCTGATTATGTTTCAGTTGCACCAATAACATGGCGGAGTATGAAGCATGCATTATGGGTCTTTGAGCTGCTATTGACCTAAGGATGAAGTTCCTAAGTGTATTCGGGGATTCCGCTCTGGTGATAAGTAAGATCAAAGACGAGTGGGATACGAAGCACCCGAACCTTATCCCTTACAAAGAGTATATACTGACACTGCTGCCGCATTTTGAAGAGATCACCTTTGAACATTTCCCACGAGAAGGGAACCAATTAGCGGACGCGCTAGCTACCATGTCGTCAATGTTCAAGGTCAGGTGGGACAATGAAGCTCCCCAAATCACCATTGAGAGGTTGGACAAACCAGCACACTGCTGTGAAATCGATACTGAAAAAGTGGCAGGCAAACCCTGGTTTCATGAAGTCAAAAGGTATCTCGAGGCTCAAGAGTATCCCTAAGGGGCATCTGTCAATGATAAGAAGTTTCTGAGAAGGTTCACTGCAAAGTTCTTCCTCTTCAATGGAATCCTCTATAAACGTAACCATGACTCCACACTACTACAGTGTGTAGACAAGAGCGAATCAGAGAGGATCATGATAGATCTACATGAAGGCACCTTCGGAACCCATTCTAGTTGACATACCATGGCTAAGAAGATCCTACGGGCAGGATACTATTGGTCCACTATGGAAGCCGATTGTTATCAGCACTCTCGAACTTGTCATAAGTGCCAAATCTACACTGATAAGGTGCATGTGCCTCCGGTCCCCTTAAACGTTTTGACAGCTCCGTGGCCCTTTGTAATGTGGGGCATCGACATGATTGGAGAAATCATGCCCACCGCTTCTAATGGACATAGCTTCATCCTAGTAGCCATTGATTACTTCACTAAGTGGGTTGAGGCAACCTCTTTTGTTACAGTAACCAAGAACTTCGTGGCACGGTTTATCCGACATAATCTGATCTATCGATATGGGGTGCCAGAGAGAATTATTACTGACAATGGTAAGAATCTCAACAACATAATGATCACCGAGCTCTGTAAACAGTTCAAGATACATCATCATAATTCTTCTCCCTACCGGCCGAAGATGAATGGCAATGTTGAAGCAGCTAATAAGAACATCAAGAAGATTGTACAGAAGATGACGGTGACATACAAAGATTGGCATGAGATATTACCATTTGCTCTTCATGAGTACCGTACCTCAGCACGAACGATGACAGGGGCAACACCCTACTCTCTGGTATATGGCATGGAGGCAGTCCTACCCATCAAGGTCCAGATACCTTCTCTCAAGATTATGAAGGATGCAAGTTTGAACGAAGACGACTGGATCCGAACCCGACTTGATCAGCTAAATCTAATCGATGAAAAGAGACTTACTGCTATCTACCATGGTTAGACGTATAAAAAACGAATGATCAAGGCTTTTAACAAGAAAGTCAAGCGTCAAGAATATCAAGTCGGGGATCTAGTGATCAAACGCATCATACTGCCGCAAGGTGATCCCAGGGGAAAATGGACCCCCACGTACGAGGGACCATTTGTGGTTAAAAATATTTTCTCGGGTGGAGCTATGATTCTAACCACCATGGACGGTGACGACCTTCCTCACCCTGTCAATGCAGACATAATGAAAAAATACTACGCTTAATCAAGAGACCCGCTAGGTTGACTGGCCTAGGAAAAAATAAGGGCTTCCCGACAAACCAAAAGTGTTCGGGCAAAAGTAAGGGATGAAAATGGAAAAATCTGTACACCCGGCAAGTCGAAAACCCGAAAGGGCGGCTTGGGCAATAAAGGGTATCCCGATGGACTGAAAACCCGAAAGGGCGGTCCAGGAAAAAGTTATGGATATAAAGCGTACCACTATGTATCATTGAATCATCTTGCGACCATACTTCAGTATCGACTATCAAGTTCGGACGATGCCAATCAATCTGATCAACTTTCGGCCAAGAAGCAAAGTGATGAGACGCTTGAAGATATAAAGGCAATAGCAGAGTTAGAACCCAATGGGGTTGTTTCACATAGCTGTTTTGTTTTTCTTTCTTTCACACAAATTATATAGTTTCTATTTTTCAGCGGCGTTCTATTACTAGAGCGTCAACCTCTTTGTACAAAAACGCCTATTACAGACCAACTTCAAAAATCAATACAAATCATTTTCACAAGAAACTTCGATATGTTTTTCCTTTTTCTGTTTTGTTTTGCAAGAACGTCCAATGACTTATTTTTGATATATGCATTTGAAAATGATTGCTGCTCATAAATACTTACATAAGAAACAAAAGACAATTACTCGTAATTCCAGAAACAGGGGAAAAATAAGAAGTGCCAAACCCGACAGTTACTCTGCCCAGCAGGTACCGGGATAGAGTTAACTTTGGAGCACAATCATCAGTACATACACTCCCTACAGAGTAAAAGTATTCAAAAACATTGATGTCAGCCTTCCCAGAACAGGACGTAACCTCCCCAGCCAAGGTCATTCTGAAACCTGACAGCTATATCCTCCAGCCGAATTCCGTAATCGCGGGCGGGTCAGAAAATTTCATCCCCCAAGCAGAGTTTATTTTCTAGACACAGAGGCTCAATCCCCGACAGAGTTCATCACTTCAGCTACAAAGATTCACTTCCTAAGTTTGTTCTCCGTAAAGTTATTCTCAAGCAGCATCTCTTCCCGACAAAATATTTATAAATCTCCAGCAACAGTCAGGGATTTATTTTCCCAGACGCGAGCATACCCCGATAGCATTTCAAGAACATACATCATGACATGCGCATACATATCATTTACAATATTATCTCATTTATTTTGAGAACATCATCTAACCCCGCATTTCATGTATCGCATATAACTAACCCTGTTATATTTTCAGGAAAGATGATTAGCTTCAACAAATCCAATAGTTATACAAGTCACGTCTGCATACGACTAATAGAAATTCAGTTCCCTAAATCAAACAGGTCAACTAATCTGCACTATCACTTTGAAGTAACCCTACTACCCAGGATCCTTCTCACAACCCTACTATCCATACTTTCATTTCGAAGTAACCCTACGACCCAGGTTCCTTCTCACAACCCTACTTTCCAGGCTTTCATTTCAAAGTAACACTATGACCCAGGTTCCTTCTCATAACCCTACTACCCAGGCTTTCATTTTGAAGTAACCCTACAACCCATGTTCCTTCTCACAGCCCTACTATCCAAGCTTTCATTTCGAAGTAACCCTACGACCCAGGTTCCTTCTCATAGCCCAACTATCCAGGCTTTCATTTCGAAGTAACCCTACGACCCAGGTTCCTTCTCACAACCCTAATATCCAGGCTTTTATTTCGAAGTAACCCTACAACCCAGGTTCCTTCCTATAGCCCTACTATCCAGGCTTTCATTTCGAAGTAACCCTACGATCCAGGTTCCTTCTCACAGCCCTATTATTCAGGCTTTCATTTCGAAGTAACCCTATGACCCAGGTTCCTTCTCACAACCCTACTATCCAGGCTATCATTTCGAAGTAACCCTACTATCCAGGTTCCTTCTCACAGCCCTACTATCCAGGCTTTCATTTTGAAGTAACCCTACGACCCAGGTTCCTTCTCACAGCCCTACTATCCAGGCTTTCATTTCGAAGTAACCCTACGACCCAGGTTCCTTATCACAGCCCTACTATCCAGGCTTTCATTTCGAAGTAACCCTACAACCCAGGTTCCTTCTCATAGCCCTACTATCCAGGCTTTCATTTCAAAGTAACCCTACGACCCAAGTTCCTTCTCATAGCCCTACTATCTAGGATTTCATTTCGAAGTAACCCTACGACCCAAGTTCCTTCTCATAACCCTACTATCCAGGCTTTCATTTCGAAGTAACCCTACGACCCAGGTTCCTTCTTATAGCCCTACTATCCAGGCTTTCATTTCGAAGTAACCCTACAACCCAGGTTCCTTCTTATAGCCCTACTATCCAGGCTTTCATTTCGAAGTAACCCTACAACCCAGGTTCCTTCTCATAGCCCTACTATCCAGGCTTTCATTTCGAAGTAACCCTATAACTCAGGTTCCTTCTCATAGCCCTACTATCCAGGCTTTCATTTCGAAGCAACCTTACCAACCAGGTTTCTTCTCTCTTATCTCCAGACGGCAGTTTACAACACTGTAAGACCTGGACCTGATCAAACACAATCGATTTCGCATTTCCCTAGTAAGTCGCAGTGCAGCCTGTACCCTGACCAGATATGCAGTTCACTTCTGCTCCCTCAGGAAGGAGTTATTTCCCCAATAGAGTAACAGACAACGAAAGCTCCTAAAATTTTATTTCTCCCAAGACAGATACCAACATTCCTCAGTAGACTCCTCCTCAACGACAGGAATAGGAATTCTAATCAAAAGAATATCTCAGGAAATCAACATCCTGGATGGCATCTTTAAGACCATCCCGAAGATTCTCCGTCAACTTCCAAATGGCATCTGTAAGCCCATTCCCGACATCACCAAATCAAGTATCACTTCATACGAGTGCAAATTTCTGGGTACTCTAGTGTTCAATCATCTTCCACCTTCAGACCACGAAAGGCAGACAAGCCAATCTACATCCTTAGGTTTAAGAAGATTGAACAGGGACAGCTGTTGTACCCCGAAATTTTCCCTCTCATTTTACCCAAAACATACTCCTAGAGGTCCTCAATTTGCTCAAGGTTGCCCAAGAGTTGACCTGACAAACTCTCTCCTAAGGCAATGTATCTTAAACTAGAGTTTCCATTTTAATCAAGATGGATGGACTCCAAAGACTTCATATGATCTCCATGGTCCTAATATGTTCTTAAAACCTTCCATGTCAAATTTCAAGCCTTGCACAAGAAGTTTGCTCAGTCAACTGCTCAGATGCTTAAGAATCGACTGTATTAGGTCAAAAGTCATCTATGGCCCACACACAGTCAAACTTCAAGATTTTTGGTCAACATCAACATTTTGAAGTTATATCCATCATTTGATCAAGGGTTGATAATGATTCCTCAAGGAATGCCCCAAATTCATCAAAACCCAAAAGTTGCTAAATTAGGATTTCTCAGGAAAAGTCAACCAAACTTTGACCAAACATAACTTCCTCATACTTTATCAAACAATTTCCATCCAAGGCTCATTTTTAAGAGGATGCAATTATCTACAATTCATCTTCAGCCCTAAAGTTCAAAATATGCACTCACAAAAAGATATGAATTTCCATATTATAGGTCCTTTTAAAAAGTCAACAAAAACACTTTTTGGGTTAAAGCTTCTTACATGAACATGGAAGACCCAATTGAGATGAGACCAAAAGGGTTGTTTAGGGGACATACTAAGCTTTCTAAAAAGTCCAAGAACACCTCTCTAGGGTTAAAATTGGAAGAGATATGTCTTGTCAAATTTGACCATTTTTGCAAAATTGCCAAAAGTAAAAAATGCTCAAAATTGCATTATTTGCCAAATGGGCCTAACCTTTTATGTTTGCACCTCACTTATAACATGGTCCACGACCCAAATATTCACTCACGTGTTATTTTCTTTATTATTTATTTTATTTTGATTCTTTATTAATTAAAAATTAAATTAAATCAAATAAATGGTAAATAATAGCAAAGATTTGTTTTGATTGGATTTTTGGACAGAATCACAAGGTCATTATGTTGGCATATTAGAATCAAACTGAATCAAGGTTAGTTGGCACAAGAATGGCATGATTAGGCCAAGTTTGGAAATATATCATACAACATGAAAACCAAATCAAATCTTCAAAAATTGCAAAGATGCTAGCTGTTTTTATAACCCTAATTCACTTAGGGATATATAATGAACAAATCCATGCACGAAAACAAGGATTAGCAGTGGTGGAAAGCACAATACAAAACTCAAAATTTTGGCAAAAAGTGGTGATCTGATCTCTACCCTAGAGGGAAATTCAAGGCCTTCCAACATTACTAAGCGATTCCTGGACCTTCCCAGAAGCTAACCCAATCGATTGCAGGTTCTTTCACGCCCAGAAATGCTCGCTACATCTCATACGATTTGCTTGTTTTCTTCAAATCTATTACAACCATTCTTGCATCATTAGCATGATTTAATGATATATTTGTGATCATTGATGTATATCTAACATGTCTGGATTGTTTAATTAGATTTTTGAGGCTTATACGTGTGACTGCCATGGCTAGGGTTTGAGGTCACGGTTTGGGGTTTCTTGATACAGGTAAAATTGGCCTACAAAAAGGGTGCCATCATACTCGTGAGGTCAAAACAATTTGATTGGTGTAGCCATAATTCATTTATCATGCTTGTGCTGGATTTTGGAAATTTGCAGGGTTTTAGTTTCAGACGTTTGTCCGTAGGTCTAAGTTACTTACCTAAAGCGACAGACAAGCGAAAAAGAAGATAACGTGGGAGCCAACCACTGGACCATTCAAACCAGCGTGCGTTTTTTGTTTTGTTTTTTTGTCTTATGCAGTTTGTTTGACATATTATTGATTTTTGTTATTATGTTAACAATTAAAACGTGTAGCCCGGTTGGCGGAGAGCGCGTTGTATGAGTAGGAGGACCTGGGTTCGACCCCAGGTCCCAACATTTTCCCTATTTTCTTAATGTTTAAATGCAGATCCTATGCTCCACGCATCCAAACGCCTACCATACATCCATTAATCCAGCCATTTGATTCATCATCAAATCCAATCCAACGTTCCACACGCGCAGTCATACCATAGATCATTAGGGGACCAACACACTGGATTAGGCGCTGACTGGGCTTCAACTTGGTGGGCCTGGAATAAATTCAGAAAGGCACCCCTCCAATTGCTATACATGCTCAATTTAATTTTTTTATTTCTTTTATTTATTTTGTTTGTTTAATTATTTGTTTTCACAAATTAATACTTTTTTTAATTAACTACAAAAAACCAAAAATCACAAAGACACCAAAAATCCTTTTTTTATAAAATATTTATTTTCTTTAATTAATTAATTTAATTAAAAATTAGGTTAATTAAACTCCTTTTATAATTAAAATCAATTAGAAATTAGGATTTGATTTTTGTAAATAATTAATTTTTTCTTCTAAAAATAACTTAAATATTTCTTCCTCAAATATATTTTAGGTTTTCTAATCGTCCTCGCATTTAATTTGTCGCGCATTTTAATTACTTTTTTAAATTATTTTTGTAATTGCTCCGAGGTTGTAATAGCTTTAATTAGGTTTTAATTTCGCATTTTATTTTCAGTCGAAATAGTTATGTATCTGCGAAAGCCATGTAGTAGTTAGGGTTTCTATTTCCGCACTTTAAATTTTCGCAATTATTAACTGTTAGATGTATGCTAATAGGATTGTATGGAAAGAATATTTGAAAATTAAAATAGTAGATAACCCAAATGTGAAAATACAAATTAACTGAAAAAAATTCACTCGCACATGCTCACTCCTAGGGTTTACTCCACTTCGGTTGCCTTCGGTTAAACGGTCATGAAGTATAGGGTTTGTTAGTGGTCGTCCTCTAGCCCCGAAAGATCTCAAATGACCCATTCGGATGTTGCCTAGGAAAAAGATCTTTAAGGCTTTAGGATGATTACTAACACCTCCTAACATTGCTTTTGTGATCGTACTTGTCCCTTCGAACGTCCCTTAAAACTCCAATGATGGTGATACCTATTCCTTAATAATGGGATGGTGTTGTCTTAAGGAAAAAAACAGTCTTTTTCGAGTAGGTAGATATTTCCTAGGTACTTGCTCAAACAAACAAATTTAACACCAACACTTTTCAAACAATTTTCAAAACAACTTCGTCACATCCTTGAGGACTGATACAAGGGTTATCACGAAGTAAACTTTTCCAAAACAAACACACACACAAGCAATTTTAAAATGAGCAAGTACCTAAGAGTCCATGGAAAACCATGGATATAAAGGGTTCTAACACATTCCCTTTCTATAATCTACCCCCTGTACTTAGAAATATTCTCGAAAAAGGTTTTTTCTGTTCTTTTTCCTTTTCCTAATTGGATAAAACAAAAGTCGGTGGCGACTCTTGCTTACCGCGACATTTTGCGAACAAAAACGCAAAATGCAAACCAGTATTAACAATCGGTTCTGCCACCGTATCAAATTCAATGTGTTTAAATAGTGAGAAAATCATAGAAGTTCTTTGTGTTAAAACAGTGAGGAGAACTCAGAAGTTCTGTGCGTTTAAACAGTGAGGAGAACTCATAAGTTCTGTGTGGAATTTCAACTCCTTCCTTACATTAATCAACATGTCAACAACTTATTCTGTTCTTAACAAATAACAAATCAGAAAGATAAAAAGCACAACAGTTTATAGAAGTTCTAATCCTAATCTGAATCTAGCTTTATTCAAAAAGTTCTGATCCATGGTTTTTTTACTTATGCAATGATATGGACAACATCAATACTATGATATTTACATATTTAATAATGTTCTGAATGAAATGATTCAAAGTCAGAAAGACTTACCTTAAACATGGAATGTGTGTTTGGGACTTGAGCTGGTGCCTTCAAATATTCTGGAGTCAGCAAGAACAACAAAAGAGAAAATGTTAAGTTCTTTGATTCAAAGGGAAGAACAAAGGTTTTGGTTTTGTTTAGGAATTAAAGGTTCACGAAGGTTTTACTGTTTTCTTTTCTCTCTTTGATAATTCTCTCTCTCTCCAAAAGCCAGCCCCTTGAAAGTGTGATGGAGTAACTTATTTATAGGTGAGTTTGCTGTGGTTTTTTTTAGGGGGGGGGGGGGGGGACAAATGGGATTTTAAACCTTTTTGGAATACTATTCCTTTGCTTTTTAAACACAGTTTTCATATGCTAATTTGGTGCAATTATAGGGTTTGAGAAAAATGCAGGCGTGGACTGGATCAACTGTACCTTAGAGCGTTGTGGCAGCTAGTGGCAAGACTGTACTACAGCAGTGCAGTAGGTTGCTCAAACGAGGTTTTGGGATTTGGTGATGTTCTGATCGTAGAAGATCAGAGTGAGATTTGAAGGGTGAGGCTCTGCTCGAAGCATATGCTAAAGAGTCATGTTCTGATTGAAGAATCATGTTCTGGACCATGTTTGCAAATTCTGACTGCATTTGCATGGAGGCTGGCTCAGAAGTTCTGAAGTATCGTATTCTCTTAATACTTAGAAAATTTTCTAAATGTTTAGAAATTTTGATTTTTTTTCAAAGTAATTCCTGACTTTTGATTTTGATGAATTAATTTCATGTCTTGATGAAATATAATTATTGAAACTTAATTTTTGATCCAAAAGTCAAAGTTTGACTTTTCAATGTGCTTTTGACCATTTTACCCTTGTAAATGACTTTCTTTAGAAAATTATGATTCGAGACTTGAAACTTGCCAGAAGCAAACCTGAGGGTCTAGAATGATCCTTTGAGAAATGAGAGGGAAAATTTTGGGGTACAACAGATAGCGACCTTAAAGGCTGAAGTGAAGTATATGGCTGTCAAAGCCAATGAGCAAGTTCCACTTCCAGAAGGCCTTGGGAAAGATTTCAACCCAGAACCACCTGACTCAAGAAAGGAGGTAGTGCAAGGCTAGAGGCTAGATGCCATCTACGATGATGAGCCTTTGGGTTTCGAGAAGGATCCATTGGCAAGAAATATTAAAATGCTAGCGCAAGATCCTCTTGAAGAGATAGACTTGGGCGAAGGAATGGTGAAGAGACCATCATATACCAATGCAAAGATAGATCCGGAGCTTAGAGTCAAAGTAATCCAATTACTGAAGGAGTTTAAAGACTTCTTTGCATGAGATTATGACGAAATTCCTGGTCTCGACAGAGGATTGGTGGAGCTTCAACTACCAATAAAGCCTGGGAAAAAGCCTGTCAAGCAAACTCCAAGGTGTTTTGCACCAGAGATCTAGTCGAAGATCAAGACGAAAGTCGAAAGACTGTTGAAATGCAAGTTCATCCGAACAACCAGGTATGTCAAATGGATTGTAAATATAGTACATATTATAAAGAAAAATGGTACATTAAGGGTGTGCATTGATTTTAGAGATCTAAACGCTGAAACACCCAAGGATGAATATCTAATGCCTGTGGCAGAAATGCTTGTTGATTCTGCCGCTGGCTTAGAGTACATGAGTATGCTTGATGGATACTCTGGGTACAACCAAATTTTCATTGCTGAAGAAGATGTGTCGAAAACAGCATTTCGATGCCCTGGGACTTTAGGCACTTATGAATGGGTAGTAATGCCTTTTGGCCTAAAAAATGTAGGGGTAACATATCAAAGAGCAATGAATTCTATCTTCCATGATTTTATTGAAACTTTCATGCAGATTTATATTGACGATATTATTGTCAAATTTGTTTCAGGGAAGAATCACATAGACCATCTTCGATAATCCTTTGAAAGGATGAGAGGCTATGGTATGAAGATGAATCCTCTAAAGGTCACTTTCCGCGTAAAGTCAGGGGACATAGGCTTTGTGGTCCACAAAAAGGGAATCAAAATAAACTAGAACAAGACCAAGGCCATTTTGGAGGCAAAAGCGCCAACAAACAAGAAGGAATTGCAATCTCTACTTGGCAAGATAAACTTCTTGAGGAGATTTATATCCAACTTAAGTGGAAAAACGTAAGCCTTCTCACCCTTACTTTGACTCAATAAAGGATTCAAATGGGGGCAAGAACAACAAGAGGACTTCGACAAAATCAAAGGATACCTCACCAAGCCACCTATTCCGGCACCTCCTTGTAAAAATAGGAGTATGAGATTGTACATAGCTGCATCTGATAGAACTTTAGGGAGTATGTTGGCTCAATAGGATGAGAATGGTGTCGAAAGGCCCATCTACTACCTCAATAGAGTTTTAAATGATGCAGAAACTAGATATAGCGAAGTTGAAAAACTATGTTTATGTCTTTACTTCTCATGAACAAAACTCAAGCAATATATTAAACCATTTGATGTTTATGTTTCATCTCATTTTGATGTTTTCAAATATATGTTGTCGAAAACCATCTTGCACAATCGAGTTGGCAAATGGGCACTTGCATTAATTGAGTATTCACTAACCTTTATGCCTCTCAAGGATGTAAAAGGACAAGTGGTAACCGACTTTATAGTCAACCTCTCAATAAATGAAGAATCATTAAATTACTTAGAGATTAAACCCTGGAAGTTATACTTCGACGGTTCCAGTCATAAAGATGGAACTGGAGTGGGAGTTCTAATTATTTCTCCAAATAAAATTCCAATAACATTCAAGTACAAGATCGAAGGTTCTTGTTCGAACAATGAGGCTGAGTATGAAGCTTTAATTGTTGGCCTTGAAATCTTGTTGGAATTGGGGGCAACTTGAGTCGAAATAATGGGAGACTCAGAGTTAGTCATAAGGAAATTTACAAAAGAATATAAATGTATAAGAGAAAATCTGATCATGTATTTTGTAATAGCCAATCGCTTGTTGAAAAAATTCGAAGTGATCAATATTCGACATATACCAAGATTAGAAAATCAAGTGGCTAATGACTTAGCACAGATCACATCTGGTATAAAATTTCAAAAGGAAAATTGCAACAAGCGATCGAAGTTAGAGGAAGGGTAGTATCAACCAAGCTGTCTCCAACAAATTTGGAAACAACAAAGTTGGGGTACGTCGACCAAGAAAACTTCAAGATTTCGTTCATAGATAATCTAACAGAGCAAGATTGGAGAAAGCTTATAGTAAATTATTTGCAAAGTCCAATAGCTTCGACAGAACGAAAGACAAAGTATAGGGCGTTGAGTTATATTCTAATGGGAAATGAGTTATTCAAGAAGACGCCTAAAGGAGTACTACTAAAATGCCTAAGTGAAACAGAGGCACATATAGCCCTTTCGACTACACATGCTGGGGCATGTGGGGCACATCAAGTAGGCCATAAAATGAAATGGTTATTGTTTCGACAAGGATTATATTGGCCTACTATGTTGAAAGATTGTGTTGAGTTTGCAAAAGGGTTCCAAGAATGTCAAGCACATATAGGCATCCAGCATGTATCTGCAAGCGAACTTCACTCAATTGTGAAACCTTGCCTTTTAGGGGATGGTATTTGGATCTTATTGGAGAGATTCGACCAACATCATCTAAAAGCAAAAAATATATATTGGTGGGCATTGACTACTTCACTAAATGGATCAAAGCAATTCCTTTAGTCATTGTAGACCAAAAAGATGTCATTGATTTTATTCAAAAGAACATTATATATAGGTTTGGAATCCCTGAGGCAATAACAACTGATCAAGGATCAGTTTACTGGTCGAAAAATGCAAGAATTTGCTACAGAAATGGGATTCAAGCTGTTAACATCTACACCTTATTATACGCAAGCCAATGGCCAAGTCGAAGCGACAAATAAGGTAGTGATTGGCTTAATAAAAAAGCATGTAGGAAAAAAGCCAAAGAATTGGCATAAGACGTTGGACAAAATCTTATAGGAATGTCGAACTTCTCCTAAAGAAGCTACCAATACGACACTATTTTGATTACCCTATGGTCATAATGCAGTGTTGCCAGTAGAAATCTGTCTGCGGTCAACAAGAATTCAAAGACATCAAGATATTCCTTCTGAATCTTATTAGAATATGATGTTAGATGAACTAGTTGATTTGTACGAAGAAAGACTGATGGCTTTCGACCTCTTAAGGATACATAAGAAAAGAGTGGAAAAATCTTATAATAAGAGAGTAAAACCCAAGATATTCTTTCCTGAAGATTTGGTGTGGAAGGCAATTCTCCCAATGGATCGAAAGGATAGGAGCATGGGAAAATGGTCTCCTAAATGGGCAAGACCTTTTAAGATTATCCAAGTATTTTCTGGTGGTGCCTATGAGATCGAGGAATTAAGTGAAGATAAAAGACACTTGAGAGTAAATGGTAAATATTTGAAAAAATATAGACCTGCACTTCAAGAGGTTAAAATAATCAGCAATTGATCTCAGTCGAAGTACATAGACAAAATGGAGAATTTATTAAGTTGTCCAGAATGGCTCTAAATAATTACATATACCTGTTCTGAGGGTTCGAATATTCATTATACAAAGAGAAGTCTAATCAAAATGGAAGAGTAACCTTAATCTGGAGGTATTTGATCTTCTAAAGTTCCAAGCGCCTTTCACACAAATCCCTCGACTGATGGAGAGCTTCAATCTTTGCATCCAAGGCTTGGGCTTGTTCAGCGTGCTTCAGTCCACTGTCAAGTTCCTCCTGGCTCTCGGAGTCATTGCTGGCAAGAAGCTCTTCTCTGCGTTTGTCATTTGCAGTAATCTTGGCCTCCAATTATTTGATTTGAGCTTTCATGCTAGCAGTACTCTGGTCGATCTCCTCGACCTCTTTTTCCTGGCTTCTTGTTCTTTCGATAGATCATTTAACCTCGAAGTTGATTCAGCCGCATCAACCCAGGCAACAGAAACATGACCATTTGCCTCTTCAATTTCAAGATCGAGAGTCCTGCGGCGAGTGTAGTCAGCTGAAGCTTGATCTATGATTAAAGTCAGGTCTAAGACAATGCTAGCTATTTCAGGAGAAACAACAAGGAGATCGACAGCTTTAAGAGTACTTTTCAGAAAGGAAGGGGTAGTGGGTTCTCCCTCTAAGGTCAACATCATATCCCTCATGAAAATTTGAGCCTTAACCTTTTGAAGTGCTTCCTCAATGGGAGAAGCCAAAGTAGACTTACCAGATGCAGTCAAAGCATCATGGCTTTGGTCGGAGGAAGTGTCTCTACTTTCAAGAATGGTGTTCAGATAGCCAAGAGGGTTATTCTTTTTGAGTAGTGCCAAGTCTTCTTTGGTGCGAGATCCCGTTAAAGGAACTTTTTCATTGGTGGCATGAGCCACATTGTCAGTATTGGCACCTTCGATGTTTGTGGGATTTCCTTCCTTTTTTGTAAAGTTTTCTCTTTCAGCATTTGCAGGATTGCCCTCGTTCTCTGCATGATTCTCTAAATTATCCTCATTTTGATCTTCTTCATTTTGTATGCCTTCCATTTCTGTTTCTGCTTCATCATCAACAACTTCTTCTTCTTCTCCCTGATCATCATCAACAGTCGGCGAAGTTCTCAGATTAGCGTGTTGCAAATCAAGATCTTCCTCACTAAGGACTTCATTATTTTGCTCCCCAGTGACTTCAACTTGGTGTTCTGAAGTTTGGTTCACTTCACTGGCTAAACTTAAGAAAGATCCATTTGCTGAAGAAGGCTTGTGAGTAGGATTGCCTTCGCTATTTACTGGGGTGGTAGAATCTTCTATGGGTGTGGGAACCTGTCTAGAAGTACCATCAATATCCTGAAGATTAAGAGATTGTTGTTAGAATTATTGCAAAATGATTCAAAAAATGGTCTTTGATGGTCGAAAGTATTACCTTGGGAGAAACTTCAATACAAGGGCTTGAATTATCGCTCTCACTTGGATCATTCATCCTGGCAGTTATTTCCTGATCAGTTGGTTCTTGGATGATGATAGGAGCAGGTCTAGGCCTGCTGGCCGTAACCTTAATTTTAGTTTTTGGGCGAGATTCAGGGATGGGAGCTGGTTTCTTTAACTTTTGTTTCTTGGGAGGGATAGGAGGTGTGTCTTCGTCATCACTAAAAAGTTCAATTTCTCGGACTTTTCTCTTTGTTGATTGTGGATTTCTCAGTACTCTAAAGTAAAGGAGTCGAAAGCGTCAGCATTAGTGTTGATTTTTTTTAAAAAGAAATTGATGGTGAAAAGTATTTACCTGTGGTAGGGGTTTCATAGACAGGTCTCCTCCCTTTGAACTTTCAGTGACCTTCTTGATAACGGGTTTGGAAATGGTTCTCTTACTAGCTAAAAAATAAGCAAATGTGAGCCAGACATCGAAAGATTGAATTAAAATAAAATAAGGCATTTGCTTTAGGAAGAAAGAGTACCTTTCTTAATCTTGTCGGAAACTAATAGAAAAGAATCTTGAAGATGGTTGGTAAAATCTTTGGCGTCGAAGAACACTTTGTCGTAGTATTGCCTCCATTAGTCTTCGAAGACGATTGAACACAGAAAGTTGGGTTTGAAATCGAACAAGGTTAAAATAGTTCGACCAACATATCTACCAATTTTCTTGGTGGCAGCCTCTTCAGAATAGTCTGCATTATAATATAGCAAAGACTTTTCTCGAGCATAGATGGGATTTGGAAGCGATTGAATAATGCCAAACTGGCGAGAAACAAGGTTCGGCTGGTAAAAGATCAAGCTAAGTTGATTCTTGGAACTTTTGAATCTCAGTGGCATAATCCTTTGGCGTAAAAAGGACTCCCAAACAACCACATATTCCTCGACATGATCGTCAGTTGAGGGATATGGTCGAGTAAACCATGCTGGACCAACCTTTCGATTAGCAAATGGAGCCATGGTCGAAACAAACTCGTTTTTCTTTGCAAACATCATCACGAAGCTGGTAAAAGCCTTTTGGAATTGTTGGCTTTCATCTGTCAGAGTCAATAGAGACAATCTGGTTCCTTCGACCCTCCTGTTGAGAATTTCTAGAGCCTTCTCATTAATTATGTTCTTCTGAAGAAGAAATGATTTGAAAGTGGCATTAAGCCAAAGTTGGAGAAGCCAGAAAGGGCCAGAAAGAAGCAGGCTTGCTCTATTGCCTATAACTTTGAGTTGAGTCACACCATTACTGATGGACTCATAAAAATTAGCCAGAATTAATTTAGCCAAACAAAGGTTGTAGCCGTGGTGAAGTTGAGTGGCTAGAGTAAGCATTTTCTTTGTCACTTGGAGTGACTTAGTGCAAAAAACAAAACGGGATAACCATAAAGCTAAGAAAGCTATATGTTCCACTTTAGATACAGTATCGGTTAATTTATCATTAAAGTGGTTGATGAAGGTGGTATAAGTGGGTTTCGTGGCTGAAAACCCAATGGTGTCTTCCGACATATCATCAGGGTCAAAGTAATCACCAGTTGGTCGAAGGCCAGTGATAGCTGCAATATCAAAGGGAATGGGTGTCATCATTCCACAAGGTAAATGGAAGGTGTAGTGTGTGCTGTCCCAGAAATACAAAGTAGACACCATCATAAGAAGACAATAAGCTAACCCAGTCTTCGACAACATGACTAGGTCATAAATTACCATATCTTTCCAGATTTGGGATTGAGCTGCTTCCATCTTAACTAGCCACTGAGTATTCTGAGGTCGAGCTAGGGCAAGACCTGAAGATTCTATTCCCTTTGTTCATGAAGTGAAGGTTTATATCCTCCTTCGTCTGGGAATGTTGTTGGTTGGCAGGCGTTGCATCTTCAGGTTCATTTCTAGGCTTCTTTGTGCAACCTATGGGGTTGAGTCTAGGGTGAGTTGGGAAAAAGTTGCTGTTTTGTTTAGGGTTTTCAAAACACACAAACAACGGACCGAACATAGCATACATTTGTCCAGAATATTTGACAGGAATGAGTACCCGTGAGTTGTATGCATCGCGCTCTTCTTTGGTCATAGGTTCAGGAATGAACCTTCGTTCCCCAAACGAAGCAGGAACGAAGTTAGTGGGGGAAAACATCTATTTATTGTTGCGAATCAGAGGCGTCTTTTATCTTTTGGTTGTTTGGAGCATTTGAAAGAAAGGCCATGGCTTTGTTGGTAGAAAGATTATGAAAGAGATGAAGTTCTCAAAGAATATCAGACAGTTGTAAAAAATTCCAAAGGGATATGTTCGTGGCTATTTATAGAAGCCAGGGAAGAGTGTTTTCCCTCAAAGTCATTTAATGCTGCAGAGTGAGTGGGACACATGGTGATCTTTGAAGTAGTTGTACAGACAAGTGACGAGAATGCTTTCCATGCTTTCCTAAGTTATAGGGATAATTGTCATCATGACAATGTGTAACGGATGATGAATATTGACATAATGAAAAAAGTGTAATGATGGCTCTGATGTCAGCAGTAGTTGGTAGAAGATGAAAAGTTCACTATGAACTTGTATGACCAAGAAATGGACAGGTGTCGAATAGAAACATCAAAGAATGGTTATTTCTCCTTGTGTCGAAATTGACATTCTTGGGGGGCAATTTGTTAGATCCTAAATTCGACACTCACACATATTGGCCTTATTGGCTAAAAATTGATTGAAAAAAATCTAAGTTGAAGACACTTCGACAGAAGAGCCTGTGAAAGGAGTTGCATCAAAGGCATCCTTGCTAAGAAGGAGAAAAACACTTAGAAGATTTTCTAGGTTAAAGTCATTCTTCGACCAAGAGGCTCTTGTATCAGCAACAAGTGGATTTGAATTTGAAGAAAGGAGGGAAAGGCAGTTCATTTGACAGTTAGGAAAAGCAACGTGGCATGGAGATAAGGGTCGAAGAGCATGTAGAGGACACTTGTCCTCATCCTAGAACGGAGCAACCGTTCGACAATTACTTATTACTAGTATAAATATAGAAATTTTGTGTAGAATTTCGTATGTTCAACTTATTGTACAAGTCACTCAATTTTATTCAAGTATCTGCTGTGAGAGAAACAATATTGAGAATGTACGTTTGAATCACCATACTTTATTGCAATC
Organism: Vicia faba; assembly: GCA_948472305.1. Lineage (NCBI taxonomy): Eukaryota > Viridiplantae > Streptophyta > Magnoliopsida > Fabales > Fabaceae > Vicia > Vicia faba. Next base: position 701,718,174 of record OX451739.1, on the reverse strand, counting down.
AAAGTCTTTACAATTCTTTCCATTTAACACTTTTCTGCAAACTTTACCGTTACAGCCTTTTAAATCATTGCAAATTTACTTTATCCTGCACTTTACTTACGTTTTTACCAAGTTTTTACTTCTACTCTTAATGTCCAATAAAACTTGTTCATTAACAACGATAAGACTTCTTATTAAACCCCAAAAACACTTAGCATATGTCCTAGGATCAAACTGATCGATCCTGCAAGTAACCAAAGTAACATTTTTTGGAAGATCAACGATTGTTTACCAATTTTCACGGTAAACATGTATCCTCTGTTGCAAACATATGAGCTGGTCTATCCAAATGTCACACTATGATACAAGGCACATCGTTCCAAGTAGTTACTTGATACATAGAAGCCAAAGTGGTCAAAGCATCCGCCATCTGATTTTCATCTCTGGGAATATGATGGAATTTAACTTTGTTAAAGAAAGGTAATAATCTTCTAGCATAGTATTTGTAGGGAATCAATCCAGGGTGACAAGTATCCCATTCTCCTTTAATTTGATTTATTGCCAAAGCTGAATCACCATACACATCTAGAATTTTGATTATGAGATCAATAGCCTCCTCGAGACCCATGATATAAGCTTCATACTCTGCCATATTATTTGTGCAATCAAATGCCAACCTTGCACTAAATGGGATATGCGATCTGTGGGGAGTGATAATCACAACACCAATTCCTTTCCCATAAGAATTGACAGCTCCATCAAACACCATGCCCCAACGGGATTCAAGATCAGGACTTTCCCCAGGCAAAGGTTCATCACAATATTTTATCTTCAAAAACATCACATCCTCACAGGGAAATAATATTTAATAGACTGATAGTCATCAACCGTTTGGTGAGCAAGATAATCTGCCAACACACTGCTTTTTATAGCCTTCTGAGTATGGTATTCAATATCAAATTAAGACAACAAAATCTGCCAACGGGAAACTCTTCTATTAAGAGAAGGCTTTTCAAAAATATACTTAATTGGATCCATTTTGAAAATCAGCCAAGTAGTATGATTCAACATATATTACCGCAACCGTTTTGCCGCCCAGGCCAGAGCACAACATGTTTTTTCTAGCATAGAATACCGTGACTCACAGTCAGTAAACTTCTTGCTGAGATAATAAATGGCATATTCTTTTCTCCCTGTTTCATCTTGTTGTCCCAAAATACAGCCCATAGAATTATCCAACACTGTCAGATACATAATCAATGGTCTTCCTTTAACAGGAGGGAGCAAGATAGGAGGTTCAAGTAGATACTATTTAATACTTTCAAATTTCCTTTGGAAATCATCTGCCCATACACAACCTTGATCTTTATTTAACAACTTAAAGATCGTTTCACATGTTGCAGTTGTTGTACCCCAAAATTTTCCCTCCCATATTCTTCAAGATTTACAAAGAGCAAGCTTCAACATCTCCCCAAGGGTTGCACAGTTCAAGGGCCTCCTAAACAGTCAAAAACTAGGGTTTTGGTTCTACAAAGAAATTGAAGTTTCCAAGGGTCCAATCAAGTCCCACATGCCTATAAACATGGTTAAGCATCCTCATACCAAGTTTCAAGACTTACAGCAAAAAATTGCACAGTCAAAAACCCTAATTGCTCAGCAGTCAACTGCAGGGGCAAAATGGTCATTTGACAGTCAAAAGTCCAAATTTTTGGTCAACATCTCATTTTGAAGCCACAAACATCATTTGATCAATTCTTGATCATGATTTTCAAGGCATGGCTCAAAAAGTCTCAAGATGCAAAAGTTTCCATATTTGGACAGTTGAAAAAGTCAACTGTAACTTGACCAAGGCATAACTTCCACATGGTTTATCAGAAAAATTCCATCCAAATCTCATTTTGAAGAGAAAGACATTTCCTACAACTCCTCTTCACACTTCAAGTCCAAGAAATGCTCTCACAAAAAGTTATCAATTTCAACATTATAGGTCATTTTCAAAAGTCAACAAAAAGGGACTTTAAGTCAAAGGCCATAACTTGAGATTGGTAAATCAAAATGACATGGGACCAAAGGCATTGGTTAGAGGACTTCAAGACCTTTCCAAAATGTCCAAGAACATGATCAAAGCTTAAAAAGTGAGCAAGATATGCCTTATGGAAGTTGGGAAATTTTTGGGAATTTTGAAAAGTCAACTTTACTTCAAATGCGTCAAATTTGCTAATGGGCCACATTTTCTTCCAAGATTCATCATCCAAAGGCTATGCACGACCATTTGGCCCAAAGGGGATTTATTTCATCATTTTTATTATTTATTTGAATTTTTAATCACAATTAATTCATTTAATTAAATAAAATATGGAAAAAAATACTAAACTAATACATTTGAATCTTTTTATGCAGTGTAATCACTCATTGGATACTCAAGATTTCGTGCATACCAAAATTGGAAAGATTGGCCATGATTGGAATCAAAATCACATGAAAAGATTTGAAAAAATATGCATGGAGAATCAAATATTTCTTCCATCAATGCAAAAGGTTTTGGACATATTTTTCAACCCTAATCCATCCCTCATATAAGTCAGAAGCAAACCCTAAAGCTGAGAACCCTGAAAGTTGCGCTCAAGTCAAGAACACCATTTGCAAATTTTGTGAAAAAGGTCAAAACTGAAAACACCATTCCAAAGCGTTTCAAGGCAGAATAACTATCCCATTGCATTCCTGAGGCTTCAAGGAACGTTTATGGATCAAAACCATTGTCTCTAACGCAAGGAATTGGTAGAACGACCTTGTCCTGTTCAATATTTTTCTCATATTCATGTATCATAATTCATGCGTTATTTTCAATTTTTAATGTTTGGTTTATATCAAGTTAATCATTCTGAAGCTAACCATACCCTTTAATTGAGTTTTCGTGCATTATATGAGAATCCACCATTGGAGCATTCTAGGTTTTCAGAGGTCATGAATTAGGGGTTTCCTCTTCAGGAAAAATTGAGACGTGAGACTTAGGCCATTAGAACCAGGAGCTTCAGACGAATTCAATGCATAGGTCGCGCCTAATTTCTGATCAACGACGGCCTATTCGATATTTTTCCATGTATCATATAGTGGGGGTTTAAAACCCCCGCAATCTTGTTTTGTTTTTTCAGGCAAATGCAAACGAGTGGGGAAGATGATGACTTGTCTCCATGTGATAGGGTTATTCAGACTTTAGCGCGTTTTTTGAGTTAACATCATTAGCATGTTTTGTTTTATATATTATTTATTGTCCATTAATATTACAAAGAAAGCAAATGGCACAGTTGGTTAGTGCGTTGTCACATAACCACTGGGACCTGGGTTCGATTCCCAGGTCCCCTCACTTCCTTAATATATTTTGTTTCCCTGTGATTCTATGCAGCTTGCCTCCTGGAGTCTATCATGCAGCCTTGTATCCAAGCGTGCCACACGTCCCATGGCCTCAGTCCAATGGTCCAGATCTAAGGCCTATGGAATGATTCAGTCAACGAATCCACACGTGATTGCCAGAAGTCAACAAGGCCAGGAATCAAATGGGCCTAATTGCTGGCCATATACCTCCAAACTGGGGTCAACACCCCCAAGGGTTTGCAATTCTTTTCTTTTTTTTCTTCTATTTTTCCATTATTTGTGTTAATTCAATTATTTCCTTTTAATTCTTTAAATTAATATATTTTCATAAAATATAAAAATAATAAAAAAATCAGAAAGTCACAAAATAAAATATATTTTATTTAAATGTTATTTTTGTAAATAAATGTTATCAATTAAATTTTTTTTTTATTCTAGGATTAATTTTAATATTTTCTTAATAAACTAAATTTTTTTTGTAGAATTAGGTTTTAATCACTTTTATCTTTTTCTTTTCTTTTATCATTATTAATAATTAATTATTTATTTCTGTAAATAAAATTGTATTAATTAATTAGGTTAATTTTAGATTCAATTTTAACATATTTTTCTTAATAAATTAAAAATAGTTAGAATTAGGTTTAAATTCCATTAATTCTTATTAAAAGTCCATAAATACAAAAAACTCAAAAAAAATATTTTCCTTTTATTTTAACTTAATTAATTTGTTAATCGTAATTTAATTTCCTAAAAAAGGGTCCAACGCCCTCACATTCGATCGTAATTCCAATTCGCGCGCTTATTTTATTTCCTCTTTTTATGTAATTCTCCCAAAGCCATGTAAATCAGACATTTATCTTTTCCGCATTCTTTATTTTATTTCAAATCGGGTCTTGGATTAAATTTGGCGATGTGGACCCGCGCCTTTGTAATAGCGTAGGACCTTTATATTTCTCGCAACTTTTAAACTGTTAATTAAACTGCATGAAAGAATGAATGTCAAAAATAAAAGCAACGCGTAGATCACCAATACATGACAAGACAAAAATATCTGAAAACGACACACAAATCACACACCACCCCTAGGGTACGCCTCACTGTTACCTTGCCCCTCGAAAGGTGATCGTCGAGTAGAGGATGTTTTAGTAAGTCCTCATGATCCAGGAACCTGGCATGAGGGTAGCTTCTAAGGTGTCTTCCTATTGCTCCGGTGATCACCATGTCCCGAACCCTCGAATTGACCCGAACACCTCCAACGGTGGTGCTACCTACCTCTCAATGGTGGGATGGCACTACTTTAAGGACATCTACACAGACGAATTCCTTAGGGTAGGTAGACAACTCCAGATACTTGCTCTAATTTCAAAACAAATCAAAATACTTTTCACACCGACACCTTTTCAAAAAAGCTTTCGAAAGCAATTTTTCAAACACTCTTGAGGACCGATACAAGAGTCGAACTGGAATTTTCAAAGAAACTTTTTAAAACCCACAGTTGAAAAGCAAACAAACCATTTTTGAAAACACAATGAGCAAGTATCTAAGAGCCCATGGATAACCATGGATAGAAAGGATGCTAATACCTTCCCTTTCTATAATCTACCTCCCGAACCGAGAACTAATCTCAATAAGGAATTTTTCTGTGCTTTTGTCCTTTCCCTTTGGAGAAAATAAAAGACGGTGGCGACTCTTGCTTCCGCGACATTTCGCGAACCAGCGTTAAACAGTCAGTTCCAGATCCACCGATCACAGAACTGGCGACTCTGCTGGGGACTATCATATAAAGTGAGGTGTACCTGAGGACTAAGATCACTTGTGTTTTCAATTGTCTGAATTGCTTGATTTATTATTGTGGGTACTGTCTTGGGAGTTCTATAGATCCTAACCCGGATCTGGGGATACCTTCTTAGAAAGTAGCAACAAGGCTGTGAGGGAACTGTGCGGGGTATACCGACATGGTTGAAGCAGTCTGCTACGTTGATGTGGCACTTTGGTGTGTACCGGTAACCCTTGAGTTCAGTCAAGGAGAGTACGGGGCCTCCGCGTGGTGTCGTGAAGCATCAACAGACCTTAGGAACCTTAATTGAACTATCTTGGCCTCTTTAGGGTAGTGAGATAACTGACTTTGGTGCAGTCCGAGGTTGGTTGATACTCGATACTACACTCAATTGAGGGTTGCTTTCCTGGAATATTTCGGTCGCCAGTTCAGTGGCTAAATTAAAACGATGAACAATGAAAGCAATCCCGTGATGTTGAGACCCTTAGAACCCGGTTACTTCTGATAGGACAGGTTGAGCCCACCAACTTCAAAAGGGTAATACCCAGACCCCATGCTGGCCTAAACTCTAAGGGCTTGTCTTGTGTGACTTGTGTGCCTTACATGTTTGCCTTTGTAAATATTTGTGGTGTGTTTAATCATAGCATCATGACATCATCCAGCATCATATGCATTGACTAACCATTTCAGGGGTTCGAATTTTCATCTTTGTTCTTGTTTTGTAGGACATGGAAACTGTTCGCAGAAAGACAATTCAAATCAGCCTTGTAAGGATCCCTCCTCACCAACGTTCTTCAACCCTAAGGGCATCACTCTGTAACAGAATGTTCCCCAGGGTGTGATAAACGTTATTTTTTCCATGTCCTCAGGAGCCATTCTGATTTGATTATATCCGGAAAATCCGTCCATGAACAAGAATACTTTGAATTTTGTTGTACTGTCAACCAACATATCAATATGTGGTAATGGAAAGTCATCTTTTGGACTAGATTTGTTTAAATCTCTATAATTAACGCACATGAAAACTTTTCCATCTTTCTTCGGTGCTGGGACAATATTAGCAATACACTGAGGGTATATTGATGTCACAAGAAAACCGACATTAATCTACTTTAAAACTTCTTCTTTAATTTTCACTGCCACATCAGGGCGAGTTCTTCTCAACTTCTGCTTGATTGGTGGGCATTCTAGCTTTAGCGGTAAATGATGTTCTACAATATCAGTATCCAAACCCGGTATGTCATGGTAACACTGTTGTACCCCAAAATTTCCCCTCTCTTTTCTCAAGATATTTTCTCATAAGGATTTTCAAAAGTCCAAGTTTACACAAGTACAATTGGATTTTTGGCTTTCAAGCATCAAATCAAAGAAAAGTAAGCTTCAATTGGGCATCTGAAATCCTTCAAGCGAGCTTTTGTTTCAAATTCTTCGATTGGGCATTTGGCCTCCTTCAATGCAAGCTTGGCTCACCAGTCTTCGATTGGGCATTTGGTCTCCTTCGATGCAGGCTTGATTCACAAGCTTCGATTGGGTGCTGGCCCCCCTTTGATCAAGTTCAATTCACAAAGTTTCGACTGAGCATTGGCTGCTTCAGGCTGGCCTTTGATTCATAAGGCAAAAAACCCCTACAAGTTTGCTTCGATTCACCAGCAGTGGCCTCCTGTATGTTTATTTTGATTCACAAAATAGTGGCCTCCTGCATGCAAGCTTCATTTAGGAAAAGGATTCTTCATGCTTGCCTTTGATGCTTGCCTTTGATCCATAAGGCAAAGGCCTTTTCATGCTTGCCTTCGATCCACAAGGAAAATGCCCCTTCAAGTTGCCTTCGATTCACTAGACAAATACTTCCTACATGTCTGCCTTCGAATCACAAAGCAAGAGCTTCTTTCATGTATGCTTCGACCTACAAGGAAATGACTTCCTCCGTGCGTGCCTTCAGCACATAAGGCAAAGGCATCTTCACGTTTGCCTTAGATCCACAAGGAAAAATCCCCTTTCATACGTGCTTCAATTCATTAAGAAGTTGGTTTCCCTCATGCTAGCTTTGACTCCACCTCTAAACTCTTCAACACACAGTTTTCCACACTTTCACACACAAGATGGTCCCTTCGAAGAAACATTCCAAAGGTCCATTCGAAGAAACATTCCAAAGGTCCATTCAAAGGACACATAAATGGTGCCTTCGAAGGACCTACAATTGGCCCATTTAAAGGGCCCATTATTATGGGAAACCAGTTTGTTTTATGATGAGTCTTGGTCCAAGATGTTTGCTGGGCAAAGTCTAACATGCTGCCAAACCCAAGGCTACTGCGCAATTGCATTCGAAGGAAGTGACAAAATAAGCTTCGACTGGCCAGAGTGAAATGTTCGATTGGGCTAGTTGGGTATTTTCAGAGCCATCGAAAGGAGCAGTTCAAAGACAATCAAGAACCAGGCGTGGGGGAATTCGAAAGAGTCAGGGGGTGAAACATGTCCAAGTTCACTCAAGATTTCAAAATGGAAAGAACTATCCAAATATGGTAAACTTTCAATATGTTAGATTTTTGTCTCATGGCCTTGAAAGTCTTTGTCTCTTGCCATACTTGCTCTTCTCCTAACTCTATAAATACAAGCCCAAGGACACATTTCCAAGGGACACAAAAAGAGAAAAACGAAAACATTCTGCCACAGAAATATTCTTGCAGAGACGCAAACACGCTGCCAGCAGGAGAAGACAAACTGCATCATACAGAATACCAATCGAAGCTGCAGACACATTGCCAAACGAAGGAATTTTTACCACACACACACGTTGCCCCATAAGAGCTCCACAAAACTTCCAAAGTTCCAACAAGGTTGTCAGAATCGAAGCACCCCACTGGTAACAAACCTTCGATCTTCATTTCATTTCATATGTAATTTAATCTTTATTGTATATTCATGCTGCATAACATTTATGATGGTTAGTGTGTTACATGTAAAGTCCAAAGTAACATGATACCTTTACTGAGGCATGAGAAATGGATTCCTTCGAATCTTAAATTCAGCTCAAATGGTGGAGAAGGAGGTGTTCCATCAAAAGGACATGGGTTTGATACCCAGGCCTTACAATTTTGTTTTCTCTAACATTTTATGCAGATTCAATGCTTCCTGGCTACACACGCTCACTATACACCATCAAGTACAGGCCATCAAATGCACATCTGATCCGGATCCAACACCCTGAGCCCACAACCTTACCATAGGTGCTCCTGAGGACCTCAACACCAGATCCAACGCCAGCCTGGGCCATCTCCTGATTTGGGCCTAACAAAACCCAATTCACACCCCCTTAACTCTTCTTGCATCCCGAGCTCATTTTTATTTATTTATTTATTTCATTTACTATTTTGATCCTTTTTTTTATTTATTAAATCAGTAAATCAAACATAAAAATAACAAAAATAGATTTTAGGATTTTCTTAATTAAACTTAACTTTTGTAAATTAATTCATTTTGACTTTTCTTATTTTAAAATCAATTAGAATTAAGACTAATTAGCTTCAATTCTTTTCATAAATAAAAATACCAAAATGCTAGATTTATTTTAGATTTAATTTTAGTTAATAATTTTACTTTCTGTCTCATTTTTTAATTAATTAGATTTAATGTAATTTAACATTTTTCCATAAAACAAAGAAAGAAAAAAACAAAACAAAAAGATTTTTATACCTCAGGATTTGTTAGATGTTATTTTTCATTTCGCGCGTGTTTACGTTCATATTATTGTATCTGTCTACTGGATGTAATAGAATTAATTAGGACTTTTACTATTTTATTTATCCCCCCCCCCCCAAATTTTGGACTATGTAATTAATCCCCCTCTCCGAAACTTTGTAATAGCGTAGATTTAAATTCTGCATTTTAATATCCTATACATATTAACTGTTAAATGTATGGTAGTATAATTGTATGGCAAGAAATTAAAAACAACATTAGCAAATCTAACATCAAAGACAAAAATAACTGAAAACAAACACACTTGCACATGCACACCTCTAGGATACTCCCACTTTGGTTGCCTTCGGAAAATAGTCACAACTCTTGAAACATGAGAGATTTTAGTGGCTACCCTCCGGTTTAAAAGATCACAAGTCCCTCGATGACCCTCTCGATGTTGCCTCAATAAAGTGATCTTAAAACCCTAGGGTAGTTACTAAGATTCCTCGCCTAATTGCCTTTGTGACTATAAAACGTCCATTCGAATGTCCCTCAAACATCCAACGATAGGGCTACCTACTCACTAATAGTAGGATAGCACTGTCTAAAGGAAAGGAGGAAAAGAACAAACCTTTCGAGTATAAATAGATAGTTCTTAGATGCTATGCTCAAAAAACAAACTTTTTACACCTACACAAAAACATATAAAAAACATTTACAAAAACACTTTATCAACACTCTTGAGGACTGATTCAAGAGTTATCATAAAGCGAATCACCATACTAAGGCACTTTCAAAAATACTTTTCAAAATACACAAAAAGCACAAGGTAATTCAAATGAGCTAAGCATCTAAGAGCCCGTAGAAAACTACGGATGGAAAGGATGCTAACACCTTCCCTTTCCATAATCTACCCCCTTTACTCAGAAAAATCTCGAAAGGTCATTTTCTGTTCTTTTCACCCTTTCCTTTGTTGGATAAAAGAAAAGTCGACGGCGACTCTTGCTTACCGCAAAATTTGCAAACACAAACATAAAACCAATATAATAGTCGATTCTGCCACCATATCACAGAACTGGCGACTCAGCTGGGGAAAATAAAAAAAGAGTGGGGCTACCTTAGAGCTTAGGTCATATTTAATTTTCTTTCCTTGTATGCTTTGGTTGCTTTATCTTTAAGGGTTTTTGCTTGGGTTTACTTGTAAAGATCCTACACCCGAATCTGGGGCACCTTTTAGGTAAGCAGCAATAGATCGTGGAAACTATACATCATAAACCGATATGGTTGAAACGATAGCTGTGTTAGTGTGACACATTTGTTGGTACCGGTATCCCTTGTGTTAAATCCAGGAGAATACGGGGCCGCTGTGTGGTGTCATAAAGCACTAACGGACCTTAGAACCTTAGTTGAACAAACTTGGCCATTAGAAAGTAGTGAGATAGCCGGCCTAAGTATAAAGCTGAGTATTGGTTGATACTCGATGCTACACTCATTGAGATCAGACTTTCGGGCTATTTCGGCCGCGAGAAAAGATCGCTTAAGTTGAAACAATGCCTTATAAAGAAAGATCAGTCATATTGAGACTCCTTAGAACCCGATTACTTTTCTAGGACAGGTTGAACCAACTAAACTTCAAGAGGGTATTTTCCTATAAACCCCATGCAAGCCTAAACCTAAGGTCTTGTGTGTATGCTTGTGTGTGATTAATTGTTCAAACATAACATCATACATCATAACATCCATATTCATTTCATTAACCATTTCAAGGATTAGGGGAATTTATCTTTGTTCTATTTTGTAGATCATGGCTTCTGTTCGTAGAAACACCATTCAAATCAGCTTTGTGAGAATACCTCTCCAACTCAAAGAGCTAGTATCAAGGGTCCCTGAGACTTCCTCATTCACCAAGAAATATGGTCGACTTCTCAACCTGGTTACCTCAAGCTTTGATGAGAAGATGATGGGTCTACTCTTTCAGTTCTTTGACCCCAAACACCATTGCTTCACATTTCCCGATTATCAGTTGGTACCCACTATGAAAGAGATTTCTCAAATATTGGGTGTACCCATTCTGGATCAGATGCCTTTCAACAGTTTAGAGGAGGTTCCAAAGCCAGAGGTCATTGCAGCAGCCTTGCATCTGAAACAGTCCAACATTATATCCAACTAGGAAATAAGAAGCGGAGTTAAGGGTTTCCTAGTCAAGTTCCTACTAGAAAAGGCTCAAGTATTTTGAGATGATTTGGATTTCCAAGCTTTCGAAGAAGTCCTAGCTCTTCTAATCTATGAGTTAGTATTGTTCCCTAATATAAACTTACTCATAGATGTGAATGCTGTCAAGGTTTTTTTCTCCCGTAACCATGTGCCTACTTTGCTCGGGGATATCTTGCATTCCCTTCACACTCGTACCATGAAGAGAAGAGGGGTTCTTATGTGTTGCATTCCATTGTTGTCTAGGTGGTTTATTTCACACCTTCCTCAATCAGTATTGAAGAATGAACAAGGTTTGGGTTGGTCGCGAAGGATAATGTCACTTTCTCACTCAGATGTTCTTTGGTACTCCCGATCCATGGGAGATATTTCTATCATTGACTGCAGTGGGGAATTCCCTAATGTTCCATTCGTCGGCATTAGGGGAGGTATCACTTATAATCCTTCCCTGTCTCTACGACAGTTTGGTTATGCTCGAAGGGATGGTTCCCATGATATGCTTATCCAAGGCATTATGTTCAACTACGAAGATGATGTTCAAGGGTATCATCAAAGGTTCATACGAGCTTCGGGCTTGGTAAATAAGGTGGATAGTAAGGCTTTGTGGCATAAGAATTCCATACCTATGGAGTCTTATCTTAGATGAGTACGAGCTCACACCCAAAATCTTATGATGCCATATACAACCATCTTACCAGTGATTGTGGAACCTGTCACCGAAGAAGATGTTCCTTATATAGTTCTCCATCCTGACATGCCCACTAATCTTGAAGAGCTGCAAAGGTCTTGGATTCAGCTAAAGGAAGAACAGGGTACCTTTAGAAGTTAATTCTACACCACTGAGAAAAAAGTGTTAGAGCTCACGAAGCAACTTCACAAAGAGGAGAGTCTTAATGTCTACCTCGACATGAAGAGGAAACACCCATGTGAGATTTGATTCTTAGATTTTAAGAGTTTTTAACTTTCAATTGTAAGCCTAAAAGGTAATTGTAATTTGAATCTTATTAATAAAATCTTTGTTTCATTTTGGCTCGCAAATTTAAATTCCCCGAAGTCCTTGAAAACATTGAATAAACATTAACATGCATATCATTACATAAGCAGGTATTTTGAGACAGGTTTCTTATTCTTTTCGCTGTTTATTTCAACAAAAGAAATGGCTCTTAAACAAACAGTAAAAGATCTTCAAGCTCAAAATGCTCAGTTCCAACAAATGTTTCTGGATCTGGCTAAGGGGAAAGAAGATCTGAAAGCTCTTATCATCAAGGAGAAGACCAAGAAGGCAAAGAAACCAGCTGGTGTCTTGAATTTGGGAAGAAGGTTCATAGGACTGGCTAAGCACGACAATGTCTCCTGTCCTAAGCTGCATTTAAGGTAATATTTCAGGAAGATTCAACCCCACACTACTGATGGGAATCTGTGGGTACATTTCTTCTAGGAAAGTTTGTTAGGGACGCAGTTATAATGGTTCTATCAGCTGGAGGGAACCAATATCCGCAATTGGGAAGATCTGGATGCTGCTTTCTTCAAGCAGTACCAATATAATGTTGACCTCGCTCCAACCCGCACACAATTGCAAAGTATGTCTATGGGTTTCGGCGAGGGTTTCAAAGATTATGCCCAAAAATGGAGAGACCTTGCGGGAAGAGTCAAACCTCCTTTGTCTGATAGAGAGCTGGTGGACATGTTCTTGGGCATGTTATATGGTCTATTCTTCAACCATCTGAATGGAAGCTCTTCAGCTCGGTTTACTGAGCTGATATTGATTGGTGAGCGAGTATAGGCCGGTATTAAGAATGGTAAGATCCAGAGAGATGCATCCTCTCATACAATAAAGAAACCATTCTCTGGGAAGAAGGAGGCCAGCGCTGCTTATAGCCAGAAAAATCATTGCAAAACTGAACGTCGTCCGATGGTAGGGGCTGTTATGATCTCTAATCCTGCATCAAACTAACAACGAAACAATCAGCACATATCGGATGCGCCTAGAAGATAGTTCACCCGGATTAACATGACCTTATCCCAGGTTTTTCCACATTTTTTGAAGTCCAATCTGGTGACTCTAAAGGAAGATCCCAAGAATCCTAATACTACATCTACCCACTACAACCCAAATTCCCGATGTGCCTACCACTTTGAAAGTCTGGGGCATGATACAAATGATTGTTGGGCTCTGAAAAATAAGGTGCAAGATGTCATTGAGGCAAAGGAGATTGAGTTTGATCCTCCTAAGACCCCCAACATCATAACTGCGCCAATGCCCAAGCATGAACCGATAATCAGTGCTATTTATGTTGTTTCCACTACAGAGGATGCAGACAGTGACTACGACATGGACAAGTGGATCTTCCCAACCATCAACAGTGGATTCAACAATTGGGAGGCCAAGGATTTTATTCCTATTACTTAAGAGTAATTGTCTTTTGTTTTTTTTGGGATATGTAATATTTGAACAATTGAAACTTTAAAGCCTTGTGTCTTATCCGAGGCACAATGGTCTATTTTATGAGGGTATTACTTCATTTTCATATGTCATTAATAAATCATTAGACGTTTTGCATACAATTTTTACGCTCTCTGTTTTTCTTTTCTACCTTTTACTTTATCAAAATAGCTATGCTCTCTTACACACACCCACATATCAACTTGTAGATCCACATCCACTCTAGTTCCCATTGATAACGAATCTGCTATTGCCAATCATGACTTTGAAAATACGATATACCAAGTCGAGGACGAAGGTGAGGAAGAATGTGAAGTACCAGGAGAACTTTCCAGACTATTACAATAGGAGGAAATGGAAATACATCCTCATGAAGAGCCGATTGAGACAGTAAACTTGGGTACTGAAAAGGATAATAAGGAAGTCAAGATATGCGACGATCTGGAGCATAGTGTCAAAGAGCAGTTAATACATATGTTACATGACTATGTTGAGGTTGTTTCCTGGTCATACGAAGACATGCCAGGACTTAACACTAATATTATGGTTCACCGCTTGCCGACTGTGATACGGTGGGAAGAGAACTGACTGTTTTTTGGAATGCTGGTTCGCGTTTTGTGTTTGTTTTCGCAAAATGTCGTGGTGAGAAAGAGTCGCCACCGTCTTTTATTTTATCCAACAAGGAAAGGAAAAAAGCACAGAAAAATTCCTTTTTCGAGATGTTTCTCGGGTTCGGGAGGTAGATTATAAAAGGGAAGGTGTTAGCACCCTTTCTATCCGTGGTTATCCACGGGCTCTTAGGTACTTGCTCAATGTGTTTTCAAAATTTTGCTTTTCTTTGTGTTTGTGGGTTCGAAAGAAGTTTTTGTTTGAAAAGGAGTGTAAGTGCGAAAAGTTTTGTTTGGTTTTAGAAAGAGCAAGTACTTAAGAACCATATACCTACTCAAAAAAGGAATTAATCTGTGCTAATATCCTTTAGACAATGCTATCCCACTATGAATGAGTAGGTAGCACCGTCGTTGGAGTTTTCGGGTCAATTCGATTAAGGGACGTGTGGTCACTAAAGCAATGTTAGGACGCCTTAGCGGTAACCCTAATGTCTTAGATCATTTTATCCGAGGCAACCGTTTCGAGGCAACTATGATCTTTGGACAAGAGGACGACCTCTAAAACTTCCTATACTCAATGACCACGTTCGAAGGCAACCAAGTGAGGTGTACCCTAAGAGTGCGCATGTGCGAGTGTGTTATTTCGGTTAACTTTATCTTTGTACATGTCAATGGTTAGCTATGTTGATTTTAAGTTCATACATTTGATCTTGTCATGCATTCCCTATTACCAAACATCTAAGAGTTAATATTGTGCGAAATTTAAATTGCGGAAATTAAATCTAAGCTATTACAAGGCGTCGGGTATTTACATCGCCAAAAACAAACCCTTTAATTTAAATTGCGGAAAGTAAAATAAAGCGATAAATAATTAAAGTCCTAATTAAAAGCTATTACATACCGGAAGCAATTACAATATTGGAATCAAATGTATTGCGTGCAAAAAATTAAATCGGCGCATTTTTAGGGTTTTGACCCTTTTTTAAGAGAAAGCATGTTTTTTTTGTTATTTTTTAAATTAAATGGAAAGAAATTAAATTAGGTCAAAATTAATTAGTTAATTAATAAAAATATTTTTAGGTTTTTTAATATTTAAGGAAATAAAATAAAATGGATTAATGTTAATAAAAACCTAATATTCTAAATTGATTTTAATTACTGAAAAAAATATTAAAAGTTAAACCTATTTAAAACTAAGTTAATTAATTAATATTTATTTACAAAAATAAAAGTGATGAATTTAATTTTAATAAATAAAAATAATATTTTTTGTGTTTTATGAGGAAAATTAAATATTTGGTTAATGGTAATAAAAATAAATAATAAAACAAATAAATAAAGATAAGAAAAAGGAAAAAAAGAATAAACCAAGGGGGGTGTTTGGCCCAATAGGAGGTAAATCTGGAAATTGTTTGACCCATTTGCAGCAAGCCTCAATGACTTTTCTGGATCCCACGTGACACGTTGACTGGGCACCATGGTGGGTCTGCAATCTTGGCCATTGGAATTGGCCTGGAGGCCATCTGGCAAGTGATCCAGTGATGATGCATGGTGTACCATAATGACTGAAGCGTGCTGGATCTGCTGAAGAAAAATAATAGGCAATATGGGGGACCTGGGATTCGAACCCAGGTCCCAATGGATTTTGTACAAGCGCGCTTACCATCTCAACCACTGCATTTTATTGTTAGTGGAATACACAATAATCAATATGTTGGAAACAAGTCATATGCCTGAATTAAAAAAAATAAAAAGCGCGTAATTTGAATTGGCCAATGGGGAGAAGACACCTAGTCGTCTTCTTCGTTGA
Source organism: Vicia faba (assembly GCA_948472305.1). Taxonomy (NCBI): domain Eukaryota; kingdom Viridiplantae; phylum Streptophyta; class Magnoliopsida; order Fabales; family Fabaceae; genus Vicia; species Vicia faba. Next base: position 701,702,296 of record OX451739.1, on the reverse strand, counting down.
AAAGCCTGGATATTTACCTGCAGATTTTATCCGCAGCTAAATCCATGGCTCACTCCTAAAACAAATTCCAGGCCATATAAATACAAACTAAGACCATCACCATGTTCGTCTCTCCTTCTTGAGCACGTCTATACCTATTATTAGTCCTAATTTTACCTGCAAAGCAAACGCCTAAAAACAAGAAACGGAAACCCTAGGTTCGGGTATTACATTACATGCCATAAAAACGAAATTAAATATTGCAGAACGCTTAGAAATTGAATGATAAGCATGATTGTACAAAAATTTGCTCAAAGGATGCAGGAGTATGGAATCACGATTTCATGTACAGGGTCATTTCATGGACACTTACAGCGCGATTCAGGTGACGAGAGGGCTTGGTTTTGATTCCTATCGCTCCAGTGGATGGCAAACAAGAGGCCTATGTTGAGTTTTGGCCTTAAAAACGCCTCCAATATGGATTTCAGTTTCAAGTTTTCAAGCTTTTTTCAAGTTTTTGTTTCTCTGATTTTGCAGCCTTCAGGTCGTGTATTGTGTGTCTCTAGCTTGTGTGAGTATATTAGAAGCAATTAGGTTAAAAATTGGGCCTTGAATCCTTGTGAATTGATGACTTTGGATATGATATGATTCCTCCATTAAAGGCCTCCAATTTCTTTCCAAATCCAAGATTTTGTGCATGATATGGCTTGGCACAAATTTGATTGTGTTCATGATGTCAATTAAGACCTGTAATGATCAAAAAGATATCAAGTTATTAAGATTTGGATTTTATTTGGATTTAAATTGATTTAAAATGAATTAAATTAATAAAAATCAAATAAAATAGAAAAATTAATAATTGGCCATAAAACTGAAGATAGGACACGTGTGTGGTGTGACAAGATCAAATCAAGTGGAAAAAAGTGGGCCCTTTTGTCAAAAATTGGAGTTTTGGGGATAGTTGACTTTTGGCAATTTTGAAAAAATGCCCAACTTCAACAATGCATAACTTCTTCCTTTTTGAACTTTTGGAGGTGTTCTTGGACTTTTTAGAAACCTTGAGATGTCCTATAACCAACCATTTTGGTATCATCTCATTTTGATGTTCCATTCTCAAGTTATAATCTTTGGAAAAAAAGGTGTTTTTGTTACTTTCAAAAATGACCTATAATGTCCAAATTTGTAACTTTTTGTGAGTACATTTCTTGATCTTGGGGTGTGAATATGGATTGTAGGAAATTTCATCCTCTTCAAAATTATCTTTGGATGGGTCATTTCTCATAAATTATGAGAAAGTTATGCTTGGTCAAAGTTGAGTTGACTTTTCCTACAAAACCCTAATTTAACAACTTTTGAATCTTGATGAATCTTGAGCAATCCTTGATGAATCATGATAAACCCTTGATAAAATGATGAATTATCCTTCAAAATGATAATGTCGACAAAAAATCTTGAGGTTTGACTATTTGTAGGTCATAGTTGACTTTTGCCCTAACAAAGTCGATTTTTGGGCCTCTTGAGCAATTGACTGACCAAACTTCCTCTGCAAGGCTTGAAATTTGACATGGATGAACTTAAGAACATATTAGGACATTGGGAAGCACTTGAGGTCATTTTTATGTAAGGACCTTGATGCAACAAAAAACCCTAATTATGAATTGACTGCCTTAGGAGATGATTTGACTGTCCAACTCTTGAGCAATCTAGAGCAACTTGGAGATTCTTCTTGCCATGTCTTGGGAAATATGGGAGGGAAAATTTTGGGGTACAACAGTTGCCCCTGTTCAATCTTCTTAAACCTGAGGATATAGATTGGCTTTCGGGCCTTTCGTGATCCGAAGGTGGAAGATGATTGAACACTAGAGTGCCCAGAAATTTGCACTCGCATGAAGTGGTATCAGCATTGTGATGTCGGGAATGGGCTTACATATGCCATTTGGAGATTTTTGGTAGGTGGTTTTGTCTTCTTTGACGGGATTGGCATCATAAAAATCTTTAGGAACCGATTTAACTGGACCCGAGGGGTTTTGTCTTCTTTGACGGGTTGTCTATATTGACGGGTTGTCTCTATTGACGAGTTGTCTCTATTGACGGGTTGTCTCCATTGACGGGTGAAAACATCAAGATCTAGGAACTGACTAGTATTAAACGTAGTATACCGTTGAGATTATAGCACTTTTCCACACTTTGACGTAGGGAAACATCTTCATCAAGCTCTAGGAACTGTCTAGTCTTCAACGTAGTATACCGTTGAGATTGTAGAACTCGTCCACACTTTGATGGAGGAAAACATCAAGATCTAGGAACTGACTAGTATTCAATGTAGTATACCGTTGAGGTTATAGCACTCATCCACACTTTGACGTAGGGAAACATCTTCATCAAGATCTAGGAACTGTCTGGTCTTCAACGTAGTATACCGTTGAGATTGTAGAACTTGTCCACACTTTGACGGAGGAAAACATCAAGATCTAGGAACTGACTAGTATTCAACATAGTATACCGTTGAGGTTATAGCACTCATCCACACTTTGACGTAGGGAAACATCTTCATCAAGATCTAGGAACTGTCTGGTCTTCAACGTAGTATACCGTTGAGATTGTAGAACTCGTCCACACTTTGACGGAGGAAAACATCAAGATCTAGGAACTGACTAGTATTCAACGTAGTATACCATTGAGGTTATAGCACTCGTCCACACTTTGACGTAGGGAAACATCTTCATCAAGATCTAGGAACTGTCTGGTCTTCAACATAGTATACCGTTGAGATTGTAGAACTCGTCCACACTTTGACGGAGGAAAACATAAAGATCTAGGAACTGACTAGTATTCAACGTAGTATACCATTGAGGTTATAGCACTCGTCCACACTTTGACGGAGGAAAACATCAAGATCTAGGAACTGACTAGTATTCAACGTAGTATACCATTGAGGTTATAGCACTCGTCCACACTTTGACGTAGGGAAACATATTCATCAAGATCTAGGAATTGTTTGGTCTTCAACGTAGTATACCGTTGAAACTACATAACTCATCCATACTATGACGGAGGAAAACATCAAGATCTAGGAACTGACTAGTATTCAACGTAGTATATCGTTGAGGTTATAACACTCTTCCACACTTTGACGTAGGGAAACTGTCGAGATTGAGAACCTTATCTGAAATTCAACCGAGGATAATTCAATTGAGATTTAAGAACCGGTCAGGTCTTCGACGTAACTGAGAACTTTAACTGTATCTCTCTTGAAAGGTAAAGGTCAGTCATATGCAATGCATGATATGGATCAGGCAATGATGTTCTCAAAATAAATGAGATTGTATTCGTATGATACGTATATGCATGTATCATGATGTATGGGAATATAATGTTTTAGCTGGGGAAAATAAATTCCGGAGCTGTGGAGAATAGAGTTGAGTTCTTCGTTTCCGATGGGGATGATGGACGAAGATGATTTGTATGAATAAAACTGCAGGAGAAAAGAACTCCATTGGGGAATTACTCTATGGGGGAGAGATGTCTTGCTGAGGATTTTAACGATAAACTCCACTGGGGATTCCTCTAATAAACTCCGCTGGGGATGGATTACCGTCACTGGTGATATTGAATCTGTTGAGGATTGAACTCCTGTTTGGGGAAAGAAAGAACTTCACCGGGGGATGATATTTCGGTTGCAACTTGCTAGGGATAACCCCGTTAGAATCTTGTGGGGATAAATCTCTGAGTTCTGCTGAGAATGATCCTTTGAACTTGGCTGGGGAGATTGATTTTGTACTCCGCTGGGGATAAACTTCTAGAGTCTACTAGGGATGATGTCTCAACTCTGTTGGGGAAGATTTTTTAGACTGCGCTGGGGAAATGGCTCCACTGGGGGTATCTTGTATTCTGCTGGGGAACATTCTTATATTCCGTTGAGGAATATTAAGACTGGAGAGGATACTCTTATGCTTGCTGGGGAATATCTTTATACTCTGCTGAGGAATATTAAGACCTTCTGGGGATACCAAACCTTTTTAGCGCTGATGGTGGATGAACTCTGCTTGGGGAGAGTATTGCTGATTTGTTCATAGTTGCAAGTCCCAGCTGGGAGAGCTACTATTACTGTCTTATTCTGCGGGGAGTGAAGGTATCTTAGCCATATTCTTCGACTGAATCTACCTTTATACCTGGTGGACAGAGCAACCAGACAGTTCAGACAATTCTTATTGCCCCTGCTTCTGATATTACCCGTAATTCATCTTTTGTTTCACATGTAAATATTTATGAGTAGTAATTAATGTCAAATGCATATACCAAAAAATGAACATTGGACGTTCTTTGCAAAATAAAACAGATAAAGGAAAAACAGTTTTTTTTTGAAATTTCTTTGGAAATGAATTTGTATTGATTTGAAGTTTGGCCTGTAAATAGGCGCTTTTGTACAAGAGGTTGACGTCCTAGTAAGAGAACACCGCCGAACAAATAGAAATTTACACAATTTGTTAAAAGAAAACAAAACAGCTATGTGAATGATCCCACTAGGTTCCAACTCTGCTATTGCCTTTATGTTCTCGAGCATCTCATCACTTTGCTGTTGGTTGAAGGTAGATCAGATTGATTGGTGCCGTTCGAGCTTGATAGTCGATACCGAAGTCTGGATGCAAGGTGATCCAATGAGACATAGTGTTATGCTTATCCCTAACTTTTACCTGGACCGCCCTTTCGGGTTTTCAGTCCACCGGGATACCCTTTTTTGCCCAAGCCGCCTTTTCAGGTTTTCGACTTGCCGAGTGTACAGATTTTTTTTCATTTTCATCCCTTATTTTTCCCGAACCCTTTTGGTTTGCCGGGAAGCCCTTATTTTTGCCTAGGCCAGTCAACCTAGCGGGTCCTTGATCATGCGTAGTATCTTTTTACTATGTCTGCATTGACGGGGTGAGGAAGGTCGTCACCATCCATGGTGGTTAGAATCATAGCTTCTCCTGAGAAAATGTTCTTAACCACAAATGGCCCTTCGTAGGTAGGGGTCCATTTGCCCCTGGGATCACCTTGAGGTAGAATAATGCACTTGATTACCAGGTCCCCAACTTGATACTCTTATCGTCTAACTTTCTTGTTCAATGCCTTGATCATCCGTTTTTGGTACGTCTGACCATGACAAATAGCAGTAAGTCTCTTTTCGTCGATTAGGTTTAGTTGATCAAGCCGGGTCTGAATCCAGTCATCTTCACTCAAAACTGCATCCTTCATGATCTGAAGAGAGGGTATCTGAACTTCAATAGGCAAGACTGCCTCCATGACATAAACCAAGGAATAGGGTGTTTCCCCTGTTGACGTCCGTGCTGAGGTACGGTACCCAAGAAGAGCAAATGGTAACATCTCGTGCCAGTCTTTGTATGTTACTGTCATCTTCTGCACAATCTTCTTGATGTTCTTATTAGCCGCTTCGACAGCTCCATTCATCTTCGGCCGGTAGGGAGAAGAGTTGTGATGTTGTATCTTGAATTGTTCGCAGAGCTCAGTGATCATCTTGTTGTTAAGATTGGTACCATTGTTCGTAATGATCCTATCTGGTACACCGTATCGACATATCAGATTGTGCCGAATAAACCGTGCCCCGATGTTCTTGGTTACAGTAGCAAAGGAAGCTGCTTCAACCCACTTTGTGAAGTAATCAATAGCTACAAGGATGAAACGATGCCCATTGGATTCTGTAGGTCTGATCTCGCCGATCATATCAATGCCCCACATTGCAAAAGTCCAAGGTGCCGTCAAGACGTTCAGAGGAACGGGAGGTATGTGCACCTTATCAGCATAGACTTGGCACTTGTGACATGTCCGAGAATGCTGATAACGGCCAGCTTCCATTGTGCACCAATAATATCCCGCCCGTAGGATTTTCTTTGCCATGGTATGTCCACTGGAATGGGTTCCAAAGGTACCTTCATGTAACTCTGCCACGATCCTTTCTGCTTCATTCTTATCCATACAACGCAGTAAGGTTGAATCATTATTACGCTTGTAAAGGATGCCATTACTGATGAAGAAATTTGCTGCAAACCTCCTCAGAAACTTCTTGTCATTAACAGATGCACCCTCGGGATACTCCTGAGCTTCAAGATACCTTTTCACCTCATGATACCAGGGTTTTTCTGTTACTTCTCCAGTCTCAATATCACAATAATGCACAGGTTCGTCCAATCTTTCAATGATAATCCGGGGAGCCTCGTTGTCCCAATTGACCTTGAACATAGAAGACATCGTAACCAGCGCGTCCGCCAACTGATTCTCCTCTCTAGGGAAGTGTTCAAAGGTTATCTCCTCGAAGTGGGGAAGTAATGTCAACACATACTCCTTGTAAGGGATAAGATTTGGGTGTTTCGTATCCCACTCGCCTTTGATCTGACTGATCACAAGAGAAGAATCTCCGAAGACACTCAAGAACTTAATCCTTAGGTCAATTGCTGCTCGAAGACCCATAATGCATGCTTCATACTCCACCATGTTGTTGGTGCAGTTGAAACATAGTCGGGCAGTAAACGGAGTATGAGAGCCTTTAGGAGATATGATCACGGCACCAATGCCATTACCCAAAGCGTTTGAAGCTCCATCGAAGTACATAGACCATCAGGATCCTTCCTCAGGTCCTTCGTCCGGTCCAGGTGTCTCACAATCAGTAACAAGCATGATATTCTCGTCTGGAAATTCAAAGTTCATAGACTGGTAATCATCCACTGCTTGATGTGCCAAATGGTATGCCAACACACTTCCCTTGATTGCCTTTTGGGTCATATATTGGATGTCATACTCAGTCAAGATCATCTGCCATCTTGTTATTCTTCCGGACAAGGCAGGCTTTTCGAAGATATACTTGATTGGATCCATCTTTGGTATTAATAGAGTAGTGTGAGTCAACATATACTGTCTCAGCCGGCGAGCAGCCCATGCCAAAGCGCAATAAGTTTTCTCGAGCAGTGAGTATCGGGTCTCACAGTCGGTAAACTTTTTGCTAAGTTAATAAATAACATGCTCTTTTCGGCCAGACTCGTCATGCTGGCCCAGCACACACCCCATTGAGTTGTCGAGTACTGTCAAGTATAAGATCAGAGGTTTCCCTTCAACTGGTGGCATCAGAATGGGTGGCTCTTGGAGATACTCTTTGATCCTTTCGAAAGCGACTTGGCATTCATCGTTCTAATGTACTACCTGATCTTTCTTCAGTAACTTGAAGATTGGCTCACAAGTAGCAGTTAGGTGTGAGATGAATCGGGAAATGTAATTCAGTCGTCCTAGAAAGCCTCTGACCTCTTTCTCTGTTTTGGGAGCTGACATCTCCTGTATAGCCTTCACCTTTGCCGGATCCACTTGAATACCTTTGTCGCTTACGATGAAACCCAGCAGCTTACCAGACCTTACCCCGAAGGTGCACTTGTTCGGGTTTAACCTCAGCTTGTACAACTTCAACCTGTCAAACAACTTCTGCAGATGGTCAAGATGTTCCTCTTCAGTTTGGGACCTTGCAATCATATCGTCGACGTATACTTCAATCTCATGATGGATCATGTCATGAAACAAAGCAACCATGGCACGCTGATACGTTGCCCCAGCATTCTTCAATCCAAAAGGCATGACCTTGTAGCAAAAGGTACCCCACTGAGTAACAAAGGTTGTCTTCTCCATGTCTTCGGGAGCCATTTTGATCTGATTATAACCGGAGAAGCCATCCATGAAGGAGAAGACCTTGTGCTGAGCGGTGTTGTCAACCAGAACGTTGATATGAGGTAGAGGGAAGTCATCCTTGGGGCTCGCCCTGTTCAAATCCCTGTAGTCAACACACATTCGGACCTTACCATCCTTCTTCGGTATTGGAACCACATTGGCCACCCACTGAGGGTAAGAAGTAACTGCTAGAAAACCAGCGTCAAACTGTTTCATAACTTCAGCCTTGATTTTCTTAGACATCTTTGGGCGCATTCGGTAGACCTTCTGTTTCACTGGAGGCCAGTCTTCCTTGGTAGGCAAGCGATGAACCACAATATCAGTATCTAAACCAGGCATATCTTCGTAAGACTAGGAAAAGATCTCAGCATAGTCACGCAGCATCTGAATTAACCGTTGTTTCACACTAGCTTCCAGATTTGCACCGATCTTGACCTCTTTCTTATCTGTCTCGGTACCCAGATTCGCTGTTTCCACTGGCTCTTCATGTGGCTTAATGACCCTCTCTTCTTGAAGTAATAGTCTTGCAAGTTCACCCGGCACTTTGCAATCATCTTCACCTTCGTCTTCGGCTAAGTTGATCGGATTTTCGAAGTCATAACTGGCAGTAGCAGAGTCGGTACCAGTGAGATCCAGAGTGGATGTGGACCTGTATATGTGAGTGTGTGTAAAATAACTGTTTTGCAATATATAATAAAGAAAAACAAGGAGCGCAAGATTTGAAATGCAAAAAACGTCCAATGCTTTTATTAATGATATATGTAGATGACACACAAAAGCCCTCACAAATGAAGCCACGGTGCCCCGGGTAAGACACCGGGCCGTAAAGTTTCAAACATTGTCTGTTACAAATTCAAAACAAAAGTTTCATTACTGGGTAACAAAAGTAATAGGGATGAAGTCCTTTGCTGTCCAGTTGCTTGGTCCACCGTCGGTCGTAGGGTAGATCCAGCTGTCGAACTCAGATTCTTCAACGTCGTCTTCAATGGCATTCACTCCCGAGTTGCTGATGAACACGGGAGGTCTTCCGATTCGTGCATTCCGAATAGCCCTTTGAGCTTCTGCAGTGAAACCCAAACCAAACTTGTTAGTCTTATGTGTAAAATTTGGAAGTCGGCCCCAATTTGCACACCCACCTTTCTCAACAATAGCCCGAGCATCCTTTAAGGAAGCCATTTTCATAGGAGAATCTTCAACCACAGTCTCAGCTGATGCCAGTGTCTGGGGAACCTCTTCAAAGTGCTGAAATGGGGTCTCAATGAACTCCCCATCCATCTCTATGTATCGGAAAGAGTTGAGGTGGCTAACCATGTACTCCTCCTCTCCCTGTACTGTCACAATCTTCCCTTTGACCGGGTACTTCAGCTTCTGGTGGAGCGTTGAGGTTACGGCCCCGGCTTTGTGGATCCATGGACGACCCAACAAACAAGAATAAGATGGCCGAATGTCCATCACATAGAATGTAGAATTGAAGACCTGAGAACCAACCTTAATTGGAATATCAACTTCACCGTCCACCATCCTCTTAGACCCATCAAAGGCCCTGACAACAATGTTACTTGGTTTCAACACCAACCCTTCACAATCCAACCGGTCTAGAGCTTTTTTAGGCAAGACATTCAATGAGGAACTAGTATCCACCAACAAATGAGCAAGAGTAGTGCCCCTGCATTCAATGGAGACATGAAGGGCATCATTGTGATTATTCCCTTTAACAGTCAAGTTGGCGTCAGAGAAACCCAACCCATTATCAGCCGTCAAATTGGCCACACAATCTGTAAACTGATCAGCTGATGTCTCTTGTGGCACGTGGACAGTCTTCAAGAAGGTAATCAGGGCCTTGGCATGGGCCTCTGAGCACAGCAACAACGACAACATAGAAATCTTGGACGGGGTTTGCCCCAGCTGTTCAACTACATTATAGTCACTCTTTTTGATGATCTTCAGGATCTCTTCCATCTCTTGTTTAGAAGCTTCAACAGTAATTGTCTTTGGTGCCTCCGTCTGGGCAGGCACATCAGTGGTGATCCCCTTGCCCCGAGTGTCAGATGACTCGGCGACATGGGTAAGAATAGGAACTTGAGCAGGAATAGCAGCAGGTACATTGGCAGGTGTAATAACAACAGGTCTTCGGGCTGTTGGTGGAGCAATATCAGGTGATAAAAGTCTTCCATTGCGGGTGACTTTAGCAGGTCCAACAATGTTACTGATGTCAGTATCAGCATCCAACTCTTACTTAACTCCATGAAAATAAACATCAGCCCCATAGTGCCAAGGGACAACTTTATCAGAGGTATAGGGGATGGGCCCCGGAATAGTGATGATCACATGTGCGATTCTCGGAACATATGTAATTCTAACAGGCTTACTCGAGGGAGCCTTGGAAGAATTGTCGAAAATGGTAATGATGGCAACTTCTTCAGAATGAACTACAGGAACAACAGTCTTCTCAAACAAAATTTCTCTACTATCCATCAGGCGTTGGATACCTGATTTCAGAAGCAGACAACCGATAGGTAGAACAGAACATGTATGGCAACCTTCGTCACAACCCGGAAATAAACTGGCTAACAAAAGGATCTTTTTTACAGTCAACAGAGGGGTAACAATATCATCCACAGAAACCACAAACAAATCTTCTTCTATAGCATTTACTCCATGCTTGGGCATAGGAGCAGTCACAACATTAGGCCTCTCAGGCGCCTCAAACTCAATCTCCTTCGCATCAATTAAGTCTTGTACCTTGTTCTTCAAAACCCAACAATCGTCTGTATTATGCCCCGGGCTATCAGAGTGAAAAGCACAACGGGAATTAGGGTTATACCTCGGTGATGTGGTATTTGGATTCTTCGGGGCTTCCTTTAGAACCAACAGATTAGTCTTCAGCAACTGTGGCTGAATCTGAGATAAGGTCATGCTGAGACGGGTGAATTGACTTCGAGGTATCTCATCCTTTTGTTGATTGTTATGTTGCGGAGCACCAACAGGTTTTGAAATAACAACCGCATTAACTGCTTGGCGGTGTTCGGGTCTATTCTGTCTTCTTGCACTGTAGACAACACTGGACTCTTTCTTAAACGGCTTCTTCTCGGTGCTTGATGAAGCACCCTTCTGTATCTTACCAGCCTTAATACCAGCTTCTATCCTTTCACCAGTCAAAATAAGCTCTGTAAACCCAGACGAAGAGCTTCCAATTAGATGGTTGAAAAATGGGCCAGACAGGGTCCCCAAAAACATGTCAACAAGTTCCCGATCAGCTAAGGGTGGTTGTACTCTTCCGGATAGGTCTCTCCACTTTTGAGCATAATCTTTGAATCCTTCACCCGTTCCCATTGACATACCCTGGAGTTGGGTACGCGTAGGAGCGAGGTCGGAGTTGTACTGATATTGCCTGTAGAATGCAATAGCCAAATCTTCCCAACTACGGATACTGGCTCCGTCCAACTGATAGAACCATTCAAGCTGAGTCCCTGAGAGACTGTCTTGGAAGAAGTGGATCCATAGGTTCTTATCAACTGTGTACGGCTGAATCTTCCTCACATATGACCGGAGGTGCAACTTCAGACAAGAAACTCCGTCATACTTAGCAAAGGCTGGTGCCTTGAATTTGTGGGGAATGACTACCCCAGATGATAGACCTAGATCACCGAAGTCCAGACCAGGCACCTTTTAAACCTCCATAGCACTCAACCGGTCTTCCAATTGCTTGTATCTATCCTCGACAGGAGGATAATGTTCTTCATCATAGTCCGTCTCGTTGTTGGAGACCACAAGGCTAGGAGCACTCCTTTCTTGTGGACTATCTTTCCCTCCAGATGAGGTGGTCAGATCAACTTCATTCTGTAGCCTGTTTCCAAACCTGTGCCCTGTGTTGAACAAGATGGTCCTCTTCTTCTTCTTCTTCTTCTTCTTCTTCTTCTCTTTCAGAATCAGGGTCTTCAGGTCTTACTGACCCTTAGCTAGACTCATGAACAGCTCTTGAAATTGGGCATTCTAGGCCTGGAGGGCCTTGATAGCTTGCCCAGTTGAAGGTTCAGCAGACATGATGAGTGAGTGCTGAAATAAACAGCGAAGAAAATAAGAGACCTGTAAAGGGTACCTGTTTATGAAGTTCATGGGATGAAATGCGTATGATTTATGATTTCAAAGACAATTGAGAGATTCAAATTTGTAAACAAGAAAGGAAACACACTTTATTAGATAAACTTTAGAATTCAAATTGTTCAACTGATGCCATTAAGGCGTTACATGAAAAGAAATACTGAAAAGTAAAAATAAAACTGGAAAGGAAATCATCAAAGGCCTATCAATGCTCCCATGGTCTATTCTTCTCAGTGCGGACATAGTCGTTGAGAATCCGCTCGTTCTCCAGTTGCCTAGTCAGCTTCTGGATCTTCTGCTCTTGCACGTTGAACTTCTCTCGGTCAGAATCCCGTTCATCCCTCATCTGCATCTAAGACCTTTTCAGTGCTCCAATGTCAGTGGGCATATAAGGATGGAGGATGGTTGGAAACACCCCTTCTTCATTATCAACTTCAAGAGTGATAGGCCGAACGACTTCATATGGCATACCCAGCTTTTGGGCACGGATACGGACCCATCTGAGATATGGATCCATCGGGAGTGAAGTCTTTGGACCCAACTCATGTGGATCAGATTAGTGAACTCTGTCCCAAGCCCTTATGAATCTACGACGTTGCTCGTCGCTATCACCTTAGAAATCAAAGATGATATGAGGCATTAGCATCTCATGAGGTCCTTCTCTTCTGGCTCTTCCAAACTGACGAAGAGCTAAGCATGGGTTATAAGAAATTCCTCCATAGGTTCCTATCAGGGGAACATTGGGGTACTCCCCACATCGATTAATGATAGTCACCTCATCCATACCTTTGAGAGTCCAAATGATGTCATTATGAGAGAGAGACATCACCCTATAGGCCCAGCCCATGCCTTCTTTGTTCTTCAGCACTGACTTAGGGAGGTGCGAAATAAACCACCTCGATAATAATGGAGCACAACACATCAGGGTTCCCCACTTTCGGGCAGTACGAGCATAGAACTAATGAAGGATGTCACCCAAGAGAGTGGGTACAGGGTTCTGAGAGATGAAGAACTTTACCGCATTAACATCAACAAAAGTGTCAGGATTTGGAAACAATACCAAGCCATATATCAGAAGAGCCAGAATATCCTCGAAGGCCTTGAAGTCTAGGCTATCCCAGAAATAGTTAGCCTTACCAACCAAGAACTTAGTCAGAAAGCCTTTTGCTCCACTCCTAGTCTCCCAATTAGCCATTACCTCCTCTTTGGTCAAATGAAGGGTTGCAGCAATCTCTTCGGGCCTAAGGGTTTTCTCCCAACCAGTAAACGGGGTCTGCTCCAGAACAGAGATACCGAGCAGCTCAGAGAACTCTTCTAGGGTGGGAACCAACTGATAGTCTTGAAAAGTAAAACAATGGTACAACGAATCATAGAACTGGACTAGGACACTCATCATCTGCTCGTCCAATTTGGAGGTGACCAAACTGAGAAGAGAACCATGCATCCTGATGAAGGAAGTAGTGTCAGGCATCTTGGCAACCAACTCTTTAAGCAAGGTAGGGACTTGGACAAAGTTGATCCGGATGGTATTCTTACGCATGGGCATCATGATGACCTACAAAACATAACAAAGATGAATCCCTCCTGCCTTTGAAATAGGTTAGTCCAATGCAAGATGTATGCAATGTTATGATGTCATGATATCATGATAGTAGGCACACCACAAGTATCCACAAATAGCAAACATGGTAAAGGCACACAAGTCACACAAAGAGTCCTTAGATTTCAGGCTGGTAAGGAGCTTAGGTACTACCCTCTTTCAGTTCAGTTGGTTTAAACCTGTCCTAAAAAATAGTAATCGAGTTCTAGAGGATCTCAATATCACTGGCTACCCTCAATCGGTCATAGTTCCAATTTAGCAAACTTTTCTTGCAGCCGGAATCATCGCGAGAGTTTAGTCTCAACGAGTGTAGCATACTGCTACTGTTCTATGGCCAAGTTGGTCAATTTAAGGTTCTAAGGTCAGTTGGTGCTTAATGACCCCTTAGAAGACCCATATTCTCCTTGTTCCAACACAAGGGATATCGGTACAGACTAAAGGGCCACACTAATGTAGCTACTGCTTCAACCGTGTCAGTCTACGCCGGACAGTTCCCTCACAGTTTATTGCTACTTACCTAAAGGGTATCCCCAGATTCGGGTTAGGATCTATAGTAACTCCGATACAAGCCCACAAAATTAAAGCATACAAAGCATACAATTTAAAACATAATGATCTAATCCTAAGGTACACCCCACTTATTAGTCCCCAACAGAGTCGCCAGTTCTGTGATACGGTGGGAAGAGAACTGACTGTTTTTTGGAATGCTGGTTCGCGTTTTGCGTTTGTTTTTGCAAAATGTCGCGGTGAGCAAGAGTCGCCACCGTATTTTATTTTATCCAACAAGGAAAGGAAAAAAGCACAGAAAAATTCCTTTTTTGAGATGTTTCTCGGGTTCGGGAGGTAGATTATAGAAAGGGAAGGTGTTAGCACCCTTTCTATCCGTGGTTATCCACGGGCTCTTAGGTACTTGCTCAATGTGTTTTCAAAATTTTTCTTTTCTTTGTGTTTGTGGGTTCGAAAGAAGTTTTGAAAAGGAGTGTAAGTGCGAAAAGTTTTGTTTGGTTTTAGAAAAAGCAAGTACTTAAGAACCATCTACCTACTCAAAAAGGGAATTAATCCGTGCTAATATCCTTTAGACAATGCTATCCTACTATGAATGAGTAGGTAGCACCGTCGTTGGAGTTTTCGGGTCAATTCGATTAAGGGACGTGTGGTCACTAAAACAATGTTAGGACGCCTTAGCGATAACCCTAATGTCTTAGATCATTTTATCCGAGGCAACCGTTTTGAGGAAACTATGATCTTTGGACAAGAGGACGACCTCTAAAACTTCCTATACTCAATGACCACGTTCGAAGGCAACCAAGTGAGGTGTACCCTAAGAGTGCGCATGTGCGAGTGTTGTACCCCAAAATTTTCCCTCCCATATTCCTCAATATTTGACAAGAATGATCTTCAATTTGCCCAAGATTGCTCAAGGGTTGTACAGCCAAACACCTCCTAAGACAACTGAAATTAGGGTTTTGGTTCTTTCAAGGAATTTGGAGTTTACAATGGTTCAATCAAGTCTCATAGTCCTATATACATTCCCAAGCACCTACATGCCAAGTTTCAAGACTCACAGTGTCAATTTGCACAGTCAAAAGCTCCATTTGATCCACAGTCAACTGCAAGGGCAAAATGGTCATTTTACAGTCAAAAGTCAGAATTCTTGGTCAACATCTTATTTTGAGCTCACAATCATCATTTGATCAAGTCTTGATCATGATTCCACAAGGATGGTTCAAAAATCATCAAGATGCAAAAGGTTACTATTTTTGGATAGTAGAAAAGTCAACTGTATCTTGACCAAGGCATAACTTTTTCATGGTTCATCATAAAAATTCCATCCAATGCTCATTTTGAAGGGGATGACATTTCCTACAATCCATCTTCACATTCCAAGTCCAAGAAATGCTCTCACAAAAATTTATCAATTTCTACATTATAGGTCAAATTCAAAAGTCAACAAAAATGCACTTTAAGTCAAAGACCATAACTTAAGATTGGTAAATGAAAATGACATGGGACCAAAGGCATTGGTTAGAGGACTTCAAGACCTTTCCAAAATGTCGAAGAACATATTCATATGATCAAAATTGAGCAAGATATGCATTGGAGAAGTTGGGAAATTTTTGTGAATTTGCAAAAGTCAACTTTGCTCACAACACTTTGTTTTTCCTAATGGGCCTCAAATTTCTTCTTGAAACTTTATCCATGACTTATGCACGACCCATTAAGATTATTTGAATTTATTTTCTTATTTTTTATTAATTAATTGGATTTTTTTATCAATATTAATTCATTTAATTAATTTAAATTGTAGGAAAATACAAAGATTTGATTTTTCAATCTTTTGTGAAGCAAAGATGACCTAAAAAGGCTGGCAATTTCGTGTGCAAATCAAAGAGACAAATATCTCCCAAATTGGCAACTTTCTTCAATAAAAAAGATTCAAAAATATTTGATTTTCAATCAAATATGCAACCATCAATTCAATGGATTTTGGCTCAAGATTTTAACCTAATTTCAGTCTCCTATAAGTACACAAGCCAACCCTAATCATGCACACGTGAAAGATGCTGCAAGAAAGCCATAACCAATTCAAAAAAATTCAAGAAAACTTGAAAACTGTTTTCTATATTCCAGGCCAATTCAAGAACTTTTATTGATTCTAATACACTGCAGGGGATCCCAGGAACATGTAGGAATCAAAACCAAGCGTTGAAGCTCAAAGAATCATCAAGAACAGAACCACGGTTTGCTTGTTATTTTGAAAATCGAATAGCTTAATTCATGCATCATTAACGTGATTTTTTATTTGTTTTGCATTGCTAGAGACGACATGAAGCTATTGGCATAGTTTAATTGAGTTATAATGCACAGAATCATAAAACGCCATTGATGAATTCTAGGGTTCTTGAGCTCTAAAATTGGGGCTTTACAATACAGGAAAAATTGAGACTCATAAGACCCATGGCTGAATTCGTTAGGTCAAGACGAACATGTTGGCACCCTCGCGAAATATTTCTATTAACCACACGCCTAATCGTTATTTTTCCTCATTGTGGTTTGTGGGGGTTAAAAACCCCCGCTATCTGATTTGTTTTTTTACAGGCACAACGAAGATGATGATGAGGTGGTGATACGTGGTTGGACAATTCAAAATACGCGCGTTTTATTTGTTTTTATAGCATATTGTTTGGTTTCTGAATATAATGATTGTGTAGTATTATAATATCAAAGCGTGCAAGTTGGTGGAGTGGTTGGCCAAGTGTTCAATAGGCGTTGGGACCTGGGTTCGATTCCCAGGTCCCCCAAAACACTTCTATTATTTTTCTTTACAGGTTCATATGCAGCTTCCTAACAAGATGTCCACCATACACTTTCACATCCCAGGCGCCAAGTGGCCACAAGCATGAATCTGATGGTCCAAAGCTGGATGACCATCATGCTCCTGGTCAACCCACGCGTAGACAATCATTAAAGTCAAACGGGCTGGAGAGCTTAATGGGCTTGAAGACTGCTAACAAACCCCCAAAGTTGGGCCATCACCCCCTGGTTTCTTTTTATTCTTTTATATTTTTCTATTCAATTATTTTACTTTTAATAATAATAATAATAATAATAATTATTTAATTAACTCATAAATTAATTATTTTCATAATAAAATCAGAAAACCAAAATATTTTTATTATTAATAATTTCACCTTTAATTTATTATTTTGTAAATAAATACTAACAAATTAATTTAGTTTAATTAGGTTTAATTTTGACTTTTTCATAATAAATAAAATAAATTAGAATTAGGGTTTTTACTAACTTTTGACTTTATTTTATTTTATTTTCATTAAAACATAAAAAAATAAAAAATACTTTTTTTCTTTTAATTAATTAACTAATTAGTTTTAGGTTTAATTTAATGCAAAATAACCAAAAATTCATTCTTTTCTAAAAAAGGGTCAAAACCCTAAGGACTTCCTCGATTCAATTCTTACTCGCGCATATTATTTGATCATATTTATGTATTTGCTCTGAGGATGTAATAGCGTAATTAGGACTTTTATCGCTTTCTTTAATTTTCCGCATTTACTTTTCAAGGGTTATTTTTGGCGATGTAAATACTCGACGCCTTGTAATAGCGTAGTTTTACTTTCCGCAATTTGCTTTCCGCAATTATTAACTGTTATGCATGACAAGACTTGTATGAAATTAAAATCAAAACGTAGCTCACCATAACTTGTACAAAGATAACATAAACTGAATCCTGACACACTCGCACATGGCACTCCTAGGGTACGCCTCACTTGGTTGCCTCGATGTGGTCATTGAGTATATGGTGTTTTAGAGGTCGCCCTCCTGTCTAAAGATCCAAGTTACCTCGAAACGGTTGCCTCGGATGAAAAGGATCTAGGACATTAGGGTTACCGCTAAGGCGTCCTACTATTGCTTTGATGATCACACATGTCCCTTAATCGAATTGACCCGAAAACTCCAACGACGGTGCTACCTACTTCTCAATAGTGGGATAGTACTGTCTAAAGGACATTTACACAACTTAATTTCTTTTGTGTAGGTAGAGGTTCTCAGGTACTTGCTCTTTCAAAACAAAAATACTTTTCGCACTTACACTTTTTCTGACAAAAGTTTTCAAACAACACTTCATACACTCTTGAGGACTGATACAAGAGTTAAAATGAAGTTTTCAAACAAACTTTTTCAAAACCCACAAACACAAGAAAAGCAAAAACATTTTGAAAACATAGTGAGCAAGTACCTAAGAGCCCGTGGATAACCACAGATAGAAAGGGTGCTAACACCTTCCCTTTCTATAATCTACCTCCCGAACCGAGAAACATCTCGAAAAGGAATTTTGTTGTGCTTTTTTCCTTTCCTTGTTGGAGAAAATAAAAGACGGTGGCGACTCTTTCTTACCGCGACATTTCGTGAACCAGCATTCCAAAATAGTCAGTTCTATTTCCACCGATCACAGAACTGGAGACTCTGCTGGGGGATACTTAATAAGTGAGGTGTACCTTAGGATTAGATCTCCATGTTTTCAATTGTATGCCTTGAATGCTTTAATATTGTGGGCTTGTATCGGAGTTTTATAGATCTTAACCCGGATCTGGGGGATACCCTTTAGAAGTAGCAACAAACTGTGAGGGAACTATGCGGGGTATACCGACATGGTTGAAGCAGTTGCTACATTGATGTGGCACTTTGGTGAGTACCGGTAACCCTTGAGTCAAGTTAAGGAGAGTACGGGGCCTCCGCGTGGTGTCGTGAAGCATCAACTGACCTTAGAACCTTACTTGACCATCCTGGCCTCTTTAGGGGTAGTGAGATGACCGACTTTGGTGCAATCCGAAGTTGGTAGATACTCGATACTACACTCATTGAGGGTTGTTTTCTTGGAATATTTTGGTCGCCAGTTCAGTGGCTAAATCAAAATAATGAACATAGAAAACAATCCAATGATATTGAGCTCCTTAGAACCCGGTTACTATTGATAGGACAGGTTTTGAGCCAACCAACTTCAAGAGGGTAGTACCTAAACTTCATGCTGGCCTAAACTCTAAGGGCTGTCTGGTGTGACTTGTGTGCCTTATCATGTTTTCCTTTTGTGAATATGTGTGGTGTGTCTTTATCAAAACATCATAACATCATAAAGCATCATATGCATCTACTAACCACTTCAAGGGTTCGAATCTTCATCTTTGTTCTTGTTTTGTAGGATATGAAGTCGCTCCGCAGAAATACAATTCAGGTCAACCTTGTAAGGATCCCTCCTCAGCTCAAGGAGCTTACATCCAGGATTCCCGAGAACTCTTCCTTCAGTGAAAGACATGGTAGACTCATCAGCTTAGTCAACACCCACATTGAAGAAGATATGATAAAAGTTCTCTTCCAATTCTTTAACCCCTTACACCACTGTTTTACTTTCCCTGATTATCAATTGGTGCCTACTTTGGAAGAATTTTCTCAACTTCTGAAGATTCCTATTCTTAATCAACTACCCTACAACGGTATGGAAAGGGAACCAAAACTTGAAGAGGTTGCTCAAGCATTACGTCTGCAACCATCTGACATCAAGGGGCATTGGGAAATCAGAAGTGGTATCAAAGGATTCTTGGCAAAGTTCCTGTTTGAGAAGGCACAAGAATGTTGGAATTCTCTCGACCTACAAGCCTTTGAAGAGATTGTGACACTCCTTGTCTATGGGTTGGTGTTGTTCCCAAATCCTGACCAACTTATAGATATCAATGCTGTCAAGATTTTTATGTCCAGGAATCCCATACCTACATTGCTTGGGGACATCCTCCACTCATGTTACACTCGAACCATGAGAAAAAGAGGTGTTCTCATGTGCTGCACTCCTCTCCTGGCAAGGTGGTTTATTTCGCACCTTCCACAATCAGTTTTGAAGAACGAGCGGGGATTAAGGTGGTCACAATGGTTGATGACTCTTACACATTCTGATATACATTGGTGTTCTCGGTCCAGAGAAAATGTCACTATCATTGACCGTTGCGGAGAATTTCCTAATGTTCCTTTACTTGGAATTAGAGGAGGCATTACCTACAACCCTTATCTGGCTTTGAGACAATTTGGATATGCTCGGAGGGATGGCCCTCATGACATGCTGATTCCTGACATAGTTTTTGACTTCGACAATGATACGCAAGGACTTCGACAAAGATTCATCAGAGCTTGAAGGATGCCAAACAAGGTAGATAGTAAGACACTGGGGCACAAGAATTCCATCCCCCTTGAGCCTTACCTCAAGTGGGTACGAACCCGCTCCCAGAAGCTTATGATGCCATATCCTCATATCCTCCCCGTGATCAAAGAGCCTGTTATGGAAGGAGAAGTCCCGTACACCATTCTACATCCTGACATGCCAACATCTTGGGAAGATATGCAAAAGAGCTGGATCCAACTCAAGGAAGAACGGAATTCTCTGGAAGCCAGTCTACATGCCAGTGAGAAGAAGGTCTTGGAGCTCACCCGCCTACTTCACGAGGAAAAGACCCTCAACACTTACATCGCTCTAAAGAGGATGCGCAGTGTCTTTTGGCATTAAGTATTTTGTAATATTTCTCCCATGGGGCACTGATGTACTGAATAAATTAGCTCTTAATATGATGTGTGTTCCTTTTTTGTCTACAACGAATTTGAATTTTCGGACCCTTGAATGCATTGCATAATTAGCATATCATGCATCATATGCATAACAGGTACCCTTTTTTTACAGGTCACTTATCTTCTTCGCTGTTTATTTCAGCAATCATCATGTCTTCTGAGCATACTACTGAACAAGCTGTCAAGGCCCTTCAGGCCCAGAACGCCCAGTTCCAAGAGTTGGTTATGAACTTAGCCCAGGGTCAACAGGAGTTGAAGGCTATGATTCAAAAGAAGAAGAAGAAGAGGACCGTATTGTTCAACACTGGACGCAGATTTGGGAATGGACTACAAAATGAGGTTGATCTGACTACTTCCTCTATGGGGAAAGACAACCCCCAAGAGAGAAGGGTTCCTAGTCCCGTGGTCTCCGACAACGAGACGGATTATAATGATGAGCAGTATCCTCCTGCTGAGGATAGGTATAAGCAGCTGGAGGACCGCTTAAGTGCTATGGAGATTCAACATGTGCCCGGGTTGGACTTTGGAGACCTAGGCTTATCCTCTGGGGTGGTGATCCCACATAAGTTCAAGGCACCTGCTTTTGCAAAGTACGACGGAGCTTCCTGTCCTAAGCTGCACCTCCGATCGTATGTAAGGAAGATCCAACCTTATACAGCTGACAAGAATTTGTGGATCCATTTCTTCCAGGATAGTCTTTCAGGGACTCAACTCGAATGGTTCTATCAGCTGGATGGAGCCAGTATTCGTAACTGGGAGGACTTGGCTACTGCGTTCTATAAGCAATATCAATATAATTCCGACCTCGCTCCTACGCGTACCCAACTCCAGGGTATGTCACTAGGGACGGGTGAAGGATTTAAGGAATATGCCCAAAAGTGGAGAGACCTGGCTGGAAGGGTGCAACCACCTCTAACTGACCGTGAGCTTGTAGATATGTTCTTACGGACCCTGTCTGGTCCGTTCTTTAACCATTTGATTGGGAATTCTTCTGCCGAGTTTACAGATCTTATCTTGACTGGTGAGAGAATAGAAGCTGGTATCAAGTCTGGGAAGATACAGAAAGGTGCCTCCTCGAGTACTGAAAAGAAGCCCTTCAAGAAAGAATCTAGTGCTGTCTATGGTTCAAGGAGACAGAATAAACCGGAACGCCGCCAAGTTGTCAACGCGGTGGTTATTTCAAAGCCTGCTGCTGCTCCTCAGCAATATAACCAACAAAGGGGAGAGAGACCCAGAAGGAAGTTTACTCGACTCAGTATGACCTTGTCCCAGATATTGCCGCAACTATTGTCAACCAATCTGGTAACCATAAAAGAATCTCCGAAGGTTGTAAACACAACATCTCCAAAGTACAATCCCAACGCCCGCTGCGCTTATCACTCTGACAGCCCGGGGCATACTACGGATGATTGTTGGGCTCTGAAGAATAAGGTTCAGGACCTTATTGATGCTAAAGAAATAGAGTTCGAGGCGCCCGAAAGGCCCAATGTTGTGATTGCTCCCATGCCCAAGCATGGAGTGAATGCTGTAGAGGAAGACCTGTATGTAGCCTCTGTGGATGATATTGTTACTCCGTTGTTGACTGTCAAAAGGAACTTGTTGCTAGCCGGTTTATTTCTGGGATGTAGTAAAGGTTGCCATCTATGTTCTGTTTCACCTGCTGGGTGTCCATCTTTGAAGTCAGGTATCCAAAGCCTGATGGATAATAAAGAGATCTTGTTCGAGAAGATTGTTGTTCCTGCTACCCTTACTGAAGAAGTGTCCATTGTTACTATTTTCAATAATTCTCCCAAGGCTCCCCTGAGGAAGCCCGTCAAAATCATGCCTGTTCAGAAGATTGCTCCCATAATTATCACTGTTCCGGGGCCCATCCCCTATACGTGCGACAAAGCTGTCCCTTGGCACTATGGGGCAGATGTTTATGTGCTTGGAGTTAAACAAGAGTTTGATACTAGTACCGGCGTCAGCAACATCACCGGGCCTGCCAAAGTCACCCGCAGTGGTAGACTGTTCTCACCAGATATTGCGCCACCAACAATCCAGAGACCTATTGTCATCACACCTGCAAGTGTTCCTACTTCCCTTCCTGAACAAGTTCCTGTGATCGGTGGATCTGGAACTGACTGTTTAACGCTGGTTTCGCGAATGTGTCGCGGAAGCAAGAGTCACCACCGTCTTTTATTTTCTCCAAATGGAAAGGACAAAAGCACAGAAAAATTCCTTATAGAGATTGCTCTCGGTTCGGGAGGTAGATTATAGAAAGGGAAGGTGTTAGCACCCTTTCTATCCATGGTTATCCATGGGCTCTTAGATACTTGCTCACTTGTGTTTTCAAAAATGGTTTGTTTGCTTTTCAACTGTGGGTTTTAAAAAGTTTCTTTGAAAATTTCAGTTCGACTCTTGTATTAGTCCTCAAGAGTGTTTGAAAAATTGCTTTCGAAAGCTTTTTGAAAATGTGTTGGTGTGAAAAGTATTTTGTTTTGTTTTGAAATTTAGAGCAAGTATCTAGAGTCGTCTACCTACCCTAAGGAATTCGTCTGTGTAAATGTCCTTTAAAGTAGTGCCATCCCACCATTGAGAGGTAGGTAGCACCACCGTTGGAGGTATTCGGGTCAATTCGAGGTTCGGGACATGGTGATCACCGGAGCAATGGGAAGATACCTTAGAAGCTACCCTCATGCCAGGTTCTCGGATCATGAGGACTTACTAAGACATCCTCTACTCGACGATCACCTTTCGAGGCAAGGCAACAGTGAGGCGTACCCTAGGGGTGGTGTGTGATTTGTGTATCGTTTTCAGATATTTTTGTCTTTTGTCATGTTATTGGTGATCTAGCGCTTGTTTTTATTTTTGTCCATACATTCTTTCATGCCTTGATTAAACAGTTAAAAAAAATTGCGGAAAGTAAAAGATTCTAAGCTATTACAAAAGGTGCGGGTCCACATCGCCAAAGTTAAACCAGGACCCGATTTGACAGAAAAATAAAGAAAGTAAAAAAAATATAAAGTGCGAGGAATTAATTACACGGCTTTGGGAGAGATACATCAAAATTATAAAGAATAAAAATAAATATGCGAATTAAATTTAAATCGAAACGAGGGCGTTGGACCCTTTTTGACTAAATTAAATTAAGGATTATTAAATTAATTAAAAAGAGATTTGTTTTTGGTATTTTTTGGTATTTTATGATTTTAATGGGAAAAAGAATTAAATGCAATTAAAATAAATGCTAACCCTAATTCTAATTGTTTTTAATTTATTAAAAAAGAAGATTAAATTTTAACCTAAAATTAACCCTAATTTTTATATACAATTTAATTATAAAATAAATATCTAATATTTAATTATTATGGAATAAAAGAAAAAAGATGAAAATTAATTAAACCCTAATTCTATATTTTTTAGATTTTTATTAAAAAAGTTAAAATTAAAACCTAATTTAAAACTAATTAATTTATGAATTTATTTACAAAATATACATACTAAAATAAAATATTTATTATATTTGTTCTCTTTTCTGATTTTTTAATGGTGTTTTTTATATTTATGAAAATAATAAATTAATTAAGAATACAATAATTTAAAAGAAAATAGAAATAATAAAAAACAAAGAAAGTAAAAAAGTTTAGCAAACCTAGGGGGGTTGCAGTCCCCAAAGTGGAGGTTTTCTTTTAGAAATCTGGCCCATTTACCCTTGGCCCGTTGGACTTTTCAGGACGCGTGTACACGCGTTGACTAGGGTCCACTATACTCTCCAGTTCATGGCCTTTGATTTGATGCTCTGGGACGCGTGGACGCTTGATTTTGTGGGTGCACGGTGTGCTTTGATATTGAATCTGTATAGGATAATGCTTGAAAAAACAATATTGAAAAGGGGTGGGGACCCGGGGCTCGAACCCAGGTCCTGAGGCTTAGGAGCGTTCTTCTCAACCAACTGAGCTGCATGCATATTCGTTAATATAAAAGGAAAACAAATTATATAATAAAAAACTAGAGTTAGTGGTGGTCTGGCGCGCAAATTCAAAAGAACCAATCATTGCTGGCCACCACATCATCTTCTTCATTGATTATTTTTTTCCTGAAAATATAAAACATTGGCCACGGTTTTTCAAGTGTTCCCTTAGGCTGGTTTCTGAAAAATAGCGACTAGCCCAGGGATCATCATAAATTAGGCGCGAGGGTGGATTCCTGATCGTCCAAACGCACTGAATTGAATGGCCTTGGTTTCACACTCCAATTTTTCCTCATTTAAAACCCCCCAATTCGGAGCTTCATGAACCCTAATGAACAACAATGGCATAATCGTATATAGCATACAAAAACTCAATCAAGGTAGATGGTTAGCTTCAGAACATGTCAATTAGTATGAATGCATCAAAAAAACACAATGAAAATGCCTAAATATGGAAACACGATTATGCATATTATTTGAAACAGTTTGAACCCCTTGTACCAATTCTGGGCGTGTAAAGGTTGGAAAGTTATCCAGTTAGCTTCAGTGAGACACGAGGAAGCTTTTGCAATTGGTCTTGTGCTCTGAATCGACCCCTAACCCTATTTTCAGTTTTGAGTTTTTAAGCAAAAAATTGAGTTTTGTCAATGGAGTTTCTGCGCAGCTTAGTGGTTATGAGCATGAGGGTTGTGATCAGGCTTATGTATGGAGTGGTCTAGGTCAAATAAAACTGATCAAAATCCTTGAATTAATGAATGCAATATTTGATTTTTTCATCATGATTTTCAAATCTTTTTTCACATGCTTTTGCTACCAAATCATGACCAATCCAATGGATTCTTTCCATATATGGTTAGGCACGAAATCTTGAGGATATAACATGCATAAAAAGATTGAAAAACTTAGGTTAAGTATTTTTCATGTATTTAATTGATTTAAATGAATTATTATTAATAAAAATTCAAATAAATAAATAAAAAATGAAGAAAAACTTCCCTTTGGGACAAGTGGTCGTTCACATGCCTTGGATAATGAATTGTGGAAGAAAAATAGGCCCATTAACAATTTTAGGTCATTTGAATCAATGTTGACTTTTCAAAATATCCAAAAATTTCCCAACTTCCACCAGGCATAACTTGCTCAATTCTTAAGATTTGCTCATGTTCTTGGACATTTTGGAAAGGTCTTTGAGTCCTATAACCAATGCCTTTGGTCCCATGTCATTTTGATTTACCAATATCAAGTTATGGCCTTTGACTTAAAGTCCCCTTTTGATGACTTTTGAAAATGACCTATAATGTTGAAATTGATAACTTTTTGTGAGAGCATTTCTTGGACTTGGAGTGTGAAGAGGAGTTGTAGGAAATGTCTTTCTCTTCAAAATGAGCTTTGGATGGAATTTTTCTGACAATCCATGTGAAAGTTATGCCCTGGTCAATTTACAGTTGACTTTTTCAGCTGTCCAAATAAGGAAACTTTTGCATCTTGATGATTTTTGAGCCAAGCTTTGAGAATCATGATCAAGCATTGATCAAATGATGTTTGTGGCTTCAAAATGAGATGTTGACCAAAAATTTGAACTTTTGACTGTCAAATGACCATTTTGCCCCTACAGTTGACTGTAGTGCAATTAGGGTTTTGACTGTGCAATTTTGTGCTGAAGGTCTTGTAACTTTGTATGAGGATGTTTGACCATATTTATTGGCATGTGGGACTTGATTGGGCCCTTTGAAACTTCATTTTCTTGATCAGAACCAAAACCCTAATCTTGACTGTTTAGGCTCTTACACTGTGCAACCTTTGGGGAATTTTGAAGCATGACTTGGCAATTTCTTGAAGAATATGGGAGGGCAAATTTTGGGGTACAACAGTTGCCCCTGTTCAATCTTCTTAGACCTGAGGATGCAGATTGGCTGTCGTGCCTTTCGTAATCCGAGGGTAGAAGATGATTGGACACTAGAGTGCCTAGAAATTTGCGCTCGCATAGTAGCAGTGTGATGATGGGAATGGGCTTATAGATGCCATTTGGAGATTGATGGGGGTGATGGGCTTATAGATGCCATGCTAAGAGATGCTGGAAGGTGGATGGGCTTATAGATGTCATCTGGACGTCGATCGCATAAGAGATTCCTTAGCGAGAACTTGCATACCTCGACGGGAACGGTGAGAGAACCTTGGGTGACCTTAAACAGCAAACGTTGAGAAAATTTTGGGATTACCACCTTCGCTGGATCGGGAAGAGAACCATAGGCAACTACAACTTTAAAGGCAAATATTAAAAAAAACCTGGAATGGAATTATCGTCTCCGCAGTATTGGGGAGAGAACCATAGGAAATTATAATCTCAAAAGCGGACGTTTGAGAAAAACCTGGGATGGAATTATCATCTCCACAACATTGGGGAGAGAACCATAGGAAATTATAATCTCAAAAGCGGACGTTTGAGAAAAACCTGGAATGGAATTATCATCTCCACAACATTGGGGAGAGAACCATAGGAAATTATAATCTCAAAAGCGGACGTTTGAGAAAAACCTTGGGTGGAATTATCGTCTCCGCAACATTGGGGAGAGAACCATAGGAAATTATAATCTCAAAAGCGGACGTTTGAGAAAAACCTGGGATGGAATTATCATCTCCACAACATTGGGGAGAGAACCATAGGAAATTATAATCTCAAATGCGGACGTTTGAGAAAAACCTGAAATGGAATTATCACCTCCACAACATTGGGGAGAGAACCATAGGAAATTATAATCTCAAAAGCGGGCGTTTGAGAAAAACCTGGGATGGAATTATCATCTCCATAACATTGGGGAGAGAACCATAGGAAATTATAATCTCAAAAACGGACGTTTGAGAAAAACCTGAAATGGAATTATCATCTCCACAACATTGGGGAGAGAACCATAGGAAATTATAATCTCAAAAACGGACGTTTGAGAAAAACCTGAAATGGAATTATCATCTCCACAACATTGGGGAGAGAACCATAGGAAATTATAATCTCAAAAGCGGACGTTTGAGAAAAACCTTTGATAACTTCTACTGAGTCTTCATCAGAAAAATCTGTTTGGGGTCGATTTAGCTGGACTAGAGAAGGCCTTGGACTGGATAAGAAATCTTTGGAGTCGATTAACTGAACCGACTAGGTCTTGAAATATGATGGAGAACTTAGCTGAATCTTTCCTGAAAGGTAAAGGTCAGTCATATGCAATGCGTGATATGGATCAAGCAATGATGTTCTCAACATAAATGAGATTTGTATGATATGATGCGTCTATGCATGCTATAATGATTTATGTGATGTTTAGGAATGTATGTTTTCGTCTAGGAAAATAAATCCTTGACGGGTGCCGGGAAGTCACTCCTGGGCTGATGTTGAGGAGTAGATTTTTGCTTCCGCTGGAGATGATAGTTGCAAGAATACCAGTAGGAGAAGATAACTCCGTTGGGGAATAAACTTGGCGAATGGAATAACTCTGCGGGGAAGAAAGTACTCTAACGATCTTGCTGGGAAGCAATACTCTGTGGGGAGAAAGATACTTCGTTGAGTTGATGGTAACTTGCTGGGGATACCATTGTTGTGTTGGAAGTGTCGATGGACTTCGCTGGGGATATCTTTGCTGTATTGGAAGTGTGAATAGACTTCGCTGGGGATAAGGAGACTTCGTCGAGGACGCTCTTTCCGTGGCTTTTGGCTGAGGATAACCCAGTTATATCCTGGTAAGGAAATAACTCTTTAAATAAAGCCAGACGACGCATTCGTGCTCTGAGAGGATAAGCTTCCAGAATCTACTGGGGATAAACTTACTGCTTGGGGAGATGAATTCCAACTTTCCTGGGGGAACTGGATTGGACTCTCCTGGGGAAGTTTGAGCTGCGGGGGAAGTGATTCCTTTGAATGTTTGATATACCGCCGGGGAATAATCTTTAGACCCAGCCTGCCGGGGATGCTTGTTAAGAATGCATGTATATTGCTGGGGAATGTTGAGATCTGCTGGAGGATACCCAACTTCCTTAAGGCTTGATAGTAGCTTTGCTCGGCGAGAGTGTATTGACTTGCTGACCCACTCTCTGGGGAATTGAGATATACTGGTTGTGTTCTTCAGCCGAACCTACTTCGATACCTTGGAGGATAGAACAATTAGATTGCTTTAGACCAACCGTTATTGCCCCTGTTTCTATGGGGGAGGCACCTGTGGGAGACTGATAGTTGTTGACGGGAAAACCTTCTTCTGGTAGGCAAGTGACAAGAGGACAGGACATTGTCGTACGCTTTGTTCCCTAACTTTTTCCTGGACCGCCCTTTCGGGTTTTCAGTCCACCGAGATACCCATTTTTGCCCAAGCCGCCTTTTCAGGTTTTCGACTTGCCGGGTGTACATATTTTTTTTATTTCATCCCTTATTTTTGCCCGAACCCTTTTGGTTCGCCGGGAAGCCCTTATTTTTGCCTAGGTACGTCAACCTAGCGTGTCTTTGATTTTGCGCAGTATTTTTTCCGACTATGTCCACGCTCTCAGAATGTAGGGAGTTGCCCCTGTTAGCAGTGTTTTGTCATGCCACCAGAAGGTGTTTGATCAGGCAAGATTCGTTGTTGGAATGCCCCAAGTGACTCAGGCGGAGATTTGCCCCAGGCTGATAGGCTTTTTTGAGAGATTCTCCGAATCTTGACTTAACTGCCCCAGATGATGGACAATAGTCATGCCATGCCCCTTGATTGGAGATACTCTTGTTCATTAGACTCTCATTGTGCGAATTTCCCTGCTGTTCAAACAAAAAGTCATATGCAAACAAAGTTATGTTAAAAATGCAAAGCCTATGTCTGTCTTGAAGATTTTGAAAATGCATTCTTTTTTTCATAAAACAAATGAATGTTTGTAAAACGTGATGTCAACTCGTTATTTATAGTAAGCCTTAAGGAGTCAGGATACCTTTCGTCACAGTATGCTTTCGAACTAACCCATGCTTCAGCTAGGACTTTTAAGGGTTATAACGTGGCCTGGTTCACGGTTTAAGAAACAAAGGATAAAGGCTCAAATTTTATTTGTACCCACCCGCTCTTCGTGATGTTCTCCAAACCTAAACTCAGTTGATCATACGTTAGACCTTGTTTGAGTCTTTGCTCTGATTTTCCGGTGATGATTCGGATGTTGATAACTTATTTTGAATAGGCAGTCATTCCTTTCTTGTTGAGGGTTGGTAAGACCTCTTTCTTGTCTGATTTTTTTTGTTATCCCTTTCTTTTTTTTGCCTGAATTGTTTCCCTTTTTTTTTGGAATTACAGTCAGCGGGATGCCCCAGTTTTGTAAGTCTCCTTCGTGGGTTTTACTTGATGGGCTTTTTATTTTTTGAAATAATGATTGCCTTTCTTTATTGATTATTCGGAACCATCACTGTCTTTCCTTGTTTTGTAAGGACCTCTTTGGTGCCATTCGTTATGCATTTGGATCAACTGAGAGACTACCCTGCCCCAGGTTATGATTAAGGGTTTTAAATTTCGAAAAGAAAAACTCCTACTTCTTTGGCTCGGATGGGTTGACGAGGGATTATCATCCTTATAACTCCAGTGTTTAGGGATTGAAACAATGCCTGTACCTCATCAGCGGGGTCTGTTCAAAAGCATACTGTAGATTATGGTATCGTTTTCGTCATCCTCCCTCAAGAGGCTTAGAATTATTAAGTGAGAGTTGATCATCAGAAAAAATATGAAAATAATTTGCATTTAGTGAATACGAATATATTGTTTCAGAACAGACATATGCGATGCATTAATGAAATAAGAATGTTTAACATGAGTAAATGTTTGAACAAAAGAAAATTGCAACTTGAACATTCAAATGAACAAAAGTTTCTCAATCCTAGCCATGTTTTGGCAAGGGAGCAGTGATCACGTGGGGAGTCTTGGGTACTTTAAACTGAATCTCTCCAGCGTCGATCATGTCTTGGATCTTATTTTTCAAGCTCCAACAATCATCTGTAGCATGCCCCGAGCTGTCAGAGTGATAAGCACAACGAGCATTTGGGTTGTACTTCGGTGACGTTATATTTTGGTTCTTCGAAGCTTCCTTTAGAGTTACCAGCTTGGTCTCCAGCAACTGTGGCAATATCTGGGATAAGGTCATGCTGAGCTGAGTGAACTGCCTCCTCTCGCTCTTTTGTTGGTTGCGATGTTGAATTTGTGACACTGGAGCCATTTGAGGAGCTCTCCTCTTACCCCCTTGTCTCAAAGGTCGTTGAACGATGACTGGCTTTTTACCCTTAGACTTTTGCCCCAGTTGGTTACCCTGAAGCAGTTGGTTGACGAGAAACCGGAGCTCATCTAGTCTTTGAGCTAACCCTTGAATGGCAGTCACCTGCCCCAGCATCTGGACCTTCAATGCATCCACCTCAGCTTGTAGGTGTTTCAGCCTTTCATCCTCAGCACTGTTCCTGACAAAGGTCTCCATGAGAAGTGTCCTTAGCTCTTCCTGCCCCTCGGATAGATTCAGGAGGATTTCCTTGAACTGAGTCTCTTGAGAGAGAAGGTCCTGGTTATCTGGTTGGAAGGCCATTGCTGAAATAAACAGCGAGAAAGGTAAGTGACCTGCAACAAAGATACCTGTTATGTAATGATGTGTATGACATGCATGTAATGTTTTCAGGGATCTCGCGGGATAAACAAGAAAATTGGTTAGCATCTAGATCCGGTAGCTTGATTGAAAGAACTTCGTATTTGTTGAGAGTCTTTCTTCCAAGGGTCAAAGGCTCACCATATCCAGTGGGTCATAGCCCCTGACAACCTTGGCTAGGGGAACCTTCTTCAAGTGTCAAAGCTCACCATATCAAGTGGGTCATAGCCCCTGACAACTTTGTCTAGAGGAAAATAAATCCTCTTTGCCCCTTGCTGGGTGTTTGATTCATCCTGACCTGCATCACAACCCTTGAGATCCTTGAAATGGGTTAGGATGTATGCAATGGTATAATGTCATGATGCATGGGGTAATGTAGGTAACCCTGTTATGAGTCCCAATTAAGGACTGCAAACCAAAACCTGCAAGAAACTCGGTAAAACCTGTCATGAGTCCCAATTAAGGACTAAAACAAACCCTGCAAGAAACTCGGTAAACCTTGTTATGAGTCCTAGTTAAGGACTATGGACAAAACCTGCAGGAAATTCAGTAAACCCTGTTATGAGTCCTAGTTAAGGACTATAAACAAAACCTGCAAGAAGTTCAGATGTCAGATAACAAGCATGCAAGTAATCCAAGTTTGAAGGCACGCAAGTCACACAAGAGAAACCCTTAGAGTTTAGGCCAACATGGGGTCTGGGTATTACCCTCTTGAAGTTGGTGGGCTCAACCTGTCCTATCAGAAGTAACCGGGTTCTAAGGGTCCCAATATCACGGGATTGCTTTCATTGTTCATCGTTTCGATTTAGCCACTGAACTGGCGACCGAAATATTCCAAGAAAACAACCCTCAATTGAGTGTAGTATCGAGTATCAACCAACCTCAGACTGTACCAAAGTCAGTTATCTCACTACCCTAAAGAGGCCAAGATGGTTCAATTAAGGTTCCTAAGGTCAGTTGATGCTTCACGACACCACGCGGAGGCCCCGTACTCTCCTTGACTGAACTCAAGGGTTACCGGTACACACCAAAGTGCCACATCAACGTAGCAGACTGTTTCAACCATGTCGGTATACCCCGCACAGTTCCCTCACAGCCTTGTTGCTACTTTCTAAGAAGGTATCCCCAGATCCGGGTTAGGATCTATAGAACTCCCAAGCAACCCACAATAATAAAGCACACAAGGAAAACAATTGAAAACACAGTGATCTTAGTCCTAAGGTACACCTCACTTTATAAGAGTCCCCAGCAGAGTCGCCAGTTCTGTGATCGGTGGATCTGGAACTGACTGTTTAACGCTGGTTTCACGAATGTGTCGCGGAAGCAAGAGTCGCCACCGTATTTTATTTTCTCCAAATGGAAAGGACAAAAGCACAGAAAAATTCCTTATAGAGATTGCTCTCGGTTCGGGAGGTAGATTATAGAAAGGGAAGGTGTTAGCACCCTTTCTATCCATGGTTATCCATGGGCTCTTAGATACTTGCTCACTTGTGTTTTCAAAAATGGTTTGTTTGCTTTTCAACTGTGGGTTTTAAAAAGTTTCTTTGAAAATTTCAGTTCGACTCTTGTATCAGTCCTCAAGAGTGTTTGAAAAATTGCTTTCGAAAGCTTTTTGAAAATGTGTTGGTGTGAAAAGTATTTTGTTTTGTTTTGAAATTTAGAGCAAGTATCTAGAGTCATCTACCTACCCTAAGGAATTCGTCTGTGTAAATGTCCTTTAAAGTAGTTCCATCCCACCATTGAGAGGTAGGTAGCACCACCGTTGGAGGTATTCGGGTCAATTCGAGGTTCGGGACATGGTGATCACCGGAGCAATGGGAAGATACCTTAGAAGCTACCCTCATGCCAGGTTCCCGGATCATGAGGACTTACTAAGACATCCTCTACTCGACGATCACCTTTCGAGGCAAGGCAACAGTGAGGCGTACCCTAGGGGTGGTGTGTGATTTGTGTATCGTTTTCAGATATTTTTGTCTTTTGTAATGTTATTGGTGATCTAGCGCTTGTTTTTATTTTTGTCCATACATTCTTTCATGCCTTGATTAAACAGTTAAAAAAATTGCGGAAAGTAAAAGATTCTAAGCTATTACAAAAGGCGCGGGTCCACATCGCCAAAGTTAAACCAGGACCCGATTTGACAGAAAAATAAAGAAAGTAAAAAAAATATAAAGTGCGAGGAATTAATTACACGGCTTTGGGAGAGATACATCAAAATTATAAAGAATAAAAATAAATATGCGAATTAAATTTAAATCGAAACGAGGGCGTTGGACCCTTTTTGACTAAATTAAATTAAGGATTATTAAATTAATTAAAAAGAGATTTGTTTTTGGTATTTTTTGGTATTTTATGATTTTAATGGGAAAAAGAATTAAATGCAATTAAAATAAATGCTAACCATAATTCTAATTGTTTTTAATTTATTAAAAAAGAAGATTAAATTTTAACCTAAAATTAACCCTAATTTTTATATACAATTTAATTATAAAATAAATATCTAATATTTAATTATTATGGAATAAAAGAAAAAAGATGAAAATTAATTAAACCCTAATTCTATATTTTTTAGATTTTTATTAAAAAAGTTAAAATTAAAACCTAATTTAAAACTAATTAATTTATGAATTTATTTACAAAATATACATACTAAAATAAAATATTTATTATATTTTTTCTCTTTTCTGATTTTTTAATGGTGTTTTTTATATTTATGAAAATAATAAATTAATTAAGAAAACAATAATTTAAAAGAAAATAGAAATAATAAAAAACAAAGAAAGTAAAAAAGTTTAGCAAACCTAGGGGGGTTGCAGTCCCCAAAGTGGAGGTTTTCTTTTAGAAATCTGGCCCATTTACCCTTGGCCCGTTGGACTTTTCAGGACGCGTGTACACGCGTTGACTAGGGTCCACTATACTCTCCAGTTCATGGCCTTTGATTTGATGCTCTGGGACGCGTGGACGCTTGATTTTGTGGGTGCACGGTGTGCTTTGATATTGAATCTGTATAGGATAATGCTTGAAAAAACAATATTGGAAAGGGGTGGGGACCTGGGGCTCGAACCCAGGTCCTGAGGCTTAGGAGCGTTCTTCTCAACCAACTGAGCTGCATGCATATTCGTTAATATAAAAGGAAAACAAATTATATAATAAAAAACTAGAGTTAGTGGTGGTCTGGCGCGCAAATTCAAAAGAACCAATCATTGCTGGCCACCACATCATCTTCTTCATTGATTATTTTTTTCCTGAAAATATAAAACATTGGCCACGGTTTTTCAAGTGTTCCCTTAGGCTGGTTTCTGAAAAATAGCGACTAGCCCAGGGATCATCATAAATTAGGCGCGAGGGTGGATTCCTGATCGTCCAAACGCACTGAATTGAATGGCCTTGGTTTCACACTCCAATTTTTCCTCATTTAAAAACCCCCAATTCGGAGCTTCATGAACCCTAATGAACAACAATGGCATAATCGTATATAGCATACAAAAACTCAATCAAGGTAGATGGTTAGCTTCAGAACATGTCAATTAGTATGAATGCATCAAAAAAACGCAATGAAAATGCCTAAATATGGAAACACGATTATGCATATTATTTGAAACAGTTTGAACCCCTTGTACCAATTCTGGGCGTGTAAAGGTTGGAAAGTTATCCAGTTAGCTTCAGTGAGACACGAGGAAGCTTTTGCAATTGGTCTTGTGCTCTGAATCGACCCCTAACCCTATTTTCAGTTTTGAGTTTTTAAGCAAAAAATTGAGTTTTATCAATGGAGTTTATGCGCAGCTTAGTGGTTATGAGCATGAGGGTTGTGATCAGGCTTATGTATGGAGTGGTCTAGGTCAAATAAAACTGATCAAAATCCTTGAATTAATGAATGCAATATTTGATTTTTTCATCATGATTTTCAAATCTTTTTTCACATGCTTTTGCTACCAAATCATGACCAATCCAATTGATTCTTTCCAAATATGGTTAGGCACGAAATCTTGAGGATATAACATGCATAAAAAGATTGAAAAACTTAGGTTAAGTATTTTTCATGTATTTAATTGATTTAAATGAATTATTATTAATAAAAATTCAAATAAATAAATAAAAAATGAAGAAAAACTTCCCTTTGGGCCAAGTGGTCGTGCACATGCCTTGGATAATGAATTGTGGAAGAAAAATAGGCCCATTAACAATTTTAGGTCATTTGAATCAATGTTGACTTTTCAAAATATCCAAAAATTTCCCAACTTCCACAAGGCATAACTTGCTCAATTCTTAAGCTTTGCTCATGTTCTTGGACATTTTGGAAAGGTCTTTGAGTCCTCTAACCAATTCCTTTGGTCCCATGTCATTTGGATTTAAAAATCTCAAGTTATGGCCTTTGACTTAAAGTCCCCTTTTGTTGACTTTTGAAAATGACCTATAATGTTGAAATTGATAACTTTTTGTGAGAGCATTTCTTGGACTTGGAGTGTGAAGAGGAGTTGTAGGAAATGTCTTTCTCTTCAAAATGAGCTTTGTATGGAATTTTTCTGACAATCCATGTGAAAGTTATGCCCTGGTCAATTTACAGTTGACTTTTTCAACTGTCCAAATAAGGAAACTTTTGCATCTTGATGATTTTTGAGCCAAGCTTTGAGAATCATGATCAAGCATTGATCAAATGATGTTTGTGGCTTCAAAATGAGATGTTGACCAAAAATTTGAACTTTTGACTGTCAAATGACCATTTTGCCCCTACAGTTGACTGTAGTGCAATTAGGGTTTTGACTGTGCAATTTTGTGCTGAAGGTCTTGTAACTTTGTATGAGGATGTTTGACCATATTTATTGGCATGTGGGACTTGATTGGGCCCTTTGAAACTTCATTTTCTTGATCAGAACCAAAACCCTAATCTTGACTGTTTAGGCTCTTACACTGTGCAACCTTTGGGGAATTTTGAAGCATGACTTGGCAATTTCTTGAAGAATATGGGAGGGAAAATTTTGGGGTACAACAGTTCCCATTTCTACCCCTACTGCCGAGTCATCTGACGCTCGGGGAAAAGGGATTGCTACTGATATGCCTGCCCAGACGGAGGCACCAAAGACAACCACTGTTGAAGCTTCCAAGCAGGAGATGGAAGAGATTCTTAAGATTATCAAGAAGAGTGATTTTAATGTAGTTAAGCAGCTGGGGCACACCCCATCCAAAATTTCTATGCTATCACTGTTGTTGTGTTCAGAGGCCCATGCCAAGGCCCTGATTACCTTCCTGAAGACGGCCCACGTGCCACAAGAGACGTCAGCTGATCAATTTACCGATTGCGTGGCCAACTTAACTGCTGATAATGGTTTAGGTTTCTCCGATGCTGATCTGAATGCTAAGGGGAAGAACCACAATGATGCCCTGCATGTCTCCATTGAATGCAAGGGCACTACTCTTGCGCATGTGTTGGTTGACACTGGGTCTTCATTGAACGTGTTACCCAAGAAGGCTCTAGACATGCTAGATTGCGAGGGGTTGGAACTAAAGCCAAGTAACATTGTTGTCCGGGCCTTTGACGGGTCTAAGAGGATGGTGCACGACGAGGTTGATATTCCAATCAGGGTTGGTTCTCAGGGATTTGATTCAACATTCTATGTTATGGACATCTGACCATCCTACTCTTGTTTGCTGGGTCGTCCATGGATCCATAAGGCTGGAGCTGTGACCTCCACATTGCATTAGAAGCTGAAATACCCGGTCAGAGGGAAGATTGTAACAGTTCAGGGGGAGGAAGAATATATGGTCAGCCACCTTAACTCGTTCCGGTATATAGAGATGGATGGGGAGTTCATTGAGACTCCATTTCAACACTTCGAAGAGGTTCCTCAAACGCTGACATCAGTAGAGACTGTGATTGATGATTCTCCTTTGAAGATGGCTTCCTTAAAGGATGCCCGGGCTGTGGTTGAGAAGGGTGAGTGTACAAACTGGGGCCGACTTCCTGATTTCACTCCGAAGACTGACAAGTTTGGTTTGGGCTTCACTGCAGAAGCTCAGAGGGTTGTTCGTAAGGAAAGGATTGGAAGACCTCCTGTATTCATCAGCAACTCAGGGGTAAATGCCATTGAAGACGACGTGGAGGAATCTGAATTCGACAGCTGGATCTACCCAACGACCAACGGTGGACCAAGTAACTGGACTGCGAAAGACTTCATACCTATTACTTTTGTCACTCAGTAATGAACTCCTTTGTTTTGAATTTGTAACAAACAATAATTTGAAACTTTTATGGCCCAGTGTCTTACCCGGGGCACCAAGGCTTCATTTGTGAGGGCTTTTGTGTGTCATTTTCATATATCATTAATAAAAGCATTGGATGTTTTTTGCATTTCAAATCTTGCTCTCCTTGTCTTTCTTTATTATATATTGCAAAACAGATATTTACACACACTCACATATACAGGTCCCAATCCACTCTGGATCTCACTGGTAACGACTCTGCTACTGCCAGTTATGACTTCGAAAATCCGATCAACTTAGCCGGAGACGAAGGTGAAGATGATTGCGAAGTGCCTGGTGAGCTTGCAAGACTGTTACTCCAGGAAGAGAGGGCCATTCAGCCACATGAAGAGCTAGTGGAAACGGTAAATCTGGGTACTGAGACAGACAAAAAGGAAGTTAAGATTGGTGCAAATTTGGAGCTCAGTGTGAAACAACGGTTGATTCAGATGCTGCATGACTACATGGAAATCTTTGCCTGGTCGTACGAAGACATGCCTGGGTTGGATACCGACATTGTGGTTCATCACCTGCCTACCAAGGAAGAATGCCCTCCGGTAAAACAGAAGGTCCTCCGTATGCGTCCAGAGATGTCCGAGAAAATCAAAGCTGAGGTTATGAAACAATTTGATGCCGAGTTTCTAGCAGTGACTTCTTACCCTCAGTGGGTTGCCAATGTGGTTCCAGTGCCGAAGAAAGATGGAAAGGTCCGAATGTGTGTTGATTACAGGGATTTGAACAGGGCTAGCCCTAAGGATGACTTCCCTCTGCCTCACATCGACGTTCTGATTGACAACACTGCTCAACATAAGGTATTCTCCTTCATAGACGGGTTCTCCGGTTATAATCAAATCAAGATGGCTCCTGAAGACATGGAGAAGACCACTTTTGTTACTCAGTGGGGCACCTTTTGTTACAAGGTCATGCCTTTTGGGTTGAAAAATGCTGGGGCAACCTACCAACGTGCCATGGTTGCTCTGTTTCATGATATGATCCATCATTAGATCGAAGTATACGTCGATGATATGATTGCAAGGTCCCAAACTGAGGACGAACACCTTGACCATTTACAGAAGCTGTTTGACCGGTTGAAGTTGTACAAGCTGAGATTGAACCCGAACAAGTGCACCTTCGGGGTGAGATCTGGAAAACTGCTAGGTTTCGTCGTGAGCGACCAAGGTATTCAAGTGGACCCTGCCAAAGTGAAAGCCATACAAGAGATGCCAGTTCCTAAGACAGAGAAAGAAGTCAGAGGCTTTCTAGGACGTCTGAACTACATTGCTCTATTCATCTCACATCTAACCGCTACTTGTGAACCAATCTTCAAGCTACTGAAGAAAGATCAAGTAGTACGTTGGAACGATGAATGTCAGGCCGCTTCGAAAGAATCAAAGAGTATCTCCAAGAGCCACCCATTCTTATGCCATCGGTTGAAGGGAGACCTCTAATCTTATATCTGACAGTACTTGACAGCTCAATGGGGTGTGTGATGGGTCAGCATGACGAGTCTGGCCGAAAAGAGCATGCTATTTATTACCTTAGCAAAAAGTTTATCGACTGTGAGACCCGATACTCACTGCTTGAGAAAACTTGCTGCGCTTTGGTATGGGCTGCTCGCCAGCTGAGACAGTATATGTTGACTCACACTACTCTCTTGATTTCAAAAATGGATCCAATCAAGTACATATTCGAAAAGCCTGCCTTGTCCGGAAGAATAGCAAGATGGCAAATGATCTTGACCGAATACGACATCCAGTACACGACTCAAAAAGCAATCAAGGGAAGTGTGTTGGCAGACCATTTGGCACATCAGGCAGTGGATGACTACCAGTCCATGAACTTTGAATTTCCAGACGAGAATATCATGGTAGTGACTGATTGTGAAGTACCTGGACCGGATGAAGGACCTGAGGAAGGATCCCGATGGTCTATGAACTTTGACGGAGCCTCAAACGCTTTGGGTAATGGTATTGGCGCTGTAATCATATCTCCAAAAGGCTCTCATACTCCACTTACCGCCCGTCTATGTTTCAACTGCACCAACAACATGGCAGAGTATGAAGCCTGCATTATGGGTCTTCGAGCTGCAATTGACCTAAGAATCAAGTTTCTGAGTGTCTTTGAAGATTCCACTCTCGTGATCAGTCAGATCAAAGGCGAGTGGGATACGAAACACCCAAATCTTATTCCTTACAAGGAGTATGTATTAATGTTGATTCCCCATTTCGAGGAGATAACCTTTGAACATTTCCCAAGAGAGGAGAATCAGTTGGCGAACGCGTTGGCTACAATGTCTTCTATGTTCAAAGTCAAATGGGACAACGAGGCTCCCCAGATCATTATTTGGAAGTTGGATGAACCTGCACATTGCTGCGATCTTGAGACCGAAGAAGTAACAGAAAAACCTTGGTATCATGAGGTGAAGAGGTACCTTGAAGCTCAAGAATACCCCGAGGGTGCATCTGTTAATGACAAGAAGTTTCTGAGAAGGTTCGCGGCAAAGTTCTTCCTCAGCAATGACATTCTTTACAAACGAAACCATGATTCAACCTTACTGCGTTGTGTGGATAAGACTGAAGCAGAAAGGATCATGGCAGAGCTGCATGAGGGTACCTTCGGAACGCACTCCAGTGGACATACCATGGAAAAGAAAATCCTTCGGGCAGGATATTACTGGCCCATAATGGAAGCCGACTGCTATCAACATTCTCGGACATGTCACAAGTGCCAGATCTATGCAGATAAGGTGCACATTCCTCCAGTTCCTTTGAACGTCTTGACCGCACCTTGGCCTTTTGCAATGTGGGACATTGATATGATCGGCGAGATCAGACCTACGGCATCCAACGGGCATCGCTTCATACTGGTAGCAATTGATTACTTTACGAAGTGGGTTGAAGCAGCTTCCTTTGCCACCGTAACCAAGAACGTAGTGGCACGGTTCATTCGGAACAACCTGATCTGTCGATACGGCGTACCTGAGAGGATCATTAAGGAAAATGGTACCAATCTTAACAACAAGATGATCACTGAGCTCTGCGAGCAATTCAAGATACAGCACCACAACTCTTCTCCCTACCGACCGAAGATGAATGGGGCTGTAGAAGTAGCTAATAAGAATATTAAAAAGATTGTGCAGAAGATGACAGTGACCTATAAAGATTGGCACGAGATGTTACCGTTTGCTCTTCATGGGTACCGTACCTCAGCACGAACGTCAACAGGGGCAACCCCCTATTCCTTGGTCTATGGCATGGAGGCAGTCTTGCCTATTGAAGTTCAGATACCCTCTCTCCGAATTATGAAGGATGCAGGTTTGAACGAAGATGACTGGATCCAGACTCGGCTTGATCAATTAAACCTAATCGACGAAAAAAGACTCACCGCTATTTGTCATGGTCAGACGTACCAAAAACGAATGATCAAGGCATTTAACAAGAAAGTCAGACAACAAGAGTATCACGTCGGAGACCTGGTAATCAAGCGCATCATTCTACCTAAAGGCGATCCCAGGGGCAAATGGACCTCTACATACGAAGGGCCATTTGTGGTTAAGAACATCTTCTCAGGAGGAGCAATGATTCTAACCACCATGGATGGTGACGACCTTCCTCACCCCGTCAATGCAGACATAGTAAAAAGATACTACGCATGATTAAAGACCCGCTAGGTCGACTGGCCTAGGCAAAAATAAGGGCTTCCCGGCGAACCAAAAGGGTTCGGGCAAAAATAAGGGATAAAAATGAAAAAAAATCTGTACACCCGACAAGTCGAAAACCTGAAAAGGCGGCTTGGGAAAAAATGGGTATCCTGGTGGACTGAAAACCCGAAAGGGCGGTCCAGGAAAAAGTTAGGGATAAGCGTAATACTATGTCTCATTGGATCACCCTGCATCCAGACTTCGGTATCGACCATCAGGCTCAGACGGCACCAATCAATCAGCTTCACCTCCAACTAAGCAGCAAAGTGATGAGATGCTTGAAGATATAAAGACGATAGCAGAGTTGGAACCCAGTGGGATTTTTCATATAGATGTTTTGTTTTCTTTTCACAAATTGTATAAACTCTATTCTGTTCAGCGGCGTTCTCTTACTAGGACGCCAACCTCTTGTACACAACGCCTATTTTCGGGCAAATTTCAAAATCAATACAAATTCTTTTTCAGACAAATTGCAAATTGTTTTTCCTTTATCTATTTTGTTTTGCAAAGAACGTCCAATGTTCATTTTTGATATATGCATTTGACATTAATTGCTGATCATAAATATTTGCATGCGAAACAAAGGACTAATTACAGGTGACATCAAAAACAGGGGCAGTAAGATTTGTCTAAGTGATCTAGTTGCTCTGTCCACCAAGGTACCAAGGTAGGTTCAGCTGAAGAACGTAACCAAGATACCCTCACTCCCCGCAGAGCAAGGCAAGATTCAGCAACACTCTCCTCAAGCAGAGTTGGTCTCCCATCAGCCCCAAAAAGGCACAGTATCCCCAGCAAGTCAGCAATACTCTCCCCAAGCAG
Source organism: Vicia faba (assembly GCA_948472305.1). Taxonomy (NCBI): domain Eukaryota; kingdom Viridiplantae; phylum Streptophyta; class Magnoliopsida; order Fabales; family Fabaceae; genus Vicia; species Vicia faba. Next base: position 701,660,467 of record OX451739.1, on the reverse strand, counting down.
AGTTAGTCTACTATCAGTCCCGAAAAGTTGGGTACCCCCAGAAGATCTTAATATTCCCCAGCGGAGTATACAGATATTCCTCAGCAAGCATCCCCGGCAGTCTTAATATTCCTCAACGGAATATAAGATTGTTCCCCGGTGGAATACAAGACACCCCAGTGGAGCCATTTCCCCAGTGCGGTCCAAAAAGTTTCCCCAGGAGAGTTTAACCACCCCCCCAGTAGATTCTGGAAGCTTATCCCCAGTAGATTCTGGAAGCTTATCCCCTGCAGAGTAACTAGGTTATTCCTCACCAGAGTCTAACTGGGTTATCCTCAGTAAATTTTAGCGGAAAGATCGTCCCCGACAAAGTTCTTTCTACCCCCCAGCGGAGTTCATCAAAATCCCCAACAAAGCTTATCAACAGAGTCCCCAGCGGAGTTATCGTTAAAATCTTAGTGAAGTATCTCTTCCCCACAGAGTAATTCCCCGCAGAGTAATCTCTCCATCAGGTTTATTCCCCAACGGAGTCATCTTCTCCTACCGGTTTATTCTTGCAATCATCTTCGTTCATTATCCCCAGCGGAAACGAAGAACTCTACTCTTCAATATCAGCCCAGGATTTAACAAACTTCCCGACATTCGTCAAGGATTTATTTTCCCAGACGAAAATACATTCATAAACATTTCACATTTCATACCTCCTATTTACATACATGATAAAGTGCATACGACACGATCTCATTTATTTTTGAGAACATCATGACATCATGCATTTCATACATCATGACATTGCATATAACTAATGTTTTGCCTTTCAGGAAAAAGTCAATCAAAGGATGATTGCCATCAACCTTTCTTAAGTTCCAGATTAATACCTGTATCTAGCCAGGAAATATATGTGAGCGATTGATTGTAGATCTATACCTGAAACCAGACATGAAAGTTATCTACATGGAAGAGATTGAATATTAATACCTGAAACCAGACAGGAAAGATCTTTCTTTCTCAGGTCGGAGATCTACACCTGTATCCAGCCAGGAAAGCTATCTCGACCAACCTTTTTTTAAGTTCCAGATCAACACCTGTATCTAGCCAGGAAATATCTGTGAGCGATTGATTGTAGATCTATACCTGAAACCAGACAGGAAAGTTATCTACATGGAAGAGATTGAAGATTAATACCTGAAACCAGACAGGAAAGATCTTTCTTTCTCAGGTCAGAGATCTACACTTGTATCCAGCCAGGAAAGCTATCTCGACCAACCTTTTTTCTTAAGTTCCAGATTAATACCTGTATCTAGCCAGGAAATATCTGTGAGCGATTGATTGTAGATCTATACCTGAAACCAGACAGGAAAGTATCTACATGAAGAGATTGAAGATCAATACCTGTATCTAGCCAGGAAACCATCTTTCATTCTCAGGTCAGAGGTATACACCTGTATCCAGCCAGGAAAACTATCTCGTCGACCCACTTTTTAAGTTCCAGATCAACACCTGTATCTAGCCAGGAAATATCTGTGAGCGCATGATTGTAGATTCGATACCTGTAACTAGCCAGGAAAGTTATCTACATGAAGAGATTGAAGATCAATACCTGTAGCAAGCCAGGAAGACTATCTTTCTTTCTCAAGTCAGAGATTAATACCTGTATCCAGCCAGGAAAGCTATCTCGACCACCCCTTCTTAAGTTCCAGATCAACACCTGTAACTAGCCAGGAAATATCCGTGGACGACTGATTATAGGTTAAGACCTGAAACCAGACAGGAAAACTACCTATATGAATTGATTGTAGATCTATACCTGAAACCAGACAGGAAAGTACCTACATGAAGAGACTGAAGATTAACACCTGTAACAGGCCAGGAAACCATCTTTCTTTCTCAATTCAGGGATTAATACCTGTATCCTGCCAGGAAAGCTATCTCGACCAACCTTTTTCAAGTTCCAGATCAACACCTGTAACTAGCCAGGAAATATCTGTGAACGACAGATTGTAGGTTAATACCTGAAACCAGACAGGACAACTATCTACTTGACCATCATGAGGCCACCCTACACCGGTTCCTTCTCTTTCAGATGCAGTTTTACACGGACTCATCGTCAGGCAACCCTACACAGGTTCCTTCTTTCAACCTACCAAGTTACAATTCAACACACATTCCCAGATGGCATCTATAAGCCCATCTCCACAACTATTCTATCACATCTCCATATGGCATCTATAAGCCCATCCTCCTATCCATCATCTCTCCAAATGGCATCTGTAAGCCCATTCCCGACATCACATTGCTGATACTACACTATGCGAGTGCAAATTTCTGGGCACTTTAGTGTTCAATCATCTTCCACCTTCAGATCACGAAAGGCACGTGTTGTACCCCAAAATTTTCCCTCCCATTTCCTCAATATTTTCTCACCACAAGACCCTTGGAGCTCAAGATCAAGTTAGGGTTTGCTCTGCTCAAGACTCCTCCTTGCACTGTTGACCCAAATTAGGGTTTGAGTTTGCACAAAGATGTTTTGACCTAAAAGGCCCAAAGTTACATTCATGCTTCATATTGGACTCACAAGTTTATCCATACCAAGTTTCAAGCCTTGACTTCAATCTTTGCCCAGTCAATTGGACAGTTGACCTAGAAATCAGCTGTATTAGGGAAAAAGTCAACTGTGGTCAATTGACAGTCAAACCTCATGAAATTTGACCCTCATCAACATTATGAACTCATATTAACCATTTGATCAAGTTTGGATCATAATTCTACAAGAAATTTGATCAGATCATCAAAAGGTAAAAATGGTCATTTTTAAGGTTTTGACTGCACAAAGGCAATTTTTGACTGTTTGACCTAGCCAATGGCAAACCAAGCTCACATATGGACTCAAGGACTCAATGACATGGTCTTGACACATTAAACAAGTTCAAAAGATCCCAAATACACAAGATTGACAAATGAATTTTCCAGTCAACTGAGCAAAATTTGACTGTATACTGAAAAGTCAAACTTTGACTTTTTGGTCAAAATCAAGTGCCAAGATTCATTTTTCATCAAGACATGTCAAATTATGAAACTTGTTCATCAAGAAATCAAAAATTACAAATTAGGGTTTAAAATGAAGAATTTTCATAACTTAGAAATTTTCTAAGTTATGAAAATCCCTAATTTTTTCCTAACTTTGTCCCATCTTTTCATCAAGATACATTTGGATTCAAACAAAACTCAAAACATGAAAGTTGTAGTCCATTGCAAAATATACAACTTTGATTCACAAAGTTTACTCAAAAGAAGTTTGTAGCTCAAGTTATGATTTTTGGAATAAGGGTGCAAAACATTCTTAACTTAGAAAAATTTTGACCTATTCTAGGCAGGATTTTTGCCTAACTTTATGGCCACTTTTCACATGCTTCCACTTGGAATTTCAACTTGCATTACAAAGATGGATTTTAGTACACATTCCAAGCTTTCCAAAATGTCCAAGAACTTCTCAAACACCCCTGTGGTTAGGGAGAATCGAATTTGACAATATGGGCAAAAGTCACTTTGATTCATGGCCAAATGCATGTTCATAACTTGTGCATTTTCAAACTCAGCATGTGCAAGCTACATTACAGGCCTCTAATCTCATTTACACTAAATAATTTAATGCCAATCCTTTGTGTTTAAGCCTTATCTTGTGTGTTTAACCATTGCATACAAGATTGAGCCATAAATGGAAAAAGCATTTTATCTATTCTTGTAAAGAGCAACTTTATGTCAAGTTTGCAATCTATGAGGTACAAGGCATATCTTCTAGGCACAAGTTATTGGACATATCCCACTGATCAAGAACCAACTTTGCAGCATGTTTAGGGGGCCTGCATAAGCTTGTAACAAGACTTGGCATTTTTGACTTAGAAAAGAAAAAACTTGCATAACTGAACACACCACCACATTCCTACAAAGACAAGCCTAAACAAACTTTCTCAACACTTTCCATACTCCCTAACCAACCTGAAACACGACCAAACCATCTCTCAAACCTCCATATACACAAAAACACAGTTTTGTGGCAAAACAGGGCATAGGTTGCAGTTTGAATCCCACAACACCATTCCATCGTGCGTTTTCATCCAAATCAGTTCAAACACATTCCCAACCATTCATACAAACTATCCCAAGCCTTGGAAACAGACTGTAACACCTCTAACCAAGTGTGCCATTTTCACTTTTCTCTCTTGCAGGTTAACTTCTGTAGCTTGATATAGCAAGATTCAAAGCACACCAAGCATTGGAGAAGCATCCCTGAACTTCAAGTAAGCTGTACAAGTCCTTACATTGCACTGAAAGTACCTCCATTGTCATACACGAGTCAAGCTGAACAGGTAAGTTTTTGAACTTCTATCTCTCTATCCAGGCATAGTTAGGTTTAAGTTTGTGAAGAAAACATGTTCTAATCATAGCCCTGAAGCCATCCATATAGTTACTTTTCATTTATATTGTGTGTGCTAAGAGTATTTTGAACCTGAACATTGAAAAAAACCTAGGTAAGAAATTGGGGGAGAAGAAATTCTCTCTCATTTCAGAGAGTTAGATCAAGTTCTTGGTATGTATGGATTCGTGATTTGATGCTTGACATTTTTCATGTTATAAGTTTGTGCTAAAAATCAAAGAATCAGGATGTTTGAATCAAGCCAAGAAACGCGCGTTTTGTTGTTCAAGGATGCTGGAGGTTGAAGACAACTCCTCTTGGGCTGGGCCTGAGATTGCTTTTCTATTTGCACCACACTTTTCCACATACACCCCCTTGGCCCATTGTGCTTTATTTTTATCATTTTTGATTTTTTCTTTTTATTTCTGACTTGTTATTTTTTGCCAAAATATAAAAAAATATTAAAAATATTTTTCAGCCGTTTTTGCATTTTATTTGAATTTTATTTGTTTTATTTTGAACTTGCACATAAATAAACATATTACCTTTTTATTTAAAATACTAAAAAAATAATACTAATACATTTTTATTTTCTGATCTTATTTTATTTTACCTTTTGAAAACATTTTATAAAAAATATACTTTTTTTTGTAAATATTAAATATTTTATTTTTATACATATTTAATATATTTAATAAATAATATAAATACTTATCTATATTTATTAGAATATTTAGGGAAAAAACATAAAAATAATACATTTTTATTTTTATTAATATTTGACCTCAAAAATCACTTTTTTAAAATATACTTTCTTTTTATTTATTTTTTGTACATAATTAATAAATATTGTATATAATAAATGATTAATACTATTTATTTGCAAAATTAGGGTTTTTTCCCTAAACATGAAAATATTCAAAAATTAACTTTTTATTGTTTTTATTTTACTTGTAAATAAATCACATACACTTACACAAATACATTGATACACTTATTTTGCTTTATTCTTATACATCTTTACATTTACATTTGCGCAATTCGATTTGGTTGTAAATATTGGACACTACTCTCCTATGAAGTCTCATCCCCATTTGAACATTTGTACCCCCATTCCCATGATTATTGTGTAATAACTTAGGACTTTTAATTTTGCATTTAAGAGCTTTCTAAATATGCCATGATAGACTTAGGGTTTGTATGCAAAAAATCAAATAACAAAATAGCTTGACCTAATTCAAAGACAAGAAGCATGAAAATGGACAACACCAATCACACTTGCACCCCTAGGGTTACTCCACTTGTTGCCTTCAATAATGGGCCATGTTGCATGTTGAGTATCTTTGGCAAAACAAAAACATTTCAAATGATCATAGTCCCTCGATGACGCTTTTGAAAAACAATTCAAATGATCAAGCCCCTTAAAGGAAAATTTGCCAAAGACACTTGGCACTATTGCATTCATGGTCTAAACGATGACCCGCGCCCGTCCCGTTCACATCCTAACACAAGATTGTCCACCAAATACAATGGTGGAACAAAATTGTTAAAAGGGTTAAAACATAGGAAAAACCTTTGAGTAAATTTAGGGGTAGACAACTCTTAGTTACTTGAATCAAACTTGCAAAAACACTTGCCTATTTTTCAAAATCACACTTCACAACACACTTTCAAAACAACTTTCAAAAACATTGAAAACTTTTCAAAAGATAAATACATCTTTGTATACATCCCAACATGGATCATTACAAAGGTTGCCACAACAAATGGCTTTCTCTTTTCAAAACATTTTCTAACCCACACACAAAAGCACCATTTCAAACAATCGAAAATCAAGGCAAGTTGATCTAAACAAGTAACTAAGAGCCCATGGATAACCATGGATAGAAAGGGTGCTAATACCTTCCCTTTCTATAATCTACCCCCCGAACCCAAGAAAACATCTCAAAGGTTTTTGCTGTGCTTTTTAACCTTTCCTTAGGATAAAATAAAAAAGTCGGTGGCGACTCTTGCTCAACCGAAACATTTGTGAAAACAAATGCAAAACCTCAAGTCAGTTCTCCCACCGTATCACAGCATGCAAGCCAATCTACATCCTCAGGTTTAAGAAGATTGAACAGGGGCAACTGTTGTACCCCAAAATTTGCCCTCCCATATTCCTTAATATTTGACAAGAATGATCTTCAATTTGCCCAAGATTGCTCAAGGGTTGTACAACCAAACACCTCCTAAGACAGCTGAAATTAGGGTTTTGGTTCTTTCAAGTAATTTGGAGTTTACAATGGTTCAATCAAGTCTCATAGGCCTATATACATTCCCAAGCACCTACATGCCAAGTTTCAAGACTCATAGTGTCAATTTGCACAGTCAAAAGCTCCATTTGATCCACAGTCAACTGCAAGGGCAAAATGGTCATTTTACAGTCAAAAGTCAGAATTCTTGGTCAACATCTTATTTTGAGCTCACAATCATCATTTGATCAAGTCTTGATCGTGATTCCACAAGGATGGTTCAAAAATCATCAAGATGCAAAAAGTTAATATTTTTGGATAGCAGAAAAGTCAACTGTATCTTGACCAAGGCATAACTTTTTCATGGTTCATCAAAAAAATTCTATCCAATGCTCATTTTGAAGGGGATGAAATTTCCTACAATCCATCTTCACATTCCAAGTCCAAGAAATGCTCTCACAAAAAGTTATCAATTTCTACATTATAGGTCAAATTCAAAAGTCAACAAAAATGCACTTTAAGTCAAAGACCATAACTTAAGATTGGTAAATCCAAATGACATGGGACAAAAGGAATTGGTTAGAGGACTTCAAGACCTTTCCAAAATGTCCAAGAACATGTTCATATGATCAAAATTGAGCAAGATATGCTTTGGAGAAGTTGGGAAATTTTTGTGAATTTGCAAAAGTCAACTTTGCTCAAAACACTTTGTTTTTGCTAATGGGCCTCAAATTTCTTCTTGAAACTTTATCCATGACTTATGCACGACCCATTAAGATTATTTGAATTTATTTTCTTATTTTTTATTAATTAATTGGATTTTTTATCAATATTAATTCATTTAATTAATTTAAATTGTAGGAAAATACAAAGATTTGATTTTTCAATCTTTTGTGAAGCAAAGATGACCTAAAAAGGCTGGCAATTTCGTGTGCAAATCAAAGAGACAAATATCTCCCAAATTGGCAACTTTCTTCAATAAAAAAGATTCAAAAATATTTGATTTTCAATCAAATATGCAACCATTAATTCAATGGATTTTGGCTCAAGATTTTAACCTAATTTCAGTCTCCTATAAGTACACAAGCCAACCCTAATCATGCACACGTGAAAGCTGCTGCAAGAAAGCCATAACCAATTCAAAAAAATTCAAGAAAACTTGAAAACTGTTTTCTATATTCCAGGCCAATTCAAGAACTTTTATTGATTCTAATACACTGCAGGGGATCCCAGGAACGTGTAGGAATCAAAACCAAGCGTTGAAGCTCAAAGAATCATCAAGAACAGAACCACAGTTTGCTTGTTATTTTGAAAATCGAATAGCTTAATTCATGCATCATTAACGTGATTTTATGTTTGTTTTGCATTGCTAGAGACCACATAAAGCTATTGGCATAGTTTAATTGAGTTATAATGCAAAGAATCATAAAACGGCATTGATGAATTCTAGGGTTCTTGAGCTCTAAAATTGGGGCTTTACAATACAAGAAAAATTGAGACTCATAAGACCCATGGCTGAATTCATTAGGTCAAGACGAACATGTTGGCACCCTCGCGAAATATTTCTATTAACCACACGCCTAATCGCTATTTTTCCTCATTATGGTTTGTGGGGGTTAAAAACCCCCGCTATCTGATTTGTTTTTTTACAGGCACAACGAAGACGATGATGAGGTGGTGATACGTGGTTGGACAATTCAAAATACGCGCGTTTTATTTGTTTTTATAGCATATTGTTTGGTTTCTGAATATAATGATTGTGTAGTATTATAATATCAAAGCGTGCAAGTTGGTGGAGTGGTTGGCCAAGTGTTCAATAGGCGTTGGGACCTGGGTTCGATTCCCAGGTCCCCCAAAACACTTCTATTATTTTTCTTTACAGGTTCATATGCAGCTTCCCAACAAGATGTCCACCATACACTTTCACATCCCAGGCGCCAAGTGGCCACAAGCATGAATCTGATGGTCCAAAGCTGGATGACCATCATGCTCCTGGTCAACCCACGTGTAGACAATCATTAAAGTCAAACGGGATGGAGAGCTTAATGGGCTTGAAGACTGCTAACAAACCCCCAAAGTTGGGCCATTACCCCCTGGTTTCTTTTTATTCTTTTATATTTTTCTATTCAATTATTTTACTTTTAATAATACTAATTATTATTATTTAATTAACTCATAAATTAATTATTTTCATAATAAAATCAGAAAACCAAAATATTTTTATTATTAATAATTTCACCTTTAATTTATTATTTTGTAAATAAATACTAACAAATTAATTTAATTTAATTAGGTTTAATTTTGACTTTTTCATAATAAATAAAATAAATTAGAATTAGGGTTTTTACTAACTTTTGACTTTATTTTATTTTATTTTATTTTCATTAAAACATAAAAAACTAAAAAATACTTTTTTTCTTTTAATTAATTAATTAATTAGTTTTAGGTTTAATTTAATGCAAAATAACCAAAAATTCATTCTTTTCTCAAAAAGGGTCAAAACCCTAAGGACTTCCTCGATTCAATTCTTACTCGCGCATATTATTTGATCATATTTATGTATTTGCTCCGAGGATGTAATAGCGTAATTAGGACTTTTATCGCTTTCTTTAATTTTCCGCATTTACTTTTCAAGTTTTTGGCGATGTAAATACTCGACGCCTTGTAATAGCGTAGTTTTACTTTCCGCAATTATTAACTGTTATGCATGACAAGACTTGTATGAAATTAAAATCAAAATGTAGCTTACCATAACTTGTACAAAGATAACATAAACTGAATCCTGACACACTCGCACATGCCACTCATGGGGTACGCCTCACTTGGTTGCCTCGATGTGGTCATTGAGTATATGGTGTTTTAGAGGTCGCCCTCCTGTCTAAAGATCCAAGTTGCCTCGAAACGGTTGCCTCAGATGAAAAGGATCTAGGACATTATGGTTACCGCTAAGGCGTCCTACTATTGCTTTGGTGACCACACATGTCCCTTAATCGAATTGACCCGAAAACTCCAACGACGGTGCTACCTACTTCTCAATAGTGGGATAGTACTGTCTAAAGGACATTTACACAGCTTAATTTCTTTTGAGTAGGTAGAGGTTCTCAGGTACTTGCTCTTTCAAAACAAAAATACTTTTCGCACTTACACTTTTTCTGACAAAAGTTTTCAAACAACACTTCATACACTCTTGAGGATTGATACAAGAGTTAAAATGAAGTTTTCAAACAAATTTTTTCAAAACCCACAAACACAAGAAAAACAAAAACATTTTGAAAACATAGTGAGCAAGTACCTAAGAGCCCGTGGATAACCACAGATAGAAAGGGTGCTAACACCTTCCCTTTCTATAATCTACCTCCCGAACCAAGAAACATCTCGAAAAGGAATTTTGCTGTGCTTTTGTCCTTTCCTTGTTGGAGAAAATAAAAGACGGTGGTGACTCTTGCTTACCGCGACATTTCGCGAACCAGCATTCCAAAACAGTCAGTTCTATTTCCACCGATCACAGCGAGTGTGTTATTTCAGTTAACTGTATCTTTGTACATGTCAATGGTTAGCTATGTTAATTTTAAGTTCATACATTTGATCTTGTCATACATTCCCTATTACCAAACATCTAACAGTTAATATTGTGCGGAATTTAAATTGCGGAAATTAAATCTAAGCTATTACAAGGCGTCGGGTATTTACATCGCCAAAAACAAACCCTTTAATTTAAATTGCGGAAAGTAAAATAAAGCGATAAATAATTAAAGTCCTAATTAAAAGCTATTACATACCGGAAACAATTACAATATTGGAATCAAATGTATTGAGTGCAAGAAATTAAATCGGCTCATTTTTAGGGTTTTGACCCTTTTTTGAGAGAAAGCATGTTTTTTTTTGTTATTTTTTGAATTAAATGGAAAGAAATTAAATTAGGTCAAAATTAATTAATAAAAATATTTTTGGGTTTTTTAATATTTAAGGAAATAAAATAAAATGGATTAATGTTAATAAAAACCTAATATTCTAAATTGATTTTAATTATTGAAAAAAAATATTAAAAGTTAAACCTATTTAAAACTAAGTTAATTAATTAATATTTATTTACAAAAATAAAAGTGATGAATTTAATTTTAATAAATAAAAATATTTTTTTTTGTGTTTTATGATTTTATGAGGAAAATTAAATATTTGGTTAATGGTAATAAAAATAAATAATAAAACAAATAAATAAAGATAAGAAAAAGGAAAAACAAGAATAAACCAAGGGGGGTGTTGGGCCCAATAGGAGGTAAATCTGGCAATTGTTTGGCCCATTTGCAGCAAGCCTCAATGACTTTTTTGGATCCCACGTGACACGTTGACTGGGCACCATGGTGGGTCTGCAATCTTGGCCATTGGATTTGGCCTGGAGGCCATCTGGCAAGTGATCCAATGATGATGCATGGTGTACCATAATGACTGAAGCGCGCTGGACCTGCTGAAGAAAAATAATCATAGGCAATATGGGGGACCTGGGATTCGAACCCAGGTCCCAATGGATTTTGTACAAGCGCGCTTACCATCTCAACCACTGCATTTTATTGTTAGTGGAATACACAATAATCAATATGTTGGAAACAAGTCATATGCCTGAATTAAAAAAAATAAAAAGCGCGTAATTTGAATTGGCCAATGGGGAGAAGACACCTAGTCGTCTTCTTCATTGAAAAGCCTGGATATTTACCTGCGGATTTTATCCGCAGCTAAATCCATGGCTCAATCCTAAAACAAATTCCAGGCCATATAAATACAAACTAAGACCATCACCATGTTCGTCTCTCCTTCCTGAGCACGTCTATACCCATTATTAGTCCTAATTTTACTTGCAAAGCAAACGCCTAAAAATAAGAAATGGAAACCCTAGGTTCGGGTATTACATTACATGCCATAAAAACGAAATTAAATATTGCAGAACGCTTAGAAATTGAATGATAACATGATTGTACAAAAAATTTGCTCAAAGGATGCAGGAATATGGAATCACGATTTCATGTACAGGGTCATGTTCATGGACACTTACAACGCGATTCAGGTGACGAGAGGGCTTGGTTTTGATTCCTATCGCTTCAGTGGATGGCAAACAAGAGGCCTATGTTGAGTTTTGGCCTTGAAAACGCCTCCAATATGGATTTCAGTTTCAAGTTTTTCAAGATTTTTTAAAGTTTTTGTTTCTCTGATTTTGTAGCATTCAGGTCGTGTATTGTGTGTCTCTAGCTTGTGTGAGTATATTAGAAGCAATTAGGTTAAAAATTGGGCCTTGAATCCTTGTGAATTGATGACTTTGGATATGATATGATTCCTCCATTAAAGGCCTCCAATTTCTTTCCAAATCCAAGATTTTGTGCATGATATGGCTTGGCACGAATTTGATTGTGTTCATGATGTCAATTAAGACCTGTAATGATCAAAAAGATATCAAGTTATTAAGATTTGGATTTTATTTGGATTTAAATTGATTTTAAATGAATTAAATTAATAAAAATCAAATAAAATAGAAAAATTAATAATTGGCCATAAACCTGAAGATAGGGCACGTATGTGGTCTGACAAGATCAAATCAAGTGGAAATAAGTGGACCCTTTTGTCAAAAATTGGAGTTTTGGGGATAGTTGACTTTTGGCAATTTTGGAAAAATGCCCAACTTCAACAATGCATAACTTCTTCAATTTTGAACGTTTGGAAGTTTTCTTGGACTTTTTAGAAACCTTGAGATGTCCTCTAACCAACCCTTTTTGTCTCATCTCATTTTGATGTTCCATGCTCAAGTTATAAGCTTTGGGAAAAAAAGGTGTTTTTGTTGACTTTCAAAAATGACCTATAATGTCCAAATTTGTAACTTTTTGTGAGTGCATTTCTTGATCTTGGGGTGTGAATATGGATTGTAGGAAATTGCATCCTATTAAAAATGATCTTTGGATGGGTCATTTATCATAAAGTATGAGAAAGTTATGCTTGGTCAAAGTTGAGTTGAATTTTCCTGCAAAACCCTAATTTAGCAACTTTTGAATCTTGATGAATCTTGAGAAATCCTTGATGAATCATGATCAACCCTTGATAAAATGATGAATTATTCTTAAAAATGAGAATGTTGACAAAAAATCTTGAGGTTTGACTATTTGTAGGTCACAGTTGACTTTTGCCCTAGCACAACCGATTTTTGGGCCTCTTGAGCAATTGACTGACCAAACTTCCTCAAGCAAGGCTTGAAATTTGACATGGATTAACTTAAGAACATATTAGGACATTGGGAATCACTTGAGGTCATTTGGATGTAAGGACCTTGATGCAACACAAAACCCTAATTTTGAATTGACTGCCTTAGGAGATGATTTGACTGTCCAACTCTTGAGCAATCTTGAGCAACTTGGAGATTCTTCTTGCCATGTCTTGGGAAATATGGGAGGGAAAATTTTGGGGTAGAACACCGACCAAAGAAGATTTCCCTCCAGTTAAACAAAAGGTTCGTCGTATGCGGCCAGAGATGTCAGAAAAGGTCAAGGCTGAAGTCATGAAACAATTCAACGCTGGTTTCTTAGATGTCACCTCTTATCCATAATGGGTCGCTAATGTTGTTCGGGTACCTAAGAAGGACGGCAAAGTATGTATGTGTGTGAATTACAGAGACCTGAATAGGGAAAGCCCCAAGGATGACTTTCCGCTTACCCATATCGATGTTCTGGTTGAAAACACCGCACAACATAAGGTATTCTCCTTCATGGATGGTTTCTCTGTGTACAACCAGATCAAAATGACGCCTGAAGATATGGAGAAAACAACATTCGTCACACAGTAGGGCACTTTGTGTTACAAAGTTATGCCATTTGGGTTAAAGAATGTCAGGGCAACCTATCAGCGTGCCATGGTAGCTTTGTTTCACGATATGATCCATCACGAGATAGAGGTCTACATTAATAATATGATAGCCATGTCTCATACTAAAGAGGAGCACCTTGATCACCTGCAGAAGCTGTTTGAAAGGCTGAAAAATACAAACTGAGGTTAAACCCGAATAAGTGCACCTTTGGGGTAAGATCTGGTAAGCTCTTAGGCTTCGTTGTCAGCAGAAAAGGTATTGAAGTAGACCCTGCAAAGGTTAAGGCTATATAAGAAATGCCAACTCCTCGCACTGAGAAGGAGGTTAGGGGATTCTTGGGACGTCTAAACTACATTGCCAGATTCATTTCCCATCTAACTGCTACATATGAGCCAATCTTCAAATTACTGAAGAAAGATCAAGCAGTGAAGTGGAATGATGATTGCCAGGACGCCTTTGACAAAATCAAGGAATATCTTCAAGAGCCTCCAATCTTGATGCTGCCGGTTGAAGGAAGACCTCTGATCATGTACTTGACAATATTAGAGAACTCAATGGGGTGTGTGTTGGGGAAACATGACGAGTCTGGTCGAAAAGAGCATGCAATATACCACCTTAGCAAAAATTTTACCGACTGTGAAACAAGATGCTCACTGCTCGAGAAAACTTGCTGCATTTTGGCATGGTCTGCTCGCCGAATAAGACAGTATATGTTGACCCACACTACCTTATTGATATCTAAAATGGATCCTATTAAATACATCTTCGAGAAGCCCGCTCTTTCCGGAAGAATAACAAGATGGAAAATGATCCTGACCGAATACGACATTTAGTACACAACCCAGAAAGCAATTAAGGGGAGTGTATTAGCTGATCATTTGGCTCATCAGGCTGTGGATGACTACCAATCTATGAATTTTGAGTTCCCGGATGAGAAAATCATGTAAGTAACTAATTGTGAAGAACCTGGACCGGATGAAGGACCTGAAAAAGGATCCTGATGGACTATGGTTTTGTACGGAGCTTCCAACGCACTTGGTAATAGAATTGGTGTTGTGATCATATATCCCGAAGGCTATAATACTCCTTTGACTTCCAGGCTATGTTTCAATTGTACCAACAATATGGATGAATATGCATCATGCATCATGGGTCTCAAAGCTGCTATCAACTTGAGGATCAAATTCTTGAGTGTATTTGGAGACTCGGCCTTAGTAATCATCCAAATCAAAGGAGAATGGGACACGAAGCATCCTAATATCATCCCTTACAGAGAGCATATGTTGACACTGATTCCATACTTTGAAGAAGTTAACTTTGAGCATTTTCTATGAGAGGAAAATAAACTAGCGGAAGCGCTAGCTACTATGTCATCCATGTTCAAGGTCAGGTGGGATAACGAAGCTCCTCAAATCACTATTGAGAGAATGGATGAATCCGCATACTGTTACGAGGTTAATACTGAAGAAGTAGTGGACAAACCTTGTTGCCATGAAGTCAAAATATATATTGAATCCCAAGAGTATCCCGAAGGAGCTTCAGTCAATGACAAGAAGTTCCTAAGAAGGTTCTCTGGCAAGTTTTTCCTCAGTAAAAAAATCCTCTATAAGCGCAACCACGATTCTACTTTGCTTCGGTGTGTAGACAAGAGTGAAGCAGAAAAGATTATGGCAGATTTACATGAAGGTACCTTTGGCACCCATTCTAGTGGGCATACAATAGCTAAAAAGATCCTACAGGTAGGATACTACTGGTCCACTATGGAAGCAGACTGTTATCAACATTCACGAACTTGTCACAAGTGCCAGATCTATGCTGATAAATTACATGTGCCTCCAGTACCCTTGAAAGTTTTGACTGCTCCCTGGCCATTCATAATATGGGGCATCAATATGATTGGGGAGATTAGACCTAAAACTTATAATGGGCACCGCTTCATTCTGGTTGCCATTGATTACATCACAAAATGGGTCGAGGCAGCCTCATTTGCTTCTGTTACCAAGAACATTATGGCCCGCTTCATCAGAAATAACCTTATCTGTCAGTATGGAATTCTAGCAAGAATCATTACATATAATGGTACCAATCTAAACAATCTATGATCACCGAGCTCTGCACGCAATTCAAGATCCAACATCATAACTCTTCTCTTTACCGACCAAAGATGAATGGCGATGTAGAAGCTGCTAATAAAAATATCAAAAAGATCATACAGAAGATGACAGTGACATATAAAGACTGGCATGAGATGTTACAATTTTCTCTCCATGGTTACCGTACCATAATCCGTACATCACCAGGGGTAACTCCCTTCTATCTGGTATACCGTATGGAAGTTGTCCTACCCATTGAAGTCTAGATCCGTTCCTTGAGAATCTTGAAGGACGCAGGTTTGAATAAAGACGAATGGGTTCAGACTCGACTTAACCAATTAAACCTGATTGACGAGAAAAAGGCTCGCATTTGTTTGTCATGGTCAGATGTTCCAAAAAAATATGATTAAAGCTTTTAACAAGAAGGTCAGATGTTGGGTATATTAGGCTGGTGACCTAGTAATCAAGCGCATCATACTGCCACAAGGTGATCCCAGGGGCAAATGGACTCCTACATACGAAGGACCATTTGTGATTAAGAACATATTTTCTAGTGGAGCCATGGTGTTAACCACTATAGACAGTGACGAACTTACGCACCCTGTGTAGCGGTAAAAATGTTTAAGACTAAGCCATTGGATTGACTAGACTTTATACAAATCAAAATAAAAATCGCCACCGCGCTTTATTGTTTCCAAAGGAATGGGAAAAGAGCGAATAACCCAAAAAGAGGGGGAAAGATTAAAGTTAAGAGGGCTGGTTATGCAAAGGGAAGGTATTAGCACTCTAAACATCTACGGTACTCCGCAGGAGCCTCTTTGTAAAATCTGTATATTTTGGCTATAAAAACAGTTGTATATAAAAAGTGGATGGTGGAGGTGAGGAAAAGAAATATATTTTTTATGATTTTTGCACCCTCCGCGGTTGCGAACCTTTAGTGCCTACGTACCACCTTTCGTGCAACAGGGGATCAGGGTACACATAGTTCCTCTTTTAAAATTTGAAACAAAAATGCGTTGGTTAATTTTATGAGATAAAACATCATCGTCATTGTCCGTGTTGAAAACATACCTACTACCCACAACTATGAGAAAGGAGAATTTGCATCATCTCAAAGTGGAGGATATGGCTTAGATTTTAAAATCAACAATGCCTCACTCAACACCCAAGTGGAAAATATCTCTCTCCGCTACATATTGTAGAAGTATAGTTGTCTGCATCACTACAAGGATTGACAAGAGTCTAATCTTTTGAGAAAATTTTAAAGATAAAGAGCCAAAATGGCAAGATGGTTTGAAATGAGATTGATTGACTTTTAGTCTTCTCACAAAAAATGTCAAAGTATCATTAAGTTGATTGGAATTTGTTTATGAAAATGTTTTGAAAATACATGGACATAAGTCCAAGTTTATTATAAAAGTGGTTCAAGATCAAAAACAAGAAGAGTTTTCAAAAGGAGGAAGAAGATTTTGAAATTAAAGAAGATGGGAGGAGAAGAAGAGACTATCCTAAAGCATAAGGTAAAAGCTAGGGATAAGAACCATCTAACCATCAAAAATACAATACTTGACATTATGAGCCAAGATAGAATTCCCATTCTTTAGATTGAAACTAAGTAAGCAAAGATACTAGACCTCTTGAGAGAACCAAACTTCAAGTGTATTAAGTCTTCGCAAAAATTGGGCAGAGTAACGACTGTATACGGGTGAATTCCAGATTACAAACAGAGGGTGTAATCACAAAAAACCTGCACACAAAAACAAACAAGCAACCCAATGTCTTGATGTGAACCTCAAGAGCTCCAGACAAAATAATCAGATAAGGTCACAAAGTATCCAAGATAGGCTAAGGTTTCTAATTCCAAGTCCAAGAAAAGTCACATGCTCCATAATGCCAAGGATAGTAACCAAATAGTCCAAGTACCATTAAAGATTTTTTTTAGGGTTTACGTTGATTATTAAGTATCTTAAGAAAGGAAAAGAAAAGCTCAAGTGAGCAAAGTAAAAATGGCAAGAAAGTAAATGCTCAAATGAGTACAGATGAAAATGGCATGAAATGTAAATGCTAAAAGTAAATGGTACCTAAAGCATAAAAAAGAATGAAAGCATAAGGTAAAACAAGTCAATAATTAATGGTTAGTTGGATGACCATCTTGAAGCTTGCATTTGGAACTCATTAGAGGATTGGTAGAACCAAAGCCTCCACACAACAAGTTGCATTTGCTTTTTGTCAAGTATATCATCCATTTAGAATTCTCATAAGTACCATTTAATGATCAACGATGTTTAAGTGATCTGCGTTGACCAAAGGTGTTATAGATCCATTAGAGGATTGGTAGAACCAAAGTCTCCATACAATGAATCTTAAGGTTATTGGATCAAAGAGATCAAATTAACATACTTGGGCTTGCAATCATAAGTTTGGGCCACGAATGATCATTTATTCGAATCAGGATAAAATTTAGCGCTATGTTAAGCAATCGTAAGTGAACTTATATAGAAGTCGCACCTATTTTGAGGCCGGTCAATAGCAATCTATACACCATTTGTTTTGAGACATGATATAAAGATCATGCTCCAACAACATCTAGTGCAATAAGAAGGGGATGAGATGAAGAGGGATGAGAAAAAAAATACACAAACCACATTTGAATTAAATTTTAATCAAACTATTATTAAAATCATTCATCCATTTTTGTGGAGTTAAACTCAACACCATGGATCCAATGATGTTAATAAAGTTCATGATCCCAAATCTAACCCAAGATCAGCCAGAAAATAGTCACAAAATAATATCACATTTTAATATACATAAAAGGGTTTAAAAATAATATTTAAAAATAGAAAATAAAGAGAAAAATATCAACTATGTTCAAATTAATCAAGAAATAAAAAGTAAGACCATAGAAAAATCAGAAAAAGGCTCAAATAATTTTACAAATTTTTGGTAATTTTTTTAAGTCAGAAACTATTTTTAAAATAAAAATAAATGGGCAAAATAAACAAAAATGGTAAAAAATAGTAAAATTAGAAACAAAAATAAAATAAGGTCACCAATATTTGTCACAATATCATTGGATCATTCCATAATTTTTTCAGAATTTTAAAATGTATAAAAGTATTTTTAAACATTTAAAACAAATCAAATAAGTGTAAAATTTATAAAAAATACCATAACACAAAATTAAATTGTGAAAAAATAAAAATCAGAAAGAGAATAATCAAAAATATTTTTCATAATTTTTTCAAATTTTTTGGACTAAAAATGAATTTTCTATGATTTTTTGAAATTTAAAACAATTAAAATATAAAAATAGAAAAAATAAAATAAAAATAAAATATGTGGACCATTGGATGAGAGTCAAAACACGTTAGTAATCAAATCCAAGGGATATGGCACGCTGTGCATACCATGGTCATTAGTGAATATTGTACAAAATCATTAATTAAATCAGAATTTGAAAAATACAGATGGCGCGCCTTCATTGGTTGGAAGATGACACGTTGGTCATCTTCAACCTCCAGCCATCACGAATTGCAAGTCTCTCAAACTGTAAAATCAGAAGCTCAGACTTATGCCATTCGCTTCGTCTCTTCAAGATGAAGACAACCACACCCTCACGCCAAATTTATATAAACTGTAGCTCAAGCAATTTGGAAGGAAAGTTTTGAAAAGGGATTTGAAATTTCATGGTCAAAATGTGTTTCCAGTAAAAGGTAAGTGTTGCAACTAGAACCAAGGCAATGAGAGTAACACAATGATATCAGAGTTTTGAAGAATTGATGAAGGAATCTACCTATTGAAGTTGAGTTCTAGAGCTCTGAAAATGGACTTCTATGGAGCAGTATAGGGCACGATTCTTGAATGTAATTATGTGGTTAGCTTCAGGGAAGATCAAGGAAGGTGAATTGATGGAAAAATTGGATTGAAAAAGGCTCGAGAATGGATTTTGAAGTTACAGAAATTGAGTTATGGAGCAAGTTTGGCAGGGTGATTCTGGCTATCCAAGCTTGGGAAATTGAATGGGATAGTTCATATATTTATAGGAGAAGCGAATGAGATCAAAAGGAAGAGTGAATGATGCGTTTTGGAGGGAATTCGTGCAAACCTGATGCACGAGTGAAGTGTGATCCAAACTTCATCAAAACTCATCCAATTCTTGCGTTTTGATGCACTAATCCACTTGGGAAAGTTGGCTAATCATGTTTAGACCCAAAACGCGTGTTAATTTGAGGTTTAGAGGTTATAACATGAAATTCAAATTCTGACTTGCAAGGAAACTTCAATTCCAAGTTACCATTTTTGAAACTATGGCATTCTTAGCTCAAGGGGTCTTAAGGCATGATTCTTGATGCTTTGGAAAGATGAGGTTACAAGCTTTGCAATGTAAAAAGAATGGGGTTAAATGGATGCTTGAGCTGAAAGTTATGTTGAGTTAAAGTTGGAGAAAAAGATTTGACTTTCCATACTTAGAAATATTTCAAATTCTTCATCAAAAATGACTTATAATGTCTTGCATCCAAACATGGCCTTCCACTTGGAATTTGCTCTTGATCAAAAAAGATGGAATGAAGTAGATCTCTTGAATGACATTTTGAAACTTGAATAATTCAAAATATCCAAAATTTGAGCAAGTTATGACTTGTTGAAGTTGGCAAAATTTCATGAAATGCCCTATAATCTTTTGCATCTTTAAGGCAATTTCCATTCATTTTCCCACTTTGCACATATAAGAAGGCATAAAGTTTACATCCTGAAGATAATTTTGGAAAAAGAATGGGCTCAAGGTGATAAAAATTGACCAAGTTATGATCATTTGAAGTCACACATGGAAAATTGGGGATTCATCTGGAGGACTTGTAATGTTTCTTCTTCACCAATTTTCTTCCACATGAAAAATCTTTGGAACTTTTGAAGTGATTTGTTGATAATCCTTTGATGAGAAGGATGTATTTGGAATCATTAAAAAATACCAAAAGATGAGCAAGATATGCTCCTTTGAAGTTCAAAACCCTAGCTCCTAGATCAAGAAAATGCTTTGAAGAACTTTGACAAGCTTGAACAAACTTCTTGTACCAATATTATTGCTTTGTGAATATAAGTTGTCGAGGATTATAATGAGGATTCATAGCTACCAAAACCACTTCCATATATTTAAATTTGAGAGAAATATGATCTTGTGACCAATGGGAACAAAACCTTGTCCAAACATGACAACTTCTCCAATCAACCCTTTGTACTTTTGAGTCAAATCTAATAACCTTGTAATGTGATGAACCAAAGAAACCTTGCCTTGCCAATCCTTCCAAAACCAATCAAATGGTGAGGTTTGAACTTCTCAAGCTATATTTACTAGGGCATGGAAATAAACTCATGAACCCATAGAGTAACTTGTTAAATCTCATTGCCCTTACCTCAATGGATAACAAGCAAGACAAGCCAACATTGCATTTTATTAGTTAAATGAAGAAATCAAAACAATATTCATGATCACAAAAGGAACATAAGTCAAGGTGCTTGGTAATCCATCAAAAAAGGGCAAAACTAAATGTAGGGAGGGGAACCAAGAATCCTAGTGTAATCTTGTTGTGAATAGACCAACATGGTATGATGAAGGGATCTTAGGGGCAAAAATTGGGGTACAACAACTTCCCTTATTTAAGTTTCTTCTATCTGGAGATACGAAGGTTAAAAATCTTCGTGTCGACGCGATCGAAGATACTTAAATATAAAACAAACCTTATTTTTGGCCCTAAGACGCCATGCAAATGCTTATGATCATGAATGCATATGAACGTGACCAAAGAGACGCAAAAATAACACTAGGGATGTAACAATAATAAAGAAACAAAGGAGCAACCCCACCGGGAAAATAAATCACTGGTAGACCAAAAGACCTGAAATAAAGAGGATTGGAAACTGGTCAAAGGATACACCAACTTCTACAGAAGGCGAAGCTACCTACGTTTACTGAAGGCAGAGAGAAAGATAACAAACATCGAAGTTTAATGCTAATGGTCTACCAACTTTCACTGAAGGTAGAAAGAGAATATATCATATCACCGCCATTCACTGACGATGAACTACCAACATTCACTGAGGGTAGCAAAAAGATAACAAACACCGACATTCACTGCCGATGGTCTACCAACTTTCACTGAAGGTAGAAAGAGAATATATCATATCACCTCCGTTCACTGACGATGAACTACCGACATTCACTGAGGGTAGCAAAAAGATAATAAACATCAATGTTCACTATCGATGGTCTACCAACTTTCATTGAAGGTAGAAAGAGAATATATCATAGCACCGCCGTTCACTGATGATGAACTACCAACATTCACTAAGGGTAGCAAAAAGATAACAAACACTGACGTTCACTTCCAATGGTCTACCAACTTTCACTAAGGGTAGAAAGAGAATATATCATATCACCACCGTTCACGGATGATGAACTACCAACGTTCACTGAGGGTAGAAAAAAGATAACAAATGCCAACGTTCACTGTCGATGGTCTACCAACTTTTACTGAAGGTAGAAAGAGAATATATCATATCACCGCCGTTCACTGATGATGAACTACCAACGTTCACTGAGGGTAGCAAATAGATAACAAGTTTCCCCAAGTTTCTGGTGTTTCACCTAGAACGGGTCTCAACTTCTTCTTTAACCAAGGTGCTCTTCCTAGAAAGGATAACATATGAGTTGTCTCAAATAAAGAGATTTGCTACTTGTTGTCACGGAAGATTGTAAAAAGAAATGGCTTTTTGGGAAGGAGGTATGACTTCCTGGGGAGATGCCATGATATTCTTGCTGAGGGGATAAAGTCTTCTCGTGCAAAATAAATGCACCAACCAAAATCTGGAGTTTTCAGAAATCCAAAGTAAATAACATTGCCGTGGAACCACATATTCAAACAAGAAATAAAATGGAATGAAACAGTCAACCAGAATACATCCTTTTAGAAATAAACTCAAGAGGGAAAACCAAATCCAACCAAATAAGGAGTTGTACCGGAAGGCTAAAGCAAAAATCTTCCATGAGGGACAACTTAGTGGGGACATTGAAAGAATATACACTTTTTGCTTAGGAACAACACTCTATTGAAGAGAGGACAACGTAAATCTATAAAACAGGGTAATATGTCAACAAAAATATTAACAAATGTCAATATACAATGACTTGCCAATTTTAGCTATGCATGATGTATGCATGAATGAGCGTTATCGTGCATATGCTGACACAACAGATATACAACACTAGGAACAACCAGTTAAAAATGCCTCGGGCACTAACAACACTTGGCTAAACTTCATCCAGGATGATCATACCAAGAAAGGTAAAGGCCAGCTGAGGAAACAAAACCTACTGCCTGCTTTAACTTTACTGAGGAGAAACATGATCCGGAGGTAGATAAATCAAAGTGATGAAATAGTACGGATACAGGGATAGAACATCCTTCTTCAGGCTTCACTGAGGAAACAAGTGTTTCTGAAAGTAACATTTCTACTGGAGATTACAAAACCGGTCTCAAGCAAAGCAGACTGACACCAAAACATCTGAACATTCATTTGGGAAATCAGACTCACTTCATTGGCGAGGTTAATCATCATATTCATAATACGTCCTTCATTTGGAGAAACCAGGGACCTACGTTCTTCAAGAGCGGGTATGGTACTAATCTCTCTGGGAAAAAGAACTTCTATCGGGCCAAATGAAAACTTCACTGGAGAAGATGCGAATTGAAACTTCACATCATGAAAACTCAGAAAAAAGGAGAAATGAATCCAAACTTTACCGAGGATACCAGAACCATAAACCCAATACAGCAAAAACAACCCGAGTAGACCTTCCCGAGGGGAACAAAAATTTCTCAAAGCAACTAGAGTTTGTCCTTTCTTGGGATCACCATTTTTGTTGTCATTGTTTCATCACAAATCTCAAAGTAAAAACAGATTGTAAAAATCTCTTTTTTTTGAAAAGTCAATTTTGTTATTTAACCTTTTTTTGCTTTGAAAGTTATTATCAATAATAAACAGAGTCTTTGCAAACTAAATAAAATAAGAAATACAACGAATTGGGTAAAAGCTCAAATTTCATTAATAGAATGGTAGTCTGCGAATGACGAGACTCCATAGATGATTACAAAGTTCGGAAAATGGTAATATATACTGGAAAAGATACATTGAGATACAATGACCACTATCCCCTCTAACAACTTTTGAAATCCTGAGCATCGACTTCTGTTGAAGTATGGTGAGGATCCAAGAAGAGTGTTGCTTCAATGATCAAATCTTGTCTGACGTAGTTACTTGCCCAGAAAGTCCCTAACTTTTTCCTAAGCTGCCCTTGCGGGTTTTCAACTTAGCGGAAATTTTATTCTGTTTATGTCTCTAATTTTTTCCTAGACCGCCCTTTCGGGTTTTTGGCCTACCGAGACGCTCCTTTTTGCCTAAACCGCCCTTTCGGGTTTTTAACTTAGCGAGCTGTTCTTTTATTTCTTTAGGCGAAGTATTTCTTGACTACGTCAACATTCATGGGATGTGGGAACTCCTTGCCATCCATAGTTTCAAGAATTAATGCACCGCCTGAGAAGGCTTTCTTGACAATGTATGGGCCTTCAAAATTGGGAGTCCATTTTCCCCTAGAATCAGTGTTGAAAGACATGATCTTCCTGAGCACGAGGTCGCCTTCTCTGAATTCACGAGGTTTGACCTTTTTATCAAAAGCTTTCTTCATTCTTCTCTGATATAACTGGCCATGACACAAAGCTGCCATTCTCTTCTCCTCAATTAAATTCAATTGGTCAAACCTGTTCTAGACCCATTCAGCCTCTGTAAACTTAGTTTCCATTATCACACGCAGCGAGGGAATCTCTACCTCGACAGGGAGTACAACTTCCATTCCATACACTAGGGAGAACGAGGTTGCTCCTGTTGAAGTGAGGACTGTTTGATATCCATGCAGAGCAAAAGGAAGCATTTCATGCCAATCCTTATAAGTAACAACCATTTTCTGGATAATTCTCTTGATATTCTTATTAGCAGCTTCAACAACCCCATTCATCTTAGGCCTGTATAAAGATGAATTGTGATGGACAATCTTGAATTCTTTGCACAGTTCTGTCATCATCTTGTTGTTCAAATTCGATCCATTGTCAGTGATAATCCTGCTTGGCACACCATATCGACATATAAGGTTATTCTTAATGAAGCGCACAACCACCTGCTTAGTAACATTGGCATATGAAGCAGCCTCCACCCACTTGGTGAAGTAATCAATTGCTACTAAGATAAAACGGTGTCCATTCGAAGATTTGGGTTCTATCACCCCAATCATGTCAATAACCCACATAGAGAAAGGCCACGGGGAGGAAATCACATTGAGAAGTGTAGGAGGCACATGGACCTTGTCTGCATAAATCTGGAATTTATGACACTTCTTTGCAAACTTATAACAATCAGATTCCATTGTCAACCAATAGTAACCTACCCTTAGCATCTTTTTAGCCATTGAATGTCCATTGGCATGAGTGCCAAATGAACCTTCATGAATCTCATGCATCAACATGTCTGCTTCGTGTCTATCCACGCATCTGAGCAAGACCATGTCATAATTTCTCTTGTATAACACCTTTTCATTGAGGAAGAAACTGCCAGCCAATCTTCTCAGTGTCTTTCTATCTTTCTTTGATGCATCGATCGGGTATTCTTGAGTCTGAAGAAAATGCTTAATATCATGATACCAAGGTTTTTCATCCGCTACCTCCTCTGTTGTAAACACATGAGCGAGCCTATCCAGTCGTCGAACTGCAATTTGGGGTATATCATTCCAATTATTCACTTGGTACATAGAGGCTAGGGTTTCCAGAGCATCCGCCATTTGATTTTCGTCTCTAGGGATGTGATGGAATTCAACTTTATTGAAGAATGGTAACAATCTTCTAGCATAATCTTTGTAAGGGATCAAGCCGGGGTGACGAGTATCCCATTCTCCCTTAATCTGATTTATTACTAAAGCTGAATCACCATACACATCGAGAATTTTAATTCTGAGATCAATAGCTTCTTCGACACCCATGATGCAAGCCTCATATTCTGCCATATTATTAGTACAATTGAATGTTAACCTTGCAGTAAAAGGAATGTGCGACCCATGAGGAGTGACAATTATAGCACCAACTCCTTTACCATAAGCATTCACAGCTCCATCAAATAACATACTCCAATGAGATTCAGGGTTAAGGCCTTCCTCAGGCAACGACTCATCACAATCCTTCACTTTTAGGAACATCACATCCTCATCGGGGAATTCATATTCTACAGACTGGTGATCCTCCACTGGTTGGTGAGCAAGATAATCTGCCAACACACTACTTTTAATATCCTTTTGAGTGCGGTATTCGATATCGTATTCAGATAACAACATCTGCCAGCGGGCAATTCTTCCAGTAAGAGCAGGTTTTTCAAACATGTACTTGATTGGGTCCATTTTGGAGATCAACCAAGTGGTGTGATTCAACATATACTGTCGCAAACGCTTTGCCGCCCAGGCCAAAGCATAAAATGTATTTTCCAGCATGGAATACCGCAACTCACAATCAGTGAATTTTTTACTGAGATAATAGATGGCGAACTCCTTCTTCCTTGTTTCATCTTGTTGTCCCAGAATACAACCCATGGATTTATCTAACACTGTCAGATACATAATCAACAGTCTTCCTTCTACGGGAGGGAGCAAGATAGGAGGTTCAAGCAGATATTCTTTAATACTCTCAAATGCCCTTTGGCAGTCATCCATCCACACACAACCTTGATCTTTCTTTAACAACTTAAAGATCGGTTCACATGTTGCAGTCATATGGGAAATGAATCTGGAAATATAATTCAAACGCCCGAGGAAGCCTCTAACTTGCTTTTTAGTTCTCGGTGCTGGAATTTCTTGTATTGCCTTGAATTTATCAGGGTCAACTTCAATTCCTTTCTGGCTAACAATGAAACCCAACAATTTTCCTGATCAAACACCGAAGGTGCATTTATTTGGATTCAAGCGGAGACGGTACTTCCTCAGACGCTGAAACAGCTTCAACAAATCTTCTATATGCCCTTCTTCAGTCTGGGATTTGGCAATCATATCATCAACATATACCTCAATTTCCTTGTGCAATAGATCATGGAATAGGTTTGTCATAGCCCTCTGGTACGTCGCACCAGCGTTCTTCAACCCGAAAGGCATCACTCTGTAACAGAATGTTCCCCAGGGTGTGATAAACGTTGTTTTTTCCACGTCCTCTAGAGCCATTCTTATTTGATTATACCCGGAAAATCTGTCCATGAACGAGAATACTTTGAATTTTGTCGTGCTATCCACTAGCATATCAATGTGTGGCAATGGAAAATCATCTTTTGGACCAGCTTTATTTAGATCTCTGTAATCTACGCACATGCGGACTTTTCCGTCTTTTTTCGGTACTGGGACAATATTGGCAATCCATTGAGGATACACTGACGTCACAAGAAAACCAGCATTGATCTGCTTTAGAACCTCCTCTTTGATCTTTACTGCCATATCTGGGTGAGTTCTTCTCAACTTTTGTTTAATTGGCGGACACTCTGGCTTCAACGACAAACAATGCTCGACAATATCTGTATCTAGACCGGGAATATCTTGGTAAGACCAAGCAAAAATATCCATATACTCTTTCAACAACTCAATCAAGCTGCTCTTCACATCAGGATGCAGTGATGCTCCAATCTTGACTTCCTTTGGATCTTCTTCTGAACCCAAATTGATTACTTCCAAAGGCTCTTTATATGGCTGAATGGTACTTTCCTCGTGCTCAAGCAACCGTGAGACCTCTTCTGGAATCTCATCATAATCTTCTTCTTCAGCCCCATACACCGGACATTCAAAGTTGGGAGAGGGTGCAGGGTCATTGTATTCAACGGGTTTTTTAATTAATCTGCACATATGATTTGTGATTGCATTTAGAAACTGACACATATAACAAGTGATGATGCAGATTGAATTTCAGTTATTATTTATTTTAAAAGGTTTTTTTCTGATTACCATTTTCCGAGAAAAAGCAGAAAAATAAAGACATAATTTGGGAAACAAAGACAACTTTTATTATTGATCTTAACAGTCACATCAAATAGATAAGCCCTACAACATTAATACTTCCACCTTGGGCAGAGTGAAATCTTTTCAAAAGAAAGATTAACAAATCAAATTACTTTGAAACATGTATGCAAGAGAGAACATCAATGGTGATCCAGTTCTGGACCCTGACTCCGTGCGTCACATAATTCGACATTTCTTGCTCTGCTTCATCCTCCACAATGGCGTTAATCCTGGAAACAGTAGGATGAAGATAGCCTCCGCTACAAAAAATGTATTGATACCTGCCTGTAACAAACTTCGGCTTCATGCCCTTACCTTTGTCATTCTTCGAAGATAACCCTAATCCAGTTCTGTTCTTGTTTACAGGTGGATCCACAATTCGTCCCCAAACTTCACTATGACCATTACGCACAACCTGCTGCGCATCCTTTAATGAAACCATGGAATTCTCATTTCCTCTTATGTTATCAATGGATAAGGCTTCGAACTGGGTTCCAACAGCAGCTTCATCCGCTTCTACAATACTGAAAGAGGACAAATGAGATATCAACAATGCCTGCTCCCCATTTATGATCACCACCTTCCCTTCACGTACAAACTTTAGCTTTTGGTGTAAAGTTGAAGTGACAGCCCCTGCTTCATGTATCCACGGCCGTCCTAGCAAACAACTGTAAGCGGGAACAATGTCCATGACCTGGAAAGTTATCTGAAACAAATGTGGTCCTATATGGATAGGTAAGTCCACTTCACCGATGACAGATTTCCTTGACCCATCAAACGCTTTCACAATGATGCCACTAGGGCACATATGCGTTCCTTGATATTTCAACTTTATAAGGGTACTTCTTGGTATAACATTCAACGCGAATCCATTATCAATCAACACATTGGATAGCGAATCATTCTTGCAGTTCATAGAGACGTGGAGGGCCAAGTTGTGATTCCTCCCTTCATCTGGTAATTCATCATCGCAGAAACTCAAGTTATTACACGATGTAATGTTTCCTATTACGTTGCTGAATTGATCTATTGGCATATCACTCTCCACAAAAGCTTGGTCTAGTACCCTCATCAAGGATTCTCTATGAGCAGAGGAGTTCATCAATAAATCCAAGATGGATATTTTTGAAGGAGTCTGCAGTAGCTGATCTACAATTCTGTAGTCGCTCATCTTAATCATCTTCAAAATATCATCTACTTATTTCTCTAACGTAGCTCCACTAGTCTCTCCCGTAGCCTTCTTAGCTTCATCATTCTCAGCAACTTTCTTTCCAGCATCAACATCTCTCCGAACAACCGGTGCAAACACACGACCGCTACGGGTCACCTTGCTATTTTCGGCTATATTTCCAACATCAAGCATTGGCTGGATAGGAACCTCCACACCGTCCTCCAAGATTGTAGCGCTGTATTTGTAAGGCACAACCTTATCTGATTTGTAGGGGATAGGACCTGGAAAACTAATTACCAATGGGGTAACAGCTGGCTTGCTATGATACTCCACTTCAAAATGGGCGGGTGCACTAAAACAAGGCACAATGATGTTTACCCTTTCTTCAACACAATCAGTCATTAATGAGTCATTTCTGGAAAACAAATCTTCGTCTAAAGAGAAATACTCATCCACAGAGGAATACTCCTCCTCTGATTCTTCTTCCGTTAAACAAACCTCAACCATATCAACTTCATGGTAATCATCCCTCTGACCTGTGATCTTGATAGTTCCATTATCTAACAACAACTGAACACCCTTCTTCACGATTGAACATCCTCGGGGGTCTCGACAGCAAACTATGCAAGATCCATATTGGTGTTCCACCTGACCAGCCGTATGGCAGAAGGTAGCATGCAATTGCACGAGGTCCTCATTCATATACTCCACATCAAAAATTATGAACTCACCAGGACATCCAGAAACCATGTTCACTTCCTCTTCATACTCTGCCCTAGGCCTGATTATGTGGATGAGGCCCTCATCCATCATCTCCTGTAAATCGGCCTTTATCTTCTCGCAACCCTATATGTTTGTATTGCAAATAGCACAACCGGCATGGTCATGCGTGTAGTAGCTAAATTCAGAGGTCTGCATGCATTTTTACCAAATCTCCTCTAACCAGATTAATATAAAAAATCCGGAAGTCGCCTGGACACCCGACCACCATATTCACAGCATTTACTCCACCATGCTTGGGTAGAGGATTATCTTTCACATTAGGTCCCACGTCTTTGAAAGATAGAACACCAGACTTCACCAATTTCTATACCTCAGTCTTCAAAGGATAACAATTCTCTACATTATGCCCTGGCGCTCCCTGATGAAAAGCACATGTTTGGTCTACCTTGTAATACCAAGGCAATGGTGACGGTATGGCGGGAGGTGGTCGTGCTGGACCAAATTTTTCTAAATCAATGCCGGTAGTAACTCTGTATAGCTCATGGGAATAGGGTCATAACTCTCCCTTCTCTGATTATACCCTTGATTCCCCTGTTGGGACGGTCTCTGATAAGAAACGGTAGTTGGAGCGACATTCATAACAAGAGTAACTGAGGCGACTTGCTGATGACGCTGATAATTCCTTCTAGGAGAGTTTAACCTCCTCTCTTGTATAAGAACATTTGCATATCCTTCTTTCTTCTTGGTAAACCCATAAGATGGCTTCTTCACACCTCCAGATCCTTCACTCTTCGTCAAACATCCTTCTCTTACAGCCTCTTCTAAGCGGATACCCATTCCTACCATCTCAGTAAAGTCACTTGGTGCGCTTGCTACCATCCTTTTGTAGTAGAAAGCACCCAGCGTCTTTAAGAAAATCTTAGTCATCTCCTTCTCTTCCATGGGAGGAATCACTTGGGCAGCTACCTGACACCATCTCTGCGCATACTCTTTGAACGATTCCCTGTCTTTCTGAACCATGGCCCTAAGTTGATCACAGTCAGGCGCCATGTCCGTGTTGTACTTGTATTGTTTGATGAATAATTATCCTAAATCATTAAAAGTATGGATATTGGTGCTATCCAAACTCATATACCACTTCAACGCAGCACCAGTCAAACTATCCTGAAAAAAGTGAATCAGCAGACGCTGATCATCAGTATGGGTAGACGTTCTCCTCACGTACATCACCAGATGAGCACGAGGGCAAGTGTTGCCCTTATACTTCTCAAACTCCGGGGCCTTAAACTTAGCAGGTATCTTAACATTTGGGACCAAGCATAGCTCATTCACATTCTTCCCGAATAGCTCTTTCCCCCTGAGGGCCTTCATCTCTCTCTGCATCTTGTCAAACTGCTCTTGAAAATCATCCATTATGTAATAAAGACCCAAGTCTTCACTTGGTGGAGGGAAAGGACGACACACATCATCATTAACAAACTGGACCATATTCACCGAAGGAGGCGCAGCAGGAATAACTTGCACCATAAGAGGTGCCGGCGTAACAATAGTCTGAACCACTAGAGTATCTTGAGGCCCAAGATTGAAACCTTCAGGTGTAAAATTCTCTGGTATTCCCCCTGGATAACCTTGAGGCATACGATTTTGAACAACAACCGGAGTAGAAGATACGGGAACAGCCGAAGCTTCAGTATTTACCCTTGTTGGTTGGGGTTGAACACTCGGTGGCTGATTCTGAGCAGCCACCAGAGCTTCCATCAGAGTAGTCAGATTGGCCATGCCAGCCTTCAAAGAAGAAACTTCCTCGCGCAGCTCGCGATTCTCTTATTCTAAGTTGTCCATATTCTTTTTGAAATTAGCTCGAGTGTTGTAGTGATGAGTCAGCTTGCTGAACGAAGTAAAGGAGCTTGGTAAGACACCTGGATATGCATAACAAATGCAAGAAATATGTGCAATATGATGCATGATATGCAATGCATATGATTATTTTTACTTTGTTATTTAATATTTCAAGGGATTTAAAGTTTATAGACATATTACAATCATCAAAGTAATAGCGCTTTTGAAATATTGAATTTTTTTTATTATAATAACTCCAAAATGGATTACAAGTTTCATTGATCCCAAGTACAAGATGAAAATAAAATCTAAAATCCTGAGAAAAAGAACTGATGGAAATCAATCTGTACGCTGGCGCTTCCCCGTGAGCCTGGCAATCTGAGCCTTCAACCTCTGGTTTTCTTCCGTATATCTGATGGCAATCCCCTCCCAATCATCTGAATCGGGAAGTGAGTGATCAACACCTGATTGAGGCCTAGGAGAAAATAAATCCCCTTGCCTCTCCATAGACTCTACCGCTCGACTCTCAAGGATCTCAATCAAGTCATCTTTCTCCTTCAAGTCTGCTCTATAGGAAATCTCTAAAGTTTGGAACTTGTTCTTCCAAGCATCCTTTTCCTGTTGCATCCGGACCAAAGCAAGCTGAACCTCTTCTAGATAATCTAATAGGGGAGGAGTAGTCTTCACAAACAGATCAGGCTTAGGTGTTTCCCAGGAATACGGAATCTTCAACTGAATAGCTCTCGATCAGATCCATTGAATATATGGCTCCAAAGAAACAACACCCCTAGGTCCCAAATCCTTCCTACTTTTCTTATGAATGTGACACCAAGCCTTCGCAATCTGTTCCCTAGCTTCCCTATGGTCTTCTCCTTCCTTCAGAAAGAAACTACTCAAATGAAAACTATTCGGTTTATCCCTCATCGGATAACTAAGCTGTCGCCGTGCAAGAATATGGTTATAGTTAATTCCTCCCTTTATACCAAGAAGAGGTACATTGGGGAAACTACCACAACTGTCAATAATCTCTATATCCTAGTAAACTCGATGATACCAATCAATATCCGAGTGAGTAAGTGCCATGATCTTAGGAGCCCGACGGGGTTCCTTCTTGATATCCCAAAAAGCATCAGACTGAGGCATATGAGAGATAAACCACTGGTACAACAGAGGCGTGCAACAGATAATTATCCCCCCATGATAAGAATTCCGAAGATGGATAGAGTAATAAGTATCACCCAACAGTGTATGAACTGGGTTTCCAATCATGAAGATCCTGATAGCGTTAATGTCAACAAACCTGTCCACATTAGGAAATAAGAACAAACCGTAAGCAAGTAGAGCAAAAATGGCCTCAAAAGCAACTGTACTCTTCATTCTAGCAAAGTAACGAGCTTTCTCCAATAAGAACTGAGCTGGTAATCCTCTAATCCCCCTTTAGTAGTAATATGGGCTTCCACCTCAGACTTTCCCAGGTGAATCAAGACAGCAATCTCATGTGGTTTTGGCTCACCCTCTAAACCAGTAAAAGGAATAAAATCGGTAACAGGTAAATCCAATAGATAAGAATACTCCTCCAATGTAGGCATCAACTGATAGTCGGGAAAAGTAAAGCAATGATACATCAAATCATAGAACTGGACCACGGTCGAGAGAATACCCTCCTTCATCTTCAGCTTCATGATAGGAATAATGGATCCATACTTCTCCTGAAAGTCTGCAGAACACTCAATCTCAGGAATTAGACTGATCAATTCATCTATATTGGGATCCTTGAAACTGTATTTCCCGGTCTTTCTCTTTCCAGAATCCATGGTTAAAAGTACATCAAATATTCACAAATAGTCAACCTTTAAAATCCCTTGAAATAAGATTTCTTCAAAAGATGCTTATGAGTGTGTGGATGTATGATGAAGCAATCACACACAATATCACACATATAGGGTTCATAGGTTCAACGTCACGAGCATGAGGTCGAAGGTACTACCCATAAGGTATTGGTCTAAAAGTTATCACCTGCCGAACAAGGTTCTAGAGGTTCCCAGAGTCTACGTCCTTCCTTCAGATATTACCAACTTCCCGATTAACTCGGTAATTAGTAATATTCTCAAGAAATACTCGTCCGAGCATAGTATCGTGTGACAACCATTTCCGGATTACTCCGTCATAGCTTCCACACTACACCTAAAAGGCCAAGATGGGTTTGGTATTCTACAGTCCTCAATTTCAGCAGGCTTCCAGGTCGAAAGTAGTACGTCTTCCCGATTACTCGGTAAATGACACTACAGTCAAAGGGGCCTCCACTGAGTGGGGGATATCATGGCTCCTTTTTTGGGATTACTCCCTCAAATTTAACATGACTATACTGCCCTTCCTATCTTAAAGTTTGCCCAAGTCCGGGTATAGGACTTATGAGTAATCACCAAGCACCCTGAAAACCAGGAAAATCCAGACAAAACAGATATACAAAATATAACACAAAAACATTAATAACACATATACATATATAAATAAAGATAGGCTTAACCCACTTAGGGATGGACCAGCAAGAGATCAATCTTTCCCCAGTGAAGTCGCCATTTTTCTGTAGCGGTAGAAATGTTTAAGACTAAGCCATTGGATTGACTAGACTTTATACAAATAAAAATAAAAATTGCCACCGCGCTTTATTGTTTCCAAAGGAATGGGAAAAGAGCGAATAATCCAAAAAGAGGGGGAAAGATTCAAGGTAAGGGGGTTGGTTATGCAAAGGGAAGGTATTATCACCCTAAGCATCTACGGTACTCCGCAAGAGCCTCTTTGTAAAATCTGTATATTTTGGCTATAAAAACTGTTGTATATAAAAAGTGGATAGTGGAGGTGAGGAAAATAAATATATTTTTTTATGATTTTTGCACCCGCCGCGGTTGCGAACCTTTAGTGCCTAAGTACGACCTTTCGTGCAATAGGGGGCTAGGGTACACACAGTTCCTCTTTTAAAATTTGAAACACAAATGTGTTGGTTAATTTTATGAGATAAAACATCATTGTCATTGTCCGTGTGGAAAACATACCTACTACCCACAACCATGAGAAAGGAGAATTTGCATCATCTCAAAGTGGAAGATATGGCTTGGATTTTAAAATCAACAATGCCTCACTCAACACCCAAGTGGAAAATATCTCTCTCCATTACATATTGTAGAAGTATAGTTATTTGCATCACTACAAGGATTAACAAGAGTCTAATCTTTTGAGAAAATTTTAAAGATAAAAAGCCAAAATGGCAAGATGGTTTGAAATAAGATTGATTGAATTTTAGTCTTCTTAGAAAAAAATGTCAAGGTATCATTAAGTTTATTGGAATTTGTTTATGAAAATGTTTTGAAAATACATGGACATAAGTCCAAGTTTATTATAAAAGTGGTTCAAGTTCAAAAACAAGAAGAGTTTTCAAAAGGAGGAAGAAGATTTTGAAATTAAAGAAGATGGGAGGAGAAGAAGAGACTATCCTAAAGCATAAGGTAAAAGCTAGGGATAAGAACCATGTAACCAACAAAAAGCCAATACTTGACATTATGAGCCAAGATAGAATTCCCATTCTTTGGATTGTAACCAAGCAAACAAATATACTAGACCTCTTGAGAGAACCAAACTTCAAGTGTATTAAGTCTTTACAAAAATTGGGCAGAGTAACGGCTGTATACGGGTGAATTCCAGATTACAAACAGATGGTGTAATCATAAAAAACCTGCACACAAAAACAAAAAAGCAACCCAATGTCTTGAGGTGAACCTCAAGAACTCAAGACAAAATAATCAGATAAGGTCACAAAGTCTCCAAGATAGTCCAAGGTTTCTAATTCCAAGTCCAAGAAAAGTCACATGCTCCATAATTCCAAGGATAGTAACCAAATAGTCTAAGTACCATTAAAGATTTTTTTAGGGTTTATGTTGATTGTTAAGTATCTTAAGAAAGGAAAATAAAAGCTCAAGTGAGCAAAGTAAAAATGGCAAGAAAGTAAATGCTCAAATGAGCAAAGATGAAAGTGGCGTGAAATGTAAATGCTAAAAGTAAATGGTAAATAAAACATAAAAAATAATGAAAGCATAAGGTAAAACACGTCAATAATTAGTGGTTAGTTGGATGACCATCTTGAAGCTTGCATTTGGAACTCATTAGAGGATTGGTAGAACCAAAGCCTCCACACAACAAGTTGCATTTACTTTTTGTCAAGTATATCATCCATTTGGAATTCTCATAAGTACCATTTAATGATCAACGATGTTTAAGTGATCTGCATTGACCAAAGGTGTTGTAGATCCATTAGAGGATTGATAGAACCAAAGCCTCCACACAATGAATCTCAAGGTTATTAGATCAAAGAGATCAAATTAATATACTTGAGCTTGCAATCATAAGTTTGGGTCACGAATGATCATTTATTCGAATTGGGACAAAATTTAGCGCTATGTTAAGCAATCGTAAGTGGACTTATATAGAAGTCGCACCTATTTTGAGGCCGGTCAATAGAAATCTATGCACCATTTGTTTTGAGACATGATATAGAGATCATGCTCCAACAACATCTAGTACAATAAGAAGGGGATGAGATGAAGAGGGATGGGGAAAAATACACAAACCACATTTGAATTAAATTTTAATCAAACTATTATTAAAATCATTCATCCATTTTTGTGGAGTTAAACTCAAAACCATGGATCCAATGATGTTAATAAAGTTCATGATCCAAAATCTAACCCAAGATCAGCCAGAAAATAGTCACAAAATAATATCACATTTTAATATACATAAAAGAGTTTAAAAATAATGTTTAAAAATAGAAAATAAAGAGAAAAATATCAACTATGTTTAAATTAATCAATAAATAAAAAGTAAGACCATAGAAAAATCAGAAAAAGGCTCAAATAATTTTACAAATTTTTTGAAGTCAGAAACTATTTTTAAAATTAAAATAAATGGGTAAAATAAACAAAAAATGGTAAAAAACAGTAAAGTCAGAAACAAAAATAAAATAAGCTCACCAATATTTGTCACAATATCATTGGATCATTCCATAATTTTTTCAGAATTTTAAAATATATAAAATTATTTTTAAACATTTAAAACAAATCAAATAAGTGTAAAATTTATAAAAAATACCAGAACACAAAATTAAATTGTGAAAAAATAAAAATCAGAAAGAGAATAAACAAAAATATTTTTCATAATTTTTTCAGATTTTTTGGACTAAAAATGAATGTTCTATGATTTTTTGAAATTTAAAACAATTAAAATATGAAAATCAGAAAAAAGAAAATAAAAATAAAATATGTGGACCATTGGATGAGAGTCAAAATGCGTTAGTAATCAAATCCAAGGGATCTGGCATGTTGTGCATACCATGGTCATTAGTGAATATTGTACAGAATCATTAATTAAATCAGGATTTGAAAAATACAGATGGCACGCCTTCATTGGTTGGAAGATGACATGTCGGTCATCTTCAACCTCCAGCCATCACGAATTTCAGGTCTCTCAAACTGTAAAATTAGAAGTTCAGATCTATGCCATTCGCTTCGTCTCTTCAAGACGAAGACAACCACACCCTCGCGCCAAATTTATATAAATTGTAGCTCAAGCAATTTGGAAGGAAAGTTTTGAAAAGGGATTTGAAATTTCATGGTCAAAACGTGTTTCCAGTAAAAGGTAAGTGTTGCAACTAGAACCAAGGCAATGAGAGCAAAACAATGATATCAGAGTTTTGAAGAATTGATGAAGAAATCTACCTATTGAAGTTGAGTTGTAGAGCTTTGAAACTGGACTTCTATGGAGCAGTATAGGGCATGATTCTTAAATGTAATTATGTGGTTAGCTTCAGGGAAGATCAAGGAAGATGAATTGATGGAAAAATTGGATTGAAAAAGGCTCGAGAATGGATTTTGAAGTTACAGAAAATTGAGTTATAGAGCAAGTTTGGCAGGGTGATTTTGGCTATCCAAGCTTGGGAAATTGAATGGGATAGTTCATGTATTTATAGGAGAAGCAAATGGGATCAAAAGGAAGAGTGAATGATGCGTTTTGGAGGGAATTCATGCAAACCTGATGCACGAGTGAAGTGTGATCCAAACTTCATCAAAACTCATCCAATTCTTGCGTTTTGATGCACTAATCCACTTGGGAAAGTTGTCTAATAATGTTTAGACCCAAAACACGTGTTAATTTAAGGTTTAGAGGTTGTAACATGAAAGTCAAATTCTGACTTGCAAGGAAACTTCAATTCGAAGTTACCATTTTTGAAACTATGGCATTCTCAGCTCAAGGGGTCTTAAGGCATGATTCTTGATGCTTTGGAAAGACGAGGTTACAAGCTTTGCAATGGAAAAAGAATGGATTTAAATGGATGCTTGAGCTGAAAGTTGTGTTGAGTCAAAGTTGGAGAAAAAGAGTTGACTTTCCATACTTAGAAATATTTCAAATTCTTCATTAAAAATGACCTATAATGTCTTGCATCCAAACATGGCCTTCCACTTGGAATTTTCTCTTGATAAAAAAAGATGGCATGAATTATATCTCTTGAATGACATTTTGAAACTTGAATCATTCAAAATATCCAAAATTTGAGCAAGTTATGACTTGTTGAAGTTGGCAAAATTTCATGAAATGACCTATAATCTTTTGCATCTTTAAGGCAACTTCCATTCATTTTCCCACTTTGCACATAAAAGAAGGAATAAAGTTTACATCCTCAAGATCATTTTGGAAAAATAATGGGCTCAAGGTGATAAAAATTGACTAAGTTATGATCATTTGAAGTTACACATGGAAAATTGGGGATTCATCTAGAGGACTTGTAATCTTTCTTCTTCACCAAGTTTCTTCCACATGAAAACTCTTTGGAACTTTTGAAGTGATTTGTTAATAATCCTTTTAAGATAAGGATGTCTTTGGAATCATTCAAAAATACAAAATGATGAGCAAGATATGCTCCTTTGAAGTTCAAAACCCTAGCTCATAGATCAAGAAAATGCTTTGAAGAACTTTGACAAGCTTGAACAAACTTCTTGTACCAATATTCTAGATTTGTGAATAGAATTTGTTGAGGATGATAATGAGTATTAATAGCTACCAAAACCACTTCCATATCTTGAAATTTGAGAGAAATATGCTCTTGTGACCAATGGGAACAAAACCTTGTCCAAACATGACAACTTCTCCAATCAACCCTTTGTACTTTTGAGTCAAATCTAATAACCTTGTAATGTGATGAACCAAAGCAACCTTGCCATGCCAATCCTTCCAAAACCAATCCAATGGTTAATTTTGAACTTCTCAATCTATATTGACTAGGGCATGGAAATAAACTCATGAACCCATGGAGTAACTTGTTAAATCTCATTTCCCTTACCTACATGGATAACAAGCAAGACAAGCCAACATTGCATTTTATTAGTTAAATAAAGAAAT
Source organism: Vicia faba (assembly GCA_948472305.1). Lineage (NCBI taxonomy): Eukaryota > Viridiplantae > Streptophyta > Magnoliopsida > Fabales > Fabaceae > Vicia > Vicia faba. The sequence continues at coordinate 701,621,603 of OX451739.1, read as the reverse complement.
AAAAACAATATTCATGATCACAAAAGGAACATAAGTCAAGGTGCTTGGTAATCCCTCAAAAAAGAGCAAAACTAAATGTAGGGAGGGGAACCAAGAATCCTAGTGTAATCATGTTGTGAATAGACCAACATGGTATGATGAAGTGATCTTTGGGGAAAAATTGGGGTACAACACCCTGTAAACGCGGACATAGTTAAAATATACTATGCATTAACAAAGTCTCGCTAGGTTGACTGGCCTAGGAAAAAATAAGGGCATCCCGACAAACCAAAAGGGTTCGGTCTAAAATTAGGGATATACACATGAAAAAATCTGTACACCCGGTAAGCCGAAAACATAAAAAGGAGCCTTGGGCAAAAAAGGGTATCCTAGTGGACTGAAAACCCGAAAGGGTGGTCCAGGAAAAAGTTAGGGATTTTAAGCATATGACTATGTCCCGTTGGATCACCTTACAGCCAATCTTCAGTATCAACTGTTAAGCTCAAGTGGTACTGTTGTACCCCAAAATTTGCCCTCTCTTTTCTCAAGGAATCACCCTAGGATCCTCAAATTCGCTTCCATCCAATTCCAAGCCTTGAATTATCATTTTTTCCAAGTAAATCACTCACAAGGGCAAAATGATCATTCGCACACTGAAAAGTCAAACTTTGACTTTTGGATCAAAATCAAATCTCAAAAATCATACTTCATCAAGACATGTTGGAATATGAAGGTTGTTTCATCAAGAAATTCAAAAGTCAAATTTACTATGGAAAAGCCAAATTTCTAAATACTTGAGATTTTTCTAAGTATTTAAGAAAAATGACCATTTCAGAACTTCTGACCATATTACCACCGTAACACTCAGCAAATTCTGGACACTTTCAAGACAGAGTTTGGTCAGAACTTCTGGGGAAGTTTTCACAAAGCTTCAGCCAGAGTTTGCAAGGGTAAATCAAATAAGTTTATAAAGCGTGATACAAAGTTTCCTGGAAGGTCTGAAAGCTCCTTCATAACACGCTGGAGCCAGAAGATGAGGGAATCAGAAGTTTAGATGCTACGCTGAAGCAGAACTTCTAATCCAGAGTTTGCAAAGGTAAATCAAAGAAGGTTACAAAGCATATTGCAAGCTTACTGGAAAATATGGGGAATCCTTCAGAACATGCTGAGGCAACAAGGTACAAAGATCATAAGTTGGATGTTTGTCCTAGATAGAACTTCTGATCCAGAATTAAGCAATGATGCAAAATCTCAAATTACAGGATTTCTGATTTTGACAAAAATCATCATCATTTAATGCTCACAACCACTCTTGAGTCTTTATCCAAAGGATCTCCCCACGTGTGGCATAAAAATACCCTTGTTATCCTTAAAAGTAACTTTTATACAGAAGTATGGGAGGGTCCATGCGTTACTTTTTGCTTGTGGGTTTACTTTTCCTTAATCCCTGCTTGCTAATCCAGTCTAGGCTAAAGAACTGTCAACTATCACACCCTTTTTTGAACTTGCTTCAAGAACAAGTCAGCATCTAGCGTATAATGTTGGCGCTACTTGACCTCTCAAAAACTACAAAATCTTTGCCTATAAATAGAACACCTTTGTCCATTGAAAAGAGGTCGAAAAATTTGAGAAAGAAAAGCCTTGAACCCCTGCCAAAATCCCAAGAGTGCCAAGAACTGTAAACATAAAACACAAGATCTGCTAACTTTTGATCCCTTGCATTCAAACTCCATTTGTTCTCAAATATTTCTTGACTAAAAACATCCAAACAGTTTCTGATTCACATATTAGAAACTGCCTTAACTCCTGTCTTCATACTACCTCACATTCTCCACCCATCTGCTCAAAGAAATCAGAACATCACCTCTTTGCTATACCAGAAGTTGAGAACCTCCATCCTACTGAGTACGTGAAGAAGTTGCTCAGAACCTCACCAGAATTTAGAATCAACCTCTGTCTCATAGAATCTTTTCAGCTGCAAGGTAAGCTTATGCTGACTCTTATCACGTTACTTGAAGCATTACAAGATTTACATGCCCAAAAACACAATGTAGATATCATGTTTCTGATGATGTACATATTATGAGATTTCATGCATCTGCCTGCCTAAGTAGGGAATAAACCAGTTCAGAACTTCTTGAGGAAATTAGAACTCAGAATTAGGGTCTGCAAATTCATACTTGCTTCTGATTTGTAGTTCTCATATTTCCTATTTCTGAAACACCATGACACCTGCTATAACTGTTCTATGCATGTCTTCTATTTTGTGGAGAAATAACCAAATTGCAGATGTTCTGACTAGCATGGAGAGAGAGAGAGAGAGAGAGAGAGAGAGAGAGAGAGAGAGAGAGAGAGAGAGAGAGAGAGAGAGAGAGAGAGAGAGAGAGACCAAGTTCTGTCAGTGGCATCAGAATTTTTGGAGTCTGTTTTGTTACTAGCAGTTTCAGAACTTCTGAAAACTACTGCATTCCCAGTGGGTTCAGAACTTCTGACGTTATACATTTTCACTAATAGGTTTCTGTTTTGCAGCGTGCCAGGGTCAGAACCTATGACTTCATTTTAATCAGCAATACGCTGATTCTTTCTTTCTTTTCTCATTATTTTTGCTATCATTTTCTATTTTCATTAACCAGCAAACATCAAAAACATTTCTTTCACACTTTATTTTATTTCTTAAAACTAAAGATCAAAAATGTTTTCTTAAAACAAAACAAGTCCAGTTCACATTTCCTTGTACATTCTTATGCATTTCAATATGGTTGTAATAGTAATTTAGGACTTATTTTTACTTGCAATCCCCATTCATAAATATGTACCCCCATCCCCTAAATATTGTAATAGCGTAGGATTTTACATTTTCGCAATTTATCGCTTTCAAATGTGAATGCTAATAATTAGGCGTGTATGGCAAGATAAAATCAACAAGTAGATAATCCTAATCGAGACTAAATGCATGCAATCAAACACATTTGCACACATGCACCCTTAGAGTAATCTCACTTTGTTCCCTATTGAAAAAATAGTCATGTCCCTCGAACATGGGCGTTTTAGCAAAGACCCATCGATAAAATATCGTAGTCCCTCGATGACCCTCGATGTTTCCTTCGGTAAACGATCTAGTCCCTAAATCGACATTGCTAAAACGTTCCATGGGTTGCCCTCCATGGTTATACAAACGTCCCTTCACATCCAACGATGGGGTTTCTTACCAAAACAATGGTAAGGTAGCAACATATAAAGGAGGAGGAAAAGAACACCTAAGACATTTTGAGTAGGTAGATTACTTTTAGTTACTTGCTCAATTTCAAACAACTATCCTTGCTATTTTCAAAACAATCACATACACTTTCCAAACATCTTTCCAAACTTGAAACATTTTCAAAAGCTCAACACTTTGTATACGTTCTTACGAACGAGAACTATTACAAAGTTTGCCTAAACGATGACACCTTTTCAAAATACTTTCAAAACCCACATCAAAAAGCACATTCAAACAAAAGCAAGTGATCTAGCAAGTAACTAAGAGCCCATGGAAAACCATGGATGAAAAGGGTGCTAACACCTTCCCTTTTCATAATCTACCCCCCGAACTCAAAAAACATCTCTAAAGGTCTTTCCTGTGCTTTTTCACCTTTCCTTATTGGATAAAAGAAAAGTCGGTGGCGACTCTTGCTAAACCGCAACATTTGCAAACACAAACGCAAAACCTCAAGTCAGTTCTCCCACCGTATCACCGAATCGGCGACTCTGCTGGGGAGATATTTTTCTAAAAGTGGGGTTACCTTAGGGTTAGATCACATTTATTTGCTTTCTCTGTTTGACTTGTATGATTTACATTTTTGGTTCTTTGTTTGGGTTTGAATCCTCCACCCGGATTTGGGATACCTTATAGGTAAATAGCAATACATTGTGGAAACTGTGCAGGGTATACCGACACAGTTTAAGCAATAGCTACATTAGTGTGACATATTTATGGGTACCGGTAGCCCTTGAGTAGTCAAGGAGAATATGGGGCCACTGAGTGATGTCATGAAGCACTAACCGACTTTTAGAACCTTTACTTGACCAACTTGACCATTAAGATGTAGTGAGATGACCGGCTTTGGTGCAGTCCGAAGTTGGTAGATACTCGATACTACACTCATTGAGGTTTGGTTTTTTGGGATATTTCGGTCGCCATTAAAGAGGCTTGCGCTGAAACAATGCTCGAGAAAATAAACCAGTGATATTGAGTTCCTTAGAACCTGGTTACTATTACTAGGACAGGTTTGAGCCAACTAAACTTCAAGAGGGTACTTACCTATGAGACTGCATGCAAGCCTAAACCTAAGGACTTGTTTCCTTTGTTTGTATATATATTTGTACATAAACATCATGAACATCATAAGCATTCTCACTAACCATTTCAAGGATTTTTGGAATTCATCTTTGTTCTGTTTTGTAGGACATGGCTTCCGCTCGTAGGAACACTATCCAAGTCAGTCTCGTGAGGATACCTCCACAACTCAAGGATTTAGTATCAAGGGTACCTGAAGATTCTCCATTCACCAAAAGGCATGGTCGGCTCCTTAGTTTGGTTACCTCAAGAATTGAAGAAGATATGGTAAATGTGCTTGTCCAATTCTTTGACCCTTTGCATCATTGCTTCACTTTTCCCGATTACCAACTTGTGCCCACTTTGGAAGAATTTTCTCAACTCATGGGGACCCCTATTCTTGATCAGTTACCTTTCAACAGTATTGAAAGAGACCCTAAACCTGAGGAAATTGCTCGAGCTCTACATTTGCAACCATCAGACATAGTAGCAAATTGGGTAACAAGGATTGGTGTCAAAGGGTTCCTAGCGAAGTTTTTATTGGAGAAGGCTCAAGAGTGTTGGAGTACTTTGGATCTACAAGCCTTTGAGGAGATTTTGGATCTTCTCGTCTATGGGTTGGTACTATTTCCCAATCCTGACCAACTCATAGATATAAATGCAATCAAAGTTTTCATATCTCGTAATCAGGGTGCCTACACTGCTTGGAGACATCCTGCATTCTCTTCACTCTCGCACTTTAAAGAAAAGAGGGACTTTGATGTGTTGCACTCCTCTGTTGGCTAGGTGGTTTATTTCGCACCTACCTAGATCCGTGGTGAAGAATGAACAAGGTATGAGGTGGTCTAAAAGATTGATGTCACTTTCACATGCTGATATCCACTGGTATTATCGCTCTTTGGAAGACATTACCATCATTAATCGATGTGGGGAACTCCCTAATGTCCCTCTACTTGGCATTAGGGGAGGCATTACTTACAACCCTTTTTTAGCTTTGCGATAATTTGGATACGCTAGGAGAGATGGTCCTCATGAGGTACTCATCCAAGGAATTGCGTTTGACTACAAAAGCGATACCTAAGGTTACCGTCAAAGATTTATACGACCTTGGAGTATGGTTAACAAAGTTGATAGTAAGTTGTTGGGGCATAAGAATTCCATTCCTTTGGAACCTTATCTTAAATGGGTGCGGGCTCGCGCTCAAAGTCTTAAGATGCCTTATGAAGTCGTTTTACCTGTTATCATGGAGCCAGTAGTTGAGGGAGACGTTCCACATACTACCCTCTATCCTGATATGCCTACTTCTCTTGAAGATTTGCATAACGCTTGGATTCAGTTAAAAGGAGAGCGAGACACCTTTGAAGCTAAGTTCTATGAGGGCGAGAATAAGATATTAGAGCTTACAAGGGAGCTTCGTGAAGAAAGGAGTTTAAACACCTACCTTGCGCCAAAGAGGATGCACACAACTTTTCTGTCTTAGGAGTTTACTTTATGCTTATTTCTGTTGTTGTAGCCCAAGAGGCATGTTTGTATTCAAATCAGAAATCTTTAATGCAAGTTAACGTTTGTTCACTCTTTGTCTATACAAATTTAAATTCTTTAAATCCTTGAAATCATTCGCATATACATATTCATGCATCATATCATAAGCAAGCTTTTCACAACAGGTTTCCTCATCTTTATACTATTTATTTCAGTAAGGATGGATCTCGAACAAACAGTGAAGGACTTGCAAGCTCAGAACATTCAGTTCCAAGTCACCTTGATGACCTTGGCCCAAGGGAAGCAAGAGCTAATGACAACATTAACAACCAAAAAGAAGAAAAAGAAGGCCCTCATCAACATGGGGAAGAGATTCGAAGAACAAATTCTCCAGGTGCAAGTAGTCGAAGACTCCTCTGAGGAGGATGAGAACCAAGCAGAAGAGGTAAGAAACACTCGTGCTGAAGGTGTGAATGATCAAGCTTCTGAAGACGAGGATCACTTTGACGAACAGTACCCACCTACTGGTGAGGAAAAGTATAAAGAATTGGAGGATAGGCTAAAGGCAGTTGAAATTCAAGCTATGCCTGGCTTGGATTTTAGTGATTTGGGCCTAGTTCCTGGGGTCGTCATTCCTTATAAGTTCAAAACACCAGTCTTCACCAAGTATGATGGGGTCTCCTGTCCCAAACTACATCTAAGATCTTATGTACCCAAAATACAACCACACACTCTGACAGAAAATTGTGGATTCACTTTTTCCAGGAGAGTCTGGTTGGAACTCAGTTAGAGTGGTTTTATCAATTAGAAGGTTCCCGCGTCCATACGTGGGAGGATTTGGCCACTGCCTTTTATCACCAGTATCAATACAACACCGACTTGGCACCAACGGGAGTTCATCTTCATAATATGACCATGGGAAGTGATGAAGGGTTTAAAGTATATGCCCAAAAGTGGAGGGACCTTGCCAGTAGGGTCCAACCACCTTTGACCGAAAGAGAACTAGTTGATATGCTTATGGGTATGTTAACTGGTCCATTCTTCAACCTATTAATTGGAAGTTCTTAATCCGAATTCACCAAGTTGATTTTAACTGGTGAAAGGATTGAAAGCTGTATTAGAAGCGACAAAATTCCTATGGCATATGGTTCCACATCCAACTCCATCAGAAGGCCCTTCACTGGAAAAAAGGAAACAAATGCTGTGTATGGGGCAAGAGCCCATACCAAGAAGGACCATCATTCATCTGTAAATGCTGTATTAATTTCTAACCCTCAACCTACTCAAAGGCAACCCTCCAACAATCGCAGACCTGAAGTTCCCCGACGACAATTTACAAGAATAAGCATGTCATTATCACAAGCCTTACAACATCTGCTAAAGGCCAATTTGGTGAATCTACGCAATCCACCATCCAACCCTGATGTTTCCTCACCTAATTACAAATCGAATGCGAAATGCGCATACCATTCCAACAGATCCGGCCATGAGACCGATTAGTGTTGGGCATTGAAAAACAAAATTCAAGATCTAATAGATAATAAGACAATTGAGTTTGATCCACCCGCTACTCCAAACGTGATAACCGCGCCAATGCCAAAACATGGCGAAGGGGTTAATGCCATTGATGATGTTACTTTTATCGCTTCTGTTGAAGATTTAACAACTCCCTTGACCATTGTGAAATCTAATTTTCTAAAAGCCGGTGTGTTCCCTGGATGTTCCAAAGGTTGTGCCTTTTGTGATCAATAAGCAAATGGATGCGAGCTACTAAAGAAAGGTGTGCAACGCCTGATAAATAGCCGCGAGATTCTATTCGAAAAGATTCCCACCATCAAAAATTCAATCTACAAGGCTGAAGATTTGGCCATCATAACAATTTCAAACAAACCTCTTAGGATCTCGTCCAAAGGTCCTATCAGGATTTCGAACGAACCAATCATTGCTCCTCTCATAATCACTGCTGCCGGACCTGTTCCATACTCCTCTGATAAAGCGGTGCCATGGAATTATGGTGCCGAGGTTTATTACCATGGGGTAAAACAAGATTCTTGGATTGATGATAATGAAACCGGTGTTACTAATATTGCTGGTTCTAGTAAGGTCACAAGAACAAGAAGGGTCTTTTCCCCTGTTATCTCACCACCAACCACTACCACAGTTCCAGTCCGCATAACCAATGGCAATTCTGATGCCAATACTAAAGGAAAAGGGAAAGAAGGTGAGCCTTCTAGGGAACAGGCATCTGCTAAAAAATTTGTTATGGAAGAACCATCCACTCAAGAGATGAAGGAGATTCTGAAGATCATCAAGAAAAGCGACTTCAAAATAGTAGAGCAGTTGGGGCAAACCCCTTCTAAAATATCAATGTTGTCCTTATTTCTATGTTCCGACGCCCATGCACAAGCTTTGATTAAGTTTTTGAAGAAGGCTCATGTGCCTCAAGAAACCACAACTGATCAATTTGAGAACTGCGTAGCAAGTCTGACAGCTGACAATGGTCTGGGGTTCTCCGACGCAGATTTAACTCCCATGGGAAAGAATAACAATAAATCCTTGCATGTTTCTGTTGAATGTAAAGGGACAACTTTGGCTCATGTCTTGGTGGATACCGACTCATCTTTAAAGGTGTTACCTAAAGGCGCTTTAGATCGGCTAGACTGTGAAGGTTTGGTTTTGAAACCAAGTAATATTGTTATGAGGGCATTTGATGGGTCGAGAAGGACATTTCATGGAGAGATGGATCTCCCAATTAAGGTGGGTTCACAGATTTTCAACTCCACATTCTATATAATGGACATACGTCCTGCGTATTCTTGCTTGCTTGGGCGCCCATGGATCCATGGGACAGGAGCGGTCACTTCTACTCTCCACCAGAAGTTAAAATATCCAGTTCAAGGGAAGGTTGTCACTGTTTGCAACAAGGAAGAATTTATGGTAAGCCATCTCAATTCTTTCAAATACGTAGGAATGGATGGTGAATTCATAGAAACTCCTTGCCAGACGTTTGAAGTTGTGGCCGCCACCAAAATCTCCTCCGACACTCCAAGAGCTGATAAAGTTATTCCCAAGATGGTTTCTCTTAAGGATGCCCGTGCTGTGGTAGAAGAAGGAAACAATGTGATGTGGGGTCAACTCCTCGACATCCCGTTCAAGGCAGACAAGTTTGGATTAGGTTTCACCCCTCAAGCTTAGAAAGAAGTTAGAAGTGCTCGTGCTGGAAAACCGCCTCTCCACCTCAAAAATCTTGAAGTGAACGCTGTGGAAGACTCCGATGATGAGTGTGCTTTTGAAGACTGGATCTACCCAACAACCGAAGGGAAGCTCAACAATTGGCATGAAAAGGATTTCATCCCCGTTTCTTTTATTAAGGAGTAATTACTATTTACTTTTTCTGTCAATTCAAGAACTCTATGTCTGTAATATTATTTCCAAACAACGACTTCTAAGCCACGTGCCTTGTCCGGGGAACTTTGGTCCATTTGTTAAGGGTTTTGATCATGTTTCATCTATCATATGATCATTTAATATAAACCATTGGACCTCTTTGCATTCAAATTTTATGTTCATTGTCTTTTATTTTATTACTTTTTTCAAATAGCCATGTATCTTACATGTGCGCACACACACATTTGCAGATCATCATCCACTCTGGATCTTATTGTCAATAACTCTACTATTACCAAGTATGATTTCGAACATCAAATTCACCAAGCCGAAGATGAAGGCAAGGAAGATTGTGAAATACCAGGGGAACTAGCCAGACTTTTAATACAAGAAGAGAAAGCTATTCAACCTCATGAAGAGCCAATTGAAGTCATCAACTTAGGTACTGAGACAGACAGGAGAGAGATCAAGATAGGCGCTAACCTAGAAGACAATGTCAAAAGCAGATTTGTTCAGATGCTACATGACTACGTGGAAGTATTTGCTTGGTCATATGAGGATATGCCAGGGTTGGATACCGATATCGTGGTTCATCGTCTGCCTGCGAAGGAAGACTTCCCTCCTGTTAAACAAAAGGTTCGTCGGATGCGACCGGATATGTCTAAGAAGATAAAGGTTGAGGTAGTGAAGCAGTTCGATGCAGGTTTTCTGGCTGTCACATCTTATCCTCAATGGGTTGCAAATGTAGTTCCTATGCCAAAGAAGGATGGAAAGGTCCGCATGTGTGTAGATTATAGGGATCTGAATAGGGAAAGCCCCAAGGATGACTTCCCTCTACCTCATATCGACGTCTTGGTTGATAATACCGCTCAACACAAGGTATTTTCATTTATGGACGGATTTTCTGGCTACAACCAAATCAAGATGGCTCCCGAAGACATGGAGAAGACAACTTTCGTTACGCAATGGGGCACCTTTTTCTACAAAGTCACGCCGTTTGGAATGAAGAATGCAGGGGCAACATATCAAAGGGCTATGGTAGCTTTGTTTCATGATATGATCCATCATGAAATAGAGGTCTATGTGGACGATATGATTGCAAGGTCTCAAACTGAGGAAGAACATCTCGATCACTTGCAGAAGATATTTGAGAGGTTGAAGAAATACAAGTTGAGATTGAACCCTAATAAGTGTACATTCGGAGTAAGATATGGGAGGCTCCTAGGTTTAATCGACAGTGATAAAGGCATCGAAGTTGATCCTTCCAAGGTAAAAGCTGTGATCGGTGGATCTGGAACTGACTGTTTAACGCTGGTTCACGAAATGTCGCGGAAGCAAGAGTCGCCACCGTCTTTTATTTTCTCCAAATGGAAAGGACAAAAGCACAGAAAAATTCCTTATAGAGATTGCTCTCGGTTCGGGAGGTAGATTATAGAAAGGGAAGGTATTAGCACCCTTTCTATCCATGGTTATCCATGGGCTCTTAGATACTTGCTCATTTGTGTTTTCAAAAATGGTTTGTTTGCTTTTCAACCGTGGGTTTTAACAAGTTTCTTTGAAAATTCCAGTTCGACTCTTGTATCGGTCCTCAAGAGTGTTTGAAAAATTGCTTTCGAAAGCTTTTTGAAAATGTGTTGGTGTGAAAAGTATTTTTGATTTGTTTTGAAATTTAGAGCAAGTATCTAGAGTCGTCTACCTACCCTAAGGAATTCGTCTGTGTAGATGTCCTTTAAAGTAGTGCCATCCCACCATTGAGAGGTAGGTAGCACCACCGTTAGAGGTGTTCGGGTCAATTCGAGGTTCGGGACATGGTGATCACCGGAGCAATAGGAAGACACCTTAGAAGCTACCCTCATGCCAGGTTCCCGGATCATGAGGACTTACTAAGACATCCTCTACTCGACGATCACCTTTCGAGGCAAGGCAACAGTGAGGCGTACCCTAGGGGTGGTGTGTGGTTTGTGTGTCGTTTTCAGATATTTTTGTCTTTTGTCATGTTATTGGTGATCTAGCGCTTGTTTTTATTTTTGTCCATACATTCTTTCATGCCTTGATTAACAGTTAAAAATTGCGGGAAAAGTAAAAGTCTATAGCTATTACAAAAGGCGCGGGTCCACATCGCCAAAATTTCTCGAACCCGATTTGACAGAAAAATAATGAAAGTAAAGAAAATAAAGTGCGAGGAATTAATTACACGACCTTGGGAGAGATACATAAATATTAAAAGAGATAAACAATAAACGCGCGAATTAAATAAGAATTAAACGAGGGCGTTGAACCCTTTTTGCAAAATTAAGTTAAATGATGAAATTGATTAATTAATAAAAAAAAGAAAAGGAAATGTTTTTGGTATTTTTTAGTATTTTAGGATTTTAATGAAAAAGAATTAATTAAAATTAAACCTAATTCTACAATTTTTATTTGTTAAGAAAAGATTAAATTTTGACCTAAAATTAACCCTAATTAATTTACATGCAATTTAATTACAAAAATAAATATTTAATATTTTAATTATTATGGAAGAAAAATAAAAAAAGGAATAAAATTATCATAAACCCTAATTCTATATTTTTTAGATTTTTATTAAAAGAGTTAAAATTAAAACCTAATTTAAAACTAGTTAATTTATGAATTTATTTACAAGAAATATTAAAATAAAAAATATTTATTATTTTTTCTCTTTTCTGATTTTTTTATGGTTTTGTGTTTTTTATGAAAATAATAAATTAATTAAACAAACAATAATTAAAAGAAAATAAAAATTATGAAAAATAAAGAAAGTAAAGAAAATTTGCAAACCAAAGGGGGTCTGCCCCTAAAGTGGAGGTTAGTCTTTAGAAATCTGGCCCATTTGAATTGCTGGCCCCTTTGACTTTTCAGGACGCGTGTATACGCGTTGACTAGGGTGTATCATGTTCCCCAGATCTGTGCCTTTGAATTGATGAAGTTGGACGCGTGGATGGTTTGATGGAGGGATGTATGATGGTCTTCAGTATATGAAACTGCATGTGAATATTAATTGGAAAAATATATAGAAAGGGGGTGAGGACCTGGGGCTCGAACCCAGGTCCTATGGTTTACCAGTCACTATGCTTGCCAACCGTTCCAGATGCGCGTGTTGTACCTTAAGCAATAAACAATAAATATAAAATAAATAATGGTTAATGGGGCGCTTTACACGTGAAATTTGAACCAGCCATTCAGCTTATGCCACTTCATCGTCTTCCTCATGATTTTGTTTTCCTGAAAATACAAAAGAAACAGGCAACGGTTTTTACACCGTTCTTTTAGGCAACATATCAGAAAATAGCGAATAGCCCCTGGGGCTCCATAAATTAGGCGCGAGGGTGGCCTTGTGATCGTCTGAGCATGCTGAATCGAGTGGCCTAAGTCTTATGCTCCAATTTTTCCATATTTTAAAACCCCCAATTCAAAGTTCTGTAAACCCTAAAACACGACCATGGCATCTTTGCATACAATGCATAACAATCCAATCAAAGCATATGGTTAGCTTGCAAACATTATTCTAAACACAAAAATAACAATGAAACATGTTAACAATGCATGAATGATAGAAAACGATTCTGAAATTTTCCTTACCAACTTCAATGGTGATTTCACGTTTTCTTGAGTATGGGGCTTAGGGAATGATTGGAACACGTCCTATGATCCTTAAGGAAGCTAATGGAGTAGCTATTTGGCCCTGAATCGCCCTAGAATTAGGTTTTCAGAATTGAGTTTTCTTGATAAAATTCCAAGTTTGTGCAAGGGTTTCTGGCGCAGCTTCTTGGTCCAAATCATTAGGTCTTGCTTCTTTGTATAAGTATGAATGAATTAGGTCAAGAAATTTGATCAAAATCCATGCATTGATGGTTTGTGAGATTTGATTTTTCAAGATCTTTTTTCAATATTTTTTCATGCTATTTTTGTACCAATCATATCCAATCAATTCCAATTCTTCCATATCTGATCATGCACGAATTTTTGAAGATATTATATGCATAAAAGGATTTGAAATAGTAGGTTAAGTATTTTTCATGTATTTAATTGATTTAAATGAATTATTATTAATAAAAATTCAAATAAATAAATAAAAAATGAAGAAAAACTCCCCCTTGGGCCAAGTGGTCGTGCACATGCCTTGGATGATGAGTTGTGGAAGAAAAGTAAGCCCATTAGCAATTTTAGGTCATTTGAATCAATGTTGACTTTTCAAAATATCCAAATATTTCCCAACTTCCACAAGGCATAACTTGCTCAATTTTTAAGCTTTGCTCATGTTCTTGGACATTTTGGAAAGGTATTTGAGTCCTCTAACCAATGCCTTTGGTCCCATGTCATTTTGATTTACCAATCTCAAGTTATGGCCTTTGACTTAAAGTCCCTTTTTGTTGACTTTTGAAAATGACCTATAATGTTGAAATTGATAACTTTTTCTGAGAGCATTTCTTGGACTTGAAGTGTGAAGAGGAGTTGTAGGAAATGTCTTTCTCTTCAAAATGAGCTTTGGATGGGATTTTTCTGATAATCCATGTGAAAGTTATGCCCTGGTCAATTTATAGTTGACTTTTTCAATTGTCCAAATAAGGAAACTTTTGCATCTTGATGATTTTTGAGCCAAGCTTTGAGAATCATGATCAAGCATTGATCAAATGATGTTTGTGGCTTCAAGCTGAGATGTTGACCAAAAATTTGAACTTTTGACTGCCAAATGACCATTTTGCCCCTACAGTTGACTATAGTGCAATTAGGGTTTTGACTGTGCAATCTTGTGCTGAAAGTCTTGAAACTTGATATGAGGATGCTTGACCATATTTGTAGGCATGTGGGACTTGATTGGACCCTTGGAAACTTCATTTTCTTGATCAGGACCAAAACCCTAATTTTGACTGTTTAGGAAACCCTTGCACTGTGCAACCCTTGGGGAATTTAGCAGCATGACTTGGCAATTTCTTGAAGAATATGGGAGGGCAAATTTTGGGGTACAACAAAAGACATTCGAGAAATTTCTGTTCCTCGTTCTGAAAAGGAGGTTAGAGGATTCCTGGATCGCCTTAACTACATCGCCCGTTTCATATCCCACGTTACCGCTACTTGTGAACCAATCTTTAAACTCTTGAAGAAAGACCAAGTAATCAAGTGGAATGACGATTGTCAAGTTTCCTTCAATAAAAAAGAACCTCCTATTCTGATGCCTTCAGTGGAAGGAAGACCATTAATCATGTATTTGACGGTACTAGAGAACTCTATGGGGTGTGTGTTGGGTCAGCATGACGAGTCTGGCCGAAAAGAGCATGCAATTTACTATCTAAGCAAAAAGTTTACCGACTGTGAAACCAGATATTCACTGCTCGAGAAAACTTGTTGTGATTTAACGTGGGCTACTCACCGGCTAAGGCAGTATATGCTGACTCACACTACTTTGTTGATTTCTAAGATGGACCATATCAAATACATCTTTGAGAAACCAGCCCTATCCGGAAGAATAGCTAAGTGGCAAATGATTCTGACCGAATACGATATTCAATATACGACACAAAAGGCCATCAAAGGAAGCATATTGGAAGATCATTTGGCTCACCAAGCTGTTGATGATTATCAATCTATGATTTTTGACTTCCTGGATGAAGGCATTATGTTGGTGATCGACGTTGCAAAACCGGGACCATATGATAGACCTAAACCAGGATCCCGATGGACCATGGTTTTTGATGGGGCTTCCAATGCTCTGGGCAATGGAATAGGTGTTGTAATTATCTCTCCTGAGGGTTGCCATACTCCCTTCACAGCCAGATTATGCTTTGATTGTACGAATAACATGGCGGAATACGAAGCATGCATCCTGGGATTAAAAGCTGCCATTTATTTGAGAGTCAAGCACTTGAGTGTTTTTAGAGACTCTGCTTTAGTGATTAGCCAAGTAAAGGGGGAATGGGATACTAAGCATCCTAACCTCGTTCCTTACAAGGAGCTGGTGTTGACTCTGATACCATACTTCGAAGAGATCACTTTTGAGCATTTTCCTAGTGAAGAGAATCAATTGGCTGATGCTTTGGCCACTATGTCTTCTATGTTCAAGGTCAGATGGGACAATGAAGCTCCCATGATTATGATTGAGAGATTTGATGAACCAGCGCATTGCAATGAGCTCGACACCGACGAGGAAAAACCATGGTATCATGAGGTGAGGAGGTATCTTGAGGTACAAGAATATCCCGAGGGGGCTTTCATCAATGATGAAAAGTTCTTGCGAAGACTTTCGGATAAATTCTTTCTAAGCAACGGAATTCTGTACAAACGCAACCACGATTTTACTCTACTCCGATGTGTGGACAAGAAGGAGTCAGAGGAAATTATGGATGATATGCATAATGGCCTCTTTGGAACCCATTCCAGTGGACATACTATGGCCAAGAAAATCCTAAGAGCTGGTTATTATTGGTCAACCTTGGAAACCAATTGCCATCAACACTCTAGGACTTGCCACAAGTGCCAAATCTACACTGACAAGGTCCATGTACATCATATTCCTCTCAATGTCATGTCTTCTCCCTGGCCATTCGCAATGTGGGGCATTGACATGATTGGAGAGATTAAACCTACTGCTTCCAACGGACACCATTTCATCCTTGTCGCCATCGACTATTTTACCAAATGGGTCGAAGCTGCCTCCTATGCCTCAGTAACCAAGAATGTGGTAGCCAGGTTTATCAAACATAACCTCATCTACCGTTACAGTATTTCTGAAAGGATCATTACAGACAATGGAACTAACCTCAACAATGCTATGATTACTGAGCTTTGCACTTAATTCAAAATCAAGCATCATAATTCTTCTCCGTATAGACCCAAGATGAACGGCGCAGTGGAAGCTGCCAACAAAAATATCAAGAAGATTGTGCAAAAGATGGTGGTAACATACAAAGACTGGCATGAGATGTTACCGTTTGCCCTCCACGGCTACCACACTTCGGCTCGAACATCGACCGGGGAAACTTCTTTCTCTCTAGTTTATGGCATGGAAGTTGTTCTGCCAGTGGAAGTTAAGTCCCTCGTTGAGGATTATGATTTAGATCGGCTTAGGCAAAAACGAGTGGATTCAAACAAGGTTGGATCAGTTGAATTTGATTGAAGAGAAAAGACTGACTGCTGTCTGTCATGGTCAAGCGTATCAAAAACGTATGATCAAGGCATTCAACAAAAAGGTTAAGCCTAAGGTATATCAAGCTGATGACTTGGTGATAAAACGCATCACTCTACCACAAGGCGACCCCAGGGACAAATGGACTCCTACTTACGAAGGACCATTAGTTGTCAAGAGAGTTTTCTCTGGCGGTGCCATGATGCTGACTACCATGGATGGCGAAGATTTCCCGCATTCAGTAAACGCAGACATAGTCAAAAAATACTACGCATAAGAGACCCGTTAGGTTGACACACCTAAGAAAAATAAGGGCATCCCGACAAACCAAAAGGTTTGGGAAAAAATTGGGGATATATGCAAAAGATTGTACACCCGGCAAGTTGAAAACTCGAAAGGGTGACTTGGGCAAAAATGGGTATCCTGTTGGGCTGAAAACTCAAAAGGGCGGTTCGGGCAAAAAAAATCAAGGATTAAAAGCGTATAACTATGTCCTGTGGAATCAACACAGTCAATTCCATCACCAAGGTCCAAGTTCAAATGGTCCAAGATCAATCCAATCAATTTCGATCAACGGAAAAGGATGTTCGAAGACATTGAGGCAATAATAGAGTTGGAAGGCAATAAGATTATTTCACATGGCTATTTGTTTTCATTCTCAATTTTGTTTTCTTTTTGGAGATTTCCTCTTACTAGGATTTCCGTCTCTATGTACAAAAACGCCTATTCATGGGCAAAATATCAATACAAATACACTTTGAGGTGCAAAGTTTTCTATCTCTGTTTTGAATGCAAATTTGTCCAATGACTAAAATTGAATGAACATATGCATATGAACATAATTAAAACTATTTGACACATGTGTCCTGCACAACAACAGTAAGCATCTCTTTTAATGTATGTGAAATAGCCCCACAGAGTTATCTCATCATCATTACCCCCACCAGGGCGGTGACAATAAACCTTTCCCCAACAAAGTTATTTCCCCAACTGAGTTCAAAAGCCTCAACATACAACAATCAAGGCACCACGATTTCCCCAGATGAGCCCATCATACCCGGCTGAGCCCATCGTCCCTAATCGGTTGCATCCTCCCCAAGCTGAGTCTGCCTTACCCGACTGAGTCTATACTCTCCAGTTTAAATTTCCCTTTCAAATTACTGAAATCACAGGGCCACAACCCCTAATCTCCAGTAAAACTGTCAGCTAAGCCTTTACTATTTCCAAGAGATGCTTTGAAGCCTGGACCCGACCAGCTAACAGTTGATCTCAACTCCAAGATGCTATGAAACCTGGACCCGACCAGATAATAGCCTAACTTTTCAAATATATAGAAGAACCTGAACTCAATCCGGCCAAGGTTTAATTTCTTTTCCCCAGTAGAGTTGTTTCTCTATCCCCAACAAATGGCCGAGAAACCTAGACCCGACCAAATATCAGTCCTCATTTCTATCCTTTCAGGAAAGCCGTTGCGAAGCCTGGATCCGACCAGATAGCAATCATCCTTAGATATTCGTTGTGAAATCTGGAAACCAACCAGATAACAACTAAATACCCAAGCAGTTTATTGTGGAACTTGGACTCGACCAGATAACAATTGACTGCATCAACCTCAGAAATCTGCGAAACCTGGACCCGACCAGATAACAATTTTCAAACCGTTTATTGTGAAACCTGGAGCCCGACCAGATAACAATTAACTATGATCCCCAGAAAGACACTATGAAGCCTGGACTCGACCAGATAATAGTACAGTTTTCTAAAAACCATGATGCTTGGATCTGACCAGATAATAGTTGCCATTCCAAGTTATTGCAAAGCCTGGATCTGACCAAATAACAGTTAACTTCCTTATCCCAACAAGTTGTGGTGAAGCTTGGATCCGACCAGATAACTACTCAATTTCAAGGAATTTTCTGTAAAGCCTGGGATCCGACCAGATAACAGTTAATTCGTCTCATCCTCTAGTAAGTGGTTGTGAAACCTGGACCCGACCAGATAGCAGTCGACTACTTCATCCTCAGCAACTTTGAAGCCTGGATCCGACCAGATAACAACTGACATTGGAGTAATATTCCCTAGCAAAAACATCCTTTTAACAAAATTTGAAGTTATGCATATTCTTCATCTCCAACAGGCAATCAGGGATTCCATCTCCCATATTTTCCTCAGCAGTAGTCATGGATTCATTTTCCCAGACAAAAACATACACTTCGCATTCATACATCATAGCATGTACGTACCATACGCATTTGGCATGATACCACATCTGATGAATATCATGCAAACATCTACATTTTACTAACCCTTTTCTCACAGGTAGAACATCAAGTTTTAGTATAAATCGACAAGAAGATTTGTGCTGATACTTCTTCCAACGTTTACCACCATTCCTCCAAATTGCATCTATAAGCCCATTCACGATTCATCTTCGAGTGTAAATTTCTGGGCACTCTAATGTTCAATCATCTTTCACCTTCAAGTCACGAATGGCAGACTCGCCAATCTAACTCTTCAGGTTTAAGAAGATTGAACAGGGGAAGCTGTTGTACCCCAAAATTTGCCCTCTCTTTTCTCAAGGAATCACCCTAGGATCCTCAAATTCGCTTCCATCCAATTCCAAACCTTGAATTATCATTTTTTCCAAGTAAATCACTCACAAGGGAAAATGATCATTGGCACATTGAAAAGTCAAACTTTGACTTTTGGATTAAAATCAAATCTCAAAAATCATATTTCATCAATACATGTTGGAATATGAAGGTTGTTTCATCAAGAAATTCAAAAGTCAAATTTACTATGGAAAAGCAAAATTTCTAAATACTTGGGATTTTTCTAAGTATTTAAGAAAAATGACCATTTCAGAACTTCTGACCATATTATCACCGTAACACTCAGCAAATTCTGAACACTTTCAAGACAGAGTTTGGTCAGAACTTCTGGGCAAGTTTTCACAAAGCTTCAGCTAGAGTTTTCCAGGGTAAATCAAAGAAGTTTATAAAGCGTGATGCAAAGCTTCCTGGAAGGTCTGAAAGCTCCTTCAGAACACGCTGGAGCCAGAAGATGAGAGGATCAAAAGTTTGGATGCTACGCTAAAGCAGAACTTCTAATCTAGAGTTTACAAAGGTAAATCAAAGAAGGTTACAAAGCATACTGCAAGCTTACTGGAAAATCTGGGGAATCCTTCAGAACATGCTGAGGCAATAAGGCACAAAGAAAAGAAGTTGGATGTTTGTCCTAGATAGAACTTCTGATCCAGAATTAAGCAATGATGCAAAATCTCAAATTACAGGATTTCTGATTTATACAAATCTCATCATCATTTAATGCTCACAACCACTTTTGAGTTTTTATCCAAAGAATCTCCCCACGTGTGGCATAGAAATACCCTTGTTATCCTTAAAAGCAACTTTTATACAGAAGTATGGGAGGGTCCATGCATTACTTTTTGCTTGTGGGTTTACTTTTCCCTAATCCATGCTTGCTAATCCAGTCTAGGCTAAAGAACTGTCAACTATCACACCCTTTTTTGAACTTGCTTCAAGAACAAGTCATCATCTACCGTATGATGTTGGCGCTACTTGACCTCTCAAAAACTACAAAATCTTTGCCTATAAATAGAACACCTTTGGCCATTGAAAAGAGGTCAGAAAATTTGAGAAAGAAAACCCTTGAACCCCTGCCAAAATCCAAGAGTGCCAAGAAATATAAACATAAAACACAAGATCTGCTAACTTTTGATCCCTTGCATTCAAACTCTATTTGTTCTTAAATATTTCCTGACTAAAACCATCCACACAGTTTCTGATTCACATATTAGAAACTTCCTTAACTCCTGTCTTCATACTACCTCACATTCTCCACCCATCTGCTCAAAGAAATCAGAACATCACCTCTTTGCTATACCAGAAGTTGAGAACCTCCATCCTACTGAGTACGTGAAGAAGTTGCTCAGAACCTCACCAGAATTCAGGATCAACCTCTGTCTCATAGAATCTTTTCAGTTGCAAGGTAAGCTTCTGCTGACTTTTATCACGTTACTTGAAGCATTACAAGATTTACATGCTCAAAAATACAATTTAGATATCATGTTTCTGATGATCTACATATTCTGAGATTTCATGCATCTGCCTATCTAAGTAGGGAATAAACCAGTTCAGAACTTCTTGAGGAAATTAGAACTCAGAATTAGGGTCTGCAAATTCATACTTGCTTCTTATTTGTAGTTCTGATATTTCCTATTTCTGAAACACCATGTCACCTACTATAACTGTTCTATGCATGTCTTCTGTTTTATGGAGAAATAACTAAATTGCAGATGTTCTGACTAGCATGGAGAGAGAGAGAGACCAAGTTCTGTCAGTGGCACCAGAATTTTTGGAGTCTGTTTTGTTACTAGCAGTTTCAGAACTTCTGAAAACTACTGCATTCCCAGTGGGTTCAGAACTTCTGACCTTATACATTTTCACTAACAGGTTTCTGTTTTGCAGCGTGCCAGGGTCAGAACCTCTGACTTCATTTTAATCAGCAATACGCTGATTCATTTTTTTCTTTTCTCATTAGTTTTGCTATCATTTTCTATTTTCATTAACCAACAAACATCAAAAACATTTCTTTCACACTTTATTTTATTACTTAAAACTAAAGATACAAAATGTTTTCTTAAAACAAAACAAGTCCAGTTCATATTTCCTTGTACATTCTTATTTATTTCTATATGGTTGTAATAGTAATTTAGGACTTATTTTTACTTGCAATCCCCATTCATAAATATGTACCCATCCCCTAAATATTGTAATAGCGTAGGATTTTACATTTTCGCAATTTATCGCTTTCAAATGTGAATGCTAGTAATTAGGCGTGTATGGAAAGATAAAATCAACAAGTAGATAACCCTAATCGAGACTAAATGCATGAAATCAAACACATTTGCACAAATGCACCCTTAGGTTAATCTCACTTTGTTGCCTATTGGAAAAATAGTCATGTCCCTCGAACATGGGCGTTTTAGCAAAGACCCATCGATAAAAGATCGTAGTCCCTCAATGACCCTCGATGTTGCCTTCGATAAACGATCTAGTCCCTAAAACGACATTGCTAAAACGTTCCGTGGGTTGCCTTCCATGGTTATACAAATGTCCCTTCACATCCAACAATGGGGTTTCTTACCAAAACAATGGTAAGGTAGCAACATATAAAGGAGGAGGAAAAGAACACCTAAGACCTTTTGAGTAGGTAGATTACTTTTAGTTACTTGCTCAATTTCAAACAACTATCCTTGCTATTTTCAAAACAATCACATACACTTTCCAAACATCTTTCCAAACTTGAAACATTTTCAAAAGCTCAACACTTTGTATACGTTCTTACGATCGAGAACTATTACAAAGTTTGCCTAAACGATGAGACCTTTTCAAAATACTTTCAAAACCCACATCAAAAAGCACATTCAAACAAAAGAAAGTGATATAGTGAGTAACTAAGAGCCCATGGAAAACCATGGATGAAAAGGGTGCTAACACCTTCCCTTTTCATAATCTACCCTCCGAACTCAAAAAACATCTCTAAAGGTCTTTCCTGTGCTTTTTCACATATCCTTATTGGATAAAAGAAAAGTCGATGGCGACTCTTGCTAAACCGCAAAATTTGCAAACACAAATGCAAAACCTCAAGTCAGTTCTCCCACCGTATCACAGGTACTAATCAATCCAGTCAGCTTCGAACAAGCAGTAAAGAGATGAGATGCTCAAAGACATAAAGGAAATAGCAGGATGGGAAATCAATGGGATTATTTCACATAGCTGTTTTTCTTTGTATACTATTTTGTATAGTTTCCATTCTTACGACGACATTCTCTTATTAGGATGTTCGTCTCCTTGTACAAAAACGCCTATTATAGGCACAACATCTTTAAATTAATGCTAAATTATCTCTTTGAAAGTGCAAAACTATTTGTTTTCTTTTTTATCTTCGTGCTTTGTTTGCGAAAACATCCAGTGATTATTTTTGAACATATGTATTTGAATATGATTACTGTTTACAAACACACGCATAAAAAACAGAAAGACAGTTACTAATGGCTTTAAGAAACGATATAATGTCTGAAGGCCATCCACAAAATCCCAACAGATACTTTCTCCGGGAAGTACAGAGGCAGGGGCGTCCTACTATAAAGTCACTTTCATATATGTTCATACAGCCTAATGATGTCAGGTGTTCTTATATCCCCGACGGAACAAGAATCTCTAATTACTGCCTCGACATCTTAAAGAATTCCCTAACCTGGGTCACAAGCTTTTCAAGATTCCCCAACGGGATTTCATAAAAATCCCCAAGCAGTTCATGGAGTTTCCCTTCCTCAACATAGTTTATTTCTCTAACAATGGAAGTTCATCTCCCAGCAATTCAACTTCAACAAAATTTGAAGACTTACATTCTTCATCCCCAACAAAAATTAGGTATTTATTTTCCCTGGTTCAACAATACAACAATAGAACGACTGACACATTCATACATTGCATTCATACACTATTTTACAAGCGTCATATCATATGCAACATGAATGTATATATCATAATCTCATTTATTTTGAGAGCATCATTTGCACTTCATGCATCATGATGTTGCATGCATCTAATTCTTTACCTTTTCAGGAAAGATCTACAGATGAGTGTCATCACCAATTTTCAACAAGTTCCAGATTAATACCTGTAACGAGCCAAGACAACTATCTGTGGATGATCGATTATAGATTAAAACCTGGAACCAGACAGGAAAACTATCTACAAGAGAAGATTTAAAATTAATACCCGAAACCAGATGGGAAAACTATCTTTATTTCTAAGGTCAGAGATTAATACCTGAAACCAGCCAGGACAACTATCTCAACGACCGACAAAAACAAGTTCCATATTAATACTTGTAACAAGATAGGACAACTATCTGTGGACGACCGATTGTAGATTAATACCTGGAACCAGACAGGAAAACTATCTACATGAGAAGATTAAAGATTAATACTCGAAACCAGACGGGAAAACTATCTTTATTTCTAAGGTCAAAGATTAATACCTGAAACCAGCCAAGACAACTATCTCAACGACCGATAAAACAATTTTCAGATTAATACCTGTAACAAGCCAGGACAACTATCTATGGATGACCGATTGTAAATTAATACCTGAAACCAGACAGGAAAACTATCTACATGAGCAGATTGAAGATTAATACCCAAAACCAGACGGGAAAACTATCTTTCTTTCTAAGGTCAGAGATTAATACCTGAAACCAGCCAGGACAACTATCTCAACGACCAACAAAAGCAAGTTCCAGATTAATATCTGAAACAAGACATGACAACTATCTGTGAACAACTGATTGTAGATCAATTCCCAAAACAAGACAGGGAGACTATCTACATGACCATCCTGAAGCAATCTTACACGGGTTTCTTCTCATGATCTCCAGATGCAGTCTAACACGGACTCATCATGAAGCAATCTTACACGGATTCCTTCTCGTAGTTTTCACATACAGTCTAACATGGACTCAGCTTGAAGCAGCCCTACACAGGTTTCTTCTAATACATTTCCAGATAACAATTAATTTCATCCTCCCTAGCAAGTTACTATGGAGCCTGGAGTTCAACCAGAAAACAACAAACCTTCAAATCTCCAGTCCATAGATAACTCCTCAGTAGAGCCATGGACAACTAAAGCTATTAGACTCTATTCCACATAGAGTTTTCCTTAAGCAGGAGAACAACATGATTCAATTTTCCCCAGCGGAGTCCTCCTCAGACAGCAGGAATAGGAATCCCCACAAAGAGACCTCTTATGAAGTCAACATCTACTTTGGATGGCATCTTTAAGCCAATCTCCAAAAACTCTCTGTAATCTTCTCCAAATGGCATCTTCAAGCCCATTCCCTACACAGTCAATCATCACATCATGCGAGTGCAAATTTCTGGGCACTCTAATGTTCAATCATCTTCCACCTTCAGATCACGAAAGGCAAACAAGCTAATCTAAATCTTCAGGTTTAAGAAGATTGAACATGGGAAACTGTTGTACCCCAAAATATTTCCTCTCTTTTCTCAAGATATTTTCTCATAAGGATTTTCAAAAGTCCAAGTTTACACAAGTACAATTGGATTTTTGGCTTTCAAGCATTAAATTAAAGAAAAGTAAACTTCAATTGGGCATCTGAAATCCTTCAAGTGAGCTTTTGTTTCAAAGTCTTCGATTGGGCATTTGGCCTCCTTCGATGCAAGCTTGGCTCACCAGTCTTCGATTGGGAATTTGGCCTCCTTCAATGCAGGCCTGATTCACAAGCTTCGATTGGGTGCTGGGCCCCCTTCGATCAAGTTCAATTCACAAAGCTTAGACTGAGCATTGGCTGCTTCAGACTGGCCTTCGTTTCACAAGGCAAAAACTTCCTACAAGTTTTCTTCGATTCACCAGCAGTGGCCTCCTGCATGTTTATTTTGATTCACAAAGCAGTGGCCTCCTGCATGCAAGCTTCATTTAGGAAAAGGCTTCTTCATGCTTGCCTTTGATGCTTGCTTTTGATCCACAAGGAAAAGGCCTATTCATGCTTGCCTTTGATCCAGAAGGCAAAGGCCCCTTCAACTTGCCTTCGAATCATTAGACAAATACTTCCTACATGCCTGCCTTCGACTCACAAAGCAAGAGCTTCTTTCATGTGTGCTTCGACCCACAAGGAAACGACTTCCTCTGTGCGTGCCTTCAGCGCACAAGACAAAGGCCTCTCCATGTTTGCCTTTGATCCACAAGGCAAAGGCCCCTTTCATACGTGCTTAGATTAATTAAGAAGGTGGCTTCCCTCATGCTAGCTTTGACTCTACCTCTAAACTATTCAACACACAATTTTCCACACTTTGACACACAAGATGGTCCCTTTGAAGAAACTTTCCAAAGGTCCATTCAAAGAAAAATTCCAAAGGTCCATTCGAAGGACACACAAATGGTGCCTTTGAAGGACCTACAATTGGCCCATTTGAAGGACACATTATTATGGGAAACCAGTTTGCTTTATGATGAGTCTTGGTCCAAGACGTTTGCTGGCCAAAGTCTAACATGATGCTAAGCCCAAGCCTCCTGCGCAATTGCATTCGAAGGAAGTGACAAATGAAGCTTCGACTGGCCAGAGTGAAGTGTTTGATTAGACTAGTTGGGTATTTTTAGAGCCATTGAAAGGAGCAGTTCAGAGCCAATCGAAGAACCAGGCGTGGGGGCATTCGAAAGAGTCAGGGGGCGAAACATGTCCAGGTTCACTAAAGATTTCAAAATGGCAAGAATTATCCAAATATGGTAAACTTTCAATATGTTAGATTTTTGTCTCATGGCCTTGAAAGTCTTTGTCTCTTGCCATACTTGCTCTTCTTCTAACTCTATAAATACAAGCCCAAGGACACATTGCCAAGGGACACAAAAAGAGAAAAACGAAAACATTTTGCCACATAAATATTCTTGTAGAGACGCAAAAACGTCGCCAGCAGGAGGAGACATACTGCATTACACAAAATACTAGTCGAAGCTGCAGACACATTGCCAAATGAAGGCGTTTTTGCCACACACGCACGTTGCCCTACAAGAGCTCCACAAAACTTCCAAATTTCCAACAAGGTTGTAAGAATCGAAGCACCCCACTGGTAACAAACCTTCTATCGTCATTTCATTTCATACGTAATTTAATCTTTATTGTATATTCATGTTGCATAACATTTATGATGGTTAGTGTGTTACATGTAAAGTCCAAAGTACTAGGATACCTTTACTGAGGCATGAGAAATGGATTCCTTCGAATCTTAAATTCAGCTTAAATGGTGGAGAATGAGGTGTGTAGTCGAAAGGACCTGGGTTCGATACCCAGGCCTTGAAATTTTGTTTTCTCTAACATTTTATGCAGATTCAATGCTTCCTGGCTACACACTATCAAGTCCAGGCCATCAGATGCACATCTGATCCGGATCCAACACCCTGAGCGCACAACCTCACCATAGACCCACCAGAGGACCTCAACACCAGATCCAACGCCAGCCTGGTCCATCTCCTGATTTGGGCCTAACAAAACCCAATTCACACCCCCTTAACTCTTCTTGCGTCCCTGGCTCATTTTTATTTATTTATTTATTTGTTTCATTTACTGTTTTGACCCTTATTTATTTATTTAATCAGTAAATCAAACATAAAATAACAAAAATATATTTTAGGATTTTCTTAATTAAACTTAACTTTTGTAAAATAATTCATTTTGACTTTTCTTATTTTAAAATCAATTAGAATTAGGACTAATTAGCTTCAATTCTTTTCATAAATAAAAAAATGCCAAAATGCTAGATTTATTTTTAGATTTAATTTTAGTTAATAATTTTACTTTCTTTCTCATTTTTTAATTAATTAGATTTAATGTAATTTAATTTTTTTCCATAAAACAAAAAGAAAAACAAAACAAAAAGATTTTTATACCTCAGGATTTTTTAGACGTTATGTTCTATTTCACGCGCGTTTACATTCATATTATTGTATCTGTCTACTGGATGTAATAGAATTAATTAAGACTTTTACTGTTTTATTTATCCCCCCCCCCCAAATTTTGGACTATGTAATTAATCCCCCTCCCCAAATCTTTGTAATAGTGTAGATTTAAATTCTGCATTTTAATTTCCTGTACATATTAGCTGTTAAATGTATGGTAATAGGATTGTATGGCAAGAAATTAAAAGCAATGTTAGCAAACCTAACATCAAAGACAAAAATAACTGAAAAAAACACACTTGCACATGCACACCTCTAGAGTACTCCCTGTTGTACCCTAATTTTTACCCCTAAGATCCCTTCATCATACCATGTTGATTCTATCACAATAAGATCACATTAGGTTTCTTGGTTCTCCTCCCTATCTTTAGCTTTGCTCTTTGAGGAATCACCAAGCACCTTGACTTGTTTTATTTTGTGATCATGAATGTTTTGTTTTGACTTTCCTTCTAATTAACAAAACACAATTTGGGTTTGTCTTACCTGTTAATAATGTAGGTAAAGGCAATGTGGCTTAGCAAGTTGATCCATGGGTTCATGAGTTTATTTCCATGCCCTAGTTAATAAAGCTTGAGAAGTTCAAACCTCACCATTGAAGTTGTTTTGGAAGAAATGGAATGGCAAGGTTATTTTGGTTCACCACATTTCGAGGTTATCAAATTTGATCCAAAAAGTAAAAGGGGTTGATTGGAGAAGTTGTCATGCTTGGACAAGGCTTTGTTCCCATTGGTCACAAATGCATATTTCTATCAATTTTCAAGATATGGAAATGGTTTTGGTGGCTATTAATTCTCATTATCATCTTCAACAAATTATATTTACAAAGCAAGAGTTTTAGTACAAGAAGATTGTTCAAAATTGTCAAAGTTCCTCAAAGCATTTTCTTGATCTAGGATCTAGGGTTTTGAACTTCAAAGAAGCATATCTTACTCATCTTTTGGTATTTTTGAGTGATTCCAAAGACATCATTCTCTTCAAAGGGTTATCAAAAAATAATTTCAAAAGTTTCAAGTAGTTTTCATGTGGAAGAAGCTTGGTGATGAAGAAAGTTTACAAGTCCTCCAGATGAATCCCCAATTTTCCATGTGTGACTTCAAATGATCATAACTTGGTCAATTTTTATCACCTTGAGCCCATTATTTTTCCATAATGATCTTGAGGATGTGAACTTTATGCCTTCTTTTATGTGCAAAGTGAGAAAATGGATGGAAGTCGCCTTAAGGATACAAAATATTATAGGTCATTTCATGATTTTTTGCCAACTTCAACAATTCATAACTCTCTCAATTTTTTGATATTTTGAATGGTTCAAGTCCCAAAATGTCATTCAAATGGTCTATTTCATGCCATTTGTTCCGGTTAAGAGCAAAATCCAAGTGGAAGGTCATGTTTGGATGCAAGACATTATAGGTCACTTTTAAAGAAAAATTTGAAATATTTCTAAGTATGGAAAGTCAACCCTTTTTCTCCAACTTTGACTCAACACAATTTTCAGCTCAAGAATCCATTTGATTCCATTATTTTTCCATTGAATAGCTTGTAACCTCATCTTTCTAAAGCATCAATAATCATGCCATAAGACCCCTTAAGCTGAGAATGCCATGATTTTGAAGTTGGTAACTTGGAACTGAAGTTTCATCACAAGTCAGATTTTGAAATCTTTGTTTTGGCTTCTAATCACAAGTTTTCCACGCGTTTTTGCATCTAAACATGTTTAGTGAACTTCCAGAATAGATTAGCACAACAAAACGCATGTTTTGGATGAGTTTTGATAAAATTAGAAGTCACACTTTTCTTGTTTGCAACTTCACACGATTTCCCTCCAAACTTCATTTTTTCATACGCTTGGACATTCCATTTGATTCTCTATAAATAGAGGGTCATTCCCCATTCATTTCCTCAAGCTTGGATAGCCAGAATCACCCTGCCAAACTTGTTCCATAACTCAAAATTCAGCAAATTCGAAATCTATTCTCAAGCCTTTTTCAATCCAATTTTTCCATCTGTTCACCTTCCTTGATCTTCCCTGAAGATAACCATATAATTACATTCAAGAATCATGCCCTATATTGCTCCATAGAAGTCCAGTTTCAGAGCTCTGCAATTCAACTTCAATAGGTAGATTCCTTCATCAATTCTTCAAAACTTTGATATTATTGTGATTCTCTCATTGCCCTTGTTCTAGTTGCAACACTTGCTTTTTACTAGAAACATGTTTTGACCATGAAATTTCAAATCCCTTTTCAAAATTTCCTTCCAAATTGCTTGAGCTACAGTTTATATAAATTTGTCGCTAGGGTGTGGTTGTCTTTGTCTTGAAGAGACGGAACGAATGGCATAGGTCTCGTGCTCTAATTTTACAGATTGAGCAACCTGGTTTTGGGACTGGCTGGAGGTTGAAGATGACCAACGTGTCATCCTTCAACCAATGAAACAACGCCATTTGGATTTTTCTTGAATTCCTGATTTACATTTGATTCAGGGCTTTATTCACTAATGACCATGATATGCACAACGCGCCAGATCCCTTAGATTTGATTACTAACGCGTTTTGACTCTCATCCAATGGTCCACATATTTTTTACTTTTATTTTCTTTTCTGATTTTTATATTTAATTGTTTTAAACTTCAAAAAATCATAGAAAATTCATTTTAAGTCCAAAAAATCTGAAAAAATTATGAAAAATATTTTTGATTATTCTCTTTCTGATTTTTATTTTTTCACAATTTAATTTTGTGTTTTGATATTTTTTATAAATTTTCAATTTATTTGAATTGTTTTAAATGTTTAAAAATACTTTTATGCATTTTTAAATTATGAAAAAATTATGAAATGATCTAATGATATTGTGACAAATATTGGTGACCTTATTTTATTTTTGTTTCTGACTTTTTTATTTTTTATCATTTTTGGTTTATTTTAATCATTTCTTTTAATTTTAAAAAATAGTTTCTGACTTTAAAAAATTACCAAAAAATTTATAAAATCATTTGAGTTCTTTTTTTATTTTTCTGTGGTCTTACTTTTTATTTCTTGATTAATTTGAACATAATTGATATTTTTCTCTTTTATTTCTATTTTAAAACATTTTTTAAAAGCTTTTTTTTGTATATATTAAATGTAATATTATTTTGTGACTATTTTCTGGCTGATCTTGGGTTACATTTTTTATCATGAACTTTATTAATATCATCGGATCCATGGTTTTGAG
Organism: Vicia faba; assembly: GCA_948472305.1. Classification (NCBI taxonomy): domain Eukaryota; kingdom Viridiplantae; phylum Streptophyta; class Magnoliopsida; order Fabales; family Fabaceae; genus Vicia; species Vicia faba. The sequence goes on along the minus strand of OX451739.1, from coordinate 701,591,528 downwards.
TCTAACTCCATAAAAATGGATGGATGATTTTAATAATAGTTTGATTAAATTTAATTCAAAAGTGGTTTGTATATTATCTCCCATCCCTCTTCATCTCATCCATTTCTTATTGCACTAAGTGTTATTGGAGCATGATCTCTATATCATGTCTCAAAACAAATTGTTCATAGATTGCTAATGTCCTGCCTCAAAATAGGCGCGACTTCTATATAAGTCCACTTACGATTGCTTAACATAGCGCTAAATTTTGTCCCGATTCGAATAAATGATCATTTGTGGCCCAAACTTATGTTTGCATGCCCAAGTATGTTAATTTCATCTCTTTGATCCAATAACCTTGAGATTCATTGTGTGGAGGCTTTGGTTCTACCAATCCTCTAATGGATCTACAACACCTTTGGTCAATGCGGATCACTTAAACATCGTTGATCATTAAATGGTACTTATGAGGATTCCAAATGGATGATATACTTGACAAAAAGCAAATGCAACTTATTGTGTGGAGGCTTTGGTTCTACCAATTCTCTAATGAGTTCCAAATGCAATTTTCAAGATGATCATCCAACTAACCACTAATCACTAATAATTGACTTTATCCTATATTTTTATTATATGCCCCTTTTATTTTTATGCACTATTTATTTTTAACATTTAGATTTCATGCCATTTTCATCTTTGCTCATTTGAGCATTTACTTTCTTGTCATTTTTATTTTGCTCACTTGAGCTTTTCTTTTCTTTTCTTAAGATACTTAATAATCAATATGAACCATAAAATCCTTAATGATACTTGGACTATTTGGTTACTATCCTTGGCATTATGGAGCATTGGACTTCTTGGACTTAGGATTAGAAACCTTGGCCTATGATTGGAGACCTTGTGACCTTATATGATTATTTTGTCTGGAGCTCTTGAGGTTTACCTCAAGACATTGGGTTGTTTGTTTGTTTTGTGTGCAGGTTATTATGATTACACTTTTTGTCTGTAATCTGAAATTCACCCGTACACAGTCGTTACTCTGCCCAATTTTCGGTGAAGACTTAATACACTTGAAGTTTAGTTCTCTCAAGAGGTCTTGTATCTTTGCTTTCTTGGTTTCAATCCAAAGAATTGGAATTCTATCCTGACTCATAATGTCAAGTGTTGGCTTCTGGTTGGTTAGATGGTTCTTATCCCTAGCTTTTACCTTATGTTTTAGGATAGTCCCTTCTTCTTCTCCCATATTCTTTAATTTCAAAAACATTCTTCCTCCTTTTGAAAACCCTTCTTGTTTTTTAACTTGGACCATTTTCATAATAAACTTGGACTTATTTCCATGCATTTTCAAACATTTTCATAAATAAACCCTAATCAATTTAATACCTTGACCTTTTTTGTGAGAAGACCAAAAGTCAATCAATCTCATTTTAAACCATTTTTGCCACTTTGGCTTTTATTTCAAAACTTTTCTCAAAGTATTAAACTCTTGTCAATCCTTGTAGTGATGCAAACAACTATACTTCTATAATGTATAGTGAAGTGATATATTTTCCACTTGAGGTGTTTAGAGAGGCATTATTGATTTTAAGATCCAAGTCATATCCTCCATTTTGAGATGATGCAAATTCTCCTTTTTCATAATTATGGGTAGTAAGTATGTTTTCCACACTGACAATGACAATGATGTCTTATCTCATAAAATTAACCAACACACTTGTGTTTTAAATTTTTTAAAGAGGAACTACGTGTACCCCGATCCTTTATTGCACGGAAGGTGGTACGTAGGCACTAAAGGTTCGCAGCTGCAACGGGTGCAAAAATCCTAAAAAATATATTTCTTTTCTCACCCCACAATCTATTTTTACATACAACATTTTTATAGCCAAAATATACAGATTTTTACAAAAAGGTTCATGCGAAGTACCGTAGATGTTTAGGGTGCTAATACCTTCCCTTTGCATAACCAACCCCCTTACCTTGAATCTTTCCCCCTCTTTTGGGTTATTCTCTCTTTTCCCATTCCTTTGGAAACAATAAAGCGCGGTGGCGATTTTTATTTTGATATGTATAAGTCAAGTCAATCCAATGACTTAGTCTTAAACATTTCTACCGCTACAGAAAAATGGCGACTTCACTGGGGACAAATTGACCTCTTGCTGGTCCATCGCTAAGAGGGTTGGTCCTATCTTTGTTTATATCTGTATATGTGCTATTGTTGTTTATGTGTTATATGTTGTATATATGTTTATCTGGATTTTCCTAGTTTTCAGGGTGCTTGGTGATTACTTATAAGTCCTATACCCGGACTTGGTAAAACTTTAAGATAAGATGGGCAGTATAGTCATGTTAACTTGGAGGGGGTAATCCCAAAAAAGGAGGCATGAGATCCGCCACTCAGTGGAGGCCCCTTTGAATGTAGTGTCGTTTACCGAGTAATCGGGAAGACGTACTACTTTCGACCTGGGAGCCTGCTGAAGCCGAGGACCATAGAATACCTAACCTATCTTGGCCTTTTAGGTGTAGTGCGGAAGCTATGATGGAGTAATCCGAAAATATTTGTCACGTGATGCTACTCTTGGAAGAGTCTTTCTTGAGAATATTACTAGTTACCGAGTTAATCGAGAAGTTGGTAATATCCGAAGGAAGGATGTAGACTCTGGGAACCTCTAGAACCTTGTTCGGCAGGTGATAACTTTTAGACCATACCTTGTGGGTAGTACCTTCGACCTCATACTCATGACATTGAACCTATGGACCCTATATGTGTGATCTTGTGTGTGATTGTTGCATCATGCATCCATGCACTCATAAGCATCTTTTGAAGAAATCTTATTTCAAGGGGTTTAAAAGTTGACCATTTATGAGTATCTCAGGTAACCATGGATTCTGGGAAAAGAAAGACCGGGAAATACAATTTCAAAGATCCCATGATAGATGAGTTGATCAGTCTAATTCCCGAGATCGAGTGTTCTGCAGACTTTCGGAAGAAGTATGGATCCATCATTCCTCTCATGAAGCTGAAGATGAAGGAGGGTGTTCTCTTGACCTTGGTCCAGTTCTATGATCTGATGTATCATTGCTTAACTTTTCCCGACTATCAGTTGATGCCTACACTGGAGGAGTATTCTTATCTATTGGATTTACCCGTTACCGATTGTGTTCCTTTTACTGGTTTAGAGGGTGAGCCAAAACCACATGAGATTGCTGCTTTGATTCATCTGGGGAAGCCCGAGGTGGAAGCCCATATGACTACCAAAGGAGGGATTAGAGGATTACCAACTCAGTTCTTATTGGAGAAAGCTCATTACTTTTCCAGGATAAAGAGTACAATCGCTTTTGAGGCCATCTTTGCTCTACTTGCTTACGGGTTGTTCTTATTTCCTAATGTGGATAAGTTTGTCGACATTATTGCTATCAGGATCTTCATGATTGGAAACCCAGTTCCTACCTTGTTAGGTGATTCTTATTACTCTATTCACCTTCGAAATTCTTATCATGGGGGGATGATTATCTGTTGCATGCCTTTGTTGTACCGATGGTTTATCTCTCATATGCCTCAGACTGATGCTTTTTGGGATGTCAAGAAGGAACCCCGTTGGGCTCCCAAGATCATGGCACTTACTCACTCGGATATTGATTGCTATCATCAAACTTACCGAGATATAGAGATTATTGACAATTGTGGTAGTTTCCCCAATGTACCTCTTCTTAGTACAAAGGGAGGAATTAACTATAACCATGTTCTTGCACGACGACAACTTGGTTATCCGATGAGGGACAAACCAAATAGTATTCATTTGAGTAGTTTCTTTTTGAAGGAGGGAGAAGACCATAGGGAAGCTAGGGAGAAGATTGCAAAGGCCTGACGTCACATTCATAAGAAGAGTAGGAAAGACTTGGGACCTAGGGGTGTTGTTTCTTTGGAGCCGTATCTTCAGTGAGTCCGAACGAGAGCTATTCAGTTGAAGATGCCGTATACCCGAGAGACACCTATGCCTGATTTGTTTGTGAAGACCACTTCTCCCTTATTGGATGATCTTGAAGAGTTGCAGCTTGCTTTGGTCAGGATGCAATGGGAAAATGACGCTTGGAAGAATAAGTTCCAAACCCTAGAGATTTCCTATAGAGCAAATTTGAAGGAGAAAGACGACTTGATCAAGATTCTTGAGAGTCGGGCTGTAGAGACCCTGAAGAGGCAAGGGGATTTATTTTCTCTTAAGCCTCAGTCAGATGCTAGTTGCTCACTTCCTGATTTAGGTAATTGGAAGGAGGTTTCCACCAGATATGTGGAAGAAAACCAGAGGTTGAAGGCTCAGATTGCCAGGCTTACAGGGAAGTGCCAGCGTATAGAGTGATCTCCATCAGCTTCACTTTTTAGGGTTTTAGACTTTATTTTCATATTGTATTTGGGATCATTAAAACTTGTAATCCATTTTGAAGTTATAATAAAATTTTTAGTATTTCAAATGCGTTATTACTTTGACATTTTCAACGCGTCTTCAAACTTTAAATCCCTTGAAATATTAAATAAAAAATAAAGTCATGTGCATTACACACCATGCATCATATTGCACATATTTCTTGCATTTGTTATGCATATCCAGGTGTATTACCAAGATTCTTTACTTTGTTCAACAAGCTAACTCACCACTACAACACTCGGGCTAATTTCAGAAATAAGATGGACAACTTAGAACAAGAGAATCGCGAGCTGCGCGAGGAAGTTTCTGCTTTGAAGGCCGACATGGCTAATCTTACTGCTCTGATGGAATCTCTGGTGGATGCTCAGAATCAGCCACCAACTATCCAACCTCAACCACCAAGGGCAACTACTGAAGCTCCGACTGTTCCCATATCTGCCACTCCAGCTGTTGTTCAGAATCGCATGCCTCAAGGTTATCCATGGGGAATGCCATAGAATTTTGCACCTGAAGGTTTGAATCTTGGTCCTCAAGATACTCCAGTTGTTCAGACTATTGTTCCTCCTGCACCTCCTGTGGTGCATATTCCTGCTGCACCGCCTTCGGTGAACATGGTACTGTTTGTTAATGACTATGTGTGTCGTCCTTTTCCTCTACCAAGTGAAGACTTGGGTCTTTATGACAAAATGAATGATTTTCAAGAACAGTTTGACAAGATGCAGAGAGAGATGAAGGCCCTCAGGGGAAAAGAGCTATTTGGGTAGAATGTGAATGAATTATGCTTGGTCTCGAATGTTAAGATACTTGCGAAGTTTAAGGTCCCGGAGTTTGAAAAGTACAAGGGAAAAACTTGCCCTCGTGCTCATTTGGTGATGTATGTAAAGATAATGTCTACCCATACTGATGATCAGCGTCTGCTGATTTACTTTTTTTAGGATAGTTTGACCGGTGTTGCACTGAAATGGTATATGAGTTTGGACAATGCTAATATCCATAATTTCAATGACTTGTGAGAAGTGTTTATCAGACAATACAAGTACAACATGGACATGGCACCTGACCATGATCAGCTCAGGGCCATGGTTCAAAAAGATAGGGAATCGTTCAAATAATATGCACAGAGATAGCGTGAGGTAGCCTCCCAAGTGATTCCTCCCATGGAAGAGAAGGAGATGACAAAGATTTTCTTGAAGAACATGGGTGCTTTCTACTATGAGAGGATGGTAGCGAGTGCGCCAAGTGACTTTACTGAAATGGTAGGCATGGGTATCCGCTTAGAAGAGGCTGTAAGAGAAGGCCGTTTAACAAAGAGTGAAGGATCTGGAGGTGTGAAAAACTATCTTATGGGTTTACCAAGAAGAAGGAAGGTGATGAAAATGCTGTTATGCAGGAGAAGAGGGTTAACGCTCCTAGAAGAAATTATCAGCTTCATCAGCAAGTCGCCTTAGTTACTCTAGTCGTTAGTGTAGTTCCAACTACCGTTGCTTATCAAAGACCATCCCAACAGGGGAATCAAGGGTATAATCAAAGAAGGGAGAGTTATGACCCTATTCCTATGAGCTATACAGAATTACTACCGGCATTGATTCAGAAAAAGTTGGTTCAGACCCGACCACCTCCTGCTGTACCATCACCATTGCCTTGGTATTACAAGGAAGACCAGACATGTGCTTTTCATCAGGGAGCACCAGGGCATAATGTTGAGGATTGTTATCCTTTGAAGACTGAGGTGCAAAAATTGGTGAAGTCTGGTATTCTATCTTTCAAGGGTGTGGGTCCTAATGTGAAAGACAATCCTCTACCCAAGCATGGAGGAGTAAATGCTGTGAATATGGTGGCTGGTTGTCCAGGCGACTTCCGGATTTTTGATATTCATCTGGTTAGAGGATATTTGGTGAAAATGCATGCAGATCTCTGTGAAGTTAGCTATTATACGCACGACCATTCCGGTTGTGCCATTTACAGTATAGACATACAAGGTTGCGACAAGATAAAGGCTGATTTATAAGAGATGATAGACGAGGGCCTCATCCACATAATCAGGCCTAGGGTAGAGTATGAAGAGGAAGTAAATATGGTTTCTGGATGTCCTAGAGAATTCAATTTTTTTGATGTAGAGTATATGAATGAGGACCTTGTGCAATTGCATGCTACTTTCTGCCACTTGGCTGGTCAGGTGGAACACCAATATGGATCTTGCCTAGTTTGCTGTCGAGATTCCCGAGGATGTTCAATCGTGAAGGAAGGTGTTCAGTTGTTGCTGGACAATGGAACTATCAAGGTTACAGGTCAAAGAGATGATTACCATGAAGTTGATATGATGAAGGTTTGTTTGGCTGAAGAAGAGTCAGATGAAGAGTATGCCTCCGCTGATGAGTATTTCTCCTCAGATGAGAATTTGTTTTCCAGAAATGACTCAATGATGACTGATTGTGTTGAATAAGGGGTAAACGTCATTATGCCTTGTTTGTGTGCACCCAGCCATTTTGAAATCGAGTATTATAGCAAGCCAGCTGTTACACCATTGGTGATTAGTTTGCTGGGTCATGTTCCCTACAAGTCAGATAAGCCTGTACCCTACAAGTATAACACTACAATCTTAGAGGATGGTATGGAAGTTCCCATCCAGCCACTTCCTGATGTTGGAAATATTGTTGAGAATAACAGAGTGACCCGCAGCGGTCGTGTATTTGCACCAATTGTTCAAAGATATGTTAGTGCTGGAAAGAAAATTGTTGAAGATGTTGAACCCAAGAAGGCTATGGGTGAATCTAGTGGAGCTACGCTAGAAAAGGAGGTGGATGATATTTTGAAGATAATCAAGATGAGAAACTACAGAATTCTAGATCAGCTATTGCAGACTCCTTCAAAAATATCTATCTTAGCTTTATTGATGAACTCATCTGCTCACAGAGAGTCCTTGATGAGGGTATTGGACCAAGCTTTTGTGGAGAGTGACATGCCTATAGACCAATTCAGCAGCGTAGTAGGGAATATTATGTCATGTAATAACTTGAGTTTCTGCGATGATGAATTTCCAGAGGAAGGAAGGAACCACAACCTGGCCCTCCACATCTCTATGAACTGCAAGAATGATTCATTATCCAATGTGCTGATTGATAATGGATCCGCTTTGAACTTTATACCAAGGAGCACTCTTATGAAGTTGAAGTATCAAGGGACACCCATGCACCCGAGTGGCATCATTGTGAAAGCGTTTGACAGATCAAGGAAATCTGTTATTGGTGAAGTGGACTTGCCTATTCATATAGGCCCACATTTGTTTCAGATTGCTTTCCAGGTCATGGATATTGTACCCGCTTATAGCTGTTTGCTAGGAAGGTCATGGATACATGAGGCAAGGGCTGTCACTTAAACTTTACACCAGAAGATGAAGTTTGTACGGGAAGGAAAAGTTGTAATCATAAATGGAGAACAAGCATCATTGATATCTCATTTGTCCTCTTTCAGCATTGTGGAGGCGAATGAAGCTGCTGTTGGAACCCGATTCCAAGCCTCATGCATTGATAACATAAGAGGAAATGAGAATTCCGTGGTTTCGCTCAAGGATGCGCAACAGGTTGTGCGTAAGGGTCATAGTGAAGTATGGGGACGGATTATGAATCCACCTGTGAACAAGAACAAAGCCGACTTGGGGTTCTCTTTGAAGAATGATAAAGGTAAGAGAATGAAACTGAAGTCTGCTGCAGGCAAGGATCAAGACATTTTCCGTAGTGGGGGTTATCTTCATCCAAATGTTTCTGGGATCAATGCCATTGTGGAAGATGAAGCAGAGCAAGAAATGCCAAATTACGTGACGCACGGAGTTAGGGTTCAGAACTGGATCACCATTGATGTTCCCTCTTGCATACATGTTTCAAAGTAACTTTATTTGTTAAATATTCTTGAAAAGATTTCGCTCTGGCCAAGGTGGAAGTATTAATGTTGTAGGGCTTATCTATTTGTTGTGACTTTTAAAATCAATAATAAAAGTTGTCTTTGTTTCCCAAATTGTGTCTTTATTTTCTGCTTTTTCTTGGAAAATTGTAATCAGAAAAAAAACCTTTCAAAATAAATAATAACTAAAATTCAATATGCATGATCACTTGTTATATGTGTCAGTTTCTAAATGCAATCATAAATCATATGTGCCGATTAATTAAAAAACCCGTTGAATACAATGACCCTGCACCCTCTCCCAACTTTGAATGTCCTGTGTATGGGGCCAAAGAAGAAGACTATGATAAGATTCCAGAAGAGATCTCACGGTTGCTTGAGCGCGAGGAAAATGCCATTCAGCCATATAAAGAGCCATTGGAAGTAATCAATTTGGGTTCAGAAGAAGATCCGAAAGAAGTCAAGATCGGAGCGTTGCTACATCCTGGTGTGAAGAGCAGGTTGATTGAGTTTTTGAAAGAGTATGTGGATATTTTTGCTTGGTCTTATCAAGATATGCCTGGTTTAGATATAGATATTGTATAGCACCATTTTCCGTTGAAGCCAGAGTGCCCGCCAATCAAACAGAAGTTAAGAAGAACTCACCCAGATATGGCAATGAAGATCAAAGAGGAGGTTCTAAAGCAGATTAATGCCGGTTTTCTTGTGATGTTAGTGTATCCTCAATGGATTGCCAATATTGTTCCAGTACCAAAAAAGGACGAAAAAGTCCGCATGTGCGTAGATTACATAGATCTAAATAAAGCTAGTCCAAAAGATGATTTCCCATTGCCACACATTGATATGTTAGTGGATAGCATAACAAAATTCAAAGTATTCTCGTTCATGGATGGATTTTCTGGGTATAATCAAATAAGAATGGCTCCAGAGGACATGGAAAAAACAACGTTTATCACACCCTAGGGAACATTCTGTTACAGAGTGATGCCCTTCGGGTTAAAGAATGCTGATGCAACGTACTAGAGGGCTATGTCAACCCTATTCCATGATCTGATGCACAAGGAAATTGAGGTATATGTTGATGATATGATTTCTAAATCCCATACTGAAGAAGTGTATGTAGAAGATTTGTTGAAGTTGTTTCAGCATTTAAGGAAGTATTGTCTCGGCTTGAATCCAAATAAGTGTACCTTCGAGGTCCGATCAGAGAAATTGTTGGGTTTCATTGTTAGCCAGAAAGGAATTAAAGTTGACCCCGATAACTTCAAAGCAATTCAAGAGATTCCAGCGCTAAGAACTGAAAAGCAAGTCAGAGGATTCCTCGGGCGTTTGAATTATATTTCCAGATTCATTTCCCACATGACTGCAACACGTGAACCGATCTTTAAGTTGTTAAAGAAAGATCAAGGTTGTGTACGGATGGATGACTGACAAAGTGAATTTGAAAGTATTAAAGAATATCTTCTTGAACCTCCTATCTTGCTCCCTCCTGTCGAAGGAAGACCACTGATTATGTATTTGACAGTGTTAGATAATTCCATGGGTTGTATTCTGGGACAATAGGATGAAATAGGGAAGAAAGAGTATGTCATTTATTATCTCAGTAAAAAGTTCACTGATTTTGAGTCATGGTATTCCATGCTGGAAAAGACATGTTGTGCTTTGGCCTGGGCTGCAAAGCGTTTACGGTAGTATATGTTGAATCATACCACTTGGTTGATCTCCAAAATGGATCCAATCAAGTACATTTTTGAAAAACCTACTCTTACTGGGAGAATTGCCCGCTGGCAGATGTTGTTAGCTGAATATGACATTGAATACCGCACTCAAAAAGTTATTAAAAGCAGCGTGTTGGAAAATTATCTTGCTCACCAACCGGTTGAGGATTATCAGTCTGTGGAGTATGATTTCCCTAATGAGGATGTGATATTCTTGAAAGTAAAAGATTGTGATGAACCATTGCCCGAGGAAGGTCCTGATCCTGAATCTCGTTGGAGTTTGATATTTGATGGAGCTGTGAATGCTTATGGTAAAGGAATTGGTGTTGTGATTGTCACTCCACATAGATCACACATTCCTTTTACTGCAAGGTTGACCTTTGATTATACTAATAATATGGCAGAATATGAGGCTTGCATCATGGGTCTCGAGGAAGCTATTTATCTCAGAATTAAGATTCTTGATGTGTATGGTGATTCGGCTTTGGTAATATATCAAATTAAAGGAGAGTGGGATACTCGTCACCCTGGCTTGATCCCCTACAAAGACTATTCTAAAAGATTGTTACCCTTCTTCAATAAAGTCGAATTCCATCACATTCCTAGAGATGAAAATCAGATGGCAGATGCTCTGGAAACTCCGACTTCTATGTATCAAGTGAATACTTGGAATGATATACCTCGAATTATGGTTCGGCGACTGGATAGGCCCGCTCATGTGTTTACAACAGAAGAGGTAGCAGATGAAAAACCTTGGTATTATGACATCAAGCATTTTCTTCAGACTCAGGAATACCCGATGATGCATCGAAGAAGGATAGAAAGACATTGAGAAGATTGGCTGGCAGTTTCTTCCTCGTGTGAAAATGTGTTGTATAAAAGAAATTATGACATGGTCTTGCTCAGATGCGACGCGAAGCAGACATGTTGATGCGTGAGTTTCATGAAAGTTCATTTGGCACTTATGCCAATGGATATTCGATGGATAAAAAGATGCTAAGGACAGGTTACTATTGGCTGACAATGGAATCTGATTGTTATAAGTTTGCAAATAAGTGCCATAAATTCCAGATTTATGCGGACAAGGTTCATGTGCCTCCGACACTTCTCAATGTCATTTCTTCCCTGTGGCCTTTCTCTATGTGGGGTGTTGACATGATTGGAACGATAGAAACCAAAGCTTCAAATGGACACCGTTTTATCTTGGTAGCAATTGATTACTTCACCAAGTGGGTGGAGGCTGCTTCATATGCCAATGTTACTAAGTAGGTGGTTGTGCGCTTCATTAAGAATAATCTCATATGTCGGTATGGTGTGCCGAGCAGAATTATCACTGACAATGGCTCGAATCTGAACAATAAAATGATGACAGAATCGTGTGAAGAGTTCAAGATTGTCCATCACAATTCATCTCCATACATGCCAAAGATGAATGGGGCTGTTGAAGCTGCTAATAATAATATCAAGAAGATTATCCAGAAAATGGTTGTTACTTATAAGGATTGACATGGAATGCTCCCTTTTACTTTGCATGGATATCGAACATCTGTCCGCACTTCAACAGGAGAAACCCCGTTCTCCCTGGTGTATGGAATGGAAGTTGTACTCCCAATCGAGGTTGAGATTCCTTCTTTGCGTGTGATAATGGAAACCAAGTTGACAGAGGCTGAATGGGTCTAAAACCGGTTTGACTAATTAAATCTGATCGAAGAGAATAGGATGACAACTTTGTGTCATGGACAGTTATATCAGAAAAGAATGAAGAAAGCTTTTGATAAAAAGGTCAAACCTCGTGAATTCAGAGAAGGTAACCTCATGCTCAGGAAGATCATGTCTTTCAATGCTGATTCTATGGGCAAGTGGACTCCCAATTTTGAAGGCCCATATGTTGTCAAGAAATCCTTCTCTGGCGGTGCATTAATTCTTGAAACTATGGATGGCTAGGAGTTCCCACATCCCATGAATGCTGATGCAGTCAAGAAATACTTTGCCTAAATAAATAAAAGAACAACTCGATAAGTTGAAAACCCGAAAGGGAGGCTTAGGCAAAAAAGAGTGTCTCGGTAGGCCGAAAACCCGAAAGGGCGGTCTAGGAAAAAGTTAGAGACATAAACAGATTAAACTTCTTGCTAAGTTGAAAACCCGCAAGGGAAGCTTATGCAAAAGTTAGGGACTTTCTTGGCAAGTAACTGCATCATGCAAGATCTGATCATTGAAGCAACAATCTTCTCAAATCCTCATCATACTTCAACGGAAGTTGCTGCTAAGGATTTCAAAAAATTGTTAGAGGGGATAATGGTCATTGTATCTCAATGTATCTTTTCCATTATATATTACCATTTTCCGAACTTTGTAATCATCTATGGAGTCTCGCCATTTGCAGAATACCATTCTATTAATAAAGTTTGAGCAGTTACCCAATTCTTTGTGTTTCTTATTTCATTTAGCTTGCAAAGACTCCATTTATTATTGATAATAACTTTCAAAGCAAAAAGATTAAATAACAAAATTGATTTTTCAAAAAGAATTTACAATTTGCTTTTGCTTTAGAATTTGTGATGTGAAAAAAAAAACAACAACAAAAATGGTGATCCCAGGAATGGACAAATTCCAGTTGTTTTAAGAAGTTTTTGTTCCCCTCGGGAAGGTTTACTCAGGATGATTCATTGTATTGGGTTTGTGACTCCTGTATCCTCGGTCAAGTTTGGATTCATTTCTCCTCTTTTCTGAGTTTTCATGATGTGAAGTTTCAATCCGAGATTTCTCCAGTGAAGTTTCGTTCGGTCTAATGGAAGTTCTTTTTCTAGAGAAGTTGGTACCATAATCACTCTTGAAGAACGTAGGTTCCCAGTTTCTCTATTGAAGAACGTATTGTAGTTTTCCCTTTGAGGATGTCGTGTTAACCTCCCCAATGAAATGGGCCTGAATTCCCCAGTTAATTTTTTGAAGATTTGGTGTCCATCTGCTTTACTTGAGATTGGTTTTGAAATCCCTAGTAGAAGTGTTACTTTTGAAAACATTTGTTTCCCTGGTGAAGCCTGGAGAAGGATGTTCTATCCCTGTATCTGTACTATTCTGTCACTTTGTTTAGTTTACTTCCGGATTATGTTTCTCCCCTATAAAGCTAAAGCAGTCAGTAGGTTTTGTTTCCTCAATTGGCATTTACTTTTTTTAGAATGATCATCTTGGATGTGATTTAGCCGAGTGTTGTTTGTGCCCAAGTTGATTTTGCCTGGTTATTCCCAGTGTTATATGTTTGTTTTGTCAGCATATACATGATAACACTCATACATTCATACATACATCATGCATGGTTAATTTTAGCAAATCATTTCTCATTCACATTCTTTAATATTTTTGTTGACATATTACCCTGTTTTGTAGAGTTGTGTTGTCCTCTCTCCAATAGAGTACCAACCTTATGTAGAAAGTGTGTTTTCTTTCAATTTCCCCACTAGGCTATCCCTCGTGGAAGATTTTTGCTTTAGCCCTCCAATACAGCTCTTTGTCTAGATAGATTGGGTTTCCCTCTTGAGTTTATTTCTCAAAGGATGTATCTTGGTTGGATGTTTCACTCCATTTTATTTCTGGTTTGAATCTTTATTTCCCAGCAATATTATTACTTTGGATTTCTACGAACTTCGAGCATTGGTTTGAGAACGTGCATTTATTTTGGCACGAGAAGACTCTTATCTCCTCAGCAGGAATATATTGGCATTTCCCAGGAAGTCATATTTCATTCCCCTGGAAGTCATATTGCTTTCCCCAGAAAGTCATTTTTACAATCCTTCCTATAACAGCAAGTAGCCGGTCTCTTTATTTGAGCAACTTGTACTTCCCCATAAAAGTCAATGTTACTTTTTTGCTATCTTCTCTATGAGTGAATAGTTTGAAGTTCGTTGTCAAATTACTCCAGTGGATGGCAAATCTTTCAATATCCTAGAAACATCTCGTTGTGAAATCTTTGCAAGTGTAAGTCTCTTTATTTGAGACAACTTACATATTACCCTTTCCAGGCAAAGTTCCTCGGTTAAAGAAGAAGTTGAGACCCGTTCTAGGAGAAATTCCATAATTTTAGGGAAACTTGTTATCTTTTTTCTACCCTAAGTGAACGTTGATAGTTCATCATTAGTGAACGGCGATGCTATGATATATTTTCTCTCTACCTTCAGTGAATGTTGGTAGATCACCATCAGTGAAAGTTGGTGATTGTTATCTTTTTGCTACCTTCAGTGAATGTTGGTAGTTCATCGTCAGTGAACGGCGGTGCTATGATATATTCTCTTCCTACCTTCAGTGAAAGTTGGTAGGTCATCGATAATGAACGTTGATGATTGTTATCTTTTTGCTACCCTCAGTCAATGTTGGCAGTTCATCGTTAGTGAACGACGATGCTATAATATATTCTCCTTCTACCTTCAGTGAAAGTTGGTAGATCACCATCAGTGAAAGTTTGTGATTCTTATCTTTTTGCTACCTTTAGTGAACGTTGGTAGTTCATTGTCAGTGAACGACGGTGATATGATATATTTTCTTCCTACCTTCAGTGAAAGTTGGTAGGTCATCGGCAGTGAACATCGATGATTGTTATCTTTTTGCTACCCTCAGTGAACGTTGGTAGTTCATTGTCAGTGAACGGCGATGCTCTGATATATTTTATCTCTACCTTCAGTGAAAGTTAGTAGATCACCATCAGTGAAAGTTGGTGACTGTTCTCTTTTTGCTACCTTCAGTGAACATTGGTAGTTCATCGTCAGTGAACGACGATGCTATGATATATTATCTTCCTACCTTCAGTGAAAGTTGGTAGGTCATCAGTAGTGAACATCGATGATTGTTATCTTTTTGCTACCCTCAATGAAGGTTGGTAGTTCATCGTCAGTGTACGATGGTGCTCTGATATATTTTCTCTCTACCTTCAGTGAAAGTTGGTAGGTCATCAGCAGTGAACATCGATGATTCTTTCTCTCTGCCTTCAGTAAACGTTGGTAGTTTCTCCTTCAGTAGGAGTTGGTGTACCCTTTGACCATTTTTTTACCACCCTCTCTAAGTCGGGTCTTTTTAATCCACCAGTGATTTATTTTCCTAGTTGGGTTACTCTCTTGTTTCTTTATTTTTGTTACATCCCCAGTGGAGTTTTGCGTCCCTTTGGAATTGTCCATGTGCACTCATATTCATAAGCATTGCATGGCATCTTAGGGCCAAAAATAAGGTTTGTTTTATATTTAAGTATCTTCAATCGCGTCGACACGAAGATTTTTAACCTTCGTATCTCCGGATAGAAGAAACTTAAATAAGGACAGCTGTTGTACCCTAATTTTTACCCCTAAGATCCCTTCACCATACCATGTTGATTCAATCACAATAAGATCACATTAGGTTTATTGGTTCTCCTCCCTATCTTTAGATTTTCTCTTTGAGGAATCACCAAGCACCTTGACTTGTTTTATTTTGTGATCATGAATGTTTTGTTTTTACTTTCCTTCTAATTAACAAAATGCAATTTGGGTTTGTTTTACCTGTTAATAATGTAGGTAAAGGCAATATGGCTTAGCAAGTTGATCCATGGGTTCATGAGTTTATTTCCATGCCCTAGTTAATAAAGCTTGAGAAGTTCAAACCTCACCATTTAAGTTATTTTGGAAGAAATTGAATGGCAAGGTTATTTTGGTTCACCATATTTCAAGGTTATCAAATTTGATCCAAAAAGTACAAGGGGTTGATTGGAGAAGTTGTCATGCTTGGACAAGGCTTTGTTCCCATTGGTCACAAATTCATATTTCTCTCAATTTTCAAGATATGGAAATGGTTTTGGTGGCTATGAATTATTATTATCATCTTCAACAACTTCTATTTACAAAGCAAGAGTTTTAGTACAAGAAGGTTGTTCAAAATTGTCAAAGTTCCTTTAAGCATTTTCTTGATCTAGGAGCTAGGGTTTTGAACTTCAAAGAAGCATATCTTGCTCATATTTTGGTATTTTTTAGTGATTCCAAATACATACTTATCTTCAAAGGGTTATCAACAAATTACTTTAAAAGTTTCAAGGAGTTTTCATGTGGAAGAAGCTTGGTGATGAGGAAAGATTACAAGTCCTCCAGATGAATCCCCAATTTTCCACGTGTGACTTCAAATGATCATAACTCGGTCAATTTTTATCACCTTGAGCCCATTATTTTTCCATAATTATATTGAGGATGTGCACTTTATGCCTTCTTTTATGTGCAAAGTGAGAAAATGGATGGAAGTCGCCTTAAGGATACAAAAGATTATAGGTCATTTCATGATTTTTTTTCCAACTTCAACAATTCATAACTCTCTCAATTTTTGGATATTTTGAATGGTTCAAGTCCCAAAATGTCATTAAAGAGGTCTATTTCATGCCATCTTTTTTTGTCAAGAGCGAAATCCAAGTGGAAGGCCATGTTTGGACGCAAGACATTATAGGTCACTTTTGAAGAAAAATTTGAAATATTTCTAAGTATGGAAAGTCAACCCTTTTCTCCAACTTTGACTCAATACAACTTTCAGCTCAAACATCCATTTGATTCCATTCTTTTTCCATTGAAAAGCTTGTAACCTTATCTTTCTAAAGCATCAAGAATCATCCATAAGACCCCTTGAGCTAAGATTGCCATGATTTTGAAGTTGGTAACTTGGAACTGAAGTTTCATCACAAGTCAGATTTTAAAATCTTTGTTTTGGCTTCTAATCACAAGTTTTCCACGCGTTTTTTCCTCTAAACGTGTTTAGTGAACTTCCAGAATAGATTAGCACAACAAAACACGCATTTTGGATGAGTTTTGATCAAATTAGAAGTCACACTTTTCTTGTTTGCAACTTAACACGATTTCCCTCCAAACTTCATCATTTCACACGCTTGGACATTCCATTTGATTCCCTATAAATAGAGGGTCATTCCCCATTCATTTCCTCAAGCTTGGATAGCCAGAATCACCCTGCCAAACTTGTTCCATAACTCAAAATTCAGCAACTTCAAAATCTATTCTCAAGCCTTTTTTAATCCAAATTTTCCATCAATTCACCTTCCTCGATCTTCCCTAAAGATAACCATATAATTACATTCAAGAATCGTGCCCTATATTGCTCCATCGAAGTCTAGTTTCAGAGCTCTGCAACTCAACTTCAATAGGTAGATTCCTTCATCAATTCTTCAAAACTTTGATATCATTGTGATGCTCTCATTGCCCTGGTTCTAGTTCCAATACTTGCTTTTTACTGGAAACACATTTTGACCATGAAATTTCAAATCCCTTTTCAAAACTTTCCTTCCAAATTGCTTGAGCTACATTTTATATAAATTTGTCGCGAGGGTGTGGTTGTCTTTGTCTTGAAGAGACGAAACGAATGGCATAGGTCTCGTGCTCTAATTTTACAGATTGAGTAACTTGGTTTTGGGACTGGCTGGAGGTTGAAGATGACCAACGTGTCATCCTTCAACCAATGAAACAACGCCATTTGGATTTTTTTGAATTTCTGATTTACATTTGATTCAGTGCTTTATTCACTAATGACCATGATATGCACAGCGCGCCAGATCCTTTGGATTTGATAACTAACGCGTTTTGACTCTCATCCAATGGTCCACATATTTTTGACTTTTATTTTCTTTTCTGATTTTTATATTTAATTGTTTTAAACTTCAAAAAATCATAGAAAATTCATTTTAAGTCCAAAATATCTGAAAAAATTATGATAAATATTTTTGATTATTCTCTTTCTGATTTTTATTTTTTCACAATTTAATTTTGTGTTTTGGTATTTTTTAATAAATTTTCACTTTATTTGAATTGTTTTAAATGTTTAAAAATACTTTTATGCATTTTTAAATTCTGAAAAATTACGGAATGATCCAATAAAATTATGACAAATATTGGTGACCTTATTTTATTTTTGTTTCTGACTTTTTTATCTTTTATCATTTTTGGTTTATTTTACTCATTTTTTTAATTTTAAAAATTAGTTTCTGACTTTAAAAAATTACCAAAAAATTTATAAAATCATTTGAGTCTTTTTCTGATTTTTCTATGGTCTTACTTTTTATTTCTTGATTAATTTGAACATAGTTGATATTTTTCTCTTGTATTTCTATTTTAAAACATTTTTTAAAACCTTTTTTTTGTATATATTAAAAGTAATATTATTTTGTGACTATTTTCTGGCTGATCTTGGGTTAAATTTTTGATCATGAACTTTATTAACATCATTGGATCCATGGTGTTGAGTCTAACTCCACAAACATGGATGAATGATTTTAATAATAGTTTGATTAAATTTAATTCAAAAGTGGTTTGTATATTCTCTCCCACCCCTCTTCATCTCATCCCTTTCTTATTGCACTAAGTTTTATTGGAGTATGATCTCTATATCATGTCTCAAAACAAATGGTGCATAGATTGCTATTGACCGGCCTCAAAATAGGTGTGACTTCTATATAAGTCCACTTACGATTGCTTAACATAGCGCTAAACTTTGTCCTGATTCAAATAAATGATCATCCGTGGCCCAAACTTATGATTGCAAGCCCAAGTATATTAATTTGATCTCTTTGATCCAATAACCTTGAGATTCATTGTGTGGAGGCTTTGGTTCTACCAATCCTCTAATATATCTACAACATCTTTGGTCAATGCATATCACTTAAACATCGTTGATCATTAAATGGTACTTATGAGAGTTCCAAATGGATGATATACTTGACAAAAAGCAAATGCAACTTGTTGTGTGGAGGCTTTGGTTCTACCAATCCTCTATTGAGTTCCAAATGCAAGTTTCAAGATGATCATACAACTAACCAATAATCACTAATAATTGACTTTATCCTGTATTTTTATTATATGCCCCTTTTATTTTTATGCACTATTTACTTTTAGCATTTACATTTCATGCCATTTTCATCTTTGCTCATTTGAGCATTTACTTTCTTGTCATTTTTATTTTTCTAACTTGAGCTTTTATTTCCTTTTCTTAAGATACTTAATAATCAATATGAACCATACAATCCTTAATGATACTTGGACTATTTGGTTACTATCCTTGGCATTATGGAGCATTGGACTTCTTGGACTTAGGATTAGAAACCTTGGCCTATGATTTGAGACCTTGTGACCTTATCTGATTATTTTGTATGGAGCTCTTGAGGTTTACCTCAAGACATTGGGTTGTTTGTTTATTTTGTGTGCAGGTTATTGTGATTACACTCTTTGTTTGTAATCTAGAATTCACCCGTATACAGCCGTTACTTTGCTCAATTTTTGGTGAAAACTTAATACACTTGAAGTTTGGTTCTCTCAAGAGGTCTAGTATCTTTGCTTGCTTGGTTTCAATCCAAACAATGAGAATTCTATCTTGACTCATAATGTCAATTGTTGGCTTCTTGTTGGTTAGATGGTTCTTATCCCTAGCTTTTACCTTATGTTTTAGGATACTCCCTTCTTCTCCTCCCATGTTCTTTAATTTCAATCCAATGGCTTAGTCTTAAACATTTCAACCGCTACACTCCCACTTTGGTTTCCTTCAGAAAATAGTCACAACTCTAGAAACGTGAGAGATTTTAGTGGCTACCCTCTGGTTTAAAAGATCACAAGTCCCTCGATGACCCTATCGATGTTGCCTCAATAAAGTGATCTTAAAACCCTAGGGTAGTTACTAAGATTCCTCACCCAGTTCCTTTGTGACTATATAACGTCCCTTCGAATGTCCCTCAAACATCCAACAATAGGGCTACCTACTCACTAATATTAGGATAACACTGTCTAAAGAAAAGGAGGAAACGAACAAACCTTTCGAGTATAAATAGATAGTTCCTAGATGCTATGCTCGAAAAATAAACTTTTTACACCTACACAAAAACATTCCAAAACCATTTACAAAAATTCTTTATCAACACTCTTGAGGACGGATACAAGATTTATCATAAAGCGAATCGCCGCACTAAGGCACTTTCAAAAATACTTTTCAAAACACACAAAAAGCACAAGGTATTTCAAATGAGCTAAGCATCTAAGAGCCCATAGAAAACTACGGATGGAAAGGGTGCTAACACCCCCCCCCCCCTTACTCAAATAACTCTCGAAAGGTCGTTTTCTATTCTTTTCACCCTTTCCTTTGTTAGATAAAATAAAAGTCAGTGGAAACTCTTGCTTACTGCAACATTTGTAAATTTAAACACAAAACCAGTATAATAGTCACTTATGACACCGTATCACAAACACCAAGAAAAGATCTTTACATACTCTTTCAACAATTCAATCAACCTGCTCTTCACATCAGGATGAAGTAGTTCTCTAATCATGACTTCTTTTGGATCTTCCTCGGAACCCAAATTAATAGTCTATAACGGCTCTTTATATGGCTGAATGGTAATTTCCTCGCGCTCAAGCAACCATGAAACATCTTTTGGGATTTAATCATATTCTTCTTCTTTAGTCAAATACATAGGAAATTTAAATTTGGGAGAGGGTGCAGGGTCATTGTACTCAACGGGTTTTTTAATTAATCTGCACATATGATTTATGATTGATTTTAGAAACTGACACACATAGCAAGTGATTATGCATATTCAATCATAGTTATTATTTATTTTGAAAGGATTTTTTTATTACCATTTTCCAAGAAAAAGAAGAAAATAAATACACAATTTGGGAATCAAAGACAAACATTTTTATTAATTTTAAAGATCAAAGCGACAGATAAGCCCATACGATATCAATACTTTCACCTTGGGTAAAGTGAAAGATTTTTTAAAGATTACTTAAACAAGGAACAATAACATTCACCCCTTCTCCAGAATACTTAAACATCACATAATCATTGTTGGAGAACATATCTTCATCCAAGGAAAAGAATTCATCTACAAAAGTATATTCATCATCTAACACAATCTCAGTCGAGCAGTCTTCAATCACGTTAATCCCATTGTAATCATCACTATGGACCGAAACTTTGATAGTACCATTGTCCAATAACAACTAAACACCCTTTCTCACTATAGAACAACCACGAGAATCTCTGCAGTAGATCTAGCAAGACCCATAATGGTGTTCTTCTTGACCATCCATGTGACAGAAGGTAATATGCAATAACACCAAATCGTCATTCATATGATTCACATCAAAAATCCGAAAATCTCCAGGACATAGAAAGACCATATTCACATCTTCTCCGTAATTTTCCCTAGGCTTGATTATATGAATGAGACCCTCGTCCATCATTTCCTGAAGATCAACTTTTATCTTATCACATCCTTGAATATCTGTACTGCAAATACTACAATCAACATGGTCGTGCATATAGTAACTGAACTCGCATAGGTCAGCATGCATCTTTACCAAATCGCCTCTAACCAGTTTGGTATAAAAAATCCGGAAGTCCCCTGGACAACCAACAACCATGTTCATAGCATTTGCTCCTCCATGTTTAGGCAAAGGGTTATCTTTCACGTTAGGACCAACATCTTTAAAGGATAGAAGGCCAGATCTCACCATCTTTTGTACTTCAGATTTCAAAGGATAACAGTTCTTAATACTGTGCCCTGGTGCTCCTTGATGAAAAGCATACGTCTAGTCTGCCTTATAATACCAGGGTAATGGTGATGGTATAACAGGGGGTGGCCTGGTATGTACCAACTTCTTCTGAATCAGGGCCGAAAGTAACTCTGTATAGCTCATTAGAATAGAGGCAAAATCCTCTCTCTTCTGACTTTGCCCTTTATTTCCCTGAGGAGATGGTCTCTTATAGGCAACAGTGGTTGGAGCTACATTAAAGACTTGAGTCACAGAAGAAACCTATTGCTGGTACCGTTGATGTCTTCTAGGTGGTCTAACCTTCCTCTCACCAATAACATCATTCATTTAACTTTCTTTCTTTCGAGAGAACCCGTATGATGACTTCTTTGTACATTCATATTTTGTCAAGCGCCCTTTTCAAACAGCCTCTTCTAAACGAACACCCATGTTTACCATTTCAATAAAATCACTCGCAATGGCGACCATCCTTTCATAATAAAATGATCCAAGGGTTTTTAGGAAGACCTTGGTCATTTCTTGTTCTCCCTTAGGTGGCACCACCTGGGAAGCTATCTCGCGCCAATGCTGCACATATTCTTTGAATGACTCCTTTTCTCTCTGAGCCATTACCCTCAACTGGTTACAGTAAGGTGACATAAACATATTGTACTTATATTTATTGATGAAGGCCTCTCTCAGATCATTGAAGGTGTGGATACTACTATTATCCAGACTCATATACCACTTCAGAGAAACACCAATTAAACTATCTTGGAAGAAATGAATAAGAAAACGCTGATCATCAGTATGGGTATACATTTTTCTAATATACATCACAAGATGGTCATGAGTACAAGAGTTGCCTTTGTACCTTTCAAATTCCGGCACTTTAAACTTTGCTGGCACCTTTATATTGGGAACTAGGCAGAGTTCACTGACATTTTGTCCAAACAATTATTTTCCTCGAAGGGCCTTCATTTCCTTCTGCATCTCATTGAACTGCTCTTGAAAGTCATCCAACCGGTCATAGAAACCCATACTTTTACTCGGTGGAGGAACAGGTCGATAAAATTCATCATTAACAAATGACATAGCATTCACCGAAGGAGGTGTAGTATAATGGATCTCATTTCTAGCACCAGGAGCAACATGCACCACAAGAGGTGCATGAGTGTGATCGGTGGATCTGGAAATGATTGTTTAACGCTGGTTCGCGAAATGTCGCGGAAGCAAGAGTCGCCACCGTCTTTTATTTTCCCCAAATGGAAAGGACAAAAGCACAGAAAAATTCCTTAAAGAGATTGCTCTCGGTTCGGGAGGTAGATTATAGAAAGGGAAGGTGTTAGCACCCTTTCTATCCATGGTTATCCATGGGCTCTTAGATACTTGCTCATTGTGTTTTCAAAATTGTTTGTTTGCTTTTCAACTGTGGGTTTTAAAAAGTTTCTTTGAAAATTCCAGTTCGACTCTTGTATCGGTCCTCAAGAGTGTTTGAAAAATTGCTTTCGAAAGCTTTTTGAAAAGGTGTCGGTGTGAAAAGTATTTTTGAATTTGTTTGAATTTAGAGCAAGTATCTAGAGTCGTCTACCTACCCTAAGGAATTCTTCTGTGTAAATGTCCTTTAAAGTAGTGCCATCCCACCATTGAGAGGTAGGTAGCACCACCGTTGGAGGTGTTCGGGTCAATTCGAGGTTCGGGACATGGTGATCACCAGAGCAATGGGAAGACACCTTAGAAGCTACCCTCATGCCAGGTTCCCGGATCATGAGGACTTACTAAGACATCCTCTACTCGACGATCACCTTTCGAAGGCAAGGCAACAGTGAGGCGTACCCTAGGGGTGGTGTGTGATTTGTGTGTCATGTTCAGTTATTTTTGTCTATTCAGGTTATGGGTGATCTACGCGTTTGTTTTTATTTTTTGTCATTCATTCTTGCATGTATTTATTTAACAGTTAAAAAAGATGCAGAAATATAAAATTCTAAACTATTACAAAGGCGCGGGTCCACATCGCCAAATTAAATCCAGGACCCGATTCGACAGAAAATAAAGAAATAAAGTAAAGTGCGAGAAATTAAGTTTACACGACTTTGGGAGAATTACATGAATATTTAAAAGAAGGAAATAAATAAAATGCGCGAATTGGAATTAAAATTGGAAACGAGGGCGTTGGACCCTTTTTAATGAAATTAAATTAAATGATTAAATTAATTAAATTAAAATAAAAAAGAAATTATTTTGGTATTTTTGGATGTATGAATTTTTATGAGAAAGATTAAATGAAATTAAAATATTAACCCTAATTCTAATTGTTGTTTTTTATTTATTTATTAAGAAAACATGTTAAAATTAAACCTAAGATTAATCTAATTATTTACATGGTGATTTAATTACAAAAATAATATTTAATAATTAGTTATTGTGAAAGAAAAGAAAATAAGGATAAAAATACTTAAAAACCCTAATTCTACCAATGTTAAATTTATTAAGAATAGATATTAAAATTAACCCTAAGTTTAAATCTAATTAATTAGTGATATTTACTCAAAAGAAATATTAAAATAAAATATATTTTTGATTTTGTCTTTTCTGATTTTTTCTATTGTTTTTGTTATTTTATATTTGATGAAAATAAATTAATTGAAGAATTTAAAGGGAATTAATTAAATCAATTAAAAAAAAAGGAATAGAAAACCTTGGGGGGTCTGTCCCCAATTGGAGGTTATTGTTAGCATTTTAGGCCCATCTTTGCAAGGCCTTGTCTGACTTTTCTTGCCAGCGTGTGGCACCTTTGACTCATGTCCATCATGTTCTTCACATCTGGTCCCTTGGATTGGTATTACTAAGCGCGTGGCACGCCTGAAGGAGGAGTATATGGTAGGCCTTTGAGGGGAAATTGCATGAGATCACACTGAAACGAAAAATATAGAACAAGGTGAGGGACCTGGGAATCGAACCCAGGTCCCAGTGGTTACATGACAACGCATCCACCATCTGTGCTATTGGCTTTCTTTGTAGTATTAGTGGGCAACAAATAATATATGGAATAAAACACGCTAATATTATTAACTCAAAAAACGCGCTAAGATTTTAAATGGACCAACCATCGCTTGCCACATACCCTTCTTCTTCCTTGGCTTTGTTTTTCCTGAAACATAAAAGGGTTAGCGGGGGTTTGAAACCCCCTCAAAATATGCTTGTCTTCAAAATAGCGAATAGGCCATATGGCCACATAAATTAGGCGCGAGGAGTGTTTCCAAATCGTCCAAGCAAGCTGATTTCAACCATGGCCCTGAAGTGTCTCAATTTTATAGTATTCAGAAACGCCCAAATTGAAACTTGAGGAACCCTAACTATCTTTAATGGTGAAATCGCGTATAGTACATAAAAACTCAATTAAATTATCTGGTTAGCTTCAGAATCATCCAATTAGTACAAATCCATAAAAAAAATGCAATGAACATGCTTGAATATTAAAACACGATTATGCATAAAATTGAAAACAGTTTGAATGCCTTATACCAATTCTGGGCGTGTAAGGGTTGAAAAACGATTCAGCCAGGTTCAGTGATACGCGAGGAAGCTTTTGCAATTGGTCTCTTGCTCTGAATCGTGCTAGAACCTTGTTTTCAGTTTTCAATTTTTTGGCAAAAAACTCAAGTTTGGTTATGGTGTTCTTGCACAACTTGGAGCTCCTTTGGAATAGGGTTTGCATCAGTACTTATGTGTGAATGATTAGGGTTCAATTTTTTGTCCAAAGAATCCTTGAATTGATGGAGAAGATATTTGATTTTCAAGCCATGAGTTTTCAATCTTTTTCATGCTATTTTGGTTCAAATCATGTCCAATTATTAAGATTCTTTCCAAATCTGATTATACACAAAATCTTGAGACTATTTCATGCACAAAAAGATTTAAAAAGTTAGGCTTAGTATTTTTCACATATTTATTTTAATTAAATGAATTATTAATTATTAAAAATCCAAATAAATAAATAAAAATGATAAAAAACTTCCCTTTGGGCCAAATGGTCGTGCACATGTTTTGGATGATGGATTTTGGAAGAAAAAGAGGCCCATTAGCATTTTTAAGACTTTTGAAGCAATGTTGACTTTTCAAAATACCTAAAAATTTCCCAACTTCCACAAGGCATAACTTGCTCAATTTTTAAGCTTTGCTCATGTTCTTGGTCATTTTGGAAAGGTCTTTGAATCCTATAACCAATTCCTTTGGTCCCATGTCATTTTGATTTACCAATCTCAAGTTATGGCCTTTGACTTAAAGTCCCTTTTTGTTGACTTTTGAAAATGACCTATAATGTTGAAATTGATAACTTTTTGTGAGAGCATTTATTGGACTTGAAGTGTGAAGAGGAGTTGTAAGAAATGTCTTTATCTTCAAAATGAGCTTTAGATGGAATTTTTCTGATAATCCATGTGAAAGTTATGCCCTGGTCAATTTACAGTTGACTTTTTCAACTGTCCAAATATGGAAACTTTTGCATCTTGATGATTTTTGAGCCAAGCTTTGAGAATCATGATCAAGCATTGATCAAATGATGTTTGTGGCTTCAAAATGAGATGTTGACCAAAAATTTGGACTTTTGACTGTCAAATGACCATTTTGCCCCTACAGTTGACTGTAGTGCAATTAGGGTTTTTGACTGTGCAATTTTGTGCTGTAAGTCTTGAAACTTGGTATGAGGATGCTTGACCATGTTTGTAGGCATGTGGGACTTGATTGGACCCTTGGAAACTTCATTTTCTTTGTCAGAACCAAAACCCTAATTTTGACTGTTAGGAGGCCCTTGAACTGTGCAATCCCTTTGAAGCTTTGACTTGGCAAATTTTGGAGAATATGGGAGGGCAAATTTTGGGATACAACAGTTGCCCCTGTTCAATCTTCTTAGACCTGAGGATGCAGATTGGATGACGTGCCTTTCGTAATCCGAAGGTAGAAGATGATTGGACACTAGAGTGCCCAGAAATTTGCGCTCACATAGTAGTGTGATGTGGGGAATGGGCTTATAGATGCCATTTGGAGATTGATGGATAGGATGATGGGCTTATAGATGCCATCTGGATGTTGATCGCGTAAGAGATTCCTTAGCGAGAACTTGCGTACCTGCAAAAGAAAAATGATTACCTGACCTGTTACAAGAGTGGTCTTCAAACTCTTGTGTAGATGTGTCCTGACTGGTTACAGGAGCTGGATCTGGATCTTCAAAAGGTGATGAATGAACCAGGGATAGTTACTACCTCAACAGGAACACTGAGAGAACCTTGGACGACTTCAACCTCAACAGTAATCATTGAGAGAATCTTGGACGACTTCAACCTCAACAGTAATCATTGAGAGAATCTTGGGCGACTTCATCCTCAACAGTAATCATTGAGAGAATCTTTGGGCGACTTCAACCTCAACAGTAATCATTGAGAGAATCTTGGGCGACTTCAACCTCAACAGTAATCATTGAGAGAATCTTGGGCGACTTCAACCTCAACAGTAATCATTGAGAGAATCTTGGGCGACTTCAACCTCAACAGTAATCATTGAGAGAATCTTTGGGAGACTTCAACCTCAACAGCAATCATTGAGAGAATCTTGGGCGACTTCAACCTCAACAGTAATCATTGAGAGAATCTTGGGATGATTACTACCTCCGCAGTATCGGGGAGAGAACCATAGGCGACTACAACCTCAACAGTAATCATTGAGAGAATCTTGGATATCTTCTACTTCAACAATAACACTGAGAGAATATTGGGGCGATTACTACCTCCGCAGTAACGGGGAGAGAACCACAGGCGACTACAACCTCAACAGTAATCATTGAGAGAATCTTGGATAACTTCTACTGAGTCTTTATCAGGAAAATCTGTTAGGGGTCGATTTAGCTGGACTAGAGAAGGCCTTTGACTGGATAAGAAACAGAAAATCTTAGGGTCGATTTAACTGAACCGGTCTAGGTCTTGAAATCTTCAACTGGATAAGAAACAGGGAGATCTTAGGGTCGATCTGACTGAACCAGAGAAGGCCTTTGACTGGATAAGAAACAGTAAAATCTTAGGGTCGATTTAACTGAACCGGTCTAGGTCTTGAAATGTCTTCAACTGGATAAGAAACAGGGAGATCTTAGGGTCGATCTGACTGAACCAGAGAAGGCCTTGGACTGGATAAGAAACAGAAAAATCTTAGGGTCGATTTAACTGAACCGGTCTAGGTCTTGAAATGTCTTCAACTGGATAAGAAACAGGGAGATCTTAGGGTCGATCTGACTGAACCAGAGAAGGCCTTGGACTGGATAAGAAACAGAAAAATCTTAGGGTCGATTTAACTGAACCGGTCTAGGTCTTGAGATATAGCTGAGAACTTTAACTGGCTTTTTCCTGAAAGGTAAAGGTCAGTCATATGCAATGCATGATATAGATCAAGAAATGATGTTCTCAACATAAATGAGATTTGTAAGATATGATGCGTATATGCATGCCATAATGTATGGAAGTGCGATGTTTATGAATGTATCTTTGTCGTCCAGGAAAATAAATCCTTGACGGGTGCCGGGAAGTCACTCCTGGGCTGATGTTGAAGGATGGATTTTTGCTTCCGCTGGGGATGATAGTTGCAAGAATACCGGTAGGAGAAGATAACTCCGTTGGGGAATAAACTTGGCGAATGGATTACTCTGCAGGGAGAAAAGTACTCTAACGATCTTGCTGGGAAGCAATACTCTGTGGGGAGAGAGATACTTTGCTGGAATGTTGATAATAACTTGCTGGGGATACCCTTGTTGTGTTGGAAGTGTTAATAGACTTCGCTGGGGATAAGAAGACTTTGTCGAGGACGCTCTTTCCGTGGCTTTTGGCTGAGGATAACCCAGTTATATCCTAGTAGGGAAATAACTCTTGAATAAAGCCGGGAGACGCGTTCGTGCTCTGCGAGGATAAGCTTCCAGAATCTACTGGGGATAAGCTTACTGCTTGGGGAGAGGGATTCCAACTTTCTTGGGGAACTAGATTGGACTCCTCTGGGGAAGTTTTGAGGTGTATTGGAAGTAATTCCACTGAATGTTTGATATACCTCCGGGGAACAATCCTTAGACCAAGATTGTCGGGGATGCTTGTTAAGAATGCATATATACTGCTGGGGAATGTTGAGATCTGCGGGAGGATACCCAATTTCCTTAAGGTTTGATTGTAACTTTGCTCGGGGAGAGTGTACTGACTTGCTGGCTCACTCTCTGGGGAATTAGGATGTACTGGTTATGTTCTTCAGCTGAACCTATTTTGATACCTTGGTGGATAGAGTCATTAGGTCGCTTGGACGACTCATCATTGCCCCTGTTTCTGAGGTGGGAGAGGGAGACCTGTGAGGTGCTTGATAGTTGTTGATGGACAAACCTTCTTCTGGCAGGCAGGTGACAGGATGGCAGGACATAGTCGTACGCTTTAATCCCTAACTTTTGCCTGGACCTCCCTTTCGGGTTTTCAGTCCACCGGGATACCCATTTTTGCCCAAGCCGCCTTTTCAGGTTTTCGACTTGCCGGGTGTACAGAGTTTTTCATTTCATCCCTTATTTTTGCCCGAACCCTTTTGGTTTGCCGGGAAGCCCTTGTTTTTTCCTAGGTGTGTCAACCTAGCGGGTCTTTGATTTTGCATAGTATTGTTTTGACTATATCCATGTTCTCAGAATGTAGGGAATTGCCCCTGTTAGAAGTGCTTCGTCCTGCCACCAGAAGGTGTTTGATCAGGCAAGATTCGTTGTTGGAATGCCCCAAGTGACCTAGGCGGAGATTTTCCCCAGACTATTTGGCCTTTTGAGAGATTCTCCGAATCTTGACTGGATTGACCCAGATGATGGACCATGATCATGTCTGCCCCTTGATTGGAAGTGCTTTCGTTCACTAGGTATTCATCGTGCGAATTTCCCTGATGTTCAAACAAATAGTCATATGCAAACAAAGTCATGTTAAAAATGCAAAGCTTATGTCTGTCTTGAAGATTTTGAAAATGCATTCTTTCCATAAAACAAGTGAATGTTTGTAAAACATGATGTCAACTCGTTATTTTACCGCAAGCCTTAAGGAGTCAGGATACCTTTGTAACAGTATGCTTTCGAACTAACCCATGCTTCAGCTAGGACTTTTAAGGGTTATAACGTGGCCTGGTTCATGGTTTAAGAAACAAAGGATAAAGGCTCAAATTATTTGTACCCACCCGCTCTTCATGATGTTCTTCAAACCTAAACTCAGTTGATCATACGTTAGACCTTGTTTGAGTCTTTGCTCTGATTTTCCAGTGATGGTTCGGATGTTGATAACTTATTTTGAATAGGCAGTCATTCTTTTTTGTTGAGGGTTTGTAAGACCTCTTTCTTGTCTGATTTTTGTTATCCCTTTCTTTTTTTTTGCCTGAGTTGTTTCCTTTTTGGAATTACAGTCAGCGGGATGCCCCAGTTTTGTAAGTCTCCTTCATGGGTTTTGACTTAATGGGTTTTTTATTTTTTGAGATAATGACTGCCTTTCTTTATTGATTATTCGGAACCATCACTGTCTTCCTTTGTTTTGTACGGACCTCTTTGGTGCCATTCGTTATGCACTTGGATCAACTGAGAGACTACCCTGCCCCAGGTTATGATTAAGGGTTTTAAATTTCAAAAAGAAAAACTCCTACTTCTTTGGCTCAGAGGGGTTGACGAGGGATTATCATCCTTATAACTCCAGTGTTTAGAGATTGAAACAATGCCTGTACCTCATCAGCGGGGTCTGTTCAAAAGCATATTGTAAAGATCGTGGTATCGTTTTCGTCATCCTCCCTTAAGAGGCTTAGAATTTTCAATCCAGAGTTGATCATCAGAAAAAATATGAAAATAATTTGCATATAGTGAATACGAATATATTGCTTCAAACCAGACATATGCGATGCATTAATGAAATAACAACGTTTAACATGAGTAAATGTTTGAACAAAAGAAAATTACAATTTGAACATTCGAATGAACAAAAGTTTTCTAGTCTCAGGGCTTGTCACTTCAAATTGTGAGCCTTGGAGGGATGGTAGAAAAATTCAGCCTGACCATCTTGTGTGAACTCCAATGCCCCTTCATCAATCAGGTCCTGGATCTTGTTCTTTAGAGCCCAACACTCATTTGTATCATGTCCTGGACTGGCAGAGTGGTAGGCACACCTTTTATTGGGATGATAGATAGGAGATGCTGTGTTGGGGTTCCGGGGATGAGCCCTTAATGTGATCAGATTCAACCTCAACAGGCGTTGTAAAGCTTGAAACAGCGACATGTTGAGCTGGGTGAATTGCCTTCTGGGCTTGTCTGGCTGAAGCTGGTGGGGTTGATGCTGAATTTGTGACACCGGAGCCCTTTGAGAAGCTCTCCCCTTATCTCCTTGTCTCAAAGGTGGTTGAATGATGACTAGCTCTTTACCCTTAGACTTTTTGCCCCAGTTGGTTACCCCGAAGCAATCGGTTGACGATAACACCGAGCTCATCTTGTCTTTGAGATAAACCTTGAATGGCAACCACCTGCCCCAGCATCTGGGCTCTCATTGCATCCACTTCAGCTTGCAGATGTTTCAGCCGTTCGTCCTCAGCGCTGTTCCTGACCAAAGTCTCCATGAGAAGTGTCCTTAGCTCCTCCTTCCCCTTGGATAGATTCAGGAGGATTTCCCCGAACCGAGTCTCTTGAGCAAGAAGGTCCTGGTTATCTGGTTGGAAAGCCATTGCTGAAATAAACAGCGGGAAGGGTAAGTAACCTGCAACAAGGGTACCTGTTATGCAATGAAGTGTATGACATGCATGTAATGTTTTCAAGGACCTCGTGGGATAAACAAGAAATTTGTTAAAATTTGAAACCGGTAGCTTGATTGAAGGCACTGCATATTATTGAGAGTCCTTCTTCAAGGGTCAAAGGCTCACCATATCCAGTGGGTCATAGCCCCTGACTTTAGTCATCATGTTTAGTTCTGGCTTCCAAACAACCTTGGTTAGGGGAACCTTCTCCAGGAGTCAAAGCTCACCATATCAAGTGGGTCATAGCCCCTGACAACCTTGGCTAGAGGAAAATAAATCCTCTTTGCCCCTTGCTGGGATAGTTGATTCACCATGACCTGCATCACAAGCCCTTGAGATCCTTGAAATGGGTTAGGATGTATGCAATGGTATGATGTCATGATGCATGGGGTAATGTAAGTAACCCTATTATGAGTCCCAATTAAGGACTGCAAACCAAAACCTGCAAGAAACTCAAGTAAAACCTGTCATGAGTCCCAGTTAAGGACTAAAACAAACCCTGCAAGAAACTCAGTAAACCTTGTTATGAGTCCTAATTAAGGACTACAAACAAAACCTGCAAGAAACTCAAGTGTCAGACAACAAGCATGCAAATAGTCAAGTTGGAAGGCACACAAGTCACACAAGAGAAACCCTTAGAGTTTAGAGCCAGCATGGGGTCTAGGTATTACCCTCTTGAAGTTGGTGGGCTCCACCTGTCCTATTAGAAGTAACCGGGTTCTAAGGGTCCCAACATCACGGGATTGCTTTCATTGTTCATCGTTTCGATTTAGCCACTGAACTGGCGACCGAAATATTCCAGGAAAGCAACCCTCAATTGAGTGTAGTATCGAGTATCAACCAACCTCAGACTGCACCAAAGTCAGTTATCTCACTACTCTAAAGAGGCCAAGATAGTTCAATTAAGGTTCCTAAGGTCTGTTGATGCTTCACGACACCACGCGGAGGCCCCGTACTCTCCTTGACTGAACTCAAGGGTTACCGGTACACACCAAAGTGCCACATCAACGTAGCAGACTGTTTCAACCATGTCGGTATACCCCGCACAGTTCCCTCACAGCCTTGTTGCTACTTTCTAAAAAGGTATCCCCCAGATCCGGGTTAGGATCTATAGAACTCCCAAGACAGTCCCACAATTTAAAGCAAGCAAATCAATACAATTGAAAACATAGTTATGAACTAACCCTAAGGTACACCTCACTTTAAGTTTAATTCCCCAGCAGAGTCGCCAGTTCTGTGATCGGTGGATCTAGAACTGACTGTTTAACACTGGTTAGCGAAATGTCGCGGAAGCAAGAGTCGCCACCGTCTTTTATTTTCCCCAAATGGAAAGGACAAAAGCACAGAAAAATTCCTTAAAGAGATTGCTCTCGGTTCGGGAGGTAGATTATAGAAAGGGAAGGTGTTAGCACCCTTTCTATCCATGGTTATCCATGGGCTCTTAGATACTTGCTCATTGTGTTTTCAAAATTGTTTGTTTGCTTTTCAACTGTGGGTTTTAAAAAGTTTCTTTGAAAATTCCAGTTCGACTCTTGTATCGGTCCTCAAGAGTGTTTGAAAAATTGCTTTCGAAAGCTTTTTGAAAAGGTGTCGGTGTGAAAAGTATTTTTGAATTTGTTTGAATTTAGAGCAAGTATCTAGAGTCGTCTACCTACCCTAAGGAATTCTTCTGTGTAAATGTCCTTTAAAGTAGTGCCATCCCACCATTGAGAGGTAGGTAGCACCACCGTTGGAGGTGTTCGAGTCAATTCGAGGTTCGGGACATGGTGATCACCAGAGCAATGGGAAGACACCTTAGAAGCTACCCTCATGCCAGGTTCCCGGATCATGAGGACTTACTAAGACATCCTCTACTCGACGATCACCTTTCGAAGGCAAGGCAACAGTGAGGCGTACCCTAGGGGTGGTGTGTGATTTGTGTGTCATGTTCAGTTATTTTTGTCTTGTCAGGTTATGGGGGATCTATGCGTTTGTTTTTATTTTTTGTCATTCATTCTTGCATGTATTTATTTAACAGTTAAAAAAGATGCAGAAATATAAAATTCTAAACTATTACAAAGGCGCGGGTCCACATCGCCAAATTAAATCCAGGACCCGATTTGACAGAAAATAAAGAAATAAAGTAAAGTGCGAGAAATTAAGTTTACACGGCTTTGGGAGAATTACATGAATATTTAAAAGAAGGAAATAAATAAAATGCGCGAATTGGAATTAAAATTGGAAACGAGGGCGTTGGACCCTTTTTAATGAAATTAAATTAAATGATTAAATTAATTAAATTAAAATAAAAAAGAAATTATTTTGGTATTTTTGGATGTATGAATTTTTATGAGAAAGATTAAATGAAATTAAAATATTAACCCTAATTCTAATTGTTGTTTTTATTTATTTATTAAGAAAACATGTTAAAATTAAACCTAAGATTAATCTAATTATTTACATGGTGATTTAATTACAAAAATAATATTTAATAATTAGTTATTGTGAAAGAAAAGAAAATAAGGATAAAAATACTTAAAAATCCTAATTCTACCAATGTTAAATTTATTAAGAAAAGATATTAAAATTAACCCTAAGTTTAAATCTAATTAATTAGTGATATTTACTCAAAAAAAATATTAAAATAAAATATATTTTTGATTTTGTCTTTTCTGATTTTTTCTATTGTTTTTGTTATTTTATATTTGATGAAAATAAATTAATTGAAGAATTTAAAGGGAATTAATTAAATCAAATAAAATAAAAAAAGGAATAGCAAACCTTGGGGGGTCTGTCCCCAATTGGAGGTTATTGTTAGCATTTTAGGCCCATCTTTGCAAGGCCTTGTCTGACTTTTCTTGCCAGCGTGTGGCACCTTTGACTCATGTCCATCATGTTCTTCACATCTGGTCCCTTGGATTGGTATTACTAAGCGCGTGGCACGCCTGAAGGAGGAGTATATGGTAGGCCTTTGAGGGGAAATTGCATGAGATCACACTGAAACGAAAAATATAGAACAAGGTGAGGGACCTGGGAATCGAACCCAGGTCCCAGTGGTTACATGACAACGCATCCACCATCTGTGCTATTGGCTTTCTTTGTAGTATTAGTGGGCAACAAATAATATATGGAATAAAACACGCTAATATTATTAACTCAAAAAACGCGCTAAGATTTTAAATGGACCAACCATCGCTTGCCACATACCCTTCTTCTTCCTTGGCTTTGTTTTTCCTGAAACATAAAAGGGTTAGCGGGGGTTTGAAACCCCCTCAAAATATGCTTGTCTTCAAAATAGTGAATAGGCCATATGGCCACATAAATTAGGCGCGAGGAGTGTTTCCAAATCGTCCAAGCAAGCTGATTTCAACCATGGCCCTGAAGTGTCTCAATTTTATAGTATTCAGAAACGCCCAAATTGAAACTTGAGGAACCCTAGCTATCTTTAATGGTGAAATCGCGTATAGTACATAAAAACTCAATTAAATTATCTGGTTAGCTTCAGAATCATCCAATTAGTACAAATCTATAAAAAAAATGCAATGAACATGCTTGAATATTAAAACACGATTATGCATAAAATTGAAAACAGTTTGAATGCCTTATACCAATTCTGGGCGTGTAAGGGTTTAAAAACGATGCAGCTAGGTTCAGTGATACACGAGGAAGCTTTTGCAATTGGTCTCTTGCTCTGAATCGTGCTAGAACCTTGTTTTCAGTTTTCAATTTTTTGGCAAAAAACTCAAGTTTGGTTATGGTGTTCTTGCGCAGCTTGGAGCTCCTTTGGAATAGGGTTTGCATCAGTACTTATGTGTGAATGATTAGGGTTCAATTTTTTGTCCAAAGAATCCTTGAATTGATGGAGAAGATATTTGATTTTCAAGCCATGAGTTTTCAATCTTTTTCATGCTATTTTGGTTCAAATCATGTCCAATTATTAAGATTCTTTCCAAATCTGATTATACACAAAATCTTGAGACTATTTCATGCACAAAAAGATTTAAAAAGTTAGGCTTAGTATTTTTCACATATTTATTTTAATTAAATGAATTATTAATTATTAAAAATCCAAATAAATAAATAAAAATGATAAAAAACTTCCCTTTGGGCCAAATGGTCGTGCACATGTTTTGGATGATGGATTTTGGAAGAAAAAGAGTCCCATTAGCATTTTTAAGACTTTTGAAGCAATGTTGACTTTTCAAAATACCTAAAAATTTCCCAACTTCCACAAGGCATAACTTGCTCAATTTTTAAGCTTTGCTCATGTTCTTGGACATTTTGGAAAGGACTTTGAATCCTCTAACCAATGCATTTGGTCCCATGGCATTTTGATTTACCAATCTCAAGTTATGGCCTTTGACTTAAAGTCCCTTTTTGTTGACTTTTGAAAATGACCTATAATGTTGAAATTGATAACTTTTTGTGAGAGCATTTATTGGACTTGAAGTGTGAAGAGGAGTTGTAGGAAATGTCTTTCTCTTCAAAATGAGCTTTAGATGGAATTTTTCTGATAATCCATGTGAAAGTTATGCCCTGGTCAATTTACAGTTGACTTTTTCAACTGTCCAAATATGGAAACTTTTGCATCTTGATGATTTTTGAGCCAAGCTTTGAGAATCATGATCAAGCATTGATCAAATGATGTTTGTGGCTTCAAAATGAGATGTTGACCAAAAATTTGGACTTTTGACTGTCAAATGACCATTTTGTCCCTACAGTTGACTGTAGTGCAATTAGGGTTTTTGACTGTGCAATTTTGTGCTGTAAGTCTTGAAACTTGGTATGAGGATGCTTGACCATGTTTGTAGGCATGTGGGACTTGATTGGACCCTTGGAAACTTCATTTTCTTTGTCAGAACCAAAACCCTAATTTTGACTGTTAGGAGGCCCTTGAACTGTGCAATCCCTTTGAAGCTTTGACTTGGCAAATTTTGGAGAATATGGGAGGGCAAATTTTGGGGTACAACAATGAGTATCAACAACTTGAACAACTGGATCAACTTGAGCATCAATATTATAACCTTCTGGCATGAAATTTTTAGGCATCCCCCACGGGTAACCCTGAGGAATACAGTTATATGCAGCAGTAATTGGAGTAACAGAAACGAGAATTGATGGACCTTCAGAAGTAATTTTTATTTGTTGTGGCTGAGCAAGTGGTGGCTGATTCTATGCAGCCACCAACGATTCCATCAAAGCAGCCAGATTATCCATA
This sequence comes from Vicia faba, assembly GCA_948472305.1. Lineage (NCBI taxonomy): Eukaryota > Viridiplantae > Streptophyta > Magnoliopsida > Fabales > Fabaceae > Vicia > Vicia faba. The sequence goes on along the minus strand of OX451739.1, from coordinate 701,554,984 downwards.
CCATCCTTCAAAATAGTAACTTCCTCGCGTAGCTCGCGATTCTCTTGTTCAAGATTTTCCATTTTCTTCTTGAAATTAGCTCAATTATTGTACCGGTGAGACAACTTACTGAACGAAGTAGAGAAACTCAGTAAGACACATGGGTATGAATAGAAATGCAAGAAATATGTACAAGATGATACATGACATGCAATGCACATGATTTATTTTATTATTATTATTAATATTTCAAGGGACTCAAAGAATTATAGACAATTTGCAAATATTAAAGTATTAACACATTCTGAAATACTGAAAATCTCATTATAATAACTTTAAAATGGATTACCACATTTTAGTATAAGTTTCAACAATACCAAGTACAAGAAAGGATAGAATCTAAAATCCTAAGAAGGTAAAGCTGATGAATATTTCTCCACACACTGACGCTTTCCTATGAATCTTGCAATCTGAGCCTTCAACCAATCATTCTCTTCTACATACCTGTCGAAAACCACTTCCCAATCACCAGAGTCGGGAAGAAAATGACTAAGTACTTATCGAACCTTAGAGGAAAATAAATCCTCTTGCTTCTCCATCATATCTACAACACGAATCTCAATAATCTCAATTAGGTCATCCTTCTCTTTCAAGTCTGCTCAGTAGTATATCTCTAAAGTCTAACATTTGTTCTTTCAAGCCTCTTTCTCCTGCTGCATCCTGACTAGGGCAAGCCAAAGTTCTTCCACATCATCTAAAAAGGGAGGAGTGGCCTTCACAAACATACCAGGTATGGGTTCTTCACGAGAATATGGCATCTTCAATTGAATTTCCCTTGCTTGTACCCACCGGAGGTAAGGCTCCAAAGAAACAGCTCCTCTAGGTCCCAAGTCCTTTCTATTGTTCCTGTGAATATGGCGCCAAGGCTTTGCAATTTCCTCCTTATCATTCTTATGATCCTCTCGCTCTTTGAGAAAGAAACCACTCAGATCAATACTATTTGGCTTATCTCTCATCAGATATCAAAGCTGTCATTGTGCAAGAACGAGATTGTAGTTAATTCCTCCCTTTGTACCGAGAAGAGGTACATTGGGGAAACTACCACAACTATCGATAATATCCACATCATAGTAAGCTTGATGATACCAAAAAATATCTGAATGGTTGAGGGCCATAATCTTTGGAGCCCAATGAGGTTCCTTCTTGATATCCCAGAAAGCATCAGACCGAGGTAAGTGAGAAATAAACCACTGATACAACAAAGGCGTGCAACAAATAATCATCCCTCCATGATAAGGATCCCTAAGATGAATGGAGTAATAAGCATCTCCTAATAACGTAGGTACTTGATTCTCTATAAAAAAGATCCTGATGGAATTGATATCCATAAAGTTGTCGACGTTCAGAAATAAGAACAACCCATATGCAAGTAGAGCAAAGATAACCTCAAAAGCAATTGTACTCTTCATCTTATCAAAATAGCGAGCTTTCTCTAATAAAAACTAAGCGGGTAATCCTTTAATTCCTCCTTTGGTAGTCATGTGGGCCTCAATCTTAGACTTCCCTAAATGAACCATATCATTAATCTCATGAGACTTTGGCTCCCCCTTCAAATTGGTGAAAGGAGCACAACTGACAATAGGTAAACCCAGTAGGTAAGAGTACTCCTCCAATGTAGGCATCAACTGATAATCAGAGAAAGTAAAACACGGATACATGTGATCATAGAATTTGACCAAAGTCGATAGAATACCCTCTTTCATCCTGAGTTTCATAAGAGACACGATGGATCCATATTTCTTCTGAAAATATATAGAACTCTCAATCTCGGGAATTAGACTCACCAATATATCTATCTTAGAATTCTTGAAACTATACTTCTGAGTCTTTCTTTTTCCAGAATCCATGGTCAAAAGTACTTGAGATATTCGCAAAAATCAACTTTGAGTCCCTTGAAACACATGTTTTAAAGGATGCTCATGGGTGCATGAATGCATGATGCAACAATCACACACAAGATCACAAACATGGGGTTCATAGGTTCGATGTCACGAGTATGAGGTTAAAGGTACTACCCATAAGGTATGGACTAGAAGTTTATCACTTGTCGAACAAGGTTCTAAAGGGTTCCCAGAGTCTACATCCTTCCTTCGGATATTACCAACGTCCCGATTGACTCGGTAATTAGTAATATTCTCAGGAAAAACTTGTCCGAGTGTAGTATCGCGTGACAACCATTTCCATATTACTCCGTCATAGCTTCCGTGATACACCTAAAAGGCCGAGATGGATTAAGGGTTCTACGGTCCTCAGTATCAGTAGGCTCCCAAGTCAAAAGTATCATGTCTTCCCGATTACTCGGTAAACAACACTACAATCAAAGGGGTCTCCACTGAGCGGGGGATGTCATGCCTCCTTTTTTGGGATTACTCCCTCAAATTTAACATGACTATACCGCCCGTCCTATCTTAAGTTTGCCCAAGTCCGGGTATAGGACTTATGAGAAATCACCAATCACCCTGAAAACCAGGAAAATCCAAACAAACATATATATAACACATAATATACAACAAATAATAGCACATACACAGATAAACAAAGATAGGCTCAACCCACTTAGGGATGGACCAACATTTGGTCGATCTTTCCCCAGCAGATTTGCCATTTTTTATATAGTGGTAGAAATGTTAAGACTAAGCCATTGGATTGACTTAACTCGCACAAATTAAATAAAAATCGCCACCGCGCTTTATTGTTTCCAAAGGAATGGGAAAATAGCGAATAACCCAAAAAAAGAAGGGGAGAGAATCTAAGTTCGGGGGTTGGTTATGCAAAGGGAAGGTATTAGCACTCTAAACATCTATGGTACTCCACAACAACCTCTTTCAAAATCTGTGTATTTTGGCTATAAGAGTTGTATAAAATATAGATGGTAAGGATAAGAAGAGAAGTATTTTTTTACAATTTTTACACCCACCGCAGTCGTGAACCTTTAGTGCCTACATACCACCTTTCATGCATAGGGGATCAGGATACTCGTAGTTCACCTTTAAAAGTTTTAAAACACATGTGTATTGGTTAATTTTAAGAGACGAGACATCATTGTCTTATCCGAGTGGAAGAACATACTTAATACCACGACTATGAGAAAGGAGAATTTACATCATCTCAAAGTGAAGGATATGGCTTGGATTTTAAAATCAACAAAGCCTCGCTCAACACCCAAGTGGAAAATATATCACTTTACTACATATCGTAGAAGTATAGTAGCTCACATCACTATAAGGATTGACAAGAGTCTAATCTTTTGAGAAAAGTTTAAAGTAAAAATCCAAAGTGGAAAAATAGTTTGAATGAGATTGATTGAATTTTAGTCTTCTCACAAAAAATGTCAAAGTATCTTAAGTTGTTTAAAGTTTGATTGAGAAGATATTTTGAAAATGCATGGACCTAAGTCCAAGTTCATTCTGAAACCGGTTCAAGTTTAGAAAACAAGAATAGTTTTGAAAAGGAGGGAGAATATTTTTGAAATTAAAGAATATGAGAGGAGATGAAGGGACTATCCTAAAGCATAAGGTACAAGCTAGGGAAAAGAATCATCTAACCACCAAGAAGCCAACACTTGACACAATGAGTCAATGTAGAATTCCCATCCTTTCGATTGAAACCAAACAAGCGAAGATATTAAACCTCTTAAGAATACCAAACTTCAAATGCATTAAGTCTTCACAAAAATTGGGCAGAGTAGCAGTTGTATACAAATATATCCCCATTTGCAAACAAATTATATAACCAGAATAACCTGCATACAAAGAAAACAAACAACCCAATGTCTCGGGGTAAACCCCAAGAACTCCACACAAAATAGAAATAGAATTCACAAGGTCCCAAGGTAGGTCAAGGTCTCTAATCATAAGTCCAAGAAGTCCATAACTCCAAAATGCCAATGATAGTAACCAAATAGTCCAAGTAACCTTAAAGTTTTTTATCGTTCAAGTTGGTTATTAGGTATCTTCAAAAAGAAAATGAAAAGCTTTAGTGAGAAAAATAAAAAGACATAAAGATAAATGCTCAAGTGAGAAAAGAAGAAAATAGCATGAAATGTAAATGCTAAAAAAATGGTGCATAAAAGTAAAGGCATAAAATAAAAGTATAAAAATAAAAGTCAATAGTTAATGAGTTAGAAATTAGAGGTTAGTTGAATGACCATCTTGAAACTTGCATTTGAAAACTCGTTAGAAGATTGATAAAATCAAAGCCTCTCAACAACAAGTTTCATTTGCTTTTTTTTAAGTATATCATTCATTTCAAATTCTCAAGGCAACAACAAATGATCAACGATGTTTAAATGATTCGCTTAGTCCAAAATTTATGAAGATTCATTAGAGGATTGATAAGACCAAAGCATCCTAACTATGAATCCCAAGGATATTGGATCAAAGGTTTCAAATTAAACATAATTGGGCTTACAAACATATGTTTGGGCCACGAATGATATTTCCCGAATCGGGACAAAATTTTGCGCTATGTTAAGCAATCGTAAGTGGACTTATGTAGAAGTCACACCAATTTTGAGACCAATCAATAGCAATTTATGTGCCATATGTTTGGAGTGATGATATGTAAATCATCATCTAATAACATGTAGCACCAAAGAGAAGGGGATAAGATGAAGAGGAAGGGATTATATTTGAATAAAAAAATTTAATCAAACTATCATTAAAATCATTCATCCATTCTAGTGGAGTTAAACTCAACATTCAAGATCCAATGATGTTAATGAAGTTTATGATCAATAATCACATAGCCAGAATATATTAAAAAAATAAATTTCATTTAATGAATAAAATAAAAAGGAAAAATGATTTTTTAAAATGAAAAATAAAAGGTAAAATAGAAAACTATATTCAAAGTATCAAAGAAATATTTAAAGAGACCATTAAAAATCATAAGTGATCTCAAATATTTTTATAAAATTTTTGGTCATTTTTTAAAATAGAAAAACATTTTTAAATTGATTAAAATCATTCAAATAAATTGAAAAAAGGATAAAAATAGTAGAAGTCAAAATAAAATTCTAGAAAAAATTCAGAAAGTCAGAAATAATAAAAATAATTTTTATAAAATTTTTTAGAATTTAAAAAATATCAAAAAGTATTTTTAAAATAATTAAAATAAGGAAAACAAAACAAAAATTATGAAAAATATCAAACATTAAAATAAAAATATGAAAAAATATTCACAAAGTCAAAATAATTCAAAGTATTTTTTATATTTTTTTCCATAAAATTTGGATAGAAAATAAAAGAGTTATGAATTTTTAGATAAAAGAAATTTAAAAATAATTTTGTAAAATAAAACAAATCAGAAAAAAACCACGCGCGTTGGATCTCTTTCACCTATACACGTTAGAAGATCTAATAGATCTGAGGTGAGGGAGTATCATGGATCAAGCTAAAGCGCGCGCATACAACACAAGAAAGTCCAACCATTTAAAATAAAACAATTGGCTTAGTGTCATTGGTTGAAGAACGACGACTTCAACCTCCAACCTCCTGCAAGTAGGGAAAATCCAAGATCCTTGAATCTGTAAATTTATGCATTCATAGTGGTACCATTAGACGCGTCTACTTGAGACGATCACAACCATATGCTCGTGAGAAATTTATGTAAAGCACAACGTAGTCGATTTGGAAAAAAACATACATGTTTAAAAATATCAAAATCGAAAATCAGAAGCATCAAATGCATTATTTCACCAAAATTGAGTTAAGAGCAAGCATCAATGAACATCATAAACCATTCCAGTAAATTGAGTTAGAGGATTTGGTGCCTTAAACTACCTGAACGAATTCAGATGAACTTGCTCCGTAAATGGACTTGGCTAGCACGATTCAAGGCACCTCAAAACTTGACTCTTCTACAGTTAGCTTCAGTGAAGTTCAAGGATGAAAGATTAATGAAGAAATTGGATTGAAAAGTGGTGAAAAGAGGAATTCGAAATCTCATAAAAGTGAGTTATGGAAGGAGTTTGACATAATGATTTTGGCTGGTCAAGCTTGAGAAAATGAGAGGAGTGAGGTCCTCTATTTATAGGGAAGCGAATGGTGCAAAGAATTCAGAGGAAATTTGAAGTTTGGAGGGAAATTGGATCAAGCTCGAAAGTAAAAAAAGTGTGACCCCATGTGCATCAAAACTCAATCAATTTTTACATTTTGATCCTTAATTCAACTTTGGGAACTTTGTTAAACATGTTTAAATAAAAATGCGTGCTAAATTGGTGATTAGAAGCTACATTATGAATTTCAAATTCTGACTTTGGAGAAAACTTCAGTTTCAAGGTACCATCTTTGAATCCATGGTTTTCAAAGCTCAAGGAGTCTTAGAGCATGATTCTTAAAGCATTTGAAAGATAAGGTAACAATCTTTACAATGTGCAAAGACTGAGATTAATTGGATGCTTGGGATAAAAGTTGTGATGACTCAAAGTTGAGAAAAAGATGTTGACTTTTTGTACTTCGAAAAATTCTAAGTTTTTCTTCAAAAGTGACCTATAATGTTTTGAGTTCAAACAAGGCCTTCCTCCAAAATTGAGCTTTTATCATTGATGCTATCTTGAAGTAGACTTCCCAAAGATCATTGTGAAACTTGAATCACTCAAAAATACCAAGTATTGAAAAAGTTATGGCCTTGTGAAATTGGTGAAAATTCATGAGGTGACCTATAATCTTTTGGGTTCTTAGGGAATCTTCCACTCATTTTAAAACTTTGTACATAAATGAAGAGTTGAAGTTCACATCCTTAAGATCATTATGGAAAAAGAATGGGCTCAAGGAGATAAAAATTGACCAAGTTATGATCTTTTGAAGTCACATAAGGGATTTTTCTGATTACCATTTTCAAAGAAAATGAAGAAAATAAAGACACAATTTGGGAATCAAAGACAACCTTTTTTTATTAATTTTAAAGATTAAAGCGACAGATAAGCCCATATAATATCAATACTTTCACCTTGGGCAGAGTGAAAGATTTTTGAAAAGATTAACAAAAACAAATTACTTTGAGATATGAATGCAAGAGGAAACATAAATAGTGACCCAATTTTGCACTCTGACTCCATGCGTTACGTAATTTGGCATCTCTTGCTCTGATTCACCTTCCATATTAGCATTGATCCTAGAAACAGTTGGATGAAAATAACCTCCGCTGTGAAAGATGTCTTGATATTTGCCCAAAGCAGACTTCAGCTTCATATTCTCACCTTTATTACTCTTTATAGAGAAACCCAAACCAGCTCTATTCTTATTCACAGGTGGATTAACAATTTTCCCCTACACCTTACTTGGGCCATTACACACTTCCTGTTGAGCATTCTAAAATGAAGCTATAGAATTTTAATTTTTCATTACATTATCAATGGATAAAGCTTGGAACTGAGTTCCAACAACAACTTCATTTGCTTCCACAATACTGAAAGAGGATAAATGAGATATTAACAAAACCTGTTCTCCATTTATGATGACCACCTTTCCTTCACGAACAAACTTCAACTTCTAGTGCAAAGTTGAAGTAACAACCTCTGCCTCATGGATCCATAGTCGTCCCAGTAAATAGCTGTAAGAGGGAACAATATCCGTAACCTGGAAAGTAATCTGAAATAAGTGCAGGCCTATGTGAATAAGAAAATCTACTTCCCCGATAATAAACTTCCTTGATCCATCAAAAGCTTTCACAATTATGCCACTCGGGCGCATGGGAGTTCCTTGGTATTTTAGCTTCATGAGCGTGCTCCTCGGTATGACATTTAAAGCGGACCCATTGTCAATCAGCACATTGGACAATGAATCATTCTTACTATTCATGGAGATATGGAGAGATAAATTATGATTCCTTCCTTCATCGGGCAGCTTGTCATCACAGAAACTCAGGTTATTACAGGATGTAATATTCCCGACAACACTACTGAATTGGTCCAAAGGCATATCACTTTCCATGAAAGCTTGATCCAATACTCTCATCAAAGATTCCCTGTGGGCAGAAGAGTTCATAAGCAAGGCTAGAATGGATATCTTTGATGGAGTCTGCAACAATTGATCTACAATCCTGCAGTCGCTCATCTTGATAATCTTCAATATATCATTCACATCTTTTTCCAGAGTAGTACCGCTAGATTCCCCCACGTCTTTCTTAGGTTCAGCACTTTCAATAACCTTTTTATCAACATCAACATTCCCTCGAATGACAGGTGCGAAAACACGGCCACTACGGGTCACTCAACTGGCTTCAACAATATTCTTGACATCAAACAAAGGTTGGATGGGAACTTCGACACCATCCTCCAAGATTTTTGCATTATACTTATATGACACGACTTTGTATGATTCGTAAGAAACAGGACCCGATAAGCAAATCACCACTGGAGCAACAACTGGCTTGCTATGGTATTCAATCTCTATAGGGGTGGGAATACCAAAACAAGGCACAATAACATCCACCCCTTCTTCAGAATACTTAAATATCACATAATCATTGTTGGAGAACATATCTTCATCTGAGGAAAAGAATTCATCTACAGAAGTATATTCATCATCTAACACAATCTCGGCCGAGCAGTCTTCAATCACGTTAATCCCTGTAATCATATCTATGGCCCAAAACTTTGATAGTACCATTGTCCAATAACAACTGAACACCCTTTCTCACTATAGAACAACCACAAGAATCTCTGCAGCAGATCTGGCAAGACCCATAATGGTGTTCTTCTTGACCATCCATGTGATAGAAGGTAATATGCAACAACATTAAATAATCATTCATATGCTTCACGTCAAAAATCTGAAAATCTCCAGGACATCCAAAGACCATATCCACATCTTCTTCGTACTTTTCCCTAGGCCTAATTATATGAATGAGACCCTCGTCCATCATTTCCTGAAGATCAGCTTTTATCTTATCACATCCTTGGATATCTGTACTACAAATACTACAACCAACATGGTCGTGCATATAGTAACTGAACTTGCATAGGTTAGCATGCATCTTTATCAAGTCTCCTCTAACCAGGTTGGTATAAAAAATACGGAAGTCCCCTGGACAACCAGTGTTGTACCCCAAAATTTTCCCTCCCATATTCTTCAAGATTTGCCAAGATCAATCTTCAGATGATTCAAAATCTCTCAAGGATTGCACAGTCCAATTGCCTCCTAACACAGTCAAAATTAGGGTTTTGGTTCTGGTAAAGAAATTGAGGTTTTCAAGGGTCCAATCAAGTCCCATATGCCTACATACATTGTCAAGCATTCATAGGTCAAGTTTCAAGACTCACAGCATCAAATTGCACAGTCAAAAACCCTAATTGCCTCACAATCAACTATAGGGGCAAAATGGTCATTTGGCAGTCAAAAGTCAAAATTTTTGGTTAACATCTTATTTTGAAGCCACAATCATCATTTGGTCAAATCTTGACCATGATTTCACAAGAATGGCTCAAAAATCATCAAGGTGTCAAAAGTTTCTATTTTTGGACAGTTGAAAAGTCAATTGTAACTTGACCAAGGCATAACTCTTTCATGGTTCATCATAAAAATCCCATCCAATTCTCATTTTGAAGGGGATGACATTTCCTACAACTCATCTTCACATTCCAAGTCCAAGAAATGCTCTCACAAAAAGTTATCAATTTCAACATTATAGGTCATTTTCAAAAGTCAACAAAAAGGCACTTTAAGTCAAAGACCATAACTTGAGATTGGTAAATAAAAATGACATGGGACCAAAGACATTGGTTAGAGGACTTCAAGACCTTTCCAAAATGTCAAAGAACATGATCATAGCTTCAAAATTGAGCAAGATATGCCTTGTAGAAGTTGGGAAATTTTGGGAATTTTGAAAAGTCAACTTTGCACAAAAGGCTTCAAAAATGCTAATGGGCCACAAATTCTTCCATGAATCATTACCCAAAGGCTATGCACGACCCATTTACCTCAAAGGGAGTTATTTTCTTATTTTTGATTAATTATTTGAATTTTTATTATCATTAATTCATTTAATAAAATTTAAATATAAGAAAAATACTAAATCATGTTTTTTAAATCTTTTTATGTAGCAAATATCCTCCTCACATGTAAGAGATCTCGTGCATCAATCAAAAGGGACAAAATCATCTAAATTTGGCATGATTGGCATAAAAAAAGATTGAAAAGAAGATATGAAAAATCAAATATTCAAAACATGAATGCATGGATCTTTGGACTTGGTTTTGACCTAATTTCACTCAAGTACTTATGCATAACCTAAACCTATTCCATTGGACACGAAAAATTGCTCAAGAGGCTGCATACCAATTTGCAAAAGTTCATCAAAAATTGAAATCTGAAAAAATAGTTACAAGGCGATTCAAGGTCCAAAAGCTTGTCCATTGTCTTCCTGACATTGCTAGGAAGCATTTGCAATCAAAACCAAGTCTCCAGACCTCAAGAATTGGTAGAACGACATCACACTTTTCTTGAACTTTTCCATAATCGTGTTTTAATCTACATGCATTATTCATGAGTTTTAATTGATGATTTACACTAATGTTGATGTTCTGAAGCTAATGGTACCCTTTAATTGAACTAACAATGCATGTATCGTGATGCACCATTAACGTATTTTAGGGTTTCAGGAGCTTTGAATTAGGGGTTCCTTCATATGGAAAAATTAGCCCTTCAAACTGGTACCACTGAGTTCGTAACAACAAGATGAGTCCAACCAATACCTCGCGCCCTTTTTATGTTAACCCATGTGCTATTCGCTATTTTTTTTCAGGTTTCACTTAGTGGGGGTTTAAAACCCCCGCTATCTATTTTCTGTTTGCAGGCAAACGAAGAAGAAAGCTAGCGTGGCTTGAAGTTACTGGATAATTCAAATTTGGCGCGTGATCTTTTGTGCACATCACTAACGCTTGTTTTCTATTATATTATTTATGTTCTATTATGATAACAAAGAAACGCATTAGCCTGGTTGGTTGGTGAGCTGTCCTGCAGGTAATGGGACCTGGGTTCGATTCCCAGGTCCCCCCAAACGCTTAATAATTTTTGTTGCAAGGTATTCCAGCGTAGCACTTCATCCAAAGTCCATCATGCACACACACACACGCCCAAGCTTGCCACATGTCCATGATGATCCATCTGAAGGCTATAACTGGAGGTACATGATACCCACTCAGTCAACCACATGCACGCAAGCACAAAAGGTCAAAAAGGGCTTGTATTCAGTGGGCCAAATTACTCTACAAAAACCTCCAAAAAGGGCCAGACACCCCTCCTTGTTTGTATTCCTTCTTTTAATTTTCTTTTCTTTTATTATTTTCAATTATTCTTTTTAATTGTTTTATTTAATCCACATAAATTAATTTTCACAATATAAAATACAGAAAAATTAAAATATGTTTAATTATATTTAATTTCTATTAATTTATTTTGTAAATAAATGTTGAATAATTAATTTAGTTTAATTTAGGGTTTTCAATTTTAATCCTTTCTTAATAAATTAAAATAGGTAGAATTAGGTTTTTTGCATTTTCATCCTTTTTCTTAATAAATAATTTTTTCTCATTATTATTATTATTAATTACTAATTTATTTTGTAAATAAATATGTACATTAAATATTTAGTAAATTAGGTTAAACTTGAATATTTTTTCATTAATAATTAAAAACGACTTAGAATTAGGGTTTCTCTTCAATTTCAATTTCTTTATTTCATAAATACAAAAAACCATAAAAAACATTTCTTTCCTTTTAATAACATAATTAATTAGCTTTTAATTCCATTTAATTTCAAAAGGGTCCAACGCCCTCGAACGTTCTATTTTCTATTCTTTTCGCGCATTTATTCTTATTTTTCTTGTAAATATTATGTAACTGCTCAAGCCATGTAATAGTAACTAGGTTTTACTTTCCGCATTTTATTAAAAACGGGTCTTTGTTAATTTGGCGATGTATAGACCCACGCCTTGTAATAGCGTAGGATTTTATTTTCCGCATTTAAATTTCCGCACTCTTTTAAATTCTAAGCTTTGCATGAAAGAATGAATGGCCTAAATTAAAAACAAGCGTAGATCACCAATGCATGATCAAAGATAAAACATAACATGAAAACAACACACAAATTCACACACCACTCTTAGGGTACGCCTCACTGTTGCCTTGCCCTCGAAACGTGGTCGTCGAGTATAGGACGTTTTAGTAAGTCCTTATGTCCATGACATGATCCAGTTGCCTCGAAACGGTTGCCTCGGAATTAAAAAGGATCAATGGCATAAGGGTAGCTTCTAAGGTGCCCTACTGTTGCTCTGGTGACCACACTGTCCCTAAACTCGAATTGACCCGAACACCTCCAACGGTGGTGCTACCTACCTCTCAATGGTGGGATGGCACTACCTTAAGGACATTTACACAGCCTAATTCCTTAGGGTAGGTAGATGACTCATAGATACTTGCTCTAATTCAAAACAAATCAAAAAAACTCTTTTCACACCAACACTTTCAAAAAAGCTTTCAAAACAATTTTTCAAACACTCTTGAGGACTGATACAAGAGTCGATCTGAAATCTTTAAACGGAACTTTTTCAAACCCACTCACAATTGAAAAGCAAACATTTTGAAAACACAATGAGCAAGTATCTAAGAGCCCATGGATAACCATGGATAGAAAGGGTGCTAACACCTTCCCTTTCTATAAATCTACCTCCCGAACCGAGAAACTATCTCATAAGGAATTTTGCTGTGCTTTTGTCCTGTCCATGTTGGAGAAAATAAAAGACGGTGGCGACTCTTGCTTACCGCGACATTTCGCGAACCAACGTTAAACAGTCGGTTCCAGATCCACCGATCACAGAACTGGCGACTCTGCTGGGGACTCTTATAAAGTGAGGTGTACCTTAGGACTAAGATCACTTGTGTTTTCAATCGTTGTGCTTGTTTGCTTTATATTGTGGGCTGCATCGGAGTTACATAGATCCTAACCCGGATCTGGGGATACCCTGTTAGGTAGCATAAGCTGTGAGGGACCTGTCCGACGTAGACCGACATGGGTGAAGCAGTGGCTACGTTGGTGTGGCACCTTGGTCTGTACCGATATCCCTTGTGTCGCAACGAGGAGAATATGGGTCTTCTGAGGAGTCACTAAGCACCAACCGACTTTAGAACCTTAAATGACCCAACTTGGCCAATAGAACAGTAGCAGTATGCTACGCCCATTGAGGCTAAACTCTCGTGATGGTTCTGGCCGCAAGAAAAGATTGCGATGCTGGAGTTATGGCCGATTGAGGGTAGTCAGTGATATTGGGATCCTCTAGAACCCGGTTACTTCTGATAGGACAGGTCTTAACCAACAAACTAAAATAGGGTAATACCCAAAACTTCATGCTGGCCTAAACTCTAAGGGCTCTTTTGTGTGACTTGTGTGCCTTCTAACTTGACTATTTGCATGCTTGTTATCTGACACTTGAGTTTCTTGCAGGATTTGTTTACAGTCCTTAATTGGGACTCATAACAGGGTTTACCTACATTATCCCATGCATAGCATAACATCATACCATTGCATACATAAGGACTAATCCATTTCAAGGATCTCAAGGGTCTGTGATGCAGGTCATGATGAATCAAACTGTATAGCAAGGGGAAAAGGGGATCTATTTTCCTCTAGCCAAAGTTGTCAGGGGCTATGACCCACTGGATATGGTGAGCCTTTGACTCTTGAAGAAGGACTCTCAACAACATGAAGTTCCTTCAAACAAGCTACAAAATTCTAACCAATTTCTCTATTTACCCCGCGAGACCCTTGAAAACATCGCATGCATATCATACATATCATTGCATAACAGGCACCCTTTCTCTACATGTTGCTTACCTTCTTTGCTGTTTATTTCAGCAGTCTCATCATGAATCCTGAAACATCTACTGAGCAATCCATCCAGGCCCTCCAGGCCCAGAATGCCCAGTTCCAGGAGGTGATTAAGAGTCTAGCCCAGGGCCAACAGGATTTGAAGACTCTGCTCTCGAAGAGGAAGAAGAAGAGGACAATGCTGTTCAACCCGAGACGCAAATCTGGGAGTGGATCACAAAATGAAGTTGAGCAGACTACCCCATCTGTTGGAAAGGACAGCCCCCATGAGAGAGAGGTTCCTAGTCCAGTGGTCTCTGACAACGAGAGAAAGTTCAATGATGAACAGTACCCTCCAGCTGAGGACAGGTACAAACAGTTGGAAGACCGGCTAAGTGCCATGGAGATACAAAAAGTGCCCGGCCTGGACTTCGAAGATCTAGGTCTGTCTTCTGGGGTGGTAATCCCACATAAATTCAAGGCACCTGCCTTTTCAAAGTACGACGGGGCATCCTGTCCTAAGCTGCATCTCAGGTCTTACACAAGGAGGATCCAGCCCTACACGGCTGACAAGAATTTATGGATTCACTTCTTTCAGGATAGTCTGTCTGGAACCCAACTCGACTGGTTCTATCAACTGAATGGAGCTAACATCCGCAGCTGGGAGGATTTGGCCACTGCATTCTACAAGCAGTACCAGTACAATGCCGACCTTGCTCCCACGCGCACTCAGCTTCAGGGAATGTCTATGGGTGCAGGTGAAGGTTTCAAAGAATATGCACAAAAATGGAGAGACCTTGCTGGACAGGTGCAACCACCTCTGACTGACCGCGAGCTCGTCGACATGTTCTTGGGGACCCTGTCTGGTCCATTCTTCAACCACCTGATTGGGAATTCTGCTGCTGGGTTTACAGATCTGATCTTGACCGGGGAAAGAATAGAAGTTGGCATCAAGTCGGGGAAAATACAGAATGGTGACTCCTCGAACACTGAGAAGAAACCATCCAAGAGAGAATCTAGTGCTGTCTATGGCTCAAGAGGGCAGAATAGGTCCGAACACCGCCAAGACGTCAACGCAGTGGTTATTGCAAAACCGGCCAGTGCTCCTCAGCGTCACAATCAGCAAAGGGAAGAGAGACCTAAAAGGCAATTCACTCCCCTCGGTATGACCTTGTCACAGATATTGCCACAGTTGCTGGAAACCAAGTTGGTAACTCTCATGGACCCTCCTAAGAATCCCAACAGGACACCTTCAAGGTATAACCCCAACGCCAATTGCGCTTATCATTCTGACAGCCCGGGGCATGCTACAGATGATTGTTGGACTTTGAGAAACAAGGTTCAGGATCTGATTGACGCAAAGGAAGTCCAGCTCGACTCTCCAGAGGTTCCCAATGTGACCACTGCTCCCCTGCCCAAACATGGCTAGGATTGGAAACTTTTATTCATTTGAATGTTCAGATTGTAATTTTCCTTGATTGTTCAAACATTTTATTTCATGTCAAACTTGGTTATTTCATTAATGCATTACACATGTCTGTTTTGAAGTAATTATTTCGTTCACTATATGCAAACTGTTTTCATATTTTTGTGATGATCAACTCTTGATTGAAAATTCTAAGCCTCTTGAAGGAGGATGACGAAAACGATACCACGATCTCTACAGTATACTTTCGAACAGACCCCGCTGATGAGGTACAGGCATTGTTTCAATTCCTAAACACTGGAGTTATAAGGAAGATAATCCCTCGTCAACCCCTTCGAGCCAAAGAAGTAGGAGTTTTTCTTTTCGAAAATTAAAACCCTTAATCATAACCTGGGGCAGGGTAGTTCTCTCAGTTAATCCAGATGCACAACGAATGGCATCAAAGGAGTCCTTCCAAAATAAAATACAGTGATGGTTCCCTATAATCGTCAAGACAGGCAGTCGTTATCTTTCAAAAAACAAAAGCCCAATAAGTCAAAACCTATGAAGGAGACTTACACCAACTGGGGCATCCCGCTGACTGTAATTCAAAAGAAACAGTTCAGGAAAAAGACAGGGATAACAAAATAAAAGAGGTCCTACAAACCCTCAACAAAAAAGAAATGACTGCCCATTCAAAATAAACTGTCAGTATCCGAACCATCACCGGAATATCAAAGCAAAGAATCAAACAAGGTTTAATGCATGATCAGCTGAGTTTAGGTTTGAAGAACATCACGAAGAGCGGGTGGGTACAAATATAATTTGAGCCTTTATCCTTTGTTTCTTAAACCGTGAACCAAGCCACGTTACAACCCTTAAAAGTCCTAGCTGAAGCATGGGTTAGTTTGAAAGCATACTGTTACCAAAGGTATCCTGACTCCTTAAGGCTTGCGTTAAAATAACGAGTTGACATCACAGTTTACAAAACATTTGTTTGTTTTACAAAAAATGCATTTTCAAAAAAAAAACTTCAAGACAGACATAAGCTTTTCATTTTTAACATAACTTTGTTTGCATACGACTATTTGTTTGAACAACATAGAAGCTCGCACGACGAATATCTGATGAACAAAAGCACCCCCAATCAAGGGGCAGACGTGATCATTGTCCATAATCTGGGGCAGTCAAGTCAAGGTTTAGAGAATCTCTCAAATGCCAAGATAAACAGGGGAAAATCTCCGCCTGAGTCACTTGGGGCATTCCAACAACGAATCTTGCCTGATCAAACATCTTCTGGTGGCATGGCAAAACACTTCTAACAGGGGCAACTCCCTACATTCTGAGAGCGTGGACATAGTCGAAAAAATACTACGCATAATCAAAGACCCGCTAGGTTGACACACCTAGGCAAAAATAAGGGCTTCCCGGCGAACCAAAAGGGTTTGGGCAAAATAAGTGATGAAATGAAAAAATCTGTACACCCGACAAGTCGAAAACCTGAAAAAGGCGGCTTGGGCAAAAATGGGTATCTCGGTGGACTAAAAACCCGAAAGGGCGGTCCAGGCAAAAATTAGGGATCAAAGCGTACAACTATGTCATGTCATCTCGTCACTTATCTACCAGAAGAGGATTTGTTAATCGGAAGTCATCAAGCACCTCCACATGTACCTTCTCCCGCAGAAGCTAGGGCAATAAGAATTGTCTAAGCGATCTAGTTGCTCTGTCCACCAAGGTACCAAGGTAAGTTCGGCTGAAGAATGTAACTAAGATATCTTAATTCCCCAGAGAGTGAGCCAAGATTCAACAACTCTCCCCAAGCAGAGTTAGCCTACTCTATCAGCCTTAAGGAAATTGGGTATCCCCAGCAGATCTCAACATTCCTCAAGAGCATACAAACATTCTTAACAATCATCCCCGGCAGTCTTGATCTAAGATTGTTCCCCGGCGGAATACCAGACATCCAGTGAAGCCACTTCCCCAGTGCAACCTCAGAAGTTTCCCCAGGAGAACTTAATCAAACTCCCCAGCAGGAAGCTTATCCCCAGTAGATTCTGGAAGCTTGTCATCCGCTTAGTACGAACGCTCCCCCGAATTTATTCAAAGGTTATTTCCCCACCAGGATATAACTGGGTTATCATCAGCCAATTGCCACGAAAAGATCATCCCTGGCAAAGTCTTCCTATCCCCAGCAGGGTTCATCAATCTTCCAACATAACATAACAATGGTATCCCCAGCGGAGTTATCATCAAACCTCAGCGAAGTACCTCTCTTTCCCCACAGAGTTCACTCCCTGCAGAGTAATTTATTCGCCAAGTTTATTCCCCAACAAAGTCATCTTCTCCTACCGGTATTCTTGCAACATCAACCCAGGATTCAACAAGCTCCCGTCATCCGTCAAGGATTTACTTTCCTAAACGAGAATACATTCATAAACATCTCATCTTCATACATTATGGCATGCATGCATCATATCACATAATCTCATTTATGCTGACAATATCACCACTTGATCCGTACCATGCATTGCATATGACTGACCTTTACCTTTCAGGAAGGATACAGTTAAATGATCAGCTATGTCAAAAAAGACAAATTCAGTCAAAGTAGACAAATCCAGTCAAAGTAGACAAATCCAGTCAAAAAAGACAAATTCAGTCAAAGTAGACAAATCCAGTCAAAAGAAGACAAGTCCAGTTAAAATTACTTCCACCCGTCGTTATAGACACTTGTCGTTATAGACACTCGTCGTTATAGACACTCGTCGTCATAGATACTCGTCGTCATAGACACTCGTCATTATAGACACTCGTCGTTATAGACACTCGTCGTCATAGACACTCGTCGTCATAGACACTCGTTGTTATAGACACTCGTCGTTATAGACACTCGTCGTTATAGACAACCCATCGTTATAGACACTCGTCGTCATAGACACTCGTCGTCATAGACACTCGTCGTTATAGACACTCGTCGTCATAGACACTCGTCGTTATAGACACTCGTCGTCATAGACACTCGTCGTTATAGACACTCGTCGTTATAGACACTCGTCGTTATAGACACTCGTCGTTATAGACAACCCGTCGTTATAGACACTCGTCGTCATAGACACTCGTCGTCATAGACACTCGTCGTTATAAACATTCGTCGTCATAGACACTCGTCGTTATAGACAAGACACTCGTCGTTATAGACAACCCGTCATTATAGACACTCGTCATCATAGACACTCGTCGTCATAGACACTCGTCGTCATAGACACTCGTCGTCATAGACACTCGTCGTTATAGACACTCGTCGTCATAGACACTCGTCGTCATAGACACTCGTCGTTATAGACACTCGTCGTTATAGACACTCGTCGTCATAGACACTCGTCGTTATAGACACTCGTCGTTATAGACACTCGTCGTTATAGACACTCGTCGTTATAGACACTCGTCGTTATAGACACTCGTCGTTATAGACACTCGTCGTTATAGACACTCGTCGTCATAGACACTCGTCGTCATATACACTCGTTGTTATAGACACTCGTCATTATAGACACTCGTCGTTATAGACAACCCGTCGTTATAGACAACCCGTCGTTATAGACACTCGTCGTCATAGACACTCGTCGTCATAGACACTCGTCGTTATAGACACTCGTCGTCATAGACACTCGTCGTTATAGACACTCGTCGTCATAGACACTCGTCGTTATAGACACTCGTCGTTATAGACACTCGTCGTTATAGACACTCGTCGTTATAGACAACCCGTCGTTATAGACACTCGTCGTCATAGACACTCGTTGTCATAGACACTCGTCGTTATAAACATTCGTCGTCATAGACACTCATCGTTATAGACAAGACACTCGTCGTTATAGACAACCCGTCATTATAGACACTCGTCATTATAGACACTCGTCGTCATAGACACTCGTCGTCATAGACACTCGTCGTCATAGACACTCGTCGTTATAGACACTCGTCGTCATAGACACTCGTCGTCATAGACACTCATCGTTATAGACACTCGTCGTTATAGACACTCGTCGTCATAGACACTCGTCGTTATAGACACTCGTCGTTATAGACACTCGTCGTTATAGACACTCGTCGTTATAGACACTCGTCGTTATAGACACTCGTCGTTATAGACACTCGTCGTTATAGACACTTGTCGTTATAGACACTCGTCGTTATAGACACTCGTCGTTATAGACACTCGTCGTTATAGACACTCGTCGTTAAAGACCACCCGTCCATGGAAATAACCTGTCAGCAGAGACAACTCACCAACCTTTCTAAATTTCAGACTCGATTCCTGTATCCGGCCAGGGCACGTCTGAAGAGTTTGAAGATCCGATTCTTGTATCTCGCTAGGGTGTATCTGTTGACGACTAACATTACCAGACTCGATTCCTGTATCCTGCCAGGGCACGTCTGAAGAGTTCGAAGATCCGATTCCTATATCCTGCTAGGGTGTATCTGTTGACGACTGTATTCTCCGGACTCGGTTCCTGTATCTCGCCAGGGCACGTCTGAAGAGTTTAAAGATTCAATTCCTGTATCCAGCCAGGGCACATCTACGTAAAGGGTTTGAAGATCAACTCCTGTAACAGGCCAGGTAATTATTTTTCTTTCTCAAGTACGTAAGTTTCTCGCTAAGGAATCTCTTACGCGATCGACAACCTCCCGATGGCATCTATAAGCCCATCTCCACAACTATCCATGACAGTCTCCAAATGGCATCTGTAAGCCCATTCCCACCATCACACTGCGGACACTCAACTATGTGAGTGCAAATTTCTGGGCACTCTAGTGTTCAATCATCTTCCACCTTCAGATCACGAAAGGCACGCCAGCCAATCTACATCCTCAGATCTAAGAAGATTGAACATGGGCAACTGTTGTACCCCAAAATTTTCCCTCCCATATTCTTCAAGATTTGCCAAGATCAATCTTCAGATGATTCAAAATCTCTCAAGGATTGCATAGTCCAATTGCCTCCTAACACAGTCAAAATTAGGGTTTTGGTTCTGGCAAAGAAATTGAGGTTTTCAAGGGTCCAATCAAGTCCCATATGCCTACATACATTGTCAAGCATTCATAGGTCAAGTTTCAAGACTCACAGCATCAAATTGCACAGTCAAAAACCCTAATTGCCTCACAATCAACTGTAGGGGCAAAATGGTCATTTGGCAGTC
Source organism: Vicia faba (assembly GCA_948472305.1). NCBI lineage: Eukaryota > Viridiplantae > Streptophyta > Magnoliopsida > Fabales > Fabaceae > Vicia > Vicia faba. Next base: position 701,534,533 of record OX451739.1, on the reverse strand, counting down.
AAAAGTCAAATTTTTTGGTTAACATCTTATTTTGAAGCCACAATCATCATTTGGTCAAATCTTGACCATGATTTCACAAGAATGGCTCAAAAATCATCAAGGTGTCAAAAGTTTCTATTTTTGGACAGCTGAAAAGTCAACTGTAACTTGACCAAGGCATAACTCTTTCATGGTTCATCAGAAAAATCCCATCCAATGCTCATTTTTAAGGGGATGACATTTCCTACAACTCATATTCACATTCCAAGTCCAAGAAATGCTCTCACAAAAAGTTATCAATTTCAACATTATAGGTCATTTTCAAAAGTCAACAAAAAGGCACTTTAAGTCAAAGACCATAACTTGAGATTGGTAAATCAAAATGACATGGGACCAAAGACATTGGTTAGAGGACTTCAAGACCTTTCCAAAATGTCCAAGAACATGATCATAGCTTCAAAATTGAGCAAGATATGCCTTGTAGAAGTTGGGAAATTTTTGGGAATTTTGAAAAGTCAACTTTGCACAAAAGGCTTCAAAAATGCTAATGGGCCACAAATTCTTCCATGAATCATTACCCAAAGGCTATGCACGACCCATTGACCTCAAAGGGAGTTATTTTCTGATTTTTGATTAATTATTTGAATTTTTATTATCATTAATTCATTTAATTAAATTTAAATATAAGAAAAATACTAAATCATGTTTTTTAAATCTTTTTATGTAGCAAATATCCTCCTCATATGTAAGAGATCTCGTGCATCAATCAAAAGGGACAAAATCATCTAAATTTGGCATGATTGGCATGGAAAAAGATTGAAAAGAAGATATGAAAAAATCAAATATTCAAAACATGAATGCATGGATCTTTGGACTTGGTTTTGACCTAATTTCACTCAAGTACTTATGCATAACCTAAACCTATTCCATTGGACACGAAAAATTGCTCAAGAGGCTGCATACCAATTTGCAAAAGTTCATCAAAAATTGAAATCTGAAAACATAGTTACAAGGCGATTCAAGGTCCAAAAGCTTGTCCATTGTCTTCCTGACATTGCTAGGAAGCATTTGCAATCAAAACCAAGTCTCCAGACCTCAAGAATTGGTAGAACGACATCACACTTTTCTTGAACTTTTCCATAATCGTGTTTTAATCTACATGCATTATTCATGAGTTTTAATTGATGATTTACACTAATGTTGATGTTCTGAAGCTAATGGTACCCTTTAATTGAACTAACAATGCCTGTATCGTGATCCACCATTAACGTATTTTAGGGTTTCAGGAGCTTTGAATTAGGGGTTCCTTCATATGGAAAAATTAGCCCTTCAAACTGGTACCACTGAGTTCGTGACAACAAGACGAGTCCAACCAATACCTCGCGCCCTTTTTATGTTAACCCATGTGCTATTCGCTATTTTTTTCCGGTTTAACTTAGTGGGGGTTTAAAACCCCCGCTATCTATTTTCTGTTTGCAGGCAAACGAAGAAGAAAGCTAGCGTGGCTTGAAGTTACTGGATAATTCAAATTTGGCGCGTGATCTTTTGTGCACATCACTAACGCTTGTTTTCTATTATATTATTTATGTTCTATTATGATAACAAAGAAACGCATTAGCCTGGTTGGTTGGTGAGCTGTCCTGCAGGTACTGGTACCTGGGTTCGATTCCCAGGTCCCCCCAAACGCTTAATAATTTTTGTTGCAAGGTATTCCAGCGTAGCACTTCATCCAAAGTCCATCATGCACACACACACCCAGGCTTGCCACATGTCCATGATGATCCATCTGAAGGCTATAACTGGAGGTCCATGATACACACTCAGTCAACCACATGCACGCAAGCACAAAAAGTCAAAAAGGGCTTGTATTCAGTGGGCCAAATTACTCTACAAAAACCTCTAAAAAGGGCCAGACACCCCTCCTTGTTTGTATTCCTTCTTTTAATTTTCTTTTCTTTTATTCTTTTCAATTATTCTTTTTAATTGTTTTATTTAATCCACATAAATTAATTTTCACAATATAAAATACATAAAAATTAAAATATGTTTAATTATATTTAATTTCTATTAATTTATTTCGTAAATAAATGTTGAATAATTAATTTAGTTTAATTTAGGGTTTTCAATTTTAATCCTTTCTTAATAAATTAAAATAGGTAGAATTAGGTTTTTTGCATTTTCATCCTTTTTCTTAATAAATAATTTTTTCTCATTATTATTATTATTAATTACTAATTTATTTTGTAAATAAATATGTACATTAAATATTTAGTAAATTAGGTTAAACTTGAATATTTTTTCATTAATAATTAAAAGCGACTTAGAATTAGGGTTTCTCTTCAATTTCAATTTCTTTATTTCATAAATACAAAAAACCATAAAAAACATTTCTTTCCTTTTAATAACATAATTAATTAGCTTTTAATTCCATTTAATTTCAAAAGGGTCCAACGCCCTCGAACGTTCTATCTTCTATTCTTTTCGCGCATTTATTCTTATTTTTCTTGTAAATATTATGTAACTGCTCAAGCCATGTAATAGTAACTAGGTTTTACTTTCCGCATTTTATTAAAAACGGGTCTTTGTTAATTTGGCGATGTATAGACCCACGCCTTGTAATAGCGTAGGATTTTATTTTCCGCATTTAAATTTCCGCACTCTTTTAAATTCTAAGCTTTGCATGAAAGAATGAATGGCCTAAATTAAAAACAAGCGTAGATCACCAATGCATGATCAAAGATAAAACATAACATGAAAAAAACACACAAATTCACACACCACTCTTAGGGTACGCCTCACTGTTGCCTTGCCCTCGAAACGTGGTCGTCGAGTATAGGACGTTTTAGTAAGTCCTTATGTCCATGACATGATCCAGTTGCCTCGAAACGGTTGCCTCGGAATTAAAAAGGATCAATGGCATAAGGGTAGCTTCTAAGGTGCCCTACTGTTGCTCTGGTGACCACACTGTCCCTAAACTTGAATTGACCTGAACACCTCCAACGGTGGTGCTACCTACCTCTCAATGGTGGGATGGCACTACCTTAAGGACATTTACACAGCCTAATTCCTTAGGGTAGGTAGATGACTCATAGATACTTGCTCTAATTCAAAACAAATCAAAAAAACTCTTTTCACACCAACACTTTCAAAAAAGCTTTCAAAACAATTTTTCAAACACTCTTGAGGACTGATACAAGAGTCGATCTGAAATCTTTAAACGAAACTTTTTCAAACCCACTCACAATTGAAAAGAAAACATTTTGAAAACACAATGAGCAAGTATCTAAGAGCCCATGGATAACCATGGATAGAAAGGGTGCTAACACCTTCCCTTTCTATAAATCTACTTCCCGAACCGAGAAACTATCTCATAAGGAATTTTGCTGTGCTTTTGTCCTGTCCATGTTGGAGAAAATAAAAGACGGTGGTGACTCTTGCTTACCGCGACATTTCGCGAACCAACGTTAAACAGTCAGTTCCAGATCCACCGATCACAACCAGCAATCATGTTCATAGCATTTGCTCCTCCATGTTTAGGCAAAGGGTTATCTTTCATGTTAGGGACAACATCTTTAAAGGATAGAAGGCCAGATCTCACCATCTTTTGTACTTCAGATTTCAAAGGATAACAGTTCTTAATACTGTTCCCTAGTGCTCCTTGATGAAAATCATGAAGAAGTGAAAAACACAAGAGGGGGGGGGGGGGTTTAAATTGAAAACTTAAAATCAAATGCGCAATGACACAATATTTTTATCCTGGTTCATTTGATCTCAAACTACTCCAGTTCACCCGTCAAAGTGATTTCGCCTCTCTCCAACGAGGACTTAATCCACTAATCAAAAACTGATTACAATCACTACTTTGACAACTATCAAAGTCATCTTGAGTACAACCAAAATCCGGTTAATCTCAAGGAAAAATTGTCTAAATCGAGATACAAGAATTTTGTGTATGATTGTTTTTCGTTACAAAAACAGTTACCACAACTGTGATATTTTACACAAATTAGAGCGTAGAAAGTAAGTATGTAAGCTTGCAACCTTTTGAGATGAATTGCAGTAGCGTGGAAAATCATAAACAATTTGATCTCTTAGCTTGTTTATATAGGCAAAGGAATCTTGTCCAACATTAAGAGTGATAATGGACATTTAAGCAGTTTCCATATTGAGAAGATCTTGTCTGAATGAAGCCATTACAAGTGATGCTGTCTTGATTGAATAGCAACGCTTCAGAATCTTACAATCTTGTATGCTGCAATTTCTTCAGAACATTGATGACTTAGAGTTGTGAGAATCTGATTGTATCTGAACCTTCTGTTCAGAATCAGAGAATTCTTCACTTCAGCGCATGTTCTGATCATCATTCTTCAACGCAAATTCTGATTACCTCAGCGTGAAAGCTTCTATAGCTTTAACTTCTGATGCTGCTTTAGTCAGAACTTCTGCATACAAAATAACATAATTTTAGAGTGCATATTTGTTATTTGTGTTTGTTATCATCAAAACTCTAACTAAGGGTTATAGAATCAAACTATGTTCTAACAATCTCCACCTTTTTGATGATGACAAAAACTAGGATTTTCAATGAAAAATATAGAACAAAAAGCTTAAGAGAGACTACCCCTGAGTTGATTACTTCTCTGAAGTTTCTTCTCATCAGAGATTTTGATGCATCTCCTTCTGTTCTTATCAAAATGTGTTCCTGTTCAAGCTTTTCAGAAAGTAGAGGTTAAAATATTCAGAATGTTTGAGACTTTGTCCCGGTATACTGTTATTGAAAATATCTTACTTTCTCCCCCTTTTTGTCAGGTATCAAAAAGCAATATAATCAGAGTAAAAAAGATGAATTATATTGAAAACTGAATGCAATGACAAGTTTCAGAAACAAGGAGGTAAAGATAAAAGATTACAGATAAACTATTTTAAAGAAAATCTAAGGAGGGGGAAGACGTGTGAACAACGCTTCCAACAAGCTCTTAATCTGAGTGCTTGACTCTTCCTGATTTCCCAGAATGTCTTTGATTTCTTTTGTAGTATCTTCTTGTTTACCAGAATACCCTTGATCTCTTTGTTTGTATCCTCTTGCTTATCCAGTCTGGCATGGATTAATGCATTCTCTTTCTTCAACTCTTCTAGAGTTTGCATGACTAGAGAGGAAGTTGGTGTCTCTTCAGGGGCTGCATATTGTTCAGAACATTCCGCAGCCTCTTCTGATAGAACCACTTCTACTGCTACAATCATGTCTTCTGGAGTAGTAGTCAGAGAGAGACTATCAGAATCTGGTTCAGCAACTTCTGAAGGATGGTTCTCTTTCTAGGGAGCATTATCCAGCGGAAGAATTTCTTTCTTGCACCATTGGCTCAGAACTTGATCATGGAAGGCTTTCAGCTGATCACTAAAGTTCTGCTGAGCCCTTTCATAGCCTAATTCTTTCAACTTCAGAGTTTCAGCGTTGAGCCATTTTCTGAATATTTCCCACAGAGAATCAGAAGTAGTAGGATTAGAAATCTCTAGGCTTGCTTGCTTCAAAGAATTGATCCATTCCTGCATTTCTGTTTCAAAAATCAACAGACTCTTACCAACATCTGATTTGGTTGCGGTTGGTTTAGGTACGGGAATGGCAATTTTGTTTGAGGTGGAAGCTAGACAGTGCAACACTAGTGGATCAATGACAATTCTGAGGTTTTCAGCTGGATGGTTGATGGGTGAAGAAGTGGAAGAGTCATAAATTAGAATTGGTGTGTTAGGGGTGATTGGTGGTGTAGATTCATATGGTGAAGGGATTTCTGGAATATCATGAATAATGAGAGGTAAGCGAACAGTAAGAGGTTATGTTATTCCAGGGATTGGGATATTGGTATCAGAATCTGAAGGAGAGTCTTCAGATTGGTTTGTGGAGGCGTGTTGAGTTTCTGGTTCAGGAATTTCAGAAGATGGGTTTTCAGAAGGTGGAGAGAGAGTGTATATTTTCTGGTTGTGGTGAGTTGGGGTTCAGATGTTCTGGTTGAGGAGAGTGTGGTTGTGGATTTTCTGGTATTGGAGAGGAAAAGTCTGAATCAAACAGTTCAATGTCAGATAAAACTTTGGCAAGTTCTGGTTGATGATGTTCTGGATTTTGATTTTGATTGGGGGAGTGAGGTTCATTAAAAAAGTTTCCTAGAGTTACAGATGGATCAAAATCTATGTCAAAATCTTCAAAAGTTTGGGGTGAAGGATTTTCTATTGGTTGAGGGGGAATGGTTTCAGATGTTGTAACAGCTATTGATTCTATAACAGAAACAGAAGATGGATTACCTTTCTTTTTTGCAGCTTTAGGTGCCTTCTAAGAGGATCCTTCTCCTGCTGCTTTCCTCTTTTTGGATTTATTTAGCACAACCTCTGGAGCTGACCTGTGCAGATCTAGGATGTTGATTTCTGGAACAGTCCCATCAGCCTTGCAAGCTTCAAGGTATCTGACTATGATTTCTGGGGAGGCATCTATTTCAGAAAATAGTGGAAAATCCTTTAGAGGGATTCTCATAGAAGTAATGGCCTCATGAGGAGCAATAGTTGGTTCCCTCTTAATGTTCTCAATAATCTTCATTTTCTTCAGATTTTTGGCGTTCAAAAGTTTCCCAACGGTTGCTTCCAGAGTGCTTATTTCTTGAGCCTCTGTCAGATGTTTTATCATCATGTTTTCTGTTAGAATATCTATAATCAATCTTCCTAGAGGAATCCAATCCCTCTTAGTTCTTTCTTCTTCTCTTGTCTCTTTCACACTTGTTCTGAGATGGTTGAATAGCAAGTGTGGAAGGTTTATCTTGGTCTTCTTTGCAATGAAGTAAATCAAAAACTGCTGATCAATATTGATGTAATCAGGAGAGCTTGTAGGCTTCCTGTGATTGATACATCCCAGAATTATTCTAGCCCAGATTCTGTGATGATCCTTCAAGTCTCTTATCTTGCTGGATGGATGTTTAGAAGTGAAGATTTCCTTGGCAATAGATTTTAGGTCAGAATATCTATCAGCCATATCAATGCATCTGACTCCACCACCATTGTATCCAATGAGTTTCCCAATAAGATATTCTGTTATCACTATTTTCTTTCCCATAACATATGAAGTAACCTAGTGGTTGGATGAGGTAGCATGAATCCAGAACTCTTTGACGAGAATGGGAAACGTTGGACCCAACAGACAGTCAAAATATCTGTTCCATCCCTGAGTAGTTACGTCTTCATAGAGATTAAACCCATTTTCTTGTAAACTCTCAAAATCAATGATCAGTTCAGAGAGAACTTCCAGGTTGTCAACATAAGTGAGAAGCGTTCTAATGGGTTCTTCATATTGTTCCATTGATGAAGATTCAGGAGCACTGAGATTCTTGAGGCTTGATGATGATGCCATTATTCACACGGGTTCGTTGAAGAAGATGGAAAGGGTTTTTGGAAACGAAACTTGAAACAAGAGAGAATATAGAAGAGAGTAAAAGTGAATGAATGGAATAGTAAATTGAGTTTAAATAAGTTTTTGAAAACGTAAACAGTAAGCAAGAAAATAAGTAATGATTATATGCATTAATGAAACCTGAAATTAGGGGATTTAGAAAGATATTTGAACGGTTACCACTGACAAGTGTCTCAATGCATCCAATCAGAGCCTTGGACCCTTCAGAATTTGAACACGTGTTCAGCCTCAGAAGGTGGCTTGTGAGAGGATGACAGATGTTTGATGATGTGAACTGCACGTCTATATCCTTGAAATGAAACGTTCAGATCTTCGTAGATAGACTCTGAGGCAACTGTACTTCTAACTTCTGAAGACAAGTTGATATGATGTTCACAGAAAACAATAAAGTCCTGAGGGTTAAGATATTTAAATAAAACATTTTATTCTGGGCATAACTTCATGTTGAGATGTTTCAGAATGAAATTAAATCTATCTTCAGAAAGAGGTTTTGTAAATACATCAGCCCATTGATGGTTTGTGTCAAAAAATTTTAAGGTAAGAATTCCTTTCTGAATATAGTCCCTAATAAAGTGATGTTTTATTTCTATATTCTTAGCCCTAGAATGAAAAATAGGATTCTTACTGATACATATAGCTGAAGTGTTATCACAGAAGATAAGAATGTTACTCTCAAATATGTTAAAGTCTTCAAGTTGACTTTTCATCCAGAGCATTTGAGTGCTACATCCAGCAACTACTATGTATTCAACTTCTGCTGTTGACAATGCTATTGTGGACTGTCTCTTGCTGGTCCATGAGATCAGATTGTCTCCCAGAAACTGGCAGCTTCCAGAAGTGCTTTTACGCTCTACTCTGTCTCCAGCAAAATCAGCATCACAATATCCTACTAAGCTGTATTCATTGGATTTTCTATAAAACAAACCCAGATTAGTAGTAGCTTTCAGATACTTGAAAATTTGCTTAACTTCTGTTAAGTGAGATTCACTAGGATCTGATTGGAATCTAGCACATAAGCAAATGCTGAATAAAATATCAGGCCTTGAAGCCTTCAGATAAAGGAGAGAGCCAATCATACCTCTGTATATTTTCTGTTCTACCTTTTTACCTACCTCTTCCTTTTTCCAGAATACACTTGGGGAGAATTGGAGTCTTTGAGGGCTTACATTCTGAGAGATCAAATTTCTTAAGAAGTTCTCTGGCATATTTGCTCTGATGAATGTAAGTTCCTTCTGAGGTTTGGTTTTTCTGAATACCCAGAAAGAACTCGAGTTCCCCCATTAAGCTCATCTCAAACTCTTCCTGCATGCACTTAGCAAACTCTCTTCAGAGAAGGTTTAGTGGATCTAAAGATGATGTAATCTACATAAATCTAACACACTAAAATGTCATTCTTAAATGTCTTCCAGAACAAGGTTGTGTCCACTTTCCCTCTTGTGAATTCCTTTTCTAACAGGAAGTTACTTAGTCTTTCATACCAAGCTCTGGGAGCTTGTTTCAGACCATAGAGTGACTTCTTTAGTTTGAAAACATATTCTGGGTGTTTGGAATTCTCAAACCCAGGGGGTTGGTGCACATATACCTCTTCATCTATGTAGCCATTTAGGAATGCACTTTTGACATCCATCTGATACAAAGTGATGCCATTGTTTACAACAAAAGAGATTAAGAGTCTGATAGATTCTAACTTGGCGACTGGAGCAAAGGTTTCTGTATAGTCTATCCCCTCTTGCTGACTATGACCTTGTGCCACCAGTCATGCTTTGTTTCTGATGACTTCTCCTTGCTCGTTCAGTTTGTTTCTGAACACCTACTTTGTTCCAATGATGTTGAATCCTTTTGGTTTGGGAACCAGATCCCATATGTCATTTCTAGTGAACTGATTCAATTCCTCCTGCATTGCCATAATCCAGTCATTGTACAGAAGAGCTTCATCAATTGTTGTTGGTTCAATCAGAGATACCAGTCCCATGAGGGATTCTTCAGAGTTTCTGAATGTTGATCTTGTTCTGATCGGATCATCCTTCTTTCTCAGGATCTTATCTTCTGGGTGACCTATGCTGCTTCTGGAAAACCTTTTCCGGAGTTGATCAACATAAGGTGGTAGATTGCTTGTGACATTTCTTTCTGAAGTTGTTGGAGCGTCTCTGTTGAGAACTTCTGATGATTTGTCTTCAGTACCTGTGAATTCAACTTCTATATCTGCAAAGAATTCATTCTGCTTTGACTTTTGAGGGTCAAGCTTATCATCAAATCTAACACTGCTTGACTCTTAAACAATCTGTGTTTCTGTATTGTATACTCTGTACCCTCTTGAGCGTTCAAAGTATCCTAACATAATACATTTTTGTGCTTTAGAGTCAAACTTGTTCAGATAATTTTTAGTATTCAGAATGAAACAAGTGCATCCAAATGGATGGAAATAAGAAATGTTGGGCTTTCTGTTCTTCCACAGTTCATATGGAGTCTTTTCCAGAATAGGTCTTATAGAGATTCTATTCTGAATGTAACACGCTGTGTTAATTGCTTCTGGCCAGAAGATCTTAGTAATGTTAGTCTCGTTGATCATGGTTCTGGCCATTTCTTGCAATGTTCTGTTCTTTCGTTCTACAACTCTATTTTGTTGGGGAGTTCTAGGACAAGAGAAGTCATGCAAGATGCCTTTTTCATTAAAAAGTTATTCAAAATATTTATTTTCAAATTCTCCACCATAATCACTTCTGACTTTGACAATTCTAAGATCCTTTTCATTCTGAACTTGGTTACAAAATGCAATGAACACAAAGTGTGACTCATCCTCGTGTCTTAAGAACTTTACCCATGTCCATCTACTATAGTCATCTACGATTACTAACCCATACTTCTTGCCACTGACAGACGTAGTTTTTACTGGTCCAAATAAGTCTATGTGCAGAAGTTCTAATGGCTTAAAGGTGGAAACACCATTTTTAGATTTAAAAGCAGGTTTTGCAAATTTGCCTTTCTGACATGCTTCACACATAGCATCTGAGCTGAATTTCAAATTAGGAAGTTCTCTGACCAGATTGAGTTTGTTAATCTGAGATATTCTTCTCATACTAACATGCTCCAATCTTCTGTTCCAGACCCATTGCTCGTTGTTAACAGAGAGAAGACATTTTACATTCTGACTTTTTAGTTCAGAAAGTTTTATCTTATAATTGTTGTTTTTCCTCTTTCCATTAAAAAGGATAGTTCCATCTTCTGACTAACAACTTTTCTTGAATTTTGATTAAAGATTATATCATAACCGTTATCACTTAATTGGCTTACGGATAACAGGTTATGCATTAATCCATCAACCAATATCACATTATTTATAGAGGGAAGATTTCCATTACCTACTGTTCCAGAGCCAATGACCTTTCCTCTTTGGTTGCCTCCAAAGCCCACACAGTCTCCAGGTTTAAGTTCCAGGCTTTGGAACATATGCTTTCTTCCCGTCATGTGTCGAGAGCATCCAGAGCCCAGGTACCATGACTAGTGTTTTAGCCTTGCTGCTAAAGATATCTGCTACATATATAATTTTGTCCTTAGGTACCCATATCTTCTTGGGTCCTGGTTTATTAGTTTTACCAAAATTCTGGTTGAATTTTGGTTTGACAGAGTAATCATTACTAGTGTATTTTAGGTCATGTGTGTGCCCATATATGAAGTGGGATTTAAGTGGTGTGCGTTTTATGACTAAGTCCATGACTTTCTTAGGTGTAGATATCTTACCTTGATATCCTATCCCTTTTCTGCCATTTCTGCTAACTCCACAGATCATTGAAGCCATCTTGCTTCTATCTATGTTTTTAGCCAGAAACTTCTGAAAGTTGTGATCATACTCTTTGATGATCTCATCAGCATTACTGGGAGTCTCTGAGATTATTTCCTTCTGAGAGTTTTGCAAATTGTTTTCTAATTTTGAAAATTTTTCTTTTAACTCAGAATTTTCTAATCTGAGACTCAGTCTTTTCAGAGTCAGAGACAAGATCCCTTTTCAGGTTCTTGAATTTGACTCTGATTTGCTGATACCTTTCCAGAATTTCATTTAGACTTTCTGCAAGTTCAGCCTTAATGAAATTAATAGTGAAGTCAGGGAATACATCTTCAGTGTCTGATTCTGAGTTTGAGCCAGAAGCTTCACTGTCTTTTGACACGTTTTCCATGAGAGATATGTTTGCTCTTTCATCATCTGACTCTGATTCAGCATCAGAAGTGTCTGAATCGTCCTATATTGCCATGAGGTTTTTCTTCTTCTCCTTGAAGAACTTCTTTTTGGGCTTCTCCTTCTGAAGTTTTGGACAGTCACTTTTGTAGTGCCCTTGCTCATTGCACTCATAGCAGATGATGTCCTTGTTATTTGACTTTTTGTGTCCTGAAGAGCCTTCAGATCTTCTATATCCAGAGGAAGACTTAGACTTTCTGTATCTGAAGGAGGATTCATTTTAATTCTCTGATCTTCTAGGATTTCTGAATTTCCTTTGTCTCTGTATCCACAGTTGATTCACCCTTCTAGGGAGGAGAGACAATTCATCTTCTTCTGATGAGGATCCATCATAGGTTTCTTCCATAGCCTGCAAAACCTTAGAATCAAATTTTCTATTAGATTTTAATGCTAGTGGCTTACCTTGCTTTTGAGGCTCATCGTCTTCTAGCTCTATCTCGTGACTTCTGAGGGTGCTGACAAGTTCCTCCAGAGATATCTTGTTGAGATCTTTGGCTAGCTTAAGTGCTGTGACCATTGGCCTCCATTGCTTGGGTAGACTTCTGATGATCTTCTTTACGTGACCAGTAGTAGAATATCCTTTGTAAAGAACCTTCAGTCCAACAACAAGTATCTGGAATCTTGAGAACATTGCTTCTATGGATTCACTATCTTCCATCTTGAATGCCTCATACTTCTGAATGAGCGCAGGGGCCTTGGTCTCTTTGACTTGTATGTTACCTTCATGCGTCATTCTCAGAGAGTCAAACATATTTTTGGCTGTCTCTCTATTTGAGATTTTCTCATATTCTGAGTATGAGATAGCACTGAGGAGTACTGTTCTGGCTTTATGATGGTTTCTGAAATCACGTTTTTGCTGGTCAGACATCAATTTTCTGTCTATCTTCTAACCACTTCCATCCACTGGATGTGTGTATCCATCAATTACTATGTCCCATAGATCAGCATCATGGGCCAGAAAGAAGCTCTCAATTCTGTCTTTCTAGTAGTCAAAATTTTCTCCATCAAAGACTGGAGGTTTGCCACTGATTCTGTCCTTGTCCTCATGATAGTCATTGCTGATGTTTTGGCTTGGTCCGACCATAGTGTTTTTCTGAAGCTTTGATCTTGTACTGACACGGTTAAGTGTATGAACTCAGAACCAGGCGCTCTGATGCCAATTGAAGAAGTGAAAAACACAAGAAGGGGGGGGGGGGGGGGGGTTGAATTGAAAACTTAAAATCAAATGCACAATGACACAGTATTTTTATCCTGATTCGTTTGATCTTAAACTACTCCATTCCACCCGTCAAGGTGATTTCACCTCTCTCCAACGAGGACTTAATCCACTAATCAAAAACTGATTACAATCACTACTTTGACAACTGTCAAAGTCCTCTTGAGTACAACCACAATCCGGTTAATCTCAAGGAAAAACTGTCTAAATCAAGATATAAGAATTTTGTGTATGATTGTTTTTCGTTACAAAAACAGTTACCACAACTGTGATATTTTACACAAATTAGAGCGTAGAAAGTAAGTATGTAAGCTTGCAGCCTTTTGAGATGAATTGCAGTAGCATGGAAAATCATAAACGATTTGATCTCTTAGCTTTTTTATAAAGGCAAAGGAATCATGTCCAACATTAAGCGTGATAATGGACATTTAAGCAGTTTCCATATTGAGAAGATCTTGTCTGAATGAAGCCGTTACAAGTGATGTTGTCTTGATTGAATAACAATGCTTCAGAATCTTACAATCTTGTATGCTGCAATTGCTTCAGAACATTGACGACTTAGAGTTGTGAGAATCTGATTGTATCTGAACCTTTTATTTAGAATCAGAGTATTCTTCACTTTAGTGCAGGTTCTGATCATCATTCTTCAGCGCAGATTATGATTACCTTAGTTTGAAAGTTTCTATAGCTTTAACTTCTGATGCTGCTTTGGTCAGAACTTCTGCATACAAAATAACATAATTTTAGAGTGCATATTTGTTCTTTGTGTTTGTTATCATCAAAACTCTAACCAAGGGTTGTAGAATCAAACTATGTTCTAACAAAGCACACGTCTGGTCTGCCTTATAATACCAGGGTAAAGGTGATGGTATAGCAGGGGGTGGCCTGGTCTGGACCATCTTCTTCTGAATTAGGGCCGAAAGTAACTCTGTATAGCTCATTAGAATAGAGTCAAAATCCTATCTCTTCTGACTTTGCACTTTATTTCCCTGAGGAGATTGTCTTTGATAGGTAACAGTGGTTGGAGCTACATTAATGATTGGAGTCACTGAAGCAACCTATTGCTGGTACCGTTGATGTCTTCTAGGTGGTCTAATATTCCTCTCACCAATAACATCATTCGTTTCACTTTCTTTCTTTCGAGAGAACCCGTATGATAACTTCTTTGTACCTTCATATTTTGTCAAGCGCCCTTTTCTAACAGCCTCTTCTAAACGTACACCCATGCTTACCATTTCAGTAAAATCATTCGGTGCACTGGCGACCATCCTTTCATGATAAAATGATCCAAGGGTTTTCAGGAATACCTTGGTCATTTCTTGTTCTTCCATAGGTGGCACAACCTGGGCAGCTATCTTGCACCAATGTTACACATATTCTTTGAATGACTCCTTGTCTCTCTAATCCATTACCCTCAACTGGTTACAGTCGGGTGACATAAACATATTGTAGTTATATTTATTGATGAAGGCCTCTCCCAAATCATTGAAGGTGTGGATACTACTATTGTCCAGACTCATATACCACTTCAGAGCAGTACCAGTTAAACTATCTTGGAAGAAATGAATGAGCAAACGCTGATCATCAGTATGGGTAGAAAATTTTCTGATATACATCACAAGATGGTCATGAGTACGAGAGTTTCCTTTGTACCTTTCAAATTCTGGCACTTTAAACTTCGCTGGCACCTTTATATTGGGAACTAGGCAGAGTTCACTAACATTTTGTCCAAACAATTCTTTTCCTCGAAGGGCCTTCGTTTCCTTCTGCATCTCATTGAACTGGTCTGGAAAGTCATCCAATCGGTCATAGAAACCCATACTTTTACTCGGTAGAGGAATAAGACGATAAAATTCATCATTAACAAACGACATAACATTCACCGAAGGAGGTGCAGTATAGTGGATCTCATTTCTAGCAGCAGGAGTAACTTGCACCATAGGAGGTGCATGAGTAGAAACAACTTGAACAACTGGAGCAACTTGAGCATTAAGATTATAACCTTCTGGCATGAAATTTTTAGGAATCCCCCACGGGTAACCCTGAGGAATATGTTTACGTGCAACAGTAATTGGAGTAACAGAAATGAGAATTGATGGACCTTCAGAAGCAATTTTTATTTGTTGTGGCTGAGGAAGTGGTGGCTAATTCTATGCAGCCACCAACGATTCCATCAAAGCAGCCAGATTGTCCATACCAGCCTTCAAAGCAGTAACTTCCTCACGTAGCTCGCAATTCTCTTGTTCAAGATTCTTCATTTTCTTCCTGGAACTAGCTCAAGTATTGTACCAGTGAGACAACTTGCTGAACAAAGTAGAGAAACTCAGTAAGACACCTGGGTATGAACAAAAATGCAAGAAATATGTACAAGATGATGCATGACATGCAATGTACATGATTTATTTTATTATTGTTATTAATATTTCAAGGGACTCAAAGAATTATAGACAATTTCCAAATATTAAAGTACTAACACATTTTGAAATACTGAAAAGGATAAAATCTAAAATCCTAAGAAGGATACTGAAATGGATTACGAATTTTTAGTATAAGTTTCAACAATACCAAGTACAAGAAAAGATAGAATCTAAAATACTAAGAAGGCAAAGCTGATGAATATTTCTCCATACACTAACGCTTTCCTGTGAGTCTTGAAATCTGAGCCTTCAACCACTCATTCTCTTCTGCATACCTGTCGGCAACCCCTTCCTAATCACCAGAGTCAGGAAGCAAATGACTAAGTCCTGATCGAGCCCTAGAGGAAAATAAATTCTCTTGCTTCTCCATCATATCTACAACACGACTCTCAATAATCTCAATTAGGTCATCCTTCTGTTTCAAGTCTGCTCGGTAGGATATCTCTAAAGTTTGACATTTGTTCTTTCAAGCCTCTTTCTCCTGCTGCATCCTGACTAGGGAAAGCCGGAGTTCTTCCACTTCATCTAAAAAGTGAGGAGTAGCCTTCACCAACATATCAGGTATGGGTTCTTCACGGGAATATGGCATCTTCAAATGAATTTCCCTTGCTTGTACCCACCGGAGGTAAGGCTCCAAAGAAACAGCTCCTCTAGGTCCCAAGTCCTTTCTACTGTTCCTGTGAATATGGCGCCAAGCCTTTGCAATTTCCTCCTTAGATTTCTTATGATCCTCTCCCTCTTTGAGAAAGAAACCACTCAGATCAATACTATTTTGCTTATCTCTCATCGGATATCAAAGCTGTCGTCGTGCAAGAACGAGATTGTAGTTAATTCCCCTCTTTGTACCTAGAAGAGGTACATTGGGGAAACTACCACAACTATCGATAATATCCACATCATGGTAAGCTTGATGATACCAAACAATATCTCAATGATTGAGGGCCATAATCTTTGAAGCCCAACGAGGTTCCTTCTTGATATCCCAGAAAGCATCAGACCGAGGTAAGTGAGAAATAAACCACTGATACAACAAAGGCGTGCAACAAATAATCACCCCTCCATGATAAGAATCCCGAAGATGAATGGAGTAATAAGCATATCCTAATAACATAGGTACTGGATTTCCTATCAAAAAGATCCTGATGGCATTGATATCCACAAAGTTGTCAACGTTCGGAAATAAGAACAACCCATATGCAAGTAGAGCAAAGATGGCCTCAAAAGCAATTTTACTCTTCATCTTAGCAAAATAGCAAGCTTTCTCTAATAAAAACTAAGCGGGTAATACTATAATTCCTCCTTTGGTTGTCATGTGGGCCTCAATCTTAGACTTCCCTAAATGAACCATAATAGTAATCTCATGAGACTTTGGCTCCCCCTTCAAACCGGTGAAAGGAACACGATCGATAAAAGGTAAACCCAGTAGGTAAGAGTACTCCTCCAATGTAGGCATCAGATGATAATCAGAGAAAGTAAAACACCGATACATCAGATCATAGAATTAGACCAAAGTCGAGAGAATACCCTCCTTCATCCTGAACATCATAAGAGACACGATGAATCCTTACTTGTTCCGAAAATATATAGAACTCTCAATCTCGGTAATTAGACTCACCAATTCATCTATCTTAGGATTCTTGAAACTATACTTATGAGTCTTTCTTTTTCCATAATCCATGGTCAAAATTACCTGAAATATTCGCAAAAATCAACTGAGTCCCTTGAAACACATGTTTTAAAGGATGCTCATGGGTGCATGAATGCATGGTGCAACAATCACACACAAGATCATAAACATGGGGTTCATAGGTTCGACGTCACGAGTATGAGGTCAAAGGTACTACTCACAAGGTATGGACTAGAAGTTTATCACCTGTCGAATAAGGTTCTAAAAGGTTCGCAGAGTCTACATCCTTCCTTCGGATATTACCAACGTCCCGATTGACTCGGTAATTAGTAATATTCTCAGGAAAAACTCGTCTGAGTGTAGTATAGCGTGACAACCATTTCCGGATTACTCCGTCATAGCTTCCGCACTACACCTAAAAGGCCAAGATGGATTAAGGGTTCTACGGTCCTCAGTTTTAGTAGGCTCCCAGGTCGAAAGTAGCATGTCTTCCCGATTACTCGGTAAACGACACTACAATCAAAGGGGTCTCCACTGAGTGGGGGATCTCATGCCTCCTTTTTTGGGATTACTCCCTCAAAGTTAACATGACTATGCCGCCTGTCCTATCTTAAGTTTTCCCAAGTACGGGTATAGGACTTATGAGAAATCACCAATCACCCTGAAAACCAGGAAAATCTAGACAAACATATATACAACAAACAATAGCACATACATAGATAAACAAAGATAGGCTCAACCCACTTAGGGATGGACCAACATTGGGTCGATATTTCTCCAGCAGAGTCGCCATTTTTTCTATAGTGGTAGAAATGTTAAGACTAAGCCATTGGATTGACATAACTCGCACAAATTAAATAAAAATCGCCACCGTGCTTTATTGTTTCCAAAGGAATGGGAAAATAGCGAATAAGCCAAAAAAAGAAGGGGAGAGAATATAAGTTCGGGGGTTGGTTATGCAAAGGGAAGGTATTAGCACTCTAAAAATCTACGCTACTCCACATCAACCTCTTTGAAAATTTGTGTATTTTGGCTATAAGAGTTGTATAAAATATAGATGGTGGGGATGAGAAGAAAAGTATTTTTTAAAATTTGTGCACCCACCGCAGTCGCGAACCTTTAGTGCCTACGTACCATATTTCGTGCAATAGGGGATCAGGGTACTCGTAGTTCACCTTTAAAAGTTTTAAAACACATGTGTATTGGTTAATTTTAAGAGATGAGACATCATCGTCTTATCCAAGTGGAAGAACATACTTACTATCCACGACTATGAGAAAGGAGAATTTACGTCATCTCAAAGTGAAGGTTATGGCTTGGATTTTAAAATCAACAAAGCCTCGCTCAACACCTAAGTGGAAAATATCTCACTTCACTACATATCGTAGAAGTATAGTAGCTCACATCACTAAAAGGATTGACAAGAGTCTAATCTTTTGAGAAAAGTTTAAAGTAAAAAGTCAAAGTGGCAAAATAGTTTGAATGAGATTAATTGACTTTTAGTCTTCTCACAAAAAATGTCAAAGTATTATTAAGTTGTTTAAAGTTTGGTTAAGAAAATATTTTGAAAATGCATGGACCTAAGTCCAAGTTCATTCTGAAACCGGTTCAAGTTTAGAAAACAAGAATAGTTTTGAAAAGTAGGGAGAAGATTTTTGAAATTAAAGAATATGAAAGGAGATGAAGGGAGTATCCTACAACATAAGGTACAAGCTAGGGAAAAGAACCATCTAACCAACGAGAAGCTAACACTTGACACAATGAGTCAATGTAGAATTCTCATCCTTTGGATTGAAACCAAACGAGCGAAGATATTAAACCTATTAAGAATACCAAACTTTAAATGCATTAAGTCTTCACAAAAATAGGGCAGAGTAACAGGTGTATACAAATAGATCCCAAATTGCAAACAAATCATATAACCAGAATAACCTGCATACAAAGAAAACAAACAACTCAATGTCTCGGGGTAAACCCCAAGAACTCCATACAAAATAGAAATAGAAGTCACAAGGTCCCAAGGTAGGTCAAGGTATCTAATCCTAAGTCCAAGAAGTCCATAACTCCAAAATGCCAATGATAGTAACCAAATAGTCCAAGTAACCTTAAATTTTTTTATCGTTCAAGTTGGTTATTAGGTATCTTCAAAAAGAAAATGAAAAGCTCAAGTGAGCAAAATAAAAAGACATAAAGATAAATGCTCAAGTGAGAAAAGAAGAAAATAGAATGAAATATAAATTCTAAAATAAATGGTGCATAAAAGTAAAGGCATAAAATAAAAGTATAAAAATAAAAGACAATAGTTAATGAGTTAGAAATTAGAGTTAGTTGAATGACCATCTTGAAACTTGCATTTTAAAACTCGTTAGAAGATTGATAAAATAAAAGCCTCTCAACAACAAGTTTCATTTACTTTTTTTAAGTATATCATTCATTTCAAATTCTCAAGGCAACAACAAATGATCAACGATGTTTAAATGATTCGCTTAGTCCAAAATTTATGAAGATTCATTAGAGGATTGATGAGACCAAAACCTCATAACAATGAATCTCAAGGCTATTGAATCTAAGGTTTCAAATTAAACATACTTGGGCTTACAAACATAGGTTTGGGCCACGAATGATATTTCTCGAATCGGGACAAAATTTAGCGCTATGTTAAGCAATCATAAGTTGACTTATGTAGAAGTAGCACCTATTTTGAGGCCGATCAATAGCAATCTATGTGCCATATGTATGGAGTGATGATATGTAAATCATCCTCAAATAACATGTAGCACCAAAGAGAAGGAGATAAGATGAAGAGGGAGGGGATATATTTGAATAAAAAATTTAATCAAACTATCATTAAAATCATCCATCCATTCTAGGGGAGTTAAACTCAATATTCAAGATCCAATGATGTTAATGAAGTTGATGATCAATAATCACATAGCCAGAATATATTAAATAAATAAATTGCATTTAATGAATAAAATAAAAAGGAAAAATGATTTTTTAAATTGTTTTTAAAATGAAAATAAAAGGTAAAATAGAAAACTATATTCAAAGTATCAAAGAAATATTTAAAGAGACCATTGAAAAATCATAAGTGATCTCAAATGTTTTTATAAAATTTTTGGTAATTTTTTAAAATAGAAAAACATTTTTAAATTGATTAAAATCATTCAAATAAATTGAAAAAGGGATACAAAATAGTAGAAGTCAGAATAAAATTCTAGAAAAAATTCAGAAAGTCAGTAATAATGAAAATAATTTTTATAAAATTTTTTAGAATTTAAAAAATAAAAAAAAAGTATTTTTAAAATAATTAAAATAAGGAAAACAAAAAAAAAATTATGAAAAATATCAAACTTTAAAATAAAAATATGAAAAAATATTCACAAAGTCAGAGATAATTCAAATTATTTTTTATATTTTTTCCATAATTTTTGGATAGAAAATAAATGAGTTATGAATTTTTAGATAAAATAAATTTAAAAATAATTTTGTAAAATAAAACAAATCAGAAAAAAACCACGCGCGTTGGATCTCTTTCACTTATACACGGTGGAAGATCTAATAGATCTGAGGTGAGGGAGTATCATGGATTAAGCTAAAGCGCGCGCATACAACACAAGAAAGTCCAACCAATCAAAATAAAACAATTGGCTCAGTGTCATTGGTTGAAGAACGACGACTTCAACCTCCAGCCTCCTGCAAGTAGGGAAAATCCAAGATCCTTGAATATGAAAATGTATGCATTCATAGTGGTACCATTAGACGCGGCTACTTGAGACGATCACAACCATATGCTTGCGAAAAATTTATCTAAAGCAAAACGTAGTCGATTTGGAAAAAAACATACATGTTTAAAAATGTCAAAATCGAAAATCAGAAGCATCAAATGCATTATTTCACCAAAATTGAGTTAAGAGCAAGCATCGGTGAACATCATAGACCGTTCTAGTAATTTGAGTTAGAGGATTTGGTGCCTTAAACTACCTGAAAGAAGTCAGATGAACTTGCTTTATGAATGGACTTGGCTAGCACGATTCAGGGCACCTCAAGGCTTGACTCTTCTTCAGTTAGCTTCAGTGAAGTTCAAGGATGAAAGATTAATGAAGAAATTGGATTTAAAAGTGGTGAAAAGAGGAATTCGAAATCTCAGAAAAGTGAGTCATGGAAGGAGTTTGACAGAGTGATTTTGGCTGGTCAAGCTTGAGAAAATGAGAGGAGTGAGGTCCTCTATTTATAGGGAAGCGAATGGTGCAAATAATTCAGAGGAAATTTGAAGTTTGGAGGGAAATTGGATCAAGCTCGAAAGTAAAAAAAGTGTGACCCCATGTGTATCAAAACTCAATCAATTTTTGCATTTAGATCCTTAATTCAACTTTGGGAACTTTGTTAAACATGTTTAAATAAAAATGCGTTCTAAATTGGTGATTAGAAGCCACATTATGAATTTCAAATTCTGACTTTGGAGAAAACTTTAGTTTCAATGTACCATCTTTGAATCCATGGTGTTCAAAGCTAAAGGAGTCTTATGGCATGATTCTTAAAGCATTTGAAAGATAAGGTCACAAACTTTAAAATATGCAAAGAGTGAGATTAATTGGATGCTTGGGCTAAAAGTTGTGATGTGTCAAAGTTGAGAAAAAGATGCAGACTTTTTGTACTTAGGAATTTTTTCTTTTTTCTTCAAAAGTGACCTATAATGTTTTGAGTTCAAACAAGGCCTTCCTCCAAAATTGAGATTTGATCATTTATGCTAGCTTGAAGTAGACTTCCCAAAGATCATTGTGAAACTTGAATCACTTAAAAATGCGAAGTATTGAAAAATTTATGGCCTTGTGAAATTGGTGAAAATTCATGAGGTGACCTATAATCTTTTGGGTTCTTAGGGCATCTTCCAATCATTTTAAAACTTTGTACATAAAATAAGAGTTGAAGTTCACATACTTAAGATCATTATGGAAAAATAATGGGCTCAACGAGATAAAAATTGACCAAGGAATGATCTTTTGAAGTCACATAAGGGAATTTCATGGCCTATCTAGAGGACGTGTAATCTTTCTTCATTATTAGGAATCTTCCACATAAATTTTGCTTGAAACTTTTGAAGTAATTTGTTGATAACCCTTTAAAGATAAGCGTATATTTAGAATTACTCAAAAATATCAAAATATAAGAAAGATATAGCCTTTAGAAGTCCAAAACCCTAGCTCCTAAAGCACCAAAATGACTTGGAAACCCCTTTCAATTTTGACAAACTTTCTTGCATAATAACTTTTTCCATGTGAATAGAAGTTGTTGTGTATGATAATAATAAACCATAGCAATAATAACAACTTTCAAATAATAAGAATTGAAAGATTTATACACTGGTGATCAAGGAATCAAGAACTTGTCCAATTAGGTCAAACTTCTTCAATTAACCCTTGTATCTTTTGACTTTCTTTGACAAATTGAGGCATGATGAATCATAGTAGACCTTGTAATGATACTAATTTAAATAATTCTCACTAGTGAAGCTTTAATCTCAATGAAGTTTTGTTTAAGAAGGCATGAAAATAAACTCATGAACCTATAGATCAACCTTATGAAGTGTGTTGTGCTTTCACCTATAGCATCATCAATTAGAACAAACATTCATAGTATTTGTTAGTTAAAAGTTAATTAATACAAAACAAGTATGTCCACAATATACAAATCAAGGTTCTTGGTGATTCCTCATTAGCAAACCTAAAGATAGGGAGAAGAACCAAACCCTAGTGTGATCTTGTTGTGATTGAGTTGATATGAGATGATAGAGGAATCTTAGGGGTAAAAATTGGGGTATAACAGTAAGTAACAATGAATTCACAATCCTGATTCATCAAGTAACAAATTTTCTTAATTGAGACTCTATCCATTGGCTTACCGTTATTATTTTTGTTAATATCATTAACCATAATAGACGAGTCAAGATTCACATAAACTGCTTTCACACCCAACCTTTTTGCCAATGTCAGACATTCATATGTTCCCCATAGTTCATTCTCATAAGCACAACAAACTTCATGATTCTTTACAAAACCACCTATCCATTCTCCTTTGCTTCCTCGAATAACTCCATCATAACCGGCTCTCCCGTCTTCCTTACAAGCTCCATTGGTATTAAGTTTAACCCACCCCAGGGGTGGAAAATCCCATTTGATAAGGTGCTTCTTCCTATAAACCCCTATAGTCACATTAGAAACAAGAGTTGCATTAGTATAATCTTGGGCCAACTTAGCAAAAAAATTCACCGGATGAGTTGGTCTCACATAGTTCTCCTCATGCAAATCTATTTCACTAGCCCCAATTATTATGGAAAGCTAAGGCCTCAAAGCAGCTCCTATCACATTATATGATCCTCCCCATATTATTATTCAAGTTTACTCTAAGACATTGATCAAAATTTCCCACGAAAAGAAGTAGTCGAATTAAAATCCATTAACTGATAACCAAAACAACATCACCAAAGGACAACCTCTAAACACATGAAATGTATCTTCCTCTATACTGCCATAGTAATTACACAATGCATTTCCTAATCCCATATGAATTTTATTTAAATGAGTCAATAGTTTATCATAGCACAACATCCAGATGAAATATTGAACGATAATTTCCAAATTTGTTTTTCAATCAACACCTTCATTGGTTTGATGAAAATTTAAAATTAATCTCTACAACATTGATATTATAAAGTATTGTTTACCATTGGGGGTGGAAATAGGCCAGAGTGATAATAAGGGCCTACGACCTAACCTATATAGGCTCAGGCTACGGCCTAGGGTTTTTTATAAGCCTATTTAGTTAAAAAAAGGCTAGGCCTCAGGCCATGGAAAAAATCCTTTTAGGCCTAACAGGACGGCCTATATAAATAAATATGAATAATTTTTGTATTATCATTATGTTATGTTTTGTACTTTGAATTAAAGTACATAAATAAAACTTGGTTATCTTGGAACTTATGAAAATTAGATGAAATCACCTTATGAACAATGTTATAAGTTTTTTTCACAAGTCCTCTTAAACAAATAGTCTCATAAAACTTATGCTAATTGTAAGTTAAAATAAATCAATTCAAACAAACTTTTAGTCTCATTGACTTTTTAGTTTGTTAGACTATTTAAACATTATTTAAATTGCTTATTTACATATGTCTAAAATAATAGGTTTTTATGTAGGCTAACAGGCTAACCAGACCTTAGAAAAGGCTAGGCTCATGCCTAAAAATAAGCCTATGACAGGCTACAGGCCATGCTTAGGCTTCAGTTTTTTTGGCAGGTCAGGCTTAGGCTTGGAAAAGCCTAGCTCGGACTAACCTATTTCTACCCCTATTTACCATTTTTGAAACCAGATCTCGTATTCGGATTTGTGTTAACTCAATACATCAGCTAAAAGCCAAACCAAAAGTGATTTTTAGTTCCCGCTGTCATACCCCATTTTTTCCTTTTACTTTTTTCATCTGATGCATTTTGCATTTTTGAGAAAAATCAAGGTTTTTAAGTCAAAGTCAACCATTACATTAGGTCAATTTCATCCATATTTTTATGCACCATTTCAAATTCATTTTAATTCAAAGAACTTAAAAAGATGTGAAGGTTAAAATTTGTGTCATCATATAGTTCACTTTATTTTAATTTAGCCAACATCATTTCTTTATTTTGGTCTTTTGTTATTCAAGTCATTCTTTTTTTTAATCATATTAAAATTAATTTTCAAGCCTTGTCAAACAAAAACCAATTAACTTATGGTTTTTTTTAAGAAGTTGTTTCTAAACCAATTCACGTTTTTTTTCAATCCACTTAGCTAAATTGTCAAAGCTTTTGAGCTAATGGGGACCACATTTGCCAGATATTTTCGTTTCACAATAACCGAATTTACATCTCATAACAAAATTCAAATCAAATTTCACAAATGAAATTCAAAATTCCCTCTACAACATTCAAATTCCATGTGCCAAGTTCAAAACTCCAATAGATTTTATAACATTTCATCTCAACCACCAATTCAAACTTAATCAAAGGCCAAGAAGGTTGGGAAATATATGCCATGGATTCAGTGCAAAACTCCCTCCAAACTTCAACAAACTTTAATCCAAATCTAAAATTTCCCTCACTTTCACTTTAAAATTCCATCTCAAAACCTCACTAAAATTTCCACTCTTTACTCTATATAAACCAACTGAAATCATAATAAAATGGGAGGTAGAAATTAGATCTGAAAATCTCTCAAAATTAAAAATCTTCCTCCAAATCGCATCACTTCAAAAAGCTTCAAC
The DNA here is from genome assembly GCA_948472305.1 of Vicia faba. Lineage (NCBI taxonomy): Eukaryota > Viridiplantae > Streptophyta > Magnoliopsida > Fabales > Fabaceae > Vicia > Vicia faba. The sequence continues at coordinate 701,509,323 of OX451739.1, read as the reverse complement.
GAACCTCCAATACACAACACTCCACCTATATCATTCTAACACCATCAAACATGTGCAACATCTGATATCAATGAACTCACAGTAACACCTCCAAGTTCCACGCATAAATCGCATCATACAACAATATCAGAAGCTCGATCTTTAACACCAATAAGCATCAGAATTCACAGCTTTGCAACGATGCATCAGAGCAACAACCTTGAACATCATCATTCTTATTTCGACATGTAACAATATGCAGCTTCGCATTTCAGTAACGAAACCATAACAACATTAATGTTAGTGCAATAACAAAAAGCAATTCGATATCAACGAATGCCATACCGTTGTACCCTAATTTTTACGACTAAGATCTCATGTCATGTTGCATATTTGCATCTTTTCTTGGTATCACCTCACCTTCTTTAGCATTCTATGCTTTGCTGAATGTCTCCATAGGTTTCATTTTCATTCAATACTTTTCTAAATGTCTCTGATGTTTTCCAGAGTTTGGATTCCTTTCATCCAATGCTTTTCTGGATGTCTCTGTTGTATTTTAGGGTTATAGGTTCCTTTTTCATTCAATGTCTTTCATAATATCTCTAGTTTCCTTCCATCCAATGCTTTTCTGGATGTCTCTGATGTTTCCTCAGAGTTTGGACCCTTTTCCATCCAATGCTTTTCTGGATGTATTACAGAGTTCATTTAATTCTCTTTTGAATGTCTCTGATGATTGTTTCTCGTTCATCCAATGCTTTTCTGGATGTTCATGTGATGTTTTCCATAGTTTACTCAAGGCTTTTCTGAATGTCTCTAATGTTTGTTTTTGTTGTATTTTATAGCTTATTCAATGCTCTTCTGAATGTCTCTGATGATTGGTTCTATATTTTCTAGAGTTCATTCAATGCTTTTCAGAATGTCTCTGATGATTGATTATGATGATTTTCTATAGTTCATTTAATGCTATTCTTAATGTCTTTGATGATTGGTTCTGTATTTTCCAAGGTTACATTCAATGCTTTCTTGAATTCCTCTAGTGATTGTTCCCATTTCCCCAATAAAGTTGCCATTGCTTTTCTGGATGTTTCCGATATATTCCCTAGTGAAGTCTCTGATGTATCCTCAGATTTGGTCTCATTTCACATCTAATGCTTTTATAGATTTTTCTGATGTGTTTTTCATAGTGCGGTACTTGTCACATCCAGTGATTTTCTGGATGTTCCTATTGTCTTTCCAGGGTCTGTCCCTCTTATTCCAAGTATTCCTGGATATTATTTGTCATATGGACAAATATCCAGAAATATATTTTGTTTCCCCAACGTGTCTTTTCAGGTAGTCTCATTTAATCTACCATAAATTTCTCGTTTCGAGTCTTTTTCCATATTCCCACAAAGTCTGTCTCTCATCTGATATACAAGTAAACAAAAAACAAACAAAAAAGAGTTCATGCATTCATAGTATAGCATGTCATCCCATTGCACCAAGGGACAAAAATCAGCTACTTTGATATTTAACTATCTCACACTATGATTATATGAAGAATGATCACCTTCACATATTCTGGTTGAATATATTTAAATATGGGTAGCTGTCATACCCCACTTTCGCCCCTTAATTTTTTCATCTGATGTATTCTTCAAAATTACAACTCTTCCTCCAAATCGCGTCACCTCAAAAAGCTTCAACCAACCTCCAATACACAACACTCCACCTGCATCATTCTAACACCATCAAACTTGCGCAATATCTGATGCTAATGAACTCACAATAACACATTCAAGTTCCACGCATAAATTGTATTATACAACAACAACAAAAACTTAATCTTTAACACCGACACATATCAGAATTCACAGCTTTGTAACGACGCATCAGAGCAACAAACTTCGGTGTCATCACTCTGATTTTGATGCATAACAATCTCCATCTTCACATTTATGTAATAAAGCCGCAACAACATTGTGATAGCGTGGCAGAACCGACTGTTATACTGGTTTTGCATTTGTGTTTGCAAATGTTGTGGTAAGCAAGAGCCGCCACCGACTTTTCTTTTATCCAACAAAGGAAAGGGTGAAAAGAACAAAAAAAGACCTTTCGAGATAATTTTTAGTAAGGGGTGTAGATTATGGAAAGGGTAGGTGTTAGCACCCTTTCCATATGTAGTTATCTATGGGCTCTTAGATGCTTAGCTCATTTTGAAAATACCTTGTGCTTTGTGTGTTTTGAAAATTATTTTGAAATGCCTTAGTGCAACGAATTGCTTTATGATAAATCTTGTATCGGTCCTCAAGAGTGTTGATAAAGCATTTGAAAATGTTTTTGAAGTTTGTTTTGTGTAAGTGCGAAAATTTGTTTTTGAGCAAGCATCTAACAGCTATTTACTTTTACTCAAAAGGTCGTTATTTTCCTCCTTTCCTTTAGACAAGGATAGCCTACTATTAATGAGTAGGAAGCCATAATCATTTGGATGTATAAGGGACGTTCGTGGGTCATCGTACAATCATAAAGGCAACATATAGAGATGCTTTAGCAATTTTGTTTAAGGGACTAGATCATTTACCGAAAGGCAACACTGTAGGGTCATCGAGGGACTATGATCTTTTTGATTTAAGGGTCTTTGCTAAAGAGTCCCTACTTTCAAGGGACATGACTATTTTATTTCTGAAGGCAACCAAAGTGGGACTACCCTAGAGGTGTGTATGTGCAAATGTGTTATATTGAGTTATTTTTGTCTTTTTTGTTAGGTTTGCTAATGTTTTGTTTTATTCTTTCCATACAATCCTATTACCATACATCTAATAGTTAATATTATACAGAAAATAAAATGTGGGGGATATAAATCCTACACTATTATAAAGCTTCAGGGAGGGAGATTATTACATGTCCAAACTTTGGGAAAAAAATAAAGAGCAGAAAATAAAGTCCTAATTTTAACTATTACATCCAGTAGGCAGATACAATAATATGAATGTAAACGCGCACGGAATGGAAAAGAACACCTAAAAAATCCTAAGGTATAAAGATCTTTTTGTTTGTTTTTTCTTATTATGAAAGGAAATTGAATTAAAATCCTAAGTCTATTCAATTTTAAATTAAAAAAGGTTAAAATAATTTATTAATTAATTAAAAAAAATTAATTTGGTTAATAAAACACTAGCCTAATGTTTTTTAATGATTTTATTTATTTAATGTTGATTTAAAGAAGAAAACCATTAATGGAAAATAAACAAAACAACAACAAAAAATACAAAAAAAAGTCCTTCGATCCAGGGAAGGGGATTGCCCTTCGATTCAGGGGAGGAAGTTGTCCCTTCGATCCAGGGATAGACGTGGTTTTTCGATCCAGATCCTCAAGACAAGCATTAGCAAGAATAAAGATGCAGGACCTGGGTATCGAACCCAGGTCCTTCGATCTAGTGCACGTTGGTCTGTTAAGGCTGGATCTGCAACAAGTGTTAGAAAAATAAAATAAAATGCAGACCTGGGTGTCAAACCCAGGTCCTTAGTCCTGAATTTAAATTGAACGAACTATAAGTGTTAATATGTCATGCAACAATCAAAATTAAATTACACATGAGATGAATTTAAGGTCGAAGGTTTGTTACCAATGGGATGCTTTGTTTTGGATGTAGATGGCTTGGGGTAGACTCCTGGGAGTTTCAGGAGCACAAATCTAATATTCGCTTGGCTTGAGGGTACCTGCATAACTAATTTCGAACTAGGAGATTTTTTAGGATTTTGATATGCTTTCTGAGGCAGCGTGTGCGTGTAGTGTTTCCTTGTGCGTATGTATGTAGTTTCCACCCCTTGGCTTGTATAAATGGTATGTATTTATAGGAGATGGGGAGAGGGTCATAGCATAGAAATGTCAAGGGACAACCATTAACTAGGCTTTGAAGGCCAAATCAGACACATTAAGGGATATCTACCCTTTTGGGTCCTGGGATGAACCTGGACATGTTTGGCTCCTTCGAATACCCTCAACTTTGTTCTTCGATTGGCCTAGGGTTTCCTCTTTAGAATGGATCCAATCATCATCATTGGGGCCTCTTCGATTGAGCCCCTATTTGTCTTGGTAGCTTGATCTGAAACTCTTCAGCTAGCCCAAATGAAAGCTCTTTTCTAGCCAGTCGAAACTTCCCTTGTCACTTCCTTCGAATACAATTGCGCAAGAGGCTTGGGCTTGGCAACATGTTGGACTTTGGCCAACATCTATCTTGAACCAGGACTCAACATAAAACAAACTGGTTTCTTACAATGATGTATCCTTCGAATGACTCCATTGTAGGTCCTTTGAAGGAACCATTTATGTGTCCTTCGAATGGACCAAATGTATGCCCTTTGAAGGCACCATTTGTGTGTCCTTCAAATGGACCAAATGTATGGCCTTTGAAGGCACCATTTGCGTGTCCTTCTAATATCCTACATGCACCCCTTGTGCATTCTTTGAATGGGCTACCAATGTGTTCATAATGTAGCAATCCCGTGCTTTATGAAATGAAGGTAAGCATGAAGAGGAAACTTTTGCTTTGTGAATCGAATGATAGTTGAAGAGGGAGCCTCTGCCTTGTGCACTGAAGGCAAGCATCTTGAACCAATACTCATCAAAAGGAAAAACAAGCTTATTTCCCACAATTATGTATCCTTCGAATGGACTGCATGTATGTCCTTTGAAGGCACCATTGGTGTGTCCTTAGAATGGACCTTACTAGGTGTCAAAATGTGGAAAATAGTGGAGTCAAAGCTAGCATGAGGGAAGCCAACTGCTTAATGAATCGAAGCACATATGAAAGGAAGCTACTGCTTTATGGGTGCTAGCATGAAGGGAACCATTGCCTTGCGCATTGGAGGCGAGCCCAGAAGAAGTCATTTTCTTGTGGGTCGAAAGCAAACACAAAGGAAATTTGAAGGGGCCTTGGCCTTGTGGATCAAAGGCAAGTCCGAGGCATCCTTTTGTCTTGTGAATCGAAGACCAGTGAAAGGGGAATTTTTGCCTTGTATATCGAAGGCAAGTCTGATGAGGCATACATGTGCTGATGGTAAGCTGAAGGGGCCTTTTGCCCAGTGGAAGCTTTGTGAATTAAGCTTGATCTAAGGAGACTCAACTCCCAATCAAAGCTTGTATGCAAGAGTCCACTGCTTATGAATCGAAGCAAACTTGTAGGGGGTTCTTACCTTGTGCGCTGAAGGCACGCACAAAGGGAGTATTTTCCTAGTACGCTGAAGGCACGCACAAAGGGCACTGCTGGAATGATACTTGTGGACTCAAAGTTTGATCGAATGGTGCTAAACACCCAATCAAAGCTTACTAATAAAAGCATGACCGAAGAGTGCCAAAAGCCCAGTCGAAGTACCTTGTTCATATGCCAATCGAAATAAACTTGATTACCTTCAAAAATTTTATATTTTCTTTAATAAAGTGTTTGTAACCACCATGCAAAAAGGGAAGATCTTGGAAAAAAAATGGGAGGGAAAATTTTGGGGCAAAACAGCTGCCCGTGTTCCATCTTCTTAAACATGAAGATTTAGATTGGCTTGTTTGCCTTTCGCGATCTGAAGGTAGAAGATGATTGAACACTAGAGAGCCCAAAAATTTGTGCTCGCATGATGTGATGGTTGACTGTGTAGGGAATGGGGTTAAAGATGCCATTTGGAGAAGATGACTAAGAGTTGTCGGAGATGGGCTTAAAGATGCCATCTAAAGTAGGTGTTGACTTTATAAGAGGTCCCTTTGTGGGGAATTCTTGTTCCTGTTGTCTGAGGAGAGTTCCAGTAGGGAAGGTTGGTTTTTGTTGTTCTCCCGCTTGAGAAAAAACTTTGTGGGGAATAAAGTCTAGGAACTTCAGTTGTCCATGGCTCTACTGAGGAGTTATCTTTGGGATGGAGAGATGAAAGTTTGTTGTTTTCTGGTTGAACTCCAGGCTTTACAGTAACTTGTTAGGGAGGATGAATTTTAATGCTATCTAGAAATGTATTAGAAGGAGCCTGTGTAGGGTTGCTTCAGAACGAGTCTGTGTTAGACTGCACTTGGAAATTGAGAAGGAATCCATGTAAGATTGTTTCATGATGAGCCTGTGTTAGACTGCATCTAGAGATCATGAGAAGAAACCCGTGTAAGATTGCTTCAGGATGAGTCAGTGTTAGACTGCATCTGGAGATCATGAGAAGGAACCCATGTAAGATTGCTTCAGGATGAGTCCGTGTTAGATTGCATCTAGATATCATGAGAAGGAACCCGTGTAAGATTTCTTCAGGATGAGTCTGTGTTAGACTGCAACTAGAGATCATGAGAAGGAACCTGTGTAACGTTGCTTCATCTGGTCATGTAGATAGTTTTCCTGTCTGGTTTCAGGTATTAATATATAATCAGTCGTTCACAGATGGTTGTCCTATCTTGTTTCAGGTATTAATCTGGAACTTGCTTTTGTCAGTTGTTGAGATAGTTGTCCTAGATGGTTTCAGGTATTAATCTCTGACCTTAGAAAGAAATAAAGATAGTTTTCTTGGCTTGTTACAGGTATTAATCTTCAATCTGCTCATGTAGATAGTTTTCTTGGCTTGTTACAAGTATTAATCTACAATCTACCGTCCATAGATAATTGTCCTGGCTTGTTACAGGTATTAATCTGGAACTTGAAAATGTTGGTCACATAGATAGTTTTCCTGTCTTGTTTCAGGTATTAATATCTGACCTTTAGAAAGAAAGATAGTTTTCTCGTCTGGTTTCAGGTATTCATCTCCAATTAGTTGTTCACAGATAATTGTCCTGGCTTGTTACAAGTATTAGTCTGGAACTTGATTTTGTCGGTCATTGAGATAGTTGTCCTAGATAGTTTCAGGTATTAATCTCTGACCTTAGAAAGAAAGATAGTTTTCTCGTCTTGTTTCAGGTATTAATTTTCAATCTGCTCACGTAGATAGTTTTCCTGGCTTGTTACAGCTGTTAATCTACAATCGGTCGTCCATAGATAGTTGTCCTGGCTTGTTACATGTAATAATCTGGGATTTGGCAACACTGGTCACATAGATAGTTCCCCGTTTAGTTTCGGGCATTAATCTGTGGCCTGCTGCATTTGTTGGTAAACCTGTCTTGTTCTGGGAGTTCATACCACTCGGTCGTCTAGATAGTTTCCCCGTCTGGTTTCAGGCATTAATCTTTGACCTACTGTATAAGTTGATATTGTTTGTCTGTCTGCCAATTTAACCTGAAAAGGTAAAACCAGTTTCATGCGATGTCATGATGTATGAATTGCATGATTCTCTCAAAATAAATGAGATTGTGATATATGCATTTGTGCTGCATATGCTATGATATTTGTAGAATGATGCATGAATGCAACGTATGAATGTATCAGATGTTCTATTGCAGTGTTGTTGAATTAGGGAAAATAAATCCCTGATTGTTGCTGGGGATGAAGAGTGTAAGTCTTCAAATTTTGTTGAAGTTAAGTGCTGGGAGATAGATTTCCGTTGTTAGAGAAATAAACTCAGTTGGGGAAGAAAAACTTTGTGCATTATTTGGGGATTTTATGAAATCCTACTGGGGAATCCTGAGAAGCTTGGCGACTTCACTGGGGAATCTTTTTGTTGGAGCAGTAATTTGGAGATTCTTGCTCTGCCGGGGATATGAGAACACCTGACACCATTGGGCTGCATACCGAGAATATGGAAGTCACCTTGTAATAGGATGTCTCTGCCTCTGTACCTGCTGGAGAAAATATCTGCGTGGATTTTGTGGATAGCTCTTAGATATTGTCCCATTTCTTAAAGCCATTAGTGACTGTCTTTCTGTTTTTTATGTGTATATTTGTAAGCAGTAATCACATTCAAATGCATATGTTCAAAAATAATCTTTGGAAATTTTCGCAAACAAAATAGAAAAATCAAAACAAATAGTTTTGCACTTTCAAAGGAATAGCTTTATATTAACTTGAATAAATGTTTTTGTACAAGGAGACGGACATCCTAGTAAGAGAATGTCATCGTAAGAATAAAACTTTACAAAATAGCATACAAAGAAAATAGCTATGTGAAATAATCACATTGGGTTCCCATTCTGATATTTCCTTTATGCATTTGAGCGTCTCATTTCTTTACTACTTATCCGAAGCTGAATGGATTGATTAGTACCGTTTGAGCTTGATAGCTGATACTGAAAATTGGCTGTAAAGTGATCCAACGGGATATAGTTATACGATTTAAATCCCTAACTTTTTCCTGGACCGCCCTTTTAGGTTTTCAGTCCACCAGGATACCCTTTCTTGCCTAAGCCGCCTTTTCAGGTTTTCAACTTGCCGGGTGTACAAATTTTTGTCTGTATATCCCTAATTTTTGCCCGAACCTTTTTGGTTCGCTGAGATGTCTTTAGTTTTTCCTGGGCCAGTCAACCTAGCGGGTCTTTGTTCATGCGTAGTATCTTTTAAATATGTCTGCATTTACAGGGCGTGAAAGGTCGTCACCGTCCATAGTGGTTAAAATCATGGCTCCACCAGAAAATATGTTCTTGATCACAAATGACCCTTCGTATGTGGGAGTCCATTTACCCTCGGGATCACCATGTGGTAGTATGATGCGCTTGATTACTAGGTCACCAGCCTAATATACCTGACGTCTGACCTTCTTGTTAAAAGCTTTAATCATACGTTTTTGGTACATCTGCCCATGAGAGACAGTCGTAAGCCTCTTCTCATCGATCAGGTTTAATTGATTAAGTCGAGTCTGCACCCATTCGTCTTCATCCGAACCTACATCCTTCATGATTCTCAAGGAAGGGATATGGACTTCTATAGGTAGGACAACTTCCATCCCGTATACCAAAGAGAGAGGAGTTACCCCTGTTGATGTGTGCATTATGGTGCGGTAACCATGAAGAGAAAATGGTAACATCTCGTGCCAGTCTTTATATGTTACCGTCATCTTTTGTATGATCTTTTTGATATTTATATTACCAGCTTCTACATCGCCATTCATCTTCGGCCGGTAAGGAGAAGAGTTATGATGCTGCATCTTGAATTGTGTGCAAATCTCGGTGATCATAGTATTATTGAGATTGGTACCATTATCTATAATGACTTTCTCTGGAATACCGTATCGACAAATAAGGTTATGTCTGATGAATCAGGCCATGACGTTCTTGGTAACAGAAGCAAATGAGGCTTCCTCGACCCACTTCGTGAAGTAATCAATGGCAACCAAGATGAAGAAGTGCCCATTACAGGTTGTAGGTGTAATCTCTCCAATCAAGTCGATCCCCCACATTGCGAATGGCCAGGGAGCAGTCAAGACATTTAGAGGAATCGGAGGCACATGCACTTTATCAGCATATATCTGGAATTTGTGACAAGTTTGTGAAGCTGATAACAGTTTTCTTCCATAGTGGACCAGTAGTATCCTGCCCACGTAGGATCTTGTTAGCCATTGTGTGCCCACTAGAATGGGTTCCAAAGGTACCTTCGTGCAAATCTGGCATAATCTTTTCTTCCTCACCCTTGTCTACACACCGAAGCAAGGTAGAATCGTGGTTGCGCTTGTAGAGGATTCTGTTACTGAGGAAGAACTTGGCAGAGAACCTTCTTAGGAACTTCTTATCATTGATTGAAGCTCCTTTCGGATACTCTTGGGCTTCGAGATATATTTTGTGTTCATGGAACCAAGGTTTTTCCACTACTTCTTCAGTATCAATCTCATGACAGTACGCTTGTTCATCCATTCTCTCAATAGTGATATGAGGAGCTTCGTTATCCCACTTGACCTTGAACAAGGATGACATAGTAGCCAGCGCGTCCGCTAGTTGATTTTCCTCTCGTGGAAAATGCTCAAAGGTGACTTTTTCAAAATATAGAATTAATGTCAACACATGTTCTCTGGAAAGGATCAGATTAGGATGCTTTGTGTCCCATTCTCCTTTGATTTGGCTGATTACTAAGGCCGAGTCTCCAAATACACTCAAGAATTTAATTCTCAAGTCGATAGCAGCCTTGAGACCCATTATGCATGCTTCATATTCACCCATATTATTGGTACAATTGAAACATATCCGGGAGGTGAAAGGAGTATGACAACCTTCGAGAGATATGATCACAACATCGATGCCATTGCCAAGTGCATTGGAAGCTCCGTAAAAAAACATAGTCCATCAGGATCCTTTTTCATGTCCTTCATCCAGTCCAGGTTCTTCACAATCAGTTACTAACATGATGTTCTCGTCCGGGAACTCAAAATTCATGGATTGGTAGTCATCCACGGCCTGATGAGCCAAATGATCAGCTAATACACTTCCCTTAATCCCTTTATGGGTTGTATAATAAATATCGTATTCGTTCAGGATCATTTGCCATCTTGCTATTCTTCCGGAGAGAGCGGGCTTCTCAAAGATGTATTTGATATGATTCATTTTGGATATCAACAAGGTAGTGTGAGTCAACATGTACTGTCTTAGTCGGCGAGCAGCCCATGCCAAAGTGCAGCAAGTTTTCTCGAGCAGTGAGTATCTTGTTTCACAGTCGGTAAACTTTTTGCTAAGGTAGTATATTGCATGCTCTTTTCGACCAGACTCGTCATGCTGCCCCAACACACACCCCATTGAGTTCTCTAATACTGTTAACTACATGATCAAAGGTCTTCCTTCAACTGGAGGCATCAAGATAGAGGCTCTTGAAGATATTCCTTGATTTTGTCAAAGGCGTTTTGGCAGTCGTCATTCCACTTCTCTGCTTGATCCTTCTTCAGTAACTTGAAGATTGGATTACAAGTAGCGGTCAGATGGGAAATGAACCTGGCAATGTAGTTTAGACGTCCCAAGAGTCCCCTGACTTCCTTCTCAGTGCGAGGATTTGGCATTTCTTGTATAGCTTTAACCTTTACAGGGTCCACTTCAATGCCTTTGCCGCTGCAACGAAGCCTAAGAGCTTACCGGATCTTACTCCAAAGGTGAACTTATTCGGGTTCAGCCTCAATTTGTACTTCTTTAGTCTTTCAAACAGCTTCTGCAGGTGATCGAGGTGCTCCTCTTCAGTCTGATACCTAGCTATCATATCATCAACATATACCTCTATCTCGTGATGGATCATATCGTGAAACAAAGCTACCATGGCACACTGATAGGTTTCCCCGACATTCTTTAACCCAAATGGCATAACTTTGTAATAGAAAGTGTCCCACTGTGTGACGAAGGTTGTTTTCTCCATGTCCTCAGGTGCCATTTTGATCTGATTCTACCTGGAGAAAACATCCATGAAAGAGAATACCTTATGTTGTGCGGTGTTATCAACCAAAACATCGATGCGGGGAAGCGGAAAGTCATCCTTGGGGTTTGCCCTATTCAGGTCTCTGTAATCCACACACATACGTACCTTACCGTCCTTCTTAGGTACTTGAACAACATTGGCAACCCATTATGGATAAGAGGTGACAACTAAGAAACCGGCATTGAACTATTTCATGACTTCGGCTTTGATCTTTTTTGACATCTCTGGCCGCATACGATGAACCTTCTGTTTCACGGGAGGGCAATCTTCTTTTGTCGGCAGACGATGGATCATAATATCAATGTCCAGTCCTGGCATGTCTTTGTACGACTAGGCAAAGACCACAACATAGTCATGTAGCATCTGAATTAACTGTTCCTTGACACTATGCTCCAGATCGGCACCTATCTTGGCTTCTTTCTTATCCTCTTCAGTACCCAAGTTCACTGTCTCAACCGGCTCTTCATGAGGCTGTATTATCCTTTCTTCCTGTTGTAACAGTCTGACAAGTTCTCTTGGTACTTCATAATCTTCCTCACCTTCGTTATCGACTTGGTAGATTGGATTTTCAAAGTCATAATTGGCAATAGCAAAACTGTTATCAATGGGATCCAGAGTGGATGTGGATCTGCAGTTTGATACGTGGGTGTGTGTAAGAGCGTAGCTGTTTTTGATAAAGTAAAAAAGTAGAAAAGAAAAACAGAGAGCGTATAATTTGTATGCAAAACATTCAATGTTTTATTAATGACATATGAATATGAAGCAATAACCCTCACAAATAAACCATTGTGCTTCGGGTAAAGCACAAGGCCTTAAAGTTTTAGTTGTTTAAGTATTACATATCCCAAAAAACAAAATACAATTACTCTTGAATAAAATTAGTGGCAACAAAATCCTCGGTCTCCCAATTGCTGAGTCCACCACTGATAGTTGGGAAGATCCACTTGTCCACGTCACAGTCGATGTCAGCATCCTCTGTAGCGGAGACAACATCAATAGCATTGATTCCCGACTCATGCTTGGGCATTTGTGCAGTTATGACGTTGGGTGTCTTGGGAGGATCAAACTCAATCTCCTTTGCCTCAATGAGATCTTGCACTTTGTTCTTCAAAGCCCAACAATCATTTGTATCATGTCCGTGACTTTCAGAGTGGTAGGCCCATCGGTCATTTGGGTTGTAGAGGGGGAGATGCGGTATTGGGATTCTTAGGAGCATCCTTTAGGGTCACCAGGTTGGACTTCAACATGTGTGGCAAAACCTGGGATAAAGTCATGTTGATCTGAGTAAACTATCTTCTGGGCGCATCTGGCCTGCGCTGATTGTTTTGTTGTTGGTTTGAGGAAGGATTGGAAATCATAACAGCCCCTACCGTCGGAAGACATCCAGTTTTGCTTTGATTTCTCTAGCCATAAGCGGCACTGACCTCCTTCTTTCCAGTGAAGGGTTTCTTTGCGGTACTGGAGGATGCATCTCTCTGGATTTTACCACTTTTGATGCCAACTTCTACTTGTTCACCAGTTAGTATCAGTTCAGTGAACTCGGCAAAAGATCTTCAAATCAGATGGTTAAAGAATGGACCAATCAACGTGCCCAAGAACATGTCCACCAGCTCCCTATCAGACAAAGGGGGATGGACTCTTCCCACAAGGTCTCTCCACTTTTGAGCATAATCTTTAAAACCTTTGCTAGAACCCATAGACATACTTTACAATTGTGTACGAGTTGGGGTGAGGTTAGCGTTATATTGGTACTTCTTGTAGAAAGTGGCAGCCAGAATTTCCCAATTACGAATGTTGGTCCTTTCCAATTGACAGAACCATTCCAGCTAAGTCCCTGCCAAACTTTCCTGGAAGAAATGTACCCACAGATTCCTATCAGTAGTGTGGGGTTGAATCTTCCTGACATATGACCTTAAGTACAACTTAGGGCAGGAGACACCATCGTACTTGGCAAAGGTGAGGACCTTGAATTTATGCGGGATGACCACCCCTGAGATCAGTCCTAGCTCTTCAAAATCCAGCACGGGTACCCCCTGGATCTCCATGGCATTGAGACAATCCTCCAGCTGTTTGTATTTATCATTAGCAGGAGGATACTGCTCCTCAGAATAGTCAGCTTCATCTTCCTCAGACCCTGGGTTATTATTTTCTTCGGCTGGCTTCTCTTCTTGATTGTCCCCCTGACTTGACGGGGTTGCGAATTCTAGAGCTCACTTAGCCGGTCCTCTGAACCTTCTTCCCAAATTCAAGACACCAACTGATTTCTTTGCCTTCTTAGTCTTATCTTTGATGATTAGAGCTTTCAGATCTTCTTGCCCCTTGGCCAGAGCTAGGAACATTTGTTGGAACTGAGCATGTTGAGCTTGAAGGTCCTTCACTGTTTGTTCAAGAGCCATTTCTTTTGCTGAAATAAACAGCGAAAAGAAAAGAAACCTATCTCGGAATACCTTCTTAATGTAATGTTATGCATGATATGCTTATGCAATGTTTTCAAAGGCCTCATAGGATTTAAACTCTTTTGACCAAAACAGAAACAAAGGCTTTTTATTAGTAAGTGCAAATGAAATCAAAGTTTACAAAGGAATAACAAATAAGAAACTTCTAAGATTCCTAAGTCTCCCAAGGACGCTTCCTTTTGGTGTTGATGTAGGCATTGAGATTCTGCTCTTCGTGAAGCTTCTTTGTCAGTTCCAACACCTTTTTCTCACTGGAACAAAATTGGGACTCAAAGGTATCTCGTTCTTCTTTGAGCTGTATCCAGGACTTTTGTAATTCTTCGAAGTTTGTTGGCATATCAGGATGAAGAATGATGCGAGACTCTACCCCTTGAACAATAGGCTCTGAGATTACTGGTAAGATAGCAGCATATGTAATTATAAGAATTTGAGCATGAGCTCGCACCCATTTGAGGTAAGGCTCCAAAGGGATGGAGTTCTTGCGTCATAAAGTCTTACTACCAGTCTTCTTAGCCATTCCCCAAGCGTGGATGAACCTCTGACGATAACCTTGCATATTATATGAATAGTCGAACACAATAATCTGGATGAGCATATCACGAGGACCATCCCTCCAGGTGTAACCAAACTGACGCAGGGCTAAAGAAGGGTTGTAGGTGATGCGTCCTCTAATGCCAAGGACTGGCACATTGGGAAATTCTCTGCAGCGATCAATAAAAGAGATGTCTTCTTGAGAGCGAGGGCACCGATAGATATCAGACTGAGAAAGAGACATAAATATTTGGTTTCACTTTAAGCCTAACTCATTCTTCATTACTGACATAGGAAATTGTGAAACAAACCACCTATAGAGTAAAGGTATATAACACATAAGAGTCCCTCGCTTCTTCATGGTACGGGTATGGAGTGAATGCAAAATATCCCCGAGCAATGTAGGCACTGGATTGTGAGAAAGGAAGATGTTGATGGCACTGACATCTATAAATTGGTCTGAATTGGGGAACATAACCAACCCATAGATCAAGAGGGCTAAGACATCTTCAAAGGTATGGTAACTCATAGTCTTTAGGAATACCTGAGCTTTCTTCATAAGAAAACTTGTAAGGAGGCCCTTAACTCCACTCTTTTTTCTCTGTTGGATTTAATGTCAAACGGCTTCAAGTGCAAAGCTATGGTAACATCTTCAGCAGTTGGATCTTGTTCTAAACCGGTAAATGGTATCTGCTTCAATATTGGCAAACCAAGTATTTTGGAGAATTCTTCCAGCGTAGGCACCAACTGATAGGCTGGAAATGTGAAGCAATGGTGCTTAGGGTCGAAGAACTAGAATAAAACTCTCATCAAACCCTCATCAAAATTGGTAGTAACCAAACTGATCAAGTGACCATATATGTTGTTAAATGATGAGCTCTCAGGGACTTTTAAGACTATTTCTTTGAGTTTGGGAGGAATCTCTACAAAATTGATTCGGATGGTTTTTCTGTGAGCTGAATCCATAACCTACAAAACAGAGGAGGGATAAATCCACAGGCCCTTGGAATGGTTAGTGTACATGACATGTTATGATGTTTATGAGGTTATGATTTTTGAAATCACAAGTATATCAAACACAAACAAGTCACACAGAGACCTTAGGTTTAAAGGCTTGCATGAGTTTTAAAGGTAAGTACCCTCTTGAAGTTTCAGTTGGCTCAACTTATCCTATTAATAGTAACCGGGTTCTAAGGAGTGTCATATAACTAACCTTTCTTTTAGGCATTTTTCTAGATCAATCACCAAAGTATTACAGCCTGAATATCGCAAAAGTCCAATCTCAATGAGTGTAGTATCGAGTATCAACCAATCTTCGGTCGGAACCAAAGCCAGCCATGTCACTACTTTCTAATGGCTTAGCATGAGTCAATTAAAGGTTCTAAAGGTCAGTTAGCGTTTAATGACACTATAAGAAAGCCTAATATTATCCTTGACTAACTCAAGGAACATCACTACAAGTCAGAGTATAATGCTAATGTAGCCATCACTTCGTCCATATCGGTCTACACCGTACAACTTCCATGATTTATTTCTACTTACCTAAAAAGTGTCCCAGATCCGGGTGTAGGATCTTTACAAGTAAACCCAAGCAAAAACCCTTAAAGATAAAGAAATCAAAGCATACCAGAAAAGCAATTTAAAATGACCTAAGCTCTAAAGTAACCACACTTTTTATTATCCCCAGTAGAGTCTCCAGTTATGTGATACAGCGGCAGAACCGACTGTTATACTGATTTTGTGTTTATGTTCTCAAGTGTTGCGGAAAGCAATAATCGCCACCTACTTTTCTTTTATCCAACAAAGGAAAGGGTGAAAAGAACAGAAAAAGACCTTTCGAGATGTTTTATGAGAAAGGGGGTAGATTGTGGAAAGGGAAGGTGTTAGCACCCTTTCCATCCATAGTTATCTACGGGCTCTTAGATGCTTAGCTCATTTTGAAAATACCTTGTGCTTTGTGTGTTTTGAAAAGTATTTTGAAATGCCTTAGTGCGGCGATTTGCTTTATGATAATCTTGTATTAATCCTCAAGAGTGTTGATAAAGCATTTGAAAATATTTTTGAATTTTGTTTTGTGTAAGTGTGAAAATTTGTTTTTGAGCAAGCATCTAACATCTATCTAATTTTATTCAAAAGGTCGTTCTTTTCCTCCTTTCCTTTAGACAAGGCTAGCCTATTATTAGTGAGTAGGTAGCCATAGTCATTTAGATGTATAAGGGACGTTCGTGGGTCATTGTACAGTCATAAAGGTAACATATAGAGACGCTTTAGCAATTTTTTTAAGGGACTAGATCATTTACTTAAAGGCAACACTGTAGGATCATCAAAGGACTATGATCTTTTTGATTTAAGGGTCTTTGCTAAAGCGTCCCTACTTTCGAGGGACATGGCTGTTTTATTTCCGAAGGCAACCAAAATGGGAGTACCCTAGAGGTGTGTATGTGAAAATGTGTTATATTAAGTTATTTTTGTATTTTGTGTTAGGTTTGATAGCGTTTTATTTTATTCTTGCCATACAATCCTATTACCATACATCTAACAGTTAATATTATACAGAAAATAAAATGCGAGAATATAAAGACTACGCTATTACAAAGCTTTGGGGAGGGGGATTATTACATGTCCAAACTTTGGGGAAAAAATAAAGAGCGGAAAATAAAGTCCTAATTTTAACTATTACATTTAGTAGGCAGATACAATAATATGAATGTAAACACGCACGAAATAGAAAAGAATGTCTAAAAAATCCTAAGGTATAAAAATCTTTTTGTTTGTTTTTGCTTATTATGAAAGGAAATTGAATTAAAATCCTAAGTCTATTCTATTTTAAATTAAAAAAAGGTTAAAATAATTTATTAATTAATTAACAAAATTAATTTGGTTCATAAACACTAGCCTAATGTTTTTTTATGATTTTATTTAATTAATGTTGATTTAAAGAGGAAAAACATTAAGGGAAAATAAACAAAACAAAAAAAAATACAAAAAAAGTCCTTCGATCCAGGAAAGGGGATTGCCCTTTGATCCAGGGGAGGAAGTTGTCCCTTCGATCTAGGGAAAGACGTGGTTTTATGATACGGATCTACAAGATAAGCGTTAGCAAGAATAAAGATGCAGAACCTGGGTGTCGAACCCAGGTCCTTCGATCCAGTACGCGTTGGTATGTTCAGGATGGATCTATAACAAGCGTTAGAAAAAAAACAAATGCAGACCTGGGTGTCGAACCCAGGTCCTTAGTCTTGAATGTAAATCGAATGAACTATAAGTGTTAATATGACATGAAACAATCAAAATTAAATTACATATGAGATAAACTTAAGGTCGAAGGTTTGTTACCAATGAGATGCTTTTTTTTGGATGGAGATGGATTGGAGTAGACTCTTGGGAAACTCAGGAGCACAAATCTAATATTCATTTGGGCTGAGGGTACCTGCAAAACTAATTTCTAACTAGGAGATTTTTTAGGATTTTGATATGCTTTCTGAGGCAGCGTGTGCGTGTAGTGTTACCTTATGCGTATTTATGTAGTCTCCACCCCTTGGCTTATAGAAATGGTATGTATTTATAGGAGATGGGGAGAGGGTCATAGCATATAAATGGCAAGGGAAAACCATTAACTAGGCTTTGAAGGCCAAATCAGACACATTAAGGGAATGCCATTTTTGAGGGATTCCTACCCTTTTGGGTCCTGGGATGAACCTGGACATGTTTGGCTCCTTCGAATACCCTCAATCTTTGTTTTTGATTGGCCCAGGATTGCCTCTTTCGAATGGCTCCAATTCTCATCATTGGGGCCTCTTCGATTGATCCCCTATTTGTCTTGTTAGCTTGATCTGAAACTCTTTAGCTATCCCAAACGAAAGCAATTTTCTGGCCAGTCGAAACTTCCCTTGTGACTTCCTTAGAATACAATTAGGTGAGAGGATTGGGCTTGGCAACATGTTATACTTTGGCAAGCAACTATCTTGGACCAGGACTCAACATGAAATAAACTTGTTTCTTACAATGATGTATCCTCCGAATGGCCCCATTGTAGGTCCTTCGAAGGAACCATTTATGTGTTCTTCGAATGGACCAAATGTATGCCCTTTGAAGGCACCATTTGTGTGTCCTTTGAATGGACCAAATGTATGCCCTTTGAAGGCACCGTTTGTATGTCCTTTGAATAGCCTACATGCACCCCTTGTGCATTCTTCGAATGGGCTACCAATGTGTTCATAATGTAGCAATCTCGTGCTTTGTGAAACGAAGGTAGGCATGAAGAGGAAACTTTTGCTTTATGAATCGAATGAAAGTTGCAGAGGGAGTCTTTGCCTTATGCGCTGAAGGCAAGCATCTTGAACCAATACTCATCAAAAGGAAAAATAAGCTTGTTTCCCAGAATTATGTATCCTTCAAATGGACTGCATGTATGTCCTTTAAAGGCACCATTGGTGTGTCCTTCGAATGGACCTTACTAGGTGTCAAAATGTGGAAAACTGTGGAGTCAAAGCTAGCCCGAGGGAAGCCAACTGCTTAATGAATCGAAGCACATATGAAAGGAAGTCACTGCTTTATGGACGCTAGTATGAAGGGAACCATTGCCTTGCGCATTGGAGGTGAGCCCAAAAGAAGCCATTTTCTTGTGGGTCGAAAGCAAACACAGAGGAAATTTGAAGGGGCCTTGGCCTTGTGGATCGAAGGCAAGTCTGAGGCAGCCTTTTGTCTTGTGAATCTAAGACCAGTGAAAGGGGCCTTTTTGCCTTGTAGATCAAAGGCAAGTCTGATGAGGCGTACGTGTGTTGATGGCAAGCTAAAGGGGCCTTTTGCCCAGCGGAAGCTTTATGAATTAAGCTTGATCAAAGGACACTCAGCGCCCAATCGAAGCTTATATGCAGGAGTCCACTGCTGGTGAATCGAAGCAAACTTGTAGGGAGTTCTCTCCTTGTGCGCTGAAGGCACGCACAAAGGGAGTATTTGCCTAGTGCGCTGAAGGCACGCACAGAGGGCACTGCTGGAATGATACTTGTGGAGTCAAAGTTTGATCGAAGGGTGTCAAACACCCAATCAAAGCTTACTAATCAAAGCATGATCGAAGACTGACAAAAGCCCAATCAAGGTACCTAATTTATATGCCAATTGAAATAAAATTGATTACCTTAAAAAAATTTATATTTTCTCTAAGCAAGTGTTTGTAACCACCATGCAAAAAGGGAAGATCTTGGAAAAAATGGGAGGGAAAATTTTGGGGTACAACAAACATCAATGTTATTGCAGCAGCAAAGAGAAATTCGATACTGACGAACACTATACCACACACATCAGATATGCTCAGGTTATCATACTACACCATGCTCATGTTTTCTCCACCACAACTTCTCACCATCATTAGCACGTTTTCGGTTGTTGTCTATTCTCTGTATTCTCGCCGATGTTCAACCCCTTCAGTTATCGTATCCGGTAATTCTCATTTTGTTTCGTTGTTGTTTCATGTTTTTTCATTTCTGTTTCATTTGATTGAAGGGTAGAGAAAATGAAAAATATAAGAACAAATATGCGTATCAGGAGAGACGAAGATTGAATTTTGAAAGTCTCACTTATTTTTCTCTCAAATGGTAAAAATGGATTTGCGTTGGAGGCAGTTGGTTCTAGCTTTTTATAAACCCAATTTACCGTGGGTAGCCAACGGGTCTAGACCTGACCCGGTCCGGGCCAGCTGTGCATTTTCTTTAGTTGCTTTTTTTATTGCTCCTTTAATGGGCCTTGCACCCCCACCGGGTCAGCACCCTCTCTGAGCAAAATTTCTCTTTTTCTTTACTTGTTTTTTGTAGTTATCATAATATTTTCTTTTTCATAAATAAAAAACATGATAAATTAATTAGAGAATGTTTAGAATTTCCTTTTAAAAATCATAAAATATATTTTTTACTTGAAGTATTTTAATATCAAAACCTCTTTTCAAAAACAAAAAATCACTCTTGATTTAATATCAAGTCCATTCTAGACACTTTTGTAAGTCGATCACTTTTAGCATTGCAATCAACCTCACATAGCTTACTATTGGGCTTTCTTACAATGAACTTTTAAATGATTAATGTAATTCTTATATTCAGATCACATATGTCCTAAGAGATATCGAGACAGTGTAATCTGATTTCAACACAATGAACATGTATAATAATATAAAATAGTGTAGAAAAGTAAAGAACATACAAAATTGTTAACCCGATTTAATGTATAACAACACCTACTCTGGGGGCAACCATGCCAAGGACGAAGTCAACTAGATAGTATCAATTTGTAGACCCATAACAAACATTCACCTAGTTTACAATCTACTCACTTAATCACTACCCTTGCTTAACTTCTACCTAAGACTCACCTAGGTATGAGACACTTCTCGAATCCCTACCATTCACAGACAGTAACAAGAACACAATTTAAAAGAATTACTTAGAAGACATACTTCAAAGACACATAATCATTAACTGCTTAAAAGCTTTAGAATTACTGATAGAAATTATAACTCATTAGAAGCAGTCCAACTCTTATATCAAAGTGATATTAGAGAGGCTCACAATAAACAAAACAATCCTAATTCATTCACTAAGACACAATGTTCAATCAACACACAAGATAACAATTAATTAAATCTTTCTTTAGTTAATTTATTTTTGTTAACTAAAATTGGTTAGCTTTGCTAATCAATTTTTATTAACTTGGTTAATTAATTTGATTAACTTATTATTAAATTGATTAAATGTTTATTTCTTTTGTACACTTGTATGGACTTGTAATTTCTTAACTTCATCCCCATTCGATCAAGTGTACCTCAATTCCCATGTGATGTATGATTTCATCTTGATTGTGTTTTTATTTCTTTATTCAATAGCTCTTCACATTTGCATATAAAACATTTTCAAAATAACTAATCCTTGTTTTTAATATCAAGCCAAATTTTGACTTTATAAGTCAATCACTTTTTAACATCACAACCAACCACACATAGCTTACTCTTGGGCTTTCTTACAATGATGCATAATGATTGATTTAATTGCTTGAATGTTTAATTTCTTTAGTTTGTTTGTTGTTTGGCTTATGTTTATTGATTATTTCATCCCCATTCAACAAATGTATCCCAACTCTTTGGACGTGTAATAATTTCATAGTTTCCTATGTTTTTATTTACTTGTCAGTTATTGCACATATAAAACTGAATCAATCAAACCCCCACATTCTCAATCCACATATTGAGCCATAACCAAATATTGTAATTCGATCACCTTGTGCATCACCACCCCAAAGCATCTTGATCCATATATCAAGCCATACCCTAATCATGTAAGTCAATTTTTTTGCATCGCATTCCATCTTTCTCGTTCACCTGAAAACAATTCCATAATCAAAGTTTTAAACCTCGATCCAACGTCAAGTTTCTTTTTAACCTTTTTCTTAAACAAATAGGATTGAATGGAAGGAAGGGGTGCATGTCTTATCATTTCCTAAATTAATCAAGAACAATTTTCATGGCTTGTTTTTGATTAATTATGATTCGACTAAAACATTTCTAACTAAATATGTCTCACTCTTACCTAAGCGTTTAAATATGAGGAGCATACCTAGTTCCAACACTTGTGTCCTATAAAATCAATGTCAACTCATTCAAACCTTTTTCCACTTATATTTTTAATTTAAAACCTTTTCAAAATGATTGATACTCTGTCCATTCCGCGACGATGCAAACAATGTTCCTTCCACATGTGAATTTTGAACCTTTTCCACTCGAATGTAATGATGACTAGAGTCTATATGAATCCAGACTCAGTTATCTATTATTGAAGTGAAGCAAACGTTCCATTATCCATGTTTTGGGCAATAATGTTTTCGTTTGAATGTGATTGAGTATCTCTCACTAAAACGAACCAACCCAAAAAAATTTGTTATCTTAACTATGAAGCTCTAACTTCCTTATTGCACAGTGAGGATATATAGGCACAAGATACGAAATCTCGACGAGCACAATAATAAAAACCAAAAACACTTCTCCTTTCTTTCTTTCTCATTTCTTGGTTAATAATTAGAAGACGAAAATTTTCACTCTAACACTCTGTAGTAGTATAAATGTTGAGACTAAGTCATTGGATTGACTTAACTCACACAGATCAAATAAAAATCACCACCGTGCTTTATTGTTTCCAAAGGGAATAGGAAAAGAGTGAATAAACCCATAAAAAATAGGGAATATAATCTAGGTACGGGGGTTGGTTATGCAAAGGGAACGTATTAGCACCCTAAACAACTACTGTACTCCTCAGGAACTTCTTTGAAAATCTGTATATTTTGGCTATAAAATATGTATACAAAATAAGATGGCGAAGATGAGAAAATAAGTATTTTTTTACAATTTTTTCACCCGCCGCAGTTGCGAACCTTTAGTGCCTACGTACCACCTTCTATGCAATAAGGGATCAGGGTACTCATAGTTCACCTTAAAAATTTTAAAATATAAGTGTGTTGGTTAATTTCAAGAGAAGAGACATCATCGTCATATCCGAGTGGAAAACATACTTACTACCCAGTCAGATTAGCCATACCGGCTCTCAAAGCAGTAACTTCTTCGCACAACTCACGATTCTCTTGTTCAAGGTTTTCCATCTTCTTTCTAGAATTATCCCGAGTATTGTAGTAATGAGACAACTTGCCGACTGAACAAAGTAGAGAAACAAGTAAGACACATGTGAAAGATATAAATACAAAAAATTTATGCAAAATGATGCATGATATGAAATGCATATGATTTATTGTGTTTATTCAAGGAAATCAAAGAATCATAAACAGTTGCAAATATTAAAGTACGAATGCATTTGGAAATACTGAAAAATCTCATTTTGCTGATAACCTTGGAATGGGTTACAACTTTTAGTACAAGTTTCAATAATCCTAAGTACAAGAGAATAAAGATAGAATCTAAAAAATCCTAAGCATCCAAAGTTGATGAAGATCTCTCCACACACTGACATTTTCCCATGAGTATTGCAATCTGAGCCTTCAACTACTTATTCTCTTCTGCATACTTGTCGGCGACTTCTTTCCATCTACCAGAATTAGAAAATGGGTGACCGGGACCTGACTGAGCTCTAGAGGAAAATAAATCCTCTTGCTTCTCCATCATATCCATAACATGACTCTCAATAATCTCAATTAAGTCATCCTTCTCTTTCAATTCTGTTGAGTAGGACACCTACAAAGTCTGGTACTTATTCTTCCATGCTTCCTTCTCTTACTATATCCTAACCAACACAAGCTGAAGTTCTTCCACATAATATAAGAGAGGAGAAGTAGTCCTCATAAACATATCAGATATAAGTTCTTCATGAGAATAAAGGATCTTCAACTGAATTTCCCTTGCTTGTACCCAACATAGATGAGGCTCTAAGGAAATAACTTTTCTTGGTCCCAAATCTTTTCTACCCTTTCTATGAATATGGTGCCAAGCCTTTTGAATCTCTTCCTTAGCTGCCTTGTGGTCTCATCCTTCTTTGAGAAAGAAACCACTTAGATGATTGTTGTTTAGCTTGTCTCTCATTAGATACCCAAGTTACTGGCGTGCAAGATTATGATTGTAGTTAATTCCTCCCTTTGTACCAAGAAGAGGCACATTGGGGAAACTACCACAACTATCAATAATATCCACATCATAATAAGCTTGATGATACCAATCAACTTCAGAATATGTGAGAGCCATAATCTTTGGTGCCCAACGTGGTTTCTTCTTGATATCCCAAAAAGCAACAGACCGGGGTAAGTGAGAAATAAACCACTGATATAACAACTGTGTGCAACAAATGATCATCCCTTCCTGATAGAAATTACGAAGATGGATGGAATAATAAGTATCTCCTAGCAGCGTAGGGACTGGGTTCCCAATTAGAAATATCCTAATGGAATTAACATCCACAAATTTGTCGAAGTTAGGAAACAAGAACAACCCATAAGCAAGCAAAGAAAAGATAGCCTGAAAAGCAGTTGTATTCTTTATCTTGACAAAGTAACCAGCTTTTTCCCATAGAAATTGAGCAGGTAAACCTCTGATTCCTTCTTTGATAGTCATGTTAGCCTCAATCTCATACTTCTTTAAGTGAGTTAGGATAGCAATCTCAGGATACTTGGGCTCTCCTTCTAAGACGGTTAAAGAAACACAATCAGTAATAGGTAAACCAAGTAAGTACAAATACTCCTCCAATGTAGGCACCAATTGATAATCAAGAAAAGTAAAACACTGGAACAACGGATCATGGAACTTGACCAATGTGGAAAGAATACCCTCCTTCATCTTGAGCTTCAACAAATAATGATATACAATATGAGAAATCACCAAGCATCCTGAAAACCATAAAAATCCAGACATACATATATACAACACATGATATACAACAAATGATATACAACAAATAATAGCACATACATAGATAAAAAAAAGATATGCTCAACCCACTTATAGATGTTTCCCCAATGAAGTCGCCAGTTTTGTGCAGTGTTATAAATGTTGATACTAAGCTATTGGATTGACTTAACTCGCATAGATCAAATAAAAATCGCCACTGCGCTTTATTGTTTCCAAAGGGAATGGGAAAAGAGAGAATAAACCAAAAAAAAGGAGAGAATCTAGGTACGGGGGTTGGTTATTCAAATGGAAGGTATTAGCATCCTAAACATCTACGGGACTCTGCAGGAACCTCTTTGAAAATCTGTATATTTTGGCTATAAAAGGTGTATACATAATAATATGGTGAAGATGAAAAAAGAATTATTTTTTACAATTTTTGCACCCGCCGCGGTTGTAAACCTTTAGTGCCTACGTACCACCTTCCGTTCATTAGGGGATCAGGGTACTCGTAGTTCACCTCAAAAATTTTAAAGCACAAGTGTGTTGGTTAATTTTAAGAGAAGAGACATCATCGTTATATCCGAATGGAAAACATACTTACTATCCACGATTATGAGAAAGGAGAATTTGCATCATCTCAAAATGGAAGATATAGCTTGGATTATAAATTCAATAGATCCTCACTCAACACCTAAGTGGAAAATATCTCACTTTACTACATATCGTAGAAGTATAGTAGCTTATATCACTACAAGAATCAACAAGAGTCTAATATTTTGAGAAAAAAGTTTAAAATAAAAAGCCAAAGTGGCAAAATGGTTTGAATGAGGTTAATGACTTTTAGTCTTTGAGAAAGATGTCAAAGTATGGTTAAGTTGATTAAAGTTTGGTTAAGAAAAGATTTTGAAAATGCATGGACCTAAGTCCAAGTTTATTATGAAAGAGGTTTAAGTTAAAAAACAAGAACAGTTTTGAAAAGGAGGGAGAAGATTTTTGAAATTAAAGAAGATGGGAGGAGATGAAGGGACTACCCTAAAGCATAAGGTGAAAGTTAAGGAAAAGAATGGTCCAACCAACAAGAAGCCTACACTTGACATATGAAGTCAATGTAGAATTCTCATCCTTTAGATTAAAACCAAGCAAGCAAAAATACTAAACATCTGAGAAATACCAAGCCTCAGATGAATTAAGTCTTCACAAAAATTGGGCAGAGTAACGGCTGTATATAGAGGAATTCTCAATCACAGGAAAAGCATATAATCAGAATAACTTGCACACAAAGAAAATCAATCCAATGTCTTGGAGTAAACCCCAAGAAATTCAGACAAAATAACAATAGAGCAATAAGGTCCCAAAATATCAAGGCTTCTAATCCTAAGTCTGAGAGGTCCACAACTCCATAATGCCAAGGATAGTAACCAAATAGACCAAGTAACCTTAAGAATTTTAATGTTCAAGTTGGTTATTAAGTGTCTTCAAAAGAAAATAAAAGCTCAAATGAGAAAAGATAAAATGGCATAAAGATAAATGCTCAAGTGAGCAAAAGAGAAATGACATGGAATGTGTAATACGGTAGGAGAATTGACTTGGGTGTTTTGCGTTTTATCGCAATTTTTGCGGATAGCAAGAGTATCCATCGGCTTTTCTTTTATCCAATAAAGGAAAGGGTGAAAAGAATAGAAAAGGCCTTTTGAGATATTTTCTTGAGTTCGGGGGGTAGGTTATGAAAAGGGAAGGTGTTAGCCCCCTTTTCATTCATAGTTATCTACGGGATCTTAGTTGCTAGCTCAATTTGAAATTCTTTCGTAAATGTTTTTGTGTTTTTTGTAAGTTTAAAAATATTTTGAAAACACCTTTGTTTCGGAGAAATTTGTAATGATTCTCGTCTCTATAAGAATGTATACAAAGTGTTAGTTTTGAAAATAGTTCAAAGAGATGTTTGTTTTTGGAAAGATATTTTGAAAGTGTAAGTGTGAAGATGGTTTTATTTGTGAGCAAGCAACTATGAGCATTCTACCTACTCAAAAAGTCTTAGTTCTTTTCCTCCTCCTTTATATAGGGTTGTCTCGCCATTAGTTGGTAAGCAACCTTATCATTGGATGTGAAGGGACGGGCGTGGGTCATCGTACAATCATAGAAGGCAACATTATATGATACCTTAGCAATTTGTTGTGAGGGTCTAAGATCGTTTACCGAAGGCAACATTGAAGGGTCATCGAGGGACTACAATCTTGTAATTGAGGGTCTTTTCTAAAGTAATCCTACGTTCGTGGGACATGACTGTTTTTATTCGAGGAAACAAGTGTGTGTTACCCAAGAGGTGCAAGTTTGTGAAGTGTATTGTTTTCATGTAATTTCTATTGAATTAAGGTTGTCCATTGTTTGATTTTATATCTTTCCATACAAACCCTAATTACTAACAATAATATTGAAAGTGATAAATTGCGGGAATTTAAAGTTCTACGCTATTACATCACTTAGGGGATGGGGATACAAATTACAAATGCGGAATGAAAGCAATTAAAATCTAATTACTATTACAACTATATTGAATGAATCAAAATAAAATGTATAAGAATATAAAGATAATGTGAAAAAAAAGAAGATTGATTTTTATGAAAGGTTTTAAAGTTGATAAAAAGGAAGGAATTAATTAACTTAAACTTATAAATTATAAGTTAATTAAAAGAGAAAATTAAAAATAAAACTTAAGTCTAAATTTATTTTAATTAGGAAAAGAAATTAAATTTGTTAAGAAAATATTTTTTAGGGTTTTATGATTAAGGAAATAAAATAAAAGATTAGTCCAAGTATTTTAAAAAAAATATTTTGTATTTTTGATTAAAAAATAATGAAATAAAGTAAAATAAAGAAAAAGAAAATAAAAATAAAAAATAAATTACGTCAGGGAAGTTTAAAAGTGAAAAGAATGTTAAAAAGTAGAAAACAATTTTTGTTGATGCTTAGGCCCAACGTTTTTTTTTGTTAAATCATAAAAATAAACAAAATAAAAATATGCAAGTTGGGCCTGCATGCTATGAGCAATTAGGGGGGGTGTTAGTGAGTAAGGCAAAATTGAAGCCCATAATGCTTGTAACAAAAAAAGACAGTAAAAAATAGAATTGGGCTTGAGGGAAGCGAAATGCAAGGCCCATGATGTTGTTGCTGCGCAACATTGAAAGGAGAGGGGGGTGTGAACGGAGATAAGCTTGGGCCTGGAGTGGAATTTTGAGATGAGGCCCATGATAGTTAAGCCTGTCCTGAAATAAAAAAAAACAACTAATAATTAGAACAAAAAAAATATTGATATTAGAATTATTAAAATAAAATAAAAACTAAACCTAGTTGGTTTTCTTATTCAAAATTATTTTCATCTCTCTAACTCCTAACACTCTCTCACGGTATCTCTGCTTCTCTCTATGTTTGTTCAATAAAAACAGATAAAAAATCCAGAAACATAAAACATAATGATCGGGGGAGTGGTTGAGTATGAATATACAGTGCTTCATATGAATCTCCATGACAGCAAGGACGAACAAAACGGTGGCGCCGTCGTGACAGTCTCCAATTCCAATTTTTTTACATTTTTCTGATTCGTCTCTCTTCTCTGATCACGATTCTGGCCTTTGATTTTGTAGAATATCAAAGATTGAGAAGAGATCTGAAAGGGGGAAAATAAAACCCTAAACGTTAGATGTTATAAAAATTTGTGATTATTAGATAACATGTATGAACGAAAACAAAATGAAGGGGGAAAGGGTCGCGATGAACGGATCTGTGATTTCGTCAATCTCTTGAGACTTCCGGTAATATCTTTCTGATCTTCGCTTTGTTTTATCTTCTCTGAGATTCAAACTTTTTCCTCTTTATTTTTTCTCGAAGTCGTTTCTGAAGGGTTTTGTTAAAGTAGGAAAATGATGATAGTTTATGGGTTAGGGCTTTGGTTTGGCTTTGTATATTGTTCACTATATATTTGACTTTTGCTAAAATTATGAGCGATTTTTTGAAAGAAGTTTTCAATCTAGGGGTTGCGGTTCTTTGCCATTGTTGCTGTATATTTTTGGTTTTTTACGATCTGGGAGGGTTTGTTGTTATTCTTGCTGTGGCCTCCATTTTTCTATGTTTTCTCTGGTATTTGGTTTGAATGATTTGAAAGGTTTTTGGTTTGGACAATTTGGAAGGTTTTTGGTTTAGACAATTTGGAAGGTTTTTGGCTTAGACAATTTGGAGGTTTTTTGGCTTGGTTCTGTTTCTATATATTTCTGTTTCTATCTCCTTTATAAGAACTGTATTACAATTCTTATATAGTGTAAATTATGCTTATGAATCATGAAGGGTTTGACTTGTTAGAATTGACATAACAAGCTTGTCACTTTTGATTTCTGATATATCAATTATGTTGTACTTTTGTTATGCTGATTTTTTGACTTTGCTTAGTGGCCTTTGTACTTTGTTGCTTGCTTCTTTTCAGACTTGTACTTGTTGGTGGCTTCTGTGTATTGGCCTTGGTTTTTTGTGATGGTTGCTTCCTAACTTTTGATTTTGTACTTGTATAGTACAATATATTTTGAGATTTCTCCTTTACTGTGAACCAAACAAAGGCATTGTTTTGAGATTTTGCAGTAGGGGCTAGGCCTATGATTTTACATTACAGTTCTGATTTTTGATTGAAACAACATAAATATGAGACTTTTTGGATTGTTTGTGTGAAAACATGATGCTGAGTTTGAGATCTGATTTGATTCTTTTGATTTTTCTCTATCTTTTTTGAACCAAACTTTGTATTATGATTTGCAAAAGATTTACTCCTAGCCAATGATATAATTCTGACTTGTGAAACAAATTTGTATGAGGCTTGTATGCTTGAACATGTTGGTGAGTCTGAAATTTTGTTTTGTCTTTTTGTGAACCAAACTTGGATTTGTGATTTGCAATAGGCAAAGCTAGGCCCTAAAAATCTAATTCCATAAGCCAAACCCTAATGATGAAATAAAGTACTTTGTAAATTTTTTGTTCACTTTTGATTGCTTGCTAAATGACTCTTTTTCCTCTCTTTTTTTGGTTTCATGTATTTGGCATTGATATAAGCTTGGAAAGATGACGAAGGAAGACTTTGAAGAAGAAACCGAGGCTATGCACGACCCATTGACCTCAAAGGGATTTATTTTCTTATTTTTAATTAATTATTTGAATTATTATTATTATTTATTCATTTAATTAAATTTAATTATGAGAAAAATACTAAACAATGGTTTTAAATCTTTTTGTGCAGCAAATTCTTTCATTATGAGCTAAATATTTCGTGCATCAATCAACAAGGCCAAATCTTCCATAATTGGCATGATTTTCATATAAAAAAGATTGAAAAAAGGTGTGGAAAAATAAAAGATTGGAATCATAAATTCAATGGATTATGGGCTTGTTTCTTGACCTAATTCCATTCACCTACAAAGGCATAACATAACCTAATGCCCATAGATACGAAAAGCTGCTCAGAAAAGGCATACCAATTTGCAATTATTCATAAAAAACTTGAACACTGAAATCCTAGGTACAAGGCGTTTCAAAGCACAACAAGCCTTCCATTACGTTCCTGACATTGCTAGGAACGTGTTGCAATCAAGAACCAGTCTCCAGACCTCAAGAATTGGTAGAACAAAGTCACACTTTTCTTGAACATGTCCATAATTGTTTTTTAATTTACATGCATTATTCATGAGTTTTAATTGTTGATTCTTACTAACAATGATATTCTGAAGCTAATGGTACCCTTTAATTGAACTAACAATGCCTATATCAAAATCTGCCATTGATGGATATTAGGGTTTCATGAGCTCTAAATTAGGGGTTTCCTCATATGGAAAAATCAGGCCACCAAACCTATGCCATTGAATTCGTGACTTCCAGACGAAGCAAACGGACTACTCGCGCCCTTTTTATATTACAGCATGGGCTATGCGCTATTTTTACAAGTCTTGTTTAGTGGGGGTTTAAAACCCCCGCTACTTGTTTTGTGTTTTTGCAGAAAGATGAAGAAGAAGCCTATGTGTCCAAGCGTGAGTGGAGGATTCAAATACTGGCGCGTAATTTTTTGTTTACACCACTAACCAACATTGTTTATATATTATATTTTCCATGCACTATGTTAACAAAGAAACGCGCTAGCCTGGATGGTTGTTGAGGTGTCTGGCAGATATTGGGACCTGGGTTCGATTCCCAGGTCCCCCCCACATATTTCATCTTTTTTCCCTTAACGTGTTTCTATGCAGCATCCCTTCAAAGGCCTACCACGCATCCTCAAATGCTAGCCTGCCACGCGCCCATGAGCTTCAATCTGAAGGCTACCAAAAGACGTCTACCATGTACCTCAGTCAATGGATGAGCATTCAAACTGGAAAAGTCAATGTGGCTAGATTTCTAATGGGCCTGAATTTCTCAATTTACCTCCAAAAGGGCCTGATACCCCCTATGGTTTGCATCATTTTTATTTTTTATTTGATTTTTCTTTTTATTCTTTTAATTGTTTTTAATTGTTTTCTTAAATCTCATAAATTAATTTTCATAATATAAAACCAGAAAATCAAAAAACTAAAAATATGTTTAATTAATATTTAATTCATTATTATTTTTTGTAAATAAATTTTAACCATTAATTAAGTAAATTAGGTTTTAAAACTTTAATGTTTTTCTTAATAAATTAAAATATGTAGAAATTAGGTTTTTTAACATTTTCCTTTTTTTAAATAAATAATTTTCTCTCCTCATTATTATTATTAATTACTATTTTTGTAAATTAATATGTAAAATAATTAATTAGTGTAAATTAGGTTTTAAATTTTAACCTTTTCTTTAATAATTAAAAATATTTAGAACTAGGGTTTCCTTCTAATTTTAAATTCTTTTCTTATTTCATGAAATACCAAAAAAAGCATAAAAAACATTTCT
The DNA here is from genome assembly GCA_948472305.1 of Vicia faba. NCBI lineage: Eukaryota > Viridiplantae > Streptophyta > Magnoliopsida > Fabales > Fabaceae > Vicia > Vicia faba. Next base: position 701,477,800 of record OX451739.1, on the reverse strand, counting down.
TTCCTATCATTAAATAATTAATTAACTTTTAATTCAATTTAATTTCAAAAAGGGTCCAACGCCCTCGAACATTCTATTTCTATTCTTTTCGCACGTTATTTTATTGTGAATATTATGTAATTGCTCAAGCCATGTAATAGTAACTAGGTTTTACTTTCCGCATCTTTTATTAAAACAGGTCTTTGTAATTTGGCGATGTATAGACCCGCGCCTTGTAATAGCGTAGGATTTACCTTTCCGCATTTAAATTTCTGCACTTTTAGATTATAATTGCATGAAAGAATGTATGGCCTAAATTAAAAACAAGCGTAGATCACCATGATGCATGTACAAGATAAAACATAACATGAAAATAACACACAAATTCACACACCACTCTTAGGGTACGCCTCACTGTTGCCTTGCCTTCGAAACGTGGTCGTCGAGTATAGGATGTTTTGGTAAGTCCTTATGTCCATAACATGATCCAGTTGCCTCGAAACGGTTGCCTCAGAATTAAAAAGGATCAATGGCTTAAGGGTAGCTTCTAAGGTGTCCTACTGTTGCTCCGGTGACCACACTGTCCCTAAACTCGAATTGACCCGAACACCTCCAACGGTGGTGCTACCTACCTCTCAATGGTGGGATGGCACTACCTTAAGGACATTTACACATGCTAGTTCCTTAGGGTAGGTGGATGACTCCTAGATACTTGCTCTATTCAAAAACAAATCAAAACTCTTTTCACACCGACACTTTTCAAAAAAAAAAAAAAGCTTTCAAAACAATTTTTCAAACACTCTTGAGGACTGATACAAGAGTCGATCTGAAATCTTTAAACGAAACTTTTTCAAACCCACTCACAATTGAAAAGCAAACACTTTTAAAAACACAATGAGCGAGTATCTAAGAGCCCATGGATAACCATGGATAGAAAGGGTGCTAACACCTTCCCTTTCTATAAATCTACCTCCCGAACCGAGAAACTATCTCATAAGGAATTTTGCTGTGATTTTGTCCTGTCCATGTTTGGAGAAAATAAAAGACGGTGGCGACTCTTGCTTCCGCGACATTTCGCGAACCAGCGTTAAACAGTCAGTTCCAGATCCACCGATCACAATAGGTAAGTACCCTCTTGAAGTTTAGTTGGTTCAACCTGTCCTAGAAAGTAGATGGGATCTAGGGAATCTCAATATCACTGATCTTTCTTCATCGGGCATTGTTTCAGCGCAAGCCTCTTTATTGGCGACCAAAATATCTTGAAAGTCTGATCTCAATGAGCGTATTATCGAGTATCCATCAACTTCGGACTGCACCAAAGTCGGCTACCTCACTACTTCCTAATGGCCAAGTTTTTCAAGTAAAGGTTCTAAAGTCAGTTAGTGCTTCATGACACCACACATCGGCCCCGTATTCTCCTTGACTACTCAAGAGCTATCGGTACCAACAAATGTGTCACACTAACATAGCTATTGCTTTGACCATGTCGGTATACCCCGCACAGTTTCCACAACTTATTGCTACTTACCTAAAAAGGTGCCCCAGATCCAGGTAGAGGATCAAAACAAGCCCAAAAAAGGAACCATAATGTAAAGCAAGTAAGTCAAACAATGAAAAGAAAGTAAAGGTGATCTAGCCCTAAGGTAACCCCATATTTAAGTAAGTCCCCAGCAGAGTCTCCGGTTCTGTAATACAGTGGGAGAACTGACTTGGGTGTTTTACGTTTGATCGCAATTGTTACGGATAGTAAGATTCGCCACCGACCTTTAAGATTATTTTCTTGAGTTCGGGGGATAGGTTATGAAAAGGGAAGGTGTTAGCCCCCTTTTCATCTGTATTTATCTACGGGCTCTTAGTTGCTTGCTAGATCACTTGCTTTTGTTTGACAATGAGTTTGTGGTGTGGGTTTTGAAAGTATTTTGAAAAATGTCTTTGTAATGGTTCTCGTTTCTATAAGAACGCGTACAAAAAGCTTTGTCTTTTGAAAATGTTTCAAATGAGAGTGTTGGTGTATAAAATGTTTTTGTTGCGAGCAAGCGAGCAACTAGGAGCATCCTACCTACTCAAAAGGTCTATGTTCTTTTCCTCCTCCTTTAGATGTTGCTATCTTACCATTGATTTGGTAAGAAGCCCCGTCATTGGATGTGAATGGACGGGCGTGGGACGTTTGTATAATCATAGAAGGCAATCTATGGAACGTTTTAGCAATGTCGCTTAGGGATTAGATCGTTTACCGAAGGCAACATTAAGGGTAATCGAGGGACTACGATCTTTTATCAAGGGTCTTTGCTAAAACACCCATATTCGAGGGGCATGAATATTTTTACGAGGCAACAAGTGAGATTACCCTAGGGGTGCATGTGTGTGAATAATGTGTTTGATTTTCATGCATTTAGTCTTTGATTAAAGTGATCTAATTGTTTATGTTTATCTTGCCATACATCATAATTACTAACAGTTGTACAAAAGCAATAAAAATGCATAAACATAAATCCTACACTATTACAACCATATTGAATAGCAAGAAAATATAAAGACAAAATAAAATAAAGAAAGGAAAATGGGATTTTTAGATTCAGGCAGCAACACTCTTCGATTCTAAACTTCTTGGCTTCCTTAGAGTCAGTAAGGTCATGTCTTTCGATTTCACCCTTTTCCTGCTTCTTTCGATTGGGATCTGGAAGTCAGCATGACCATCCTTCTGGATTCTTCTTTCGTTTGAGACCTGGCAGTAAGTGTGGACACCCTACTTGCTACTTCTTTTGTTTGAGACCTGGCAGTCAGTGTGGACATCCTACTGGCTACTTCTTTCGTTTGAGGCCTGGGGCCAACTTGAGGTGAACTATTTTCCTCAGGCTCCTTTATGCCTCCTTTAACTGTAGGAATTCTAGGCCCTCAGGTTGAGATTCGAAAGGCTTGAGTATTTAGCCAATCGAAGGATACAGAGAACCTATTTTAAACTTTTAAACATGCAACATTCAAGTGTAAATTTTGAAAGCTACAGGCCAGAGGTTAGCACAAGATTATTGGGTCTCAAAATCCAAAGTCTAACTAGTCAGGGTTGAGACTTTCAACATATAGGCAATCAGGATCGAAGGTTAAAGCATGGTTAAAATCCCTAGATGAAATATCTACATTTTCTCTTTATGGTATACAAACATGATATTTAAATGAAATAGTTCCAAGTTTAGAGAGAACTTACCTCTTGAAGCGCTTAAATCGAAGGAAACTGCAAGTGACTTCCTTGGTGGTGAATGGAATTTCGTTGGGGTCTTCTTGAGGCTAGTTCAGTTACTACCTTGTTGTAATAGTCACTGAACCGAAGGAGGATATGTGAGTGAATCAAAGGTTACTCTATAACAGGTGAGGGAATGAATTAAAAGATTATTATATTGTGGTTGTGGGAATGGGTCGAAGGTTAGTTATCTGGCCACTAGAGGAGTGAATCGAAGGGTTAACTTAGTGTATGAAGGGGTCTGGCTTTTTTGAGGAGTGTTAGGAATATTTGAAAAAAAACGTTGGATGGATGTTTGAGAGTTTTGAGAAATTTCTAACAACAAGAGTTTTCTTGCAACTATCTAGGGACTTCTAAGATGTATTGTGGAGGCTCATATTTATAGGTGATTCTGGCTGATGTTTTAGGAGGGAAAACAAAAAGTTTAAACAAAAAGGGCATGCTACTCTTGTAGCTTTCGAGGGGCAGTATTCATATGTCAAATTGGTGCAAGAATAAAGGCAGTGTTGCAGGACTGCTGTGCAGTAATTTTGGAGTGTTATGGCATGTGTATCAGGCTTGAAATTGGCAGCACATGCGACTCTGGCCAGTAAGTGTCTTTGGATATCTCAACCTTTTATTTTGACCCCCTATCCCTATCCTTCGACCAGACTCCTCAACAACATTTATTTTCAAATCAAAGTGTCCTTCGAATGGCTCATATGGGTATCCTTTGAAGGGGCCAAAATAGGTGTCTTTCGACTAGGTCTTTTGTATGTTCCTTCGAATGGACTAAATGCACGCCCCTGGAATGGATCAACAAAATATGTCATTCAATTGGGACATCTAGGTATGTCTGGCAATTCCTTAGAATGTGTCACCATGGTACGTCTTTTGAACGAGACAATAACTATATGTCATTGTGTGTTGAAGCAAAATATTTCCAAGGGAGATACTTCCCAGTCGAAACTAGCGTGAAAGTAACCAATGCTTTGTGGGCACCATTGCCTTGTGAATGCTAGCCATGGGGGAGCTTTTTTCCTTATGCATTCTGGCCTAAAAGGAGTATTGGTTTTTGTGAGTCGAAGGGATCATGAAAAGGGCAAATGGACTCTGAATCGAAGAAAAGCTTTAGAAGGCTATTGCCTTATGACTCCAAGAAAACATGCAAGGAGCCTTTGCTCAAATGAAGGGTGTAACCAAAACTTGCGTTGAAGGGGGCCACACGCCCCAAATGAAAGATGCATGCATGAGGTCTAAATGCCCAAACGAAGCTTGCAACAAAGGAGGGGAACATGCCCTAAATGAAAGAGGCATGCAGGAGGCAAAATGTGCAATCGAAGAAGACCAGAAAAGAGGCCTTTTCCTCCTGAATGGAAGGACAACAGTAGGAGGCTTTTTGCCTTGTAAATTGAAGCTAGTTGAAGATAAGTGTTGCCCTTGCAACAAGTTATTTCAAAGGGAGACTTTGGCCTTATGCATGCTAGCATGGTGGGAAATTCTTCCTTGTGAATTTGGCAAACATGCAGGAAAGAGGCTATATGGAAAAATGAAAGATGTATACCAATCTTGCACAAAGAGACTAAAATGTTCAAACAAAGCAGGAATCGAACTTGTCCAAAATAAATCTAGTGCCCAAACTAAGTAGGAAATGAACTTTCCCAAAAGAAGTCCAGTGCCCAAACGAAGCAGGAAAAGAACATGCCCAAAATAAGTCTAGTGCCCAAACAAAGCACGAAATGAACTTGCCCAAAAGAAGCCCAGTGCCCAAACGAAGGGTGTAACCAAAGCTTGCATCGAAGGAGCCAAAGTGCCCTATCGAAAGATGTAAAATCAAAGAAAACTTATTTTTATTCAATTTTTTCAAAAAGAATATTTTCATCTGCTTTGCCCTTTTTAACAATTTCCTCTTTAACTTGATGCTGAAAAAATCCAATTGTACTTGTGTAAGCTTGAAATTTTGAGAATCCTTGTGAGAAATTCCTTGAGAAATGAGAGGGCAAATTTTGGGGTATAACACCATAGAATGAATTTCTTTGTAACATTAGGAAGTGGTTTTTTGAACTTATGTACATTTAAGATTTTGAATGACATTTTAATTCTCTTTTTAAACAATTTGGAAAAAAACATGAAGTTTTTTGTAATCCTTTGAAATGTCAAATAGAAAGCTCCTCATTTTTTGAATTTGATTCCAAATGAAGCTTGTATGAAGAATGTATTTTAGTTTCTTGAATTTGAAGTAACAAGTGAAGCTTCCATATTTGTAATTGAAAAGAAACAAAATTGAATTCTTACTCATTTGTACCAAGTCTAAAACTCTTTTGTTTTCTAAATTTGAGTTTAAAACATCTTGATGTCCATTACGCAATTGAATCTGATCACTTCTACATTCCAAACAAACATTTGAATGCCCACTCAAAGTGATGATGCCTTAGTAAATTTTGAAGATGTGTGAGATTCAACATAAAGTTCCAGTAAATCCTCCATTGATAATTATCAACAAAACGAACCAAAAGATGAGTAAACCCCAATCTCAAATCCAACTTCGGTTAAATTTCTTCTCAAGCAAACAATGTATCATCAAAAAGCCCTCAAACTTAACAACTTTTATCATGAATTAAAACCTAACTCAAGATAAACTCAAATGTAAACCCTAATATTGTGCAACCATTGAACCATGAACCTTGGTGTCAGAAGTGGGATGAAAAGTCCTAGAAGTATGGAGGAATATCTTTGAATGAAAGGATAGGGCAAATTTTGGGGTACAAAATAATGTAAAAGGTAAATTAAATGGTACATAAAAATAAAGGCACAAAATAAAGGCATAAAGTAAAGTTAATTGTTAGTGAATTAGAAGTTACAAGGTTAGTTGAATGACCATATTGAAGCTTGCTTTTCAAAACTCAATAAAGGATTGATTAAATCAAAGCTTTATGATTTGAAAAATTAGATTGGCGTGTCTGCCATTCGTGATTTGAAGGTGAAAGATGATTGAACACTAAAGTGCCCAAAATTTTGCACTCGCTTGTGCATGAAGTAATACTGTTGGTTGATTATGTCGAGAATGGGATTATAGATTCCATTTGGAGAGCGATGGAATATTGTCAGAGATGGGCTTATAGATGCCATCCAGGAGTGTCTGTTGGTAAGAATAATGCTTGATTGTGACTATCATTTTAACGGATACTGGAAGAAATTTGTGACGGCTACTACTTCAGTAGGTAATGAAGGAATCTATGACAACTACTACTTCAACAGGTAATGAAGGAACCTGTGACGACTACTACTTCAACAGGTAATGAAGGAACCTCTGATGACTTCTACTTCAACATGTAATGAAGGAATCTGTGATGACTACTACTTCAACAGGCAATGAAGGAATCTATGATGACTACTACTTCAACAGGTAATGAAGGAATCAGAGATGGGCTTATAGATGTCATCCAAAGTATTTGTTGATAGAGATTGGAAGAAGTACCAGAATAAATCTATGGTCGACTTACACTGAAACATCATATGTATGAATTTGTCTTTGACTGGGTAAGAATAAGAAAAATCTTAGGGTTGATCTGACTGAACCAGGGAAAGTGTCTACCGGAATGGAATCAGGATGCACTGGTTGATTTAAACTGAACCAGTAGAGGTTTTGAAATTGATCTTTAATTGGATAGCGAATTAGTATAAATCTTAGGAGCGGTTTAACTGAACCAAAGATAGTGTCTACCAGAACGGAATCAGGAATAAATCACTGGGCGATTTAAACTAAACCAGTAGAGGTCTTGATTATCTTTAACTGGATAATAAATCAGCATAAATCTTAGGAGCGATTTAACTGAACCAGAGAAAGTGTCCACCAGAACAGAATCAGGATAAACCATTGGTCGATTTAAACTGAATCAGTGGAGGTCTTGAGATTTATCTTTAACTGGATAATGAATCAGCATAAATCTTAGGGGCGATTTAACTGAACCAGAGAAAGCTTGTACTAGAATAGAATCAGGATAAATCACTGAGCAATTTAAACTGAACTAGCAGAGGTCTTGAAATGATCTTTAACTGGATAACGAATCAGTGTAAATCTTAGGAGAGATTTAGCTGAACCAGAGAAAGTGTCTATCGAAACGGAATCAGGATAAATCATTGGTCGGTTTAAACTGAATTAGCAGAGGTCTTGAATAATCTTTAACTGGATAATGAATCAATATAAATCTCCGGAGTGATTTAACTGAACCAGAGAAAGTGTCTACCAGAACGGAATCAGGATAAATCATTGGTGGATTTAAACTGAACCAGCAGATGTCTTGAAGGAAGTGTTTGTCATGTAGATAGTCGCCCCGTCCTGTTTCGAGAATTTATCTACAATTAGTTGTTCACAAATAGTTGTCTTGTCTTGTTTCAGGTATTAATCCAAACCCGCTTTTTTTGTCTTAGAGATAGTTGCCCCGACTTATTTTGGGAATTAATCTCTGACCTAATTGAGAAATGTTGATGATATTTGTTTGTTGATAACTGGAAGAACTAAATCTAACCAGAAGAGTTCTTTTGTTCGCTTGTTTTTAACCAGAAGAAGTAAATCTAAACCATAAGAGGTCTTTCGCTCTCCTGTATTTAACTGGAAGAAATAAATCTTAACCAGAAGAGGTCTTTTGTCCGTCTGTTTTTAACTAGAAGAAATAAATCTGAACCAGAAGAGGTCTTTTGTCCGCCTGTTTTTAACTGAAAGAAGTAAATCTAAACCAAAAGAGGTCTTTCATTCGCCTATCTTTAACTGGAAGAAATAAATCTGAACCAAAAGAGGTATTTTGTCTGCCATTCTTTAACTGGAAGAAATAAATATAAACCAGGAGAGGTCTTTTGTTCGGCTGTCTTTAACTGGAAGAAATAAATCTAAACTAGAATAGGTCTTTTGTCCGCCTGTTTTTAACTGGAAGAAATAAATTTGAACCAGAAGAGGTCTTTTGTCGGTTTGTCTTTAACTGGAAGAAATAAATCTAAACTAGAAGAGGTCTTTTGTCCGCCTGTTTTTAACTGGAAGAAATAAATCTAAACCAGAAGAGGTCTTTTGTCCGCCTGTTTTTAACTGGAAGAAATAAATCTAAACCATAAGAGGTCTTTTGTTTGCCTGTCTTTAATTGGAAGAAGTAAATCTAACCAGAAGAGGTCTTTTGAAGAAAATATTCATTGTTGATGGAATTCATCTGTCGACCGATATTTCCTAAAAAGGTAAAGAATTAGTTGTATGCAATGTCATGATGCATGTATTGCATAATGATATTCTCAAAATAAATGAGATTGTGTCATGAAGTATGAATGTGAAATGTTTTTGAAGTGTGTCTTTGTCTTGGAAAATAAATCCCTGACTACTGTTGGGGAGTTTTGGGAAGATAAATCTCGGACTACCGCTGGAGATGAAGAGTATGTATCTCTTCAACCTTGTTTAGAATGTTTCCGCTGGGAAATCCTATTTGCTGTATGAGGAAAATCTACAGGGAATGTTGGTTTCTACCTGGGGAATAGAACTCAGGAGCTTTGGTTGACCATTACTCTACTGGGGAATTCTTATATACCATGAATGGGGATAAAAGAGATGGATAATCTTCTGACTTGTCTAGGGAGGATAAAAGTTAACTGGTATCTTGTCGGGTTTCAGGCTTTGAAGTAACTTTCTTGGGATAGTATCAACTCTTCTAGGGAAGAGGAATTTTGTCAGTTGATCTTTAGTAGATGGGTGGATGGACTCAAGCTGGGGAAATTGTAGTCTGTTGTGGAAATAAACCCTGTTGAGGAAAGTATTTTGGTGACCTTACTGGGGAAATGAATTCTTTTGGGGAAGAACTTTTACAAGGTTTCTCTTCTAGCTTTGGAAGGCCAAGTTTGGCCGGGGAATGTCAGAATAAATCCAAGCCTCGATTGTATATGAGGATGTATTGAATGAGTATCAGAACGACATCCATAATTGAACTGTATTTGGAAGAAAATTTGGAATGAGTGTATGAATGAATCTGTATTTAGATTGTATCTGCATGAGAATCTAGAATGAGTGTCAGAATGAATGTATATTTAGATTGTATTTGAACTATATCTAGGAAGATGCATTTGAATGAGTATCAGAATGAATCTGTATTTAGATTGTATCCATACTGTATCTGCAATAGAATCTGGAATAAGTGTCAGAATGAATCTGTATTTAGATTGTATCTGAACTGTATCTGGAAGATAATGAGTGTCAGAATGAATATGTGTGTAGATTGTATCTGAACTGTATCTGCGAGAAAATTTGGAAAGAGTATCAGAATGAATTTGTATATAGATTGTATCTGAACTATATCTAGAAGATGATAAACTGCTGGTAATCTCCATCTGTTTGGGAACTGACATGATTTGTGTAATGTATTTGTGAAGATTACTTTATGGGGATAATCCACGGAAATGGCTCTGGGAATTTGTGAATAGCTTGAACCTCTTCTTATCTCCTAGAGTCTTTAGTAAAAACTTGATCATAGTGACAAATTTCTTACTGACAGACGAGTGATAACATAACGAAACATAGTCGTACACTTTAATCCCTAACATTTGCCTGGACCTTCCCTTCATATTTTCAGTCCAACATGATACCCTTTTTTGCCCAAGCTGCCTTTTCAGGTTTTCGACTTGCTGGGTGTACAATATTTTGTATATATCCCTAATTTTTTCCCGAACCTTTTTGGTTCGCCGGGATACCCTTATTTTTTCCTAGGTATGTCAATCTAGCGAGTCTCTTTTCATGCATAGTATTTCCTGACTATGTCCGTGTTCATAGGGTATGGAGAGTTATCACTGTCTATGATAGCAAGTGTTATAGAAATACCAGAAAATGTTTGCTTGATCCCACGTGACCTTTCATATGTGGGAGCCTGTTTGCCCCTGGGGTTAGTCTGGTGCACTTTAATGTTTGAAGTTTTGATCAAATTTCTGATCGTCTGGAACTTCCTAGTTTTCTTTTCTAAGAACTACCATGGAAGGACCAAAGACATGATACTGACATCATCTGATACTACTGGAATAGACAAGAAATTTGGTTGCAATGAACGCTTAATTTTGATCAAATTTCTGATAGTCTTCCTCAGTATTTTCTAAGAACTGTCATAGAAGGATCCGAAGATATGATACTGACACCATTTTATATTACTGGTACAGACAAGCAAATTGGTGGCACCGAAGATCTTTGCCATTCCACAGTATTTTTTAAGAGCTGTCATGGAAGGATCCACAGACATGATACTGACACCATCTGATACTACTAACATAGAAAAGTAATTTGGTGGTACCGTAGGTTTAATTTTCCAAGTGATTTTTGCTGAAACCCATGATCAATGTAACATTTCCCCCAAGTGATTTAGATGGAGATCTGGCCCTGGTTATCCAGCACTTTTTGAGAGATTCTATGAATCTCGACTTGACTGCCCCAGATGTGTTGGACAATAATCATGTCATGCCCCTTGATTATGGGAAATTTGTCATTGGAGGCGTCTTTCCACTTGAAGTGATTTCGTTCATTGAAGAATTTATGTTCATTGGATATTTGTCGTGCGGATTTCTCCGATGTCGAACAATTGGCCATATGCAAACAGTGGTAATCAAATAATGCAAAGTTTATGTCTGTCTTGAGAATTTTTTTTTTGAAAAATGCACTTTTAATAAGCAACAAAAATTTGTAAGAATATGAATTCAAACCAGGATCTATAGTAAGCCTTACAGGAGTCAGGATATCTTTTGTAATAGTATGCTTTAGAACTAACCTATGCTTCAATTAGGACTTTTAAAGGGTTGTAACATGGCCAGGTTCATGGTTTAAGAAACAAAGGATAAGGCTCAAAGTTTATTTGTACCCAACCCGTTCTCCATGATGTTCTTCAACCCTAAACTTAATTAATTGTGGGTTTGACTCCCAATAGAATCTTGAATGATATTTTGGTGATGGTTCGGATACGGGAAGTTTATTTGAGAAGGCAATCATTTTTGCAATATTTTTTTGTTGTTGAGGATTTGTAACAACCTCCTTTTTTTGATTTATTATCCATAATTTTTGCCTGACTGTTTTTTTTAGACTACAGTCAGCGGGATGCCCCGGTTTTTCTTCTCCTTCATAGGTTTTGACTCCGTGGGCTTTTCTTTTGAGAGGTAATGACTGCCTATCTTACGGGGAACCATCACTATCTTTTTTTATTCAGGAGGATGTTTTTGATGTCGTTCATTGTGTACAAAGTGAAAGCTTGCGACTGAATGTGCATTTGAATTAACTGAGAAACTACCCTTCCCCAGGTCATGATTAAATGTTTCAATTTATGTGAAAAATAAAAACTCCTACTTCTTAGGCTCAAAGGGGTTAACTAGGGATTATCTTCCTTATAACTCCATAGTTTAGGGTTTGAAATAACGCATGTATATCGTCAGCAAGGTCTGTCCGGAAGCATACTATATGAGATTATGGTATTATTTTCCTCATCCTCCCTCTAAAGCTTATATCTTGTAAACGAGAGTTGAATATCATACAAAAAGCATAATTTCAGTATAATGGAAACAAATGGATTAACTCAAGGCAAACATATGCAATGCATTAGTGAGAACAACCAAAGTTTGGCATAAAGATAAATATTTTGAACAAACTAAAGAAATTACAAACAAAAACTCGAATGAATGAAAAACTTCTCCGCTTTAAATTTCTCACTTCAGATGGTGTGCCTTTGAGGGATGACAGAAAAATTCAATTTGACCATCTTGTGTGAATTCCAACACTCCTTCGTCAATTAGGTCTTGAATCTTGTTCTTCAACGTCTAACAGATGTTAGTGTCGTTTCCACGACTATTGGAGTGGTATGCACACCTTTATTTATGATTGTAACGGGGAGAAGAAGTATTATGTTTTTGAGAAAGCTCCTTCAATGTAACCAGCTTGGCCTCCAACATATGATACAATGCTTGAGCCAATGACATGTTAATCTCGGTAAATTGTCTTTCGGGCGTATTCTGCCTATGCTGACGACCCTATCATTGTTGGCGAGGTTGTTGTTGGGCTCGTGATGTAGCAGTAATCTGGAAAGGTCTACTCTCAACCAAGACAACTTCTTATCTTATCGGGGGTTGATTAATGACTTGATCCTCGATTCCAGCCGTTCATTCCATACGGTTGTATCCATCTTGATGAAGCTTCTTGATGAGGATTCTCAACTCTTCTTGTCCCTGAGCTAAGTTTTGGATAAGAGCTATCTGTCCCAACATCTGGATTCTCATTTTTGCTATCTCCACTTGCAATTGTTTCATCTGGTCATCCTCGTTGTCTTCGGGATTCTTCTTGGTCATGCTCTCAATGAGGAGTGCTTTCACTTCTTCTTTCCCTTTGGATAGATTCAGGAACAATTCTTGAAGTTGATCATTTTAGGTCTGAAGATCTTGGACAGCCTATTTGAGAGCCATTTTTTTACTAAAATAAATAGTAAGCGGTTGATAAAACCTGTATGGGGAAAACCTGTTATGATATGATGCATGATATGTGTATGCGATGTTTTCAAGGATCTCGCGGGGTAAACACAAGAAAATGTCAGAAGTTGAACTTTGACTACAACTTTGATTTAAGAACTTTGTATCGTTGAATGTCCTTCTACGAGAATCAAGCTCACCATGTGAAGCGGGTCATAGCCTTAGACTCAAGATAACGTGCTTTGGTCAACATCATGGGTTAGAGGAAAATAAATCCCCTTACCCCCTGTTAGACGTCAGTTTATGATAACCTGCATCACTGGCCCTTGAGATCCTTGAAATGGTCAGTGGAAATGATATGGTATGATGTCATGATGCGTATGCTATGCACCAAGAAAAAGTGTAAGGTAGTGACTACAAACAAGCCCTGCAATAAATTCAAGTTTGGTTAGATATTGAATACAGATAAACCCTGCAAGGAATTCAAGTTGTCAGATCATAAATTCAAACAAGTCACACAAGTAACCTTAGGTTTAGGCTTGCATGGCTTTTATAGGTAAGTACCCTCTTGAAGTTTAGTTGGTTCAACCTATCCTAGAAAGTAACCGGGTTCTAGGGAATCTCATTATCACTGATATTTCTTCATCGGGCATTGTTTTAGCACAATCAATTTTTTCTTGCAGCCAAAATATCCTGAAAGTCCAATCTCAATAAGTGTAGCATCGAGTATCAACCAATCTCCAGCTTTGCACCAAAGTCGGCTATCTCACTACTTCCTAATGGCCAAGTTGTTCAACTAAAGGTTCTACGGCCGATTAGTGCTTCATGACACCACACAGCGGCCCCGTATTCTCATCGATTAAACACAAGGGATACCGGTACCAAAAAATGTGTCACACTAACATAGTCATTGTTCAACCATATCGGTATATGCCGTACAGTCTCCACAATCTATTGCTACTTACTGAATAATGCCCCCCAAATCCGGGTAGAGGATCTATGAAAAACCCAAACACCCTTTTAAGAGTAAAGCAAACAAGTCAAACAAAGAAATAATTTAAAGGTGATCTAGTCTCTAAGGTAACCCCAATTTTAAGCTAGTCCCCAACATAGTCGCCAGTTATGTAATACGGTGGGAGAATTGACTTGGGTTTTTTGTGTTTTAACGCAATTGTTACGTATAGCAAGAGTCGCCACCGACTTTTATTTTATCTAATAAAGGAAGGGTGAAAAGAACAGGAAAGAACTTTTGAGATATTTTCTTGAGTTTGGGGGGGTAGGTTATGAAAAGGGAAGGTGTTAGCACCCTTTTCATCTGTAGTTATCTACGGGCTCTTAGTTTCTAACTTACTTTGAAATATTTTCATAAATGTTTTTATATTTTGTGTAAGTTTGAAAATATTTTGAAAACTCCTTTTTTTCGATGAACTTTGTAATGATTCTCGTCTCTATAAGAATGTATACAAAGTGTTAGTTTTGAAAATAGTTCAAAGAGATGTTTGTTTTTGGAAAGATATTTTGAAAGTGTAGGTGTGAAGATGGTTTTATTTGTGAGCAAGAAACTACGAGAATTTTACCTACTCAAAAGGTTTTAGTTCTTTTCCTCCTCCTTTAGATAATGTTGTCTCACCATTAGTTGGTAATAAACCTTATCATTGGATGTGAAGGGATGAGCGTGGGTTATCGTACAGTCATAAAAGACAACATTATAGGATACCTTATAAATTTGTTGTGAGGGTCTAAGATCGTTTACCGAAGTCAGCATCAAAGGATCATTGAGGGACTACGATCTTGTAATTGAGGGTCTTTTCTAAAGTAATCCCACGTTCGAGGGACATGACTGTTTTTATCTGAGGCAAAAAGTGTGGGTTACCCTAGAGGTGCAAGTGTGCAAAGTGTATTGTTTTCATGTAATTTATCTTGAATTAAGGTTGTCTATTGTTTGATTTTATATCTTGCCATACAAACCCTAATTACTAGCAATAATATTGAAACGATAAATTGCGGGAATTTAAAGTTCTACGCTATTACATCACTTTGGGGATGAGAATACAAATTATAAATGGGGAATGAAAGAAATTAAAATCTAATTATTATTACAACTATATTGAATGAATCAAAATAAAATGTATAAGAATATAAAGATAATGTGAAAAAAAAGAAGATTGTTTTTTTATGGTTTTTTATGAAAGGTTTTAAAGTTGATAAAAAGAAAGGAATTAATTAATTTAAACTTCTTACTTATAATTTAATTAAAAGAGAAAATTAAAAATAAAACCTAAGTCTAAATTTATTTTAATTAGGAAAAGAAATTAAGTTTTTTAAGAAAATATTTTTTAGGGTTTTATGTTTAAGGAAATAAAATAAACTGGAAATAAAATAAAAGATTAGTCTAATTATTTTTAGGCAAAATACTCATTTTGGTCCCTTAACTTTACCCTTGGATTCATATTGGTCCCTTAACTTTTTTTTGTGTCATTTTGGTCCCTTAACTTTCAAAAAGTTTCATTTTAGTCCTTTTTGTTTAAATTCGTAGCTAATTAGACGGAAAAACTTTGAAATCAGCCGCTAAATTCGTAGCTAATTAGACAAAAAGGACTAAAATGAAACATTTTGAAAGTTAAGGGACCAAAATGACACGAAAAAAAGTTAAGGGACCAATATAAACCCAAGGATATAGTTAAGGGACCAAAATGAGTATTTTGCCTTATTTTAAAAAATATATATTTTATATTTTTGATTAAAAAATA
Organism: Vicia faba; assembly: GCA_948472305.1. NCBI lineage: Eukaryota > Viridiplantae > Streptophyta > Magnoliopsida > Fabales > Fabaceae > Vicia > Vicia faba. The sequence continues at coordinate 701,462,401 of OX451739.1, read as the reverse complement.
ATGAAATAAAGTAAAATAAATAAAAAGAAAATAAAAATAAAATATAAATTAAGTCAGGGGAGTTTAAAAGTGAAAAGAATGTTAGAAAGTAGAAAATAATTTTTATTGATGCTTAGGCCCAAGGCTTTTTTTTGTTGAATAAAAAAAATAAACAAAATAAAAATATGAAAGTTGGGCCTGCATGGTATGAGCAATTAGGGGGGGGGGGGGGGGGGGGTTTAGTGAGTAAGGAGAAATTGAAGCCCAAAATGCTTGTAAAAAAAAGACAGTAAAAAATGGAATTGGGCTGGAGGGAAGCGAAATGCAAGGCCCAAGATGTTGTTGCTGCGCAGCATTGAAAAGAGAGGGGGGGGGGGGGGTGAACGAAGATAAGTTTGGGCCTGGAGTGGGATTTTGAGATGAGGCCCATGATAGTTAAGCCTGTTCTGAAATTAAAAAAAATTGATAATTAGAACAAAAAGAAATATTGATATTAGAATTATTAAAATATAATAAAAACTAAACCTAGTTGATTTTCTTATTCAAAATTATTTTCATCTCTCTAACTCCTAACACTCTCTCACAGTATCTCTTCCTCTCTCTATATTTGTTCAATAAAAACAGATAAAAAATCCATAAACAGAAAACATAATGATTTACGGCAGTGGTTGAGTATGAAAAGATGGTGGTTCATATGAATCTCCATGGTGGCAAGGATGAACAACACGACGACGCCATGAGGCCTCACGGCGGTGCCGTCGTGACAGTCTCTAATTCCAATTTTTTTACATTTTTCTAATTTGTATCTCTTTGATCACGATTATGGACTTTGATTTTGAAGTAGATCAAACATTGAGCAGAGATCTAAAAGGGGAAAAACAAAACCCTAAACGTTAGATGCTATAAAAATATGTGATTACGAGATAAGATGTATGAACGAAAACAAAATTAAGGGGGAAAGGGTCGCGATGAACGGATATGTGATTTCGTCAATCTCTTGAGACTTCCGGTAATATCTTTCTGATCTTTGCTTTGTTTTCTCTTCTCTGCGATTCAAACTTTTCCCTCTTTGTTTTTTCTTAAAATCGTTTCTGAAGGGTTTTGTTAAAGTAGGAAAATGATGATAGTTTATGGGTTAGGGCTTTGGTTTGGATTTGTATATTGTTCACTGTATATTTGACTTTTGCTTAAATTGTGAGTGATTTTTTGAAAGAAGTTTTCAATTTAAGGTTTGCGGTTCTTTGCCACTGTTGTTGTATATTTTTTGTTTTTTACGATTTGGGAGTGTTTGTTGTTATTCTTACTGTGGCCTCAGTTTTTCTGTGTTTTCTCTGGTATTTGGTTTGAATGATTTTAAAGGTTTTTGGTTTGGACGACTTGGAAGGTTTTTGGTTTCGACGGTTTGGAAGGTTTTTGGCTTGGACGATTTGGAGGGTTTTTTGGCTTGGTTCTGTTTCTGTATATCTTTGTTTTTGTCTCCTTTGTAAGAACAGTATTACAATTCATATATACTGTAAATTCAGCTTGTGAATCATGAAGGGTTTGACTTGTTGGAATTGACGTAACAAGCTTGTCACTTTTGATTTCTGATATATCAGTTTTGTTGTACTTTTGCTATGCTTATTTTTTGACTTTTCTTGTTGGCCTTTGTACTTTGTTGCTTTCTTCTTTTCGGACTTGTACTTGTTGGTGGCTTTTCTGTACTGGCCTTGGTTTTCTGTGATGGTTGCTTGCTGACTTTTGATTCTGTTCTTGTGTAGTACAATATATTTTGAGCATTCTCCTTTAGTGTGAACCAAACAAGGGCATTGTTTTGAGATTTTGTAGTAGGGCTAGGCCTATGCTTTTACATTACAGTTCTGATTTTTGATTGAAACAACTTAAATATGAGGCTTTTTGGATTGTTTGCATGAAAACATGATGCTGAGTTTGAGATCTGATTTGATTATTTTGATTTTTCTCTATCTTTTATGAACTAAACTTTGTATTGTCATTTGCAAAAGATTTACTCCAAGCCAATGATATAATTCTGACTTGTGAAACAAATTTGTATGAGGCTTGTATGCTTGAACATGCTGCTGAGTCTGATATTTTGTTTTGTCTTTTTGTGAACCAAACATGGATTTGTGATTTGCAATAGGAAAATCTAGGCCCTAAAAATCTGATTCCATAAGCCAAGCAGTTGTACCCCAAAATTTTCCCTCTAATTTTACTTCACACATGCCCATTGAGATCCTCACTTGCCCTGGGATGACTAAGAATTGACCAGACAAATTCTCCTCCTAAGGCAACAAACCTCAACTAGGGTTTCAATTTTAAGCAATATGTGTGAGTCCCAAGGATACCAAATGTTCTCCATTGTCCTAATATGTCCTCAATATCATCCATGCCAAATTTCATGCCTTGAACAACAAGTTTGCTCAGTCAACTGCTCAAATGCCTGAAAATCAACTGTATTAGGTCAAAAGGAAACTGTGACCCAAATGAGAGCAAGACATTTGAAATGTTGTGATTGGTCAGACTTTCGTGACTTCAGTGCGTGCTTGTTGACCGTGGATTACCATACATCGCTACTTTTGAGCCACCATATGCACCAGCTTGTTTTAATGAACTAGATCCAACGCCTCACATTATTTCTGATTTATTTATTTTTACAAAATTTGTTTTAAATTTGTTTTAATTTCAAAAATTCATAACTCTCTTACTGATGGTGGGCTACCAACGTTCACTGAAGGTATAAAGAGAATATATCAAAGCATCGCCATTCACTGACGATGAACTACCAAAGTTCACTGAGGGTAGCAAAAAGATAACAAGCACCAACTTTCACTGAAGGTGACCTACCAACTTTCAGTGAAGGTAGAAAGAGAATATATCATACCATCGTCATTCACTAACGATGAACTACCAATGTTCACTGAGGGTAGCAAAAAGATAACAAGCACCAAATTTTGCTGAAGGTGACCTACCAACTTTTAGTGAAGGTAGAAAGAGAATATATCATAGCATCACCGTTCACTGACGATGAACTACCAACGTTCACTGAGGGTAGCAAAAAGATAACAAGTAGCAACTTTCACTGAAGGTGACCTACCAACTTTCACTGAAGGTAGAAAGAGAATATATCATAGCATCTCCGTTCACTGACGATGAACTACCAACATTCACTAAGGGTAGCAAAAAGATAACAAGCACCAACTTTCACAGAAGGTGACCTACCAACTTTCACTGAAGGTACAAAGCTAATATATCATAGCATCTCCGTTCACTGACGATGAACTACCAACATTCACTGAGGGTAGCAAAAAGATAACAAGCACCAACTTTCACTGAAGGTGACCTACCAACTTTCACTGAAGATAGAAAAAGAATATATCATAGCATCGCCATTCACTGATGATGAACTACCAACGTTCACTGAGGGTAGAAAAAAGATAACAAGCACCAACTTTCACTGAAGGTGGCCTACCAACTTTCACTGAAGGTAGAAAGAGAATATATCATAGCTTCGCCATTCACTGACGATGAACTACCAACGTTCACTGAGGGTAGCAAAAAGATAACAAGCACCAACTTTCACTGAAGGTGACCTACCATCTTTCACTGAAGGTAGAAAGAGAATATATCATAGCATCACTGTTCACTGACGATGAACTACCAACGTTCACTGAGGGTAGCAAAAAGATATCAAGTTTTCTCCAAAATTCTGGCATTTCACCTAGAATGGGTCTCAACTTCTTCTTTAACCAAGGCATTCTGCCTGGAAAAAGGTAATGTATAAGCTGTCTAAAATAAAGTGACTACCATTTACAAAGATTTCTTAACGAAACGTCCCTGCTATATTGAGCGACTAAATATCCACTCATAGAGAAGATAGTAAAGAAAAGCAACGTCGACTTTTATGGGGAAATACAAGTTGCTCAAATAAAGTGACCTACTATTTGTTGTTATGGAGACTTAAAAAATGACTTCCTGGGGAAAACAATATGGATTCCTTGGGAAGTTCCGAAATATTCCTGCTGGGGAGATAAAGTCTTCTCGTGCAAAATAAATGCACATTCTCAAACCAAAACTCAAAGCTTTCAGAAATCCAAAGTAATAATATTGTTGGGAAACAAAGATTCAATCCAGAAATAAACTGGAGTTAAACGGTCTACCAAAATACATTCCTCGAGAAATGAACTCAACAGGGAAACCCAAATCATCCAGTCAAGGAGCTGTGTAGAAAGGCTAAAGCAAAAAATTTCCACGAGGGATAACTCAGTAGGGAAATTGAAATAATATACACTTTCTGCTTATGACTGACACTCTATTGGAGAGAGGACAACACAACTCTGTGAAACAGGGAAATATGTCCATAAAATATTAATGAGTGTGAATGAGCAATGATTATCTAAATTTAACTATGTATGATGTATGTATGAGTGTATGAGTGTATGAGTCTTATTATGTATATGATGACAAAACAAACATATAATACTGGGAATACACAAACAAAACCAACTCGAGTGTACATAACACTCAGCCAAATCACATCCAATACGATCATCCCAAAAGAAAAAAAAAAGCACCAACTGAGGAAACAAAGTCCTACTGCATGTCAACTTTACTGGGGAGAAACATAATATAGCGACGAAACAACACAAATATCGGGATATAACATCCTTCTCCAGGCTTCACCAGGGAGTAGCACTCAAACTTCAACGGGGAAATAAATATTTTCAAATGTAACACTTCTACTGGGGATTGCAAAACTAATTTCAAATAAAGCTGATGAACATCAAATCATCAAAACATTCACTGGGGAATTAGGCCCATTTTGAAGGAGCAAAAACATACAAACTTCACTAAGGTATATAATGTTAGAACATAGTTTGATTCTACAACCCTCAGTTAGAGTTTTGATGATAACAAAATACAAGATTAAATGAATTATGAGTTTTATATATGACATAGATGCTACTTAAAATTATGTTGTGTATTTACAGGAAACTCTGATGTAATCAGCATCAGAACTTCAATATCAACATCAGCATCAGAAGATCAGTACATGTGCTACGCTGAAGCCTGATGAACAGAATTTGCGCTTAACATACTCTGAATCTGATCAAGATCTTAACCATATCATCAGCACTCAAAAGCGCCAGAATAAGCTAAAGCCAAGAACACTCTGATCCTCATTAAGCAGAGCATTCTGAAGTGTCAACATTACTGCATTCAAGGAAGATTAATTACCAACAGCTTTATTCCAAGACAAATATCTTCTCAAAAAGGAAAGAATGTTATGAGCATTTAAATGGAATTATGGAAAGCAACGTATCTATTCCAAGGATATTTAAACAAATCAGTGAGAAAAGAAATGGCTAATACGCTACAATTCTTCTACACGCACATACGCATAAGCCAATCATCTTCACTCATCAGTTTGCTAAAGCTCTCAACCGCTTACTCTATAGTTCTAGCAATCTAGTTTTACATAAGCTTCATATTGTGTATTATCACAGTTGTGATATATAGTTTTTCTAGAAAACATCAAACACACATTTTGTTCATTTATCTGTAAAAGAATTTCCTTGAGAAACCGGTCAGTGGTTAGACTCAAGAAGGCTTTAGCAGTTGTTAAAGGAGTTTTGTATTCAGTTGAATATAGTGGATTAAGACCTCATTGGAGAGAGGCGAAATCACCTTGACGGGTGGACTGGAGTAGTTTGAGATCAAACGAACCAGGATAAAAATAACATGTTGTCTACATTTGATTTCAAGTTTCAACAATTCAACCCCCCTTCTTGTGTTTTTCACATCTTCAATTGGCATCACAGCGCCTGGTTTTGAGTTCATAACACTTAACCGTGTCAGTACAAGATCCAACATTAGAAAAACACAATGGCAGGACCACATCAAAACATCAACAATGACAACAATTAAGAAAGAGACAGATTCAGTGGAAAACATCCAGTCTTTGATGGAGATAACTTTGATTACTTGAAAGACAGAATTGAAAGCTTCTTTCTGGCCCACGATACTGATCTATGGGATATGGTGACTGATGGATACACGCACCCAGTGAATGCAAGTGGTCGGAAGATTGACAGGAAAGCAATGTCTGATCAACAAAAGCGTGATTTCAAAAACCATCACAAGGCCAAAACAATTCTTCTCAGTGCTATCTCTTACTATGAATATGAAAAGATATCAAACAGAGAAACTGCAAAGAATATGTTTGACTCTCTGAGAATGACGCATGAAGGTAACCTTCAAGTTAAAGAAACTAAAGCTCTTGCGCTCATTCAGAAGTATGAGGCATTCAAGATGGAAGAAAGTGAATCTATTGAAACAATGTTCTCAAGATTTCAGATTCTAGTTGCTGGTCTCAAAGTTCTGGACAAAGGGTATTCTACTACTGATCATGTTAAGAAGATCATCAGAAGCTTGCCAAAATAGTGGAGGCCAATGGTCACAGCGCTGAAGCTAGATAAGGATCTCAACACAATCTCTCTGGAGGAACTTGTCAGCTCCCTCAGAAGTCACGAGATAGAGCTAGAAGATGATGAACCTCAAAAGCAAGGTAAGCCATTAGCTTTAAAATCTAACAGAAAATCTGACTCCAAAGTTTTGCAGGCTGTAGAAGAAACCTCTGATGGGTCCTCATCAGAAGAAGATGAACTGTCTCTCCTCTCCAAAAGGGTGAACCAACTGTGGAAGCAGAGGCAGAGGAAGTTCAGGAATCCCAGAAGATCAGAGGATCAGAATGAATCTTCCTCCAGATACAGAAGGTCAGAATCCTCCTCTGGACACAGAAGATCTGAAGGCTCTTCAGGAAGCAGAAAGCCAAACAACAAAGACATCATCTGCTATGAATGTAACGAGCAAGGGCACTACAAAAGTGACTGCCCAAAGCTTCAGAAGGAAAATTCCAGAAGAAAGTTTGGAAAGGAAAAGAAGAAAAGTCTCATGGCCACATGGGATGATTCTGATACATCTGAAGCTGACTCAGAATCAGATGATGAGAGAGAAAACATAGCTCTCATGGAAAACATAACAGAAGACAATGAAGCTTGTGAATCAGACTCTGAATCAGACACGGAAGAGGTATTTCCTGACTTTGCTATTAATTTTACTAAGGCTGAACTAGCTGAAAGCCTTAATGAGATTCTGGAAAGATATCAGCAGATCAGAGTCAAATTCAGAAACCTGAAAAGGGATCTTGCTTCTGACTCTGATAAAACTGAGAGTCTCAAATTGGAGAATTCTGAGTTGAAAAATAAAATCTCAAAATTAGAAAATCAATTACAAAACTCTCAGAAGGAAACAATTTCTGAAACTCCCAGTAGTGCTGATGAGATCATCAAGGAGTATGATCACAGCTTTCAGAAGTTTCTAGCTAAAAGCATAGATAGAAGCAAGATGGCTTCAATGATCTATGGAGTTAGCAGAAATGGCAGAAAAGGAATAGGATACCAAGGTTAGGTACCTACACCAAAGAATGCCATGGATTTAGTGATAAAACGCACTTCACTTGATTCTCACTTTGTATATGGGCACACACATGACATCAAATATACTAGTAGTAATTATTCTGTCAAACCAAAATTCAACCAGAGTTTTGGTAAAACTAACAAATCAGGACCCAAGAAAATATGGGTACCTAAGGATAAAATAATACATGTTGCAGATATCTTTAGCAGCAAAGAAGAAACACCAGTCATGGTACCTGGACTCTGGCTGCTCACGACACATGACGGGAAGAAGGCATATGTTCCAAAGCCTGGAACTTAAGCCTGGAGGCCATGTAGGCTTTGGAGGCAATCAAAGGGGAAAAATCATTGGCTCTGGAACAGTAGGTAACAGAAATCTTCCCTCTATAAGTAATGTTTTATTAGTAGATGGATTAATGCATAACCTGTTATCCATAAGCCAATTAAGTGATAACGGTTATGATATAATCTTTAATCAAAATTCATGTAAAGCTGTTAGTCAGAAAGATGGGACTATCCTATTTAATGGAAAGAGGAGAAACAACATTTATAAAATAAAACTTTCTGAACTGAAAAGTCAGAATGTAAAGTGTCTTCTGTCTGTTAACAACGAGCAATGGATCTGGCACAGAAGATTGGGGCATGTTAGTATGAGAAGAATATCTCAGATTAACAAACTCAATCTGATCAGAGGACTTCCTAACCTGAAGTTCAATTCAGATGCTCTGTGTGAAGCATGTCAGAAAGGCAAGTTTGCAAAACCAGCTTTCAAATCTAAAAACGTTGTTTCCACCTCTAAGCCATTAGAACTTCTTCACATTGACTTATTTGGACCAGTTAAAACTGCCATAGTCAGTGGCAAGAAGTATGGGTTAGTAATCGTAGATGACTATAACAGATGGACATGGGTAAAGTTCTTAAGACACAAGGACGAGTCACACTCTGTGTTTGTCACCTTCTGCAACCAAGTTCAGAATGAAAAGGATCTTAGAATAGTCAAAGTCAGAAGTGATCATGGTGGAGAGTTTGAAAACAAAGATTTTGAATCATTTTTTAATGATAAAGGCATTCTGCATGATTTCTCTTGTCCTAGAACTCCCCAGCAAAATGGAGTTGTAGAACGAAAGAACAGAACATTGCAAGAAATGGCCAGAACCATGATCAACGAGACTAACGTTGCTAAGATCTTTTGGGCAGAGGCAATAAACACAGCGTACTACATTCAGAATAGAATCTCTATAAGACCTATTCTGGAAAAGACTCCATATGAATTATGGAAGAACAGAAAGCCCAACATTTCATATTTTCATCCATTTGGATGTACTTGCTTTATTTTAAATACTAAAAATTATTTGAACAAGTTTGACTCTAAAGCACAAAAGTGTATTATGTTAGGATACTCTGAACGCTCAAGAGGATACAGAGTATACAATACAGAAACACATATTGTGGAAGAATCAATCAGTGTTTGTTTTGACGATAAGCTTGACTCTCAAAAGTCAAAGCAGAATGAATTACTTGCAGGTACGGAAGTTGAATTCACAGGTACTGAAGACAAGTCATCAGAAGCTCTTAACAGAGACACTCCCTCAACATCAGAAAAAGGAACTGCAAGCAATCCAGCATCTTCTGTTGATCAACCTCAGAAAAGACCATCCAGAAGAAGCATGGATCACCCAGAAGAAACAATCTTAGGAAGAAAGGAAGATCCAATCAGAACAAGAGCCAGCTTCAGAAACTCTGAAGAATCCCTCATGGGACTTGTCTCTCTGATTGAACCATCCACAATTGATGAAGCACTTCTGGACAATGACTGGATTCTAGCAATGCAAGAGGAGCTGAATCAATTCACAAGAAATGATGTATGGGATCTAGTTCCTAAACCAAAAGGATTTAACGTCATTGGAAAAAAATGGGTGTTCAGAAACAAACTGAATGAACAAGGTGAAGTCATCAGAAACAAGGCACGATTGGTAGCACAAAGTTATAGTCAGCAAGAGGATATAGACTATACAGAAACCTTTGCTCCAGTCGTCAGGTTAGAATCTATCAGACTTTTAATTTCTTTTGCTGTTAATAAAGGCATCACTCTGTATCAGATGGATGTCAAGAGTGCATTCTTAAATGGCTATATAGAAGAAGAGGTTATGTGCACCAACCCCCTGGTTTTGAAAGTTCAAAAAATCCAGAATATGTTTTCAAACTAAAGAAGTCACTGTATGGTCTGAAACAAGCTCCCAGAGCTTGGTATGAAAGACTAAGTAACTTCCTGTTAGAAAAGGAATTCACCAGAGGGAAAGTGGACACAACCTTATTCTGTAAGACAGTTAAGAATGACATTTTAGTCTGCCAGATTTATGTTAATGATATTATATTTGGATCCACTAAACCCTCTCTGGGAAGAAAGTTTGCTAAGTGTATGCAGGCAGAATTTGAGATGAGCCTAATGGAGAACTGAAATTCTTTCTGGGAATTCAGATCAATCAAACCCCAGAAGGAAGTTACATTCATCAGAGCAAATATGTCAGAAATTCTGAAGAAATTTGATCTCTCAGAATGTAAGCCATCAAAGATTCCAATGCATCCCACGTGCATTATAGAAAGAGAAGAGGTAAGCAAAAAGGTAGAACAGAAGGTCTACAGAGGTATGATTGGTTCTCTTCTTTATCTGACTGCTTCAAGGCCTGATATTTTATTCAGTGTATGCATTTGTGCAAGATTCCAATGAGATCCTAGAGAATCTCACATAACAGCTGTTAAGCGAATTTTCAAGTATCTGAAAGGTACTACTAATCTGGGTTTGTTTTATAGAAAATCTAGTGATTACAGCTTAGTAGGTTACTGTGATGCTGACTTTGCTGGAGACAGAGTTGAACGTAAAAGCACTTCTGGAAGCTTCCAGTTTCTGGGAGAAAATCTGATCTCATGGTCCAGCAAAAGACAATCCACAATTGCTCTATCAACAATAGAAGCTGAATACATAGCAGCAGCTGGATGCAGCACACAAATGCTCTGGATGAAAAGTCAACTTGAGGACTTCCAGATTTTTGAGAGTAACATTCCTATACTCTGTGACAATACTTCTGCTATTTGCTTAAGTAAAAATCCAATTTTGCATTCTAGGGCTAAGCATATAGAAATAAAACATCATTTTATTAGGGACTATATTCAGAAAGGAATTTTAAACTTAAAATTTATTGATACAGACCATCAATGGGCTGATATTTTTACAAAACCACTTTCTGAAGATAGGTTCAACTTCATTCTGAAACATCTCAGCATGAAGCTCTGTCCAAAATAAAACTGTTTTAATTTTATATATATTAACCTTCAGAATTGCGTTTATTTCTCTGTGAACTTCTGATCAATCCTCTTTCAGAATTTTTAGAAATGCAGATTATATCAGAATCTATCCATGAAGCTCTGAGCTCTTCAGTTCAAGGATAGAAGTGATGTTCACTCAAGCAAACAAGTGTCATCCAGTCATCAGCTATTTCCTGAGGCTGAACACGCGTTCACGCTTCTGAAAAGGCAAAGCGCTGATTGGATGCATTGAGACACATGTCATGGGTAACCATTTAAGTATCTTTCTGAAATCCCCTAAAATCAACTATCATTAAATGCTATTAATCATGATTTATTTCTCTTTCTTAAACGTTTATGTTTTCAAAAACTTTTTCGAAATCTATTTAAACATCATTCACACCATTCACAACTTTTACCCTTACTTTCATTTTCAATCATATTTCTGATTTCTGTGTTTGTGTTCTTCCTTCTCAAGAAAACCCTTTAAATTTATTTCTCAAAAACTCGTGTGAACATGGCATCTTCCAGCAATCTCTCTTCAGGTTCCCAGCAAGATGCATCATCTGAACAATATGAGGTTCCTCTCAGAAAGCTTCTTCTCTTGACAGGCAGACTCTGGAGGATTTGAAGAGATCAGACATGCTGATGAATGAACGGATGGACAAGCAGGATATCAAGATTGATTCTATAGCAAACATAGTAGCTAAGCAAAACGAAACCAGCAAACAAATCAAGAGCATGTTGGAAGCTCTGTTCACACGCCTTCCTCCTTCTTCTTAGATTTTTCTTATGTTTTCCTTGTTTTCTTTACATGTTTGTCTGTAATATTTCTACTTGTTCTAAACTATCATTGCTTCTGTTTTAATACAAACATGTTTTGCTCTGATCTTTTTAACTCTAATTATTTATGCTTTTTAACTCTGATTATTTATGCTTTTTGATAACTGACAAAAAGGGGGAGAAAGAATGATATTTTTCAATAACGGTTTACTGAGACAAAAGTCTCAAACATTCTAACATCCTTATATAATTGTTGTTCTGAAAAGCTTACAGGTACAAGAATCTGATGAACTCTGTTAAAGTAAAAGTTCTGATGCTCAAGGTCTCAAGGAATCAAAGGGAAATAATCAACTCAGGGGGAGTTTTTCTCATCATTACTCTGATACTTTTTATTCCTTACCCTCTTAGCTCTGATACCTTTTACTCATTATCTGATTATCTCTGATATTGTTTCCTCTTTATCCTTAAACTCTGATACTTTCATCATTTTATTTAATTGAAAAAATCTAGTTTTTGTCATCATCAAAAAGGGGGAGATTGTTAGAACATAGTTTGATTCTACAACCCTCAGTTAGAGTTTTGATGATAACAAAATACAAGATTAAATTAATTATGAGTTTTATATATGACATAGATGCTAACCATATCATTAGCACTCAGAAGCGCCAGAATAAGCTAAAGCCAAGAACACTCTGATCCTCATTAAGCAGAGCATTCTGAAGTGTCAACGTTACTACATTCAAGTCAGATTAATTACCAACGACTTTATTCCAAAACAAAGATCTTCTCAAAAAGGAAAGAACGTTATGAGAATTGAAATGGAATTATGGAAAGCAACGTATCTATTCCAAGGATATTTAAACAAATCAGTGAGAAAAGAAATGGCTAATACGCTACAATTCTCCTACACGCACATATGCATAAGCCAATCATCTTCACTCATCAGTTTGCTAAAGCTCTCAACCGCTTACTCTATAGTTCTAGTAATCTAGTTTTACATAAGCTTCATATTGTGTATTATCACAGTTGTGATATATAGTTTTTCTAGAAAACATCAAACACACATTTTGTTCATTTATCTGTAAAAGAATTTCCTTGAGAAACCGGTCTGTGGTTAGACTCAAGAAGGCTTTAGCAGTTGTTAAAGCAGTTTTGTATTCAGTTGAATATAGTGGATTAAGACCTCGTTGGAGAGAGGCGAAATCACCTTGACGGGTGGACTGGAGTAGTTTGAGATCAAACGAACCAGGATAAAAATAACGTGTTATCTGCATTTGATTTCAAGTTTCAACAATTCAACCCCCCTTCTTGTGTTTTTCACATCTTCATATAACGCTTCATCATCGAGACATTTATTGGGGACTTTGTGTTGACTCCATTGAGGAGATCAACACCATAACATCAAGGGGAAACCAATATACGTTCTTCACTGGAGAAACCGAAGATACATGTTCTTCAAGAGTAATTATTGTACAAACTTCTCTGGGGAGAAAGGACTTCTATCAAATAAGCGAAACCTTTACTGGAGAAATCTTGGATTGAGTCTTCATATCATGCAAACTCAGAAAGGAAGAAAAATGAACCAAGACTTGACTGGGGACACTGGAGTCACATACCCAATACATCAAACACATCCTGAGTAAACCTTCCCGGGGGAAACAAAAACTTATTAAAACTACTGGAGTTCGTCCATTCTTGGGATCACCACTTTTGTTTTCCTCTTGAATCACACAATTTAAAGTAAAAGTAAATTATAAATTCTTTTTGAAGAACAATTTTTTTATTTAATCTTTTTTCTTTGAAAATTTTTACCAATAATAAATGGAGTCTTTGCAAGCTAAATAAAACAAGAAATACAAAGAATTGGGTAAAAGCTCAAATTTCATTGATAAAATGGTAGTCTGCGAATGGAGAGACTCCATGGATGATTACAAAGTTCATAAAATGGTAATATATAATGGAAAATATACATTGAGATACAATGACCACTATCCCCTATAACAACTTCTGAAATCCTGAGCAATAACTTTCGTTTAAGTATGATGAGGATCCGAGAAGATTGTTGCTTCAATGATCAAGTCTTGTCTGATGTAGTTACTTGCCAAGAAAGTCCCTAACTTTTGCCTAAGCTTCCCTTGCGGGTTTTCAACTTAGCGGGAAATTTATTTTGTTTATGTCTCTAATTTTTGCCTAGACTGCCCTTTCGGGTTTTCGGCCTACTGAGACGCTCTTTTTTGCCTAAACCGCCCTTTCGGGTTTTCAACTTAGCGAGCTGTTCTTTTATTTCTTTAGGCAAAGTATTTCTTGACTGCATCAACATTCATGGGACGTGGGAACTCCTCGCCATCCATAGTTTTAAGAATTAATGCACCACCAGAGAAGGCTTTCTTGACAACATATGGGCCTTCAAAATTGGGAGTCTACTTGCCCCTAGAATCAGCGCTAAAAGACATGATCTTCCTGAGCACGAGGTCGCCTTCTCTAAATTCACGAGGTCTGACCTTCTTATCAAAAGCTTTCTTCATTCTCTTCTGATATAACTTCCCATAACACAAAGCTGTCATTCTCTTCTCTTCGATCAAATTCAATTGTTCAAACCTGTTCTGGACCCATTCAGCCTCTGAAAACTTGGTTTCCATTATCACACGTAAATAGGGAATCTCATCCTCGATTGGGAGTACCTCTTCCATTCTATACACAAGGGAGAGCACGGTTGCTCCTGTTGAAGTGCGGACAGATGTATGATATCCATGCAAAGAAAAAGGGAGCATTTCATGCCAATCCTTATAAGTAACAACCATCTTCTGGATAATCTTCTTGATATTCTTATTAGCATAAATATGGCATTCATGACACTTCTTTGCAAATTTGTAATAGTCAGATTTCATTGTCAGCCAATAGTAACCTGCCCTTAGCATCTTCTTAGCCATCAAATGTCCATTGGCGTGAGTGCCAAATGAGCCTTCATGAATCTCATGCATCAACATGTTTGCTTCGTGTCTATCCACACATCTGAGCAGGACCATGTCATAATTTCTCTTGTACAACACATTTTCACTAAGGAAGAAATTGTCGGCCAATCTTCTTAATGTCTTTTTATCTTTATTCGATGCACCAATCGAATATTCCTGAGTGTGAAGAAAATGCTTGATATCATAATACCAAGGTTTCTCATCCGCTACCTCCTCTGTTGTAAACACATGAGCGGGCCTATCTAGTCGCCGAACTATAATTCAAGGTATATCATTCCAATTATTTACTTGATACATAGAAGCCAGAGTTGCCAGAGCATCCGCCATTTGATTTTCATCTCTAGGGATGTGATGGAATTCAACTTTATTAAAGAAGGGTAACAATCTTCTAGCATAATCTTTGTAAGGGACCAAGCCAGGGTGATGAGTATCCCACTCTCCTTTAATCTGATTTATTACCAAAGCTGAATCGCCATACACATCTAGAATTTCAATTCTGAGATCAATAGCTTCCTCGAGACCCATGATGCAAGCCTCATATTCTGCCATATTATTAGTACAATCAAATGTCAACCTTGGAGTGAAAGGGATGTGCGATCCATGTGGACTGACAATCACAACACCAATCCCTTTATCATAAGCATTCACAACTCCATCAAATATCATACTACAACGAGATTCAGGATCAAGACTTTCCTCAAGAAATGGTTCTTCGCAATCTTTCACTCTCAGAAACATCACATCCTCGTCGGGAAAATCATACTTCATAGACTGATAATCATCGACTGGTTGGTGAGCAAGATAATCTGCCAACAAGCTTCTCTTAATAGCTTTTTGAGTGCGGTATTCAATGTCATATTTGGATAACAGCATCTTCCAGCGGGAAATTCTCCCAATAAGAGCAGGCTTTTCAAAAATGTACTTGATTGGATCCATTTTGGAGATCAACCAAGTAGTGTGATTCAACATATACTGCCATAAACGTTTTGCCGGCCATTCCAGAGCATAGCATGTCTTTTCCATCATGGAATACCCGACTCACAATCAGTAAACTTTTTACTGAGATAATAAATGGCGTACTCTTTCTTCCTCGTTTCATCTTGCTGTCCCAGAATACTTCCCATGGAATTATCTAACACTGTCAGATACATAATCAATGGTCTTCCTTCAACAAGAGAGAGCAAGATAGGAGGTTCAAGAAGATATTCTTTAATACTTTCAAATTCTCTTTAGGTGTCATTTGTCCACACGTAACCTTGATCTTTCTTTAACAACTTAAAGATCGGTTCAATCGTTGCAGTCATGTGGGAAATGAATTTGGAAATATAATTCAAACGCCCGAGGAACCCTCTGACTTGATTTTCAGTTCTCGGTGCTGGCATTTCTTAAATTGCTTTGACTTTATCAGGGTCAACTTCAATCCCTCTTTGGCTAACAATGAAACCCAACAATTTCCCTGACCGAACACCAAAGGTACATTTCTTTGGATTCAAGCGGAGACGATACTTCCTCAAACACTGAAACAACTTCAACAAATATTCTACATGCCCTTCTTCAGTCTGGGACTTAGCAATCATATCATCAACATATACCTCGATTTCCTTGTGCATCAGATCATGGAATAGGGTTGTCATATCCCTCTGGTACGTTGCGCCAGCGTTCTTCAACCCGAAGGGCATCACTCTGTAACATAATGTTCCCCAGGGTGTGATAAACTTTGTTTTTTCCATGTCCTCATGAGCCATTCTTATTTGATTATACCCAAAAATTCCATCCATGAACGAGAAAACATTGAATTTTGTTGTACTATTCACTACAATATCAATGTGTGGCAATGGAAAATCATCTTTTGGACTAGCTTTATTTAGATCTCTGTAATCTACGCACATGAGAACTTTTTTTGTCTTTCCTCGGTACTGGGACAATATTGGCAATCCATCGAGGTACACTAATGTCACAAGAAAACCGACATTAATCTGCTTTAGAACTTCCTCTTTGATTTTCACTTCCATATCTAGGTGAGTTCTTTGCAACTTCTATTTGATTGGCGGACAGTCTGGCTTCAAAGGCAAACAATTCTCTACAATATATGTATCTAGACCGGGCATATCTTGGTAAGACCAAGCAAAAATGTCCACATACTCTTTCAGCAACTCGATCAACCTGCTCTTCACATCAGGATGCAACAACACTCCAATCTTGACTTCCTTCGGATCTTCTTCTGAACCCAAATTGATTACTTCCAATGGCTCTTTATATGGCTGAATGACATTCTCCTCCTGATCAAGCAACCGTGAGACCTCTTCCGAAATCTCATCATAGTCTTCTTCTTCGGCCCCATACACAGGACATTCAAATTTGGGAGAGGGTGTTGGGTCATTGTATTCAACGGGTTTTTTAATTAATCTGTACATATGATTTATGATTGTTTTTAGAAACTTACACAAATAATAAGTGGTCATGCAGATTGAATTTCAGTTATTATTTATTTTGAAAGGTTTTTTCTGATTACCATTTTCTAAGAAAAAATGCAAAAAATAAAACTTAATTTTGGAAACAAAGACAACTTTTATTATTGATTTTAAAAGTCACAGCAAACAGATAAGCCCGTACAATATTAATACATTCACCTTAGGCAGAGTAAAAGCTTTTAAAAAATATTAACAAAACAAATTACTTCGAAACATGTATGCAAGAGGGAACATCAATGGTGATCTAGTTCTGAACCCTAACTATGTGCATCACATAATTCGGCATTTCTGGCTCTGCTTCATCTTCCATAATGGCATTAATCCCGGAGACAGTTGGATGAAGATAACCCCCGCTACGGAAGATATCTTGATACTTGCCTGCAGCAGACTTCAGCTTCATGCTCTTAGCTTTATCATTCTTTAAAGAGAACCCCAAGCCAACTCTGTTCTTGTTTACAGGTGGATCCACAATCTATCCCCATACTTCACTATGACCATTATGCAAAACCTGCTGCGCATCCTTAAGTGAAACCATAGAATTCTTATTTCCCCTTATGTTGTAAATGGATAAAGCTTGGAACTGGGATCCAACAACAACTTCATCCGCCTCCACAATGCTGAAAGAGGATAAATGAGATATCAATAATGTCTGTTCTCCATTTATAATCACCACTTTTCCTTCACGTACAAACTTCAGCTTTTGGTGTAAAGTCAAAGTGATAGCCCCTGCCTCATGTATCCACGGCCGTCCCAACAAGAAGCTATAAGTGGGTACAATATCCATGACTTGGAAAGTAACCTGAAACAAATGTGGGCCTATATGAATAGGTAAGTCCACTTCACCAATAAAATATTTCCTTGATCCATCAAACGCTTTCACTATAATTCCAATTAGGCGCATGGGCGTTCCTTGATATTTCAAATTCATAAGTGTACTCCTTGGTATAATGTTCAAAGTGGATCCATTATCAATCAGCACATTGGATAGTGAATCATTCTTGCAGTTCATAGAGATGTGGAGGGCCAAGTTATAATTCCTTCCTTCATCTGGCAATTCATCGTCGCAGAAACTCAGGTTATTACATAACGTAATGTTCCCTACTACACTGTTGAATTGGTCTATAGGCATGTCACTTTCCACAAAAGCTTGGTCCAATACCCTCATCAAAGATTCCCTGTGAGAAGAGGAGTTCATCAATAAAGCCAAGATAGATATTTTTGAAGGAGTCTACAGTAGCTGATCAATAATTTTGTAGTCGCTCATCTTGATTATATTCAAAATATCACCCACCTCTTTCTCTAGCGTAGCTCCACTAGATTCACCACTACCTTCTTAGGTTCAACATTTTCAATAATTTTCTTTCTAGTACTCACATCTCCTCAAACAACTGGTGCAAATACACGACAATTGCGGGTCACTCTGCTAGTCTCAGCAATATTTCCAACATCAAGCATTGGCTAGATGGGAACTTCCACACCATCCTCCAAAATTGTAGCATTATATTTGTAGGGTACTGCCTTATCTGACTTGTAGGGGACAAGACCCGGAAAACTAATCACCAATGGAGTAATAGCTGGCTTGCTATCATACTCAACTTTAAAATGGGCAGGTGTACCAAAATAATGCACAATAACGTTTACCCCTTCTTTAACACAATCAGTCATTATTGAGTCATCTCTGGAAAACAAATCCTCATCTGAGGAGAAATACTCATCTGCAGAGGCATACTCATCATCCGACTCTTCTTCACCCAAACAAATCTCAATCATATCAACTTCATGGCAATCATCCCTTTGACCCGTAACCTTGATGGTTCCATTATCCAACAACAACTAAACACATTTCCTCACAATTGAATATCATCGGGAGTCCTGGCAGCAAACTCGACAAGATCCATACTGATGTTCCACCTGACTAACCATGTGGCAGAAAGTAGCATGCAATTGCATAAGGTCCTCATTCATATACTCTGCATCAAAAATTCTGAACTCTCCAGGACATCCAGAAACCATGTTTACTTCCTCTTCATACTCTGCCCTAGGCTTGATTATATGGATGAGGCCTTAATCCATCATCTCTTACAAATCAGCCTTTATCTTGTCGCAACCTTGTGTGTCTATACTGCAAATAGCACAACTGGCATGGTCATCCATATAGTAGCTAAATTCAGAGGTCTGCATGCATTTTCACCAAATCTCCTCTAACCAGATTAATATCAAAAATCTGGAAGTCGCCTGGACAATCGGCCACCATATTCACATCATTTTCTCCTCCATGCTTGGGTAGAGGATTGTCTTTCACATTAGGGCCCATATCTTTGAAGGATAGAATACCGGACTTCACCAATTTCTGCACCTCAGTCTTCTAAGTATAGTAGTTCTAACCATTATGCCCTGGTGCTCCATGATGAAAAGCACATATTTGGTACGCCTTGTAATACCAAGGCAATGGTGATGGTATAATGGGAGGTGGTCGGGTTTGAACCAACTTTTTCTGAATTAATTCCGGTAGTAACTCTGTATAACTCATAGGAATAGGTTCATAACTTTCTCTGATTATACCCTTAATTCTCCTGCTGGGATGGTCTCTAATAAGTAATGGTGGTTGGAGCTATACGAACAACTGAAGTAACTGAGGCGACTTGCTGATGACGCTGATAACTTCTTCTAGGAGGATTAACTCTCCTCTCTTGCATAACATCATTTGTATGTCCTTCCTTCTTTTTGGTAAACCCATAGCACGGCTTCTTCATATTTCCATAACCTTCACTCTTTGGTAAATGACCCTCTCTTACAGCCTCTTCTAACCGGATACCCATGCCTAACATTTCAGTAAAGTCACTTGGCGCACTTGCTACCATCCTCTCATAGTAGAAATCACCCAAATTCTTCAAGAAAATCTTAGTCATCTCCTTTTCTTCCATGGGAGGAATCACTTGGGCGGCTACCTCACGCCATCTTTGTGCATACTCTTTGAATTATTTCCTATCTTTCTAGACCATGACCCTGAGTTGATCGCGGTCAGGCTCCATGTCCACATTGTATTTGTATTTTCTGATAAATGCTTCTCCCAAGTAATTGAAAGTATGGATGTTGACGATTTCCAAACTCATATACCACTTCAGCACATCACCATTCAAACTATCCTGAAAAAAGTGAATCAGCGGACGCTGATCATTAGTATGGGTAGACATTCTTCTTACATACATCACCAGATAAGCACGAGGGTAAGTGTTGCCCTTGTAATTTTCAAACTCCAGAGCTTAAACTTTGCAGGTATCTTAACATTCGGGACCAAGCATAATTCATTCACGCTCTTCCCTAATAACTCCTTTCCCTTGAGGGCCTTCATCTCCTTCTGCATCTTGTCAAACTGTTCTTGAAAGTCGTCCATTCTATCATAAAGACCCAAGTATTAACTTGGTGGAGGAAAAGGGAGACACATATAATCATTAACAAATGGAACCATATTCACCGAAGGAGGTGCAGCAAGAGCAACATGCACCACAGGGGGTGCGGGAGTAACAGTAGTCTGAACAACTGGGTCTTCTTGAGGACCAAGATTGAAACTTTCAGGCTCAAATTTCTATGGTATTCCCCATGGATAACCTTGAGGCATGCGATTCTGAACAACATCTGGAGTAGCAGACACAGGAATAGCCGGAGCTTCAGCAGTAACCCTTGTTGGTTGAGGTTGAACACTCAGTTGCTGATTTTGTGCAGCCACCGGAGATTCCATCAGAGCAGTAAGATTGGCCATGCCGGCCTTCAAAGTAGAAACCTCCTCGCACAACTCGAGATTATCTTGTTCTAAGTTGTCCATCTTCCTTCTGAAATTAGCTCGAGGGTTGTAGTGGTGAGTCAGCTTGTTGAACAAAGTAAAGAAGCTTGGTAAGACATCTAGATATGCATAACAAATGCAAGAAATATGTGCAATATAATGCATGATATGCAATGCACATGATTAATTTTTATTATTAATATTTCAAGGGACTTAAAGATTAAAATACACATTGCAAATATCAAAGTAATAATACATTTGAAATACTGAAATTTTTTATTATAATAACTTTAAATCGGATTACAAGTTTCAATAATCCCAAGTACAAGATGAAAATAAAGTCTAAAACCCTAAGAAGTAAAGTTGACGGAGATCACTCTATACGCTGGCGCTTTCCTGTAAGCCTGGTAATTTGAGCCTTCAACCTCTGGTTTTCTTCAGCATATCTGGTGGCCACCTCCTTCCAATCACCTGAATCAGGAAGTGAGAAACTAGCATCTGACTGAGTCCTAGGAGAAAATAAATCCCCTTACCTCTCCATGATCTCTACAACCCGACTCTCAAGGATCTTAATCAAGTCGTCTTTCTCCTTCAAGTCTGCTCTATAGGAAATCTCTAAAGTTTGGCACTTATTCTTCCAAGCATCCATTTCTTGTTGCATCCTGACTAAAGCAAGCTGTAGTTCTTCTATATCATCCAATAAGGGAGAAGTCGTCTTCGCAAACAAATCAGGCATAAGTGTTTCCTGAGAATACGGCATCTTCAACTGAATAACTCTCGTTTGGACCCACTGAAGATAAGGTTCCAAAGAAACAGCCCCACTTGGTCCCAAATCTTTCCTACTCTTCTTATGAATGTGACGCCAGGCCTTCACAATCTGCTCCCTAGCTTCCTTATGGTCTTCTCCCTCCTTCAGAAAGAAACTACTCAAATGAATACTATTTGGTTTATCCCTCATTGGATAACCAAGCTGTCGTCGTGCAAGAACAGGGTTATAGTTAATTCCTCCCTTTGTTCCAAGAAGAGGTACATTGGGGAAACTACCACAACTGTCAACAATCTCTACATTCTGGTAAGCTCGATGATACCAATCAATATCCGAGTGAGTAAGTTCCATGATCTTAAGAGCCCAACGGGGTTCCTTCCTGATATCCCAAAAAGCATTAGACTGAGGCAAATGAGAGATAAACCATCGGTACCACAGAGGCGTACAACAGATAATCATCCCCCCATGATAAGAATTCCGAAGATGAATAGAGTAATAAGCATCACCAACAATGCAGGAACTGGGTTTGCAATCATGAAGATCCTGATAGCATTAATGTTAACAAACTTGTCCATATTGGGAAATAAGAACAACCCATAAGCAAGTAGAGCAAAGATGGCCTCAAAAGCGACTGTACTCTTCATCCTAGCAAAGTAACGAGATTTCTCCAATAAGAACTGAGCTGGTAATCCTCTAATCCCTCCTTTAGTAGTCATATGGGCTTCAACATCAGACTTCCCTAGATGGATCAAAGCAGCAATCACGTGTGGTTTTGGCTCACCCTCCAAACCAGTAAAAGGAACATGATCGGTAATAGGTAAATCCAATAGTTATGAATACTCCTCCAGTGTAGGCATCAACTGCTACTCAGAGAAAGTAAAGCAATGATTCATCGGATCATAAAACTGGACCAAGGTCGAGAGAATACCCTCTTTCATCCTAAGCTTCATGATAGGAATGATGGATCCATACTTCTTCAGAAAATCTGCAAAACACTCAATATCGGGAATTAGACTGATCAACTTATCTATCTTGGGATCCTTGAGACTGTATTTTCCGGTCTTTCTTTTTCCATAATCCTTGGTCAAAAGGTACATGAGATATTCACAAATGGTAAACTTTTAAGTCCCTTGAAATGAAATTCCTTCAAAAGATGCTTATGAGTGCATGGATGCATGATGCAACAATCACACACAAGATCACACATATAGGGTTCATAGGTTCAACGTCACGAGCATGAGGTCAAAGGTACTGCCCATAAGGTATGGTCTAAGAGTTATCACTTGCCAAACAAGGTTCTAGAGGTTCCCATACTCTACATCCTTTTTTCGGATATTACCAACTTCTCGATTGACTCAGTAATTAGTAATATTCTCAAGAAAAACTAGTCCGAGCATAGTATCGCGTGACAACTATTTTTGGGTTACTCCGTCATAGTTTCCGCACTACACCTAAAAGGCCAAGATGGGTTAGGTATTCTACGGTCCTCAGCTTCAGCAGGCTCCCAGGTTGAAAGCAATACATCTTCCCGATTACTTGGTAAACGACACTACAGCCATAGGGGCCTCCACTGTGTGGGGGATCTCATGCCTCCTTTTTTGGGATTACTCCCTCAAAGTTACCATGACTATACCGCCCGTCATATCTTAAAGGTTGCCTAAGTTCGGGTATAGGACTTATAAGTAATCACCAAGCACCCTGAAAATCAGGAAAATCCAAACAAACATACAACATATAATATATAACAAACAATAGAACATATACCGATATAAACAAAGATAGGTTTAACCCACTTAGGGATGGACCAGCAGGAGGTCAATCTGTCCCAAGTGAAGTCGCCATTTTTTCTGTAGCATTAGAAATGTTTAAGACTAAGCCATTGGATTGACTAGACTTATACAAATCAAAATAAAAATCGCCACCACGCTTTAATGTTTCCAAAGGAATGGGAAAAGATAGAGTAACCCAAAAAGATGGGGAAAGATTCAAGGTAAGGGGGTTTGTTATGCAAAGGGAAGGTATTAGCACCATAAACATGTACGATACTTCGCAGGAACCTCTTTGAAAAATCTGTATATTTTGGCGATAAAATGTTATATGTAAAATAGATGGTGGAGGTGAGAAAAGAAATATATTTTTTATGATTTTTGCACCCGCCGCGGTTGCGAACCTTTAGTGCCTACGTACCACCTTTCGTGCAATAGGGGATCAGGGTACACATAGTTCATCTTTAAAAAAAATTAAAACACAAGTGTGTTGGTTAATTTTATGAGATAAGACATCATCGTCATTGTCCGTGTGGAAAACATACTTACTACCCACAATCATGAGAAAGGAGAATTTGCATCATCTCAAAGTGGAGGATCTGACTTGAATTTTAAAACCAACAATGCATCACTCAACACCCAAGTGGAAAATATCTCTATTTAATACATATTGTAGAAGTATAGTCATTTGCATCACTACAAGGATTGACAAGAGTCCAACCTTTTGAGAAAGGTTTTAAAATAAAAAATAAGCCAAAGGGGCAACATGGTTTGAAATTAGATTGATTGAATTTTAGTATTCTCACAAAAAATGTCAAGGTATTATTAAGTTGATTGAAATTTATTTATGAAAAAAAATGTTTTGAAAATACATGGACCTAAGTCCAAGTTTATTTTGAAAGTGGTTCAAATTTAGAAACAAGAAGGGTTTTCAAAAGAAGGGATAAGATTTTTGTAATTAAAGAAGATGGGAGGAGAAGAAGAGACTATCCTAAAGTATAAGGTAAAAGCTAGGGATAAGGACCATCTAACCAACAAGAAGCGAATACTTGACGTTATGAGTCAAGATGTAATTCCCATTCTTTGGATTGAAACCAAACAAGCAAAGATACTAGACCTCTTGAGAACCAAACTTCAAGTGTATTAAGTCTTCAAAAAATTGGGCAGAGTGACGGATGTATACGGGTGAATTGCAGATTACAAACAAAGAATGTAGTCACAATAACATGCACACAAAACAAACAAACAACCCAATGTCTTGTGGTAAACCTCAAGAGCTCCAAACAAAATATCAATTAAGGTCTCAAGGTCTTCAACATAGGCCAAGGTTTCTAATCCTAAATCTAAGAAGCCCAATGCTCCATAATGCCAAGGATAGTAACCAAATATTCCAAGTATCATTAAAGCCTTTTTTAGGGTTCATGTTGATTATTAGGTGTCTTGAAAAAGAAAAGAAAGGCTCAAGTGAGAAAAATAAGAATAACAAGAATATAAATGCTCAAGTGAGCAAAATACAAATAACATGAAATGTAATGCTTAAAGTAAACGGTACATAAGGCATAAAAAATAAAAGCATAATGTGAAACAAATTAATAATTAGTGGTTAGTTGGATGACCATCTTGAAACTTGCATTTGGAACTCATTAGAGGATTGGTATAATCAAAGCCTCCACACAACAAGTTACATTTGCTTTTTGTCAAGTATATCATCCATTTGGAATCCTCACAAGTACCATTTAATGATCAACAATGTTTAAGTGATCCACATTGACCAAAAGTGTTGTAGATCCATTAGAAGATTAGTAGAACCAAAGCCTCCACACAATGAATCTCAAAGTTATTGGATCAAAGGGATCAAATTAACATACTTGGGCTTGCAAACATAGGTTTGGGCCATGAATGATCATTTATTCGAATCGGGACAAAATTTAGGGCTATGTTAAGCAATCATAAGTTGACTTATATAGAAGTCGCACCTATTTTGAGGCCGATCAATAGCAATCTATGCACCGTTTATTTTGATACATGATATAGAGATCATGCTCCAATAACACTTAGTGCAATAAGAAAGGGATGAGATGAAGAGGGGAGGGAAAGAATACAAACCACATTTGAATTAAATTTTAATTAAACTATTATTAAAATCATTCATCCATTTTTATGGAGTTAGACTCAACACCATGGATTCAATGATGTTAACAAAGTTCATAATAAAAAATTCAACCCAAGATCAGCCAGAAAATAATCCTAAAATAATATTGCATTTAATATATACATTAAAAATGTTTTAAAATGTTTTAAAATAGAAATAAAAGAGAAAAATATCAACTATGTTCAAATTAATCAAGAAATAAAAAGTAAGACTATAGAAAAATCAGAAAAGGACTTAAATATTTTTATAAAATTTTTGGTGGTTTTTTAAAGTCAAAAACTATTTTTAAAATTAAAAGAAATGAGTAAAATAAACCAAAAATAATTTTAAAAAAACAAAGTCAGAAATAAAAAATAAATAAGATCACCAATATTTGTCACATAATCATTGGATCATTCCATAATTTTTTCAGAACTTAAAAATGCATAAAAGTATTTTTAAACATTTAAAACAATTCAAATAAAGTGAAAATTTATAAAAAATATCAAAACAAAAATTAAAATTATGAAAAAATAAAAATCAGAAAGAGAAAAATCAAAAATATTTTTCATAATTTTTTCAGATTTTTTGGACTAAAAATGAATTTTCTATGATTTTTTGAAGTTTAAAACAATTAAATATAAAAATCAGAAAATAAAATAAAAACCAAAAAGATGTGGACCAATGGATGAGTCAAAACATGTTAGTAATCAAATCTAAGGGATCTGGCGCACTGTGCACATCATGGTCATTAGTGAATAAAACACTGGATCACTTATTAAATTAGAAATTCAAAAAAAAATGGCGCGCCTTCATTGTTTGGAAGATGACACATTGGTCATCTTCAACCTCCAGCCAACGTGAAATGTAGGTCTCTCAAACTATAAAATCAGAAGCTCAGACCTATGCCATTCACTTCGTCTCTTCAAGACGAAGACAACCACACCTTCGCGACAAATTTATATAAACTGTAGCTCAAGCAATTTAGAAGAAAAGTTTTGAAAAGGGATTTAAAATTTCATGGTCAAAACGTGTTTCCAGATAAAAGCAAGTGTTGCGACTAGAACCATGGAAATGAGAGCATCACAATGATATCAAAGTTTTTAAGAATTGATGGAGAAATCTACCTGATGAAGTTGAGTTGCAGAGCTTTGAAACTGGACTTTTATGGAGCAATATAGGATACAATTCTTGAAGGTAATTGTATGGTTAGCCTCAGGGAAGATCAAGGAAGGTGAATTGATAGAAAAATTGGATTAAAAAAGGCTTGAACACTGATTACAAAGTTACCGAAAATTGAGTTATGAAACAAGTTTGGCAGGGTGATTCTGGTTATCCAAGCTTGAGGAAATGAATGGGGGATGACCCTTTATTTATAGGAGAATGAATGGGATCCTCTAGCGTGTGAAATGATGAAGTTTGGAGGGAAATCATGGGGGGTCTACAGCATGAACAAAGTTTGACTTGTTTAGCATCAAAACTCAGCCAAATCATGCGGTTCATGATGCTAAACACCTTTGGAAAGTTTCTAAACATGATTATAAGCAAAAACGCATGGAAAACTTGTGATTAGAAGCCAAAACAAAGATTTCAAAATCTGACTTGTGATGAAACTTCAGTTTTAAGTTACCAATTTCAAAATAATGGCATTTTCAGCTCAAGGGGTCTTAGGACATGATTCTTGATGCTTTAGAAAGATGAGGTTACAAGATTTGCAATGGAAAAATAATGGAATTAAATGGATGCTTGAGCTGAAAGTTGCATTGAGTCAAAGTTGGAGAAAAAGGGTTGACTTTCCATACTTAGAAATATTTCAAATTTTTCTTCAAAAGTGACCTATAATGTTTTGCATCCAAACATGGCCTTCCACTTGGAATTTACTCTTGACCAAAAAATATGGAATGAAATAGACTTGTTTAATTACATTTTAAAACTTGAACCATTAAAAATCTCCAATAATCAAGAGACTTATGAATTGTTGAAATCGGTAAAAAATCATGAAATGACCTATAATATTTTGCATCCTTAGGGCATCTTCCATCCATTTTCTCACTTTGCATATAAAATAAGGAATATAGTTAACATCATCAAGATCATTATGGAAAAATAGTGGGCTCAAGGTGATAAAAATTGACCAAGTTATGATAATTTGAAGCTACACTTGAGAAATTGGGGGTTCATCTAGAGGACTTGTAATCTTTCTTCATCATCAAGTTTCTTCCATGTGAAAACTCCTTGAAACTTTTGAAGTTATTTGTTAATAACCCTTTGAAGAGAAGGATGTTTTTGGAATCACTCAAAAATACCAAAAGATGAGCAAGGTATACTTCTTCGAAGTTCAAAACCCTAGCTCGTAGACCAAGAAAATGCTTTGAGGAACTTTGACAATTTTGACCAACCTTCTTGTACCAACAATCTTGCTTTGTAAATATAAGTTATTTATGATGATAATGAGTACTCATAGCCATCAAAACCACTTTCATATCTTGAGAATTTAGAGAAATATGCACTTGTGACCAATGGGAACAAGGCCTTGTCCAACCATGACAACTTCTTCAATCAACCCCTTGTACTTTTGAATCAATCTTGATAACTTTGAAATGTGATGAACCAAAATAAACCTTGCCATTCCATTTCTTCCAAAACAACTTCAATGATGAGGTTTGAAGTTCTCAAGTTTTATTGACTAGGGCATTGAAATAAACCCATGAACCCATGGATCAACTTGCTAAGCCACATTGCCTTTACCTACATTATTAACAAGTAAGACAAGCTAACATTGTATTTTATTAATCAAAAGAAAAATCAAGACAAAACATTCATTATCACAAAATAAAACAAGTCAAGTTGCTTGGTGATTCCTCAAAGAGAAAAGCTAAAGATGGGGAGGAGAACCAAAAGCCTTAATGTGATCTTGTTGTGATTGAATCAATATGGTATATGTAGGGATCTTAGGGGAAAAATTAGGGTACAACATTGTCCGCACTTCAACAGGGGCAACCTCGTTCTCTCTTGTGTATGGTATGGAGGCAGTGCTCCCAGTTGAGGTTGAGATTCCCTCTTTATGTGTGATAATGGAAACTAAGTTGTCAGAGGCCGAATGGGTCCGGAATAGGTTTGACCAATTGAATTTGATAGAAGAAAAGAGAATGATAACCTTGTGTCATGGTAAGTTATACCCGAAGAGAATGAAGGAAACTTTTGATAAGAAGGTCAAGCCTCGTGAATTTAGAGAAGGAGACCTCGTGCTCAGGAAGATCATATATTTTATCCCTGATTCTAGGGGCAAGTGGACTCCAAATTTTGAAGGCCCATATGTTGTCAAGAAAGTCTTCTCTAGAGGTGCATTAATTCCTGAAACTATGAATGGCGAGGAGATCCCAATTCCTATGAATGCTGATGCAATCAAGAAATACTTCGCCTAAAGAAATAAAAGAACATCTCGCTAAGTTAAAAACCCAAAAGCGCGGCTTAGGAAAAAAATGAGCGTCTTGGTAGGCTGAAAACCCGAAAGGACGGTCTAGGAAAAAATAATAGTTACAAACAAAATAAATTTTTCCCGCTAGGTTGAAAACCCGCAAGTCAGACAAGACTTGATCATTAGAGCAGCAATCTTCTCCGGTCCTCACCACACTTCAACAGAAGTCGCTTCTCAGCAATTCAATGTTTTTAGGGAGAATAGTGGTCATTGTATTTCAATGTATCTTTTCCAATATATTACCATTTTCCAAACTGTGTAATCATCTATAGGGTCTCGCCATTGACAAACTACCATTCTATTAATAAAGTTTGAGCTTTTATCAAATTCTTTGTAATTCTTATTTTATTCTGTATTCAAAGATTCCATTTATTATTGATAGTAATTTTCAAAACAAAAATATTAAACAAAAAAATCATTTTTGAAAATAATTTACAAATTACTTTTTACTTTAGAGTTTTGTGATTCAAGAAAAACAAAAATAGTGATTCCAAGGATGGACGGACTCTGAAATTTTGGAAGTATATATTCCCCAGGAAAGTTTTATCAGGTCACACTTACTGGTATGCGCATGATCTCATTAGAGATGATACCAATTGGTGTATGGTGTGGTGTTGGGTTTGCGATCCCATTTTCCCCAGTCAAGTCTTGGTTCATTTGTTTTCCTCTAGGAGGATTATTTTGATTTCGGATTTGCATGGTATGAAGCCTCTATCTCAGATTTCCCAGTGAGGTCTTCGCTCTTATGACGAAAGTCCCTTCTCCCTTTGAGTGATGAGATGGAATCATTTGCAAAACATCGCTCTTGGCAGTGGTGGCATTATTGTTGTTGTTTGTTTCCCAAGCAACTAAACAAGGGCATTATATTTTCTAGAAGTGTTGGAACAATTGTCAACTTTTTTGGGTTTTCTCCCACCAAGTGCTGGGTTTGTTTTAAAATCCCCATAATGTTTCTATCTGAAAGTTATTATCCCCTTGTGGTTTCAAAATGCCTCCCCAGGAAATTTGAGTAATCACCACTCTTGGTGTTGAAGATTGTGTTTTGGGGCTCCCCTCAACGATGTGATATTTTCCTCCCCAATAAAGTCAGCACGGGACCCCCAACTGATATCTCGACGATGTGATATTTTCCTCCCCAATGAAGTCAGCACGGGATCCCCAGCTGATATCTCGACGGTGTGGTTTTCAATTTCCCTAATGAAGTTGGTATTATTATCTCCAGTGGAAGTCTAGACATTGAAACATTGTTTTCCCTAGTGAAGTCTATATAATATTCCCCAGTGAAGCCTGGTGGAGGATTTTATATCCCTGTATCTATTTTGATTTACTATTTTGACTTAATTATTTTCGGATTATGTTTCTTCCCAGAGGAATTAAGCCGTGAAATAGGAATTTGTTTCCTCGGTCGGTGCTTACTTTCTTATGAAATTTTAATCCTGGATGTGATTTAGCCGAGTGTTGAATTTACTCAAGCTGGTTTTGTCTGGTTATTCTCAGTGTTGTATGTCTATTTTGTCGGCATATCCATAATAATATTCATACATTCATACATACATCATGCATAGCTGAATTAAATTCTTTGCTCATTTGCATTCATTAATATTTTGGTGGCATATTACCCTATTTTGCAGAAGTTATGTTACCCTCTCTCCAATAGAGTGTCGACCTTAAGAAGAAAGTGTAAATTCTTTTAGTTTCCCCATTGAGTTATCCCTCGTGGAAGAATTTTGCTTTAGCCTTCTTATTCGGCTCATTATCTGGTTAGATATTTTTTCCCTTTTGAGTTTATTTCTAATCAGATGCTATCTTGGTTGACTATTTTACTCTGGTTTATTTCTGGCTTGAATTCGTGGGTCTTGGCAACATTATTATTATTATTTTTGTAGGCTCTAAACCCTGGTTTATGATTGTCCATTTATTTTGCACGAGAAGACTTTATCTCCTCAGCAAGAATATATTGGCATTTCCCCAGAGAAGTCATATTTCTTTTCCCAACAGGGTTTCTTATAACAGCAAGTGGCTTGTCTCTTTATTTGAGCAACATGTGCTTCCCCAGTAAGTCTTCTATTTCCCCAGAGAAGATTCATGCTTGTTACTCTAATGGATGGTAGTCTCATCATTATGGGAGATAGTTTTTTGTTGAGATTTGTTACTCCAATGGATGGTAGTCTCGTCATTATGGGAGATAGTTCATTAATGAGATTTATTACTCCAATGTATGGTAGTCTCGTCATTATGGGAGGTAGTTCATTGTTGAGATTTGTTACTTAAATGGATGGTAGTCTTGTCATTATGGGAGATAGTTCGTTAATGAGATCTGTTACTCCAATGGATGGTAGTCTCGCCATTATGGGAGATAGTTCGTTGTTGAGATTTGTTACTCCAATGTATGGTAGTCTTGTCATTATAGAAGATAGTTCATTATTGAGATTTATTACTCCAATGGATGGTAGTCTCGTAATTATAGGAGATAGTTTGTTGTTGAGATCTGTTACTCCAATGGGTGGTAGTCTCGTCATTATGGGAGATAATTCATTGTTGAGATCTGTTACTCCAATGGATGGTAGTCTCGTTATTATGGGAGATAGTTCGTTGTTGAGATTTGTTACTCCAATGGATGGTAGTCTCGTCATTGTGGGAGATAGTTTGTTGTTGAGATTTGTACTCCAATGAACGATAGTCTCGTCATTATGGGAGATAGTTCATTATTGAGATTTATACTCTAATGAATGGTAGTCTCGTCATCATGGGAAATAGTTTGTTGTTGAGATTTGTTACTCTAATGGATGGTAGTTTCGTCATTATGGGAGATAGTTCGTTGTTGAGATTTGTTACTCCAATGGATGGTAGTCTCGTCATTATGGGAGATAGTTCGTTGTTGAGATTTGTTACTCTAATGAATGGTAGTCTTATCATTATGGGAGATAGTTTGTTTTTGAGATTTGTAACTCCAATGGATGGTAGTCTCGTCATTATGGGAGATAGTTCATTGTTGAGATTTGTTACTCTAATGAATGGTAGTCTCGTCATTATGGGAGATAGTTTGTTGTTGAGATTTGTAACTACGATGGATGGTAGTCTCGTTATTATGGGAGATAGTTCCTCTTTGAGATTCACTTTGCTCTAAAGAAGTTCATTTGTTTCCAGTCATAAGTACTGATGCTGGTCATTTATGACCTACCCTAATATTTGAATTTATTGGTATTATCCTACCATTTCTTTCCTACTGCGGGTCGACGTTACTTTTTTTCTATATTCTCAGTGAGTGAATAGTTTGCAGTTACCTGACGATCCTTGTTAACCTTTACTTTGATCCTCAATATTTAAGTTGATGTTGCTTTATCTCCTACTTAGGTTTCACCCCAATAGAGTCGAGTCTTCTGTTCATCAGTGATTTACTTTCCTAGTCGAATTTTATTTTGATCCTTTATTTTCATTTTCCATAATGAAGTTGGTATTATTATCTCCAGTGGAAGTCTAGACATTTAAACATTGTTTTCCCTAGTGAAGTCTATTTAATATTCCCCAGTAAAGCCTGGTGGAGGATGTTATATCCATGTATCTATTTTGATTTACTATTTTGACTTAATTATTTTCGGATTATGTTTATTCCCAGAGGAATTAAGCCGTGAAATAGGAATTTGTTTCCTCAGTCGGTGCTTACTTTCTTATGAAATTTTCATCCTGG
Organism: Vicia faba; assembly: GCA_948472305.1. NCBI lineage: Eukaryota > Viridiplantae > Streptophyta > Magnoliopsida > Fabales > Fabaceae > Vicia > Vicia faba. The sequence continues at coordinate 701,429,808 of OX451739.1, read as the reverse complement.
ATGTGATTTAGCCGAGTGTTGACTTTACTCAAGCTGGTTTTGTCTGGTTATTCCCAGTGTTGTATGTCTATTTTGTCGGCATATCCATAATAATATTCATACATTCATACATACATCATGCATAGCTGAATTAAATTCTTCGCTCATTTGCATTCATTAATATTTTGTTGGCATATTACCCTATTTTGCAGAAGTTATGTTACCCTTTCTCCAATAGAGTGTCGACCTTAAGAAGAAAGTGTATATTCTTATAGTTTCCCCATTGAGTTATCCCTCGTGGAATAATTTTACTTTAGAATTCTTATTCGGCTCATTATCTGGTTAGATCTGTTTTTCCCTTTTGAGTTTATTTCTTATCAGATGCTATCTTGGTTGACTGTTTTACTCCGGTTTATTTCAGACTTGAATTTGTGGGTCTTGGAAACATTATTATTATGATTTTTGTAGGCTCTAAACCCTGGTTTATGATTTTCCATTTATTTTGCACGAGAAGACTTTATCTCCTCAGCAGGAATATAATGGCATTTCCCCAGAGAAGTCTTATTTCTTTTCCCAACAGGGTTTCTTATAACAGCAAGTGGCTTGTATCTTTATTTGAGCAACCTATACTTCCCCAGTAAGTCTTCTATTTCCCCGGAGAAGATTCATGCTTGTTACTCTTATGGATGGTAGTATCATCATTATGGGAGATAGTTTGTTGTTGAGATTTGTTACTCCAATGGATGGTAGTCTCATCATTATGGGAGATAGTTCGTTGTTGAGATTTATTACTGCAATGGATGGTAGTCTCTTCATTATGGGAGATAGTTTGTTGTTGAGATTTGTTACTTCAATGGATGGTAGTTTTGTCATTATGGGAGATAGTTCGTTAATGAGATCTGTTACTCCAATGGATGGTAGTCTCTTCATTATGGGAGATAGTTCATTGTTGAGATTTGTTACTCCAATGGATGCTAGTTTCGTCATTATAGGAGTTAGTTCATTTTTTAGATTTGTTACTCCAATGGATGGTACTCTCGTCATTATGGGAGATAGTTCATTGTTGAGATCTGTTACTCCAATGGATGGTAGTCTCGTTATTATGGGAGATAGTTCGTTGTTGAGATTTGTTACTCCAATGGATGGTAGTCTCGTCATTATGGGAGATAGTTTGTTGTTGAGATTTGTTACTCCAATGGATGGTAGTCTCGTCATTATGGGAGATAGTTCGTTGTTGAGATTTGTACTGCAATGAATGGTAGTCTCGTCATTATGGGAGATAGTTCATTGTTGAGATTTGTACTCCAATGAATGGTAGTCTCGTCATCATGGGAGATAGTTCGTTGTTGAGATTTGTTACTCTAATGGATGGTAGTATCGTCATTATGGGAGATAGTTCGTTGTTGAGATTTGTTACTCTAATGGATGGTAGTCTCATAATTATAGGAGATAGTTCGTTGTTGATATTTGTTACTCCAATGGATGGTAGTCTCGTCATTATGGGAGATAGTTCGTTGTTGAGATTTGTTACTCCAATGAATGGTAGCCTCGTCATTATGGGAGATAGTTTTTTGTTGATATTTGTTACTACGATGGATGGTAGTCTAGTCATTATGAGAGATAGTTCGTCGTTGAGATTCACTTTGCTCTAAAGAAGTTCATTTGTTTCCAGTCATAAGTACTGATGCTGGTCATTTGTGACCTATCCTAATATTTGTATTTACTAGTATTATCCTACCATTTCTTTCCCCCTATGGGTCGATGTTACTTTTTTTACTATATTCTCAGTGAGTGGATTGTTTGCAGTTACCTGCCGATCCTTGTTATCCTTTACTTTGCTCTTAAATATTTTAGTTGATGTTGCTTTATCTCCTCCTTAGGTTTCACCCAAATAGAGTCGGGTCTTTTGTTCACCAGTGATTTATTTTCCTGGTCGAATTTTCTTTTGATCCTTTATTTTATTTTCTGTTTCCCCAGTGGTGTCCCGTGTCACCTTTGTATCTGTTTGTTTGCATGCACAATCATTAGCATTGCATGGCCTCTTAGGGCCAAAAATAGGGCTTGTTTTATATTTAAGTATCTTCAATCGCGTCGACATGAAGATTTTAACCTTCAAATCTCCTAATAGGAGACACTTAAATAAGGGCAGTTGTTGTACCCCAAATTTTGCCCCTAAGATTCCTCTATCATCTCATGGCAACTCAATTATATCAAGATCACACTAGGGTTTGGTTCTTCTCCCCGTCTTTAGGTTTTCTCATGAGGAATCACCAAGCACTTTGAATTGTTTATTTTGATCATATATGTTTTGTATTGATTAACTTTTAACTAACGAATGCAATGAATGTTTGCTCTAATTAATGATACTATAGGTGAGGGCACAACACATTTCATCAGGTTGATTTATAGGTTTATGAGTTTATTTCCATGCCTTCTTCAATAAAGCTTCATTTAGATTCAAGCTTCATCATTGAAGATGCTTTAGATTAATATCATGACAAGGTCTACTATGATTTATCATGCCTCAATTTGTCAAACAAAGTCAAAAGATGCAAGGAGTGATTGCAGAAGTTTGACCTAATTGGATAAGCTCTTGATTTCATGATCACAAGTGCATAAATCTTTCACTTATTAATACTTGGAAGTGGTTATTTTTTATATGGGTTCTTATTATCATCCACAACAACTTCTATTCACATGGAAAACATGATTATGCAAGAAATATTGTCAAAATTGAAAGGGGTTTCCAAGTCATTTTGGTGCTCTATGAGCTAGGGTTTTGAACTTATAAGGGCTATATCTTGTTCATATTTTGAGATTTTTGGGTAATTCCAAAGGTATGCTTCTCCTTAAAGGGTTATCAACTAACCACTTCAAGAGTTTCAAGAAACTTTTGTATGGAAGATGCCTAATGAGGAAGAAAGATTACAAGTCCCCTAAATAGGCCATCAAATTCCCTTATGTGATTTTAAAAGATACAATTAAAAAATCATCTTCTTTTTTAATTTTGTTTATTAAATACAATTTATTTTTTTGAATATATTCTGATTATCTGATTTTTGATCATGAACTTCATTAACATCATTGGATCTTGGGTGTTGAGTGTAACTCCACTAAAATGGATGAATTATTTTAATGATAGTTTGATTAAAATCTTTGATTCAAATACATCCCCTCCCTCTTCATCTTATCCCTTTCTTATTTGTGCTACATTTTGTTAGAGGATGATTTACATATCATCTCTCCAAACATATGGCACATAGATTTCTATTGACTAGCTTCAAAATAGGTGCGACTTCTACATAAGTCCACTTATGATTGCTTAACATAGCACTAAATTGTGTCCCGATTCGAGAAATGATCATTCATTTCCCAAACCTATGTTTGAAAGCCCATGTATGTTTAATTTGAAACCTTTGATCCAATAACATTGAGATTCATTGTTAGGAGGATTTGGTCTTATCAATCCTCTAATGAATCATCATAAATTTTGGTCTAAGTGAATCATTTAAGCATCGTTGATCATTTGTTGTTGCCTCGAGATTTTGAAATGAATGACACACTTGACAAAAAGCAAATGAAACTTATTATTGAGAGGATTGGATTTTATCAATCTTCTAATGAGTTTTCAAATACAAGTTTCAAGATGGTCATTCAACTAACCTCTAATTTCTAACCCATTAACAATTGACTTTTACTTTTATGCTTTTACTTTACGCCTTTACTTTTACGCACCATTTATTTTAGCATTTTCATTTCATGCTATTTTCATCTTTGCTCTCTTGAGCATTTATCTTTATGTCATTTTCATTTTGCTCACTTGAGCTTTCATTTTCTTTTTGAAGATACCTAATAATCAACTTGAACAATAAAAAACTTTAAGGATACTTGGACTATTTGGTTACTATCCTTGGACTTAGGAGTAGATACCTTGACCACCCTTGGGTCCTTGTGACTTCTATTGTTATTTTTTCTGGAGTTCTTGGGGTTTACCCCAAGATATTTGGTTGCTTGTTTTCTTTGTGTGCAGGTTATTCTGATTATATGCTTTGTCTATGATTAGGAATTCATCTGTATACAACTATTACTCAGCCCAATTTTTGTGAATACTTAATGCATCAGAAGTTTGGTATTCTTAAGAGGTTTAATATCTTTGCTTGCTTGGTTTCAAATCTACAGGATGAGAATTCTACATTGACTCATTGTGTCTAGTGGTGGCTTCTTGTTGGTTAGACGATTCTTTTCCCTAGCTTTTACCTTATGCTTTAGGATAGTCCCTTCATCTCCTCCCATCTTCTTTAATTTCAAAAATCTTCTCCCTCATTTTCAAAACTATTCTTGTTTTCTAAACTTGAATCTCTTCCATAATAAACTTGGACTTAGGTCCATGCATTTTCAAATCATTTTCGTAATCAAACTTTAATAAACTTAATCATACCTTGACATTTTTTGTGAGAAGACTAAAATTTAATCAATCTCATTCAAACTATTTTGCCACTTTGGATTTTTACTTTAAAAGTTTCTCAAAAGATTAGACTCTTGTCAATCTTTGTAGTGATGGGAGCTACTATACTTCTATGATATATAGTGAAGTGAGATATTTTCCATTGGGGTGTTGAGTGAGGCTTTGTTGATTTTAAAATCCAATCCATATCTTCCACTTTGAGATGATTCAAATTCTCCTTTCTCATAATCATGGGTAGTAAGTATGTTCTTTCACTCGGATACGAAGATGATGTCTCGCCTCTTAAAGTTAACCAACATATTTATGTTTTAAAATTTTTAAAGGTGAACTACGAGTACCCTAATCCCCTATTGCACGGAAGATGGTACTTAGGAACTAAAGGTTCGCAACCGCGGCGAGTGCAAAAATTGTAAAAAAATACTTCTCTTCCCATCTCCACCATCTATTTTTGTATACAACACTTATAGCCAATATACACAAATTTTCAAAGAGGTTTATGCGGAGTACCGTAGACGTTTAGGGTGCTTATACCTTCCATTTGCATAACCAACCCCCAAACTTAGATTCTCTCCCCTTTCTTTTTGGTTTATTCACTCCTTTTCGATTCCTCTGGAAACAATAAAGTGTGGTGGCAATTTTTATTTTGATCTGTTCCAGTTAAGTCAATCCAATGGCTTAGTATCAACATTTCTACCACTACATAAAAAAATTGCGACTTCACTGGGGAAATATTGACCAAATATTGGTCCATCTTTAAGTGGGTTGAGCTTATTTTTGTTTATTTGTGTATGTGCTATTATTTGTTGTATATTATGTGTTTTATATATGTTTGTCTAGATTTTCCTGATTTTCAGGGTGCTTGGTGATTTCTCATAAGCCATCTACCCAGACTTGGGAAAACTTAAGATAGGACGGGCGGTATAGTCATGTTAACTTTGAGGAAGTAATCCCAAAAAAGGAGGCCCCTTTGACTGATGTATCGTTTACCGAGTAATCGGGAAGACATGCTGCTTTCAACCTGGGAGCCTACTGAAGCTGAGGACAGTAAAACCTTAACCCATCTTGGCCTTTTAGGTGTAGTGCGGAAGCTATGACGGAGTAATCCAGAAATGGTTATCACATGATACTACACTCAGACGAGTTTTTCTTGAGAATATTACTAACTACTGAGTCAATCAGGACATTGGTATTATTTGAAAGAAGGATGTAGACTCTGGGAACCTCTTAGAACCTTGTTCGGCAGGTGATAAACTATTAGTCCATACCTTTCCGGTAGTACCTTTGACCTCATGCTCATGACGTCAAACCTATGAACCCATCGTGTTTGTGATCTTGTGTGTGATTGTTGCATCATGCATTCATGCACCCATGTGTTGTACCCAAATTTCCCCCCCTAAGATTCCTCTAACATCTCATGTCAACTCAATCATCTCAAGATCACATTAGGGTTTGGTTCTTCTTCCTATCTTTAGTTTTGCTCATGAGGGATCACCAAGCACCTTGATTTGTATATTGTGATCATATACGTTTTGTATTGATTAACTTTTAACTAAAAAATACAATGAATGTTTTCTCTAATTAATGATACTATAGGTGAGGGCACAACATATTTCATCAGGTTGATTCATAGGTTCATGAGTTTATTTCCATGCCTTCTTTAACAAAGCTTCATTAAGATTCAAGCTTCATCATTGAAGATTCTTTAAAGTAATATCATGACAAGGTCTAATATGATTCATCATGCCTAAATTTGTCAAAGAAAGTCAAAAGATGCAAAGATTGATAGAAGAAGTTTGACCCAATTGGACAAGTTCTTGATCTCTTGGTCACAAGTGTATAACTCTTTCAATTATTAATATTTGGAAGTGGTTATTGTTTCTATGGTTTCTTATTATCATCCATAACAACTTCTATTCACATGGAAAAAGTGATTGTGTAAGAAAGTTTGTCAAACTTGAAAGGGGTTTCCAAGTCATTTTAGTGCTCTAAGAGCTAGGGTTTTGAACTTCTAAGGGCTATATCTTGTTCATATTTTGAGATTTTTGGGTGATTCAAAAGGTATGATTCTCATTAAAGGGTTATCAACTAATCAATTAAATATTTTCAAGAAACTTTTGTGTGGAAGATGCCTAATGATGAAGAAAGATTGTAAGTCCTCTAGATAGGCCATCAAATTCTCTTATGTGACTTCAAAAGATCATAATTTGGTCAATTTTTATCTCCTTGAGCCCATTAACTTTCCACAATGGTCTTAAGGATGTGAAATCCAACTCTTCTTTTACGTGAAATACTTGAAAATTGGTGGAAGATGCCCTAAGAACTCAAAAGATTATAGGTCACCTCATGGATTTTCACTAATTTTACAAGGCCATAACTTTTTCAATACATGATATTTTTGAGTGATTCAAGTTTTAAAATTCTCTTTGGGAAGTCTACTTCAAGCTAGCATCAATGATCAAAGCTCAATTTTGGAGGAAGGCTTTGTTTGAACTAAAAACATTATAAGTCACTTTTGAAGAAAAACTTAGAATTTTTCTAAGTATAAAAAGTCACCATCTTTTTCTCAACTTTGACTCATCACAACTCTTAGCTCAATCATACATTTGATCTCAATCTTGGCACATTGCAAAGATAGTGACATTATCTTTCAAATGCATCAAGAATCGAGTCCTAAGATTACCTAAATCATGCACACCATGGATTCAAAGCTGGTACCTTGAAATTGAAGTTTTCTCCAAAGTCAGAATTTGAAATCCATAATGCAGCTTCTAAACAACAAATTAGCACATATTTTTGATTTAAACATGTTTAACCAAGTTCCCAAAGTTAAATTAAGGTTCAAAACACAAGAGTTAGCTGAGTTTTGAGCAAATTCAAGTCACATTTTTCTCACTTTCGGGCTTCCTTCGTTTTCCCTCCGAACCTCACTTTTGCTTCCCATTCTTTTCACCATTCTCTCTTCTATAAATAGAGGTACATATTGCATTCATTTTCTCAAGCTTGAACAACCATAATCACCCTCCCAAACTCTCTCCCTAACCCATATTTTTGCAACATCGAATTTGGTTTTACAACCTTATTCAATCCATTTTCTTTGCTAATTCTTCATCCTTGAACTTCACTGAAGCTAACAGAAGAAGAACCAAGCCTTGTAGCATCCTAAATTGTGCTAGCCAAGTCAAGTTTCAGAGCTCTGAATTTGAACTTCAATAGATATATTCCTTCATATATTCCCTTAAAATTTGTTACTACAATGAAGCTCTCATCATTCTCATACTTGTTGCATCATTTGTTATCAACTAGAAGTGAGTTTTGGCCATGATTTTTCAAATCCCTATTCAACTTTTCCTTCTGGTTTTTTGCAAATTGAATGAGCTACACTTTAAATAAATATTTCGTGAGGGTACGATTATTTTCGTCTTGATGAGACGAAGAGAATGACATAATCTTAAGCTCCTGATTTTACAATTTGAGAGACCTGCAATTCGCGTGGTTGGAGGTTGAAGATGACCAACGTGTCATCTCTCAACCAATGACAAGGCGCCACTTGTTTTTTTCAAAATCTGATTTAATATTTGATCTAGTGGTTTATTCACTAATGACCATGATATGCACAACACGCTAGATCCCTTAGATTTGATTACTAACGCGTTTTGACATTGAAACAATGGTCTACATCTTTTTGGTTTTATTTTTATTTTTTGGTTTTATATTTTAATTGATTTAAACTTCAAAAATACATAAAAAATTCATTTCTGACTCAAAAAATCTGAAACAATTCTTAAAAAAACTTTGGATTTTTCTCTTTCTAATTTTTATTTTTTTACAATTTAATTTCATGATTTGATATTTTTTATAATTTTTCACTTTAATTAACTTGTTTTAATTGATTAAAAATATTTTTCTTAATTTTTAAATTCTGAAAAAATAAAAAAAAGGTCCTTTGGCCTTTTGGAAAGTTTTTAAAACCTTGTTTTATTTTAATTTATGATTTTACTATTTTTTTACCATTTTTGGTTTGTTTTACTTATTTCTTTTATTTTTAAAATTATTTTCTAACTTTAAAAAATTATGAATTTTTTTTCAACATTTTATTAAATCATGTTTGACCTCTGATTATTTCTTAGAATTTTATTTGGTATTTTAATATACTTTGAGTATTTTACCAATTATTTTCCTTTTATTAACCATTTTAATTTTGTTTTGTTAAATATTATTTTATTATTTTCTTTATTTGGGTCTGACTTGGACTCCATTCGGTGACAAATTCCTCAACCTCATTGGATCTTAGGTGTTGATAGGTTGAGAAACCAAATCTACCCAAATGGATGAATGATGTTGATGATATTTGAAACCCTAATTTCATAAATTGCATCCCCTCCCTCTTCATCTTATCCCCTTCTCATTTGTGCTATATGTTGTTAGAGGATGATCTACATATCATCTCTCCAAACATATGGCATATATATTGCTATTGACCGACCTCAAAGTGCGACTTCTATATAAGTCCACTTATGATTGCTTAACATAGCGCTAAATTTTGTCTGAATTTGAGAAATGATCATTCGTGGCCCAAACCTATGTTTGCAAACCCAGGTATGTTAAATTTAAAACCTTTGATCCAATAACCTTGAGGTTCATTGTTAGAAGGCTTTGGTCTTATCAATCCTCTAATGAATCTTCATAAATTTTGGTCTAAGTGAATCATTTAAACAGCGTTGATCATTTATTGTTTCCTCGAGATTTTGAAATGAATGACATACTTGACAAAAAGCAAATGAAACTTGTTTTTGAGAGGCTTTGATTTTATAAATCTTCTAATGAGTTTTCAAATGCAAGTTTCAAGATGGCCATTCAACTAACTTCTAATTACTACCTCATTAACAATTGAATTTTATTTTCATGCTTTTACTTTACGCCATTACTTTTACGCACCATTTATTTTAGCATTTACATTTCATGCTATTTTCATCTTTGCTCACTTGACCATTTTTCTTTATGTCATTTTTATTTTTCTCACTTAACCTTTCATTTTATTTTTTAGGATACCTAATAACCAACTTGAACAATAAAAAGTTTTAAGGTTACTCGAACTATTTGGTTACTATCCTTGGCATTTTGGAGTTATGGACATCTTGGACTTAGGAGTAGAGACCTTGATCTACCTTGAGACCTTGTTGACTGCTATTGTTATTTTGTCTGGAGTTCTTGCGATTTACCCTGAGACATTGGGTTGTTTGTTTCTTTGTGTGTAGGTTCTTCTGATTATATGCTTTGTCCGTGATTGGGAATTCATTTGTATACAGCCTTTTCTCTGCCCAATATTTGCGAAGACTTAATGCACTTGAAGTTTGGCAATCTCAAGAGGTTTAATAACTTTCCTTTTGAAAACTCTTCTTGTTTTTAAACTTGAACCGATTTTACAATAAACTTGGACTTAGGTCTATGCATTTTCAAGAACATATTCTTAATCAAACCTTAATCAATTTAATGATAATTTGACATTTTTTGTGAGAAGACTAAAAGTCAATCAATCTCATTCAAACCATTTTTGTCATTTTGGCTTTTTTTATCTTAAAAACTTTTCTCAAAAGATTAGACTCTTGTCAATACTTGTAGTGATGATAACTACTATACTTCTATGATATATAGTGAAGCGAAATATTTTCCACTTGGGTGTTGAGTGAAGCTTTGTTGATTTTAATATCCAAGCTATATCCTCCACTTTAAGATGACGTAAATTCTCCTTTCTTATAACCGTGGGTAGTAAGTATATTCTTCCACTCGGATACGACGATGATGTCTCTTCTCTTAAAACTAACCAACACACTAGTGTTTTAAATTTTTTTAAAGGTGAACTACGAGTACCCTGATCCTCTATTGCTCGGAAGGTGGTACGTAGGCACTAAAGGTTCCCAACAGCGGCGGGTGCAAAAATTATAAAAAATATTTCTCTTCTCATCTCCACAAACTATTTTTATACAACACTTATAGCCAAAATACATAAATTTTTAAAGAGGTTCCTGTGGAGTACCATGGATGTTTAGCGTGCTAATACCTTCCCTTTGCTTAACCAACCCCCAAACTTAGATTTTCTCCTCCTCTTTTTTGGGTTATTCGCTCTTTTCCCATTCTTTTGAAAACAATAAAGCGCGATGGTGATTTTCATTTGATCTGTGTGAGTAAAGTCAATCCAATGGCTTAGTCTCAACATTTCTACAGCTAAACCATGAGCATCCTTTAAAATATTTGTTTTAAGGGACTTAAAGTTGACTTTTTGCGAATATCTCAGGTACTGTTTAGCCGTGGATCTTGGAAAAAGAAAAACTCGGAAGTAAAGTTTCAAGGATCCTAAGATAGATGATTTAATGAGTCTGATTCCCGAGATCGATAGTTATACTGATTTTTAGAATAAATATGGATCCATTGTGTCTCTTATAAAGCTCATGATGAAGGAGGGTATTCTCTCAACTTTGGTCTAGTTCTATGATCTGATGTATTGATGTTTTACTTTCTATGATTTTCAGTTGATTCCTACATTGGAGGAGTATTCTTACCTACTGGGTTTACCTGTTACCAATCGTGTTCCTTTCACCAGTTTGAAGGGAGAGCCCAAGTCTCATGAGATTTCTACCATGGTTCATTTGGGGAAGTCTGAGATCAAGGCCAACCTGACTACCAAAGGAGAAATTAGAGGATTACCCGCTCAGTTTTTATTGGAGAAAGCTCACTAATTTGCTAGGATGAAGAGTATGGTTGCTTTTGAGGCCATCTTTGCTCTACTTGCCTATGGGCTGTTCTTATTTCCTAACATTGACAGATTTGTGGATATCAACGATGTGATACGGTGGCAGAACTGACTGTTAAATACTGGTTTACATTTTGCGTTTTGTGTTCGCAAAATGTCGCGGTAAGCAAGAGTCGTCACCGACTTTTATTTCATCCAATCATGGAAAAGGAAAAATAACAGAAAATACCTTTTTCGAGATATTTCGGAGTACGGGGGGTAGATTATAGAAAGGGAAGGTGTTAGCACCCTTTCTATCCGTAGTTATCTACGGGCTCTTAGGTACTTGCTCATTTTTCAAATTGCTTGTGTGTGTTTGTCTTGAAAATGTTTTTACTTCGTGATAACCCTTGTATCAGTCCTCAAGGGTGTGACGAAGTTGTTTTGAAAATTTATTTTGAAAGGTGTTTGTGTGAGAAGTTTTCATTGAGCAAGTACCTACTAGTATCTACCTATTCGAAAGAAGATCATTTTTGTTCTAATTCCTTTAGACAACGTTATCCCACTATTAAGGAGTAGGTAGCACCATCGTTGGAGTTTGTAAGGGTCGTTCAAAAGGGACGAATACAATCACTAAAGCAATAGTTAGAAAACTCTAGTAGTAACCCTAGAGTCTTAAGATCTTTTCGAGGCAACGTTTCTGAGGCAACATTTCCGAGGCAACATTCGAATGGGATAATTTGATCTCTTTAGACTAGAGGGAAACCACTAAAATCTCATATGCTTAATGATTGTTTACCGAAGGCAACCGAAGTGAGGTAAACCCTAGGAGTGAACATGTGCGAGTGATTTGTTTCAGTTATTTTAATTTTTGCACATTAGGGTTTTCTAACTGTTTTAATTTTTCATGCATTCTTGCCATACAATCCTATTAGTCATACATCTAGACAGTTAATAATTTGCTGAAAGTAAACGCGGAAATAAACCTAGCTATTACATGGCTTTGACAGTTACACAATTGCCTTGACATAAAATAAAAAATGCGGAATTTGAAATCCTAATTAAAATATTACAACCATGAAACAATTACAATAATTTGAATTAAAAGAAAGTCAAGGCGCACGCGACAAATTACGTACGAGAATAAAGTCTGAGTCCTAAAAAATTGAATCAATTAAAGAGGAAATATTTTTTTGTATTTTATTATTGCGAAAAATATTTGAAATTTTAACCTAATTTTGTCTAATTAATTTTAATTATAAAAAAGAGAATTTGAATTAATCTAATTAAGCTAATTAATTAATTGCAATTAAACATTTTTATAAAAATAAACTAAAATCTAATTTTTTAGTGATTTTCTGATTTTCTGATTAAAAAATGATTTTTGTTGTGAAAACAATTAACAATAACCAATAAAAAAAGAACTAAAAAAATAAGAGAGAAAGATTTGGGCCTGGAGTGATGAAGCAAACTGGGGGTGTATGTTGAACTTCTGAAACCTAGAAGAATGGCCCAGAGTCTGGTGCCTGATCCAATGAGACCATCTTCTAGGGACTCATGGTGGACCTGCGTATACTGGCATTGGATCTGGCTGGAGATGGATCTAGAGGATGAGATCAGAGGGTGCGTGATGATCCTCAGAAGGTGAGGTGTGTTGGATCTGGCGAAAATAATGGAGAAAATGCCAAAAGCTCACGCCTGGGATCGAACCCAGGACATGAGCTTCATACTTCCTTCCTCTGACCAACTGCGCTGGATGTCTCAATTGTTAATATAATAATGAACATAGAATATATTGGAAAACAAGTTAGTGGCCAGAAAATGCGCGCCAAATTCAAATGGACCAACCAAGCTATAACACGCATCGTTTTCTTCCTGCAACCGTCGTCTTAGGCATGAAGCTTTTACCTACAGTTCATGGCTGTAACTAAAACCATGCGTATTTCAAAAATCTACCACAAGCAACATAAATATAATTTAAAGCCACATATCTACTCATCTTGACATCACGAGTGTGATGGTACTCCTTTCTTGGCCCAATTTTCCCTCTACTGAAAAGCCCCAAATTGGACCTTAAAACCCTAACAATGGCAATCACTCGTACCTGCACTTAAACTCCAATAAAAAAATCCAGAAACGTGGAAAACATGATGATAAACGCAAATATATGCTTAGAACATATTTATGATGAGTAAATTGTTAGAATCAAGTTTAAGATTTTGTACAAACCGTGACGATTGTAGGATGCGATTCTGGACGTTTGGAAGCCTGCAAATGAATGGAGTAGCTCCAGAAAGTGTCTAGGAGTGGATTGCTGGCCTCAAATCCCCTTGAGAGTGGCTCTAAGATGGAATTCAATTTCACCCTTTTTTTTTCAAATTTTCAGTTTTGTTCTGGCAGCTTGCACGTCCAAAAAACCTTATGCCATGCTTTGTTCTTGTCCATTATATATCTAGGAACGAATTAGGGTTACAAATTTGGACTGAATCTTTGCAATTATAAGAGATTTGATTTGATTTTCAAGCTTATGTAAACTTTCTACTTTGAGCAAAATCTTCCCTTTCTCGTACCAATTATGCTTGATTCGTTTTGGCCTTGATAATTCAGCATATTTTGATTGCCAACCTGTCCAAAAACCAAATCAAATCATATCTTTGCTATTATTCATCAATTATTTGATTTAATTCACTTTTTAATTAATAAAAAATAAAAATAAATTTGAAAAATGAGGCCAATAATGTGTGGGTGAATGTTTGAGTCGTGGACCACATTATAAGTGAGGTGCAAGCATAAAAACTTAGGCCCATTTAGCAAAAAATTCACTTTTAAGTACATTTGACTTTTGGCAATTTTGCAAAAAAGGTCAACTTTGACAAGGCATATCTCCTCTAATTTTAACCCTAGAGAGGTGTTCTTGGACTTTTTAGAAATCTTAGGATGTCCCCTAAGCAACCCTTTTGGTCTCGTCTCAATTGAGTCTTCCATGTTCATGTATGAAGCTTTGACCCAAAATGTGTTTTTGTTGACTTTTCAAAAGGACCTATAATGTCAAAATTCATATCTTTTTATGAGTGCATATTTTGAACTTGTGAGATGAATATGAATTGTAGGTAATTTCATACTCTTAAAAATGAGCTTTGGATGGAAACTTCCTGATAAAGCATGAAGAAGTTATGCTTGGTCAAAGTTGGGTTGACTTTTCCTACAAAACCCTAATTTAGCAACTTTTGGGTTTTGATGCGTTTGGAGCATTCCTTTGGGAATCATGATCAACCCTTGATCAAATGATGGATAAAACTTCAAAATGATGATGTTGACCAAAAATCTTGGAGTTTGACTGTATGTGGGACACAGTTTACTTTTGACCTAATACAGTCGATTCTCAAGCATCTGTGTAGTTGGCTGAGCAAACTTCTTATGCAAGGCTTGAAACTTGGCATGGATGATGTTGGGAACATATTAAGACCACAGAGAGCATAGGAGACCTTTGTGGTCCTCTCATCTTGATGAAAATAGAAACCCTAACTTGGAGTATACTGCCTTATGAGAGAGTTTGTATGGTTAACTCTTGGGCTTCCTTGAGCAACTTGGGGACCTCAATTGACATGTATTGAGTAAAATGAGAGGGCAAATTTTGGGGTACAACAGCTGCCCCTGTTCAAACTTCTTAAACCTGAGGATGTAGATTGGTTGCGCTGCCTTTCGTGATATGAAGGTGGAAGATGATTGAACACTAGAGTGCCCAGAAATTTTCACTCGCATGAAGTGGCACTTGATTTGTGATATCGGGAATGGGTTTACAGATGCCATTTGGAGGTCGAGGATTGAAGATTGTCAGAGATGGGCTTAAAGATGCCATCCTGGATGCGACAGATAATTACAGGAGATGGGCTTAAATATGCCATCTAGGGGATGTCGATTTCCTGTCTTGGGAGAACTAGAGTTTTAGGAGCTTCAGTTATCCGTTACTCTACTAGGGAATAACTCCGGCATAAGGAAGCGGAAGTGTACTGCGTATCTGGTCGGAGTATATGTTGCACCGCGATTTACTGGGGAAATGCGAAACCAATCATGTTTGATCAGGTCACGGTCTTACAATGTTGTGGACCGCTGCTTGGGGATAAGAGAGGGGGAACCTGGATAGTAAGGTTATGAAAAGGAACCTGGATAGTAGGGTTATTTCGATATGAAAGCCTGAATAGTAGGGCTATAAGAAGGAACCTAGATGGTAGGGTTACTCCGGTATGAAAGCCTGGATAGTAGGGCTGCTGAGAAGAAACCTGGATAGTAGGATTACTTCCATATGAAAGCCTGGATAGTAGGGCCGTGAAAAGGAACCTGGATGGTAGGGTTACTTCGGTATGAAAGCCTAGATAGTAGGGATGTTGAGAAGGAACCTGGATAGTAGGATTACTTTGATATGAAAGCCTGGATAGTAGAGCTGTGAGAAGGAACCTGGATGGTAGGGTTACTTCGGTATCAAAGCCTAGATAGTAGGGCTGCAAAAAGGAACCTGGATAGTAGGGTTACTTTGATATGAAAGTCTGGATAGTAGGGCTATGAGAAGTGGCCTGGATGGTAGGGTTACTTCGGTATAAAAGCCTGGATAGTAGGGCTGTGAGAAGGAACCTGGATGGTAAAGTTACTTCGGTATGAAAGCCTAGATAGTAGGGTTGTGAGAAGGAACCTGGATAGTAGGGTTTCTTCGATATGAAAGCCTGAATAGTCAGGGATGTGAGAAGGAACCTGGATGGTAGGGTTACTTCGGTAGGAAAGCATGGATAGTAGGGTTGCAAGAAGGAACCTGGATGGTAGGGTTACTTCGGTATGAAAGCCTGGATAGTAGGGCTGCTGAGAAGGAACCTGGATAGTAGGGTTACTTCAATATGAAAGCCTAGATAGTATGGGCTGTGAGAAGGAACCTGGATGGTAGGGTTACTTCGAAGCGATAATGTAGATTAGTTGACCTGTTTGATTTCGAGAACTGAGCTTCCATTAGTCGTCTGCAAATATGGTTTGTATAACTGCTGGATTCGTTGAAGCTAGTCGTCTTTACCTGAAAAGATATCGGGGTTAGTTATATGAGATGCATGAAATGCAGGGTGAGATGATGTTCTCTAAACAAATGAGATTATGTTGTATATGTCATATATGCGTATGTCATGATGTATGTTCATGAAATGCTATCGGGGTATGCTCGTGTCTGGGAAAATAAATCCTTGATTATTGCTGGAGATTTGTGAATATTCTGTCGGGAATAGATGTTGGAGAGTAAACTCTGTGGGGACCAAACTTTGAGGGAAGAGATACTCTGTTGGTAGACCTGCTGACTTGGAGGGATAAACTTAGCTGGGGATGAAATTCCCTTGCTGGAAGTGATGAGCTCTGTTGGAGATTGGGCTTCTGTATCTGTAGAAATAGACTCCGCTTGGGGAATGAAATTTATTGACTCGCATGCGATTATGAACCTCGGCTGGGGATAGTTATGTCCTGTCTCGAGAAAGCTGACATCAATGCCTTTGGATATTTTTACTCTGTGGGGAGTGCGCATGCCGATAATTATGTTCCCAAGCATGACTCTATCCCGATACCTGCGAGGCAGAGTGACTGTAGGGTTCAGTACTTCTTATTTTCCCTGTTTCTGGAATTACGAGTAATTGTCTTTTGTTTCTTATGCAAATATTTATGAGCAACAATCATTTTCAAATGCACATATAAAAACTAAATCATTGTACGTTCTTGCAAAACAAAACAGAAAAAGAAAAAGAAACAAACTGAAGTGTTGTAAGAATGACTTGTATTGATTTTGAAATTGGCCTGTACTAGGCGTTTTGTACAATGAGGCTGACGTCCTAGTAATAGAACGCCGCCAAAAGAAATTACAATTTGTGCAAAAGAAAGAAAAACAGCTATGTGAAACAACCCCATTGGGTTCCAACTCTGCTATTGTCTTTATATCTTCAAGCGTCTCATCACTTTGCTACTTGACCGAAGGTTGATCAGATTGATTGGCACCGTCTGAGCTTGATAGCTGATACCGAAGTCTGGTCGCAAGATGATCCAATGAGACATACTGATACGCTTTAATCCCTAACTTTTTCCTGGATTGCCCTTTCGGGTTTTCAATCCACCAGGATACCCTTTTTTGCCCAAGCCTCCCTTTCGGGTTTTCGACTTGCCGGGTGTACAAAGTTTTTCATTTTCATCCCTTACTTTTGCCCGAACCCTTTTGTTTTGCCTGGAAGCCCTTATTTTTTCCTAGTCCAGTCAACCTAGCGAGTCTTTGATTATGCATAGTATTTTTTCACTATGTCTGCATTGACAGGGTGAGGAAGGTCGTCACCATCCATGTTGGTTAGAATCATGGCTCCTCCCGAGAAAATGTTCTTAACCACAAATGGCCCTTCGTACGCGGGGGTCCATTTGCCCCTGGGATCACCTTGCGGCAGTATGATGAGTTTGATCACCAGATCCCCGACTTGATATTCTTGACGCTTGACTTTCTTGTTACAAGGCATGATCATTCACTTTTGATACGTCTGACCATGACAGATAGTAGTAATTCTCTTTTCATCGATCAAATTTAACTGATCAAGTCGGGTTTGGTTACAGTCGTCTTCTTTCAAACCTACATCCTTCATAATTCTGACAGAAGGTATCTAGACTTCTATGGGTAGGACTTCCTCCATGCCGTATACCAGAGAATATGGGGTTGCACCTGTCGACGTCCGTGCTGAGGTACGGTACCCATGAAGAGCGAATGGTAACATCTCATGCCAGTCTTTATATGTCACTGTCATCTTCTGTATAATCTTCTTGATGTTCTTGTTAGCTGCTTCAACAATGCCATTCATCTTTGGCCGGTAGGGAGAAGAATTATGATGATCTATTTTAAATTGTTTAAAGAGCTCGGTGATCATTGTGTTGAGATTTGTACCATTTTCAGTAATAATCCTCTCTGGTACACCATATCGATAGATCAGGTTATGTCGGATAAATCGCGCCACGACATTCTTGGTTACTGTAGCAAAGGAAGCTGCCTCAACCCACTTTGTGAAGTAATCAATTGCTACCAGAATGAAGTGATTCCCGTTAGACACAGTAGGTCTGATCTCGCCGATCATGTCGATGCCCCACATTGCAAAGGGCCAAAGAGCTGTCAAGACTTTCAGAGGAACTGGAGGTACATGAACCTTATCGGCATAGATTTGGCATTTATGATAGGTTCGAGAGTGCTGATAACAATCAGCTTCCATGGTGGACCAATAATATCCGGCCCGTAGGATCTTTTTAGCCATGGTATGTCCACTAGAATGGGTTCCGAAAGTGCCTTCATGTAGATCTGTCATGATCCTCTCTGCTTCGCTCTTGTCTACACACCGTAGTAGTGTGGAGTCATGGTTGCGTTTATAGAGGATCCCATTAATGAGGAAGAACTTTGCAGCGAACCTCCGCAGGAACTTCTTATCGTTGACAGATGCCCCTTCGGGATATTCCTGAGCCTCGAGATACCTTTTAACTTCGTGAAACCAGGGTTTGTTTGCCACTTCTTCAGTATCGATCTCACAGCAGTGTGCTGGTTCATCCAACCTCTCAATGGTAATCTGGGGAGCTTCATTGTCCCACATAACCTTGAACATAGAAGACATGGTAGCTAGCGCGTCCGCCAACTGGTTCTCCTCTCGTGGGAAATGTCCGAAGGTTACCTCCTCAAAGTGCGGGAGCAATGTCAGTACATACTCTCTGTAAGGAATGAGATTCGGGTGCTTTGTATCCCACTCGCCTTTGATCTGACTTATCACCATAGCGGAATCCCCAAATACACTTAAGAACTTAATCCTTAGGTCAATAGCAGCTCGAAGTCCCATGATACACGCTTCATACTCCGCCATGTTGTTGGTTCAGTTGAAACATAATTGGGCGGTGAACGGAGTATGACAGCCCTCGGGAGATATAATTATAGCACCAATGTCATTATCCAGTGCGTTTGAGGCCCCATTAAAATACATAGACCATCGGGATCCCTCTCCAGGTCCTTTATCCGGTCCAGGCTCTTCGTAGTCAGTCACTAACATGATATTTTCATCCGGGAACTCAAAATTTATAGACTGGTAATCATCCACGACCTGATGAGACAAATGATCATCCAATACGCTCCCCTTTATTGCTTTTGGGTCGTATATTGTATGTCGTATTCGGTTAAGATCATTTGCCACCTTGTTATCCTTTCGAAGAGAGAGGGCTTCTCGAAAATGTACTTGATCGGATCCATCTTTGATATCAACAAAGTAGTTTGAGTCAGCATATACTGTCTCAGCCGGCGAGCAGCCCATGCCAAAGTGCAATAAGTTTTCTCGAGCAATGAGTATCAGGTCTCACAATCGGTAAACTTTTTGCTAAGGTAGTAAATGGCGTGCTCCTTTCGGCCAGACTCGTCATGCTGCCCCAATACACACCCCATTGAATTGTCTAGCACTGTCAAGTATAATATCAAAGGTCTTCCTTCAACTGGAGGAATCATAATTGGCGGTTCTTGAAGGTATTCTTTGATTCTTTCGAAAGCAGTATGGCATTCATCATTCCACTTTACCACTTGATCTTTCTTCAGAAGCTTGAAGATTGGCTCACAAGTAGCAGTCAGATGTAAAATGAACCTGGCGATATAATTCAGACGTCCCAAGAAACCTCGAACTTCCTTCTCTGTGCGGGGAACCGACATCTCTTGTATGGCTTTTACCTTCGCAGGGTCTATATGAATACCCTTGTCACTGACGACAAAACTTAGAAGCTTACCAGACCTTACCCCAAAGGTACACTTGTTCGGATTCAACCTCAGCTTATATGTCTTCAATCTGTCAAACAATTTTTGGAGATGATCAAGATGCTTTTCCTCAGTCTGAGACCTGGCTATCATATCATCAACATAAACTTCAATCTCATGGTGAATCATGTCGTGGAACAAAGCGACCATAACGTGCTGATATGTTTCCCCAGCATTATTCAACCCAAAATGTATCACCTTGTAGCAGAAGGTGCCCCACTGTGTAACGGAGGTTGTCTTCTCCATGTATTCAGGAGCCATATTGATCTGGTTGTAGCCAGAGAAACCATCCATGAAGGAGAAGATTTTATGTTGCGCGGTGTTGTCGACAAGAACATTGATGTGAGGGAGTGAGAAGTCATCTTTGGGGCTTGCCCTGTTCGGATCTCTGTAATCCACACACATCCGTACCTTACCGTCCTTCTTAGGTACCGGAACAACGTTAGCAACCCACTATGGATACAAAGTGACAGCTAAGAATCCTCCATCGAACTGTTTCATGACCTCTGCCTTGATTTTCTCTGACATTTAAGGGCGCATACGATGAAACTTCTGTTTAACCGGAGGAGTCTTCTTTAGTTGGCAGGCGATGTACCACAATATTAGTGTCTAAACCAGGCATATCTTCGTAGGACCAGGAGAAGATCTCAACGTAGTCGTGCAGCATCTGCGCCAACCTCTGTTTGACACTTTGTTCCAGATTTACACCTATTTTAACCTCTTTTCTATCTTCCTCAGTACCCAAGTTCACTGTCTCAACCGGCTCTTCACGAGGTTGTATGGCCCTATCTTCCTGCTGTAGTAATCTAGCAAGTTCTCCAAGAACCTCACAATCATCCTCACCTTCGTCCTCGGCTTGGTTGATCGGATTTTTAAAGTCATAACTGGCAATAGTAGAGCTGTTATCAATAAGATCTAAAGTGGATATGGATCTGCATTATGATACGTGAGTGTGTGTAAGAGAATAGATGTTTTGATAAAGTGAAAAACAGAAAAGAAAAACAGAGAGCGCAAAATTTGTATGCAAGAAACGCCCAATGCTTTATTAATGATTATGAAATGACAAACAATAGCCCTCACAAGCAAAGCCAATGTGCCTTGGGCAAGGCACAGGACCGTAAAGTTTAAAATTGTTTATTACAAATCTTAAAATAAAAAAGGTCAATTACTGCGGGATAAAAGAAACAGGTATGAAGTCCCTAGCCGTCCAGTTACTCGGTCCACCGTTGGTAGTTGGGTAGATCCAGTTGTCAATGTCTGATTCCTCTTCACTGTCTTCAATGGCGTTAACCCCACGATTGGTGATACGTATGGGAGGTCCTCCAGTCCGAGCGCGTCTAACAGCCCTTTGAGCCCCTGTAGTAAAGCCTAAAAAAAATTGTTAGTTTTATGAGTAAAATCAGGGAGCTGACCCTAATTGGCACTCCCACCTTCTTCAACCACAGCCCTGGCATCTTCGAGAGAAGCCATCTTTAGAGGAGGTTTGTTGCTAGTAGTTTCTGTTGATGCCAAGATCTGAGGGACCTCTTCAAAATTCAGACAAGGAGTATCTATGAATTCCCCGTCCATCTCTATGTAGCGGATGGAGTTGAGGTGACTCACTATATATTCTTCTTCACCTCGTACTGTGACAATCTTTCCTTTCACCGGATATTTCAGCATTTGGTGGAGGGTGGAGGTGACTGCCCCAGCCTCGTGGATCTAAGGACGACCCAGCAAACAAGAATATGACAGCTTGATATCCATCACATAGAAAGTGGACCCAAAAGTATGAGAACCCACTTTGACAGGGATGTCCACTTCCCTGTGCACCATTCTCTTCGATCCGTCAAAAGCCCTTACCACAATGTTACTAGGCTTTAGAGTTAAACCCTCGCAATCCAACCGGTCCAACGCCTTCTTCGGCAGAACATTCAAAGAAGACCCATTATCTACCACCACATGAGCCATAGTGGTGCCCCTGTATTCAATCGAGACATGCAGAGCATCATTATGCTTCCTTCCCTTTGGTGTCAAATCCATATATGAAAAACCCATCCCATTATCGGCAGTCAGGCTGGCCACACAATCTTTGAACTAATCAGCTGAAGTCTCTTGCGGCACATGTGCAGTCTTGAGAAATGCGATCAAAGCCTTTGCACGGGCCTCAGAGCATAATAGCAATGACAACATGGATATCTTCGATGGGGTCTGCCCCAGCTGCTCGACCACGTTGTAGTCGCTCTTCTTGATAATTTCCAATATCTCCTCCATTTCTTGCTTAGAGGCTTCCACAACAATTTTTCTAGGCGCCTCTGTCCGGGCAGGCTCACCTACAACCTCTTTGCTGTAGGTATGAGATGATTCGTCGATTGGATTAAGAACAAGAACAATAGTTGATGTACTAGCAGGAACAACAGATGTAATGACAATGGGCTTGCCGACAGTCTTAGGGGTAATTTCGAGATAGAAAACCCTTCCACTTCGGGTAACTTTGCTGGTTCCGACAATGTTACCAATATCAGGATCATCCTCTTCATCTTTCAAGTCTTGTTTGATGCCATGATAGTACACATCAGCACCATAATGCCACAGAACAACTTTACCCGAGACATTCGGGACAGGACCAGGAAGAGTAATTATCAGCGGAGCAATTCTTGGAGCAGGTGTAATCCTAACATGTCTTCTCGAGGAAACCTTGGAAGGATTGGCGGAAATGGTTATAATGGCAACGTCTTCATTTGGAACAACAGGAATCATAGTCTTCTCAAACAAAATCTCTTTGCTATCTATCAGGCGTTGAACATCTAATTTCAGTAAACGACAACCAGAAGGTAGAAGCGAACACATGTGGCAACCTTCACCATAACTTGGAAATAAACCGGCCAACAGAAAATTCTTCTTGACAGTCATGAGAGGAGTAGAAACTTCCTCAACAGAGGTAACAAACAAATCAGTATCAATAGCATTAACTCCACGGACGTGCTTAGGCATGGGAGCAGTTATGACATTCGGCTTCTCCGGAGCATTGAAATCTATCTCCTGAGCTTCAATCAAGTCTTGTATTTTGTTTCTCAGAGCTCAACAGTCGTTTGTATCGTGGCCAAGACTCTTAGAATGATAGGCACACCGGGCATTTGGATTATATCGGGGAGATGTAGTATTGGATTCTTGGGAGCCTCTCTCAAGGTTGCCAGGTTAGATCTCAGCAGATGAGGTAGGACTTCAGCCAATGTCATGTTGATGCGGGTAAACTGTCGTTGTGGTCTTTCCACCCTTTGTTGATTATTGCATTGTGGAGCAGCTGCAAGTCTAGGTATCATCATGGCAATTACTGTCTAACGTTGTTCAGCCTTGTTCTGGCCCCTCGAGCTATACACGGCACTGGCTTCCTTCTTACCAACAAAATGCTTCTTTACTGATCTTGAAGAGGCATACTTCTGTATTTTTCTACTTTGAATTCCAGCTTCTACTATTTCCCAAGTTAGGATCAACTCAGTGAAACCAGCTGATGAACTGCCGATCAAATGGTTGAAAAATGGACCAGATAGCATCCCCAGAAACATATCAACCAACTTCCTATCAGACAACGGGGGTTGAACTCTCCCAGCCAAGTCTCTCCATTTTTGTGCATAATCTTTAAATCCTTCACCTACACCCATGGACATACTCTAGAGCTGAGTACGAGTGGGAGCAAGGTCGGCATTATACTGATATTGCTTTTAGAAAGCAGCAGCCAGATCTTCCCAGTTTCGGATATTTGCTCCCTCTAGCTGGTAGAACCATTCAAGTTGAGTCCCTGATAGACTATCCTGAAAGAAGTGAACCCACAAATTTCTATTAGCTGTGTGGGGTTGAATCTTCCTGACATAAGAGGGGAGATGGAGTTTTGGGCAGGACACCCCATCATACTTGGAAAAAACTAGAGCTTTGAATTTCTGCAGGATGACCACTCCCGACACCAAAACCAATTCTTCAAAATCCAACCCAGGTATCCTCTGAACTTCCATGGAACTCAGACGATCCTCCAACTGTTTGTATCTATCCTCAGCAGGGGGATACTGTTCATCATTATAATCAGTATCATTGTCAGAGACTGCGAGACTAGGGTCCTTCTCTCCTTTTTGATTCTCCCCTTCCTTGGATGAAGAGGTCAGATCAGGTTTTCGCTTCAACCGCTCTCTAAACCTTCTGCCCATATTCAGAATACCAACAACCTTCTTCTTCTTCTCTTTCAGAATAAGGGCTTTCAGATCCTCCTGCCCTTTTTCCAGACTGATGAACATTTGTTGGAACTGGGCATTATGTGCTTGAAGGTCCTTGATGCTTTGTTCAGAAGATATTTCTGCTGAAATAAACAGCGAAGAAGATGAGAAACCTATAATGGTACCTGTAATGATGTGCTATGGATGGGATGCGAATGCGATGATTTCAAAGACTTTGAGAAATTTAAGTTTGCAAACCACAATAAACGGAAACTTTATTAGCTAAATTTGAAGTTCAAATGCCTTTTAGGCATTACAATTTAAAAAATAAGTCTGAAACTATAAAAGACAATAAAAAATCCTATGGATGCTTCCTCTTTGTGCCGGAATAATCATCGAGTCCTCTTTCTTCATGCAACTGCTTTGTGAGCTCTAAAACCTTCCTCTTCTGAGCATGGAACTGATCCTTGTAGGTATCTCGCTCCTTCATCAACGGAATCCAAGACCTCTGTAATTCTCGAAAATCAGTGGACATATAAGGATAAAGAACTGTGTAAGGAATACCCTCCTCCGTAGTGGGTTCCACAATCACTGGAAAAACAGCCACATAGGGCATCATAAGCTGATGGGCACGAGCTCGTACCCATTGTAGGTAAGGTTCCATAGGAAAGGAATTCTTTGGTCCAAAAGCCCTGACGCTCGATCTATTTACCATGCCCCAAGCTCGTACGAACCTCCAACGATACCCTTGAATATCCTCCTCATAGTTGAACATAATTCCTTTGATTAGTAACTCATGGGGACCATCCCTTCGAGCGTAACCAAATTGTCACAGAGCTAAACAAGGATTGTAGGTTATACCCCCTCTGATACCAAGTAATGGGACATTAGGGTACTCTCCGCAGCGGTCAATGATAACAATGTTTTCCATAGATCGAGAACACTAAAGAATATTCATATGAGCAAGTGACATTATCCTTTGTGACCAAACCAGACCTTCTTCATTCTTCAGTATGGACTTAGGGAGGTGAGAAATAAACCACCTCGACAGCAATGGCATGCAGCACACGAGAATCCCTCTTCTCCTCATGGTACGAGTATGGAGAGTGTGCAAAATATCTCCGAGCAAAGTAGGCACCGGGTTGCGAGAGAGAAA
Source organism: Vicia faba (assembly GCA_948472305.1). Taxonomy (NCBI): domain Eukaryota; kingdom Viridiplantae; phylum Streptophyta; class Magnoliopsida; order Fabales; family Fabaceae; genus Vicia; species Vicia faba. The sequence goes on along the minus strand of OX451739.1, from coordinate 701,404,476 downwards.
GATCCTGATAGAATTCACATCTATGAATGAGTCTGAATAAAGGAAAGAGAACTAAACCATAGATAAGAAGAGCCAAAACCTCCTCAAAAGCCTGAAAATCCATATTATCCCAAAACAGCTGGGCTTTGTCTATTAGAAACTTAGCTAGAAAACCCTTGACTCCGCTTCTAGTTTCCCAATTGGATACCACATCGGCCCGTTTCAGATGTAAAGTTGAGGAAATGACTTCTGGCTTAGGAACTTCTTCTAGACCTGTGAAGGGTACCTGTTCAAGAATAGGTATATCCAATAGCTGAGAGAATTCTTTCAAGGTAGGCACCAACTGATAGTCTGGAAAGGTGAAGCAGTGGTGCTTGGGATCAAAGAACTGAAAGAGTACACTCATCAACTTTTCATCAAAGTTTGAAGTAACCAGGTTGAGAAGTTGACCATGTCTCTTAATGAACGTAGAAGTTTTAGAAACCCTTGATGCTAGATCTTTGAGTTGGGAAGGTATCTTCACAAAGCTGATTCAGATGGTATTTCTACGAACGAAAGCCATAATCTGCAAAACAGAACAAAGATAAATTCCCTTGGTCTTTGAAATGGTTAGTGCAATAAGCAGGGATGCCATGTTATGATGCATGATGTCATGATAAACCACAAGTATAGCAAACATAGGCATAGAAAGCACAGTTAAATCACACAAAGTCCTTAGGTTTAAGGCTTGCATGAGGTTAAAGGTAGTACCCTCTTGAAGTTTAGTTGGTTCAAACATGTCCTAAAAAGTAACCGAGTTCTAGAGATTCTCAATATCACTGACTATCCTTTATCGGGCATTGTTTCAGCTCTCAATCTTTTCTTGTTGCCAAAATATCCCGAAATTATGATCTCAATGAGTGTAGCATCGAGTATCAACCAGTTCTCAGCTCTACACCGGGGCCGGCTATCTCGCTAATTTCTAATGGCCAAGTTGTTCAACAAAGGTTCTAAGGTCCGTTGGTGCTTCACGACACCACACAGCGGCCCCGTATTCTCCTCATTTCCCCATGAAGGATACCGGTACAAACCAAAGTGCCACACCAACACAACCATCGCTTAAACCATATCGGTCTACGCCGTACAGTCTCCACGATCTATTGCTGTTTACCTAAAAAGTTCCCCCAGATCCGGGTGTAGGATCTATAGTAACCCCAAACAAAACCCTTAAAAGTAAAGCCATCAAGACAATCAAGAGAAGCAATTTAATGATCTATATCCTAAGGTAAACCCCACTTTATTACTCCCTAGCAGAGTCACCAGTTCTGTGATACGATGGCAGAATCGACTGTTAAATACTGGTTTACGTTTTGCGTTTTGTGTTCGCAAAATGTCGCGGTAAGGAAGAGTCGCCATCGACTTTCATTTCATCCAATCATGGAAAAGGAAAAAGAACAGAAAAAACCTTTTTCGAGATATTTCTGAGTACGGGGGGTAGATTATAGAAAGGGAAGGTGTTAGCACCCTTTCTATCCGTAGTTATCTACGGGCTCTTAGGTACTTGATCATTTTTCAAATAGCTTGTGTGTGTTTGTCTTGAAAATTTTTTTACTTCGTGATAACCCTTGTATTAGTCCTCAAGGGTGTGACGAAGTTGTTTTGAAAATTTGTTTTGAAAGGTGTTTGTGTGAAGAGTTTTCATTGAGAAAGTACCTACTAGCATCTACCTACTCGAAAGAAGATCGTTCCTGTTCTATTTCCTTTAGACAGCAATATCCCACTATTAAGGAGTAGGTAGCACCGTCATTGGAGTCTGTAAGGGACGTTCTAAAGGGACGAATACAATCACTAGAGCAATAGTTAGAAAACTTTAGTAGTAACCCTAGAGTTTTTAGATATTTTTGAGGCAACGTTTCCGAGGAAACATTTCCGAGGCAACATTCGAATGGGACAATTTGATCTCTTTAGACTGGAGGGCAACCACTAAAATCTCCTATGCTTAATGATTGTTTACCGAAGGCAACCGAAGTGAGGTAAACCCTAGGAGTGAACATGTGCAAGTGATTTATTTCAGTTATTTTAATCTTTGCACATTAGGGTTTTCTAACTGTTTTAATTTTTCATGCATTCTTGCCATACAATCCTATAAGCCATACATCTAGACAGTTAATATTTTGCTGAAAGTAAACGCGGAAATAAACCTAGCTATTACATGGCTTTGACAGTTACACAATTGCCTTGACGTAAAATAAAAAAATGTGGAATTTGAAATCCTAATTAAACTATTACAACCTTGAAACAATTACAATAATTTAAATTAAAAGAAAGTCAAGGCGCGCGCAACGAATTACGTACGAGAATAAAGTCTGAGTCCTAAAAAATCTAATCAATTAAAGAGGAAATATTTTTTTGTATTTTATTGTTGCGAAAAATATTTTAAATTTTAACCTAATTTTGTCTAATTAATTTTAATTATAAAAAAGAGAATTTGAATTAACCTAATTAAGCTAATTAATTAATTGCAATTAAATATTTTTTTAAAAAAAAACTAAAATCTAATTTTTTAGTGATTTTCTGATTTTATGATTAAAAAAAAGATTTTTGTTGTGAAAATAATTAACAATAACCAATAAAAAAAGAATTAAAAAAAAGAGAGAAAAATTTGGGCCTGGAGTGATGAAGCAAATTGGGGGTGTATGTTGAACTTCTGAAACCCAGAAGGATGGCCCAGAGTCTGGTGCCTGATCCAATGAGACCATCTTCTGGGGACTCATGGCGGACTTGCATTTGCTAGCGTTGGATCTGGCTGGAGATGGATCCAGAGGATGAGATCAGAGGACGCGTGATGATCCTCAGAAGGTGAGGTATGCTGGATCTGGAAAAAATAATGGAGAAAATGCCAAAAGCTCACGCCTGGGATCGAACCCAGGACATGAGCTTCATACTTCCTTCCTCTGACCAACTGCGCTGGATGTCTCAATTGTTAATATAATAATGAACATATAATATATTGGAAAACAAGTTAGTGGCCAGAAAACGCGCGCCAAATTCAAATGGACCAACCACGCTATAACACACATCGTCTTCTTCCTGCAATCGTCGTCTTAGGCATGAAGCTTTTACCTACAGTTCATGGTTGTAACTAAAACCATGCGTATTTCAAAAATCTACCACAAGCAACATAAATATAATTTAAAGCCACAGATCTACTCATCTTGACCTCACGAGTGTGATGATACTCCTTTCTTGGCCCAATTTTCCCTATAGTGAAAAGCCCCAAAGTGGACCTTAAAACCCTAACAATGGCAATCACTCGTACCTGCACTTAAACTCCAATCAAACAATCCAGATATGTGGAAAACATGAAGATAAACGCAAATATATGCTTATAACATGTTTATGATGAGTAAATTGTTAGAATAAAGTTTAAGATTTTGTGCAACCGTGACGATTGTAGGATGAGATTCTGGACGTTTGGAAGCCTGCAAATGAATGGAGTAGCTCCAGAAAGTGTCTAGGAGTGGATTTCTGCCACAAATCCCCTTGAGAGTGGCTCTAAGATGGAACTCGATTTCACCCTTTTTGTTCAAATTTTCAGTTTTTTTCTGGAAGCTTGCACGTCCAAAAAACCTTATGCCATGCTTTGTTCTTGTCCATTATATATCTAGGAACAAATTAGGGTTACAAATTTGGACTGAATCTTTGCAATTATAAGAGATTTGATTTGATTTTCAAGCTTATGTAAACTTGCTATTTTGAGCCAAATCTTCCCTTTCTTGTACCAATTATGCTTGATTCATTTTGGTCTTGATAATTCAGCATATTTTGATTGCCAACCTGTCCAAAAACAAAATCAAATCATATCTTTGCTATTATTCATCGATTATTTGATTTAATTCACTTTTTAATTAATAAAAAAATCAAAATAAATTTGAAAAATGAAGAAAATAATGTGTGGGTGAATGTTTGAGTCGTGGACCACATTATAAGTGAGGTGTAAGCATAAAAAGTTAGGCCCATTTAGCAAAAAATGCATTTTTGAGCACATTTGACTTTTGGCAATTTTGCAAAAAAAGGTCAACTTTGACAAGGCATATCTCCTCCAATTTTAACCTTAGAGAGGTGTTCTTGGACTTTTTAGAAATCTTAGGATGTCCCCTAAGCAACTCTTTTGGTCTCATCTTAATTGAGTCTTCCATGTTCATGTATGAAGCTTTGACCCAAAAGGTGTTTTTGTTGACTTTTCAAAAGGACCTATAATGTCAAAATTCATATCTTTTTATGAGTGCATATTTTGAACTTGTGATCTGAAGATGAATTGTAGGGAATTGCATCCTCTTAAAAATTAGCTTTGGATGGAAAATTTATGATAAAGCATGAAGAAGTTATGCTTGGTCAAAGTTGGGTTGACTTTTCCTGCAAAACCCTAATTTAGCAACTTTTGGGTTTTGATGAATTTGGAGCATTCCTTGGGGAATCATGATCAACCCTTAATCAAATGATGGATAACACTTTAAAATTATGATGTTGACCAAAAATCTTGGAGGTTGACTATATGTGGGACACAATTGTCTTTTGACCTAATACAGTCGATTCTCAAGCATCTGAGCAGTTGGCTGAGCAAACTTCTTATGCAAGGCTTGAAACTTGGCATGGATGATCATGGCAACATATTAAGACCATGGAGAGCATAGGAGACCTTTGTGGTCCTCTCATATTGATGAAAATAGAAACCCTAACTTGGGGTATACTGCCTTAGGAGAGAGTTTGTATGGTCAACTCTTGGGCTTCCTTGAGCAACTTGGGGACCTCAATTGACATGTATTGAGTAAAATGAGAGGGAAAATTTTGGGGTACAACAAATGCCATCATGATATTTTTGATTGAGAATCTAGTTCCTACATTATTAGGAGATGCTTATTACTCCATTCATCTTCGGGATTCTTATCATGGAGGGATAATCATTTGTTGCACGCCTTTGTTATATCAGTGGTTTATTTCTCACTTACCTCAGTCTGATACTTTCTGGGATGTCAAGAAGGAACCTCATTGGGCTCTGAAGATTATGGCCCTCACTCATTTCGACATTTTTTGGTATCATCGGGATTACTATGATGTGGAGATTATCGATAGTTGTGGTAATTTCCCCAATGTACCTCTTCTCGGTACAAAGGGAGGAATTAATTACAATCCCACTCTTGCACGAAGTCAGCTTGGATACCCGATGAGAGACAAGCCAAATAGTATTCATCTGAGTGGTTTCTTTCTCAAAGAGTGAGAAGATCATAAGGAAGGTAATAAGGAAATTGCAAAGGCTTGGCGTCATATTCATAGGAAGAGTAGAAAGGACTTGGGACCAAGAGGAGCTATTTCTTTGGAGCCTTATCTCCGGTAGGTACAAGCAAGGGAAGTTCAATTGAAGATGCCATATTCCCGTGAAGAACCTATGCCTGATATGTTTGTGAAGACCACTACTCCCCTTTTAGATGATGTGGAAGAGTTTAAGCTTGCTCTAGTTAGGATGCAGTAGGAGAATGAGGCTTGAAAGAGCAAGTGTCAGACTTTAGAGATGTCCTAATTCCACCCACTTGGTGAAGTAGTCAATTGCCAATGAGATGAAACGATTTCTATTCGACACCTTGGATTCAATCATTCCAATCATATCAATACCCCATATAGTAAAAGGCCATGGGGAAGAAATAACATTGAGAAGCGTTGGAGAGACATGAATCTTGTTATTATAAATCTGACATTTATGGAACTTCTTCACAAATTTGTAACAGTCAGATTCCATTGTCAACCAATATTAACCTGCCCTAAGCATCTTCTTTGCCATTGAATATCCATTGGCATGGGTACCAAAGGAACCTTCATGGATCTCATGCATCTACATGTCGGCTTCATGTATATCCACGCATCTGAGCAAGAGTATGTCATGATTTCTCTTGTATAACATATTTTCATTGAGGAAAAAGCTACCTGCCAACATTCTCAATGCCTTTCTATCTTTGTTCGACGCACCAACCAGGTACTCTTGAGTTTGGAGAAAGTGCTTGATATCATAATACCAAGGTTTTTATTCTGATGTCCCCTCTGTAGCAAACACATGAGCTAGTCTATCAAGATATCAAACTATAATCTGACGCACATCATTCCAAGCATTCACTTGGTACATGGAAGCCAAAGTGGCCAGAGAATATGCCATCTGATTCACATTTCTGGGAGTATGATGGAATTCAACTTTATTGAAGAAAGGTAATAATATTCTTGCATAATCCTTGTAGGGAATCAAGCCAATATGACGAGTCTCTCATTATCCTTTGATCTGATTTATTACCAAAGCTTAGCCACCATATACATCAAGAATTTTGATTTTGAGATCTATAGCCTCTTCAAGACCCATAATACAAGCTTCATACTCCGCCATGTTATTGGTATAATAAAATGTAAACCTTGCAGTGAAAGGGATATCTGACCCATGGGGAGTGATAATCACAACACCAATTCCTTTTCCGTAAGCATTTACAGCTCCATCAAACACCATACCCCAACGGGATTCAGGGTCAAGACCTTCCTCAGGCAAAGGTTCATCACAATCTTTTACTTTCAAAAAGATCACATCCTCATTAGGGAAATCATACTTAACAGACTGATAATCGTCAACCGGTTGGTGAGCAAGGTGCTCTGCCAACACACTGCCTTTAATAGCCTTTTGAGTGCGGTATTCAATATCATATTCAGATAGCAGCATCTTCCAACGGGAAATTCATCCAGTAAGAGCAGGATTTTCAAAAATATACTTAATTGGATCCATTTTGGAAATCAACCAAGTAGTATGATTCAACATATATTGTAACAATCGCTTCGCTGCCCAGGCCAAAGTACAACATGTTTTTTCTAAAATAGAATTTCGGGACTCATAGTCAGTGAACTTCTTGCTCAAATAATAAATGGAATATTCTTTTCTTCCTATTTCATGTTGTTGTCCCAAAATATAGCCCATGGAGTTATCCAACACAGTTAGATGCATAATCAATGGTCTTCCTTCAACATGAGGGAGAAAGATAGGAGGCTCAAACAAATAATCTTTAATGCTTTAAAATTCCCTTTGGTAATCCTCCGTCCACACACAACCTTGATCTTTCTTCAATAGCTTGAAGACTGGTTCACATGTGGCAGTCATATGGGAGATAAATCTGGAAATGTGATTCAAACGTCCTAGGAAGCCTCTAACTTGCTTTTCAGTTCTTGGTGCAGGCATTTCATGAATTGCCTTAACATTATCAAGATCAACTTCAATTCCTTTTTGGCTGATAATGAAACCTAACAACTTTCCTGAACGAACACCAAAAGTGAAATTATTTGGATTCAAACGGAGATGATACTTCCTCAAACACTGAAACAATTTCAACAAGTCTTTTATATGCTCTACCTTAGTCTGAGATTTGGAAATCATATCATTAACATATACTTCAATTTCCTTATGCATCAGATCATGGAATATGGTTGCCATAACCCTCTGGTACGTTGCATCAGCGTTCTTCAACCTGAAGGGCATCACTCTGTAACAAAATGTTCCCTATGGTGTGATAAATGTTGTTTTTTCCATGTCCTCATGAGCCATCCTAATTTTATTGTATCCGGAAAATCCGTCCATGAATGAGAACAGTTTGAATCTTGATGTTCTATCAACCAACATATCACTATGTGGCAATGGGAAATCATCTTTTGGACTTGCTTTATTTAAATCTCTATAATCAACGCACATGCGGACTTTTCCGTATTTCTTTGGTACTAGAACAATATTGGAAATCCACTAAGGGTACACTGATGTTACAAGAAAACAAGCATCAATATGCTTCAAAACTTCTTCTTTAATCTTCACTTCCATGTCAGGATGAGTTTTGTGCAGCTTCTCCTTGATTGGTGGACATTCTGGCTTTAGCGGGAAATAATGTTCCATAATATCGGTATCCAAACCAGGCATGTCTTGATAAGACCAAGAAAAGATATCCACATACTCTATCAACAATTCAATCTACGTGCTCTTCACATCAGGATGAAGCAGTGCCCCGATCCTGACTTCTTTTGGATCTTCCTCTAAACCCAAGATAATCGTCTTTAGCGGCTCTTTATACGGCTGAATGGCATTTTCCTCGCGCTCAAGCAACCGTGAAACCTCTTTTGGGATTTCATCATATTATTCTTATTAAGCCACATACACAAGATATTCAAAGTTGGGAGAGGGTGCAGGGTTATTACACTCAACGAGTTTTTTAATTAATCTGCACATATGATTTTTGATTGATTTTAGAAACTAACACATGTAACAAGTGATTATGTAGATTTATTTACAGTTATTATTTATTTTGAAAGGTTTTTTATAATTACCATTTTCCAAGAAAAAGTAGGGGAAAAAAGACACAATTTTTAGAAATAAAAAACAACTTTTATTAATGATTTTAAAATTCAAAACAATTGACACGCCCAGACAACATCATTACTTTCACCTTGGGCATAGTGAAAGATTTTTGAAAAGACAAACAAAAAACAAATTACTTTGAAATGTGAATCCAAGAAGGAACGTCAACAGTGATACAATTCTGGATTCTGACTCCATGTGTCACAAAGTTTGGCATCTCTTATTGTGACTCATCTTCGAGAATAACATCGATCTTAGAGTAGTCAGATGGAGACATCCTGCACTGTGAAAGATATCTTGATATTTACTCAAAGCGGGCTTCAGCTTCACAATTACCTTCTTCATGGAGAAACCCAAACCCATCACATTACTGTTCACAGGTGGATTAATAACATGCCCTCACACCTTGCTAGGGCCTTTCTGCACTACCTATTGCACATCCTTAAATGAGGTGATAAAATCTTCATTCTTACTTATATTATCAATAGGCAAATTTTAGAGCTAAGTTCCAACAATGGCTTCACCGGCTTCTGAAATTCTAAAGGAATACAAATGAGATATCAGTAGCGCTTGCTCACCATTCACAGTGACTACCTTTCCTTCACGAACAAATTTCATCTTCTAATGCATCGTGGAAGTAACAACTCCTGCTTTATGGATCCAAGGTCATCCCAATAAACAACTATAGGCTGGGACAATATCCATAACTTGAAAGGTGATATGGAATAAGTGCGGACCTATGTGAATAGGTAAATCCATCTCTCCAATGACAAATTTTCTCGAACCATCAAAAGCTTTTACTATAATACAACTAGGGCGCATAAGAGTTCCCTGGTACTAAAGCTTCATAAGAGTTCTCATTGGTATGACATTCAAAGCAGATCCATTGTCTATCAACATATTGGAAAAATAGTCATTCTTATAATTCATAGATATATGTAGAGCCAAGTTATGGTTTCTCCCTTCATCAGGAAACTCGTCATCACAAAAGCTCAGATTGTTACAAGATGTAATATTCCCCACAACACCGCTGAATTGATCCAAAGACATATCCCTTTCAACAAAAGCCTGATCCAACACCCTCATTAGCGGTTCCCAATGAGCGGAGGATTTCATCAACAAGGCCAAAATGGAAATCTAAGACGGAGTTTGCAACAACTGATCCACAATCTTGTAACCATTCATCTTGATGATTTTAAGCATATCATCAACATCCTTTTCCAAGGCGGCCCCACTAGATTCTCCTACCACTTTCTTAGGTTCATCATTATCAATAACCTTCTTACTAGAATTGACATCTCCTCAAAAGGTAAGGGCGAAGACACAACCACTACAAGTTACCCAACTAGCTTCAGCAATATTCTCAACATGAGACAAAGGTTGGATAGGAATTTCCACACCATCTTCCAAGATAGTTGCATTTTACGTATAATACACAACTTTATCTGATTCATATGGGATAGGACCCGGTAGACAAATAACTACGGGAGCAGCATAATGCTCGTTATGGTACACAATCTCTACAGGAGCGGGAGCACCAAAATACGGCACAATGACATTCACCCTTGCTTCTTCAGAATACTCAGGAATCGCAGGATCATTATCAGAAAACATACCTTCACCAAAAGAAAAGAAATCATCAGTAGAAACATATTCATCATCAGGCATGGCCTTAACAAAGTAGTCTTCAATCACATTAAATCCATCATCTCTATTTCGCGTGGCCCTGATAGTACAATTCTCTAACAACAGTTGAACACCTCTTCTCACAACAGAACAACCACAAGAATCCCTACGACAGATCTGACAAGAACCATAATGATGTATTTCCTGGCCATCCATGTTACAAAAGTTAGCACGCAACTGCACCAAATCCTCATTCATATAGTTTACACAAAAAATCTAGAATTTAACGGGACATCCATAAACCATATTCACATCTTCTTCATATTCAACCCTTGGTATGATTATGTGGATAAGACTTTCATCCATCATTTCTTGAAGATCAAATCTCACTTTATCACGTCCATGGATATCTGAACTACAAACACTACAACCCTCACAATCGTGTGTATAATAACTGAATTCCCAAGATCAACATGCATCTTCACTAAATCATCTTTGACCAGATTGATATCAAAAATCATGAAGTCCCCAGGAAAACCAGCAACCATGTTTACAACATTTCCACCTCCATGTTTGGGTAATTGATTATCCTTCACATTGGGGCCAACGTCCTTAAAAGACATAAGACCATATCTTACCATTTTCTACACTTCAGATTTCAATGGATAACAACTTTCAATATTGTGCCCAGGGGCTCCTTGATGAAAAGCACAAGTGTGATCCGCCTTATAATACCATGGTAAAGTTGAAGGTATAGCAAGGGGAGGCCTAGTTTTCACTTATATGATCAAAAGCTTCTCTATTCTGACCTTTCCCTTGATTACTTTGTTGAGGTGTTCTCTAATAGGAAACAACAATCGGAGCTACATTGACAATCAGGGTTACAGAAGCAACCTATTGTTGATGCTGATGACGTCTTCTTGGAGGTCAAACCCTTATTTATTCAGCAACAACATTTGTTTCACTTTCTTTTTTTTAGAAAACCTATATGATGATTTCCTTGTTCCACTATAACCTTCATCTTTTGTCAACCGTCCTTCCCTAACGGCTCCCTCTAGACGGACACCCATACTTACCATCTTAGTAAAATCACTCGGTGCACTTGCAACCATTCTTTCATAGTAAAATAAACCAAGGGTTTTTAGGAAGACCTTAGTCATTTCTTGCTCTCCCATTGGGGGTATCACTTGGGAAGAAACTTCCCACCAACGTTTCACATACTCCTTAAATTGAATCCTTATCTTTCTGAGTCATCACTCTCAATTGGTCACCGTCAGGTGCCATAAACATGTTGTACTTATACTCTTTCATGAAAGCTTCACCCAAGTCATTGAATGTGCGGATGTTGCTATTATCCAATCCCATATACCATTTCAAGGCAGCACCTATTAAACTATCCTGGAAGAAATGAATAAGAAAATGTTGATAATTAGTATGAGTGTACATCCTTCTGATATACATCACCAAGTGGTCACAGGGACAAGAGTTGCCCTTATACTTCTCAAATTCTATCACCTTAAACTTTTCTAGCACTTTCACATTAGGAACTAAATAGATATCAATGACATTCTGTCTGAATAACTCTTTCCCTCAAAGAGCCTTTACTTCTTTATGAATTTCATTGAATTGATCCTGAAAGTCATCCATTCGGTCATAAAAGCCCAAACTTTCACTCGGTGGAGGAAAAAGATGATAAACTTCATCGTTAATAACATTCATAAAATTCACTTTAGGAGGTGCAACATGATGAATCTCATTATTAGCAACAAGATTAACGTGCACAACATGAGGCGTAGAAACAACATCAGTTTGAACGAATGGAGCAACTTGACTAGCAGGATTGTAACCTTCTGGCATGAAATTCTCAGGAATTCCCCACAGGTAACCACAAGGCATACAATATTGAGAACTGTTGTACCCCAAAATTTACCCTCTCATATTATCAAGATTTTTCCTCACAAGACTTCTTGGACTCAAGATAGGATTAAGGTTTGCTCAGCTCAAGACATCACATTGCATTGATAGCCTGAAATTAGGGTTTAAGTTTGCACAAGGATTTTTGGACCATCAATGCTTAATATGACTTTCATACACCATCTTGGACCCCTAAGATTGCTCATACCAAGTTTCAAGCCTTGAATCACATTTTTGCCCAGTCAATTGGACAGTTGACCTAAAAATCAACTGTATTGGGCAAAAAGTCAACCATGGCCAATTTACAGTCAAACTTCATAATTTTTGATCCACATCAACATTCTAGGCTCCTATATGCCATTTGATCAAGTTTGGACCACAACTCCTCAAGAAATTTGATCAGATCATCAAAAAGGCAAAATGGTCAAAATTAGGGTTTTGACTGGGAAAGGGAAATTTCTGATTTTTGACCTAGACAATGGCCAATTGGGTTCAAGCATTACTTCAAGGACTCAATGGAATCATCTTGACCTAATCACATAGTTCAAAAGATCTCAAATGCATAAGATTGACAGATGAATTTTGAAGTCAACTGATCAAAAATTAACTCTACACTGAATAGTCAAACTTTGACTTTTGGGCCAAAATCAAGTGCCAAGGGTCATAATTCATAAAGATATGTCAAAATGTGAAACTTGTTGCTCAAGAAACCTAAAATTTCAAATTAGGGTTTTAGTTTGAAATTTTTCATAACTTAGAATTTTTCTAAGTTATGGAAATTTCTTATTTTTTCCCAACTTTCCACAACTTTTTCACCATGATGCAATTGGATTCAAAGAAAACTTCCAACATGAAAGTTGTAGTCCTCCATGAAATATACAACTTTGATTCACAAAGTTTTCCAAAAAGATGCTTGGATCTCAAGTTATGATTTTGTGAATAGGGGTCCATAAACTTTTTAACTTAGTGAAAATTTGCCCTAATTTAGGCAGGATTTTGACCTAACTTCATGAACATTTTTCACCAAGTTCCAAGAGGTATCTAAAAATTAATTTTAAGGATGGATTGTAAAGCATGTTACAAGCTTTCCAAAATGTCAAAGAACTCTCCAAGATCATTTATGGTTAGGGAGAATCGAAGAAATGAAAATGGCAATTTATCACTTTTGTTCAAGGCATTTTCACAATGTTACAAGTTCCAAATCAGTTTCAAACATGCTTGTACTTGGTATTACAGGTCCTAATACTTTCTACACTCCATAATTGAATGCTAACACATTGGATATTGGCTTTATTCTGATCTTTGAAGCATTGCACAATGAATTAATCCATTTATGGCATAAAGTTCATAATACCATTTTGATAAAGCTTGCTTTTTCCAACTTTACATTTCTTGAGCCACGGACCTGATCTTTTGTTGCAAACAAGATCCAAAAACATCAGGAAATTGGTACCAACTCTATGCAGTCCATGAGCTAGCAAGTACAAGCTTTGGTATTGTCACCTTAAACTTTTCTTCAAAAGCAAGAAACTTGCAAAAGTCAATATAACTCATCCATCTGATAAAGGCAAGCCTGGGCTTCATTTAAAACAACCTCAGAACCTTGTAACAAGCCTAAGCACGAATTGCTAACATCCCAAACACTCTCAAACACCAAAATCCCATTTTTCTGCCCAAACAGGGCATCTTCTACAAAACTCAAGCCAAATCATATTTTGCTCGTGCGTTTTTTGTTTCAAGGCTTTAAACACATTCCATACCTCCTACCTAAACTATCCAGGCCTTTGTCTTGCAACTGTAACCCTTGTTTCAAGCTTCACCATTTTCATTTTTGGAGTTTGCGGGTTGACTTCTACAAGGAGTTTCAGGCAACTTCAAGGCAAGCTGAGCATTGGGATAGCTTGAGGGAACTTCAAGGAAGCTCACACGATCTTTATGCGTCACTCAAAGTTCCCACATTGCCATATCCAAACTCAACTGAACAAGGCATTTGTCAAGTTTCTATCTCTCTATTTAGACATCCTTAGGTCACGATTTTGAAGCAAAAATGTAGTCTTTAACTTGCTTAAGCTGTACATATGCATAGTTTCCATTTATATTAACTGAGCTAAGAGTATTTGGTTGTTGAACATGCTGAAAAAACTAGGTCAGAAATTAGGGCCATTAAAATTCTCCATGGTTTCTCAGAGTTAGGTTTCAAATCTTATATCATTGGAATCGTGATAAAAAATGCTACAAGTTTTATGTTGCAAGATTTTGTTTTTGTGCAAAGAATAGAGAGTTACAGAATCAAGCTCAGAAGTGCGCGCAGGGACGAAGGACATGGATGATGGTGTTCTGGGCCTGGCGCCTTGGGCCTGCTACTTTCCACACCCCCCATTTTACTTCTGCACCCCCCTTTGCATATTTTTATATTTTTTGTATTTTCTTGCATATTTTATATTTCTGACTTTATTATTTTTTTTCTGAACATTTAAAATCCCAAAAATATTTTCTTAATTTTTTGCATTTTATTTTATTATTTTTTGGCATAAAAAATAGTTTATTAGGTTTAATAGAATTTATTTTCTTAATTAAACTTGTAAATAATAAAGATACTTAAATATTTTTATTTTATTATTTTATACATATTAAATATTTATTTTTCATATATATTTAATTTTTTAATATTGGCATATAATATTATTATTATTTTTCTTAAACAAGAAATGAATAAAATAAATAATTAGAAAACAATATTTTCTTTTAAAACAAAATTAGGGTTTCCCCTTTCAAAAATAATAATATCATTTTTTCTTATTTTTAGAACTTAAATAATTTATTTATTTTCATACATAAAACAGTTACAAAACATTTTTTGCATATTTACATATTATTGCATATTTAAATACTTGTTTATTTATTTATTGTACAATAAATTCAATTGGGTTGTAATAGTAAATTAGGGTTTTATTTTGTGCAAATATCCCCATTCAAAACTTGTATCCCCCCTCCCATAATATTGTTGTAATAGTTTAGATTTACTTTACACAATTTATCGCATTATATACATGTTTAGTAAATTAGGGTTTGTATGATAAGACAAAAATCAAACAAATAGCATGACCTAATACAAGACAAACAAAATGCATGAAAAATGACAACACCTTGCACACAAACACCTCTAGGGTTTCACCCACTTGGTTGCCTAAACAAAATGGCCATGGTATGCATGCTAGGTATCTTGGCAAAATCAATCAAAATAAAAGATCATAGTCCCTCGATGACGCTATCAAAAAGGTTGCCTAAACAAATGATCTTGGTCCCTAAAAACTTGCTAAGAGACTTGGCACTATTGCTATCATGGTCATATGATGAACCACGCCCGTCCCGTTTAACATCCAAAGATAGGGTTGTCTACTAAAACAATAGTAGGTCAACAATGACAAAGGAATAAAAAATGTACAAGAAAGACTTTTGAGTAGGTAGATAAGCTTCTAGTTACTTGATCAATTTGCAAAACAATCCTTGATATTTTCAAACATACACACACACACAATTTCAAAACATTTCCAAACAACTTTCAAAACATTGAAACATTTTCAAAAGACAAACATCTTTGTATACATTCATACAAACAAGAATCATTACAAAGATTGCCTAAACAAAGGCCTCTTTTCAAAATACTTTCAAAAACCACACAAATCACCATTTCAAACAATTGAAAAAGAAAAGCAAGTGATCTAAAACAAGTAACTAAGAGCCCATGGAAAATCATGGATGAAAAGGGTGCTAGCACCTTCCCTTTTCATAATCTACCCCCCAAACTCAAAAATAATCTCAAAGGTCTTTCCTGTGCTTTTTTGCCTTTCCTTTTGGATAAAAGAAAAGTCGGTGGCGACTCTTGCTAACCGCAACATTTGCAAACACAAACGCAAAACCTCAAGTCAGTTCTCCCACCGTATCACAGAACTGGAGACTCTACTGGGGAAGCTAACTCTAAAAGTGGGGATACCTTAGGGTTTTAGATCACCTTTACATGCTTATCTTGCTTTACTTGTTTGCTTTACACTTTGGTTCTATTGTTTGGGTTTGAATCCTCTACCCGGATTTGGGAAACATTTATAGGTAAATAGCAATACATTGTGGAAACTGTGCGGGGTATACCGACATGGTCTAAGCAATAACTATATTAATGCGACATATGTGTGGGTACCAGTAGCCTTTGAGTCAATCAAAGAGAATACGGGGCCGCTGAGTGATGTCATGAAACACTAATGGACTTTTAGAACCTTTACTTGACCATCTTGGCCTTTTTAGGATGTAGTGATATGACTGGCTTTGGTGCAGTCCGAAGTTGGTAGATACTCGATACTACACTCATTGAGGGTCGGTTCCTTGAAATATTTTGGTCGCCAGTAAAGAGGCTGAATTGAAACAATGAGCAAGGAAATAATCCAGTGATATTGAGCTCCTTAGAACCCGGTTACTATTTTTAGGACAGGTTGAGCCAACTAAACTTCAAGAGGGTACTTACCTATGAAACCCCATGCAAGCCTAAACTAGGAACTTGTGTGATTTGCTTGTACATATATACTTGTGCATAACATCATGGACATCATGAAGCATCATATGCATCAACTAACCATTTCAAGGATTTTGGATTCATCTTTGTTCTTGTTTTGTAGGTTATAGATTCACTTCGCAGGAAAACTATCCAAGTCAACCTTGTAAGAATTCCTCCACAACTCAAGGAGCTAGCTTCAAGGATTCCTGAGAATTCACCATTCACCGAGAGACATGGTCGTATTCTCAACTTAGTCACTTCCAACACTGAGGAGGATATGCTGAAATTTCTCTTCCAGTTCTTTGACCCTTTGCATCATTGCTTCACATTTCCTGACTACCAACTTGTGCCTACTTTGGAGGAATTTTCTCAACTCCTGAGGATTCCTATTCTCAATCAACTACCCCTCAATGGTATGGAAAGAGATCCAAATCCAGAAGAGATTGCTTAAGACTTACACTTGCACTCCTCTGATGTCACAACACATTGGGAAACTAGAAGTGGTGTCAAAGGCTTCTTGTCAAAGTTTCTGTTTGAGAAGGCCCAAAGTTGTTGGAATTCTTTGGACTTACAAGCTTTTGAGGAGATTGTAGCTCTTCTCATCTATGGGATGGTCTTGTTCCCTAACCCTGACCAACTTATAGACGTGAGTGCTGTCAAAATCTTCATGACTCGTAACCCGGTGCCTACATTGCTTGGGGATATCCTCCACTCTTTTCACACTCGTACAATGAGGAAAAGAGGTGTTCTCATGTGTTGCACTCCTCTACTGGCAAGATGATTTATTTCTCATCTTCCCCAATCAGTTTTGAAGAATGAGCAAGGTCTGAGGTGGTCACAACGGTTAATGACCCTTACACATTCAAATATTCATTGGTGTTCTCGATCCAGAGAGAATGTTATTATCATTGAACGTTGTGGGGAATTCCCTAATGTCCCTCTACTTGGCATTAGGGGAGGCATCACCTACAACCCTTGCTTGGCTCAGAGACAGTTTGGGTATGCTCGAAGAGATGACCCCCATGATATGCTGATTCAAGGTTTGGTTTTCGACTTCGACAACGACAACCAAGGACTCCGACAAAGGTTCATCCGAGCTTGGAGGATGCCCAATAAGGTAGACAGTAAGACCTTGGGACACAAGAATTCCATCCCTCTTGAGCCTTACCTCAAGTGGGTACGAACCCGTGCCCAAAGTATTATGATGCCTTACCCCTCCTTTCTCCCAGTGATTATATAGCCTGTTATGGAAGGAGAGGTTCCATACACCCTCCTACATCCTGACATGCCAACATCACTCGAAGATCTACAAAGGAGTTGGATACAACTCAAGGGAGAGCACGACACTTTTGAAGCCCAATTCTATGCAAGCGAGAAGAAGGTTTTGGAACTCACTCGTCAACTTCACGAAGAGCAGACTCTCAACACCTACATTGCACCAAAGAGGATGCACAACGTCTTTTTACCTTAGAATTTTGTATTATTTTTCCCAAGGGGCATTGATGTACTAACAATTCTATCTTATTAATATGACGTGTGTTATTTTTTTGTTTAAAACAAATTTGAATTTCCGAATCCTAGAAAGCATTACATGAATACATATCATTCATCATATGCATAAACAAATCTTCACACCAAGTTTCCTCATCTCTCTGCTGTTTATTTCAGTAAGATGGATATTAAACAAATGGTCAAAGATTTGCAAGCTCAGAATTCACAATTTCAACAGCTACTCTTGACCTTGGCTAAGGGGAAGGAGGAGCTCAAGACTCTGCTAGAGAAAGAGAAAGAGAAAAAGAAGAAGAAGCGAGCCGGTGTGGTTCTCATGGGCATAAGGTTTGAAGGACAAGCCAGACGGACTTTGGAATTCCCCTTAACATCTGATGAAGGGGTAAGAAAAGAAAAAGAAACATCAGTATCATCTAATTCAGAGGAAGAAGAGGAAGAGAAAGAAGAGGACTATTCTGAACAGTAATACCCTCCGGCCGATGACAAATACAAAAACTTGGAAGAGCGTCTAGCTGCTATGGAGATACAAAGAGTATCGGGGTTGGATTTTGAGGAATTAGGGCTGGTTTCTGGAATTGTAATCCCTCCTAAGTTTAAAGTACCTCTGTTTGCTAAGTATGATGGGGTGTCTTGCCCAAAGATGCACCTACGATCTTATGTCAGGAAAATTCAACCACATTCTTCTGACAAAGACCTGTGGGTCCACTTTTTCCAGGACAGTCTGTTAGGTACGCAGCTTGATTGGTTCTACCAGTTGGAGAGAGCAGATTTCCATAATTGGGAGGATTTGGAAGCCGCATTCTATAAACAGTATCAATATAACGCCGACTTGGCGCCAACCCGTACTCAGCTACAGAGTATGGTTATGGCTACCAATGGGGGTTTCAAAGACTACGCCAAAAAATGGAGGGATTTAGCCGGAAGAGTGAAACCACCCTTATCTGAAAGAGAGCTAGTGGACATGTTCTTGGGGACTCTGTCAGGTCCTTTCTTTAATCACCTGATTGGAAGCTCTTCTGCAGGTTTCATTGAGTTGATTTTAATTGGCGAAAAGGTGGAAGCTGGTATTAGAAGCGGGAAAATTCAGAAAGACGCGTCTTCCTCAACTGCTGCAAAGAAGCCCTTCACTGGAAAGAAGGAAGTGTCTGCTGTCTATGCCCAGAGAAATCAGGGAAAATTGAAAGACGACCAACTGTGGGGGCCGTGATGATTCAAAAGTTTGCATCCGACCAGCCGAGAAACAACCAGCCGAGAAATGACCAGCCGAGGAATAACCAGCAAAGGGTGGAAAGGCTTGTAAGTAAATTCACCAAGATAAACATGACTCCTGCTCAAGTCTTACCCCATCTATTGAAGTTGAACCTGGCCATGCTAAAGGAAGCCCCTAAAAATCCTAACACTTCATCTCCATATTACCATCCTAACGCCAGATGTGCGTACCACTCGGAAAGTCCAGGGCACGACACCAACAACTGTTGGGCCTTGAAGAACATGATTCAAGATCTGATTGACGCTAAGGAAGTTGAATTTGAAGCTCCTGAAAATCCAAATGTTATCTCCGCCCCAATGCCCAGGAATGGACACAATGCCAATGTTGTGGAAGAAGATCTATTTATTTCTACTGTGGATGAATTGTTAACTCTTCTCCTAACCATCAAGTTGAATTTGTTAAAGGCTGGGGTGTTCCCAGGTTGTGACCAAGATTGCCATGCTTGCCTGTCCTCCCCATTTGATTGTCCTCTATTAAGGAAAGGAATCCAACATCTGATTGATAACAAGGAAATTTTGTTTGAGAAAGCTCCTGTCTCACCCATTCCAGTTCCAGAAATTTCAACAATAACCATATACGTCAATCCTTCTAGGGTTCCTAAAAAACCTGTTAGGATTACATCTGCTCCAGTGACTACTCCGTTGAAGATAACAATGCCCGGACCAACCACATACAAATCCGATAAAATGGTACCATGGAACTATGGTGGAGAAATCTACTACCATTGTGATCGGTGGGAATAGAACTGACTGTTTTGGAATGCTGGTTCGTGTTTGCGTTTGTTTTTGCAAAAAATCGTGGTAAGCAAGAGTCGCCGCCGTCTTTTATTTTATCCAACAAGGAAAGGACAAAAGCACAGAAAAATTCCCTTTTGAGATATTTCTCGGGTTCGGGAGGTAGATTATAGAAAGGGAAGGTGTTAGCACCCTCTCTATCTGTGGTTATCCACAGGCTCTTAGGTACTTGCTCATTGTGTTTTCAAAAGTTTGCTTTTCTTTGTGTTTGTGGGTTTGAAAAGAGTTTTTGTTTTGAAGAGAGTGTAAGTGCAAAAAGTTTTGTTTTGTTTTAAAAGGAGCAAGTACTTAAGAACCATCTACCTACTCAAAAACGAATTAAATTGTACAAATATCCTTTAGACAGTGTTATCCCACTATTGAGGAGTAGGTAGCACCGTCGTTGGAGTTTTTGGGTCAATTCGATTAAGGGACGTGTGGTCACTAAAGCAATGTTAGGACGCCTTAGCGGTAACCCTGATATCCTAGATCATTTTTTCGAGCCAACCGTTTTGAGGCAACTATGATCTTTGGACAAGAGGGCAACCTCTAAAACTTCCTATACTCAATGACCACGTTCGAGGCAACCAAGTGAGGTGTACCCTAGGAGTGGCATGTGCAAGTCTGTTAGTTCAGTTAATTTTATCTGTACATGTCATGGGTGAGCTATTGTTGATTTTAAGTTAAACATTGATCTTGTCATGCATTGCCTATTTATCAAACATCTAACAATTAATATTATGCGGAAATTAAATTGCGGGAAATTAAATCTAAGCTATTACAAGGCGTCGGGTATTTACATCGCCAAAGACAAAACCTTTAATTTAAATTGCGGAAAGTAAATAAAAGCGATAAATAATTAAAAGTCCTATTGAAACTATTACATACTGGAAGCAATTACAATATTGGAATCAAATGAATCGCGTGCAAGAAAATTAAATCGGCGTATTTTTTAGGGTTTTGACCCTTTTTTTGAAAGAAACTATCTTTTTTTGTTATTTTTGAATTGAATTAAATTAAACCTAAGTTAATTAATTAATTAATAAAAAGAGATATTTTTGGATTTTTATATTTAAGGAAATAAAATAAAATGATTAAAATTATTAAATAAAAACAATTAAATAAAAAAAGCGAAATATGAAAAGAAATAACCAAATATGGGGGGTGTTGGGCCTGATTGGTGGTGAATTTGGCAAATCTCCAGGCCTATTAATGTTGGTCTTTGTTGACTTCTGTGATTCCATATGCGCCTGTTGACCAGAGACCATGGTGGATGTCCAACCTAGGCCATTGGATTGGATTTGTAGGCCTCTTGGCGTTTGATGGGATGAGGAACATGATGGTCCACGCCTTAAGCTTTGTACTGGATTTCCTGGAACAAAATAATAATAAGCGTTTTGGGGGGACCTGGGATTCGAACCCAGTTTCCAAGGGATAATCCACTAACATGCTTACCATCTCTACCAGCGCGTTCTTTTGTTAAGGGAATACAAAAGAAATATTATATTCGAAACTCAATTATTATGCTGGAAATAAAAAAAAACAAGCGCGAAATTTAAATGGACCAATGGGAGGGAGACGCCTGGTCGTCTTCTCCAACAGAAATCTGGTTTTCTTACCTGCAGATTTTTATCCGCAGGAAGATTCGTGGGACGCTTCAAAAACTCGTTCTAGGCCATAACAATACCATCCAAGAACATGGACATGATCGCCTCTTCCTCCTGAGTTCAACTATGGTCATGATTCGTCCTAATTTCACCTGTAATTGAAACGCCTAAAAGCAAAGAACGCAAACCCTAGATTCGAATGTTATGTTACAGGCCATGAAAATGAAATTGAATATTGCAAAAAGCTTAGAAATCATACAAGGAACAATAATATGCTAATGTTTTGTCAAAAAGATGCAAGAATGAGGAGTTGTGTTTTCGTGCACAGGGCCATATTCGTGGATACTTGCTGCGCGTTTTCGGAGGTTTCAAGACTTGGTTTTGATTCCAATCGCTTTAGTAGACGTCCAGCAAGAGATTAGTGTCAAGTTTTGGCTTTGAATCGAGCTCTAAGATCGTTTTCAGATTCCACTTTTTCCAAGCTTTTTTCAAACTTTGTCTGGCCGTTTTTGCAGTGCTTTGCTCGTGTTCTTGATATGAGTGGCTTGTGTGTGTATAAGGGAATGAATTAGGTCAAGAGTTGGGCTTTCAATCCATGTGCATTCAAGGTTTGGGATTTGATATGATCACCATTGATAAACTTTCCAAAATTGTACCAAATATGATATTTTGTGCACAACAATGCTTGATACGAATTTGATTGAGTGTATCATGAAATTTTCAATCTGTAATGATCACAAAGATCTCATTCCATCAATTTTTAGATTTTATTTGAATTAATATTGATTTAAAATGAATTAAATCAATAAAAATTAAATAAAATAGAAAAATAAATGATTGGTCATGAAATTGAAGATGGGACATGTGTGTGGTGTGATAAGACCAAATCTAGTGGAACAAAGTGGGCCCTTTTGTCAAAAATTGGAGTTTGGAGGATAGTTGACTTTTGGCAATTTTTGAAAAATGCTCAACTTCAACAATGCATAACTTCTTCAATTTTGAACTTTTGGAAGTGTTATTTGACTTTTTAGAAAACTTGAGATGTCCTCTAATCAACCCTTTTGGTCTAAACTCATTTTCATATTCCATGCTCAAGTTATAAGCTTTGGCAAAAAAGGTGTTTTTGTTGACTTTCAAAAATGACCTATAATGTCCAAATTTGTAACTTTTTGTGAGTGCATTTCTTGATCTTGGGGTGTGAAGATGGATTGTAGTAAATTGCATCCTATTCAAAATGAGCTTTGGATGGATCATTTCTAATAAAGTATGAGAATGTTATGCTTGGTCAAAGTTGAGTTGACTTTTCTTACAAAACCCTAATTTAGCAACTTTTGAATCTTGATGAATCTTGAGCAATATTTGATGAATCATGATAAACCCTTGATCAAATGATGAATTATCCTTAAAAATTAGAATGTTGGCAAATAATCTTGAGGTTTGACTATTTGTAGGTCACAGTTGACTTTTGCCCTAGCATAGTCGATTTTTGGACCTCTTGAGCAATTGACTGACCAAACTTCCTCTACAAGGCTTGAAATTTGACATGGATGAACTTAAGAACATATTAGGACATTGGGGATAACTTTAGGTCATTTGGATGTGAGAACCTTGATGCAACACAAAACCCTAATTTTGAATTGACTGCCTTAGGAGGTGATTTAACTGTCCAACTCTTGAGCCATCTTGAACAATCTTGGAGATGATTCTTGACATGTCTTGAGAAATATGGGAGGGAAAATTTTGGGTTACAACAATTGCCTCTGTTCAATCTTCTTAAACCTGAGTATATAGATTGGCGTTCGGGCCTTTCGCGATCCGAAGGTGGAAGATGATTCAACACTAGAGTGCCCAGAAATTTGCACTCGCATGAAGTAGTATTTGTCTTGTGATGTCGGGAATGGGCTTACAGATGCCATTTGGAGATTGATGATGGGAGATGGGCTTAAAGATGCCATCCGAAGGAGTGTCGATCGTGTAAGATATTCCTTAGCGAGAGCTTGTATACCTGTTGTTGAGGGAGATTCTGCTGGGGAATGTTGTTCTTTGTCTTAGGAGAAATAGAACTTTAGGAGCTTCGGTCGTCCGTTATTCTACTGGGGAATCATCTCTATTGAATTTTAGGAGCTTCGGTCGTCCGTTATTCTACTGAGGAATCATCTCTGTTGAAGAGGTGAGCGTGAACTACTATCTGGTCGCAACCCAGGCTTCATAGTGATAAGACCGACTGCTATCTTGTCGTAATCCAGGCTTTACAGTGACTTACTGTGGAGATGAGATTAAACTTGTTATTCGGTTGTAATCCAGGCTTTGCAATACCTCACTTCTTATCTGGTCGAAATCCAGGCTTCAGAATAAATCAAGTGGTTATCCAGTCGCCTCCGGGCTTCAACTTGAATTTAGGGCACACTAATATTCGGCCGACTTCGGGCTTCATAGTAACTGTCCATGTAAACTGTTATTTAGTCGGAATCCAAGCTTCACAGTTCCTTGTACCGCTATCTGGTCGTAATACAGGCTCCACGATGTGTTATAACATTATCTGGTCGAATCCACGCTTCATGGTGTCACGTACTGCTATCTGGTCGAATCCAATCTTCACAATACCTCACTTCTTATCTGGTCGAAATCCAGGCATCAGAACAAATCGAGTGGTTATCCGGTCGCATCTGGGCTTCCCTTTGACTTTTGGGTTTACTAGTATCTGGTCGAATCCAGGCTTCATAGTAACTGGCTGGATAAACTGCTATTTGGTCGTAATCCAAGCTTCACATTGTCCCTTAACGCTATCTGGTCGTAATCCAGGCTTCACGATGTATCATACCACTATCTGGTCGAAATCCAGGATTCGTAGTACTCTTGGTTGCTATCTGGTCATAATCCAGGCTTCACAATAACTTGCTGAGCTGTTATCCGGTCGTGATCCAAGCTTCACGGCTTGTGTTTATGATATACCACTATCTGGTCGAATCCAGACTTCATGGTGCTTACTGAGCTGCTATCCAGTCGTAATCTGGGCTTCAGGGCTCACTGGGGAATAAACTATTATCTGGTCGTTCTCTGGGCTTCATAGCTTACCTTTGAGATATCACTATCTGGTCATAATCCAGGCTTCGCGGTAGTCTGATATTGTTATCCGGTCGTAATCCGGGCTTCATAATATGTTGTAGAAATCAAGATACTATCCTGGTCATACCCGGGCTTCATAACTTGAATTGTATCTTTCCCGAAAGGTAAAGGTTAGCTGTATGTAATGCATGATATGTATCAGGCAATGATGTTCTCAAAATAAATGAGATTGTATGGTATGATGCGTATATGCATGTAGCATGATGTATGGACATGTAATGTTTTAGCTGGGGAAAATAAATCCTGGAGCTGCTGGAGAATAAAGTTGAATGCTTCGCTTCCGCCAGGGATGGTGAATGAAGATGATTGTGAGGATAAACCTGCAGGAGAAAAGAACTCCGTTGGGGAATAAACTGATGAAGAGATTACTTTGAGGGGAATTACTCTGTGGGGAAGGGGTATTCTGCTGAAGATTTTAACGATAAACTCTGCTGGAGATTTCACTGATGAACTCCACCGGGGATGGATTACTGTTGCTGGTGACACTGGATCTGTTGAGGATTGAACTCCTGCTCGGGGAAAGGAAAGAACTTCGCTGGGGATGATCTTATGCTTGCTGGGGAATGTCTTTATACTCTGTTGAAGAATATTAAGACCTTCTGGGGACACCAAACCTTTTTAGCGCTTGATGGTGGATTAACTCTGCTTGAGGAGAGTATTGCTGATTCATCTGTAGTTGCAAGTCTTAGCTGAGAGAGCTATCATTATTGTCTTACCCTGTGGGGAATTAAGTTATCTTAGCCATATTCTTCAACTGGATGTACCTTGGTACCTGGTGGACGAAACAACTACACAGCTAGGACATTTCTTATGCCCATGTTTCTGATATTACCAGTAATTCATCTTTCGTTTCGCATGTAAATATTTATTATCAGCAATTAATATCAAATGCATATATCAAAAATGAACATTGGACGTTCTTTGCAAAACAAAACAGATAAAGGAAAAATAGCTTGAAATTTCTGAGAATGAATTTGTATTGATTTTGAAGTTTGGCCTGAAAATAGGCGTTTTTGTACAAGAGGCTGACGTCCTAGTAAGAGAACACCGCCGAACAAATAGAATTTATACAATTTGTGAAAAGGAAACAAAACAGCTATGTGAATAATCCCACTGGGTTCCAACTCTGCTATTGCCTTTATATCTTCAAGCATCTCATCACTTTGTTGCTTAGTTGAAGATGAATCTGATTGATTAGTGTCGTCCGAGCTTGATAGTCGATACCGAAGTTTGGATGCGAGGTGATCCAATGAGACATAGTGTTACACTTTGATCCCTAATTTTTTCCTGGACTGCCCTTTCGGGTTTTCAGTCCATCGGGATACCCATTTTTTCCCAAGCCGCCTTTTCAGGTTTTCGACTTGCTGGGTGTACAGATTTTTTTTATTTTCATCCCTTATTTTTGCCCGAACCCTTTTGGTTCGCCGGGAAGCCCTTATTTTGCCTAGGTCTGTCAACCTAGAGGGTCTTTGATTATGCATAATATCTTTTCACTATGTCCGCATTGACGGGGTGAGGAAGGTCGTCATCATCCATGGTGGTTAGAATCATTGCTCCTCCTGAGAAAATGTTCTTAACCATAAATGGTCCTTCGTAATTAGGGGTCTATTTTCCCCTGGGATCACCTTGAGGTAAGATAATGCGCTTGATTACCAGGTCCCCAACTTGATACTCTTGTCGTCTAACTTTCTCGTTAAATGCCTTGATCATCTGTTTTTGGTATGTCTGACAATGACAAATAGCAGTAAGTCTTTTTTCGTCGATTAGGTTCAGTTGATCAAGCCGGGTCTGAATCCAGTCATCTTCACTCAAACCTGCATCCTTCATGATTCGAAGAGAGGGTATCTGAACTTCAATGGGCAAGACTGCCTCCATGCCATAAACCAAGGAATAAGGTGTTGCCCCTGTTGACGTCCGTATTGAGGTACGGTACCCATGAAGAGAAAATGGTAACATCTCGTTCCAGTCTTTGTATGTCACTGTCATCTTCTGCACAATCTTCTTAATGTTTTTATTAGCCGCTTCTACAGCCCCATTCATCTTCGGTCGGTAGGGAGAAGAGTTATGATGCTGTATCTTGAATTGCTCGCAGAGCTCAATGATCATCTTGTTGTTAAGATTGGTACTGTTGTCCATAATGATCCTCTCTGGTACACCATATCGACAGATCAGATTATGCCGAATGAACCGTGCCACAACGTTCTTGGTTACGGTAGCAAAGGAAGCTTCTTCAACCCACTTCGTAAAGTAATCAATTTCTACCAGGATGAAACGATACCCGTTGGATGCTGTAGGTCTGATCTCGCCGATCATATCAATACCCCATATTGCTAAAGGCCAAGGCACTGTCAAGACGTTTAGAGGAACTGGAGGTATGTGCACCTTATCAGCATAGACCTGGCACTTGTGACATGTCCGAGAATGCTGACAGTCAGCTTCCATTGTGGACCAATAATATCCTGCCTGGAGGATATTCTTTGCTATGGTATGTCCACTGGAATGAGTTCCGAAAGTACCTTCATGCAGCTCTGCCATGATCCTTTCTGCTTCAATCTTATCCACACAACGCAGTAAGGTTAAATCATGGTTACATTTGTAAAGGATGTCATTGCTGATGAAGAACTTTGTCGTGAACCTCCTCAGAAACTTCTTGTCATTAATAGATGCACCCTCGGGGTATTCTTGAGCTTCAAGATACCTCTTCACCTCATGATACCAGTGCTTTCCTGTTACTTTTTCAGTCTCAAGATCACAGCAATGTGCAGGTTCATCCAATCTTTCAATAATGATCTAGGAAGCCTCGTTGTCCCAATTGACTTTGAACATAGAAGACATCGTAGCTAGCGCGTCTGCCAACTGATTCTCCTCTCTTGGGAAGTGTTCAAAGGTTATCTCCTCAAAATGGGGAAGAAATGTCAACACATACTCCTTATAAGGAATAAGATTAGGGTGTTTCGTATCCCACTCGCCTTTGATCTGACTGATCACAAGAGCGGAATCTTCGAAGACACTCAAGAGCTTAATCCTTAGGTTAATTGCTGCTCGAAGACCCATGATGCACGCTTCATACTCCGCCATATTGTTGGTGCAGTTGAAACATAGTCGGGCGATAAACGGAGTATGAGAGCCTTTAGGAGATATGATCACGACGCCAATGCCATTGCCCAAAGCGTTCGAAGCTCCATCAAAGTACATAGACCATAAGGATCCTTCCTCAGGTCCTTCATCCGGTCCAGGTATCTTACAATCAGTTACTAACATGATATTCTCGTCCGAAAATTCAAAGTTCATAGACTGGTAATCATCCACTGCCTGATGTGCCAAATGGTCTGCCAATACACTTCCCTTAATTGCCTTTTGGGTCGTATACTGGATGTCATAATCAGTCAAGATCATCTGCCATCTTGCTATTCTAAGGCAGGCTTTTCGAAGATATACTTGATTGGATCCATCTTTGAAATCAATAGAGTAGTGTGAGTCAGCATATACTGTCTCAGTCGGCGAGAAGCCCATGCCAAAGCGCAGCAAGTTTTCTCAAGAAGTGAGTATCGAGTCTCACAGTCGGTAAACTTTTTGCTAAGGTAATAAATAGCATTCTCTTTTCGGCCAGACTCGTCATGCTGCCCCAGCACACACCCCATTGAGTTTTCAAGTACTGTCAAGTATAAGATCAGAGGTCTCCCTTCAACTGGTGGCATTAGGATAGGTGGCTCTTGGAGATACTCTTTGATCCTTTCGAAAGGGGCCTGACATTCATCATTCCAACGTACCACTTGATCTTTCTTCAATAGCTTGAAGATTGGCTCACAAGTAGCAGTTAGGTGTGAGATGAATCGGGCAATGTAGTTCAGTCGTCCTAGAAAGCCTCTGACCTCTTTCTCTGTCTTGGGAGCTGGCATCTCTTGTATAGCTTTCACTTTTTCCGGATCCACTTGAATACCTTTGTCGCTCACGATGAAACCTAGTAGCTTACCAGATCTCACCCCGAAGGTGCATTTGTTCGAGTTCAACCTTAACTTGTACAACTTCAACCTGTCAAACAGCTTTTGGAGATGGTCAAGGTGTTCTTCCTCGGTCTGGGACCTTGCAATCATATCGTCGATGTATACTTCAATCTCATGATGGATCATGTCATGAAACAAAGCAACCATGGCACGCTGATATGTTGCCCCAACATTCTTTAGTCCAAAAGGCATGACCTTGTAGCAAAAGGTGCCCCACTGAGTAACAAAGGTCGTCTTCTCCATGTCTTCGGGAGCCATTTTAATATGGTTATAACTGGAGAAACTATCCATGAAGGAGAATACCTTATGTTGGGCAGTATTGTCAACTAGAACGTTGATGTGAGGTAGAGGGAAGTCATCCTTAGGCCTCTCCCTGTTCAAATCCCTGTAGTCAACACACATTCGGACCTTACCATCTTTCTTCGGCACAAGAACCACATTGGCGACCCACTGAGGATAAGAAGTCACTTCTAGAAAACCGGTGTCAAGTTGTTTCATAACTTCAGCCTTGATTTTCTCAGACATCTCTGGGCGCATACGGCGAACCTTCTGTTTCACTGAAGGACAGTCTTCCTTGGTAGGCAGGCGATGAACCACAATTTCGGTATCCAAACCAGGCATATCTTCGTAAGACCAAGAAAAGATCTCAACATAGTCATGTAGCATCTGAATCAACTGTTGTTTCACATTAGGCTCCAGATTGGCACCAATCTTGACTTCCTTCTTGTCTGCCTCAGTACCCAGATTCATTGTTTCCACTGGCTCTTCGTGTGGCTGAATAACCCTATCTTCTTTGAGTAGCAGTCTTGCAAGTTCACCAGGAACTTCGCAATCATCTTCACCCTCGTCTTCGGCTAAGTTGATCGGATTTTCGAAGTCATAACCGGCAGTAGCAGAGTCGTTACCAGTAGGATCCAGAGTGGATGTGGACCTGTATACGTGAGTGTGTATAAAATAGCTGTTTTGCAATATATAATAAAGAAAAACAAGGAGCGCAAGATTTGAAATGCAAGAAACGTCCAATGCTTTTATTAATGATATATGAAAATGACACACAAAAGCCCTCACAAATGAAGCCACGGTGCCCCGGGTAAGACACCGGGCCATAAAGTTTCAAAACATTGTCTATTACATATTCAAAACAAAAGTTTCATTACTGGGTAATAAAAGTAATAGGGATGAAGTCCTTTGCTATCCAGTTGCTTGGTCCACCGTCCGTGGTAGGATAGATCCAGCTGTCGAATTTAGACTCTCCCACATCATCTTCAATGGAATTTACTTTCGAGTTGCTGATGAACACGAGAGGTCTTCCGATCCTTGCACTTCGAACAACCCTTTGAGCTTCTGCAGTGAAACCCAAACCAAACTTGTTAGTCTTCTGTGTAAAATCAGGGAGTCGGCCGCAATTTGCATACTCACCCTTCTCAATAACAGCCCGGACGTCTTTTAAGGAAGCCATCTTCATAGGAGAATCTTCAACCATAGTCTCAGCTGATGCCAGTGTCTGGGGAACCTCTTCAAAATGCTGGAACGGGGTTTCAATGAACTCCCCATCCATTTCTACATATTGGAACGAGTTGAGGTGGCTGACCATATACTCCTCCTCCCCTTGTACTATCACAATCTTCCCTTTGACCGGGTACTTCAGCTTCTGGTGAAGCGTTGAGGTTACGGCCCCGGCTTTATGTATCCATGGACGAACCAACAAACAAGAGTAGGATGGCCGAATGACCATCACATAGAACGTAGAATTGAAGACTTGGGAACCAACTTTAATTGGAATATCAAATTCACTGTGCACCATCCTTTTAGACCCATCAAAGGCCCTGACAATGATGTTACTTGGTTTTAGCTCTAACCGTTCGCAATCCAACCGGTCTAGAGCTATTTTGGGCAAGACGTTCAATGAGGAACCAGTATCAACCAATACATGTGCAAGAGTAGTTCCCCTGCATTCAATGGAGACATGCAGAGCATCGTTATGATTTTTCCCTTTGGTAGTCAAATCAACATCGGAGAAACCCAAACCATTATCAGCAGTTAAATTGGCCACACAATCGGTAAACTGATCAACTGACGTCTCTTGTGGCACGTGGGCAGTCTTCAGGAAGGTAATCAGAGCCTTGGCATGGGCCTCTGAGCACAACAATAGTGACAACATGGAAATCTTGGATGGGTTTTCCCTAGTTTCTCAACTACGTTGTAATCACTCTTCTTAATAATCTTCAGAATCTCTTCCATCTCCTGTTTGGAAGATTCAACAGTAATTATCTTCGGTGCCTCCGTCTGGGCAGGCACATTAGTGGTGATCCCTTTGCCCTGAGCGTCAGATGACTCGGCGACAGGGGTAGGACTAGGAACTTGATCAGGAAGGGTAGTAGGTATACTTGCAGGTGTAATGACAACAGGTCTTCGGGCTGTTGGTGGAGCAATATCAGGTGAGAAAAGTCTTCCACTGCGGGTGACTTTAGCAGGTCCAGTAATGTTGCTGACGCCATTATCAGCATCCAAATCTTGCTTAACTCCATGAAAATAAGCATCAGCCCCATAGTGCCAAGGGATAGCTTTTTCAGAGGTGTAGGGGATGGGCCCCGGAACAGTGATAATCACAGGTGCGATTTTCGAAACAAATGTAATTCTAATAGGCTTCCTCGAGGGAGCCTTGGAAGAATTGTCGAAAATGGTAATGATGGCGACTTCTTCAGTAGGAATGGAAGGAACAACAATCTTCTCAAACAGGATCTCCTTACTATCCATCAGGTTTTGGATACTTGACTTCAGGAATGGGCAACCGGTAGGTAAAACAGAACACATATGGCAACCTTCGTCACAGCCCGAAAATAAACCGACTAGCAACAGGTTCTTCTTGACAGTCATCAGAGGGGTAACAATGTCATCCACAGAAACTACAAACAAGTCTTCCTCTACAACATTCACTCCATGTTTGGGCATGGGAGAAGTCACGACATTAGGCCTTTCGGGCGCCTCGAACTCAATCTCCTTTGCATCAATTAAGTCTTGTATCTTACTTTTCATACTCCAACAATCATCTGTATTATGCCCCGGTCTATCAGAGTGAAAAGCACAGCGGGCGTTAGGGTTATACTTTTGTGAAGTTGTATTTGAATTCTTTGGGGCTTCCCTTAGAGTCATCAGATTACTCTTTAGCAATTGTGGCCGAATCTGAGATAAGGTCATGCTGATACGAGTGAATTGCCTCTTAGGTCTCTCGTCCTTTTGTTGATTGTTGTACTGAGGAGTACCAGCAGGTTTTGAAATAACAACCGCATTGACAGCTTGGCGGTGTTCAGGTCTAATTTGTTTTCTTGCACTGTAGACAGCACTAGACTCTTTCTTAAATGGCTTCTTCTCGGTGCTCGATGAGGCACCCTTCTGTATCTTCCCAGCCCTAATACCAGCCTTAATCCTCTCACCAGTTAAAATAAGATCTGTAAACCCAACTGAAGAGCTTCCAATTAGATGGTTAAAGAATGGACCAGACAGGGTCCCCAGAAACATGTCAACAAGCTCATGATCAGCCAAAGGTGGTTGCACCCTTCCGGCAAGGTCTCTCCACTTCTGAGAATAATCTTTAAATCCTTCACTTGTTCCCATTGACATACCCTGGAGTTGGGTACACGTAGGAGCGAGGTCGGAGTTGTACTGATACTGCCTGTAGAATACAGTAGCCAAATCTTCCCAACTGCGGATACTGGCTCCGTCCAACTGATAGAAGCACTCAAGCTGAGTCCCTGAGAGACTTTCTTGAAAGAAATGGATCCATAAGTTCTTATCAGCAGTGTAAGGCTAGATCTTCCTCACATATGACCGAAGGTGCAGCTTCGGACAGGAAACTCCGTCATACTTGGCAAAGGCTGGTGCCTTGAACTTATGGGGAATCACCACCCCAAATGATAGACCTAGATCTCCGAAGTCCAGACCGGGAACCTTCTGAATTTCCATAGCGCTCAACCGGTCTTCCAGTTGTTTGTACTTATCCTCAGCAGGAGGATATTATTCTTCATCATAGTCTGTCTCGTTATCGGAGACCATAGGGCTAGGAGCCCTCCTTTCTTGTGGACTATCTTTCCCTCCAGATGAGGTGGTTAGATCAACTTCATTCTGCAGCCTGTTCCCAAACCTGTGTTCAGTGTTGAACAGGACTGTCCTCTTCTTCTTCTTCTTTTTTTCTCCTTCAGAATCAGGGTCTTCAGGTCCTGCTGACCCTTTTCTAGATTCGTGAACAACTCCTGAAATTGGGAATTCTGGGCCTGGAGGGCCTTGATAGCTTGCTCAGTTAAAGGTTCAGTAGACATGATGATCGCTGAAATAAACAGCGAAGAAGATAAGACACCTGTAAAGGGTACCTGTTTATGAAGTGCATGGGATGAAATGCGTATGATTTATGATTTCAAAGACAATCGGGATTCAAATTTGTAAACAAGAAAGGAAACACACTTTATTAGATTTAAACTTCAAAATTTAAATTGTTCAACAAATTTCCCTTAAGGCATTACAAAAATGGAAATACTGAAAAGTAAAATAAAAACTGGAAAAGAAATCATCAAAGGTCCATCAATGCTCCCATGGTCTCTTCTTATCAGTGAGGACATAGTCATTGAGAATCCGCTCGTTCTCTAACTTCCTGGTCAGCTTCTGGATCTTCTGCTCTTGTTCATTGAACTTCTATCGGTAAGAATCTCGTTCATCCCTCAAATGCATCCAAGACCTCTTCAGTTCCCCAATGTCAGTGGGCATATAAGGATGGAGAATGGTTGGAAGAACCCCTTCTTCATTAGCAACTTCAAGAGTGACAGGCCGGATAGCTTCATATGGCATACCTAACTTCTGGGCACGGATGCGGACCCATCTGAGATATGGCTCCATCAGGAGTGAAGTCTTTGGACCCAACTCATGTGGATAAGATTGGTGAACTCTATCCCAAGCCCTTATGAATCTGCGACGCTGCTCGTCGCTATCCCCTTGAAAATCAAAGATGATATGAGGCATTAGCATCTCGTGAGGTCCTTCTCTTCTGGCTCTTCTAAACTAACAGAGAGCTAAGCATGGGTTGTAAGAAATTCCTCCATGGGTTCCTAGCAGTGGAACATTAGGATACTCTCCACAGCGATCAATGATAGTCACCTCATCCATACCCTTGAGAGTCCAGATAATGTCATTATGAGAAAGAGACATCACCCTATAAGCCCAGCCCATTCCTTCTTTGTTCTTTAGCACTGACTTAGGGAGGTGCGAAATAAACCACCTCGATAATAAAGGAGCACAACACATCAAGGTTTCCCGCTTTCGGGCAGTACGAGCATAGAGCTGATGAAGAATGTCACCCAAGAGAGTGGGTACCGGGTTCTGAGAAATGAAGATCTTTATGGCATTCACATCAACAAAAGTGTCAGGATTCGGAAACAATACCAAGCCATAAATCAGAAGAGCCAGAATATCCTCGAACGCCTTAAAGTCTAGGCTATCCCAGAAGTAATTAGCCTTGCCAACCAAGAACTTAGTCATAAAGCCTTTTGCTCCACTCATAGTCTCCCAATTAGCCATTACCTCCTCTTTGGTCAAATGAAGGGCTGCAGCAACTTCTTCGGGCCTAAGAGTCTTCTCCCAACCAGTGAACGGAGTCTGCTCCAAAACAGAGATACCGAGCAGCTCAGAGAACTCTTCTAGGGTAGGAACCAACTGATAGTCTTGAAAAGTGAAGCAATGGTACAGCGAATCATAAAACTGGACCAGGACACTCATCATTTGTTCGTCCAATTTGGAGGTGACCAAACTGAGAAGAGAACCATGCCTCCTGATGAAGGAAGTAGTGTCAGGAATCTTGGCAACCAACTCTTTAAGTAAGGTAGGGACTTGGACAAAGTTGATCCGAATAGTATTCTTACGCATGGGCATCATGATGACCTACAAAACAGAGCAAAGATGAAACCCTCCTGTCTTTGAAATAGGTTAGTCCTTATGCAAGATGTATGCAATGCTATGATGTCATGATGTCATGATAGTAAGCACACCACAAGTATCAACAAAAAGCAAACATGGTAAAGGCACACAAGTCACACTGAGAGCCCTTAGATTTCAGGCTGGCATGGAGCTTAGGTACTACCCTGTTTCAGTTCAGTTGGTTTAAACCTGTCCTAAAAATAGCAACCGGGTTCTAGAGGATCTCAATATCACTGACTACCCTCAATCGGTCATAATTCCAGTTTAGCAACCTTTTCTTGCAGCCGGAATCATCGCGAGAGTTTAGTCTCAATGAGTGTAGCATACTGCTACTGTTCTATGGCCAAGTTGGTCAATTTAAGGTTCTAAGGTCAATTGGTGCTTAATGACCCCTTAGAAGACCCATATTCTCCTCGTTCCAACACAAGGGATATCGGTACAGACTAAAGTGCCACACCAACGTAGCTACTGCTTCATCCGTATCGGTCTACGCCATACAGATCCCTCACAGTTTATTGCTACTTACCTAAAGGGTATCCCTAGATCCGGGTTAGGATCTATTGAACTCCGATACAAGCCCACAAAATTAAAGCATACAAAGCATACAATTGAAAACATAATGATCTAATCCTAACGTACACCTCACTTATAATTATTCCCCAGCAGAGTCGCCAGTTCTGTGATTGGTGGGAATAGAACTGACTGTTTTTGAATGCTGGTTCGCGTTTGCGTTTGTTTTTGCAAAATGTCGCGGTAAGCAAGAGTCGCCACCGTCTTTTATTTTATCCAACAATGAAAGGACAAAAGCACAGAAAAATTCCTTTTTGAGATATTTCTCGGGTTTGGGAGGTAGATTATAGAAAGGGAAGGTGTTAGCACCCTTTCTATCTGTGGTTATCCACGGGCTCTTAGGTACTTGCTCATTGTGTTTTCAAAAGTTTGCTTTTCTTTGTGTTTGTGGGTTTGAAAAGAGTTTTTGTTTTGAAGAGAGTGTAAGTGCGAAAAGTTTTGTTTTGTTTTAAAAGGAGCAAGTACTTAAGAACCATCTACCTACTCAAAAAGGAATTAAACTGTACAAATGTCCTTTAGACAGTACTATCCCACTATTGAGGAGTATGTAGCACCGTCGTTGGAGTTTTCGGGTCAATTCGATTAAGGGACGTGTGGTCACTAAAGCAATGTTAGGACGCCTTAGAGGTAACCCTAATATCCTAGATCATTTTTCCGAGGCAACCGTTTCGAGGCAACTATGATCTTTGGACAAGAGGGCGACCTCTAAAACTTCCTATACTCAATGACCACGTTCGAGGCAACCAAGTGAGGTGTACCCTAGGAGTGGCATGTGCAAGTGTGTTAGTTCGGTTAATTTTATCTGTACATGTCATGGGTGAGCTATTGTTGATTTTAAGTTAAAGATTGATCTTATCATGCATTTCCTATTTATCAAACATCTAACAGTTAATATTATACGGAAATTAAATTGCGGGAAATTAAATCTAAGCTATTACAAGGCGTCGGGTATTTACATCGCCAAAGACAAACCCTTTAATTTACATTGCGGAAAGTAAATAAAAGCGATAAATAATTAAAAGTCCTATTGAAACTATTACATACTGGAAGCAATTACAATATTGGAATCAAATGAATCGCGTGCAAGAAAATTAAATCGGCGTATTTTTTAGGGTTTTGACCCTTTTTTTGAAAGAAACTATGTTTTTTTGTTATTTTTGAATTGAATTAAATTAAACCTAAGTTAATTAATTAATTAATAAAAAGAGATATTTTTGGATTTTTATATTTAAGGAAATAAAATAAAATGATTAAAATTATTAAAAAAACCTAATTCTATATTAATTTTAATTTATTGCAAAAATATTAAAATTGTACCTAATTAAAAACTAAACTGATTAGTTAATAATTATTTACAAAAATAGAGTGATGAAATTAAATTTAATAAATAAAAATAATATTTTTTATGTTTTTGATTTTATGAGAAAAAATTAATTGGTTAGTATAATAATAATAATTAATAAAAACAATTAAATAAAAAAATGAAATATGAAAAGAAATAACCAAATATGGGGGGTGCTGGGCCTGATTGGTGGTGAATCTGGCAAATCTCCAGGCCCATTAACGTTGGCCTTTGTTGACTTCTGTGATTCCATATGCGCCTGTTGACCAGAGACCATGGTGGATGTCCAACCTAGGCCATTGGATTGGATTTGTAGGCTTCTTGGCGTTTGATGGGATGAGGAACATGATGGTCCACGCCTTAAGATTTGTACTGGATTTCCTGGAACAAAATAATAATAAGAGTTTTGGGGGGACCTGGGATTCGAACCCAGGTCCCAAGGGGTAATCCACTAACATGCTTACCATCTCTACCAGCGCGTTCTTTTGTTAAGGGAATACAAAACAAATATTATATTCAAAACTCAATTATTATGTTGGAAATAAAAAAAACAAGCGCGAAATTTAAATGGACCAATGGGAGGGAGACGTCTGGTCGTCTTCTCCAACAGAAATCTGGTTATCTTACCTGCGGATTTTTATCCGCAGGAAGATTCGTGGGACGCTTCAAAAACTCGTTCTAGGCCATAACAATACCATCCAAGAACATGGACGTGATCGCCTCTTCCTCCTGAGTTCAACTATGGCCATTGTTGTACCCAAAATTTTCCCTCCCATATTCCTCAAGATATGTCAAGAATAATCTCCAAGTGGCTCAAGTTGGTTCAAGGCTTGGACAGTCAAATCACCTCCTAAGGCAGTCAAGTCAAAATTAGGGTTTTGTGTTGCACTAAGGTCCTTATATCAAAATGTCCCCAATTGCTTCCCAATGTCTTAATATGTTCCTAATTTCATCCATGCCAAATTTCAGGCCTTGCAGAGGAAGTTTGGTCAGTCAATTGCTCAAGAGGCCCAAAAATCGACTGTGCTAGGGCAAAAGTCAATTGTGACCAACAGACAGTCAAACCTCAAGATTTTTGTCAACATTCTCATTTTGAAGGATAATTCATCATTTGATCAAGGTTTTATCATGATTCATCAAGGATTGCTCAAGATTCATCAAAATTCAAAAGTTGCTAAATTAGGGTTTTTACAGGAAAAGTCAACTCAACTTTGACCAAGCATAACATTCTCATACTTTATGAGAAATGACCCATCAAAAGCTCATTTTTAATAGGATGCAATTTCCTACAATCCATATTCATACCCCAAGATCAAGAAATGCTCCCACAAAAAGTTACAAATTTTGACATTATAGGTCATTTTTGAAAGTCAACAAAAACACCTTTGTTTCCAAAGCTTATAACTTGAGCATGGAACATAAAAATGAAGTGAGACCAAAAAGGTTGATTATAAGATATCTCAAGGTTTCTAAAAAGTCAGAGAACACCTCCAAAAGTTCAAAATTGAAGAAGTTATGCATTGTTGAAGTTGGGCATTTTTCCAAAATTGCCAAAAGTCAACTATCCTCAAAACTCCAATTTTTGACAAAAGGGCCCACTTTTTCCACTTGGTTTAGTCTTGTCATGCCACACACGTGTTCCATCTTTAATTTCATAACCAAACACTTATTTTTCTATTTTATTTCATTTTTATTGATTTAATTCATTTTAAATCTATATTAATTCAAATAAAATCCAAAAATTATTGAAATGGTATCTTTGTGATTTGTACAGCTTGCAAATATCATGTGACAACCAACCAACTCGTGCCAAGGCTCATTCAAGCACATCATCTCAGATTTGGCTTATTTTTGGAAAGCTTTTCAATGGTGATAAAATCCAATCTTCAATCTTGAATGCACTTGATTTCAAATCAAAAAACCAACCCTAATTCACTCTATAACATTCACATAAGCCTCACAATTCAAAAACACACGTAGAACTCTGCAGAAACAGCCACACCACTTTGCAAAAAAATTGGAAAAAGTGTGAGATCAAAAACGATATTGGAGGCACTTTCAGACCAAGAGAAAAACGCAGCTCTCTTACTTGATATCCAGTGGTGCTATACCAATCAAAAGGAATCCTTTTCATCGCCTAAATCACACTGTAAGTCATCATGAACTGACCTCTGAACATGGAATCCAAACCTCCAGTTCTTGCACCTTTTCTTCAAAATATTGGCATATCCATGTTTGTTATTTGATTTAGAACATTTTTGCATTATTCAATTTCGTTATTGGACCCTGTATTATGATGCTCGAACCTAGGGTTCTTGTTCTTGTTTTTTAGGAGTTTTTTATATAGGCAAAATCAAGGTGAATGGTGGTTACAGGGATGATGAGGAGGCAGAGACGAACATGTCTGTGATCTTGGATAGCGTTTTCATGGCCTGGAGACAATTTTTGAAACGTCCTACGAAACTTCCTGCGGATAAAATCCGCAGGTAATCGAACTAGCTTTTGTGAGGAAGATGGAGAAGTGTCACAGCGTGATTGGCCAATTTGAATCATAGAGCGTTTTTTTTTTTTTTTCCATCATATTAAGTGATTTACATATATTATATTTAGTTGCCATTCCAATAACAAAGAGATGCAGTTGGTTGATTGGTAAGTGCGTTGGCATATGAGTCTTGGGACTTGGGTTCGAATCCCAGGTCCCCCAAAACCTTATTTGTTTTTCTTCTTCAGGTATTCCCATATAATATTCAAAGAGAGGACCACCATGCGCTTGCAGATCTGGAAGGCTACGTGGCTTGCAAAGCAGATCCAAGGGTCTAGATGGAAGGACTACCATTGGCCAGAGTCAACAAGCATGTGGGCAATTCAGAATGTCAAAGCAGGCTAATTGGATTTGGGCCAAGAAAATTGCTGATCTTACTTCCAAATTGGGTCCACCCCCCCTGAGTTTGCAAATATTTTTATTTTCTTTTCATTATTTCACTATTTCTATTTCGTTATTATTATTACTAATTAATTAACAAACTAACCCTTTTTCATAAAAAAAATCAGAGGTCATAAAAAATATTATTTTCATCATTAATTTTATTATTTATTTTTGTAAATAAAATTAACCAATTAATTTAGTTTTAATTAGGATCAATTTTAATATATTTTGCATTAAATTAAAATCAACATAGAATTAGGGTTTTAATATTTGTTAACCATTTTTTATTTCCTTAATTAAAATAAAACTAAAAAATATTTTCTTTTTAATTAATTAATTCAAATTATTAATCTAGACTTAATTTTTAATTCAAAAAATAACAAAAATATGTCTTTTTTGATAAAAAGGGCGAAAACCCTAGGACGCTCTAATTCAATTTTTCTCGCACGAATTATCTTTGATTTATATTTGTGTATTTGCTCCGAGGATGTAATAGGTTTAACTTAGGATTTTATTTATCGCTTTTATTTACTTTTCATAATTTAGTTTTCAAGGGTTTGTTTTTGGCGATGTAAATACCCGACGCCTTGTAATAGCTTAGATTTATTTTCTGCAATTTAATTTCCGCAACCATTAACTGTTAGATGTTTGGATAATAGGCTATGCATGACAAGATCTATCTTAACTTAAAATCAACAGTAGCTCACCCTGACATGCAAAGATAATATAAACTGAAAAATAATACACTCGCACATGCCACTCTTAGGGTACACCTCACTTGGTTGCCTCGAACGTGGTCATTAAGTATAGGAAGTTTTAAAGGTCGTCCTCTTGTCAAAAGATCATAAGTTGCCTCGAAACGGTTGCCTCGGATGAAAATGATCTAAGACATTAGGGTTACCGCTAAGGCATCCTAACATTGCTTCAGTGACCACACGTCCCTTAATCGAATTGACCCGAAAACTCCAACGACGATGCTACCTATTCCTTAATAGTGGGATGGCATTGTCTAAAGGACACTTGTACAGTTTAATTCCTTTTTGAGTAGGTAGATGTTCTTAAGTACTTGCTCCTTTTAAAACAAAAACAAAACTTTTCACACTTACATCCCTTTCAAACAAAAAAAAAACTCTTTTCAAACCCACAAACACAAAGAAAAGCAACTTTTGAAAATATAGTGAGCAAGTACCTAAGAGCCTGTGGATAACCACGGATAGAAAGGGTGCTAACACCTTCCCTTTCTATAATCTACCTCCCGAACCCGAGAAATATCTCAAAGAGGAATTTTTCTGTGCTTTTGTCCTTTCCTTGTTGGATAAAATAAAAGACGGTGGCGACTCTTGCTTACCGCGACATTTTTGCAAAAACAAACGCAAAACGCGAACCAGCATTCCAAAAACAGTCAGTTCTCATTCCCACCGATCACAGAACTGGCGACTCTGCTGGGGATGTTATAATAAGTGAGGTGTACCTTAGGATTAGATCACTATGTTTTCAATTGTATGCTTTGTATGATTTAATTTTGTGGGCTTGTATCGGAGTCTTATAGATCCTAACCCGGATCTGGGGATACCCTTTAGGTAAGTAGCAATAAATTGTGAGAGATCTGTACGGCGTAGACCGATACGGATGAAGCAGTAGCTACGTTGGTGTGGCACCTTGGTCTGTACCGATATCCCTTGTGTTTGAACGAGGAGAATATGGGTCTTCTAAGGAGTCATTAAGAACCAACTGAACTTAGAACCTTAAATTGACCAACTTGGCCATAGAACAGTAGCAGTATGCTACACTCATTGAGACTAAACTCTCGCGATTATTCCGGCCGCAAGAAAAGGTTGCTAAACTGGAATTATGACCGATTAAGGGTAGTCAGTGATATTGAGATCCTCTAGAACCCGGTTACTATTTTTTAGGACAGGTTTTAAACCAACTGAACTGAAAGAGGGTAGTACCTAAGCTCCATGCCAGCCTGAAATCTAAGGGCTCTTTTGTGTGACTTTTGTGCCTTTACCATGTTTGCCTTTTGTGGATACTTGTGGTGTGCCTTTACCATGACATCATGACATCATAACATTGCATACATTTTGCATAAGGACTAACCTATTTCAAAGACAAGAGGGTTTCATCTTTGCTCTGTTTTGTAGGTCATCATGATGCCCATGCGTAGGAATACTATCCGGATTAACTTTGTCCAAGTACCTACCCTGCTTAAAGATTTGGTTATCAGGATTCCAGACACTACTTCCTTCATCAAAAGGCATGGTTCTCTTCTCAGTTTGGTCACTTCAAAATTGGACGAACAAATGATGAGTGTCCTGGTCCAATTTTATGATCCATTATACCATTGCTTCACCTTTCAAGACTTCCAGCTGGTTCCTACCCTGGAAGAGTTCTCTGAGTTGCTTGGTATCTGTTTTCGAACAAACTCCGTTTACTGGTTGGGAAAAGAATCTTAAGCCCGAAGAAATTGCTACAGCCCTTCACTTGACCAAGGAGGAGGTAATGGCTAACTGGGAAATTAGAAGTGGAGCTAAAGGTTTTCTGACTAAGTTTTTGGTTGACAAAGCTAATTACTTCTGGGACAGCTTAGACTTCAAGGCATACAAGGACATTCTGGATCTCTTGATTTATGGTCTGGTATTGTTCCTGAATCCTGACACTTTTGTTGGTATTAATGCTATAAAGATCTTCATCTCTCAGAATCCGGTACCCACTCTCTTGGGTGATATGCTTCATCAGCTTTATGCTCGCACTGCCCGAAAGCGGGGAAATTTGATGTGCTGTGTTCCTTTATTGTCGAGGTGGTTTATTTCGCACCTCCCTAAGTTCGTGCTGAAAAACAAAGAAGGAATAGGCTGGGCTTATAGGATGATGTTTCTTTCTAGTGATGACATTGTTTGGACTCTCAAAGGTATGGATGAAGTGACTGTCATTGATCGTGTGGAGAGTATCCTAATGTGCCATTGATCGGACTCCATGGAGGGATTTCTTACAACCCCTGCTTAGCTCTCCGTCAGTTTGGAAGAGCCAGAAGAGAGGGGCCTCATGAGATGCCGATGCCTCATATCATCTTTGATTTTCAGGGAGATATTGACGATCTGCATCGTAGAGTCATAAAGGCTTGGGACAGGGTTCACAAATCTGACCCACATGAGTTGGGACCAAAGACTTATCTGCCAATGGAGCCATATCTCAGATGGGTCCGCATCCGTGCCCAGAAGTTAGGCATGCCATACGAAGCTGTCATACCTGTTACTCTTGAAGTTGCTAATGAGGAGGGGGTTCCTCCAACTGTCCTCCAACCTTACATGCCCACTGATATCGGGACGCTGAAGAGGTCTTGGTTGCAATTGAGGAATGAACGGGATTCCTATCGAGAGAGGTTCAATGAACAAGAGCAGAAAATCCAGAAGCTGACCAGACAGTTGGAGAATGAGCGGATCCTGAATGATTATGTCCGCACTGAGAAGAAGAGACCATGGGAGCATTGATGGACCTTTGATTATTTCTTTAAAATTTTTATTTACTTTTCAGTATTTCCATTCTTGTAACGCCTAAGGGCAGTTTGTTGAACAATTTAAATTTTGAAGTTTAAATCTAATAAAGTGTGTTTCCTTTCTTGTTTACAAATTTGAATCTTGATTGTCTTTGAAATCATAAATCATACGCATTTCATCCCATGCACTTCATAAATAGGTACCCCATTACAGGTCTCTTATCTTATTCGTTGTTTATTTCAGCGCTCAATCATCATGTCTGCTGAACCTTCAACCGAGCAAGCTATCAAGGCCCTCCAGGCCCAGAATGCCCAGTTTCAAGAGTTGTTCATGAATCTGGCTAAGGGTCAACAGGACCTGAAGACCCTGATTCTAAAAGAGAAGAAGAAGAAGAAGAGGAAGAGGACCATCCTGTTCAATACTGGACGCAGGTTTGGAAACGGGTTGCAGAATGAAGTTGACCTGACCACATCATCTGGAGGGAAAGACAATCCACAAGAAAGGAGGGCACCTAGCCCTATGGTCTTCGACAACGAGACGGACTATGACGAAGAACAATATCCTCCTGTTGAGGATAAGTACAAACAGCTGGAAGATCGTCTGAGCGCTATGGAAATACAGAAGGTGCCCGGTCTGGACTTCGGAGATTTGGGTCTATCATCTGGGGTGGTGATTCCCCATAAATTCAAGGCACCTGCCTTCGCCAAGTATGACGGAGCTTCCTATCCAAAGTTGCACCTCTGGTTATATGTGAGGAATATCTAACCTTACACTGCTGATAAGAACTTATGGATCCATTTCTTTTAAGACAATCTCTCAGGGACTCAACTTGAGTGGTTCTATCAGTTGGACAGAGCCAGTATCCGTAGCTGGGAAGATTTGGCTACTGCATTCTATAGGCAGTATCAGTACAACTCCGACCTCGCTCCTACGCATACCCAACTCTAGGGTATGTCAATAGGAACGGGTGAAGGATTTAAAGAGTATGTTCAAAAGTGGAGAGACCTTGCCAGAAGGGTGCGACCACCGTTGGCTGATCGTGAACTTGTTGATATGTTTATGGGGACCCTGTCTGGTCCGTTCTTTAATCATCTGATTGGAAGCTCTTCAGTCGGGTTTACAGAACTTATCTTGACTGGTGAGAGGATTGAAGCTGGTATTAAGGTTGGGAAGATACAGAAGGGTGCCTCATCAATCACTGAGAAGAAGCCGTTTAAAAAAGAGTCCAGTGCTATCTACAGTTCAAGAAGACATAATAGACCGGAACACCTCCAAGCTGTCAACGCGGTTGTTATTTCAAAACCTGCTGGTGCTCCTCAGTACAACAATCAATAAAGGGACGAGAGACCTCGAAGGCAATTCACCCGTCTTAGCATGAGTTTGTCTCAGATTCTGCCACAGTTGCTGAAGACCAATCTGGTGACTATAAAAGAAGCTCCAAAGAATTCAAATACAACGTCACCAAGGTATAACCCTAACGCCCGCTGCGCTTATCACTCTGAGATCCCGGGGCATAATAC
This sequence comes from Vicia faba, assembly GCA_948472305.1. NCBI lineage: Eukaryota > Viridiplantae > Streptophyta > Magnoliopsida > Fabales > Fabaceae > Vicia > Vicia faba. The sequence continues at coordinate 701,359,905 of OX451739.1, read as the reverse complement.
GGATGACTGTTGGGCTTTGAAGAACAAGGTCCAGGACCTAATTGATGCGAAAGAGATTGAGTTTGAGGCGCCCGAGAGGCCTAATGTTGTGACTGCTCCCATGCCCAAACATGGAGTAAATGCTGTAGAGGAAGACTTGTTTGTAGTTTCTGTGGATGATATTGTTACCCCTCTGATGACTGTCAAGAAGAACCTGTTGCTAGCCAGTTTATTTCCGGGCTGTGGCGAAGGTTGCCATATGTGTTCTGTTTTACCTACCGGTTGCCCATTTCTAAGTTCAGGCATCCAAAACCTGATGGATAACAAGGAGATCCCGTTTGAGAAGATTGTTGTTCCTTCCACCCCTACTGAAGAAGTTTCCATTATTACCATTTTCGACAATTCTTCCAAGGCTCCCTCGAGGAAGCCTGTTAGAATCACATATGTTCCGAAGATCGCACCTGTAATCATCACTGTTCCAGGGCCCATCCCCTACACCTCTGACAAAGTTGTCCCTTGGCACTATGGGGCAGATGTTTATGTTCTTGGAGTTAAGCAAGAGCTGGATGTTGATACCGGCGTCAGCAACATTACTGGACCTGCTAAAGTCACCCGCAACGGTAGACTTTTCTCACCTGATATTGTTCCACCAACTGTCCGAAGACCTGTTGTCATTACACCTGCAAGTATGCCTAATACCATTCCTGATCAAGTTCTTAGTCCTACCCCTGTTGCCGAGTCATCTAACGCTCGGGGCAAAGGGATCACCACTGATGTGCCGGCCCAGACGGAGGCACCGAAGACGATTACTGTTGAAGCTTCCAAAAAGGAGATGGAAGAGATTTTGAAGATTATTAAGAAGAGTGATTATAACGTAGTTGAGCAACTGGGGCAAACCCCATCCAATATTTCTATGTTGTCATTGTTGTTGTGTTCAGAGGCCCATGCCAAGGCCCTGATTACCTTCCTGAAAACCGCCAACGTGCCACAAGAGACATCAGCTGATCAATTTACCGATTGTGTGGCTAATTTAACTGCTGATAATGGTTTGGGTTTCTCTGACGCTGATTTGACTGCTAAAGGGAAGAACCATAACGATGCCCTGCATGTCTCCATTGAATGCAGGGGAACTACTCTTGCACATTTATTGGTTGATACTGGTTCCTCATTGAATGTCTTGCCCAAGAAAGCTCTGGACCGGTTGGATTGCGAAGGGTTAGAGTTAAAGCCAAGTAACATCATTGTCAGGGCCTTTGACGGGTCTAAAAGGATGGTGCATGGTGAGGTTGATATTCTAATTAAAGTTGGTTATCAGGTCTTCAAATCTACATTCTACGTGATGGATATTCGGCCATCCTATTCTTGTTTGCTGGGTCGTCCATGGATCCACAAAGCTGGAGCTGTAACATCAACGCTCCACCAGAAGTTGAAGTACCCGGTCAGAGGGAAGATTGTGACAGTTCAAGGGGAAGAAGAGTATATGGTCAGCCACCTCAACTCATTCAGATATGTAGAGATGGATGGGGAATTCATTGAGACTCCATTTCAGCACTTTGAAGAGGTTCCTCAGACACTGGCATCAGCTGAGACTGTGGTTGAAGATTCTCCTATGAAGATGGTTTCCTTAAAGGATGTCTGAGCTGTTATTGAGAAGGGTGAGTATGCAAATTGGGGCCGACTTCCTGATTTTACACAGAAGACTAACAAGTTTGGTTTGGGTTTCACTACAGAAGCTCAAAGGGCTGTTCGAAGTGCAAGAATTGGAAGACCTCCCGTGTTCATCAGCAACTCGGGAGTAAATGCCATTGAAGATGATGTGGAGGAGTATGAATTCGACAGCTGGATCTATCCTACGACCAACGGTGGACCAAGCAATTGGACAGCAAAGGACTTCATCCCTATTACTTTTGTTACCCAGTAATGAACTCTTTGTTTTGAATTTGTAACAGACAATGTTGTGAAACTTTATGGCCCGGTGTCTTACCCGGGGGACCGTGGCTTCATTTGTGAGGGCTTTTGTGTGCCATTTTCATATATCATTAATAAAAGCATTGGACGTTTCTTGCATTTCAAATTTTGCGCTCCTTGTTTTTCTTTATTATATATTGCAAAACAGCTATTTTACACACACTCACATATACATGTCTCAATCCACTCTGGATCTCACTGGTAATGACTCTTCTACTGCCAGTTATGACTTCGAAAATCCAATCAACTTAGCCGAAGACGAAGGTGAAGATGATTGCGAAGTGCCTAGTGAACTTGCAAGACTTTTACTCCAAGAAGAGAGGGCCATTCAGCCACATGAAGAGCCGGTGGAAACAGTGAATCTGGGTACTGAAACAGACAAGAAGGAAGTCAAGATCGATGCAAATCTGGAGCTTAGTGTGAAGCAGCGGTTGATTCAGATGCTGCATGACTATGTTGATATCTTTTCCTGGTCTTACGAAGATATGCCTGGGTTGGATACTGACATTGTGGTTCATTGCCTGCCTACCGAGGAAGACTGCCCTCCGATAAAACAGAAGGTTCGCCGTATGCGCCCAGAGATGTCTGAGAAAATCAAGGCCGAAGTTATGAAACAATTTGACGTCGGTTTTCTAGTAGTGACTTCTTACCCTCAGTGGGTTGCCAATGTGGTTCCAGTGCCGAAGAAGGATGGTAAGGTCAGAATGTATGTTGATTACAAGGATTTGAACAGGGCGAGCCCTAAGGATGACTTCCCTCTACCTCACATCGACGTTCTGGTTTACAATACCGCTCAGCACAAGGTGTTCTCCTTTATGGATGGTTTCTCCGGATATAATCAAATTAAGATGGCTCCCGAAGACATGGAGAAGACCACCTTTGTTACTCAGTGGGGTACCTTTTGCTACAAGGTCATGCCTTTTGGGTTGAAAAATGCTGGGGCAACATATCAACGTGCCATGGTTGCTTTATTTCATGATATGATCCATCATGAGATTGAGGTATACATCGATGATATGATTGCGAGGTCCCAGACTGAGGAGGAACATCTTGACCATCTACAGAAGCTGTTTGACAGGTTGAAGTTGTACAAGCTGAGCTTGAACCCGAACAAATGCACCTTCGGGGTGAGGTCTAGTAAGCTACTGGGTTTCGTCGTGAGCGACAAAGGTATTCAAGTGGACCCTGACAAATTCAAAGCCATACAAGAGATGCCAGCTCCCAAGATAGAAAAGGAGGTCAGAGGCTTTCTGGGACGACTGAACTACATTGCCCGGTTCATCTCGCACCTAACTGCTACTTGTGAGCCAATCTTCAAGTTACTGAAGAAAGATCAAGTGGTACGTTGGAATGATGAATGTCAGGCCGCTTTCGAAAGAATCAAAGAGTATCTCCAGGAGCCACCCATTCTTATGCCACCAGTTGAAGGGAGACCTTTGATTTTATACCTGACAGTACTTGACAACTCAATGGGGTGTGTGCTGGGGCAGCATGACGAGTCTGGACGAAAAGAGCATGCCATTTATTACCTTAGCAAAAAGTTTACCGACTGTGAGACTCGATACTCACTGCTTGAGAAAACTTGATGCGCTTTGGCATGGGCTGCTCGCAGGCTGAGACTGTATATGCTGACTCACACTACTCTGTTGATTTCAAAGATGGATCCAATCAAGTATATCTTCGAAAAGCCCGCCTTTTCCGGAAGAATGGCAAGATGGCAGATGATCTTGACTGAGTATGACATCCAGTACACAACTCAAAAAGCAATCAAGGGAAGTGTATTGGCAGACCATTTGGCACATCAGGCAGTGGATGACTACTAGTCTATGAACTTTGAATTTCTGGACGAGAATATCATGGTAGTGACTGATTGTTAGACACCTGGACCGGATGAAGGACCTGAGGAAGGATCCTGATGGTCTATGCATTTCGATGGAGCTTCGAATGCTTTGGGTAATGGCATTGGTGCCGTGATCATATCTCCTAAAGGCTATCATACTCCGTTTACCGCTCGACTATGTTTCAACTGCACCAACAACATGGCGGAGTATGAAGCATGCATCATGGGTCTTCGAGCTGCAATTGACCTAAGGTATAAGTTTTTAAGTTTCTTCGGAGATTCCACTCTCGTAATCAGTCAGATCAAAGGCGAGTGGGATACGAAACACCCAAATCTTATTCCTTACAAGGAGTATGTGTTGACATTGCTTCCCCACTTTGAGGAGATAACCTTTGAACATTTCCCTAGAGAGGAGAATCAGTTGGCGGACGCGCTAGCTACGATGTCTTCTATGTTCAAAGTCAAATGGGACAATAAGGCTCCCCGGATCATTATTTGGAAATTGGATGAACCTGCACATTATTGTGATCTTGAGACTGGAGAGGTAACAGAAAAGCCCTGGTGTCATGAGGTGGAGAGGTACCTTGAAGCTCAAGAATACCCCGAGGGTGCATCTATTAATGACAAGAAGTTTCTGAGGAGGTTCGCGGCAAAGTTCTTCATCAGCAATGGCATTCTTTACAAGCGTAACCATGATTCGACCTTACTGCGTTGTATGGATAAGATTGAAGCAGAAAGGATCATGGAGGAGCTGCATGAAGGTACCTTTGGAACACATTCCAGCGGACATACCATGGCAAAGAAAGTCCTTCGGGCAGGATATTATTGGTCCACAATGGAAGCCGACTGTCATCAGCATTCTCGGACATGTCACAAGGGCCAAGTTTATGCTGATAAGGTGCACGTACCTCCAGTTCCTCTGAACGTCCTAACAGCTCCTTGGCCTTTTGCAATGTGGGGCATTGATATGATTGGCGAGATCAGACCTACGGCATCCAACGGGCATCGTTTCATCCTGGTAGCAATTGATTACTTTACGAAGTGGGTTGAAGCAGCTTCCTTTGCTACGGTAACCAAGAATGTCGTGGTACGATTCATTCGGAACAACCCAATCTGTCGATACGGCATACTAGAGAGGATCATTACGGACAATGGTACCAATCTTAACAACAAAATGATCACTGAGCTATGCGAGCAATTCAAGATACAGCATCATAACTCTTCTCCCTACCGGCCGAAGATGAATGGGGCTGTTGAAGCGGCTAATAAGAACATTAAGAAGATTGTGCAGAAAATGACAGTGACCTACAAAGACTGGCACGAGATGTTACCATTTTCTCTTCATGGGTACCGTACCTCAGCACGTACGTCAACAGGGGCAACACCCTATTCCTTGGTTTATGGCATCGAGGCAGTCTTGCCCATCGAAGTTCAGATACCCTCTCTCCGGATCATGAAGGATGCAGGTTTGAGCGAAGATGACTGGATCTAGACCCGACTTGATCAATTGAATCTAATCGACGTAAAAAGACTTACTGCTGTTTGTCATGGTCAGACGTACCAAAAACGAATGATCAAGGCATTTAACAAGAAAGTCAGACGACAAGAGTATCAAGTTGGGGACCTGATAATCAAGCGCATCATTCTACCTCAAGGTGATCCCAGGGGCAAATGGACCCCTACTTATGAAGGGCCATTTGTGGTTAAGAACATATTCTCAGGAGGAGCTATGATTCTAACCACCATGGACGGTGACGACCTTCCTCACCCCGTCAATGCAGACATAGTAAAAAGATACTACGCATAATCAAAGACCCGCTGGGTCGACTGGCCTAGGCAAAAATAAGGGCTTCCCGGCGAACCAAAAGGGTTCGGGAAAAAATAAGGGATGAAAATAAAAAAAATCTGTACACCCGGCTAGTCGAAAACCTGAAAAGGCGGCTTGGGCAAAAATGGGTATCCCAGTGGACTGAAAACCCGAAAGGGCGGTCCTGGAAAAAGTTAGGGATTAAAGCGTAATATTATGTCTCATTGAATAATCTCGCCTCCATACTTCGGTATCGACTATCAGGCTCGGACGACACCAATCAATCAGATTCATCTTCAACTAAGCAACAAAGTGATGAGACACTCGAGGATATAAAGGCAATAGCAGAGTTGGAACCCGGTGGGATTATTCACATAGCTGTTTTGTTTTTCTTTTCAAAAATTGTATAAATTCCATTTGTCCGGCGGAATCCTCTTACTAGGATGTCAGCCTCTTGTACAAAATGCCTATTTATAGGCCAAACTTCAAAATCAATACAAACTCATTTTCAGACAAATTTCAAATTGTTTTTCCCTTATCTGTTTTGTTTTACAAAGAACGTCCAATGTTCATTTTTGATATATGCATCTGACATTAATTGTTGCTCATAAATATTTACATGCGAAACAAAGGAATGATTACGGGTGATATCAGAAGTAGGGGCAATAAGAATTGTCTAAACGGTCTAGTTGCTCTGTCCACCAAGGTACCAAGGTAGGTTCAGCTGAAGAATGTGACCAAGATACCGTCACTCCCCACAAAGTAAAACAGTAATGGTAGCTCTCCCCACTAAGACTTACAGCTATGTACGAATCAACAAAACTCTCCCCAAGCAGAGTTCATTTACCAGCAACACTAGAAAGGCTGGGTATCCCCAGAAGGTCTTAATATTCCTCAGCGGAGTATAAAGACATCCCCCAGCAAGTATAAGAGCATCCTCGACAGTCTTAATATTCCTTAAACAGAATATAAGAATGTTCCCCGGCAGAATACAAGATACCCCTGGTAGAGCCATTTCCCCAGCATAGTCTAAAAAGCTTCCCCGCCAGAGTTGAATCATCTCACCCAGTAGATTCGGGAAGCTTATCCCTTGCAGAGCGCAAATACATCTCCCCAGCCAAATTCAGAAGGTTATCCTCATAAGAATCTAACTGGGTTATCCTCAGCAAGTTGAAACTGAAAGATCATCCCCAGCGAAGTTCTTTCTATCCCCAGCGGAGTTCATCATTAAAATCCCCAACAGAGCTTATCAACAGAATCCCCAACGGAGTTATCATTAAAATCCTCAGCAGAACATCTCTTCCCCACAGAGTAATTCCCCACAGAGTAATTACTTCATCAGTTTATTCCCCAACGGAGTTCTTCTCTCCTGCAGGCTCCTTCTCACAATCACCTTCGTTCATCATCCCCAGCGGAAATGAAGAATTCAACTCTATTCTCTAGCAGCTCTGGGACTTATTTTCCCCAGCTAAAACATTATATCCCCATACATCATAATACATGCATATACGCATCATACGAATACAATCTCATTTATTTTGAGAACATCATTTCCTGATCCATGTCATGCACTGCATATGACTGACCTTTACCTTTCAGGAAAGATACAGTTAAAGTTCTCAACTTAGTCGAAGACCTGGCCGGTTCTTAAATCTCAATTGAATTATCCTCGGTTGAATTTCAGATAAGGTTCTCAATCTCGACAGTTTTCCTCCTTCATAGTGTGGACAAGTTCTATAACCTCAACGGTATACTCCCGGTGAGCACGAGACAGTTCCTAGATCTTGATGAAGATGCTTCCCTACGTCATAGTGTGGACGAGTACTATAACCTCAACGGTATACTCCCGGTGAGCACGAGTCAGTTCCTAGATCTTGATGTCTTCCTCCGTCATAGTGTGGACAAGTTCTATAACCTCAACGGTATACTCCCAGTGAGCACGAGACAGTTCCTAGATCTTGATGAAGATGCTTCCCTACGTCATAGTGTGGACGAGTACTATAACCTCAACGATATACTCCCGGTGAGCACGAGTCAGTTCCTAGATCTTGATGTTTTCCTCCGTCATAGTGTAGATAAGTTCTATAACCTCAACGGTATACTCCCGGTGAGCACGAGACAATTCCTAGATCTTGATGAAGATGCTTCCCTATGTCATAGTGTGGACGAGTACTATAACCTCAATGGTATACTCCCAGTGAGCACGAGTTAGTTCCTAGATCTTGATGTTTTCCTCTGTCATAGTGTGGACAAGTTCTATAACCTCAACGGTATACTCCTGGTGAGCACGAGACAGTTCCTAGATCTTGATGAAGATGCTTACCTACGTCATAGTGTGGACGAGTACTATAACCTCAACGGTATACTCCTGGTGAGCACGAGTCAGTTCCTAGATCTTGATGTTTTCCTCCGTCATAGTATGGACAAGTTCTATAACCTCAATGGTATACTCCATTGAGCACGAGACAGTTCCTAGATCTTGATGAAGATGTTTTCCCCCAGTTGAATTATGGATAGGTTCTGTGATCGGTGGATCTGGAACTGACTGTTTAACGCTGGTTCGCGAAATGTCGCGGAAGCAAGAGTCGCCACCGTCTTTTATTTTCTCCAACATGGACAGGACAAAAGCATAGAAAAATTCCTTTAAAGAGATCGCTCTCGGTTCGGGAGGTAGGTTATAGAAAGGGAAGGTGTTAGCACCCTTTCTATCCATGGTTATCCATGGGCTCTTAGATACTTGCTCAATGTGTTTTCAAAAATGGTTTGTTTGCTTTTCAATGTGGGTTTAAAAAAGTTCTTTGAAAAATTTCAGATCGACTCATACGTCAGAGTGTTTGAAAAATTTGCTTTGAAAGCTTTTGAAAAGAGTTGGTGAAAAGATGTTTTGATTTGTTTTTGAAATTAGAGCAAGTATCCTTGAGAACCTACCTACCCTAAGGAATTCGTCTGTGTAAATGTCCTTAAAAGTAGTGCCATCCCACCATTGAGAGGTAGGTAGCACCACCGTTGGAGGTGTTCGGGTCAATTCGATGTTCCGGACGTGGTGATCACCAGAGCAATGGGAAGACACCTTAGAAGCTACCCTCATGCCAGGTTCCCGGATCATGAGGACTTCCTAAGACGTCCTCTACTCGACGATCACCTTTCGAAAGGCAACAATGAGGCGTACCCTAGGGGTGGTGTGTGCGAATTGTGTGTCGTTTTCATTTGATATTTGTCTTTTGTCATGTCATTGTGATCTACGCTTGATTTTAATTAAGACATTCATTCTTGCATGCTTTTTAACAGTTATAAGTTTGCGGGAAAATAAATCTAAGGTTATTACAAATGGCGCGGGTCCACATCGCCAAAATTAAACCGGACCCGATTTGACTGAAAAAATAAATAAAGCGAATAAACGTGCGAGAAATAAAATTGTTACAAGGCTTTGGGACATGTACATAATTATAATAAGCGATAAAGTAAAATGCGCGAAATAAAATAATTAAAACAATGGGCGTTGGACCCTTTCATAAGAAGTTAAAGTTAATGAGAATTAATTAGTTAGAATTAAATGTTTTTTGGTATTTTATGTTTTTTAAGATTTAAAAGAAAAAGAATTTATTGAAATTAAAAATAAAATGCTAAACCCTAGTTCTAATGTTTTTTAAATTTATTGTGAAAAAGATTGAATTTTTAACCTAATTTAAATCTAAGTTAATTTACATGCAAAATTTAATTATAAACAATAAATAAATAAATATTATGATAAAAAAAGAAACAAATTAAAGGAATAAAAATTAAGCCTAGTTCTACCTTTTTGTATTTTTTAATTATGAAAAATATTTAGTAAACCTAAATTAAAACTAAATAATTACAAGCATTTATTTATGAAAATAATTATAATATTAATATTTATTATTTTTTGGTCTTTTCTGATTTTTGAATGTTTTTATATTTTGTAGAAAAATAAATTAATTAAATTAAGACAATAAAATAAATGAAATAACAAAAATAAAGGTAAGAAGAAAAATAGAAAAAAATGCAAACCAGGGGGGGGTAGCCCCAATTTGTGAGGTTCAGGCCTAGCAATCTGGCCCATCAAGCCTTTTGATCTGTTTGACTTTTTAGTTTGGGTGCCAGCGTGTTGACTTGGGCTTACATGTTCCTCAGATCCACGCCGTTGGTTTGGTCATCAGGGACGCGTGGACGTTGGATGGTGAAGATGCATGGTACATTGTTATCTTGGACGTTGCATGGGATTGCTGAATGCAAAATAATATGAAGAACGTCAAGACCTGGGATTCGAACCCAGGTCTTTAACGTTGCCAAGCACGTGTACCTGCCACTAAAGCACTTGTATTTCATTTAACAAATAATAAACAACAAACATTATAAGAAGAAAACGTTAATGACTTTGGAAATTCGCGCGAAATTTGAATCCGCCTATCATGCTTTGCCACGAGGTCTTCGTCCTCGTTTTCCCTGAAACTAAAACAGATAGGCCACGGTTTTCATGGCGTTGCCTAAGACCATATTTCAAAAAATAACGAATAGGCCCTCGACGCTCATAAATTGAGCGCGAGGGTTGGAATCTTTTCGTCTGGACGTGCTAAGTGCAATGGCCATAGTCTTGAGCTCCAATTTTACTTTGTCTTAAAAACCCCAAATTCGAAACCTGCAAACCCTAACATTTAACAATGGCGAAATCGCCACTTCTTTGCGTTTTGGTTGATGTTAGGGATTGGCACACGTTCAGAATTGTCCCAGGAATCTAATGGAATGGAAGTTGAGGCTTGAATCGTCTCCTAACCTTGAAAACAGTTTTGTGTTTTATGGAAAAAATTTCAATGTGCAAAGTGTTCTTGGGGCGCAGCTTAGAGTGTTTTTGCATTAGGTTTGTGATTCTGATCATATAGTGAACACATTAGGTCAACAAAACTTGACAAAATCCAAAGCATTCATTGTTTTACATATTTGATTTTATGAAATCCTTTTTTGAATCTTTTTCATGTTATTTGGTTCAATCATGCTCCAATCACACCAAAACTTGCCATATTTAATTGTACACGAAATCTTGAGAGTAGAATGTGTACAAAAAGATTTTTTAGGTCAAGCTTTATATTTTTCATGTATTAAAATAATTTAAATGAATGAATATTAATATAAATTCAAATAAATAATTAAAAAATGAGAAAATACTTCCCTTTGGGCCTAATGGTTGTGCATAGGCTTGGCATGAAGAAACTTGGAAGAAAAATGGGCCCATTTGCATTTTTAGGTCATTTGAACCATTGTTGACTTTTCAAAATTCCCAAAACTTTCCCAACTTCCACAAGGCATAACTTGCTCAATTTTTAAGCTTTACACATGTTCTTGGACATTGTGGAAAGGTCTTTGAGTCCTCTAACCAATGCCTTTGGTCCCATGTCATTTTGATTTACCAATCTCAAGTTATGGCCTTTGACTTAAAGTCCCTTTTTGTTGACTTTTGAAAATGACCTATAATGTTGAAATTGATAACTTTTTGTGAGAGCATTTCTTGGACTTGGAATATGAAGATGAGTTGTAGGAAATGTCTTTCTCTTCAAAATGAGCTTTGGATGGAATTTTTCTGATAATCCATGTGAAAGTTATGTCCTGGTCAATTTCAGTTGACTTTTTCAGCTGTCCAAATATAGCAACTTTTGCATCTTTGATGATTTCTGAGCCAACTTTTGAGAATCATGATCAAGCATTGATCAAATGATGTTTGTGGCTTCAAAATGATATGTTGACCAAAAATTTGAACTTTTGACTGTCAAATGACCATTTTGCCCCTACAGTTGACTGTAGTGCAATCTAGGGTTTTGACTGTGCAATTTTGAGCTGAATGTCTTGAAACTTGACATGAGGATACTTGACCATCTTTGTAGGCATATGAGACTTGATTGGGCCTTTGAAAACTTTCAATTCTTGATCAGAACACAAACCCTAGTTTTGACTGTATAGGAGACAGTTAAGCTGCACAACCCTTGGGGAATTTTGTGACCTTGACTTGACAAATCTTGGAGAATATGGGAGGGCAAATTTTGGGGTACAACAGTTGCCCCTGTTCAATCTTCTTAGACCTGAGGATGCAGATTGGCGGACGTGCCTTTCGTAATCCGAGGGTAGAAGATGATTGGACACTAAAGTGCCCAGAAATTTGCGCTCACATAGTAGCAGCGAGATGGGAATGGGCTTATAGATGCCATTTGGGGATTGTTGGATAGGATGATGGGCTTATAGATGCCATCTGGATGTTGATCGCGTAGGAGATTCTTTAGCTAGAACCTGCATACCTGCAAAAAGAAAAATGAGTACCTGACACGTTGCAGAAGCTGATCTTAGATGCTTGGTATAGATATGTCCTGACTGGTTACAGGAGCTGAGTCTGGAGCTTCAAACGCTGATGAATAAACCAGGGATGGTTACTGCCTTAGCATGGATGATAAGAGAACCTTGGGTGACTTTAACTTCAACAACGCTTGTTGAGAAAAATCTTGGGTGTCTTTAACTTCAACAACGCTTGTTGAGAAAAAATCTTGGGTGTCTTCTACTGGAATAAGAATCAGGGAGATCTTAGGGTCGATCTGACTGAACCAGAGGAGGCCTTTGACTGGATAAGCATCGGGAAAATCTTAGGGTCGATTTAACTGAACCGGACAAGGTCTTGGAATATCTTCAACTGGATAAGCATCAGGGAGATCTTAGGGTCGATCTGACTGAACCAAGAGAAGGCCTTTGACTGGATAAGCATCAGGAAAATCTTAGGGTCGATTTAACTGAACCGGACAAGGTCTTGAAATATCTTCAACTGGATAAGCATCAGGGAGATCTTAGGGTCGATCTGACTGAACCAAGAGAAGGCCTTTGACTGGATAAGCATCAGGAAAATCTTAGGGTCGATTTAACTGAACCGGTCTAAGTCTTGAACTATCTTCAACTGGATAAGCATCAGGGAGATCTTAGGGTCGATCTGACTGAACCAAGAGAAAGCCTTTGACTGGATAAGCATCAGGAAAATCTTAGGGTCGATTTAACTGAACCGGTCTAGGTCTTGAACTATCTTCAACTGGATAAGCATCAGGGAGATCTTAGGGTCGATCTGACTGAACCAAGAGAAAGGTCTTTGACTAGATAAGCATCAGGAAAATCTTAGGGTCGATTTAACTGAACCGGTCTAGGTCTTGAACTATCTTCAACTGGATAAGCATCAGGGAGATCTTAGGGTCGATCTGACTGAACCAAGAGAAGGCCTTTGACTGGATAAGCATCAGGAAAATCTTAGGGTCGATTTAACTGAACCGGTCTAGGTCTTGAAATATGGTTGAGAATTTCAACTGCATCTTTCCTGAAAGGTAAAGGTCAGTCATATGCAATGCATGATATGGATCAAGCAATGATGTTCTAAATATAAATGAGACTTGTATGATATGATGTGTCTATGCATGTTATAATGATGTATGTGATGTTTTATGTATGTTTTTGTCTAGGAAAGTGAATCCTTGACGGGTGCCGGGAAGTCGTATCCTGGGCTGATGTCGAAGAATAGATTTTGCTTTCGCTGGGGATGATAGCTGCAAGAATACCGGTAGGAGAAGATAACTCCGTTGAGGAATAACCTTGGCAAATGAAGAGTCTGCGGGGAGAAAAGATACTCTAGTGACTATGCTGGAAGCAATACTCTGTGGGAAGAGGGATGCCTTGCTGAGTGTTGATAATATTTTGCTGGGGATAGGAAGACTTTGTCGACGACGCTCTTTCCGTGGCTTTTGGCTGAGGATAACCCAGTTATATCCTGGTAAGGAAATAACTCTTTGAATAAAGCCGGGCGACGCGTTCGTGCTCTGCGGGGATAAGCTTCCAGAATCTACTGGGGATAAGCTTACTGCTTGGGGAGATGGATTCCAACTTTTCCTGGGGAAACCGGATTGGACTCTCCTGGGGAAGTTTTGAACTGTATCGGGGAAGTGACTCCACTGAATGCCTGGTATACCGCCGGGGAACAATCTTCAGACCAAGACTGTCGGGGATGCTTGTTAAGAATGTCTGTATGATGTGCTGGGGAATGTTGAGATCTGCTGGAGAATACCCAACTTCCTTAAGGCTTGATAGTAGCTTTGCTTGAGGAGAGTGTACTGACTTGCTGGCTCACTCTCTGGGGAATCAAGATATACTGGTTATGTTCTTCAACTGAACTCGCCTTGATACCTTGGAGGACAGACACAATCAGATTGCTTAGACCACCCGTTATTGCCCCTGTTTCTATGGGGGAGGCACCTGTGGGATGCTGATAGTCGTTGATGGACAAACCTTCTTCTGGTAGGCAGGTGACGAGATGCCGGGACATAGTCATACGCTTTGATCCCTAACTTTTGCCTGGACCGCCCTTTCGGGTTTTCAGTCCACCGGGATACCCATTTTTGCCCAAGCCGCCTTTTCAGGTTTTCGACTTGCCGGGTGTACAGATTTTTCATTTCATCCCTTACTTTTGCCCGAACCCTTTTGGTTCGCCGGGAAGCCCTAATTTTTGCCTAGGTATGTCAACCTAACGGGTCTTTGATTTTGCGTAGTATCTTTTCGACTATGTCCACGCTCTCAGAATGTAGGGAGGTGCCCCTGTTATTGTGTTGCCATGCAACCAGAAGATCTTCGTTTGATCGTCCAATGCCTCAAGTGACTTAGACGGAGATTTGCCCCAGGCTATTTGGCATTCGGGAGATTCTCTGAATCTTGACTTAACTGCCCTTGATGACGGGCCATGATCATGTCGTGCCCCTTGATTGGAAGTACTTCTGTTCATTAGGCGTTCGTCGTGCGAATTTCTATGTTGTTCAACAAAAAGTCATATGCAAACAAAGTTATGTTAAAAACGCAAAGCCTATGTCTGTCTTGAAGATTTTGAAAATGCATTCTTTTTTTCATAAAACAAATGAATGTTTGTAAAATGTGATGTCAACTCCTTCTTTATAGTAAGCCTTAAGGAGTCAGGATACCTTTCGTAACAGTATGCTTTTGAACTAACCCATGCTTCAGCTAGGACTTTTAAGGGTTATAACGTGGCCTGGTTCACGGTTCAAGAAACAAAGGATAAAGGCTCAAATTATTTGTACCCACCCACTCTTCGTGATGTTCTCCAAACCTAAACTCAGTTGATCATACGTTAGACCTTGTTTGAGTCTTTGCTCTGATTTTCCGGTGACGGTTCAGATATTGATGATTTATTTGGAATAGGCAGTCATTTCCCCTTTTTTTTTGTTGAGGGTTTGTAGGACCTCTTTCCTGTCTGATTTTTTGTTATCCCTTTCTTTTTTGCCTGAACTGTTTCCTTTTTTGGAATTACAGTCAGCGGGATGCCCCAGTTTTGTAAGTCTCCTTCATAGGTTTTGACTTTTTGGGCTTTTCATTTATTTATTTATTTTTGAGATGATGACTGCCTTTCTTTATGATTGTTCTGAACCATCACTGTCTTTTGTCTCGTAAGGACTCCTTTGGTGCCATTTGTTATGCGCTTGGATCAACTGAGAGACTACCCTGCCCCAGGTTATGATTAAGGGTTTTAAATTTCGAAAAGAAAAACTCCTACTTCTTTGGCTCAGATTGGTTGACGAGGGATTATCATCCTTATAACTCCAGTGTTTAGGGATTGAAACAATGCCTGTACCTCATCAGCGGGGTCTGTTCAAAAGCATACTGTAAAGATAGCGGTATCGTTTTCGTCATCCTCCCTCAAGAGGCTTAGAATTTTATATCCAGAGTTGACATCAGAAAAAATATGAAAACAGTTTACATATAGTGAATGCGAATATATTGATTCAAAAATAGACATAAGCGATGCATTAATGGAATAACAATGTTTTGACATGAATAAATGTTTGAACAAAAGAAAATCACAACTTGAATTCGAATGAACAAAAGTGCTTTCTATCCTAGCCATGTTTTGGCAAGGGAGCAGTGATCACGTTGGGAGTCTCGGGTACTTCAAACTGAATCTCTCCAGCGTCGATCATGCCTTGAATCTTGTACTTCAGTGCCCAACAATCCTCAGTATCGTGCCCCGGGCTACCAGAATGGTAAGCGCACCTTGCTTCTGGGTTGTAGCTTGGAAAGGAGGTCTTTGGATTTGCAGGAGGGTTGATCACCGCAATCAGGTTCATCCTTAACATGTGTTGCAAGGCTCGTGACCATGGCATGTTGATATTGGTGAATTGTCTCTTAGGCTCGTCCGACCTGTTCTGATCAACCCGCTGTTTTTGGCGAGGTCGTTGTTGAACCTGTGAAGTAGTAGCAACTCGGAGAGGTCTATTCACTGGACCCGACCTTTGCCCTCTTGGAAGCTGTTCCATGACCTGGTCCCTGATTTGGGCTGGTTGCTTCATGCCTTGAGGAAGCTGACTGACCATGGCTCTCAGCTCTCCTTGCTCCTGAGCTAAACCTTGAATGAGGGCCCTTTGCCCCAACATCTGAGTTTTCAATGTGTCTACCTCAGCTTGTAGACGTTTCAATTGTTCGTCCTTGTCATCTTCAGGACTTTTTCTGATCAGATTCCCCATGAGGAGTGCCCTCAACTCTTCCTGCCCCTTGGATAGACCTAGGAAGATTTCCCTGAACTGAGACTCTTGAGCGTGAAGGTCTTGGTTATCTTGTTGTGAAGCCATGGCTGAAATAAACAGCGGGAAAGGTAAGTGACCTGCAAAAGGGATACCTGTAATGCAATGATGTGTATGATATGCATGCAATGTTTTCAAGGATCTCGCGGGATAAACAAGAAATTTGTTAGAGTTGGGATCCGATAGCTTGATTGAAGGAACTTCATACTTGTCGAGAGTCCTTTTTCAAGGGTCAAAGGCTCACCATGTCGAGTGGGTCATAGCCCCTGACTTTAGTCATCATGTCTGATTTTGATTTCCAAACAACCTTGGTTAGGGGAACCTTCTTCAAGAGTCAGAGCTCACCATATCAAGTGGGTCATAGCCCCTGACAACCTTATCTAGAGGAAAATAAATCCTCTTTGCCCCTTGCTGGGTGTTTGATTCATCATGACCTGCATCACAAGCCTTTGAGATCCTTGAAATGGATTAGGATGTATGCAATGGTATGATGTCATGATGCATGGGGTAATATGAATAAACCTTGTTATGAGCCCTTATTAAGGACTATGAACAGAAACCTGCAAGAAACTTAGTAAACCCTGTCATGAGTCCCAATTAAGGACTATAAACGAAAACTGCAAGAAACTCGGTAGACCTTGTTATGAGTCCTAATTAAGGACTACAAACAAAACCTGCAAGAAACTTGGTAAACTCTGTTACGAGTCCTAATTAAGGACTGCAAATCAAACCTGCAAGAAACTTAGTAGACCCTGTTATGAGTCCTAGTTAAGGACTAAAACAAAAACCTGCAAGAAACTTAGTAAGCCCTGTCGTGGGTCCCAACAAAACCTGCAAATAGTTCATGTGTCAGATAAAGCATGCAAGTAGTCAAGTACGAAGGCACACAAGTCACACAAGAGAAAGCCCTTAGAGTTTAAGGCCAGCATGGGGTCTGGGTAGTACCCTCTTGAAGTTGGTGGGTTCAACCTATCCTATTAGAAGTAACCGGGTTCTAAGGGTCCCAATATCACGGGATTGCTTTCATTGTTCATCGTTTCGATTTAGCCACTGAACTGGCGACCGAAATATTCCAGGAAAGCAACCCTCAATTGAGTGTAGTATCGAGTATCAACCAACCTCGGACTGCACCAAAGTCAGTTATCTCACTACCCTAAAGAGGCCAAGATGGTTCAATTAAGGTTCCTAAGGTCAGTTGATGCTTCACGACACCACGCGGCGGCCCCGTACTCTCCTTGACTAGACTCAAGGGTTACCGGTACTCACCAAAGTGCCACATCAACGTAGCAGACTGCTTCAACCATGTCGGTATACCCCGTACAGTTCCCTCACAGTCTTGTTGCTACTTTCTAAGAAGGGTATCCCCCAGATCCGGGTTTAGGATCTATAGAACTCCCAAGCAACCCACAATTTAAAGCACACAAGGAAAACAATTGAAAACATAGTTATAAGCTAGCCCTAAGGTACACCTCACTTTAAGTTATTCCCCAGCAGAGTCGCCAGTTCTGTGATCGGTGGATCTGGAACTGACTGTTTAACGCTGGTTCGCGAAATGTCGCGGAAGCAAGAGTCGCCACCGTCTTTTATTTTCTCCAACATGGACAGGACAAAAGCATAGAAAAATTCCTTTAAAGAGATCGCTCTCGGTTCGGGAGGTAGGTTATAGAAAGGGAAGGTGTTAGCACCCTTTCTATCCATGGTTATCCATGGGCTCTTAGATACTTGCTCAATGTGTTTTCAAAAATGGTTTGTTTTCTTTTCAATGTGGGTTTAAAAAAGTTCTTTGAAAAATTTCAGATCGACTCATACGTCAGAGTGTTTGAAAAATTTGCTTTGAAAGCTTTTGAAAAGAGTTGGTGAAAAGATGTTTTGATTTGTTTTTGAAATTAGAGCAAGTATCCTTGAGAACCTACCTACCCTAAGGAATTCGTCTGTGTAAATGTCCTTAAAAGTAGTGCCATCCCACCATTGAGAGGTAGGTAGCACCACCGTTGGAGGTGTTCGGTTCAATTCGATGTTCGGGACGTGGTGATCACCAGAGCAATGGGAAGACACCTTAGAAGCTACCCTCATGCCAGGTTCCCGGATCATGAGGACTTACTAAGACGTCCTCTACTCGACGATAACCTTTCGAAAGGCAACAGTGAGGCGTACCCTAGGGGTGGTGTGTGCGAATTGTGTGTCGTTTTCATTTGATATTTGTCTTTTGTCATGTCATTGTGATCTACGCTTGATTTTAATTAAGACATTCATTCTTGCATGCTTTTTAACAGTTATAAGTTTGCGGGAAAATAAATCTAAGGTTATTACAAATGGCGCGGGTCCACATCGCCAAAATTAAACCGGACCCGATTTGACTGAAAAAATAAATAAAGCGAATAAACGTGCGAGAAATAAAATTGTTACAAGGCTTTGGGACATGTACATAATTATAATAAGCGATAAAGTAAAATGCGCGAAATAAAATAATTAAAACAATGGGCGTTGGACCCTTTCATAAGAAGTTAAAGTTAATGAGAATTAATTAGTTAGAATTAAATGTTTTTTGGTATTTTATGTTTTTTAAGATTTAAAAGAAAAAGAATTTATTGAAATTAAAAATAAAATGCTAAACCCTAGTTCTAATGTTTTTTAAATTTATTGTGAAAAAGATTGAATTTTTAACCTAATTTAAATCTAAGTTAATTTACATGCAAAATTTAATTATAAACAATAAATAAATAAATATTATGATAAAAAAAGAAACAAATTAAAGGAATAAAAATTAAGCCTAGTTCTACCTTTTTGTATTTTTTAATTATGAAAAATATTTAGTAAACCTAAATTAAAACTAAATAATTACAAGCATTTATTTATGAAAATAATTATAATATTAATATTTATTATTTTTTGGTCTTTTCTGATTTTTGAATGTTTTTATATTTTGTAGAAAAATAAATTAATTAAATTAAGACAATAAAATAAATGAAATAACAAAAATAAAGGTAAGAAGAAAAATAGAAAAAAATGCAAACCAGGGGGGGTAGCCCCAATTTGTGAGGTTCAGGCCTAGCAATCTGGCCCATCAAGCCTTTTGATCTGTTTGACTTTTCAGTTTGGGTGCCAGCGTGTTGACCTGGGCTTACATGTTCCTCAGATCCACGCCGTTGGTTTGGTCATCAGGGACGCGTGGACGTTGGATGGTGAAGATGCATGGTACATTGTTATCTTGGACGTTGCATGGGATTGCTGAATGCAAAATAATATGAAGAACGTCAAGACCTGGGATTCGAACCCAGGTCTTTAACGTTGCCAAGCACGTGTACCTGCCACTAAAGCACTTGTATTTCATTTAACAAATAATAAACAACAAACATTATAAGAAGAAAACGTTAATGACTTTGGAAATTCGCGCGAAATTTGAATCCGCCTATCATGCTTTGCCACGAGGTCTTCGTCCTCGTTTTCCCTGAAACTAAAACAGATAGGCCACGGTTTTCATGGCGTTGCCTAAGACCATATTTCAAAAAAATAACGAATAGGCCCTCGACGCTCATAAATTGAGCGCGAGGGTTGGAATCTTTTCGTCTGGACGTGCTAAGTGCAATGGCCATAGTCTTGAGCTCCAATTTTACTTTGTCTTAAAAACCCCATATTCGAAACCTGCAAACCCTAACATTTAACAATGGCGAAATCGCCACTTCTTTGCGTTTTGGTTGATGTTAGGGATTGGCACACGTTCAGAATTGTCCCAGGAATCTAATGGAATGGAAGTTGAGGCTTGAATCGTCTCCTAACCTTGAAAACAGTTTTGTGTTTTATGGTAAAAATTTCAATGTGCAAAGTGTTCTTGGGGCGCAGCTTAGAGTGTTTTTGCATTAGGTTTTTGATTCTGATCATATAGTGAACACATTAGGTCAACAAAACTTGACAAAATCCAAAGCATTCATTGTTTTACATATTTGATTTTATGAAATCTTTTTTTGAATCTTTTTCATGTTATTTGGTTCAATCATGCTCCAATCACACCAAAACTTGCCATATTTAATTGTACACGAAATCTTGAGAGTAGAATGTGTACAAAAAGATTTTTTAGGTCAAGCTTTATATTTTTCATGTATTAAAATAATTTAAATGAATGAATATTAATATAAATTCAAATAAATAATTAAAAAATGAGAAAATACTTCCCTTTGGGCCTAATGGTTGTGCATAGGCTTGGCATGAAGAAACTTGGAAGAAAAATGGGCCCATTTGCATTTTTAGGTCATTTGAACCATTGTTGACTTTTCAAAATTCCCAAAAATTTCCCAACTTCCACAAGGCATAACTTGCTCAATTTTTAAGCTTTACACATGTTCTTGGACATTTTGGAAAGGTCTTTGAGTCCTCTAACCAATGCCTTTGGTCCCATGTCATTTTGATTTACCAATCTTAAGTTATGGCCTTTGACTTAAAGTCCCTTTTTGTTGACTTTTGAAAATGACCTATAATGTTGAAATTGATAACTTTTTGTGAGAGCATTTCTTGGACTTGGAATATGAAGATGAGTTGTAGGAAATGTCTTTCTCTTCAAAATTAGCTTTGGATGGAATTTTTCTGATAATCCATGTGAAAGTTATGTCCTGGTCAATTTCAGTTGACTTTTTCAGCTGTCCAAATATAGCAACTTTTGCATCTTTGATGATTTCTGAGCCAACTTTTGAGAATCATGATCAAGCATTGATCAAATGATGTTTGTGGCTTCAAAATGATATGTTGACCAAAAATTTGAACTTTTGACTGTCAAATGACCATTTTGCCCCTACAGTTGACTGTAGTGCAATCTAGGGTTTTGACTGTGCAATTTTGAGCTGAATGTCTTGAAACTTGACATGAGGATACTTGACCATCTTTGTAGGCATATGAGACTTGATTGGGCCTTTGAAAACTTTCAATTCTTGATCAGAACACAAACCCTAGTTTTGACTGTATAGGAGACAGTTAAGCTGCACAACCCTTGGGGAATTTTATGACCTTGACTTGACAAATCTTGGAGAATATGGGAGGGCAAATTTTGGGGTACAACAGGTTCTTAATACTCAGCCGAGGTATTCTCTCAGTTAAAGTACAGGCAAGTTCCTAAATCTCAACAAAAGATAGACTTCCCCAGCGGAATCTTTTACAACAACAGGTATGCAAGTTCTCGCTAAGGAATCTCTTATGCGATCGACACTCCTGCAGATGGCATCTGTAAGCCCATCCTCCTACCAACAATCTCCAAATGGCATCTGTAAGCCCATTCCCAACATCACAATGCTGACACTACACCATGTGAGTGCAAATATTTGGGCACTCTAGTGTTCAATTATCTTCCACCTTCGGATAACGAAAGGCTCGAAAGCCAATCTATATCCTCAGGTTTAAGAAAATTGAACAGGGGCAACTGTTATACCCCAAAATTTTCCCTCCCATATTCCTCAAGATATGTCAAGAATAACCTCCAAGTGGCTCAAGTTGGTTCAAGGCTTGGACAGTCAAATCACCTCCTAAGGTAGTCAAGTCAAAATTAGGGTTTTGTGTTGCACTAAGGTCCTTATATCCAAATGGCCCCAAGTGCTTCCCAATGTCTTAATATTTTCATAAGTTCATCCAAGCCAAATTTCAAGCCTTGCAGAGGAAGTTTGGTCAGTCAATTGCTCAAGAGGCCCAAAAATCGACTGTGCTAGGGCAAAAGTCAACTGTGACCTACAGACAGTCAAACCTCAAGATTTTTGTCAACATTCTCATTTTGAAGGATAATTCATCATTTTATCAAGCTTTGATCATGATTCATCAAGGATTGCTCAAGATTCATCAAAATTCAAAAGTTGCTAAATTAGGGTTTTGTAGGAAAAGTCAACTCAACTTTGACCAAGCATAACTTTCTCATACTTTATGATAAATGACCCATCAAATTCTCATTTTGAATATTATGCAATTTCCTACAATCCATCTTCATACCCCAAGATCAATAAATGCTCCCACAAAAAGTTATGAATTTGGACATTATAGGTCATTTTTGAAAGTCAACAAAAACACCTTTTTTCCAAAGCTTATAACTTGAGCATGGAACATCAAAATGAAGTGAGACTAAAAAGCTTGATTAGAATACATCTCAAGGTTTCTAAAAAGTCTAAGAACACATCCAAAAGTTCAAAATTGAAGAAGTTATGCATTGTTGAAGTTGGGCATTTTTCCAAAATTGCCAAAAGTCAACTATCTTGAAAACTCCAATTTTTGACAAAAGGGACCACTTTTTCCACTTGATTTAGTCTTTCCATGCCACACACGTGTCCCATCTTTAATTTCATAACCAGACACATATTTTTCTATTTTATTTAATTTTTATTGATTTAATTCATTTTAAATCTATATTAATTCAAATAAAATCCAAAAATTATTGAAATGGTATCTTTGTGATTTGTACAGCTTGCAAATATCATGTGACAACCAACCAACTCGTTCCAAGGCTCATTCAAGCACAAAATCTCAGATTTGGCTTATTTTTGGAAAGCTTTTCAATGGTGATAAAATCCAATCTTCAATCTTGAATGCACTTGATTTCAGATCAAAAAACCAACCCTAATTCACTCTATAACATTCACATAAGCCTCACAAATCAAAAACACACTTAGAACTCTGCAGAAACGGCCACACCACTTTGCAAAAAAACTGGAAAAAGTGTGAGATCAAAAACGATATTGGAGGCACTTTCAGACCAAGAGAAAAACGCAGCTCTCTTCCTTGACATCCAGTGGTGCTATACCAATCAAAAGGAAGCCTTTTCATCGCCTACATCGCACTGTAAGTCATCATGA
Organism: Vicia faba; assembly: GCA_948472305.1. Lineage (NCBI taxonomy): Eukaryota > Viridiplantae > Streptophyta > Magnoliopsida > Fabales > Fabaceae > Vicia > Vicia faba. The sequence goes on along the minus strand of OX451739.1, from coordinate 701,336,880 downwards.
ACTGACCTCTGAACATGGAATTCAAACCTCCAGTTCTTGCACCTTTTCTTCAAAATATTGGCATATTCATGTTTGTTATTTGATTTAGAACATTTTTGCATTATTCAATTTTGTTATTGGACCCTGTATCATGATGCTCGAACCTAGAGTTCTTGTTCTTGTTTTTTAGGCGTTTTTTATATAGGCAAAATCAAGGTGAATGGTAGTTACAGGGATGATGAGGAGGCAGAGACGAACATGTCTGTGATCTTGGATAGCGTTTTCATGGCCTGGAGACAATTTTTGAAACTTCCTACGAAACTTCCTGCGGATAAAATTCCGCAGGTAATCAAACCAGGTTTTGTGAGGAACATGGAGAGGTGTCACAGCGTGATTGGCCAATTTTAATCATAGCGTGTTTTTTTATTTTTTCCAGCATATTAAGTGATTTACATATATTATATTTAGTTGCTATTCCAATAACAAAGAGATGCAGTTGGTTGAATGGTAAGTGTGTTGGCATATGAGTCTTGGGACCTGGGTTCGAATCCCAGGTCCCCCAAAACCTTATTTGTTTTTCTTCTTCAGGTATTCCCATATAATATTCAAAGAGAGGACCACCATGCGCTTGCAGATCTGGAAGGCTACGTGGCTTGCAAAGCAGATCCAAGGGTCTAGATGGAAGGACTACCATAGGCCAGAGTCAACAAGCATGTGGGCAATTCAGAAAGTCAAAGCAGGCTAATTGGATTTGGGCCAAGAAAATTGCTGATCTTACTTCCAAATTGGGTCCAGCACCCCCCCCCCCCCCTGAGTTTGCAAATATTTTTATTTTCTTTTCATTATTTCACTATTTCTATTTCGTTATTATTATTACTAATTAATTAACAAACTAACCCCTTTTCATAAATAAAAAATCAGAGGTCATAAAAAATATTATTTTCATCATTAATTTTATTATTTATTTTTGTAAATAAAATTAACCAATTAATTTAGTTTTAATTAGGATCAATTTTAATATATTTTGCATTAAATTAAAATCAACATAGAATTAGGGTTTTAATATTTGTTAACCATTTTTTATTTCCTTAATTAAAATAAAACTCAAAAATATTTTCTTTTTAATTAATTAATTCAAATTATTAATCTAGACTTAATTTTTAATTCAAAAAATAACAAAAAAATATGTCTTATTTGATAAAAAGGGCCAAAACCCTAGGACGCTCCGATTCAATTTTTCTCGCGCGAATTATCTTTGATTTATATTTGTGTATTTGCTCCGAGGATGTAATAGTTTTAACTTAGGATTTTATTTATTGCTTTTATTTACTTTTCGCAATTTAATTTTCAAGGGTTTGTTTTTGGCGATGTAAATACCCGACGCCTTGTAATAGCTTAGATTTATATTCCGCAATTTAATTTCCGCAACCATTAACTGTTAGATGTTTGGATAATAGGCTATGCATGACAAGATCTATCTTAACTTAAAATCAACAGTAGCTCACCCTGACATGCAAAGATAATATAAACTGAAAAATAATACACTCGCACATGCCACTCTTAGGGTACACCTCACTTGGTTGCCTCGAACGTGGTCATTAAGTATAGGAAGTTTTATAGGTCGTCCTCTTGTCAAAAGATCATAAGTTGCCTCGAAACGGTTGCCTCGGATGAAAATGATCTAAGACATTAGGGTTACCGCTAAGGAGTCCTAACATTGCTTCAGTGACCACACATCCCTTAATCGAATTGATCCGAAAACTCCAACGACGATGCTACCTATTCCTTAATAGTGGGATGGCATTGTCTAAAGGACACTTGTACAGTTTAATTCCTTTTTGAGTAGGTAGATGTTCTTAAGTACTTGCTCCTTTTAAAACAAAAACAAAACTTTTCGCACTTACATCCCTTTCAAACAAAAAAAAACTCTTTTCAAACCCACAAACACAAAGAAAAGAAACTTTTGAAAATATAGTGAGCAAGTACCTAAGAGCCCGTGGATAACCACGGATAGAAAGGGTGCTAACACCTTCCCTTTCTATAATCTACCTCCTGAACCCGAGAAATATCTCAAAGAGGAAGTTTTCTGTGCTTTTGTCCTTTCCTTGTTGGATAAAATAAAATACGGTGGCGACTCTTGCTTACCGCGACATTTTTGCGAAAACAAATGCAAAACGCGAACCAGCATTCCAAAAACAGTCAGTTCTCATTCCCACCGATCACAGCCATGATTCGTCCTAATTTCACCTGTAATTGAAACGCCTAAAAGCAAAGAACGCAAACCCTAGATTCAGATGTTATGTTATAGGCCATGAAAATGAAATTGAATATTGCAAAAGCTTAGAAATCATACAAGGAACAATAATATGCTAATGTTTTGTCAAAAAGATGCAAGAATGAGGAGTTATGTTTTCGTGCACAGGGCCATATTCGTGGATACTTACAGCGCATTTTCGGAGGTTTCAAGACCTTGTTTTGATTTCAGTCGCTTTAGTAGACGTCCAGCAAGAGATTAGTGTCAAGTTTTGGCTTTGAATCGAGCTCTAAGATCGTTTTCATATTCCACTTTTTCCAAGCTTTTTTCAAACTTTGTCTGGCCGTTTCTGCAGTGCTTTGCTCGTGTTCTTGATATGAGTGGCTTGTGTGTGTATAAGGGAATGAATTAGGTCAAGAGTTGGGCTTTCAATCCATGTGCATTCAAGGTTTGGGATTTGATATGATCACCATTGATAAACTTTCCAAAATTGTGTCAAATCTGATATTTTGTGCACAACAATGCTTGATACGAATTTGATTGAGTGTATCATGATATTTGCAAGCTGTAATGATCACAAAGATCTCATTCCATCAATTTTTAGATTTTATTTGAATTAATATTGATTTAAAATGAATTAAATCAATAAAAATAAAATAAAATAGAAAAATAAATGATTGGTCATTAAATTGAAGATGGGACACGTGTGTGGTGTGATAAGACCAAATCAAGTGGAAAAAAGTGGGCCCTTTTGTCAAAAATTGGAGTTTGGAGGATAGTTGACTTTTGGAAATTTTGGAAAAATGCCCAACTTCAACAATGCATAACCTCTTCAATTTTGAACTTTTGGAAGTTTTATTTGACTTTTTAGAAACCTTGAGATGTCCTATAATCAACCCTTTTGGTATCATCTCATTTTGATATTCCATTCTCAAATTATAAGCTTTGGCAAAAAAGGTGTTTTTGTTGACTTTAAAAAATAACCTATAATGTCCAAATTTGTAACTTTTTGTGGGAGCATTTATTGATCTTGGGGTATGAAGATGGATTGTAGGAAATTGCATAATATTCAAAATGAGCATTTGATGGGTCATTTCTCATAAAGTATGAGAAAGTTATGCTTGGTCAAAGTTGAGTTGACTTTTCCTACAAAACCCTAATTTAGCAACTTTTGAATCTTGAGCAATCTTTGATGAATAATGATCAAAACTTGATCAAATGATGAATTATCCTTCAAAATGAGAATGTTGGCAAAGAATCTTGAGGTTTGACAATTTGTAGGTCACAGTTGACTTTTGCCCTAGCATAGTCGATTTTTGGACCTCTTGAGCAATTGACTGACCAAACTTCCTCTACAAGGCTTGAAATTTGACATGGATGAACTTAAGAACATATTAGGACATTGTGGAGCACTTTAGATCATTTGGATGTGAGGACCTTGATGCAACACAAAACCCTAATTTTGAATTGACTGCCTTAGGAGGTGATTTGATTGTCCAACTCTTGAGCCATCTTGAACAATCTTGGAGATGATTCTTGACATGTCTTGAGAAATATGGGAGGGGAAATTTTGGGGTACAACAACCATGGTGTCAAATAGATTGAACAAACCATTGAAGAAGAAAGCTCTGAGGAAGATAATCCCGACATCAGTAACATTGCCGGAACAAGCAAAGTTACCCGTAGTGGAAGAATATTTTCTCTAGAGATTGCTCCTCCAACAGCAGTCTTTGGACCCGTGGCCATTCCGAAGATTACACCTATACCAGTAAATGTACCTGCAAGTGTACCCGCCAACAATGACAATGCAATTCCCATCCCTATTTCCACTACTGAGAAAAAAGGAAAGAATGTTCAAGAGGAGCCTGTCTTGACGAAGGCTCAGTCATTAGTCATTCCTGATACATCCCAGAAAGAGATGGAAGAAATTCTGAGGATCATTAAGAAAAGTGATTATAATGTTGTTGAACAACTAGGGAAGACCCGCTCCAAAATATCTATGTTAGCCCTGTTGCTGTGCTGTGAGGCACATGCTAAAGCTTTGGTCAAGTTTTTGAAGACGGCCCACGTGCCTCAAGAAACCTCCACTGATCAATTCCAGGAATGTGTGGCTAGTTTAACAGCTGACAATGGCCTGGGATTCTCCGATGCAGACTTGACCTCCAAAGGGAGAAAACATAATGACGCGCTACATGTCTCGGTGGAGTGTAGGGGAACCACCCTAGCTCATGTTTTGGTTGATATTGGGTCGTCCCTAAATGTTTTGCCGAAGAAAGCCTTGGATAGGTTGGATTGTGAAGGCCTAACCCTGAAACCCAGCAACATCATTGTCAGAGCCTTTGATGGTTCCAAGAGGATGGTCCATGGAGAGGTGGACATCCCGATCAAGGTGGGTACCGAGACGTTCAATTCAACCTTTTACGTAATGGACATCCGTCCTTCCTATTCTTGCCTGTTGGGAAGACCTTGGATCCACCATGCTGGAGCTGTCACTTCTACTCTGCATCAAATGCTCAAGTACCCTATCCAGGGGAAAATTATAATTGTTCATGGCGAAGAGGAATACATGATCAGTCATCTTAATTCTTTCCGTTATGTAGAATTGGATGGCGAATTCATCGAAACCCCTTTCCAGCACTTCGAAGAGTTCTCTGAGGAGATAGCAGCGACCAAGACAGTGTCCTTTGTACCCATAGTTACCATACCTCCGCCTCGTATGTCATCTCTCAAGGATGCTAGGGCAGTGTTGGAAGAAGGCAGAAGCACAATCTGGGGGCAGCTTCCCGACTTTCCTTTCAAAATAGACAAATTCGGCTTGGGGTTTACTTAGAGTGGTCAAAAGACCGTGCGCTACTCCCGTGCCGGAGGGCCACCTGTGAAGATCAGCCACCTAGGAGTTAATGCACTAGAGGACAGTGAAGAAGAGGGCAACTTAGAAGACTGGGTTTTCCCTACTGTTAACGGAGGACTGTGCAACTGGGAAGAAAAAGACTTTATTCTGATTACTTTCATATGTAGTAATTTATCTTTTCCATTTCTGTTGGACTGTAATAATTCACAAAACAATTCGTACTTTTTCAACCATGTGTCTTACCCGAGGCACATAGGTTCATTTGTAAGGGTTCTTATTTCATTTTCATATGTCATTTTAATGAATCATGGACGCTTTTCATATTTAAACACTTTTTGCTCATTGTCTTTCTTTTACATTTTGTTGTTTTAAGATGGATATCCCTTACACACACCCACACTCACAAATGCAGGTACCCTTCCATTCTGGAACCCATGGGTAACGATACTGCTATAGCCTTCAGTAACTCTGAAGATCTGATCAACCAAGCCGAATACGAAGGTGAGGAAGATTGTGAGGTGCCAGGGGAATTGGCCAGATTATTATAGCAAGAGGAAAGAGCAATTCAGCCTTATGAAGAGCAGTTGGATACAATCAACTTGGGAACTGAGGATGACAAAAAGGAAATCAAGATAGGTGCCAACCTAGAGCCGAGTGTCAAGGAGCGCCTAATTCAGCTACTGCGTGATTATGTTGAAATCTTCGGCTGGTCATATGAAGACATGTCGGGGCTCGATACAGACATTGTGGTACACCGTCTACCCATAAGAGAAGACTGTCCACCAGTGAAACAAAAGGTCCACCGCATGAGACCTGACATGTCAGAGAAGATCAAAGCAGAGGTTATGAAGCAGTTCAATGCTGGATTTCTGGTTGTTACTTCCTATCCACAATGGGTTGCTAACATTGTTCCCGTGCCTAAGAAGGACGGCAAAGTCAGAATGTGCGTGAATTATAGAGACTTAAACAGGGCCAGCCCTAAGGATGACTTTCCACTTCCACATATCGACATCCTGGTCGACAACACAGCTCAACACAAAGTATTTTCTTTCATGGACAGATTCTCAGGCTATAACCAGATCAAAATGGCACCTGAGGACATGGAGAAAACTACTTTTGTTATACAGTGGGGTACGTTCTACTACAAAGTGATGCCATTCAGACTGAAGAATGTTGGGGCAACCTATCAACGCGCCATGGTAGATTTGTTTCATGATATGATACATCATGAGATAGAGGTCTACGTAGATGACATGATAGCCCGTTCACAAACTGAAGAAGAACACCTTGATCACTTGCAAAAGTTGTTTTTCAGGTGCACATTCGGAGTCCGGTCCGGTAAACTCTTAGGTTTCATTGTCAGCAACAAAGGCATCGAGGTTGATCCTGCCAAAGTCAAAGCTATACATGAAATTCCTGCTCCTCGCACTGAGAAGGAGGTCAGAGGTTTCTTGGGACGCCTAAACTACATTGCTAGGTTCATTTCTCACCTAACATCTACTTGTGAACCAATCTTCAAGTTATTGAAGAAAGATCAGGTAGTTAGGTGGAATGATGACTGTCAGGTTGCTTTCGATAAAATCAAGGAGTATTTGCTAGAACCTCCTATCTTGATGCCACCCGTCGAAGGAAGACCGTTAATCATGTATCTGATTGTCCTAGAGAATTCAATGGGGTGCATACTGGGCCAGCATGACGAGTCTGGCCGAAAAAAGCATGCCATTTATTACCTTAGCAAAAAGTTTACCGACTGTGAGACCCGATACTCACTGCTCGAGAAAACTTATTGCGCTTTGGTATGGGCTACTCGCCGGCTAAGGCAGTATATGTTGACTCATACCACTTTGCTGATATCTAAGATGGATCTGATCAAGTACATCTTTGAGAAGCCTGCTCTATCTGGAATAATAGCTAGATGGCAGATGATCCTAACGGAATACGACATACAGTACACGACCCAAAAAGCTATGAAGGGGAGTGTGCTAGCTGACCATCTGGCTCATCAAGCTGTCGAAGATTACCAATCCATGAGGTTCGACTTCCCTGACGAAGAGATTATGACATTGGACAACGTTGAAGGTTTCATACCATATGACGGACCTGAACAAGGATCCCGATGGACCCTGTACTTTGATGGGGCCTCTAATGCACTTGGCAACAATATTGGCGCGGTACTCATCTCCCCAGAAGGTTTCCATACTCCTTTCACCGCCAGACTTTTCTTCAACTGTACGAATAACATGGCAGAGTACGAAGCTTGCATCTTTGGACTCAAGGTTGTCATAGACTTGGGAATCAAATCTTTGATTGTGTTTGGAGACTCCGCTTTGGTCATCAGTCAGATCAAAGGAGAGTGGGATACTAAACATCCAAACCTCATCCCTTACAAAGAACATGTCTTGACATTGTTACCACATTTCGAGAAGATTACCTTCGAGCACTTCCCGCGAGAGGAAAATCAACTAGCGAATGCTCTAGCTACAATGTCGTCCATGTTTAAACTTAACTGAGATAATGAGGCTCCCCAAATCACATTGAACGGATGGTCGAACCTGCACATTGTCATGAGATTAACACCGAAGAAGTAGTGGACCAGCCGTGGTTTCATGAAGTCAAAAGGTATCTCGAGGCTCAGGAATACCCTGAAGGAGCTTCAGTCAACGACAAAAAGTTCTTAAGGAGATTCTCGGTGAAGTTCTTCTTGAGTAATGGCATCCTGTACAAGCGCAATCATGATTCTATTCTGCTCCGTTGTGTGGACAAGATTGAAGCTGAAAAGATCATGGCTGAATTGCATGAAGGTACCTTCGGCACTCACTCTAGCGGGCATACGATGGCTAAGAAGATTCTACGGGCAGGCTATTACTGGTCTTCCATGGAAGCTGACTGCTATCAACATTCCCGAACATGCCACAAATGTCAAATCTATGCAGACAAGGTGCACGTGCCTCCTGTTCCACTAAATTTCTTAACAGCTCCTTGGCCATTTGCTATGTGGGGAATCGACATGATTGGAGAGATCAAGCCTACAGCACCCAATGGACACCGCTTCGTCCTGGTGGCCATTGACTATTTCACCAAGTGGGTCAAAGCAGCATCCTTCGCATCCGTTACTAAGAATGTGGTTGCCCGCTTCATCAAGCAGAACCTTATCTGCCAGTATGGTATCCCCGAAAGGATCATTACTGATAACGGTACAAACCTCAACAATACTATGATCACCGCTTTGTACGAGCAGTTCAAGATTCAACATCCCAATTCATCTCCCTATCGGCCAAAGAAGAACGGTGTTGTCGAAGCTGCGAACAAAAATATCAAGAAGATCATACAAAAGATGACAGTCACCTACAAGGAATGGCATGAAATGTTACCGTTTTCTCTCCACGGGTACCGTACCACGGCACGCACATCAACTGGGGCAACACCCTATCCTTTAGTATATGGCATGGAAGTTGTCTTGTCTATCGAGGTTCAGATTACCTCCTTGAGAATCATGAAAGATGCTGGTTTGAGTGAAGAGGATTGGATTCAGACCCGACTTGATCAGTTAAACTTAATTGATGAGAAGCGACTTACTGCTGTTTGCCACGGTCAGACGTATCAAAAACGAATGATCAAGGCTTTCAACAAGAAAGTCAGATGCCAGACATATCAAGTTAGGGATCTAGTGATCAAGCGCATTATTCTGTCAAAAAGTGATCCCAGGGGCAAATGGACTCCTACATATGAAGGGTCATTTGTAATCAAGAACATCTTTTCTGGTGGGGCAATGATCTTAACAACCATGGAATCGAAAACCCGAAAGGGAGGTTCAGGTAAAAATTAGGGATAAATATAAAAAAATCTGTACACCCGGCAAGTTGAAAACCCGAAATGGAGACTTGGGCAAAAAAGGGTTTCCCGGTGGACTGAAAACCCGAAAGGGCGGTCTAGGCAAAAGTTAGGGAATTAAAGCGTATGACTATGTATCGTCGGATCACTTTAAGGATAATCTCTTCACTGACAAACCTGGATCTTCTGATCAATCCAATCATCTTCGGACGAAGCATCGGATGGACAAGATATTCGGACTTACGAAGGCTATAGCGGAATGGGAACCCCATGGATTTTTTTATACACACATAGCTGTCTTTCTTTGTATAAAATTTTTCTCATTTTTTATGACACCATCCTCTTACTAGGATGTCTGTCTCCTTTGTACAAAACACTTATTCAAAGCAAATACAAAGATGTCTCTTTCAAAGTATAGAAAACTATTTGTCTTTTTCCTTTTACAGTTGTGTTTTTATTTGCAAAAACGTCCAATGATTCATTTATGAACATATGCATTTGAACATAATTATTGTTTACAAATAAACAGGATGGAAAAGAACAATTACTGACAGACTGAAAGGATAGGAAAACGTCTTTAGGCTATTCCATGAGCAATCCCTATAGTACATCATCTATATCCCCAGCGGAGATAAAACCTTGAAATACATATCCCCAGCGGAGCTAAATTTCAAACCCTTAATTCCCATCAGAGTTAAAACTTCAAATTCCTAATCCCCAGCGGAGCCAAAACTTTGAGTTACAGATCCCCAACAGAGATAAAACCTTCTTCCCCAAGTCAACTCAAAACTTTAAACTATCTATCCCCGGCGGAAACCATCCAATTTCCCCGACAAGTTATCTTGAAGCCTGGAAATCAACCAAATAACAGTTAACTTTTGTCTTACCCCCAACCTAGGATAACTTCCCAGTAGAGTGGCAGACAACCGAAAACTCCTGAATCTACTCCCAGCAGTAAACTCTTCCCCACAGAGTCTTCATTACTCCCCAGCATGAGGTCACCAAAGTTTTCATGGCTCCCCAACAGAATGAAGATTCTCGGTTTCCCTAGTGAAGTCGCTGAAGTTTTCATTTCCTTTCAACAGAATGAAGATTCTCATTCATAGTTCCCCGCAGAAGTCATTAGAGTTCTCCCTATTCCCCAGTAGGATAAGGATTCCCATTGTGCAAGCCCAGTAGAAGTCATCAAAGTTCTCTGGATTTCCCAATCAAATTTCTCCAGCAGTTTGGCATTGCTCTCACAACAGAAGTTTTGTCAATACTCCAACTTCAAGACATGAAGAATCCTTACATCCCCACAGAATTTGTTAAAGATTTCTTATCTCCAGCATTCGTCCATGATTTCTTACTCTCAGCAGTCAAGGATTTATTTTCCCCGGCAGCAGTCAAGGATTTTTCATTATCCCCAGCCGTCAAGGATTTATTTTCCTCAGCAATACAACAAATCAGCTTACATGCGCATGCATTACAATCATATATTATAAATATTGATAAAGCGCATTTATTGCATCATACATTTCATGCAATATAACTTTGTGTTTCAGCTAACATTTTACCCTTTTCAGGATAATATTAACAAGCTACCAATAATAGTATACAATCAGATACAATAAAGATACACTCCAGACGCGGAAGTCATTTTGTTGCTCATTCAGATTCAGATTTCAGATACAATTCAGATACGCTCCATACAAGGATGCCATCCTGATACTTATTCAGATTTCAACTATTAGATATAGTTCATATACACTCCAGACACGGAAGTCATTTTGTCACTTATTCAGATTCTAGTTCAGATATGCTCCAGACGCGGATGCCATTTTGACCCTCATTCAGAATTCAAGGTCAAGATACAGTTCAGATACGCCCCATACATGGTTTCCATTTTGTCACTTATTCGGATCTCTTATTCAGATACAGTACGGATATACTCCAGATACGGAAGCCATTCTGTCACTCATTCAAATTCAGACTTCAGATCCAGTCCAGATACGCTCTAGACGCGGATGCCAGTCTGTCACTTATTCTGATTTTCCCCAGCTCAGAGACGCTCTAGACACGAGTGCTATTCTGTTGCTTATTCAGATTCAACATCCAGATACAGCTTGGATACACCCTAGATACGGATGTTATTCCTTTGCTCATTCAGATTCAGTCCCCAGATACAGTACAAATACGTTCCAGACGCGGACACCATTCTGATACTTATTATCCCGACTTACAACATACAATTCAACAAACATTCTTGGATGGCATCTTTAAGCCCATCTCCAACAAGATTCTATCACATCTCCAAATGTCATCTTTAAGCCTATTTCCTCGACTACACTTTGACGAGTGCAAATTTATGGGCACTCTAGTGTCCAATCATCTTTTACCTTTGAGTCACGAACGACAAACTCGCCAATCTAACTCTTCAGGTTCAAGAAGATTGAACATGGGCAACTGTTGTACCCCAAAATTTTCCCTCTCATATTATCAAGATTTTTCCTCGCAAGACTTCTTGGACTCAAGATAGGATTAGGGTTTGCTCAGCTCAAGACATCACCATACACCATCTTGGACCCCTAAGATTGCTCATACCAAGTTTCAAGCCTTGAATCACATTTTTGCCCAGTCAATTGGACAGTTGACCTAAAAATCAACTGTATTGGGGAAAAGTCAACCATGGCCAATTTACAGTCAAACTTCATAATTTTTGATCCACATCAACATTATAGGATCCTATATGCCATTTGATCAAGTTTGGACCACAACTCCTCAAGAAATTTGATCAGATCATCAAAAGGGCAAAATGGTCAAAATTAGGGTTTTAACTGGGAAAGGGAAATTTCTGATTTTTGACCTAGCCAATGGCCAATTGGGTTCAAGCATGACTTCAAGGACTCAATGGAATCATGTTTACCTAATCACATAGTTCAAAAGATCTCAAATGCATAGGATTGACAGATGAATTTTGCAGTCAACTGATCAAAAATCAATTGTACATTGAAAAGTCAAACTTTGACTTTTTGGCCAAAATCAAGTGCCAAGGGTCATAATTCATCAAGATGTGTCAAAATGTGAAACTTGTTGATCAAGAAACCTAAAATTGCAAATTAGGGTTTTAGTTTGAAATTTTTCATAACTTAGAATTTTTCTAAGTTATGGAAATTTCTTATTTTTTCCCAACTTTCCACAACTTTTTCACAATGATGCAATTGGATTCAAAGAAAACTTCCAACATGAAAGTTGTATTCCTCCATGAAATCTACAACTTTGATTCACAAAGTTTTCCCAAAAGATGCTTGGATATCAAGTTATGATTTTGTGAATAGGGGTCCATAAACTTTTTAACTTAGTGAAAATTTGCCCTAATTTAGGCAAGATTTTAACCTAACTTCATGGACATTTTTCACCTAGTTCCAAGAGGTATCTCAAAATTAATTTCAAAGATGGATTGTAGAGCATGTTACAAGCTTTCCAAAATGTCCAAGAACTCTCCAAGATCATTTATGGTTAGGGAGAATCAAAGAAATGAAAATGGCAATTTATCACTTTTGTTCAAGGCATTTTCACAATGTTACAAGTTGCAAATCAGTTTCAAACATGCTTGTACTTGGTATTATAGGTCCTAATCCTATATACACTCCATAATTGAATGCTAACACATTGGATATTGGCTTTATTCTGATCTTTGAAGCATTGCAAAATGAATTAATCCATTTATGGCATAAAGTTCATAATACCATTTTGATAAAGCTTACTTTTTCCAACTTTACATTTCTTGAGCCATGGACCTGATCTTTTGTTGCAAACAAGATCCACAAACATCAGGCAATTGGTACCAACTCTATGCAGTCCATGAGCTAGCAAGTACAAGCTTTGGTATTGTTACCTCAAACTTTTCTTCAAAAGCAAGAAACTTGCAGAAGTCAGTATAACTCATCCATCTGATAAAGGCAGGCCTGGGCTTCATTTAAAACAACCTCATAACCTTGTAACAAGCCTAAGAACGAATTGCTAACATCCCAAACACTCTCAAACACCAAAATCCCATTTTTTTGCCCAAACAGGGCATCTTCTGCAAAACTCAAGTCAAATCATATTTTGCTCGTGTGTTTTATGTTTCAAGGCTTCAAACACATTCCATACCTCCTACCTAAAGTATCCAGGCCTTTGTCTTGCAACTGTAACCCCTGTTTCAAGCTTCACCGTTTTCATTTTTGGAGTTTGCAGGTTGACTTCTACAAGGAGTTTCAGGCAACTTCAAGACAAGCTGAGCATTGGGATAGCTTGAGGGAACTTCAAGGAAGCTCACACGATCTTCAGGTATCACTCAAAGTTCCCACATTGCCATATCCAAACTCAACTGAACAAGGTATTTGTCAAATTTCTATCTCTCTATTTAGGCATCCTTAGGTCACGATTTGTGAAGCAAAAATGTAGTCTTTAACTTGCTTAAGCTGTACATATGCATAATTTCCATTTATATTAACTGAGCTAAGAGTATTTGGTTGTTGAACATGCTGAAAAAACTAGGTCAGAAATTAGAGCCATTAAAATTCTCCCTGGTTTCTTAGAGTTAGGTTTCAAATCTCATATCATTGGAATCGTGATAAAAAATGCTACAAGTTTTATGTTGCAAGATTTTGTTTTTGTACAAAGAATAGAAAGTTACAGAATCAAGCTCAGAAGCGCGCGCAGGGACGAAGGACATGGATGATGGTGTTCTGGGCCTGGCGCCTTGGGCCTGCTACTTTCCACACCCCAATTTTACTTCTGCACCCCCCTTTGCATATTTTTATTTTTTTTGTATTTTCTTGCATATTTTATATTTCTGACTTTATTATTTTTTTCTGAACATTTAAAATCCCAAAAATATTTTCTTAATTTTTTGCATTTTATTTTATTATTTTTATTATTTTTTGGCATAAAAAATAGTTTATTAGGTTTAATAGAATTTATTTTCTTAATTAAACTTGTAAATAATAAAGATACTTAAATATTTTTATTTTATTATTTTATATATATTAAATATTTATTTTTCATATATATTTAATTTTTTAATATTGGCATATAATGTTATTATTATTTTTCTTAAACAAGAAATGAATAAAATAAATAATTAGAAAACAATATTTTCTTTTAAAACAAAATTAGGGTTTTCCCTATCAAAAATAATAACATCATTTTTTCTTATTTTTAGAACTTAAATAATTTATTTTTTTGCATACATAAAACAATTACAAAACATTTTTTGCATATTTACATATTATTGCATATTTAAATACTTGTTTATTTATTTATTGTACAATAAATTCAATTGGGTTGTAATAGTAAATTAGGGTTTTATTTTGTGCAAATATCCCCATTCAAAACTTGTATCCCCCTCCCATAATATTGTTGTAATAGTTTAGATTTACTTTACGCAATTTATCGCATTATATACATGTTTAGTAAATTAGGGTTTGTATGATAAGACAAAAATCAAACAAATAGCATGACCTAATACAAGACAAACAAAATGCATGAAAAATGACAACACCTTGCACACAAACACCTCTAGGGTTTCACCCACTTGGTTGCCTAAACAAAATGGCCATGATATGCATGCTAGGTATCTTGGCAAAATCAATCAAAATAAAATATCATAGTCCCTCGATGACGATATCAAAAAGGTTGCCTAAACAAATGATCTTGGTCCCTAAAAACTTGCTAAGATACTTGGCACTATTGCTATCATGGTAATACAATGACCCACGCCCGTCCCGTTTAACTTCCAAAGATAGGGTTGTCTACTAAAACAATAGTAGGTCAACAATGTCAAAGGAATAAAAAATGTACAAGAAAGACTTTTGAGTAGGTAGATAAGCTTCTAGTTACTTGATCAATTTTCAAAACAATCCTTGCTATTTTCAAACACACACACACAATTTCAAAACATTTCCAAACAACTTTCAAAACATTGAAACATTTTTCAAAAGACAAATATCTTTGTATACATTCTTACAAACAAGAATCATTACAAAGATTGCCTAAACAAATGCCTCTTTTCAAAATACTTTCAAAAACCACACAAAGCACCATTTCAAACAATTGAAAAAGCAAAGCAAGTGATCTAAAACAAGTAACTAAGAGCCCATGGAAAACCATGGATGAAAAGGGTGCTAGCACCTTCCCTTTTCATAATCTACCGCCCGAACTCACAAACAATCTCAAAGGTCTTTCCTGTTCTTTTTTGCCTTTCCTTTTGGATAAAAGAAAATTCGGTGGTGACTCTTGCTAACCGCAACATTTACGAACACAAACGCATAACCTCAAGTCAGTTCTCCCGCCGCATCACAAGAAGCAATAACTAAAGTAACAGAGTTGGGAACCGACAGAACTTCTGAAACAACGGTTGTCTACAGTGGATGAGTAATATGAGGAGACAGAAGAGGAGGAGGTGGTGGATGATTCTGAGCAGCCACCAACGATTCTACCAAAGCAGTCAGATTAGCCATACCGACTCTCAAACAGTAACTTTTTCGCACAGCTCACAATTCTCTTGTTCAAGGTTTTCCATCTTCTTTCTAAAATTAGCCCGAGTATTGTAGCAATGAGACAACTTGTCGACTGAACGAAGCATAGAAACAAGTAAGACACTTGTGAAAGATATGAGTGCAAAAAAATATGTGCAAAATGATGCATGATATGCAATGAATAAGATTTATTGTGTTTATTCAAGGAACTCAAAGAATCATAAACAATTGCAAATATTAAAGTACTAACACATTTGGAAATACTGAAAAATATAATTTTAATAATAACCTTGGAATGGGTTACAACTTTTAGTACAAGTTTCAATAATCCTAAGTACAAGAGAATAAAGACAGAAACTAAAAAATCCTAAGGAGCCAAAGCTGATGAATATCTCTCCACACACTGACGCTTTCCTCTGAGTCTTGCAATCTGAGCCTTCAACTACTTATTCTCTTATGCATACTTGTCGGTGAATTCTTTCCATCTACCAGAATCATAAAATGGGTGACCGGGACCTGGTTGAGCTCTAGAGGAAAGTAACTACTCTAGCTTCTCCATCATCTACATAACATGACTCTCACGAATCTCAATCAAGTCATCCTTCTCTTTCAATTCTGTTGAGTATGACACCTCTAAATTCTGGTACTTGTTCTTCTATACTTCCTTCTCTTGTTGCATCCTAACAAGGCAAGGTGAAGTTCTTCCACATTATCTAAGATAGGAGGAGTAGTCCTCATAAACATATCAGATATATGTTCTTCACGAGAATAAGGCATAATCATTAGAGACCGACCATCTCCCTAGCGAAGGATCCATGCCTCAAGGGGAGCCGGCCGTCAAGCCACTTGGACAACACATTCGAGGGCGACCAATCGATATACACTTGCAACCGACTGCGAGATTTAATCCATGTATTTGTAAATTATTGATAAGATAGTACACTTGCAAGTGACTGCGAGATTTAATCCATGTATTTGTCAATTAAATCTCGCATTTTGGCATTCTTGTTGCTCTACTTTTTGTCATGTCTCTTGTTCAAGATGCCAAAATGTGAATGTACGTACGGAGACTTGGGGAACAACCAATGTAGTTGACACCCAACCCAAAGATTTCAAGGGTTCTGTCAGATACGCTTTGTATGTCCAACCAAAGCAATCAAATCCCCTCAGCATCGTGCTCGCCTCAAAATTCTAAGGGTGTTGTCTGAGATGCTTTGTACGTTTGACCAAAGAAATGAAATCCCCTCAGTGTCGTGTGTGTCTCCAGACTCCAATGGTGCTGCCAAATATGCTTTGCACGTCCTACCCAAGCAATCAAATTTCCATAGTGCCTTGCACGCCTTTAAAATTCAAGGGAGCTATCGGAGATGCTTTTCACATCCGACTACAATAACCAATTACACAATGGGTGCTATTGGAGACGTTTTAAACGTTTGAATACAACATTAAAATACCCTTTTTCCAAGAAATACACGTAATTTTGAATACTGACACACCCTCATTCAGATCTAGCCAATCTAAGGTACGTGAGAGGTGGAGCCTGGAGACATATACCTCGATTCGATCTAGCACCTCAGGGAAATGGACGAGGATCCTTTACCCTTTCCTAGAGAATGATCTTGTGTAACGTGGAGCCCTATTCAAAAAAGCATGGTTGCATCTTGTAAGTATGAAAAATAATCTAAGAGGGGGTGAATTAGATTATCCAGTATTTTTAGAATTTTCTCGATTATGAGATATAGAAACGTTGTTCTTATATTTCTGGAACTGTTAGGAATGTTAAAGTGCTGAAAAGTAAATGCAGATAAATAAAGAACTTCATGTTATATACTAGTTCCCCTTTCCAAACAAGGCTACGTCTAGTCCCTTCATACCCCGTGAGAGAATTTACTATGTTAGAAGAGTTACAATCGATCCACTATACTCTCTTAACTTTCTAAGACAATCACAAAGCCACACCACCTCCTGATTTTATATCACACAAGAGAAAGCACACCACTTTCACTTGAGTACAATGATCATTATACTTTGTGATCAAAAGCAGAATTTGGATGATATATGAAGAAGTTTTTGAATTTGAATAAATTATGTAGTAATAGATCTTCCCTTCCATTTATTACAATACACAAGGTATAATACTTTAAGTGCTGAGAACATGGATAGGAAACTTTCAATGAGGCTTTAAAAATTATCCCGAAGTTTCAAAAAGTTTTTGGCTCAAGGTACTTTGAGAATGAGAAAGATTTTATTTTGAATTGACGGGAAGAGGTGAATTTGAAATTCATAATCCGCATCTATTTATATTTGAAATGTACCTTTTGGAATGATTACAATGTCATGAAGCATTGCCATGATTCATGATCAAGAGTTGAAAAACATTGGATTCAAAATGAAACTGAAAAAGTTCTACTGGTTCAGTGGCCTGTTTCCATTATGGTGTAACCGGTTACAACTATAGTTTTTTAAAAATAATTTGAAAATTTTGTGCATATAACCAATTATAGTTTTGTGTAACCGGTTACACCTGTTTGAAAATGTTCAATTTTAACTTGTAATAAGGTAGTTCCATTCCAAATCATTTCAAAACATGCATGGATGATTGGACATGAGAAATGAACTTTGTTCTGAGCTTATAAAGTGTTATACAAAGTATAATTTCAATTTGTACAATTTCTCAAGATTGAATCATCCTTGTCCAATGTCTTTGATGATTATTTGAGTACCAAGTTTTGACATAAACGATATCTTTGAAACATTGAGCTTTTTCCTTCTTTGATAATGCTTTTGATCTAGATTCTTTATCCTGATCAAAACACAAAGCAATGGTGGAAGTTTGTCTTCACAATATCTCCCTTTTTGAGGAAGACACATATTGCCCGTTGAATCGCTTAACGCTGGTGCTTGAACAAATACCCCCCTTACTTTGATATCTCCCCCTTGATTGATCAATAGTATATTTAAGCAACTTGTATTCCTGCATAAGTTATTAAACATATCCATACACTACAATATATTATTCTCCCCCTTTGTCATTATAAAAAATAAGGGAAAATACTTGAGAGATAAGCATATCACAATTGAAAAAATATGCTTCAACTTAAGTTAATCAAAAACCAAAATAGAAACAAACATATCTTAATGTTACATACTGAAATAAAAAATAGAGACAAAATAACAATAAGTTCAAGTCATAACATAATAGCATAAACATAAGACAAAACATAAACACAAAAAAAAACATTTCAATCACCTTCATCCTCTGATCCTTTTGAAAACTGATTAATTAACAGATATCACCGTTTACACAAATACTGTAACCGCTTACAACAATGCGCCCAATTGTAAAGTTTAAAGAAAAAATGAGATTTTCTAACATGTAATCAGTTAAACTCATTTTTTTTTAAATTTGTAAAAATTTGGCATAAAGGCAAAGATAACATATTTACAATAAACAACAAGCATACATATACATAATATAATCATGTTATAATCACTTATAACACATATATAAGAACATATATGAAAGATTACCAAAAATTGTTAATTCACACATGAAATTGTGAATTAACTTCTAAGAGGAACAATAAACATGTATCATGAAATATGTTTGAAGATATCATTATTATGACATTATATACGTGTAGAGTTGGCTTTGTGTTCTATTAAATATATTTCTCATCCAAAATCGCAAGCTCTCTTCGAATCTTATAAAACGGTTTCTTGGCTAACAGTTTTGTAAAAATATCTGCCAATTAATTATGTGTATCATTAAAAGTAACCTCGACATCTCTTTTGACCATGTTCCCGTATAAAATGATGTTGTATGTATATATGTTTGGCTCTTAAGTGCATGACTGTATTGTTGGTTAAGTTGATAGCACTAATATTATCACATTTTAAGGGAATGCTTATGAGGTTTACGTCATAGTCACAAAGTTGTTGTTTTAACCATAGGATTTGTGTGCAACAACTTCATGCTTTAATATATTATGCTCGAGTTGTACTAAGAGCAGCACATGCTTACTTTTTACAAGACCATGAAACTAGAACATTAGCTAAGATATGACAAGTACCACTTATGATTTTATGATCAGTTTTACATCCTACATAATTTGAGTCATAATAACCAACCAAATCACATACACTACCTTTAGGATACCATAGTCCGGTATTTTTTGTTCCCTTGAGGTACTTCATGATCCTTTTTATGGAGGCGAGATGAGATTATTTTGGATTTGCTTCAAATTATGCACAAAGACAAACATTAAAGATAATGTTAGGATGACTTGGCGTCAAATAAAGTAAAGAGTCAATCATACCTCGATACTTTGTTAAATCAATAAGAACACCGAATTTTTCTTGATCAACATATGTTCTAGAACCCATTGGAGTAGTTATTCCTTTGCAATTGTCCATATCAACCTTTTTCAATAATTCCTTGCAATTACTTAGATTGGCTAATGAATGTGTCATTCTTTAATTTTTTAATTTGAAGTCTGAGAAAATATTTCTTATTAATCATCATGGACATCTTAAATTCTCCTTGCATCACCATTGAAAATTCATCACATAGGTCTTTGTTTGTTGATCTAAATATGATGTCGTCAATGTAGATTTTAACCAACAAAGTATGATCTTTGATTTTCTTAATGAATAACATAGTATCAACTTTATCTTAGATTTAGCAATGTCTTCTGTAGGCATTTCTAAAGTATCATCATTGTCACAAACATCAATATCCTCTTTAGAGGGGTTAGATTCATCAAAATATACATGCATTGATTCTTCAATTGTTAAATTTATTTTTATTATAAATTTATAAGCCTTACTTGAGAGAGAGAGAGTCGTTAAATTTCTCTTCGAACTTACATCCAAAAACATGAAAGTGTGCAACGTTTGACTTTTTTCCCTTGAAGAGTTTATATGGAGTCTTTTTCAAGATTGGCCTAATGATAACCTGGTTACTTACATAACATACCATATTAACCGCATCCTCCCAAAAGTACTTTGGTAGATTTGAGTCGTGTAGCAAAGTTCTTTAAAGTTCAACTAGGGATTGATTCTTCCTTTCGACTACTCTATTTTGTTAAGGAGTCCTTAGTGCTGAAATGTTATGAAAGATGCCTTATTCCTCACGAAACTCTTAAAAAGATGCATTTTGAAATTCTCCACCATGATCACTTCTAATTGATGCAATCTTCAAGGATTTTCCGCTTTTTACTTGCCATGCATACTTCTTGAATGCCTTGAAAGCATCACATTTCTGCACTAGAAATATTGTCCAAGAATATCTAGGAAAATCATCAACAAATACTAACGCATATACATTACCTCCGAATCTTCTTGTCCTTGATGGGTCAAACAAGTTCATGTACAACTATTGAAGTGGCGTTGTAGTTGTTACCATATTCTTTGGCTTGAAATTTGATTAGTTTGCTTCCCTTTTTTACATGCCTCACATAATTTATCTTTGGTAATCCAATAACAATATCATGTTTGACTAATTTGTTTAAATGTTCTATATGAATATGGGCTATTCTTTTGTGCCAAAGTCACGAGTCATTATTGCTTACCACAAGACATTTGATTTTCAAGGATAAATCATCTAAATAAATCATAAAAATATTATTAATTATTTTATCCATAAGCTTTGTAACACCCCATTTTCAATTAATTTATTTAAATCAATTTATCTACGAATTAATTGTGATTTTGAGTATTTTATTGATTTAGGGGTTGTGGTAGTTAAATAATCTTATGGAGTAGAAGTTAGTTGGAATAAATTAGAGTTATTTAGAATTATTTTGGTAATTAAATAATAAGAATTTATTTAATTTAATTAAGTAAATACATTAAAATAATACGAAAATAAGATGTGTATAGAAATTAAGGGCAGGGTTGGAATTAATAAAAATATGGAGGATAGGAAGGGAATATCCTAATTAGGGAATTAGGGTTTTATTTTATTAAGGAGGAGAGTGTAGAATAGAAATAGTTAGTACGTGTTTTTGGAGAAAAAGTGAGAAGGGGCAAAAGGGAGAAATAGGACTTAGAGCTTTGTGAAGGAGAAACTCATCAACAAACTGGAATTCGCATTGCTAGGAACTGAGGTAAGAGGAGAGATGTGATTCTCTAATGGGTGTTAAAGCATGAGGGGTAGATGGAGGGACCGTTAACCTCCTTAGGATTGAGTGTTCTAATTCTAATTTTGAATTTTGATTTCATGGTTGTTGTTGTATGATGATTTTGTGATGAAATTTGTATGCTCTATATGTGTGTATTTTCTGTTTTAATGATTGAACATATACTCACCATTGTTGAAATTTTGAAGGTCTTGAGAATAATATGATATGTATTAAACCATTTATTAAGGTTTTATTTTGATGTAATTAGACATTAGGATGAGTGTATAATATATATGTATTATTCTGTAGTGATTATGGATGACGAGAAGGTTATTTGGAGTGAAAAGTTGCACTATGTGTTGAAAAACATGAATTTTGCATCCTTGAGGTCGATGACGAGTGTCATGCCTGTGACGCCCAGGTTCTCACGATCCCCGGTCTTGAGAAGTGCCCCAGGACATCACGCTAGTGATAGTTAGGTGTTTTGATGTTGATGACGAGTGCCGTGCCTGTGACACCCAGATCGTCATGGACCTTAGAGTTGCATAAATACTTGTTTTGATGATATTAGATAGCAAATTTCGATTTTTTTTTCAATTTTAGGGACTGTTTAGCTATTGTTGAGTACTGTTGGGTACTATTTGATGTTATCTTAGTATGCCTTAATGATTAAATTTGTTTTAACCAATTTTATGATTTATATGGTGATATTTATGATGTTGTAGAGTGATGGGGTTATAACAATGTTGTACTAAATATGCTTATATGTATTTGTGACGTTTTGTTGTGCATGAATAATTGTTGTGGTGTGGTTATTAATAATGACGTTTTGTTGTGCATGAATAATTGTTGTGGTGTGGTTATTAATAATGTTGTATATTCAATATAAATATATATATATATATATATATATATATATATATATATATATATATATATATATATATATATATATATATATATATATATATATATATATATGCTATGTTGATGATGAATATGTTGTTGGTGGCATGCACGGTCAACAGAGGGTCCAATGTGTGTGTGTGTGTGTTTTATTGCATGCGTTGTTTTTGATCAAGCATCATGTTTTCTGAACTTCGATTATTTTTGGCGAGCCTCGATCATATGTTGGTGGATTTGGTGCGAGTAGCTGGTTCTAGTGGGAATTACTGAAGCGTTACCTATGGTGATGGTGGAGATTTTGGTGTGCTTCAGTTCCAAGAGGGAATTTGATCCTATGGTGGGGATCGGGAAGCGAGACGAACCTGAGCATTCATATTTTTTATCACATCCATGTTGAGTCGGTGTTGAGTACATTTGCATAAGTTTCACATTTGGGTTGATTGTTGTTGATGTGTTGTTGGATGAGAATACTTAATATGTTGATATTGACTTGATTAATGTGTGTAATTATTGTTATGTGATATTCTACCTCCAGTTTCTTTCACCGTTAATTATTGAAGAATATTATCGCCTGATTTGTAAGAACAAGATTTGTTAATTATTTGGCCTTATGTTTTGATGATAACTTTACTTGCTATCTTAGAGAACAATTATGTACTCTAATGTTTTCTGTCTAGTGTGTAGCTTTTGCTAAACATGTTTTGACTCTGGTAAGAAGGCGTGTGATATCGACAGGCTCTGAAATTAACACTCTTAAAGAATACCTTTGGTGTGTTACAAGTTAAGTCAAGATTTTAGAATGCTTCTTATACAAAGGTTCTAAGGAACGTTAGTAGAAGAGCTTCTGGTTATGACTTTCGCAAGGAAGCTTTGGAGGCCTTCTAAAGCTTTACTTCTGTTGTTCCAAGTTCTAAAGATGTTGAAGACAAGTTTCTACTGAACGAGCTCTAAAGATCTGATGACATTCTTCTAAAGACCAAGTGCTGAAGACTCTGAAGACAAAGATTCTCTGAACAATTTCTGAAGACTCAATAACATAGGTTCTGAAGATGCAAGTTATGATCCTTCTGCAACATGCTTCATCAATATTCAAATTAGAAGCCTCTGAATATATAAAAGACAAAGATCAATACTAGGGATTGCGTATGATGGTGAGTGTAAAAGTACAAAAGTACTCCATGACCTCAACTTTAATAGGGTGGTGTAAGGACAGCCTTTTTGTACTTGTTGTATACCATTACCACCATGAATGACCGTTGGGAACAAAATAGTTGTATTTGTGTTTCCTATTATACTCTCTAATGGATCTATTTTTCAGCTATAAAAGGAGGACTTGGAAGAATTTGAAATAAATGAATCTGTTCAACATAACTATGCTAAAGTGATGCACAAACTCTTTTGAGATATTCTTTGTATAGTTTTGTAAATAAGCAATAAGCTTTTGTTCGTATCTTACTATTGTGATACGGTGGAAGAACCGACTGGTTAATACTAGTTTTGCATTTGTATCTGCAAATGTTACGGTAAGCAAGAGTCTCCGCCGACTTTTCTTTTATCCAAATTAAGGAAAGGGTGATAAGAACATAAAAAGACCTTTTCTAAATTATTCTGAGTAAGTGGGGTAGATTATGAAAAGGAAAGGTGTTAGAACCCTTTCCATCCGTAGTTGTCTACAGGCTCTTAGAAGTTTGCTCATTTTCAAAGTACTTTGTGCTTTGTGTGTTTAAAAAATATGTTTTGAAATGCCTTAAGTGCGGATATTTGCTTTGCGTTACCTCTTGTATCAGTCCTCAAGAGTGTTGACAAAGAAAATGTTTTTGAAAGTTGTTTTTGAAAAGTAGTATTTGTGTAAATGCCAAATGTTTTGAGAAAACTTCTAACAACTATCTACTCTGTACTCGAAAAGGTAGTTATTTTCCTCCTATCCTTTAGACAGTGCTATCCTACTATCAGAGAGTAGGTAGTTCTATCGTTGGATGTATGAGGAACATCGAGCGGACGATACAGTCACGAAAGCAACTTGTGAAGACGCTTTAGCGATTTTGTTTAGGGACTAGATCATTTATCGAGAGGCAACTTTAGGGTCATCGAGGGACTATGATCTTTTGATTTTACGGGTCTTTTCTAAAGCGTCCCCGTTTCGAGGGACATCATTGCTTTATTTCCGAAGGCAACCAAAGTGGGATACCCTAGAGGTGCATATGTGCAATGTGTGTTATATTCAGTTATTTTTTATCTTTCATGTTAGGTTTGCTAACGTTTTAATTTCAGTCTTGCCATACATGCCTAATTACTAGCAGTAAATATGTACAGAATATAGAGTGCAGAAGTATAAACCTACACTATTACATGGCTTCGGGGAGGGGATTTACAATGTACAAAAATTTGGGGAAGAAAAATAAAGAAAGCGGATAAAAGTTTATTAACTATTACATCCAGTGTACAGATACAATAATAAAAAATATGAAAGACAATAAATAACGCACGAAAACTAAAAGTACGTCTAAAAAACTAGTAAGAAAAATCTTTTTTGTTGTTTTTGATTTAAGAAAAATAGTCAATTATCCTAAAGTCTATATAATAAAATTAAATTAATAAAAATAATCTAATTCCTTTTTTAGTTTTTTTTATTATTATAAAAAGAAAATAATTAGTCCTAAATTCTAATTCATTTGTAATTAAGAAAAGGTTAAAGTTTTAATTAATTAATTAATTAATTAAAGAAATTAATTATTTAATTAAGAAATCTAAACCTAATTCTTTAGTGAGCTTTTTTTATATTTGGTTAATTAAACAAAAGAAAACAATAATAAAAACAAATATAAGAAATAATACAAAAATAAAAATGCCAGATGGGCTTAGGTATGCAGAAGAAATAAAGGGGGTGTGCTGTTGAATTTTCGCTAGGCCCAATATGTGAAGTCCAGATTTGTGTTTGATCTGGTGAGATGAATCCTTGAGGGCATATTCTAGATCTGCGCGTTGAAGCCCTTTGATCTAGATCACCCATGATCTATTGGTTGCAAATTGAAGATGCATAGTATGCTTCTGACCATTGAAGCATAGGATCTGTATGAATATATTAAAAAAATATAAAACACTAAACTTGGGACTTGAACTCGGGTCTTCTCCTCATACACACACCTTGCTTGCGATCTGAACTTCCATTTCATTCGTTTATATATATGAAACTTAATATAATATAAGAAAATTGGT
Organism: Vicia faba; assembly: GCA_948472305.1. Taxonomy (NCBI): domain Eukaryota; kingdom Viridiplantae; phylum Streptophyta; class Magnoliopsida; order Fabales; family Fabaceae; genus Vicia; species Vicia faba. The sequence goes on along the minus strand of OX451739.1, from coordinate 701,311,215 downwards.
CAGATTGTCAAATTTCAAACGCGCGCCAACAAGGATTTAAACAGGCCAATAGGATAGTGATGTTTGTACCACCGGATTAAACCGATCAGGCCAGGCCGGAGTCAGAACTCTGTTTGTCTTCTCTGATGGCCTCAAAAAAACGAATCCTGCATAAATCAATGAAAACAAGCAAACTAATAACCCTACTAAGCTAATTGTACCCTTGCGAACCCAATGGCAGGGTTAGATTGGTCTGAAACTCATCGTATCGAGGAGAACGAAGCTCAATGGCCATGGATGCCCTAACAATGGAATTTTATGTTTTACACGTTTAAGCTTACATACAATACTTCAAACATGTTCTAATGAATCCCCTAAACACGAATCAAGCACTAAAAAAAGATTAATTCATCGTAAAATCATAAATTCAAATTCAAAAAAAATTACCAATAATGAGTGATCCGGTTTGGTGCTTCCAGGCGCGGGATGGCTTGAATAATGGCTGTGTTGAATTCCTTGAAGTCTCAGGAAGGTGTTTGAACCTTTGGTTTGGACAGATGATGGGTGGAATGGTGTTTTTGAATTTTTACAACCTTGCTTTTTTGTAAGTTTCGTGTGACTCTTTTGGGCTCTGTATATATGTCGAAATGCTTGCTAATGTCTTGTTTATATAGAGAGTAGTGAGGAGACAAGATATCATAGGATTAAACAGCCTTGATTATGTGTTTGAAAGAAATTAATGAAAAATTATAACGTTGGCCAAAAACATGGAATCTTATCCTTTTTTGAAATTGGAATGTATGTGGATATTTTGGCTCCTTCTGATGGCCTCTAGTTCATGCCCTTCGATTGGCCTAGAGTTGCCTCCTTCGAATGGCTCCTATCCTCATCATTGGGGCTTCTTCAATTGGGCCCCTATTTGCCTTGGTAGCTTGATCTGAACCTTTTTTCATGAATGGGATTGTGCAGGAGGCTGGGGTCTGGCAGCATGCAGGAATTTGGCCAGACTCATCAAAAGACAAAACAACACGTGTCTTCAACCATTATGTGTCTTTCGAATGGACCAAATTCATGCCCCTTCGAGGGAATCATTTGTGTGTCCTTTGAATAGCCCATATGCACCCCTTGTGCATTCTTCTAATGGGCCACCAATGTGTGTTCATAATGTAGCAATCTTATGCTTATGAAACGAAGGCAGGCATGAAGAGGAAACCTTTTCTTGGTGAATCAAAGGCCAGTTGAAGGGGGAGCCTTTGCCTTGTGGATCAAAGGCAAGCATCTTGAACTAATACTCATCAAAAGGCAAAACAAGCTTGTTTCCCACAATTATGTATCCTTCGAATGGACCCATATATGTCCTTCAAAAGGCACCATTGGTGTATCCTTTGAATGGACCTTACTAGGTGTCAAAATGTGGAAAATTGTGTGTTAAATATTTTGGAGGTGGAGTCAAAGCTAGCATGAGGGAAGCCAACTGCTTAATGAATCTAAGCACATATGAAAGAAAGCTACTACTTTATGGGTGTTGTCATGAAGGGAAACCATTGCCTTGCGCATTGGAGACAAGCCCAGAGGAAGTCATTTTCTTGTGGGTCGAAAGCAAACACAGAGGCAAGTTGAATGGGCCTTGGCCTTGTGGATCGAAGGCAAGTCTGAGGTATCCTTTTGTCTAGTGGATCAAAGGCAGGTCTGAAGAAGCCTTTTCCTAAACGAAGCTTGCATGTAGGAGTCCACTGTTTTATGGATCAAAGTAAGCGTGCAGGAGGTCACTGCTGGTGGATTGAAGCGAGATTGCAGGGGATTCTTGCTTTGTTTGCTGAAGGCACACAGAGGGAGAATTTTCCTAGTCGAAGCAGGAATCAAGATTGCTCCAAATAAATCAAATGCCCAATCGAAGAAAGAATTAAGCTTGCTCCAAAGAAACCAAATGCCCAAATGAAGCAGTAATCCATCCTGCATGCAGGTAGCCATTGCATTGCGAATCAAGCCAGCATGCAAAGCCAATGGTGCAATCGAAGGAGCACTAACAAGAGGCCCTTCCCTTTTTGATCGAAGGAGGTTATTTCAAAGGAAACACATCCCCAGTCGAAGCTTGTATACAATAAATAAGCAAAAGGCCAAGGCTTCAATCGAAGCTTAGAAATTTGAGGCAAGCTTGGAGGAGGTTAGGCGCTTAATCGAAGCCTGACCAGATGCCAAAGGAAAGACCCTTTGACATGCCAATCAAAAGAATTTTTTAAAATGCCAATTGAAGATTCCTTATTTATCTTCGAAAAAAATTATTTTTTTCTTTAATCAAGTGTTTGTAATCACCTATATAAGAGCGAAATATTGGAAAAATATGAGAGGGAAAATTTGGGGTACAACAGCTGCCCCTGTTCAATCTTCTTAAACCTGAGGATTTAGATTGGCTTATCTGCCTTTCATGATCTGAAGGTGGAGGATGATTGAACACTAGAGTGCCCAGAAATTTTCACTCGCATGAAATAACACTATTAGTTGATGATGACGGGAATGGGCTTACATATGCCATTTAGAGAAGATAGCAGAGAGTCATCAGAGATGGGATTAAAGATTCCATCCAAAGTAGATGTTGATTTCACACATGGTCCCTTAGGGGGTTCCTGTTCCTGTTGTCCGAGGAGGAGTCCGTTGGTGAATGTTGGTTTCTATTGTTCTCCTGCTTGAGGAAAACTCTATGGGGAATAGAGTCTAGGAACTTAAGTTGTCCAAGGCTCTGCTGAAGATTTATCTATGGAGAGATAGAAGTTTGTTGTATTCTGGTTGAAGTCTAGGTTTTCAATGATTTGTTGGGGATAATGGAATTAACCGTTATCTGGAAATGTATTAGAAAGAGCCTGTGTAGGGATGCTTCAAGATGAGCCTGTGTTAGACTGTATGAGAAGAAACCCATGCAAGATTTCTTCGTCTGGTCATGTAGATAGCTTTCCTATCTGGTTCCAGGTGTTAATCTACAATCAGTCGTTCACAGATAGTTGTCCTGTCTGGTTTCAGGTATTAATTTGGGACTTGCTTTTATCGGTCATTTGAGATAGTTGTCCTGGCTGGTTTCAGGTATTAATCTTTGACCCAAGAAATAAAGATAATTTTCCCGTCTGGTTTCAGGTGTTAATATTTAACCTCCTTATGTAGATAGTTTCCTGGCTTGTTACAGGTATTAATCATATAGTCGGTCGTCCAAAGATAGTTCTCCTGGCTTGTTACAGGTATTAATCATATAGTCGGTCGTCCAAAGATAGTTCTCCTGACTTGTTACATGTGTTAATATGGAACTTGTTTTTCTGGTCACATAGAGAGTTTCCCCGTCTTGTTTCGGGCATTAATTTGTGGCATGTTGTATTTATTGGTAAACCCGTCTTGTTTCGGGAGTTTATACCACTTGGTTGTGCAGATAATTTCCCCGTCCGGTTTCGGACATTAATCTTTAACCTGCTGTATTTGTTGGTAAACTCGTCTTGTTACATGGGTTCATAACACTTGGTCGTGCAGATAGTTTCCCCGTCTGGTTTCGGGCATTAATCTTTGACTTGTTGTAAAAGTTGATAGTATTTGTCTATTAGCTAATTTAACCTAAAAAGGAAAAATCAATTTCATACGATGTCATGATGTATGAATTGCATGATGCTACCAAAATAAATGAGATTATGATATATGTATTTGTATGCACATGCCATGATGTATGAACATGTAATGTTGTTGTGTAGTATCTTTGTCTAGGAAAATAAATCCTTGACTGCTGCTTAAGAGTATCGGGAAGCTGAATCCCAAACTGCTGTTGGTGGGTGAAGAAACTGATTCTTCAATTTCCACTGGGGGTAATGAATGGAGATAGTTTTTTTGGCGATTCCCTTTCTCTGTCGAGGATCTTTGACTTCTGTTTGAGAATGATTTTACCGAGGGGAAGAGTTCTGTTGGAAGATTTCACCAATTTGGAGAAATAAACTCCGCTGGGGGATGAACTTTCGTAGCTAGAGAAATAAACTCTACAAGGGATAAGGCTTTATAAACTACTTGAGATTTATAAAACTCTATTGCGGAAGGTGAACTCTATAAACTGCTTGGGGATTTTGTGGAAATCCTGTAGGGGAATCTTGAGAAGCTTGGCGACTTCACTGGGACTTTCGAGCAGTAATTTGAGATTTTTGCTCTGTCGGGTAGGTGAGAATAACTGACATCAATAGGTTACATGCTCACAGTATGGCAGTGACCTTGTAGTATAATGCCCCTGCCTCTGTACCTGTTGGAGAAGGTATCTGCCGAGGAAGTCATATGCGAGGATCTTATGGATGGCCCTTAGATATTATCTCGTTTCTTAAAGTCATTAGCAATTGTCTTTCTGTTTTTATGCGTGTATTTGTAAGAAGTAATCATATTCAAATGCATATGTTCAAAAATAATCGCTGGATGTTTTCGCACACAAAACAGAAAAATAAAAAACAGAAGTTTTACACTTTCAAGGGGATAGTTTTGTATTAACTTGAGTAAGCGTTTTTGTACAAGGAGACAGACATCCTAGTAAGATAATGTCGTCATAAGAATACAAAAATAGTATACAAAGAAAAACAGCTATGTAATAATCCTATTGGGTTCCCATTATGCTATTGCCTTTATGTCTTTGAGCCTCTCATCCCTTTCGCTGCTTGTCCTTAGCTGATTGGATTGATTAGTACCGCTTGAGCTTGATAATTGATACTGAAGATTGGATGTAAGATGATCAAATGGGACATAGTTATACGCTTTAAATCACTAACTTTTGCCCGGACCGCCCTTTCGGGTTTTCAGTCCACCAGGATACCCTTTTTTTCCCAAGCCGCCTTTTCAAGTTTTCGACTTGCCGGGTGTATAGATTTTTTATGTATAACCCTAATTTCTGCCCGGACTTTTTTGGTTCGCCGGGATGCCCTAATTTTTGCCTAGGCCAGTCGACCTAGTGGGTATTTGTTTATGCGTAGTATCTTTTAACTATGTCTGTGTTTACAGGGTGTGGAAAGTCGTCACCGTCCATAGTGGTTAGAATCATGGCTCCACCAGAAAATATGTTCTTGATTACAAATGGCCCTTCGTATGTGGGAGTCCATTTACCCTTGGGATCATCTTGCGGCAGTATGACGCGTTTGATTACCAAGTCACCAACCTGATATACCTGACGTGTGACCTTCTTGTTAAAAGCTTTATCATATGTATTTGGTACATCTGACCATGGAAGTCAGCCGCGAGCCTCTTCTCGTCAATCAGCTTTAACTGGTCAAGTAGAGTCTGGATTCATTCCTCTTCATTCATCCCTGCATCCTTCATGATTCTCAGGGAAGGGAGCTGGACTTCAATGGGCAGGACAACTTCCATACCGTATACCAAAGAGGAAGGAGTTGCCCTTGTTGATGTGTGCATTGTGGTGCAGTAACCATGAAGAGAAAATGGTAACATCTCATGCCAATCTTTATATTTCACCATCAACTTCTGTATAATTCTCTTGATATTTTTTGTTAGCAGCTTCAACAGCGCCATTCATCTTTGACCAGTAGGGAGAAGAGTTATGATGCTGAATCTTGAATTGCGTGAAAAGCTCGGTGATCATAGTGTTGTTGAGATTGGTACCATTACAGATAAGGTTATGTCTGATAAGTCGGGCCACAACGTCCTTCGTAACAGAAGCAAAAGAAGCTGCCTCGGCCCATTTTGTAAAGTAATCAATGGAAACCAGGATAAAGCGGTGCCCATTGGAAGCTGTAGGTCTAATTTCCCCAATCATGTCGATGCCCTACATTGCGTATAGCCAAGGAGCAGTCAGGACATTTAAAGGAACTGGAGGCACATGTACCTTTTCAGCATAGATCTGATGTTTGTGACAAGTCCGCGAATGTTGATAGTAGTCTGCTTCCATAGTGGACCAGTAGTATCCTTCATGTAGGATCTTTTTAGCCATTGAGTTCCCACTAGAATGAGTGCCAAAGGTACCTTCATGCAAATCGGCCATAATCTTTTCTGCCTCACTCTTGTCTACATACCGAAGCAAGGTAGAATCATGATTGCGCTTGTAGAGGATCCAGTTACTGAGGAAGAACTTAGCAGAAAACCTTCTTAGGAACTTCTTATCATTGATTGAATCTCCCTCAGGGTATTCTTGGGTTTCGAGATATCTTTTGACTTCATGGAACCAAGGCTTGTCCACTACTTCTTTAGTACCAATCTTGTGACAGTATCCTGGCTCGTCCATCCTCTCAATGGTGATCTAAGGAGCCTCATTATCCCACCTGACCTTGAACATGGATAACATAGTAGCTAGCACGTTCGCTAGTTGATTTTCCTCTTGTGGAAAATTCTCAAAGGTAATTTCTTTAAAGTATGGGATTAGTGTCAACACATGTTCTTTGTACGTGATGAGATTAGGGTGCTTCGTGTCCTATTATCCTTTGATCTGGATGATTACCAAAGCCGAATCTCCAAACACACTTAAGAACTTGATCCTTAAATCGATTGCAGCTTTGAGACCCATGATACATGCTTCATACTCAGCCATATTGTTGGTACAATTGAAAAATAGTCTGGAAGTGAAAGGAGTATGACAGCCTTCAGAAGATATGATCACATCGCCAATGCCATTTCCAAGAGCGTTGGAAGCTCTGTTAAAAACCATAGTCCATCGGGATCCTTTTTCAGGTCCTTCATCCGGTCTAGGTTCTTCACAATCAGTTAGTAACATGATGTTCTCATCCGGGAACTCAAAATTCATGGATTAGTAGTCATCCACAGCTTGATGATCCAAATGATCATCTAATACACTTCCCTTAATTGCTTTATGGGTTGTATATTGAATTTCGTATTCGGTCAGGATCATCTTCCATCTTGCTATTCTTTCGGAGAGAGTGGGCTTCTCAAAGATGTACTTGATAGGTTCCATTTTAGATATCAACAAGGTAGTGTGAGTCAACATATACTGTCTTAGTCGGCTAGCAGCCCATGCCAGAGCACAACAAGTTTTCTCGAGCAGTGAGTATCTTGTTTCACAGTCGGTGAACTTTTTTCTAAGGTAGTATATTGCATGCTCTTTTCAACCAGACTTGTCATGCTTCCCCATCACACACCCAATTGAGTTCTCTAATATTGTTAAGTACGTGATCAGAGGTATTCCTTCAACTGGAGGCATCAAGATTGGAGGCTCTTAAAGATATTCCTTGATTTTGTCAAAGGCATTATGGCAATCGTCATTCCACTTCACTACTTGATCTTTCTTCAGTAATTGGAAGATTGGCTCACAAGTAGCAGTCAGATGTGAAATGAATTTGGAGATGTAGTTTAGGCATTCCAAGAATCCCCTAACTTCCTTCTCAGTGCAAGGAGTCAGCATTTCTTGTATAGCTTTGACCTTTGCAGGGTCTACCTCAATACCTTTGCCGCTGACAACGAAGCCCAAGAGCTTACAGAATCTTACTCTGAAGGTGCATTTATTCGGGTTTAGCCTTAGTTTGTATTTCTTCAGCCTGTCAAATAGTTTCTGTAGGTGATCAAGGTGCTCCTCTTCAGTCTGAGACTTGGCTATCATGTCATCAACATAGACCTCTATCTCATGATGGATCAAATCATGAAACAAAGCTACCATGGCGCGTTGATAGGTTGCCCCAGTGTTCTTTAGCCCAAATGGCATAACTTTGTAACATAAAGTGCCCCACTGTGTAACAAAGGTCGTCTTCTCCATGTCTTCAGGTGCCATTTTGATTTGATTGTATCCAGAGAAACCATCTATGAAGGAGAATACCTTATGTTGTGCGGTGTTGTCAACTAGAACATCAATATGGGGAAGCAGAAATTCATCCTTGGGGCTTGCCTTATTCAGGTATCTGTAATCCACACACAAATGTACCTTACCGTCCTTCTTAGGTACTGGAACAACATTGGCGACCCATTGTGGAATAGATGTGACAGCTAAGAAAACGGAATTGAATTGTTTCATGACTTCAGCCTTGATCTTTTATGACATATCCGGCCGCATACGACGAACCTTCTGTTTCACTGGAGGGCAGTCCTCTTTTGTAGGTAGGCGATGAACCATAATATCGATGTCAAGTCCCAGCATGTCTTTGTATGACAAGGCAAAAACTTCAACATAGTCATGTAACATCTGTATTAACCTTTGTTTGACACTGGGCTCTAAGTTATGACCTACCTTGACTTCTTTTCTGTTCTCTTCAGTACCCAAGTTCACTGTATTAACTAGCTCCTCATGAGGCTGTATTTCCCTTTCTTCTCGTTGTAACAGTCTGGAAATATCTCCTGGTACCTCACAATCTTCCTCACCTTCATCCTCGGCTTGGTTGATTGGACTTTTAAAGTCATAATGAGCAATAACATAATCGTTATCAATGGGATCAAGAGTGGATGTGGATCTACAGTTTGATATGTCAGTGTGTGTAAGAGCATAACTGTATATTTTTTATAAAGTAAAGACGTACAAAAGAAAAACAAAGAGCATAAAATTTGTATGCGAAGCGTCCAATGTTTTATTGATGACATATGAAATGAAGTAATGATCCTCACAAATAGACCATTGTGCCTCGGGTAAGGCACAAGGCTGTAATGTTTCAATTGTTCAAATATTACATTTCCTTAAAACAAAAAGAAAAATTACTCTTGAATAAAAGAGATGGGAACAAAATCTTTGGCCTCCCAATTGCTGAGTCTACCGCTGATAGTTAGGAAGATCCACTTGTCCAGGTCAGAGCTACCGTCAGCATCTTCTATGGCAGAGACAATATCAATAGCATTAATTCCCGGGCCATGCTTAGGTATAGGTGCAGTTATGACGTTGGGAGTCTCAAGGGAATTAAATTCAACCTCCTATGCATTAATAGGGTATTGCACCTTGTTCTTCAAAGCCCAACAATTGTTTGTATCATGCCCCGGTGTTTCAGAGTGGTAGGAACATCGAGCATTCGGGTTGTAGCGAGGAGATGCAGTGTTGGGATTCTTAGGAGCTTCCTTCAGGGTTACCAAATTGGACTTTAACAGATGTGGCAAGACCTGGGATAAGGTCATGTTCATCCGGGTGAACTGTCTTCTAGGCTTATCTGTTCTGGACTGATTGTTTCGTTGTTGAGTAGCTGCAGGGTTGGAAATCATAACAGCCCCTACCGTCGGACGACATTCAGTTTTGTTATGATTTCTTTGGATGTAAGCAGCGATGACCTCCTTCTTTCCCATGAATGGTTTATTTGCTATACTGGAGGATTCTTCTCTCTGGATTTTACCATTTTTAATGCCAGCCTCTACTCGTTCACCCGTCAAGATCAATTCCATGAACCCAGTAGAAGAACTTCCAATCAGGTGGTTAAAGAATGGCCCAGATAATGTGCCCAAGAACATGTCCACCAGCTCCCTATCAGACAACGGAGGCTGGACTCTTCCTGCAAGGTCTCACCATTTTTGGGCATAGTCCTTAAATCCCTCGCCGGAACCCATAGCCATACTTTGCAACTGTGTATGATTTAGGGCGAGATCAGTGTTATATTGGTACTGCTTGTAGAAAGCAATAACCATATCTCCCCAATTACGCACATTGGTTCTTTTTAGTTGATAGAACCATTCCAGTGGAGTCCCTGCCAAACTATCATGGAAGAAATGTACCCACAGATCCATATCAATGGTGTGGGGTTGAATTTTCATAACATACGACCTTAAGTGTAGCTTAGGGCAGGAGACACCGTCGTACTTAGCAAATGTATGGACCTTGAACTTTCGCGGGATGACCACCTCTGAGACCAGTCCTAGCTCTTCAAAATCCAACCCGAGTACCTTTTGGATCTCCATGGCATTGAGCCGATCCTCCAAATGTTTGTATTTATCATTAAATGGAGGATACCGCTCCTCAAAATAGTCAGGTTCATCTTCTTCAGACCCAGGGTTGTTGTCTCCTTCCTTGGGCTCTCCATCTTGATTGCCCCTTCTTCTGACGTGGTTGCGAAATCTAGAGCTCGCTTAACCGGTCCTCTAATCCTTCTTCCCAAATTCACTACACCAACTGGTTTCTTTTTCTTCTTCTTGTCCTTGAGAATCAAAGCTTTCAAATCTTCTTGTCCCTTAGCCAGATTCAGGAACATTTCTTGGAATTGGGCATTTTTTGCCTGAAGTTCCTTAACTGTTTGTTCAAGAGCCATTGCTGAAATAAACAGCGAAGAAGACAAGAAGCCTGTCCTGAAACCTGTTTATGCAATGATATGTGTGATATATTCATTCACTGTTTTCAAGGATATTTAAGACTTAAACTTGCTTAGCCAAAGGGAAAACAAACGTTAATTGCATTAAGAAGTTTAAGTGGTTACACTGATGCCTCTTGGGCTTACAGTATCAAAGCAAAAATGAATTCTGAAAGCAAAAAGGGACTCAAGTTTCCCACTGGTGCATCCTCTTTGGTGCAATGTATGCATTTATACTCTTCTCTTCATGAAGTAGCCTGGTGAGCTCTAAAACCTTTTTCTCGTTGGCGTAGAATTGGGTTTCAAAGGTATCACATTCCTCTTTGAGCTGAATCCAGGATTTTTGTAACTCCTCGAAATTAGTCGGCATGTCAAGATGAAGAAAAATTTAAGGAGTGTCTCCCTCAGCAATAGGCTCCATGATTATGGGTAGAGTGGTACCATAAGGAATCCTAAGACTTTGATCAAGGTCTCGTACCCACTTAAGATAAGGCTCCAAAGAAATGGAGTTCTTATGCCCCAGTATTTTTCTATCAACTTTGTTCACCATGCCCCAAGCTCTTATGAACCTCTGGCGATAACCCTGAACGTCATTCTCATAGTCGAATACGATTCCTTTGACAAGTGTATCATCAGGACCATCGCTCATAGCATAGCCAAACTGTCGCAACGCCAAACAAGGATTATAAGTGATTCCTCCCCTAATGCCTAGGAGAATGACATTAGGGAATTCTCCATATCGGTCAATGATGATAACATTCTCCAAGGATCAAGAACACCAATGAATGTCTGAATGTGTGAGCGAGATCAACCTATTAGACAATCTCAAGCCCTGCTCATTCTTCAACACAGGTCGAGGTAGGTGCGAAGTAAACCACCTAGCCAATAGAGGAGTGTAACATAGTAGGGTCCCTCTTCTCTTTACAGTGTGGGTATGTAGAGAGTGTAAGATGTCTCCAAGTAAAGTAGGCACCGAATTATAAGATAGAAAAACCTTGACGGCATTCACATCTATGAGTTGGTCCGGATTAGGAAATAGTATCATCCCATAGATGAGAAGGGCCAACACTTATTCTAAACTTGTAAATCTAGGGTATCCCAAAAGTGATGAGCCTTCTCAAAAAGAAACTTAGCTAGAAACCCTTTGACGCCTCTTCTTGTTTCCCAATTTGCCACTACATCGGACCGTTATAATGATAGAGCATGAGAAATATTTTTAGGTTTTGGGTCTCTTTCCATACCATTGAAAGGTTACTGATCAAGAATGGGCACCCCTAATAACTGAGAAAACTCCTCCATAGTAGGCACCAATTAGTAATCAGGAAAGGTGAAGCAGTGATGTAAAGGGCAGAGAACTGAAAGAGCACCTTCAACATTTCTTCATTAGGGCTTGAGGTGACCAGATTGAGAAGTCGACCATGTCTTTCAGTGAATGGAGAGCTCTCAGGAACTCTTGATGCTAACTCCTTGAGTTGACGAGGTACCCTTATGAGGTTGACTTAGACAGTATTCCTGCGAGTGGATGTCATGTCCTACAAAACAACACAAAGATAAGTCCTAAAAATCCTTGAAATGGTTAGTATGATATGCCATGTTATAATGTTATGATATCATGATTATGCTAAGAAAACACAAATATAGCAAGCATAAGCACATCAGACAAAGACCTTAGGTTTAAGGCTTGCATGGGTTTTAAGGTAAGTACGGTCTTGAAGTTTAGTTGACTCAAACTATCCTATCAATAGTAACCGGGTTCTAAGGGATCTCAATATCACTGATCTTTCCCACAAGTTTCATTCCGATTGACAACTGACTTGCCACCAAACAAAACTCTGGAGTCAAATCTCAATGAGTGTAGTATCGAGTATCAACCGACTTAGGACTACACCAAAGACGGATATCTCACTACTTCCTAATGGCCAAGTTGTTCAATTAAAGGTTCTAAGGTCAGTTGATGCTTCATGACACCACGCAACAGCCACATATTCTCCTTGACTACTCAAGGGCTACCGGTACAAATCAAAGTGTCACATTAACGTAGATATTGCTTCAACTGTGTCAGTATACCCTGCACAATCCCCACGATCAATTGTTACTTACCTAAAAGGTGCCCTAGATCCGAGTGTAGGATCTATAGTAACAACCCAAACAACCCTCCAAAGATAAAGCATACAAAGCAAGAAAATACAATAGTTTTAAAAATGAACTAACTCTAAAGGTAACCCTACTTTTTATTAAATTCCCCAGCAGAGTCGCCAGTTCTATGATACGGTGGAAGAACCGACTGGTTAATACTGGTTTTACATTTTGTATTCACAAATGTTACGGTAAGAGTCGCCACTAACTTTTCTTTTATCCAAATTAAGGAAAGGGTGAAAAGAACAAAAAAATACCTTTTCGAGATTATTCTGAGTAAGGGGGGTAGGTTATGGAAAGGGAAGGTGTTAGCACCCTTTCCATCCATAGTTATCTACGGGCTCTTAAGGTTTTCTCATTTTGAAAGTACTTTGTGCTTTGCGTGTTTAAAAAAATGTTTTGAAATGCCTTAGTGTGGCGATTGGCTTTGCGTTAACTCTTGTATCAATCCTCAAGAGTGTCGACAAAGAAAATGTTTTTGAAAGTTATTTTTGAAAAGTAGTATTTATGTAAGTGCAAAATGTTTTGAGCAAACTTCTAACAGCTATCTACTTTGTACTCGAAAAGGTAGTTCTTTTCCTCCTATCCTTTAGACAGTGTTATCCTACTATTAGAGAGTAGGTAGCCATATCGTTGAATGTATGAGGGACATCGAAGGGACAATACAGTCACGAAAGTAACTTGTAGATACACTTTAGCAATTTTGTTTAGGGACTAGATCATTTACCGAGAGACAACTGTAGGGTCATCGAGGGACTATGATCTTTTGATTTTATGGGTCTTTGCTAAAGCGCCCCCGTTTCGAGGGACATGACTGCTTTATTTTCGAAGGAAACCAAAGTGGGATACCCTAGAGGTGCATATGTGCAATATGTGTTATATTTAGTTATTTTTTATCTTTCGTGTTAGGTTTGCTAACGTTTTAATTTTAGTCTTGCCATACATGCCTAATTACTAGCAGTAAATATGTACAAAATATAGAGTGCAAAAGTATAAACCTACACTATTACATGGCTTCGGGGAGGGGATTTACAATGTATAAAAATTGGGGGAAGAAAAATATAGAAAACGGATAAAAGCCTATTAACTATTACATCCAGTGTATAAATACAATAATAGAAAATATGAAAGAAAATAAATAACACGCGAAAACTAAAAGTACGTCTACAAACTTAGTAAGAAAAATATTTTTTGTTGTTTTTGATTTAAGAAAAATAGTCAATTATCCTAAAGTCTATATAATAAAATTAAATTAAGAAAAATAAATTAATTCCTTTTTTAGTTTTTTTTTATTATTATGAAAAGAAAATAATTAGTCCTAAATTCTAGTTAACTTTTAATTAAGAAAAAAGGTGAATGTTTTAATTAATTAATTAATTAAAGAAATTAATTATTTAATTAAGAAATATAAACCTAATTTTTTTAGTGAGATTTTTTTATATTTGGTTAATTAAACAAAAAAAAAATAATAAAAACAAATATAAGAAATAATACAAAAAGAAAAATGTCAAATGGGCTTAGGTATGCAAAAGAAATAAAGGGGGTGTGCTGTTGAATTCTCGCTAGGCCCAATATGTGAAGTCCATATTTGTGTTTGATCTGGTGAGATGACTCCTTGAGGTCATATGCTAGATCTGCGCGTTTAAGCCCTTTGATCTAGATCACCCATGATCTATTGGTTACAAATTGAAGACGTATAGTATGCTCCTGGCGATTGAAGCATGGGATCTGCATGAATATATTAGAAAAAATACAAAACACTGGACCTGGGACTTGAACCCAGGTCTTCTCCTCATACACACACCTTGCCTGCCATATGAACTGCCATTTCATTCATTTATATATATGAAACAATAATATAATATAATAAAATTGGTCAGATTTTCAAATTTCAAACGCGCGCCAGTAAGGATTTAAACAGGCCAATAGGATAGTGACGTTTTTGCCACCGGAGTCAACCGATCAGGCCAGGCCGGAGTCAAAACTCCATTTATCTTCTCTAATGGCCTCAAAAAAACGAATCTTGCATAAATAAATGAAAGCAAGCAAACTAATAACCCTACTAAGAAAATTGGACCCTTGTGAACCCAATGACAGGGTTAGTTTGGTGTGAAACTCATCGTATCAAGGAGAATGAAGCTCAACGGTCATGGATGCCCTAACAATAGCATTTTATGTTTTACACATTAAAGCTTGCATACAATCAAACTTGTTTTAATAAATCCCCTGAACATGAATGAAGCACTGAAAAAGATTAATTCATCGTAAAATCATAAATTCGAATTCAAAAAAAATATACCAATAATGAGTGATCCGGTTTGGTGCTTCCATGCGTGGGATGGCTTGAATAATGACTGGGTTGAATTCCTGGAAGTCTCAGGAAGGTGTTTAAACCTTTGGTTTCGACATATGATGGTGGAATGGTGTTTTTGAATTTTGACAACCTTGCTTTTTTGTAAGTTTCGTGTGACTCTTTGGGACTCTGTATGTATGTCGAAATGCTTTCTAATGTCTTGTTTATATAGTGAGGAATAAGGATACAAGATATCATATGATTTAATAGCCTTGATTATGTGTTTGAAAGCCATTAATGAAAATTTGTAACTTTGGCCAAAAACATGGAATCTTGTCCTTTTTTAAAATTTGAATGTGTGTGGACATTTCGGCTCCTTCGAATGCCCTCTAGTTTCTGCCCTTTGATTGGCCCAGAGTTTCCTCCTTCGAATGGCTCCAATCCTCATCATTGGGACTTCTTCGATTGGGCCCCTATTTTCCTTGGTAGCTTGATCTGAAACTTTTCAACTAACCCAATCAAAAACTCTTTTCTGGACATTCAAAGCTTCTTTTGTCATTAATGGGATTGTGCAGGAGGCTTGGGTCTGGAAGCATGCAGGACTTTGGCCAGACTCATCAAAAGACAAAACAACACTTGTCTTTAACCATTATTTGTCTTTAGACTGGACCAAATGCATGCCCCTTCGAGGGCATCATTTATGTGTCCTTTGAATAGCCCACATGCACCCCTTGTGCATTCTTCAGATGGGCCACCAATGTGTGTTCATAATGTAGCAATCTTATGCTTGTGAAATGAAGGCAGGCATGAAGAGGAAACCTTTTCTTGGTGAACCAAAGACAATTGAAGGGGGAGCCTTTGCCTTGTAGATCGAAGGCAAGAATCTTGAAACAATACTCATCAAAAGGCAAAACAAGTTTGTTTCCCACAATTATGTATCCTTCGAATGGACCCATATATGTCCTTCGAAAGGAACCATTGGTGTATCCTTCGAATGGACCTTACTAGGTGTCAAAATATGGAAAATTGTGTGTTGAATATTTTGCAGGTGGAGTCATAGCTAGCATGAGGGAAACCAACTGTTTAATGAATCGAAGCACATATGAAAGAAAACTACTACTTTATTGGCGCTGGAATGAAGGGAAACCATTGCCTTGCACATTGGAGACAAGCCCAGAGGAAGTCATTTTCTTGTTGGTAGAAATCAAACACAGAGGCAAGTTGAAGGGGCCTTGGCCTTGTGGATCGAAGGCAAGTCTGAGGCAGCCTTTTGTCTAGTGGATCAAAGGCAGGTCTGAAGAAGCCTTTTCCTTAACGAAGCTTTCATGCAGGATTTTGTAGCGGTGAAAATCGGAGATCAAGCTATTAATGAACTTGACTCGAAAATAGCAAGAGTCGCCACCGCGCTTTATTATTTCCAAGGGAAAAGGGAAAAGAGCGAAATAAAACCCTAAAATATGCAATGTAAAATAATACTTAAAAATAATGAAAATGCAATGCGTTTTTGAAAGAGATCTAGAGTTCGGGGGTTGATTATGCAATGGGAAGGTATTAGCACCCCATGCATCTGCGGTACTCCACAGGATCCTTTTGAAATATCTGTTTTTTAAAATTGTTTGTTTGATTAAAATGGTTCGTTTGGTAAAAATGATTTATTTGGACGACATTTTGAAGATACGATGACCTAGTGCCGAAGTTTTGACTTAAAAGGTGTGAGTTTAAAAATTGAGTTTTTTGTCTTAATGAATTAAAAAAAAATAAAATGGAAAATATTTTTATGTCTTTTTATGTTAATATTAAAAATGATGAAAAGGAAAATAAATGAAAGATAGAAACAGCGTGCTGCTGCAAGTAAAACAACAAGGATCAGAAGTACTGAAGTCAGGCGCGGGGTGACTCAGAAGGAAGCGTCAGTGGGTATCAAAAGTTCTGACTTGGTGAACTCTGAGGTCCTGAAAGAAATGTTAGAGGGAAAACACAGAAATTATGGCTAATATTCAGACAATAGGCCACAAGTCAGAAGTTCTGTATTACACTAAAACAGTGAGTAAACGTCAGAAGTTCAGTGCGTTATCAGCATGTGAAAATCAGAAACTCTGAGTGTTTGAAAACAGCGAATGGAAACATCAGAAGTTCATCGTATTTCACTTGTAAGGAGAACTCATAAGTTTTGTGATATGTTAGAACAGTGAGTGAATCATAGAAGTTTAGTGTGTGTTAACAGCGTATGAAAATCAGGAGTTCTAAGTGTTAAAATAGTGAGTGAACATCAGAAGTTATGTGCGTGTTAACAGTGAGAAAAATCATAGAAGTTCTGCATGTTAAAACAGTAAGGAGAACTCAGAAGTTTTGTGTTGTGCTAAAACTGTAAGTGAACATCAGAAGTTCTATGCCATATTTCAACTCTTAATCAGCACATCAGCAATTTATTCATTTTTCAATAAACAGCAAATCAGAAGGATAAAAAAGCACAACAGTTTACAGAAGTTCTAATCCTGATCCTAAGCCTAGCCTTAATCAAGAA
Source organism: Vicia faba (assembly GCA_948472305.1). Taxonomy (NCBI): domain Eukaryota; kingdom Viridiplantae; phylum Streptophyta; class Magnoliopsida; order Fabales; family Fabaceae; genus Vicia; species Vicia faba. The sequence goes on along the minus strand of OX451739.1, from coordinate 701,294,075 downwards.
GTTCTGATCCATAGTTTTTCTACTTATGCAATGATATGGACAACATTAATACTATGATATTTACATGTTAATGATGTTCAGAATGAAAAACAAGCAAAGTCAGAAAGGACTTACCTTGAACCTAGAGCGTGCTTGGAGCTTTGAGTTGCTGCCTTTGGATGTTCTAGAATCAGCAAGAGTAACAGAATAGGAAGTTCCAAGCTCTTTGATTCAAAAGGAAGAACAAAGGTTTAGTTTTTTGTTTGGTATTTATGTATTTTTTAAGAAGGTTTCAACTTCCTTTTCTCTCCCTTTTTTTTTACCAATCTCTCTTCCAAAAGTCTGCCCCAATCTCTCTTCCAAAAAAACTAGCCCCTTGAACGTGTGATGGAGCAAAGTATTTATAGATGGGTTTGTTGTGGTTTTGGGGGGAAAAATAAATGGGATTCAAACCTTTTTGGTATACTGTTCCAATGCTTTTTTTAATCACAGTTTTCGTATGCTAATTTGATGCAAATATGGGGTTTGAGAAAGTGATGGCGTGGACTGGATCAGCAACACCTTGGAGTGTTGTGGTAGCTGGTGGTAGGATTGTACTTGTAGCAGGGCAACAGGTTACTTAAGCGAGGTTTTGGGATTTGGTGATGTTCTGATCATAGAAGATGAGAAGCGTAACCTCTATGTGCTGAAGAGTCACGTTCTGATGGAAAATTGTGTTCTGAACCACATTTGCAACTTCTGACTGCACTTGCATGGAGGCTGAAGATCCATGTTTTGATTGAAGGCTATGTTCTGAACCAAATTTGCAACTTCTGACTGCACTTGCATGGAGGCTGAAGAGCCATGTTCTGATTGAAGGCTATGTTCTGAAACAAATTTGCAACTTCTGACTGCACTTGCATGGAGGCTGGCTTAGAAGTTCTGAAGTATCACATATTCTTAACACTTAGAAAATTTTCTAAATGTTTAGAAAATTTTATTTTTCCAAAGTAACTTCTGACTCCGGATTTTTTGGTGAACCAATCTCATTTCTTGATGAAATAAAATTGCTGAAACTTGATTTGATCTGAAAGTCAAAGTTTGACTTTTCAGTGTGCTTTTGACCATTTGTCCATTGCGGATGACTTTCTTGAAAATATTTAGTTCAAGGCTTGGAATTGGATGGAAGCAAACTTGAGGATCTAGGGTGATTCCTTGCGAAATGAGAGGGCAAATTTTGGGGTACAATAGCTGGAAAGGTTGGACAAGACATGACCAAATTCCATTAAATTCATAAAATGACTTCTAACGTTTTCATTCTTCCGTGACTTTTCAAACATAATCAGCTCTTGACTTGTAAAGAAAAGTTGTAGATGTTGTCAAGGAGAATCATATGTAAAAGAAACACTAAAAAATATTGAAATTTGAAGAAGTTATGAATTTTTTAAATCTGACTCGAGAAATGGCAAAAATAGGTCGAATTGCTTGTGAACGCTTGCTATGTAATGATACAGATGGGAGGTGGTATCTTAGGTCAAAAATTGGGGTACGACAGCTGCCCCTATTTAAGTTTCTTCTATCCGGAGATATGAAGATTGGAATCTTCATTTCAACGAGATCGAAGGGACTTAAATATAGAATACACAATTTTTGGCCTTAAGATACCGTAATTATGTTTATTATCTGATATGAATGTAATATTTTGAATTTAATGAGGAAGGATGCCGTATGAGACAAACTACTACTGGAGAAACCAAGCATATTATATAGTAATCCCACAGGGGAAGAGATTATAACTCCACTAGGGAACAGAGCCACATACTTCAAATAAGAGACTCTTATTAGAGAATAACATTGAGGGAAGAAATGAATGATTTACATCAGTATTGAGACTGGAAAAGAAATGATTTACATCAGTACGGAGACTGGAGAAGGGAAATGATTTACATCAGTACTGAAACTGGTAAATTTACTACTGAGATTGGTAACAAACGATTGACATCAGCACTGTGACTGGAAAAGGAAATGATTGACATCAGTACTGAGACTGGAAAAGGAATGATTTACATCAGTATTGAGACTGGAAATAAACATCTCTGACTTATGAATTTCACTAAGAAAGGTAACACATTTCTTCTTTAACCAAATATCGCGTGAAAAGGATAAAATACAAACTTCCCCACGGGACTTTTCCGAAGAGATACCGTTGCTGAGTAAACATTATTGTTGGGGATACACAAGCTGCTTAAATAAAGAGGCCGCCACTTGCTATCTTTCAAAGGTGTCAATAACACACAAGTTTCTCATGAAGAGACCGCCGCTTGCTGCTTTTCAAAGATAACAATAACACACAAGTTGCTCATGAAGAGACCGCCGCTTGCTATTTTTTCAAAGGTATCAATAATACACAAGTTGCTCATGAAGAGACTGTCACTTGCTATTTTTTCAAAGGTATCAATAAAACACAAGTTGCTCATGAAGAGACCTCCGCTTGCTGTTTTTTTCAAAAGTATCCATAACACACAAGTTGCTCATGAAGAGACCGCCGCTTGCTGTTTTTTCAAAGGTATCAATAACATACAAGTTGCTCATGAAGAGACCGTCGCTTACTGTTTTTTTCAAAAGTATCCATAACACACAAGTTTCTCATGAAGAGACCGCCACTTGTTGTTTTCAAAGGTGACAATAACACACAAGTTGCTCATGAAGAGACCGCCGCTTGCTGTTTTTTCAAGATATCAATAACATACAAGTTACTCATGAAGACACCGCCGCTTGCTGTTTTTCAAGGGTATCAATAACATACAAGTTGCTCATGAAGAGACCGCCGCTTGCTGTTTTTTCAAAGGTATCAATAACATACAAGTTGATCATGAAGAGACCGCCGCTTGCTGTTTTTTAAAAGGTATCAATAACATACAAGTTGCTCATGAAGAGACCTCTGCTTGCTATTTTCTTCAAAGGTATCAATAACACACAAGTTGCTCATGAAGAGACCGCCTCTTTTTGTTTTCAAAGGTTACAATAACACACAAGTTGCTCATGAAGAGACCACCGCTTGTTGTTTTCAAAGGTGACAATAACATATAAGTTGCTCATGAAGAGACCGTCGCTTGCTGTTTTTCAAAGGTATCAATAACATACAAGTTGCTCATGAAGAGACTGTCGCTTGCTGTTTTCTCAAAGGTATCAATAACATACAAGTTGCTCATGAAGAGACGACTGCTTCCTGTTTTCTTCAAAGATATCAATAACATACAAGTTGCTCATGAAGAGACCGCCGCTTGCTGTTTTGTCGATATTCCAAAAGGATGTTGTGGTAACACTACTAGGGAATAAAGTTCTTCTTCAAAGGGAACCATGAATATGTCCTTCCTGAGGATACCAAGTATATTAATGCGCAAAATAAATGCGCTCTTCATCCAGGTTTCACAGCCTAGAGAACACCACGGGGTAGCTTATGCAAGAGACAAAGCTCAATCCAGGAATAAAACAGAGAGAAAACAATCAAACAAGACTCAACCCAATGAGGAAATAACTCAATTGGGGATTCATCCTATCCAGAGATGGAGAAGGAAGGCTAAGAAAAATTCTTCCATGAGGATTAGCTCAGTAGGGAATTAGAAAGGAGGCGCACTTTCTGCTTAAGTTGACACTCTATTTGGAAAGAGCAAAGACACTATTTGAATAGACATAACCAAGGTATACGAACCCAATAACATCAGCAAATACAAATGTGCATGCATGATGCAAGTGTGGATGAATAAATGAATGTTACGTATATGATTGACAAAACAGATAGAAAAGATAAACTGGAGATGATAAGACATCACAATACAACTCGACACTCGGCTAATCTCAACAAGATGGGAACATTACTTGAGATAGAACAAAAGCCATAATTGGAGTAAAGTCCTTTTACAAGGCTTAAATCTCTCCGGAGAGGAAGGTATTTTCCAATAGAAAACCCAAAATCCAGTCTTCTAACATCAATAATCCATTGAAAGGATAACAATACGAACAATGCTTCAGCTGGAAGAAATTCTTGCTTAGCTAGAGATACTGGGAACACCACCCCCTGATAATGTGTGCAAAACATATCACATATCTTGACAAATCTGGATTGCCCCTGGAACTAATTTTGGATGCCCCAAGTTTACTGCTGATAAGCTGCATGATGAACGACAATTCTTGCGAATAACTTCACTTCTAAAATGACCCAAGCTATAAGGTTAATGAGAAGAAATCGTCTCAAGAGGATTTTACAAAATACCTGGAATCCACCATGCTCTAGTATCTTCAAACTCTTAGAGAGATTCGTCGAATCTCAACGTGATTGCCCCGGATTGACTATACTTGGCACAACAAAGTCTTCAAATTTTTCCTCAAAAGGGTAAACAAGTTGGGAAAGCATTAACTGGGAGAAGCAACATGTCCGTGCTTAAGGTCTTCATGTGACATGCCCATGAATATGATTTTCTTAAAATGATTCGCCAATTACTCAATAGAGTTTCAGGCCTTAAAAGAATAAACTCATCGCTAGTGCTTATATGTGAGCTTCCTTGATGTCAAACAAATGTTTTGCAATTAGAAAAATTTTATTATGAGAATGAAAATTCTAATGCAACAGTTATGTAAGTCTTGAAGATTTTGAAAAGATATCGCACAAATTTCCCGAGTTAGAGCACCATTTATTTTTGTATAGCAAAAGCATATGATACCAACATAACTATTTAGCAAACATTCACGGGAGTCAGGAAAACTATCTCATTGAAGTATGCTTTCAAAATAACCTTGCTTCAATTAGGACTTTTGAAGGTTATAACGTGGCCTGGTTCATGGTTTTTAGAAAAAAGATTTTTTAAGGCTCAAACTTTATAGGTGCCCACCCATTCTTCATGATGTTCTCCAACCCTATGTTCAGTTAATTCAACATGAGTGTTCATCTCTCAAAAGGATTTTGTGACGGTTAAGGAAACGACGAGGCTTTCGGAGTAGAAACCACCCTTATGTCTTCGTGTTTGTAGTCACCAATTTGTTCTTTGCTGGGGACTTTTCTTTGTATTCCTTTCTTTGCAATTTTTTTTTATTTTCCCTAACTTTTGCCTGAACTCATTCTTTTGAATTGATAGTCCAGCGGGATGCCCTAATTTTTGCCTAAGCCGCAAATTTTCAAATTTTCGACTTAGCAGGCTTTTACTTTTTTCTTGATTTTTGATTTTTGAAAAAAACATGTGACATTAGCTTGTCTTTAATTGTTGAGAGGATTATGACTGCCTAGTTTCTTAATGAATGAGGGATAACATTGTGGTTCTACATCTTCTGGCTTCATTATACATGAAGGATAACCCTCACAGTTTCTCTTCAGAAATATCTTCCTTATGAATTTTGAACACTCAATCAGATTAACTGAAAACTACCCTGCCCCAAGTTAAAATTCGAGGGTTTTTTCGTATAGAAAATAAACTCCTACTTCAAGGCTCAAAAGGGGTTAGCAAGGGATTATCTTTCTTATATCTCTGGTGTTTAGGGATTTGAGACAATGCATGTACATCGTAAACAAGATTTTATTCAAAAGCATACAACCAGAGATTTTGTGTTTTTTAGATCATCATCCTCCCTTTGATCTCTGCCTAGGCAAGAGAATGGGCAACAAGTTGGTATCATAACGCAAAAAGCAATTTAAAATTTGAAAACAAATACAAGTGAAATGAATGAATTTCTTCAAGAGAAGCATACTCATTGTATTAAGATAATCATTCAGATGCAAACAAGTTCTTACATACAAACAATGTTTTGATAAACAAGAAAAATTACAAAAAGCAGAAATAAGTTAATAATCTGGGAAGGATTTCCATCTGGACTTGTGCTAAAGGAAACCTCTCCTAAACTTCAAGGCCAAAATCAACAGAGATTCGCTTATGCTTTAGCAAAGGGGTTGACTTGAATGTTAAGACTGTCGTCTTTAAATGATAAAATACCACCTCTGACCATCTTCTGAACCTTAATCTTCGAAGCAAAGCAATCCTCCAAGTCGTGCCCATGAGAACCTTGATGAAAGGCACAAGTCAAATCAACTTTGTAATACCAATGCATCTTCTCAGGAACCTTTGGTGGAGGTCGGGTCTGAACCAAATTCCTCTGCATCAAGACATGAAATGACTTTGTATAGGTTGTTGGAATTGGATCAAATTAAGATTTCCTATGATTAGGAACTTGCTGATTCTGTTAATGAACTGAAGCTGCAGAAGGTAAATTGAATGCAGGGATAATAGGAGGAACATGATGATTATGGCGATGATTATTTCTTCCTTTGACTCTCTTCTTACAAAATTTATTATCAAACTTCTTCACACCATCAGCTTAGCTACCATCTTCATATAAACATCCCTTTCGGACATCTTCTTATAGACGCACTCCCACATTCACCTTGTCAGGAAAGTCACTAGGCGCATTAATTATCATCTTCTCATGAAAGAATGATTTAAGAGTTTCAGTGAAGACCTTTACCATCGCTTCTTTATTCGTAAAAGGATTGACTTGGGAGGCAACCAAAATTTCAACCAAACCAGTTAAGTGCTCCATACTAGCTTTCAAATTAGTCATCTCTCTACGGAGTTCAGAAACCTCTTGCTTGATATTCTCCATTGTTCTCTTAGCGCGAGTGTTGTACTTGTGAGACCAAAGGAAAAATTAAGACTTGGAAATGTCTTTTGAAAGTGAAACAAAAAAAAAGTATAATGATGTATGATATGCAAAAGAGAGTTTTTATTTGACTTTCAAGGAACTCAAGATATTAAGTTGTAAACATCAAAGTATGATGATAGAAGATGAATTTTAAATTGGATCAAAGCGTTGATCAAGTTATCATCAAGATCAATCATCCATTTTGGTGGATTAGGGTTTTCACCCCATCAACACCCAAGATCCATTGAGCTTGGTGAAACTTGTGAAGAAAGACTTCCAAATTCCTTGAAAATCGAGTGAAAAGGGTTTTATGGATGCATGAAGGCATGGATATGCAACAACCACAAGCAAGGTCATAAACAAAGTCTAAAGATTCAACGTCACGAGCATGGAGTCAAAGGTAAAGACCATCCCCAAGGTATGTACTAAAGGTTTAATCACACCTGTAAAATAAGGTTCTAAAAGTTCCCAGATTCTACATTCCTCCTTCGGATATTACCAACGTCCTGATTACTCGGTAATTAGCAATATTCTCAAGAGAAACTCGTCTGAGTGCAGCACCGCGTGACAACTACTTCTGAATTACTCTGTTATATTCTTCGCACTACACCTAAGAGGCCAAGATGGGTTAGGGCTCTACGGTTCTCAGCTTCTTTGGCTCCCAGGTCGAAAGCAATAATGTCTTCCCAATTACTCGGTAAACAAATACTACGTTCAAAGGGGCTTCCACTGAGTGGGGGATTTCATGTCTCCTTCTTCGGAATTACTCCCTCAAAGTTAACATGACTATACCTCTCGTCCTATTCCTAAGTGTAACTTAGTCCGGGTATAGGACTTGTCCTTTGTAAATATTAACAACACCCAAATAATCAAAATATATCACATATAATCAAACAAACAAGTAATAATAACAAAAACATATATTACAGATTAGGCTTAACCCACTTAGGGATGGACCAGCAAGAGGTCAATCTATTTCCCCAGCAGAGTCGCCAATTCTGTAGTGGTGAAAATCGGAGATCAAGCTATTAATTAACTTGACTTGCAAATAGCAAGAGTCGCCACCGTGCTTTATTATTTCCAAGGGAAAAGGGAAAAGAGCAAAATAAAATCCTAAAATATGCAATGTAAATAATACTTAAAAATAAAGAAAATACAATGCGTTTTTGAAAGAGATCTAGAGTTCGGGGGTTGATTATGTAATGGGGAGGTATTAGCACCCAATGCATCTGCGGTACTCCATAAGAAACTTTTGAAATATCTGTTTTTTAAAATTGTTTGTTTGATTAAAATGGTTCGTTTGGTAAAAATGATTTATTTGGACGATATTTTGAAGATACGATGACCTAGTGCCGAAGTTTTGACTTAAAAGGTGTGAGTTTGAAAATTGAGTTTTTTGTCTTAATGAATTAAAAAAAGAATAATTTAAATGGAAAATATTTTTATGTCTTTTTATGTTAATATTAAAAATGATGAAAAGGAAAATAAATGAAAGATAGAAACAGTGTGCTGCTGCAAGCAAAACAACAAGGATCAGAAGTTCTGAAGTCAGGCGCATGGTGACTCAGAAGGAAGCGTCAGTGGGTATCAAAAGTTCTGAGTTGGTGAACTCTGAGGTCCTGCAAGAAATGTTAGAGGGAAAACACAGAAATTTTGGGTGATATTCAGACAGTGGGCCACAAGACAGAAGTTGTGTATTACACTAAAACAATGAGTAAATGTAAGCAGTTCAGTGCGTTATCAGCATGTGAAAATCAGAAACTCTGAGTGTTTGAAAACAGCGAATGGAAACATCAGAAGTTCAGTGTATTTGACATGTAAGGAGAACTCAGAAGTTATGTGCTGTGTTAGAACAATGAGTGAATCATAGAATTTCTGTGTGTGTTAACAGCGTATGAAAATCAGAAGTTCTAAGTGTTAAAACAGTGAGTGAACATCAGAAGTTATGTGTGTGTTAACAGTCAGAAAAATCATAGAAGTTCTGCATGTTAAAACAATAAGGAGAACTCAGAAGTTCTGTGTTGTGCTAAAACTGTAAGTGAACATCAGAAGTTCTATGCCATATTTCAACTCTTAATCAGCACATCAGCAATTTATTCAGTTTTCAACAAACAGCAAATCAGAAGGATAAAAAAGCACAACAGTTTACAGAAGTTCTAATCCTGATCCTAAGCCTAGCCTTAATCAAGAAGTTCTGGTCCACAATTTTTCTATTTTTGATGAACCAATCTCATGTCTTGATGAAATAAAATTGTTGAAACTTGATTTGATCTGAAAGTCAAAGTTTGACTTTTCAGTGTGCTTTTGACCATTTTGCCCTTGCGGATGACTATCTTGAAAAATTGCAGTTCAAGGCTTGGAATTGGATGGAAGAAAACTGGAGGATCCAGGGTGATTCCTTGCAAAATGAGAGGGCAAATTTTGGGGTACAACAGCTGGAAAGGTTGGACAAGACATGATCAAATTCCATTAAATTCATAAAGTAACTTCTAACTTTTCATTCTTCTGTGGCTTTTTAAACATAATCAGCTCTTGACTTGTAAATAAAAGTTGTAGATGTTGTCAAGGAGAATCATATGTAAAAGAAACACTAAAAAGTATCGAAATTTGAAGAAGTTATGAATTTTTTAAATCTGACTCAAGAAATGGCAAAAATAGGTCGAATTGCTTGTGAACGCTTGCTATGTAATGATACAGATGGGAGGTGGTATCTTAGGTCAAAAATTGGGGTATGACATATTCCATTGTTTTGTGGATCAAAGTAAGCGTGCAGGAGGTCAGTGTTGGTGGATCGAAGGGAGCTTGCAGGGGATTCTTACTTTGTATGTTTAAGGCATGCACATAAGGAGAATTTGCCTAGTCGAAGCAGGAATCAAGCTTGCTCCAAAGAAATAAAATGCCCAATCGAAGCAAGAATTAAGCTTGCTCCAAAGAAACCAAATGCCCAAACGAAGCAGGAATCTAGCCTGCATGCAGGTAGCCATTGCATTATGAATTAAGCCATTATGCAAAGCCAATGGTGTAATCGAAGGAGCACTAACAGGAGGCCCTTCCATTTTGGATCGAAGGAGGCTGTTTCAAAGGAAACACATGCCCAGTCGAAGCTTGTATACAACAAACAAGCAAAAGGCCAAGGTTTCAATTAAAGCTTGGAAATTTGAGACAAGCTTGGAAGAGGTTAGGCGCTCAATCGAAGCCTGTCCAGATTCCAATCGAAAGACCCATTGACATGCCAATCGAAAGACTTTGTTAAAATGCCAATCGAAGACTCCTTGTTTATCTTTAAAAAAAATTATTTTTTCTTTAACCAAGTTTTTGTAATCACCTATATAAGAGAAAAATCTTGGAAAAATATGAGAGGGAAAATTTGGGGTACAACGACTATCAACACTTTTGTATTGATGTACTTAAACATTGTACAATCTGCTTATTAGAAGCATATCTTTATACACATATTTGTAAATCAACGGTTGTTGGTAGGTTCCTTGAGAGACTCAGTGAGTTAGGATTCTCAAGAAGAATTTTCCTACGGTCGTCTTGGATTAGAAATAAGGATTAACAAACTTGTTGGGATTGTCAACAAGGTTGATCAGACTTATTGTGGTTGTCTGTAATCGATTGATTATAGTGGATTAAGTCCTTGTGGCTAGGGCAAATCACCTTACTGGGTGGACTGGAGTAACTTAGTTAACAGTGAACCAGGATAAAAATAATTGTGTTCATCTATTTTCATTCACTTGCTAAGCTTTATGTTTGAGTTGTGAAAATATTATATTTGATGCAACCCAATTCAAACCCCCCTTTATTGTGTTTCTCGCACCTTCAGTTGGAATCAGAGCTCCAGTTCTTGTATTGATTATTATCAAACACTTAACCGTGTTAGATAAAGATCCAAACGAGATTTAGAAACAATATGGTTGATTCTACTCCACCACCACCAGCTCCAGTTTCTGATAAAGATAAATATAATGCTATACCTCCTATTTTTTATGGTGAAAAGTTTGAGTACTGAAAATATAGACTAGAAAGTTTCTTTCTAGGTCACGATGTTGATCTTAGGGATATGGTAGTTGATGGTTACAACACTCCCTCAGATGCTACTGGAAAGAAGCTTGAAAGGAAATCTATGAATGATCAGCAAAAGAAGGATTGTAAGAATTGTCATAAAGAAAGAACCATCTTGTTGAATGTTATTTCTTACATTGAGTATGAAAATATCACAAATGAAGACTCAACTAAATCTATATTTGACTCTCTCGGAATGACTCCTGAAGGAAATGATCAAGTCAAGAAGACCAAGGCTCTGTCCTTGATTCAGAAGTATGAATCCTTCAAGATAGAGGACGATGAAACATTTGAGACTATGTTATCAAGGTTTCAAACCTTAGTTATAGGACTGAGAGTTCTGAACAAAGGATACTCTACATCAGATCACGTAAAAAATATTATCAAAAGTTTGCCATCCAAATGGAGGCCTATGGTAACTGCACTCAAGCTTGCAAATGATCTGAACAACACTTCTCTAGAAAAACTGGTGATTTCTTTGAGAAGTCATGAGATTGAGCTAGAAGAGGATGAACCTCAGAAGAAAGGAAAATTTGTTGCACTCAAATCAGTCATAAGATTTGAGAAATCCAAAGCTCTTCAACATGAAGAGGTTGAGGTTTCAGAAGAAGATTCTGATGATGATGAAGATGAGTTATCACTACTGTCCATAAGGGTTAACCATCTATGGAAAATAAATCAAGGCAATAGTTTTAGAAGTACTAGAATGACTGGTGGTCGCTTCGAGTCTACTTTTTGTCAAAGGAAGTCTAGTGACAAAGAAGTCACTTGTTATGAGTTCAACGATCCAGGACATTACAAGAACGATTGTCATGAACTTCATAAGGACAAGCCCAAGAAGAAAGCCCTCGAAAAAAAGAAGAAAGGCATGATGGCATACTGGGATGATTTTGACTCTTTAGAAGATGACTCAGAATAAGAACACGCTAATGTGGCACTGATGGCTCATGTTAGAATTTATGATGAAAAGATCCCTCCAGAAGATGAAGCAGATTCTGATTCAGACACAGAAGAGGTAATCCCTAAAGAGTTATTTTCTAAACTTACTCATTCTGAATTAACTTCTTCTTTATTTCAAATTCTGGAAAAACATGAGTTACTCAAGATTGAATTCAAGTAACTTAAAAATACCATGAATCCATATCTTCTGAAAATAGTAAGCTTAAGGAAGATCGCTTCATTATTAATGAATTTTTTTCTTAAAGATGAGAACTTTGCCCTCAAAGGCATGAGAACTCTTCTAGAAGCTTCTAAGAGTACTGATTTTGTCATTAAGAAATATGAAAAAGCCTTTCAGAAGTTATTAGCTAGAAGCATAAAGAGAAGCATGGTGGCTTCTATAATCTATACGGTGAGCAGAAATGGGACCAATAGTTTTGGTTAAAACTCATATGACAAATCTAATTCTGATAGAGAAGACAAACCTAATACTCTTCACTCCCATTTTGTCTCTACTGGGTTTGTGCCTAAAGACAAAGGAAAACATAAAAAGAAATCGGCTTCTAAACCTAAGGCAAAACCTTTGGCAAAATCTTCTAGCTTTAATTCCTACAAATATGATTATTCTGTTGCTAAACCCAAAGTTGTTATGAACTTTGCGAGAACTAACAAAAAAGGACCCAAGAAGTTATGGGTATTGTAACACCCGAGATTTAGAATTAATTATTTAATTGAATCTTTGTGAATTATTGGTGATTATTTGTGTGATATATGATGATATGTTATGGGTAGTGGTAGACTAAGGTGCTAATTGGAATAATTTGGAGTTATATAATTTTATTTTAATTATTTTGATGTTATAATATAGTTTATATTATTTGGAATAATTACTAATAATTAAATAGAATAATTGGTGTGTAGAAATAATAGGGGCATGGCGGTAATATATGATGATAAGTGAGGACATAAGGGGATTAATATAGAAAGGATCCTAGGGGTAAAAATAGAAAATTGAGAGAGGTAGGATTCATTCTATAAGATCGTAATTTGGGAGAACGCGAAGAAGAGTTAGGGTATAGAGAGAAGAAGAAGAAGAGATTCATTCGTCAGAGTTCAAAGAGATCAATCACTAGGAATTAAGGTAAGGGGTGTAATATCAGTTTATTTTGATTGATAGGAGGTTAAGGTAGATGTAGGTTATGTCCTATGTGATTGATTTGGTGAAATATATGATAAAATTATTGATTTATGATGTATGTATGCTATGATTGTGTCCAATATAATTTGATGATGTATTTTGATGTTAATATGTGATTAATGATGATTTTTATGCATTTTAGATTGAGTTTGGTACCGAAATTGGAACGTGTATAAGGCTGGAACATAGCAGGATTACAACTGAGAAATTGTTGTTTCGCACGCATCGTCGGGAGAGCGTAGGGGCGAGATATTCACCCCATCATTGTCGGGCGAGTGTAGGGGAGAGCTATTCACCCCAGCATTGTCGGGCGAGCGTAAGGGCGAGCTATTCGCCCCGACATTGTCCAGCGAGCCTGCTGGCAAGCAGAATGGTGAAAAACGGGAGCTATTGGAAAATTTATGAGGAGGGGCTTGTCGCTCTAGCATTGTCGGGAGATCGAGGCAGCGATGGTCCCAATCGCGCCTTTTACTTGGCGAGCATTAGGCGAGCAGAGTACTTCCAGGGTCGCCGAGCGAGGCTTAGGAAAACAGACTTGGCAGTATTTTCAAAGTGTCGTAACTTAAGTTTCAATAATCCATTTGACGCGTCGTTTAAAGCATTAGGAAGCTAACACGCTGAACTATATTTGACAGAGTTATATGAGTTGTTTGTTTCATGATTCTAGTACCTATGTGTTTATGAGGTTGAATTATTATATGTTTGTTGTGCTATGATGTTCTAATTTGATGATGTTATGACCTTGATATGATGTTATTATTATGATGTAATTAACGTTATCTGTGAGGATGTTTTAATGATGTACATGTTTAAATATGTAATATTGCTATGTGAAGATGATTTTGTGATATTATGTGAATAATGATGCAATTAACTAGTCGTGGTCGAATTTCTATGTGATGTTGTTGTGCATCATGCATTGATAGCATTTTTAGATGGTGGTCCGCTTGTGATGAGCCTCAATCCTATTGTGTGGATTGAGTGTGTTTGTGATGTGCTCCTGTTCTAAGAAAGAATCAGTTCTATGGTGAGGATCTTTGGAGGGTGATGAACCAATTGTTCATAAAATATTGGTACCACGTGGATTGAGTTAATATTGTGCATTATAATCCTATGTGACATTGCATAATTTTGTTGATGAGTTTTAATGTGATGATAATTGTGAATTATGTGAGTATATGAAGATTTTGTTGATGAAAGATATCTAAGTGTTATTATGATGTATCTATGAGTATGACATGTTGATGATTAATATGTGTTGTATATGATGAGGTTGTTTGTTGTATGTATTTGAGTGCACCTAAGAGGAGGGGGGGGGGGGTGAATTAGGACTTTGAAAATTTATCCGGTTTTAGAATATTTGTCCTTATTTTTCTAGTTTGGTACACGAGCTTATAAATGTGTTTATTTTCTGGTTTATGATTTAAGATGAAAGCGATAAATGCGGAAAAGTAAAGAACACAAGGATGTATCTTGGTTCCTCTCACAATCTGAGAGTACTCCAGTCCCCTTTCAATATGAAAGAAATTTCATTATTGTTAGATCTCTAGACAAGACAACCTAGCCTTTATATACAAGACTCTAACCAATAAAACCACCAAGAATAATCTTCTTAGACCAACCAAATTGAAATGATAATAATCCTCGCACTTTCAACCTTTTTCTTCCAACAATCCTAGATAACTAGGAATATAAAACCAAGTAATTTTAATTACAACAATCCTGGAAAATAAGATAATACAACAAGAGTTTTTAAGAATATGAACTTTGTAGAATAATTATCACTTTGAGTGATGTATCAATATAATTGATCTTCCCTTCAACCAAGCAACTTATAATGACAGAATATAAGTTCAAGTGTTTGTAAATATGGTATGAATTTTTCTGGATTAATATGGAAATACACGTAGAAAAATTCTTTGTGAAAGTTCAAGAACACAAACACTTTTGAAATTTGAATGGTAAAAAATAATTTTAATTTATTATGGAAGAGGTTAATTGTAATTTGAAATTTTATGTATTTATATGTGCATAACATCTTTATAAATCATGGTGAAGTCATAGAAAATATCATGAACAAATGCCAAGTTAAAATAAAAAGGTTTCCATAAGAAGTGCTTGAAAAGGTGTTAAAAAGTTAATGTTTTTTTTCAAATTCCTACAGGACTTGTTAAGTCAGTTTTAACAGATACCTGAATTAACAAATGCAGAACATTTTTTTGAATTTCAAAAATAAAATACTGCTTTAGACCGGTACAAATTAGGGCAGTTTTTAGTGGTGTTACGGCAAATAAAACTGCCATAATTTACCAAAAACAAAATATTTGAAAATTGAAAATTTGTCTAAATATTTGAACCAACCTTATGCAACATCTATTGATTTATTCAAGTAAATATATTATATTTTAAAGTTATTTAACATGTTTCAAACATGAAAAATAAATTTTCAAATGTATGATAAAAAATATTTTGTTTTAAAGCTAGAAATAATGAGATATTCTCAATCAAATGAACCATGCATGCAAGTGAATTTTGGATATTATTTTGAGCACTATTTTATCAATGTAAATTGCATACTTATACCTTAATAAATAAAGATCAATTCAATTCTTCATAATGTTGCAATCTTGATCCATAGCCATATTGCTTCATGATGCTTTTTCTCATCCTTTGATAAAGTGCACATAGTAGTTGTCTTCATCAAAACATGCTGTTAAAGAAGTTTGACTTCACATTTGTAAATACTAATCTTTTCTTTATATCTTTTATAATGAATTATAGTTACTCACCTTTTTTGTTTGAATGTTGTCTCCACGTGGATAACACGCGGGTGATCAGGAGTAGTTTCTAGAAGCTTCGATGATAGCTTCAAAATATTTTATTTAGTTTGATACATTAGTGGTGTCTTGCTCGGATATGTAACATCGGGTTGGAAACACTCTATTTTGTGAATGCTAAGTTTTTTTTGGTGTTAACATACTTTATGACGGTCTTTATGGTCTAAACTTATTTTAATAATTTATGAGACCAATGTATGAGTTTTGGAGAAGTTAAATACTATATTATAATGATGAATTATGTTGCGATGTTTTTAAATGAGGTGTTGAATTATAATCATATGTATGTTTCAAATTGGTGTAACCCGTGTTACGTTGCGTGATTGTTATTATGATGTTTTCTATAAAGTGTGACACCCTTGAGTGGTGACTTTATTTGATTTAATTCGTGAATAATATGTGGGGTTTAGATGGGTGTTACATTAGTGGTATCAGAGGAGGTTGGTTTGTCCGACCAAGTTTTTATACAATGTATGTATCTTGGTGATTGATTTGTGTGTAAACACAATCGATGTTTTGTTCCTCTAATGATGCTTGCCTATATGCAGAGAGAAATGCCTAGAGGAAGAAATGATGATGAAATTGTTGAGGCTTTGTAGTCATTGGCTCAGACAATGACCCAGAATTAGCAGAATCCCCATAATGCTTAAGGAAATGATGAGTTCTATGTTTTAGAAAGGTTTCAATGAAACAACCCGCCAATCTTTAAGGGCACACATGGCCCTAATGGTGCACAAGTGTGGCTCAGAAAGATCGAGAAGATCTTCAGAGTAATGGCTTGCTCAGAGGAGTAGATGGTGCAATTCGGTATCTACATGTTGGAGAGGCTGAAGACTGGTGGGATAACACACGTCAGAGGATGTTGATTTTAGGTACTGAAATCACTTTGGTTGTTTTTAAAGCTGCATTTTTGGAGAAGTATTCTCCTGAGGATGTGCATGGAAAGAAGGAGATTAAATTCCTTGAGCTGAAACAAGGGATTTCAATTGTTGCTGAGTATGCTGCTAGGTTCGAAGAGTTGGTGAAGTTTTGTCTGCATTATAATAATTTGGCAGCTGAGGCATCTAAGTGTATCAAATTTGAGAATAGGCTGCATCCTGAGATTAAGAAGGGAATTGGATATCAGGAGATTCACCAGTTTCCCATGCTATTGAATAAGTGCATGACCTACGATAATAATACTAGAGCCAAATCTTCATCTAATAAGCGTTATAATGAGAAGAAAGGGAAGAACCTGGATTGGGGAAAACCATATAGTGCTCTTGATGACAAACAGAAGCAGAAAGTTTCTGACGAGAAGAAGCCAAGTGGGGAGAGCAAGGTCACCGTGCAGATAGTTGCGAAAATAAGGTGTTGAGATGTTACAAATATGGTAAGACAGGTCATCATGTTCTGAGTGCAAGAATGACGATCTGACTTGTTTCAACTGTGGCAAACAGGGTCACATAAATACCCAATGTCAAAAGCCGAAGATGACTGCTATTGTTGCTCAAACTAATGGTAGATTATTTTCTTTGAGTGGTTCATAGGTCCCCAAGAAGGATAACCTGGTCTGAGGTACTTCTCTTATTAACAATGTTGAGTTGATTGCTATTATTGATACTAGTTCTACTCATTCTTTTATTTCACTTAAATGTGCCACGATGTTGGGATTGAAGTTATTTTCTATGAATGTAGTATGGTGATAGACACTCCTGTGAAGGGTTCAGTTACTACTACTTATGTTTGTTTAATTTGTCCTTTAACTATCTTTGATAAGAGTTTTGTGATATATTTGGTGTGTCTACCGTTGCACCAAATTAACGTTATCCTTGGAGTGAACTGGTTGGAGATCAACTATGTTCATATAAATTATTATAATAAGATTTTGAGGTTTCCTAAGTTTGCTGATAATGGAAAGCTGATGTTTTTATCTGCTTAGCAAATAGGAGAACTTTTAGAAGATGAATCTTTGATGTTTGCAATGTTTGCATCATTGCAAGTTGATCGTGAACATGTGAGTGTTGATGTACCTGTTGTCTATGAATTCCCATATCTTTATCCAGGTGACATCAGTGACTTACCTCCAGAACATGAAGTAGAGTTTGCCATCGACTTAGTACCAGGTACAAGTTAGGTGTCAATGACTCCTTATAGGATGTCAGCTTTAGAGTTAAGTAAATTGAAGATGCAATTGGAAGAATTACTTGAGAAGAAGTTTGTTCGACCGAGTGTTTCTCCGTAGGGTACTCTTGTGTTTTTGGTTAAGAAGAAAGATGGTAGTATGAGGTTGTGTGTGAACTACAGACAGATGAATAAGGTGACTATTAAGAATAAGCATCCACTTATGAGAATAGACGATTTGATGGATCAATTGGTAGGTGCTCGTGTGTTTAGAAAGATTGATTTGAGGCCTGGCTATCATCAGATTCGTATTAAACCAGATGATATTTCGAAGATGGCTTTCAGAACGAGGTATGGTCATTATGAGTACACTGTAATTTTGTTTGGTGTATCTAATGCGCCAGGTGTTTTCATGGAGCATTTGAATATAACCTTCCATTTGTATTTGTATAAGTTTTTTGTGGTCTTCATTGATGATAATCTATTCTAAATCAGAAGAAGAGCATGATGAACATTTGCGAATTGTGTTGCAAGTGTTAAAAGAGAAGAAGTTGTATGAAAAAATGTCAGAGCGTGAGTTCTGGTTGAAGGAAGTGAGTTTCATTGGCCATGTGATTTTTCATGATGAAATTTATGTGGATCCTTATAAGGTTGATAATGTGTTGTAGTGGAAAACTTCTAAGTCTACTACTGAGATACAAAGTTTTCTTGGGTTGGCAGGTTATTATCACAAGTTTATTGAAGGCTTTTCTAAGTTAGCATTAACGTTGACTCAAATGGGTCAAGCGTATGTGTGGGATGTGGCATATGAAGAGAGTTTTGTGTAACTAAAGAAGAAGTTGACGACTACTCCAGTATTGGTTTTTCCCAATTCGAGAGAATCTTTTATGGTGTATTGTGATGCGTCGAGATGGGTCTTGGTGGTATGCTGATGCAGAATGGAAAAGTTGTTGGTTATGCTTCTAGACAACTAAAAGTTTATGAGAGGAATTATCCTATGCATGATTTATAGTTGGAAGTTGTGGTGTATGTGTTGAAATTTTGGAGACATTATCTATTTGGGTCCAGATTCGAGGTGTTTAGTGATCACTAAAGTCTGAAGTATTTGTTTGATCAGAAGGAATTGAATATGAAGCATAGAAGATGGCTTGAGTTGTTGAAGGATTATGATTTTGATTTGAGTTACCATATTAGTAAAGCAAATGTTGTGGCTGATGCCTTGAGTAGGAAGTCTTTTCATATGTCAATGCCTATGGTGCGCGAGTTAGAATTGTTCGAACAATTCAGAGATATGAGCTTAGTGTGCGAAGAAACTCCAAACACTGTGAAGTTGGGAATGTTGGAACTGACTAGTGGTATTCTTGAAGATATTAGAGAAAGTCAAAAACATTATCCTAGTTTGGTTGACCGGTTATTGCTAATTAACCAAGGAAATGAAGGTGAATTTCGATTTAATGAAAATGGTGTGATGTGGTTCGGGTATAGAGTTTATATTCCAGATGTACCAAAACTTAAGAAGGGTATTCTTGAGGAAGGATATTAAAGTGGTTTGAGTATTTATCCTGATGCTACAAAGATGTATCAGGACTTAAAGAAATTATTTTGGTGGCCCGATATGAAAAAGGAAATCACTGAATTTGGTAGCATCACCCGTGTTGATAGAACGTCAGGGGGTGAAACCGTTGCGGGGTAAAGAGATTTCCTTGGTGAAGGCACTATGGGATGGACCAGATGGTGGAAGTTTGACTTGGGAGCGTGAGGATCAAATGAGAGATTCGTACCCGACTTTGCTTCCCTCGGGTAATTTTCGAGGGTGAAAATTCTTTAAGTGGGAGAGAGTTGTAACACCCAGGATTTAGAATTAATTATTCAATTGATTATTTGTAAATTATTGGTGATTATCTGTGTGAGATATGATGATATATTATGGGTAGTGGTGGACTAAGGTGCTAATTGGAATAATTTGAATTTAGATAATTTTAGTTTAATTATTTAGATGTTATAATATAATTTATATTATTTGTAATTATTACTAATAATTAAATAGAATAATTAGTGTTTAGAGATAATAGGAGTATGGTGGTAATATATGATAATAAGTGGGGGCATAAGAGGAATAATATAGAAAGGATCCTAAGGGTAAAAAGAGAAAATTGAGAGAGGTAGGATTCATTTTATATGATTGTAATTTGGGAGAATGCGAAGAAGAGCTAGGATACAGAGAGAAGAAGAAGAGATTCACTCCTCAGAGTTTGATGAGATCAATCACTAGGAATTGAGGTATAGGGTGTACTCTTAGTTTATTATGATTGTGATACTAATCTTTATAACTACTAATATTTTCCTTATATCTTTTATAATGAGTTGTGATTACTCACCCTTTCTGTTTGAATGTTTCCTCCACGTGGGTAACACAAAGGTGACTAGAAGTAGTTTGTAGAAGTGTCAATGATAGCTTAAGATTGTTTTTAGTTTGCTATATTAGTGGTGTCTTGCTCTGATATGTAACATCGGGTTGGGAACACTCTATTTTGTGAATGTTATGCTTTGTTTTGATGTTCACATACTTTATGACGGTCTTGATTGTCTAAACGGATTTTAATAATAGCTGAGACCAATGTATGAGTTTGGGAGAAGTTAATTCCTATATTATGATGATTAATTCTATTGCGATATTTTTAAATGAGGTGTTGAATTATAATCAGATCTATGTTTCAAATTTGTGTAATCCATGTTAAGGAGCAGGATTGTTAATATGATGTTTTCTATGAAGTGAGACACCATTGAGTGGTAATTTTATTTGATTTAATTTGTGACTAATATGTGGGGTTTAGAAGGGTGTTACATTAGTAGTATCATAGCAGGTCGGTCTATTTAGCCAGGTTTTTATACGATGTATGTATCCTGGTGATCGATTTGTGTGTAGACACAATTGATGATTTGTTCCTCTAATGATGTTTGCTTATATGCATAGAGAAATGGCTGGAGGAAGAAATGATGATGCAATTGCTGAGGCTTTGGAGTCATTGGCTCAGGCAATGATCCAGAATCAGCAGAATCCCCATAATGCTAGTGGAATAATGAGTTCCGTGTTTTGGAAAGGTTTCAGTGAAACAACCTATCGACCTTTAAGGGCACACATGACCTTTATGTGAGTATATGATGATTTTGTTGATGAAAAATGTCCAAGTGCTATTATGATGTATCTATGAGTATGACGTGTTGATGAATAATATGTGATGTATATGATGAGGTTGTTTGTAACTACTAATCTTTTCCTTATATCTTTTATAATGAATTGTGATTACTCACCCTTTATGTTTGAGTGTTGCCTCCATGTGGGTAACACACAGGTGACCAGGAGTAGTGTTGCCTCCATGTTTAGTGTCTTGCTTTGATATGTAACATCGGGTTGTGAATACTATATTTTGTGAATGTTATGCTTTGTTATTGTGTTAACATACTTTATTTTAGATAAATTAATTATTATATTATGACGATGAATTCTGCTGCAACATTTTTAACTAAGGTGTTGAATTATAATCAGATGTATGTTTCAAATTGGTGTAACCCGTGTTACGGAGCTGGATTGTTATTATGATGTTTTCTATAAAGTGTGACACCCTTGAGTGGTGATTTTATTTGATTTAATTCATGAATAATATATGGGGTTTAGAAGGGTGTTACAACTAACCAAGAAACAGATAACCTATGTTGCAGATATTCTCAATAGAACAATTGAAACACCAGTCATGGTACTTGGACTCTGGCTGCATGCAACCCATAATCGGAAGAAGGCATATGTTCCAAAGCCTGGAAATTAAGTCTGGAGGAATCATGATTTTCATGGGTGATTAGATAGGAAAGATCATAGGCTTTGGAACAATTGGTAATGGTTCTCTTCCCTCTCTAACTAATGTTTTACTGATTGATGGATTAATGCATAACTTATTGTCCAAAAGTTAATTTAGTAACAATGGTTATGATATTATCTTTAATCAAGACTTCTGTAAAACTGTCAATCACAAGAATGGCTCTATCCTATTTAATGGTAAAAGGAAGAACAACATCTATAAAATTAGACTTTCTGATCTTATAGAACAAAACGTAAAATATCTCATGTTTTCTAATGAGAAGCATTGGACATGGCATAGATGATCGGGCCATGTTAGTTTGAGAAGAATATCTCAGGTAAACAAGTTTAATTCAGTCAAAGGCCTTCCTAATCTAGAGTTCTCTTCAGAATCTCTTTGTGAAGCATGTCAAAATGGCAAGTTTTCAAAAACTTCTTTTAAAAGTAAATAATGTTGGTTCTATCTCTAGACCACTGAAGCTTATGCATATTGATCTGTTTGGACCAGTAAAAATTGCGTCAATCAATTGAAAAAATATGGGTTAGTCATTATTGATGACTGTAGCAGATGGACATGGGAAGAAATTTCTTAGACACAAGGATGAGTCACATTTTGTGTTAATTAACTTCTATAACTAAGTGTAAAGTGAGATGAGTCTCAGAATTATCAAGGTTAGAAATGATCATGGTAGAGAATTTGAGAATAAACTCCTTGAGAAGTTGTTTGATAAGACGGGCATTTCTATGATTTCTCTTTCCCTAGAACTCCACAACAAAATGGAGTTATAAAGAAGGGAAAACATGACTTTGCAAGAAATGGATAGAACCATAATCAAATAAACCAACATCTCAAAGCACTTCTAGGCTGAAGCTATAAACAACGCGTGTTATATTTAGAATAGTATCATCTAAGACCTATCTGGGTAAGGCTCCATATGAATTGTGAAAGAACAGGAATCCCAAATTTTCTTATTTTTATCCATTTGGATGCTCTTGTTTTATATTAAATTCTAAAGAGAATCTTATCAAGTTTGATTCTAAAACTAAAAGTTGTATCATGATGGGATATTCTAAACTATAAAAAGGCTACATAGTATACAACAATGAAACACTTATTGTTGAATAATCAATCAATGTTAGATTTGATGATAAGCTCGACCTTGAAAAGTCAAAACCAGTTGAAATATTTGTAGGTATAAAGATTTTCTATTCAGGTGCAAAAGGTAATGAACCTGTAGCATAAGGACAAGAAGTCAAAGACTTAAAAGAATCTTAACTAGAAGCTTCTGAAACACATACATAAATCATTACATTCTAAGGAATTAATTCTGGGTGATAAGACTAAACCTGTCAAAACTGGATCATCTTTAAAACCTTCTAAAGCGACGATTCTAGGTTTGGTGTCCCTGATAGAGTGCATTTCTTGATGAAGAGCTTCTAGACAAAGATCAGATTCTAGTGATTCAAGAAGAACTCAATAACCTCTCACAAAGATGATGGCTTGCATGAAGAAGATGTGCTCTCAGCGTACAACCTTTCAGAATGATGAATGATCTTCTAAGGTATGATTTATCCTTTTTGTTAGCATTTGTGATGTGATGGTTTAGTCTAGTGAAGTTCTTATATACTAGAGGTATCCATGGTCATAATTTTCTCTTGAGAATACCTCTATATGTTGGAAACTGAAGAGTTTACTTCATTAAATAAGTTGTTAGTGATTCAATATAAGACAACAGTCTTTTCTGAACCACGCCTAGAATTTAATGTTACACTTTAGGAAATGAGATCATATTGGGATTAAGTTATAAATTATTATGATTTCCCCCATTCATATCAGTTTCAATGTTCTAGGTTTTTCTAATCATTACAAAAACTTTTTATAAAACAACTCATCATCATCTCTACTCATCATCATATATGGCCAACTACTTGTATCTCTGCTCATCATCATTTATGGCCAACTACTTGTTTTTCTCTCAATGCATGCTTCTGCAACAACAACTGAAAAACTCAACAATATATGTTTAACACGGTGATGCACTTCAAATCACTTTGGCTTTGCCAATTGAACATTTTCATGTTCTCGCTGAAATGATAGTAGACATTGACAATCTTGTTGTTCATGGATTCAATATTTCTCACGTGTTAAAAAATCAAGGTTGGGAAAACTACTTCAATATTTTAAAAGGAACAAACTATCATGCTTTAATCAAAGACTTTTTGGATGCTCTGGTATTAAAGGTCACAAAATCTGCATTCAAGAAGCTGATATTGCTAGAGTTATTCAACATGACCTTCTTGGTGTTCGATGTTAGAGATATTATGTTACTAAGAGCTAAATCATACTATTCAAAGACTATTCAAAAGGTACTTCATGTTATCTTCAAAAACGGAAAATATTCTCATATGGCAACTAACCTCTTTGATGGTTTAAGGGTTTGGTTCAAAATTCTTGTTGGCAGTATTTTCCATAAGAGCTCAACAAATTTGGCTAAGTCTTTGTATATAGATCTCAAGTTCCTTCTGCATCACTTGGAAAATGGAGAAAAGATTAACATGCCTGCAAGTATCTTTGATTATCTTTGTCAATTAGTTAGCTTCTCCAAAAATATATCCAAGAATCAAAGGAATTGGATTCCTTATGGAAGATTGATCTCTGCATTCCTAATTGATAGTAAAATTATAGAATCTTTGAACCAACAAATTGAGCTAGAAGTCCTAATTGGTAAATGATTCAACAATGAAGATTTTAAAGACATGTATTTAACTACTAAGGTCATTAAGTAACTAGAAAATTTAAATCAGGAAGCTACTTCTAGAAGGAAAATATCATTTCCTCCATTGGTTCAACAACCTAAGCTTGTGTTTTCTGCCTTATCTGATGAGGAGAAAACACTGAAGAATAAGAGAAAGCACTCTGAGAAGGAACTTCATGGTGATTCTTTTAGGGACAAGAAGAAATCTATGAAGCAAGACTCTATGGAAGCAAGATTTTAGCCAGATGGTTTGAAGGAGACATTGGAAAATATAAAGGTTGTTTTAGATAAATAGCAGGAAGACAATTGTTTCATCCATCAACGCTTGGATAAGAAGGATGAAAGGATTGCTTCTCAGGAGGCTTCATTCAAGCAATTGTCAGATGCACTGATGAAGTCCATTTCAAAATTTGACCAGAAGGATGATGCTTAGAGCCTTAGCCCTTTGTCTTAAAACTTAAGAATAGTTTTTCTTTTGCTTCTAAAACAATTGTATCTTTATCCATTTGATTTCAATGAAACATTTATTTTGTCTTTTAAGTCTTTTTGATTTATGACAAAGGGGGAGAAAGAGTATATGACTTTAATAGTATTTCCTCTCATAATCTCAAACCTAAACATGATATAATGCTTTTGCTTCTAACCATAGGTTTGATGTTTGATTCAGGAACTTTGTAAAAGTTCACTGATTTGAAGGTGCGAGAAACACAAGAAGGGGGGGGGGTGAATTGGGTTGCACCAAATTTAATATATTCGCAACTCAAAACACAAAGATAACAAGTGAATAAATAATGGATTAACACAATTATTTTTATCCAAGTTCACTGTTAACTATGTTACTCTAGTCGACCCCACAAGGTGATTTGGATTATACACAAGGACTTATCCACTATAATCAACCAATTACAGACAACCACAATAAGTCTGATCAACCTTATTGGCACCCCTAACAAGTCTATCGATCCTTATTGCAAATCCACTATGAGCGCAACCAAAGTCTTCTTGAGAATCCAAACTCACAAACTCTCTCAAGGAAATTATCAACAATCATTGAATTACAAAGATGTGTATACAAAGAACTTATTGCAAATACAATTGTTTTTTCTCAACGGTCATGGGGGAACGGTAGACAACAAGTACAAAAGGTTTATCTTGATGCAACCCTATTAAAGTAGGGGTCACGTAGTACTTTATACTTTTATACTCTCCATAACATGTAATCCCTATTGTTGTACCCTGAAATTTTCCCTCTCAGTTTCTCAAGAATTCTCTCACAAGATCTTCGTTGATTCAAGATTGCACAAGGTTTGATCAGCTTAAGACACCTCATCAAGCACTGATGGCTCAAAATTAAGGTTTGAGTTTGTATAAGGAAAATTGGACTCTTAATGCTTCATATTACTTTCATGGATCATTTTGGACCCCCAATATTTCTCATGTCAAGTTTCAAGCTTTTGATCACATTTTTGCTCAGTTAATTGATCAGTTGACCTAAAATCAACCATATTAGGGAAAAAGCCAATTATGAACAATTT
The DNA here is from genome assembly GCA_948472305.1 of Vicia faba. Taxonomy (NCBI): domain Eukaryota; kingdom Viridiplantae; phylum Streptophyta; class Magnoliopsida; order Fabales; family Fabaceae; genus Vicia; species Vicia faba. Next base: position 701,268,144 of record OX451739.1, on the reverse strand, counting down.
ACAGTCAAACTTCATAATTTTTTATCCATATCAACATTTTGAACTCATATATGGAAATTGATCAAGTTAGGATCACAATTCCTCAAGAAATTTGATCAGATCATCAAAAGGGAAAAATGGTCAAAATTAGGGTTTTGATTGAAAAGGTTCAATTTTTGAGTTTTGACGTAACACATGACTTGTTGGTTTGAGATATGATATCAAGGATTCAAATGCATCACTTGGACCTAATGGCATGACTTAAAACATTTCCCTAAGATCAATTGATTGATAGATGAAATTCAGTCAATTGATGAAAAGTAAACTGATACATTGAAAAGTCAAACTTTGACTTTTTGATCAAAATCAAGTTTCAAATATCATATTTCATCAAGACATGTAAAAATATGAAGTTTGTTTTCAAGAAATCAAAAAGTCAAAATTCATTTTGAAAAGTCAAAATTTCCAAGACAAAATTTTTCTAAGTGTTAGAAAATTTACTTTTTTCTTGACTTTGTGCCAAATTTTCACCATGATGCAAGATGATTCAAGGAAAACTTCCAACATGAAAGTTGTATATCTTAATGAGATCTAAAATATTTTAGAACAGAACTTTTTCTATAAATGCTTGGATTTTAAGTTATAAATTCATAAAGACATGTCCATGAAACAAAAACACAGTGAAATTTTGCCCTAGTTAGGCAGATTTTTTACCTAACTTCTTGGACAAGTTTCACATAGTTCCAAATTGAATTTTGAAAAATGTCCAAAATGAAAGTTTTAGATCATGTTACAAGATTTCTAAAAAGTCTATGAACTCATTGAGATCATGCTTTATCTAGAAGTTTCGAAGAGATGAAGATGGAACACTTGAGCAAATCTCAAACCATGTTGCATAAATCTTGCTTTGCAAGATTCAAACTTGCTAATCACTCAATAATTAAATGTTTACATGACTGATAGAGCCATTATCCAAGCATTTGAGCCATTATCCAAGTTGCATTTCCATTTATGGCACAAAGTTACCATTCCATTCTTGAAAAGTTGCTTTAATCACAAAGTCAACTTGTCTTGAGCTTCTAACTTGTTTGTTAAGCACACACTCAACATACAAAGTCAGATGAACATGTTTAAAGCTTGTAACCACTTTAAATAGCATTGTACTATGCATTGGAACAATGTGTATCATGCTTGCTTCAAAAACAATTCAAAGATCCATAACATGTGAACTTGTACTTTTGATCACCCCAAGCTCTCAAAACCTTTTCCTATAAATTGAGATACTATTATGCAACTTAGGACACGATTTTACAAGCCCTCAAACTCCGCCAAACTCCCTAAAACTAGAAATTGTAATACAAGCACAAAAACTTGCCATTTTTTATTTCTGAATCCAACCTCCTAATCCACTCGTGTGTTTCTTGGCCTTTTGCTTCCAAAAGCTTCTAAACATCATCCATAAACAATTCCACACCTTTCTACACTTCTGTAACTCCATCTTCATCATCCTCCATTTTCAAAAACTGAAGCTTGCACTTTTACTTCTCCAGGATATTCCAGCCATCCATAGTTCAAGCTAAGGGTTTGCATTAGCTTCCTAGGGACTTAAGGAAGCTAACCAGATCATCACAACACCTTGAAAGGTCCTCTAATTCAAAACACGATCTCCATATGCCAGGTGAGTTTCCTGACTTTTCATCTCATTATTTAGGCATTTTTAGGCTTGCATTTTCAAAGACAAAATGTAGATATCATTGCCCTGAAACTGTACATATCCATAGATTTCACTTATATTGCTTGTGTAGGGAGAATTTTGGACCTGAACTTTCTGAAAAAATTAGGTTAGATTTGGTACTATTAAAAATTCATGCTTGTCTTTGATTTATAGTTTTAATGAGTTACATTTCTGAATCCGTGATGAAATTTGCCTTAAGTTTCATGTTTACATTTTTCATTTTGGTTGAGAAATGATTGAGATAAAGTTGGTCTGTCTGGATGGGCGTGAGGTTGAAGATGAAGTATAGGCCTAAAACTAGATTTGAAATATATATTTATGGTTTGATAGAAATTAACAGATGTATAGCCACCCCAGTGGTAGAAGCGTGCGCCTGTCACCTTTAGGACCTGGGCTCGAGCCCTAGTGTCTGTTTTATCATTTTTTTTCTTCATTTTTTTACTTCATTTTTTTCAATAGCTAGCGCGTTTGGGCCTCCCATATTTGGGCCATCCCATTTTGCTTCATTCAGACCCCCCCTATTTCAATAGCTACGCAGACCTAATCACCTTTTTATTTTATTTTCTGTTTACAAAAAAACACTAATGGGCCTAAAATCAATCAAACCAAACTGTTTTTTCTAATAAACCCCAAAATCCAATTCTTCACCCCCTGACTTTATCTTTCACTTTTTTGTTTTATTTTATTTATTATTTATTTATATTATTATTAATATTATTATAATTATTTTTGTTAATAAAAAAGACAAAAAAAACATTTTTTTATTTAATCTCTTTTTCTTAGATTAAAATTAATTCTTAAATTTAGGCTTTATTTTCTTAGAATTTAGGTATTTCTTTATTTATCTTTCATACCATTTTGATTAAGCTTAAAACTTTTTTCCATAAAAAAACCTAAAAAATATTTCTTTTTGTTTGAACCAATTTCCTTTTTTCTATTTTTTAATTAAGGGTTAATTTTCCTAGTTTAATTAATCATCTCCCTTTAGTCAATTAGATTAAAATATTTCTTAACCAAAAAAATCCAAAACAAAATCAATTTAATTTTCCATTTATATCCTTGTATATTATGTTCATTTCAATTCTTGTACATTTATTAAATTTAATATGGTTGTAATAGATAATTAGGGTTTAAATTCTTGCAATCACCATTTCTAAATTTGTATACCCCATCCCCTAATGATGTAATAGCGTAGGATATTTACTTTCCGCAATTTATCACTTTCAAATATAAATTCTAGTAAATTAGGGTTTGTATGGAAAGATAAAATCAATACTTAGAAAATCCTAATCCAAGATAAATCAAACATGAAATACAAAACACTTGTACACTTGCACCTCTAGGATTGACTCCACTTTGTTGCCTTAAATAAATGTCATGATATGAATGTGAGACATCTTATCCAAAACAAATCAAAAATACAAGATCATAGTCCCTCGATGACGCTACGAATGTTGCCTTACAAATGATCTTAGTCCCTTAAAAAAATGCTAAGATATCCCACAATATTGTTATCCATGACTATATGATGACCCACGCCCATCCCTTTACATCCAAAGATAAGGATACTTACCAATCAATGGTGAGATAGCAATATCAAAGGAAGGAAGAAATGAACAAAGGACTTTTTGAGTAGGTAGAACGTTCTTAGTTGCTTGCTCACAATCCATCTTCAAAATAAACATCTTTCAAAATACACCAACCACTTTCAAAAAAAAATGAAATATTTTCAAAAGTCCAACACTTTGTATGCATTCTTATAGAGACGAGAATCATTACAAAGTTTGCCTAAATGAAGGCTCTTTTCAAAAATACTTTCAAAACCCGCCACAAACACATTTCAAACAAAGAGATTTCAAAAGTGATTTAGCAAGCAGCTAAGAGCCCGTAGATAACTACGGATTAAAAGGGTGCTAACACCTTCCCTTTTCACAACCTACCCCCCGAACTCAAGAAAATATCTCAAAGGTCTTTTATGTTCTTTTCACCATTTCCTTATTGGATAAAAGAAAAGTCGGTGGTGACTCTTACTATCCGCAATAATTGCGATCAAACGCAAAACATACAAGTCAGTTCTCCCACCGTATTACACCTAGTCTTGATCTTTGTCTTGTATATCTTCAAAGGCTTATAACTTATATGTTGATGAAGCAGGTTATAGAAGGATCAAAACTTTGTATCTTTAGAGCCTAAGTCTTTGAGCCTTTAGAGCTTGTTCAGAGAACCCTTGCCTTTAGAGCCTTCAACACTTAGTCTTCAGAAGAATGTCTCCAGGTCTTCATAACTCATTCAGTAGAACCTTGTCTTCAACATTTTCAGAACTTGGAACAACAAAAGTAAATCTTTAGAAGGCCTTTAAAGCTTCCTTGCATAATTCACGATCAGAAGCTCTTGTACTAACGTTCCTTTAGAACCGTTGCATAAGAAGTATTATAGAATCTTGACTTCACTTGTAACACACCAAAAGTATTCTTCCAGAGTGTTGAGTTCCAGAGTTAGAACCTATTTAGCAAAATTTACACACTAGACAAAAACCATTAGAGTACACAATTTTTCTCTAAGATAACATGTAAAGTTATCATTAAAACATAAGGCCAAATGTCGAACCAATCTTGTTGTTACAATCTCCCCCTTTTTGTTGATGATAAAACCATGTATTTTGATAGAACAATTCATACAGGGTAATCACCATAGGACACAAATTTAGAAAAGCTAACCAGCTCCCCCCTGAATCTGTTAATACCGAAAATCTCATTTATGCTTGTTCAGAGTCTCCCCTTAGCCCAAAACTCACAAAATGAATTTTTCAGTACAAAAGGTAACATAGAAAAGGAATACTTCTCCATTGACGTCTCATTAAAGTCTGACTAGAAATGCCTAGTCTTCATCTCAGAACCTGGCTTACTATCAGAACACTATGAAGGATCAGAACCTGTTTAGTTACTGTCTTGATAACTCACATCAAACATCAAAACTAATTCACTGGTTCTTCCAGAAACTTGAATCGTGCCACCAGAAGGTGCAAATCATCATGTCATTAGAAAGTTCAGCACCTGAACCGTTGCCTGACTGACCATGATTTCAAACATGTATTTTAACCTCATCTCAGACCATGTCTTTTGAACATGTCTTAGAATATGTATCGGACCATGTATTAGACCATATCTTGAATTATGTCTTTAGACCATATCTTAGACCATGTCTTAGACCATGCATTAGATCGTGTCTTAAAACATGTCTTAGACCATGTATTATACCATGTCTTAGATCATGTCTTAGACCGTGTCTTAGACCATGTCTTAGATCATGTCTTATATCATTTCTAAGATCATGTATTTATAATATGTAATGGACCATGTCATCTAACCATGTCTTAAGAAGGTTCTCAACCTGTAAATAATGCCTAGTTGAAAGAAAACTTACTACACTTCCAATAGTTTTCAACTTTTGAAGTATCAATCTGGTTTATTCGGATATGAATACAAAACTTTCAGACAACTTAAAACTTCTGAACAATTTCGTGGTAACTGAGAAAACGTTGCCAAAACACACATTGACATTCTTTCAGATTGTTCACAACTTCTGAAACAAATCCTTAGTAACATATCAACATTGTCTTGCTTTCAGAGAGTTCATAACTTTTGAAGTGTCAGAGACTGATCACCATACCTTCATAAAGTTCACAACTTTTGAACAATAGGTGTTGTCAAGACACGATTACCTTACTTTCAGAAAGTTCACAACTTCTAAACATTGTGGTGTATCAGAGCTTGATTAACCATATTTTTACAAAGTTCATAACTTTTGAACAATAAGTGTTATCAACACATGATTACCTTACTTTTAGAAGGTTCATAATTTCTGAAAAATAGGTGTATCAGAGCTTGATTTAACCATATTTTCAAGAAGTTCACAACTTGTAAAACATATGTTGTATCAGAGCCCATTTCAACCTTTAACTCAGTCAGAAACTTCTGGCTAATCCATAGTATCAGGGCATGATTCGTTTTAGACAGTTCACAAATTCAAACAAATACAAGTTCTCAGATGCTTAGCTCATCAGAGCATCCTTCGTGCATCTTAATCTTGTCTTCTGATATCCATTTAACCTGTCTATGAAAATTAGTGAACTTTCACAAAGTTCTTGAATCAAACATAAAACATGTGGTTAGCAGCAAAAGTAGTATATCATGTTTGAGTTTGAGATTATGAAAGTAAATACTATCAAAATCCTACATTTTTTCTCCCCCTTTGTCAGAAATCAAAAATATTTAAAAGAAAAAATAAATATTTCATTAAAAACCAAAGGGATAAAGATATAATTGTTTTATAAACAAAAGAAAAACTATTCCTAAGTACTAACACAAAGGGATAAGGCTCCAATCATCATCATTCTTATCAAACTTTACCATGAACTTCATCTGCACATCTGACAGTTGCTTGAACAAAGCCTCCTTAGCAACAATCCTTCCATCCTGCTTATCCAAGCGTCGATGGATGAAATGATTATCTTCCTGTTGTTTATCTAAAACAGCCTTCAGCTTAGCTGGCTGGTCTTCAACTACCATAAATTACTTCCCCTTTAAATTAGAAGGTTGACTATCAACCATATCCATTTCAGACCCAGAAGTTGTAGCAGCAGCAACGTCTGACGTACCAACAGAGACAATACCCTGTTGCTAAGTTTCATAAACCAGAACCTCTGGAGCATGTATTATTAAAGGAATGTTTGAAAAGGTATTAATCCGTTCCTCATACATCCTCTCAATTTCTTGATGACAGATTGTTTTCATGATATCAAAGTTGATCTCCATCCATATTTTGAAGGAAATCCAGATGGCACCCGTCTTCTCAGGATCCATGCACAAAGAAGAACTGTCCAAAGTATGTTGGAGTATTAGAAAAGCATTTTTCTTAAATTGTTCCATAAGCTCAGATATGGTTGGTGGACGAACATAAGTTCGATGAAAAGTTGGATGGAATGAGGTGTTTGGGATGTTATAGTAGGTGTTGGACGGAAGCTTTGTGTTGGTGATTTCTGGTGAGGGAACAAAAGGACTTGATTTTGAAACCGGTGGATTTATATGAGTGGATTATGTTCCAAGTGTGGAATCAGATGGGAGAATTGAAATGGTAGGTTTAGATGAATGAACTGGGGTGTCAAATTCAGTGTCATCAGGTTCCTGTATAGGACTATAGATTCATACATTTTTGTGTGATGGGTTGAAATAAGTTCTTCTTCTGAATCATAGGATAACAAAACAACTTGATCAGAACTGGAAGAGGTTTCTTCATCAAAAGACTTAAGAAACTTAGTAACTTGATCAATGTTGAAATGAGTGGATTTAGAGGAGGATGTAAGGATTGCTTGAAGAGTGGTGGGTTTAGAACAAAGTTGAGATGGTGTAGAGGAGGAGCTCTAATTGTCTTCACAAGATGAAATGCCATACTCCCTGCTTAAGGAGCGATTAATATCAAACTTTTGATGAACATCAACTTGTTTCCTTCAGATTTTATTATGAACTTCAAAAATATTTAGGAGTCTTTCAGCATACACATAAAACTCATCAATACCATAGAGACTTCTGAGAACTTCAAGAGAAATAATTTTTAGAGGATCAAGAACAATTGATATCATTGCTTTAGGAGACATGTTGGGAGATTCTTTCTTTAAGAGACATTGTTCCATATAGCTAAGAAGAGTTATTGGTCCATCCACGGTTGTAAACATGTATCCATCTTCTACGTCGGGTGCATAATAAGATGTATCTCTTATTAAACACTCTTCTTAAGGAAGGACAACTGAAAAGAGCATAGTCTTCAAGTTTCTTCCATCAAATTATTTTCCAGATCGAGGAGTCAAATATTCCGTCATATGTCTACTTCTGAGAGAGTCTACCAAACCACAGTTAATTAAAGAAGTTGTAATAAGTCTTCCCAGAGGTATCCACCTGGTAGGTTCTTTCACATCAAGTTTAGAGCTTTTGAGTGAGTTTCTTAAATACTTAAAAAGTATAAAAGGTAGATTAACTTTTTTCTCATAAGCTATATTATACATAATCTCTTTCTTGACATAGTTAATTTTGGCGATACATTGGTAGAAGGCTTCAGGTAAATGGATTCTTAGATGATTCTGGCCCAGACACTGAGAGAATGTAGGAGATCTTTAACCATTGTGGAACTCTTTTTGCTCTTGAAGATTTTTGAATTAAAAGATCTTCGTGTCTTCAAACTGGTTAATTTGTTTTCATTCTGCAACATTTCATACAAGTTCCATCATGATTAATTAACCGAGCAATAGATTCTTCAGTAATACTTACATCCATTCCAACCACATTAGCTGAAATACCCTGTCTTGATTCCTTCTCCATTATCCAAAACTACTTTACTAAATATGGAAAGGTTGGGCCTTTAATAATATCAAAGAAATTTTCCCAACCTTGAGTACACGCGTCACTAGACAGATCAAACCCATTTTCCTTGAGATTTTCAAAATTAACTATAGACTCAGAAAGAACCACTAACTGAGAAACAAGAATGAAAAATTTAAGTTCAAGAAAGTTGTTTTACGATTGCCCTTGATGTGAAGATCAGGACCCTGGTTGCTGAATATGTTTTCATTGAGTAGTAGTTAATTATTATTGAGTGGCCATTAATGACGAAGAGCAATCACGAACACGAACTGAACAAGGGGATTTAGGGTTTTCAAATAGCAAAAGTGTGGGAGAGATGTAATGGAATTATGAGAGGTGTGTGAAGTGGAGTGAGTGGATTTTAAGTAATTTTTGCAATGATGAAAAATATTTTGAACAATGCAAAAATATGACAAGAGGTAACGCAAAATAATTCATTATTTACTCCCAAGATTATCTCATTTCTTGATGTGTCACATCAAGTGCTAAGGCATGGTTTAGAAAAGACAAATGTCTTGTAATGAATCACTAACCTTTCACTTTACTGACAACTCATTTAATGAAGTAAACTCTTTAGTTTCCAACAGACAGGGGAATTCTCAAGAAAATATTCTCACAAGGATACTTCTGATATATGAGAAATTCACTATTCTGAAGCATCACATCCTAGAAGCTGGCAGTAAGAACAATATGTACCTCAAAAATCCATACGTCATTTGATGAGAAGAGATCAAGTTCTTTTTGAATAGCCAGAATCCACTCTTTGTTCAGAAGTGCCAGAAATAATTCCTCAGAATATGATGATCTTTTTCAATGCTTTATTAGAGGTGTCTGTGCTTTCAATAACTTCCTATTGAGCATCTTCTGAGAGTTTGACTTCTTGTCCTTATGTAAATCAGAGAGTCTTTTGTAGAGACTTTGTTCTGAGTGACATGCAGAATGAAACTCATCCTTGTGACCAAGAGATTTCTTTTATGACCATCAGTTCAAGATCTTGTGATCTTCCCTTCTAATCCCCTCTGAAGACCATGATGCCTCTAAACTTAAGTTCCAGGTTTGGAACATATGCCTTCTTCCTACCACGTGTTGCGAGCAGCCAGATTCCAAGTACTATGACAAGTGTTTCAACTGTGCTGCTAAGAACATCTACAACATATATTATCTGTTTCTTGGGTACCCACAACTTCTTAGGTCCTCTTTTGTTATTTATCCTAGAGTTCTTAACAACTTTGGTTTTGTCAACCGAATAATCATATTTACAGGAAATAAAACGAGAATGTTTATCCAAAAGTTTTGCCTTAGGTTCATAATCAAATTTCTCTTTTTCCTTTCTCTTATCTTTTGGCATAAACCCAACAGAGAAAAATGGGAATAAATAGTATTAGGTTTATCTCCCTTATCATAATTAGATTCTCCATAGAAGTTATAACCAACACCATTTGTCCCATTCTTGCTTACACCATAGATCATAGAAGCCATCAAGCTTCTTCCTATGCTTCTGGTTGGGAACTGCTTGAATGTTTTTTCATATTTATTAACAACATCATGAGTACTCTCAAAAGCTCCTAGAAGTGTTCTCGTTCCTTTGAGGGCAGAGTTCTCATTTTTAAGAAAAAAATTATTCATTTAAATTAGAGAGATCTTCCTTAAGCTCTCTTTTTCCAAAATATGTGATTTCCCGTGACTTTTTAAGTTCCTTGAATTCAATCTTGAGTAACTCGTTTTTTTCAAGAATTTCAAGTAAACATGAAGTTAATTCAGAATTAGTGAGGTCAGAAAAATACTTATTTGGAGAATATCTCTTCTGTGTCTAAATCAGATTCTACTTCATCTTCTGGAGGGGTCTTTTTGTTAGATATTCTAATAAGTTCAATAAGTTCTTCGTTAGTATGATCTTCTTCTGAGTCATCTTCTGAAGAATCAAAATCATCCCAAGTTGCCATCAGCCTTTTCTTCTTGCTCTTGATAGCTTTCCTCTTGGGCTTGTGCTTTTAAAGTTCAGGACAATCATTTATGTAGTCTCCTGGCTTATTGCACTCATAATAAGTGAATTCTTTGCTACTAGACTTCAATTGACCAGAAGTAGACTCGAAGCGACCACCTGTCCTTCTAGTACTTCTAAACCTCTTTCCTTGATATTTCTTCCAGAGAAGGTTAACTATTCTGGACAGCAGTGACAAGTCATCTTCATCTTTATCAGAATCTTCTTCTGAATCCTCAATCTCTTCAGCTTGAATAACTTTGGACTTCTCATATCTTCTGATAGACTTGAGCGCAACAGATTTCCCTCTCTTCTGAAGTTTATCCTGTTCTATCTCAATCTCATGACTTCTCAAAGAACTCACTAGTTCTTCTAGAGAACTTTTGTTCAGATCCTTTGCAAACTTGAGTGTAGTTACCATAGGCCTCCATTTGGATGACAAGCTTCTGTTAATCTTCTTCACATGATCTGTCGTAGAACAACATTTGCTTAGAACTCTCGATCCTGCAACTATGGTTTAAACCCTTGAGAACATAGTCTCAATTATTTCATCATCATCCATCTTAAAGGCTTCATACTTATGAATCAAGGCTAGTGTCGTTGTCTCCTTGACTTGATCATTTTCTTCATGAGTCATTCTAAGAGAGTCAAATATAGACTTAGCTGAGTCTCTATTTGTGATCTTCTCATACTAGGTATAAGAAATAGAATTCAACAAGATGGTTCTTGCTTTATGATGATTCTTATAATCCTTCTTTTGTTGATCATTCATAGCTCTTCTTTCAAGCTTCTTCCCAACAACATATGTGAGAGGATCGTAGCCATTAACTACCATATCCCAAAGATCAACATCATGACCTAGAAAGAAACTTTCTAGTATGTCTTTCCAGTAGTCAAACTTTTCACCATAAAAAATTGGAGGTTTAGCATTGTAGTTATATTTATCTGAAACTGGAGCTGGTGGTGGTGGAGTAGGATCAACCATAGTGTTTCTAAAACTCTTGAAGATCTTTATCTGACAAAATTAAGTGTTTGATATAAATCAATACCAAAACCAAAGCTCTGATGCCAATTGAATATGCGAGAAACATAAGAAAGAGAGGGGGGTTTGAATTGGGTTGCACCAAATTCAATCTTTTCGCAACTCAAAACACAAAGAAAACAAGTGAATAAATAATGAATGGACACAATTATTTTTATTCTGGTTCACTATTAACTAAGTTACTCCAGTCCACCCCGCAAGGTAATTTGCCTTATATACAAGGACTTAATCCACTATAAGCAACCGATTACAGACAACCATAATAAGCCTGATCAACCTTATTGGCGTCCATAACAAGTCCGTCGATCCTTATTGAAAATCCATCATGACTGCAACCAAAGTCTTCTTGAGAATCCAGAATCAGAGAGTCTCTAAAGGAACCTATCAACAACCGTTGATGTACAAAGATATTTATACAAGGATGCTTCTACACAAGAAGATTAAACAATTTTTAGTACAACAGCACAAAAGTGTTGATAGCAAGATAGGAACAAAAGCTCACTGCTTATTTACAAAACTATACAAAGATTTTCTCAAAAGAGTTTGTGCAGTGGTTTGGTGTAGTTTTGTAGAAGTGATTCGTTGATTTCAAATTCTTCCAAGCCCTCCTCTTATAGCTGAAAAAGAGATTCGTTGGAGGGTAGAATAGGAAACATAAATACAATTGTTTTGTTCCCAACAGTCATGGTGGGAATGGTAGGCAACAAGTACAAAAGGTTTGTCCTGATGCTACCCTATTAGTGTAGGGGTCACATAGTACTTTGTACTTTTATACTCACTATCACACATAATCCCTAGTCTTGATATTTGTCTTCTATATATTCACAAGATTTTTATTTGTATGTTTATGAAGCATATTGTAGAAGGATCAGAACTTTGTATCTTCAGAGCCTAAGTATTTGAGTCTTTAGAGTTTGTTTAGAGAACCCTTTCCTTCAAAGTCTTAAGAAGTTTGTCTTCAGAAGAATGTCTTTAAATCTTCAGATCTCGTTTAGTTGAACCTTGTCTTTAGCATCTTCAGAACTTGGAACAACATAAGTAAATATTTAGAAGGCCTCCAAAGCTTCCTTGCATAAGTCACGATCAAAAGATCTTGTAATAATGTTCCTTTAGAACCATTGCATAAGAATCATTCCAGAATCTTGACTTCACTTATAACACACCAAAGTTATTCTTTGATAGTGTTGAGTTCAGAGTATGATAAACTCACACACATTCTTACCAGAGTTAAAACTTATTTAGAAAAAGATACATACTAGTTAAAAACTATTAGAGTATACAATTGTTCTCTAAGATAACATGTAAAGTTATCATCAAAACATAAGGCTAGATACAGAACCAATCTTGTTCTTACATGATTGTCATAAACAAGTTAATTGGCTATTAGAAGATTATGGTCTATCAATCAGAAGAAAAAGATCAAGATACATTAAGTAAGCTCTGATGAATTAAGATCTGAGAACATGTATTCGTTAGAAGTTGTGAATTGTCTAAAAATGAATCATGTCCTGTTACTATGTATTGGTTAGAAGTTATGAACCTTCTGACCGGGTCAAAGGTTGAAATAGCCTTTGATACAACATATGTTTCAAAAGTTGTGAACTTCGTGAAAATATGGTTAAATAAAGCTTTGATAAACTTATTTTTTAGAAGTTGTGAATTGTCTAAAAGTTTTGTATTCAGAACCTGATAAACCAGACTCTGATACTTCAAAACTTGAGAACTTTTAGAAGTGTAGTAAGTATGATTTCAACCAGGCCTTGTTTGGAGGTTGTGAACCTTATTAAAATATGGTCAAGATACATGGTCATATGACATGGTCTAAGACATGTTCTAAAGACATGTTCTAAATACATGGTCTAAGACATTGTCTAAGACATGATCTCAGTCATAGTCTAAGACATGGCCTGAGACATGTTTTAAGACATGTTCAAAAGACATGTTTTGAGACATGGTCAAAAGACATGTTCGAAATACATTGTCAGTCAAGTAATGGTTCAGGTGTTGAACCTTCTGATGACATGATGATTTGCACCTTCATGTGGCACAATTGAAGTTTCTAAAAGAACTAGTGAATTAGTTATGATGTTTTATGCGAGTCCTCAAGACAATAACTAAATAGGTTTTGATACTTCATAGTGTTGTGATAGTAATCTAGGTTCTAAGATGAAGACCGGGAATTTCTAGTCAGACTCTGATGAGACATTAATGGATAAGTATTCCTTCTCTATGTTACCTTCTGTAATGCAAAATTCATTTTGTGAGTCTTGGGCTCATAGGGAGACTTTAAACAAGCATAAATGAGATTTTGGGTATTAACGTATTCATGGGGATTTGGTTAGCTTTTCTGAATTTTCATCCTAAGGTGATTACCCTGTATGAATTGTTCTATCAAAATAATTGGTTTTGTCATAATCAAAAAGGGGGATATTGTAAGAACAAGATTGGTTCTGCATATGGCCTTATGTTTTGATAATAACTTTACATGTCATCTTAGAGAATAATTGTGTACTCTAATGATTTTTGTCTAGTGTATAGCTTTTTCTAAATAGGTTTTGACTCTGGTAAGAAGATGTGTGATGTTATCAGGAGCTGAACTCAGCACTCTGGAAGAATACCTTTGGTGTATTACAAGTTAAGTTAACATTCTGGAATGCTTCTTATGTAACGATTATAAGGGATTTTATTACAAGAGCTTCTGATTAGGACTTTCATAAGGAAACTTTGGAGGCCTTCTAATGCTTTAATTTTGTTTTTCCAAGTTCTTAAAATGCTGAAGAGAAGGTTCTATTGAACGAGCTCTAAAGATCTGAAGACATTCTTCTAAAGACCAAGTGCTGAAGACTCTGAAGGAAAGGATTCTCTGAACAAGTTCTGAAGACTCAAAGACTTAGGTTCTGAAGATGCAACTTCTGATCCTTCTACGACATGTTTCATCAACATTCAAATTTGAAGCCTTTGAAGATATAGAAGACAAAGATCAAGACTAGGGATTGCGGATGATTGTGAGTATAAAAGTACAAAATTACTTTATGACCTCTACTCTTATAGGGTGGCATAAGGACAAACTTTTTATACTTGTTGTCTACCATTCCCACCATGATCATTAGGAACAAAACAATTGTATTTGTATTTCCTATTCTACCCTCCAAGAGATCTCTTTTTCAGCTATAAAAGGAGGAGTTGAAAGAATTTGAAATCAATGAATCAGCTAAACAAAACTATGCTAAGGGGCTGCACAAACTCTTTTGAGATATTCTTTGTATAATTTTGTAAATAAGCAAGGAGCGTTTGTTCGTATCTTTCTATCAAACTTTTGTATTGATGTACTTAAACATTGTGTAATCTGCTTATTAGAAGCATCTCTTTATACACATCTTTATAAATCAACAATTATTGATAGGTTCCTTGACATACTTAGTGAGTCAATATTCTCATGAAGAATTTGGTTGCGGTCATCATGGATTGGAAATAAGGATCGACAAACTTATTGGGGTTTTCAACAAGGTTGATCATACTTATTGTTGTTGTATGTAATTGGTTGATTATAGTGGATTAAGTCCTTGTGGATAAGGTAAATCACCTTGCGGGGTGAACTGGAGTAACTTAGTTAATAGTGAACCAGGATAAAAATAATTGTGTTCATATATTTTTAATCACTTGTTAAGCTTTGTGTTTGAGTTGTGAAAAGATTATATTTAGTGCAACCCTATTCAAACCCCTCATTTCTTGTGTTTCTCGCACCTTCATCCTTTTCTTTAATGTTTCACACCATGGACAACTTGTAGATACTCGGGAGTAGAATTGCTAGAGTAAATGGAAGATAGCTCTTAGAGTTACTTCCATTAGTTTATCGTTTTATTAGCAGGGTCTTTCTCTGATCATGTAACATAGGGCTGGGAATTTTTGCTTTCACTTGTTTTGTGATGCTTGAACTTCTTTTAAGTTAATTTCTTGTTTTGTCAAAGTTAATAATGAATTTATTGAATTGTTGGAGAATTGTTGAGAGTTGAATAATTTACTCATTTAGCTTATGTTATGAAAGTTGAAGTTTATGAGACTAAATGTCATAAGTTGCAATATTGTTTTTAGTTTCTTTATTAATGCTTCTGATGCGATGATAACCTAAGTGACGGTAAGAGTGTGATGCCAGGTTCTAAATTGTTATGTTACAACATGTGTTACGGAGAAAACTATGTTTAATTATGCGTGACACCCTAAGTGGTTATATCTAGTTTTATTAAATTCTATGATAAATTATGTTACTGGGTTTAGGGTGTTACATAGTGGTATCAGAGTAGGCCGGTCCATCTGACCGGGTTTTTATATGATGTATCTTCTCTATTGGTCAATTAATGTTTAAACATTATCGATGTTTTACTTCCTCTAATGTTGTTTGCCTATATATAGAGATATGGATGGAGGAAGGAATGATGATGCAATTGCCGAGGCTTTAGAGTCGCTGGCTCAAGAAATGGCTCAGAATCATCAGAACAATCAGAATGTTGGAGAGAATGAAGAGTTGTATGCTTTGGGGAAGTTTCAGCGAAACAATCTATCGACCTTCAAGGGAAGTCATGATCCCGATGGTGCACATACATGGCTCAAAGGGATTGAGAAGATCTTCAGGGTGATGGCTTGTTGAGAGGAGCATAATGTACAGTTTGGTACTCATATGTTGGAAGAAGAGATCAAATACTGGTGGGATAATGCACAACATATATTGAAGTTGTGGGTATAGAGATCACTTGGGTTGTGTTCAGAGCTTCATTTCTGGAGAAGTAATTTCCTAAGGAAGTGCGTGGAAATAAAGAGATTGAGTTCCTTAAGTTAAAACAAGGAAATTTGACTACTTTTGAGTATGTTGCCATGTTTGAGGAACTGGTGAAGTTTTTCCGCATTATAATAGTCCAGAAGCTGAAATGTATAAGTGCATCAAGTTTGAAAGTGAATTTCATCTAGAGATTAAGTAGGGTATTGGATATTAGGAAATTCACCAATTTCCTGTGCTGGTGAACAAGGGTAGAATTTATGATGAGGATAGCAGAGCCCGATCTTATTATTATAAGAATCTCAATGATAAGAAAGGGAAGAACCAGGACCATGGGAAAGTGTATAGTACTCCAACTAACAAAGGGAAGCAGAAGGCTTCATATGGGTAGAATAAAAGTGAGGGAGGGGCTCCCATTTCTATCAAATGCTTCAAGTGTGGAGGGCAAGGTCACTATGCTAATAAGTGTAATAATAAGGTTCTAAGATGTTTCAAATGTGGGAAGATAGGTCAACATGTTGTCGAGTGCAAGAATGATGGTTCGACTTGTTACAAATACGGTGAACATGGTCATATTAAGATGCAATGTCAGAAGCCGAAGAAGACGACAACTACTGCTGCCCATACTAATGGTAGAGTGTTTTCTTTGTGTGGTTCAGAGGGCCCACAACATATAACTTGATCAGAGTTGCATGTTTCATTAACAATGTTGAGTTAATTACTATTATTGATATCGGTGCTACTCATTCACTTATTTCTCTTGAGTGTGATGAGAGATTGGGTTTAAAACTATCTTCTATGGTTGGGAGTATGGTCATCGATACCCCTAACTAATAGTTATGTGACTACTACTTTGGTATGTTTGAGTTGCGCATTAACCATTTGAGGTAAAAAATTTGCGTTAGACTTGGTTTGTCTACCTTTGCATAAAATTTATGTTATCCTTGGAATGAATTTGTTGGAATTTAACTACAATCATATCAACTGCTACAACAAGACTATGATGTTTCCAAAGTTTAGAAATAGTGGAGAGCTGATGTTTTTATCTGCTAAACAAGTAAAGAACTCTTAGAAGATGAGGCTCAAATATTTTCAATGTTTTCATCTTTTCAAGTTGACAGTAAAGTTGCGGATGTTAATTTACCTGTAGTGTGTGATTTTCCGGATGTGTTTCCAGATGATACTAGTGATTTACCACCAAAATGCAAAGTGGAATTTGCTAACGACCTAGTACCAGGTACAAGTCTGGTGTCAATGGCTCCCTATAGGATGTCTGATTCAAAGCTGGGTGAATTGAAGAAATAGTTGGAAGAGTTGCTTGAAAAGAAGTTTGTTCGACCAAGTGTTTCCCCATGGGGTGCGCCAGTGTTGCTAGTTAAGAAGAAAAAAGACATTATAAGTTTGTGTATTGACTACAGACAACTAAATAAACTTACTATCAATAACATGTATCCTCTTCCTAGAATTGATGATTTGATAGATCTGTTGGTGGGTGCTTGTGTGTTCAGCAAGATAGATTTGAGATCTGGTTACCATAAGATTTGACTGAAACCAAATGATGTTTTCAAAACTGCATTTAGAATAAGGTATGACCATTATGAGTATATAGTAATTCCGTTTTGAGTTTCTAACACACCCGGTGTATTCATAGAGTATATGAATAGGATTTTCCATCTGACGAAGAGCACACAAAACATCCATGAGTAGTGTTAGAAGTTTTGCAAGAGAAGACGTTGTATGCAAAGTTATCTAAGAGTGAGTTCTGGTTGAAAGAAGTGAGTTTTCTCATCCATGTGCTTTCTAGTGGAGGGATTGTTGTCGATCTGTCAAAAGTTGATGTTGTGTTACAGCGGGAGACTCTGAAGTCAATTACGGAGATTAGAAGTTTTCTGGGTTTGGATGGTTATTACATGAGGTTTATCGAATGATTTTCAAGATTAGAATTTCCTTTGACTCATTTGACTCGAAAGGGTCAAGCTTATGTTTAGGATGTAAAATGTGAGGAAACTTTCTGAAAACCCAAGAAGAAGTTGACGACTGCTCAAGTGTTAATTTTTTGGAATCCAAGCGAGTTCTTTGTGGTATACTATGATGCATCAAATATGAGTTTAGGAAGCATGTTGATGCATAATGGTTAGGTTGTGGTTTATGCTTCTTGATAATTAAAAGTTCATGAGATGAATTATCCTATGCATGATCTAGAGTTAGCAGTTGTGGTTTTTGTATTGAAAATTTGGAGAAATTATTTCTTTGGTTCTAGATTTGAGGTGTTTAGTAATCAAAAAAGCTTAAAGTATCTATTTGATCAGAACGATTTGAACATGAGGTAGAGAAGGTGGCTGGAATTCCTAAAGGATTGTGATTTTAGCTTAAGTTACCATCATGGAAGGCTAATGTCATAGCTGATGCATTAAGTAGGAAGTTTTTACACATGTCGATGCTTATGGTTTGAGAGTTAGAATTAGTTGAGAAATTTAGAGATATGATTTTAGTATATTAAGAGACTCATATCAATGTGAAGTTAGGTATGCTGAAACTGACCAGTGATATCCTTGATGAGATTAGGGAAAGACAAAAGATCGACTTGGGATTGATGGACCAGTTAGCGTTAATCAATTGAGGTCAAGGTAGTGACTTTAAGATTAATAGAAATGGTGTGATGAGATTCAAAGATAGAGTTTTTGTTTTAGTGTTCCCGAACTTTAGAAGAGTATTCTTGAGGAAGGACATCATGGTTAACTGATTATCCATCCAGGTGTGAGCAAAATGTATCAAGACTTGAAAAAGATGTTTTGGTGGCCTGGAATGAAGAAAGAGGTTGTTTAATTTATGTATGCGTGTTTTACTTGCTAGAAGTTAAAGATTGAACATCATAAGACGTTGGGTCTGATGCAACTGTTGAATATTCCAAAGTAGAAATGGGACAACATTTCCCTGGATTTTGCTACATGTTTACCGAAGACTTCGAAGGGCTGCGATTCCATTTGGGTGATTATTGATAGATTGACCAAATCAGATCATTTTATAGCGATAAGGATCAATTATTATTTACAGAAGCTGGTTGAATTGTAAATTAATGAGATTGTGAAACTGTGTGGTTTTCCTTCTAATATTCCGTCAGATAGAGATCTGAGATTTACATCAAGGTTCTGGGAGAGTTTGTAGGAAACTTTTGGTACTAAGCTGAAGTTAAGTTCTGATTATCATCCACAGGCGGAGATAATAATCCAGTCCTTAGAAGATTTGTTGAGGGCTTGTGATAGCTACTTATCATTGATTAAGTTTACCTACAACAACCATTTCCATTCTAGTATTGGAGTGAATTTGTATGAGGCTTTGTATGGTAGGAGGTATATGACTCCTTTATGTTGGTATGAGTCAGGCGCGACTGTTGTGCTAGGACTTGATATTTTTCAGCAGACAGCTGAGAAGATCAAGATGATCCAAGAGAAGATGAAAGTGTCACAAAATCGTCAGAAAAGTTATCATGACAAGAGGAGGAAGGCACTTGAGTTCAAAGAGTTGGATCACGTGTTTTCAAATTTTGAAGTCTCAAAATCTCGCGCCATGTTTTACTGATCCATCTTGGGAAGGATGGAAGAAGTGTCCTATCGAATTTCTTTTCCACCACGACTTGAGAATCTTCATGATGTATTTCATGTGTCTCGGTTGAGGAGGTATATTTCGGATCCATCTTATGTGATCCAAGTGGATGATGTGCAGGTGAGAGATAACCTGACTGTAGAGACATCACCCATATGAATAGAGGAATTAGATGTAAAGTATTTACATGGTAAAGAGATTTCTTTAGTGAAGGTAGTGTGGGAAGGATCAATTGGTGAGAGCATGACTTGGGAGCGTGAGGAGCAGATGAGAGAGTCGTACATGACTCTTTTTTTCCTCAAGTAATTTTCGAGGGCGGAATTTTTTTAAGTGGATGAGAGTTGTAACACCCTATTTTCAATTAGTTTATTTAAATCAATTTATCTACGAATTTTAATTGTGATTTTGTGTATTTTATTTGATTGATGAGTTATGGTAGTTAAATAATCATATGGAATATAAGTTAGTTAGAATAAATTAGAGTTATTTAGAAATATTTTGATAATTAAATAATAAGAATTTATTTAATTTAATTAAGTATATATATATATATTAGAATAATAAAATAATAGGAAAGTAAGACGTGTAGAGAAATTGAGGGCGGGTTGGAATTAGTAAAAATATGGAGGATAGGAAATGAATATCCTAATTTCGGAATTATGTATTTCTTTTATTAAGGAGGAGAGTGTAGAATAGGAATAATCAGTATGTGTTTTTGGAGAAAAAGTGAGAAGATAAAAAAGGGAGAAAGAGGGCTTAGAGCTTTGGGAAAGAGAAACTCATCAAAAACTGCAATTTTCATTGTTAGGAACTGGGATAAGGGGGAGATGTGCTTCTCTAGTGGGTGTTAAATCATGAGGGGTGAGGGACCATTAACTTCCATATGATTGGGTGTTCTAATTCTAATTCTGAATTTTGAGGCCATGATTGTTGTTGTATGATGACTTTGTGAGGAAGTTTGTTTACCCTATATGTGTGTATTAATAACGCGAAATTTCATCGTATTTTCGACTCGAATCACATGAATTATTTTACCATTTTTAGTTATTTGTGTCATTTTATGCTGGTAGTGTTACTATATTTCAGGTGTTTTTCCTCTAAGAAGCTTGCATGAGAAAAGAAGAGGAATTGGCAAAGAAAACGTAAGGAAACATGAAGTAACAGAAGAGATAAAGAAAATCTGCACACAGAAGGTTGTGGCCCTCGCTACACTTTATGTGGCCCTCGCCACAAATCTCAAAATTTTGGCCCTCACCATGCTTCATGTGGCTACCGCCATATGCTTCTTATAATAGGCCCATGTTCAACTCCCACGCCAAAGCCACGACACCATCGTTTATCCTGTTTTCTCTCTGCAAGACCAGGCATGGCAAAAATCTCTCCACGAACAAAGCTATTATGGATTCTTCTCAAGGGAGTTACGTGAATAAAGCGAGAGATCTATAAAAATGGCAAGGATTGATAGTTACGGAGGTTCAAAAAATTTTTCATTACTCAGAGCATTACTTTTTCTTTTAGATTCTAAGCAGAAAAATAACCATTTAAAGTGATAGCTTTCCACATCGGGGAGCTATTGAAACATTAGTTTTAGATTTATATTTTATTATTCAATTATGTACTTTCGAAGAAGAAAATCGTGTCGACATCTGTGAGGATTGCAGACTTGAAGCTTTCAGTTTAAATTTCCAGTTTTTTATTTTAATTCCAGGTTTCAAATTTTGTTTATTTTATTGTCTCTAATTTTTAGTAATCATGCTTATATTTATAATGTGCCACTGGTATTGTATGTTTGCGTTTAAAAGCATGTCCGACTAATTTCCTTAGAGACCAGTATGTAAAATAATCTAACCGAAGGGATTCAGAAATCTATTGGCATAAATATTTACAAATTACTTTTCTGGTTTTGGTTTCTAATTAAAATATTAAAACAGTTTTGTTACGAGAGTAAAAGACGAACAAAGGTTAAAATCAATACAACGGGAGTTTGAGATTTTTAATCGAATAGTAGTAACTGAACATTGATTTTAAATACAGCGAGAGCGTTTTAGGATTAATTAGATTTTATTGGTTTCCAAAAAGTGTTTTTAAATTCGAATGAGACAACGAGAGCAAGCATTTAGATTTAAGAATATAGTCTAAGTCAATAAACACGAGAGTTTGACATAAAGACTTTTAAATTAATATTTTCTACTGAAGAGTATTTTTAAAAACAAAGCCAATGGTTAGTTGAATCCCTGAAGTCCAACGAATTGCATATTGGTATCCTTTCTTTCAAATATTTTATTAAACTTGAATTTACTACCTATTTCTCTCAAAACCTAAAATTGATCTTCAGCCTTAGATTACATAGTAATATTAGATAGCATTAATTTGATTATTAGTACCTGTGGGTTCAATATCATTTAAAACTATATGATTAAACTGTGCACTTGCAGTCACTAATTCCGACAGACTCTTAAAGTTACGATCAAGTTTTTGGCGTTGTTGTCGAGGACTGATTTAGTCAATATTTTGATTCCTCTGTTATGCAGTATAGACTAAGGAAACAAATTTTATTACCTTTAATTTGTTGATTGTATGCCAAACACTCGCTCTCAAGGTGAAGAGTTAGAGCAACCAATTGACGAGTTCAAGCATTTTATTAGTATAAGGCACCGAATTAGAGAATACCAAATTAAGTAAAATATTCCCGAATTCAATCTTCCGAACTTATCTCTTCCTGAACTGAACCAAGAATGGCTGAAGGACCCGAAAATCATCCTTTGAAGGATTATACTGCCCCATCACTGGAGGAACCTCACAATAACATTGTTGCCCCCACTATCGCTTGCTACGATTTCGAGTTGAATCCTTCGTTGGTACAAGTTATCCAACAAAATAAGTTTTTGGGATGTCCTACGGACTATCCGGACTTACATCTGTACGTGTTTGTGTAGTACGCAGACACATTAAAAGCAAATGGTGTCAGCCCTGAAGCAATAAGACTACGTCTTTTCCCTTTCTCATTACAAGATAGAGCTAGAGCTTGGCTCCAGTCTCTACCATCCAACTTTGTTACCACATGGAACGAGTTGAAGAAAGTTTTCCTGGCGCGATATTTTCTGTCGAGTAAGACAATGATGCTAAGATCAAATATCAATGGTTTTAAACAAAAGGAAAGAGAATCTCTTTTTGAAGCATATGAAAGATACAAAGACATGTTACGACTTTGTCCATATCATAGTATAAAAGAATGGATGATCATCCACACCTTTTACAATGGTCTCTTGTATAACACAAGACAAACGATAGGCGCTGCAGCTGGCGGCACACTGATGGATCAACCTTATCATGACACTTATCAACTTATCGAAAGTATAGCCCAAAATCATTACTAGTGGGGAAGCGATAGAACCTTTGTGAAGAAACCTCAAACGAAAGGCGATATGTACGAAGTTAGTAGTTTAGACCTAGTTAACGCTATGGTAGAAGGCCTTACCCAAAAGATAAAGAACTTGACCACAACTCCCACAACCACCATGGCTGCAGTAGCTCCAACTTGTGATTTATGCGGACTTCACGCACATGCTGCACCCGAATGTCCACTTCTGATAGGAGTACATGTCAATTAAGTGAATTATGCTCAAGGGAACCCATACAGTGATACCTATAACCCTTCCTGGAAGAACCATCCAAACTTTTTGTACAAGAAAAAATGCATTATATCCACCTGTCTAAGATCCTACTACACCACCGGATACCAGAAAGTCGCCCCAATTTCTCCAAATGTTCCTAGGAAATCCAATATAGAAATCATGATAGAAAATTTTGTAGCCACTCAAGCTCAACAAAACAAAGATTTTCTAAATCAGAACATACACACTAGTGAACAACTAAAGCAACTATCAAACAAGGTTGATGCCCTAGTGTGATCGGTGGATCTGGAACTGACTGTTTAACGCTGGTTCGCGAAATGTCGCGGAAGCAAGAGTCGCCACCGTCTTTTATTTTCTCCAAATGGAAAGGACAAAAGCACAGAAAAATTCCTTAAAGAGATTGTTCTCGGTTCGGGAGGTAGGTTATAGAAAGGGAAGGTGTTAGCACCCTTTCTATCCATGGTTATCCATGGGCTCTTAGATACTTGCTCATTTGTGTTTTCAAAAATGGTTTGTTTGCTTTTCAATGTGGGTTTTAAAAAGTTTCTTTGAAAATTCCAGTTCGACTCTTGTATCGGTCCTCAAGAGTGTTTGAAAAATTGCTTTCGAAAGCTTTTGAAAAGGTGTCGGTGTGAAAAGTATTTTTGAATTTGTTTTGAATTTAGAGCAAGTATCTACGAGAACCTACCTACCCTAAGGAATTCGTCTGTGTAAATGTCCTTTAAAGTAGTGCCATCCCACCATTGAGAGGTAGGTAGCACCACCGTTGGAGGTGTTCGGGTCAATTCGAGGTTCGGGACATGGTGATCACCAGAGCAATGGGAAGACACCTTAGAAGCTACCCTCATGCCAGGTTCCCGGATCATGAGGACTTACTAAGACATCCTCTACTCGACGATCACCTTTCGAGGCAAGGCAACAGTGAGGCGTACCCTAGGGGTGGTGTGTGATTTGTGTGTCAGATTCATTTGCATTTATCTTGTTCATGTCAAAGTGATCTATGCGTTTGTTTTTATTTTTGGCCATTCATTCTTGCATGCATTTATTCACAGTTAAAAAATTGCGAGAAGGTAAAAGTTCTAAACTATTACAAAGGCGCGGGTCCACATCGCCAAAATAAATCCAGGACCCGATTTGACAGAAAATAAAGAAAGTAAAGTGTGAGAAATATATTACACGGCTTTGGGAGAATTACATAAATAATTAGAAGAAACAAAATAAAACGCGCGAATTAAATTAAAATTAGAAAGCGAGGGTGTTGGACCCTTTTTAATGAAATTAAATTATTATTAAATTAATTAAGTTAAAATAAAAAAGAAATTGTTTTTTTTAAGATTTTGGTATTTATGATTTTGATGAGAAAGATTAAATGAAATTAAAATATTAACCCTAATTCTACGATTTTTATTTGTTAAGAAAAAACATGTTAAAATTAAACCTAAATTAACCTAATTAATTACATGGTAATTTAATTACAAAAATAATATTTAATAATTAATTATTGTGAAAAGAAAAGAAAAAGGATAAAAATTGATACAAACCCTAATTCTACAAATTTTAGGTTTTTATTGAAAAAATATTAAGATTAATCCTAGATTTAAAAACTAAAATCAATTAATGAAATTTATTT
This sequence comes from Vicia faba, assembly GCA_948472305.1. Lineage (NCBI taxonomy): Eukaryota > Viridiplantae > Streptophyta > Magnoliopsida > Fabales > Fabaceae > Vicia > Vicia faba. The sequence continues at coordinate 701,243,355 of OX451739.1, read as the reverse complement.
ACAAAAAATAACATTAAATAAAAATACTCATTTTTTGTCTTTTTTCTGATTTTTATATTGTTTTTATATTTTTATGAAAATAATTAAATTAAGGGAATTAATTAAAAAAAGCAATAATTGAAATAAATAAAATAAAGAAAAGAGAAAAAATACAATACCTTAGGGGGTTCTGTCCCCAATTGAGAGGTATATTGTAGCAATTCAGGCCCACTTATATCAAGCCCTTTGGACCTTTTCAGGACGCGTGTAGGTGCGTTGACTTAGGTCCATGGTATTCACCAGATCTGGGCCTTCAGATCGTCTCTATTGGCCAAGTGGCAAGCTGGATTTGAGGGACATATGGTGCACCCTAGCACTGAAACTGCACATAAGCGTTAATAGAAAAATAATATGAAAGGGGTGGGGGACCTGGGATTCGAACCCAGGTCCCAGGGATTACCAGCGCTATGCCTTGCCAACTGCTCCACTTGGTTTCTTTGTATATTACCTAACCAATAAACATTATAAAATAAAACAATCGTTAGTGCCTGTTTCCGCGCGAAATTTCAAACGGACCAACCAACGCCTTACACTTCATCATCTTCTTCCTTAATGCGTTTTTCCTGAAAATATAAAAGGGTTAGCGGGGGTTTTGAACCCCCCCAAAACATGCGTTATCCAAGAATAGCGAATAGCTCATGGTAGCTCATAAATTGAGCGCGAGGTGTGTGTTGTTTTCGTCCAAGCACGCTGAATCCAAACATGGCACTGAGATTCTCTAATTTTACAGTATTTGGAAACGACCAAATTAGAACTTGAAAAAACCTAATAATCGTCCATGGCAATTCTTCATACAATGCATAAAAACTCAATTCAATCACATGGTTAGTTTCAGAATCATCCAATTAACACAAATCAAGAACAAAAATGCATGGATATGGCCTAAATAGCAAAGCACGATTATGCAAAAAGAGTGATACATTTTGAACTCCCTATACCAATTCTGGGCGTGTAAGGGTTGGAAAATTATTCAGTTAGCTTCAGTAGTGCACGAGGAAGCTTTTGCAATTGGTCTCTTGCTCTGAATCGTGCTAAAACCTAGTTTTCAGTTTCCAATTTTTTGACAAAAAATTCAACTTTGGTTATGGAGTTTATGCGCAGCTGGGAGCCTCTTTGCATTAGGTCTGCACTATGTATTTATGTGTGAATGATTTAGGTCAAAGAAACCAAACAAAAACCTTTGCATTCATGATTTTCAAGATTTGATTCTTAAGGATCTTTTTCAATATTTCTTCATGAAGAATCATGTCAATTTGCTCCAATTCTTTCCCTTTTTGGTATGCACGAAATCCTTAGTGAATCATGAGTGATTGTCTTGCACAAAAAGATTTGAAAACCTAGTTTTGGTATTTTTCATATATTTTAATTAATTAAATGAATTATTAGCAATTAAAATTCAAATAAATAAAATAAAAATGATGAAAAACTTCCCTTTGGGCCAAATGGTCGTGCACATGCTTTGGATAATGATTCTTGGAAGAAAAAGAGGCCCATTAGCATTTTTAGGTCATTTGAAGCAATGTTGACTTTTCAAAATATCCAAAAATTTCCCAACTTCCACAAGGCATAACTTGCTCAATTTTTAAGCTTTGCTCATGTTCTTGGACATTTTGGAAATTTCTTTGAGTCCTCTAATCAATTTCTTTGGTCCCATGTCATTTTGATTTACCAATCTCAAGTTATGGCCTTTGACTTAAAGTCCCTTTTTGTTGACTTTTGAAAATGACCTATAATGTTGAAATTGATAAATTTTTGTGAGTGCATTTCTTGGACTTGAAGTATGAAGAGGGGTTGTAGGAAATGTCTTTATCTTCAAAATGAGCTTTGGATGGAATTTTTCTGATAATCCATGTGAAAGTTATGCCTTGGTCAAGTTACAGTTGACTTTTTCGACTATCCAAATATGGAAACTTTTGCATCTTGAGACTTTTTGAGCCATACTTTGAGAATCATGATCAAGCATTGATCAAATGATGTTTGTGGCTTCAAAATGAGATGTTGACCAAAAATTTGAATTTTTGACTGTCAAATGACCATTTTGCCCCTACAGTTGATTGTAGTGCAATTAGAGTTTTTGACTGTGCAATTTTGTACTGTAAGTCTTGAAACTTGGTATGAGGATGCTTGACCATATTTGTGGGAATGTGGGACTTGATTGGACCCTTGGAAACTTCATTTTCTTTTTCAGAACCAAAACCCTAATTTTGACTGTTAGGGGGCCCTTGAACTGTGCAACCTTTGGGGAGATTTTGAAGCTTTGACTTGGCAAATTTTGAAGAATATGGGAGGGAAAATTTTGGGGTACAACAATTGCCCCTGTTCAATCTTCTTAGACCTGAGGATGCAGATTGGCTGACGTGCCTTTCGTAATCCGAAGGTGGAAGATGATTGAACACTAGAGTGCCCAGAAATTTGCGCTTACATAGTAGCAGTGATGGTGGGGGATGGGCTTACAGATGCCATTTGGAGATTGATGAATAGGATGATGGGCTTATAGATGCCATCTGGATGTTGATCACATAAGAGATTCCTTAGCGAGAGCTTGCGTACCTGCAAAAGAAAAATGATTACCTGACCTGTTACAGGAGTTGGTCTTCAAACTCTTTGCGTAGATGTGTCCTGACTGGTTACAGGAGCCGGATATGGAGCTTCAAACGGTGATGAATGAACCAGGGGTGGTTACTATCTCAACAGGAACGGTGAGAGAACCTTGGATGATTACAACCTCAACAGGAATCATTGAGAAAATCTTGGGCGACTTCAATCTCAACAGTAATTATTGAGAGAATCTTGGGCGACTTCAACCTCAACAGTAATCATTGAGAGAATCTTAGGCGACTTCGACTTCAACAGTAACGCTGAGCGAATCTTGGGCAACTTTAACCTCAACAGTAATCATTGAGAGAATCTGGGGATGATTACTACCTCCGCAGTATCGGGGAGAGAACCACAGGCGACTACAACCTCAACAGCAATCATTGAGAGAATCTTGGACGACTTCGACTTCAACAGTAACGCTGAGCGAATCTTGGGATGATTACTACCTCCGCAGTATCGGGGAGAGAACCATAGGCGACTACAACCTCAACAGTAATCATTGAGAGAATCTTGGATATCTTCTTCTTCAACAGTAACGCTGAGAGAATCTTGGGGCGATTACAACCTCCGCAGTAACGGGGAGAGAACCACAGGCGACTACAACTTCAACAGTAATCATTGAGAGAATCTTGGATATCTTCTTCTTCAACAGTAACGCTGAGAGAATCTTGGGTATCTTCTACTAAGTCTTTATCAGGAAAATCTGTTAGGGGTCGATTTATCTGGACTAGATAAGGCCTTTGACTGGATAAGAAACAGAAAAATCTTAGGGTCGATTTAACTGAACCGGTCTAGGTCTTGAAATCTTCAACTGGAAAAAGTGCCAGAAAGTCGCCATGCTTGGGTCACATCCGAACTATATCTAGAAGGAAATCTGGAAGAAGTATCAGAACGTCGCCATATCTGGTTCACATCTGAACTATATCTAGAAGGAAATCTGGAAGAAGTATCAGAACGTCGCCATATATGGTTCACATCTGAACTATATCTAGAAGGAAATCTGGAAGAAGTATCAGAACGTCGCCATATCTGGTTCACATCTGAACTATATCTAGAAGGAAATCTGGAAGAAGTATCAGAACGTCGCCATATCTGGTTCACATATGAACTATATCTAGAAGGAAATCTGGAAGAAGTATCAGAACGTCGCCATATCTGGTTCACAACTGAACTATATCTAGAAGGAAATTTGGAAGAAGTATCAGAACGTCGCCATATCTGGTTCACATCTGAACTATATCTAGAAGGAAATCTGGAAGAAGTATCAGAACGTCGCCATATCTGGTTCACATCTGAACTATATCTAGAAAGGGTTGCGATAGTTGATAGTAATCATCTTTGTATTGACCTTTCCTGAAAAGGTAAAGCATCAGTTGTATGAAAGATCATGATGCATGAACTGCATGATTTCAAGATGTCCTCAATATTGATGAGATTCGTGTAGTATGATGCATATGCATGCTATAATGTATGAAGATGTAATGTTCATGAATGTATTTTGTCTAAGAAAATAAATCCTTGACGGGTGCCAGGAAGTCACTCCTGGGCTGATTTTGGAGAATAGTGCTTTGTCTCCGCTGGGGATGACAGCTGCAAGAATACCGGTAGGAGAAGATGACTCTGTTGGGGAATGAACTTGGCGAATGGATTACTCTGCGGGGAGAGAAGTACTCTAATGATCTTGTTGGGAAGCAATACTCTGTGGGGAGAGAGATGCTTTGCTGGAATGTTGATAATAACTTGCTGGGGATACCCTGGTTGTGTTGGAAGTGTTAATAGACTTCGCTGGGGGGTAATAAAACTTCGTCGAGGACGCTGTTTCCGTGGCTTTTGGCTGAGGATAACCCAGTTATATCCCGGTAGGAAAATAACTCTTAGAATAAAGTCGGGAGACGCGTTCGTGCTCTGCAAGGGTAAGCTTCCAGAATCTACTGGGGATAAGCTTACTGCTTGGGGAAATGGATTCCAACTTTTCTGGGGAAATCTGGATTGGACTCTCCTGGAGAAGTATTGAACTGTATTGGTTATGTTCTTCAACGGAACCTACCTTGATACCTTGGAGGACCGAACAATCAGATTGTTTAGACAACCCTTTGTTGCCCCTGTTTCTGATGTGGGAGAGGAAAATACCTGTGGAGGTGCTTGATGACTGCCGATTTGACCAATCTTCTTCTGGTAGGCAAGTGACGAGATGACAGGACATAGTCGTACGCTCTGACCCCTAACTTTTGCCTGGACCGCCCTTTCGGGTTTTCAGTCCACCGGGATACCCATTTTTGCCCAAGCCGCCTTTTCAGGTTTTCGACTTGCCGGGTGTATAGGTTTTTTTTTTCATTTCATCCCTTCATTTTGCCCGAACCCTTTTGGTTCGTCGGGAAGCCCTTATTTTTGCCTAGGTATGTCAACCTAGCGGGTCTTTGATTTTGTGTAGTATTTTTTCGACTATGTCCATGCTCTTAGAATGCAGGGAGGTGCCCCTGGCTGCTTGTGTTGCCATATTACCAAAAGATGTCTGATCATGCAAGATTCGTTGTTGGAATGCCCCAAGTGACTCAGGCAGAGATTTGCCCCCAGTCTATTTGGCCTTTGAGAGATTCTCCGAATCTTGATTGGATTGCCCCAGATGATGGACAATGATCATGCCATGCCCCTTGATTGGGAGTGCTTTTGTTCACTAGGCTTTCATCGTGCGAATTTCCCTGTTGTTCAAACAAAAAGTCATATGCAAACAAAGTTATGTTAAAAATGCAAAGCTTATGTCTGTCTTGAAGATTTTTGAAAATGCATTCTTTTTCATAAAACAAGTGAATGTTTGTAAAACGTGATGTCAACTCCGTATTTACCGTAGGCCTTAAGGAGTCAGGATACCTTTCGTAACAGTATGCTTTCGAACTAACCCATGCTTCAGCTAGGACTTTTAAGGGTTATAACGTGGCTTGGTTCACGGTTTAAGAAACAAAGGATAAAGGCTCAAATTTTATTTATACCCACCCGCTCTTCATGATGTTCTTCAAACCTAAACTCAGTTGATCATACATTAGACCTTGTTCGAGTCTTTGCTTTGATGTTCCAATGATGGTTCAGATATTGATGATTTATTTGGAATAGGCAGTCATTTCCTTTTTTGTTGAGGGTTTATAAGACCTCTTTCTTTTTGATTTTGCTATCCCTGTTTTTTGCCTGAGTTGTTTCCTTTTTGGATTTATAGTCAGCGGGATGCCCCAGTTTCGTAAGTCCCCTTTATAGGTTTTGACTTTTTGGGCTTTTCATTTATGAATTTTTTGATAATGACTGCCTGTCTTTACGATTGTTCGGAACCATCACTGTCTTTCTTTTTTTTTCGTAAGGATCTCTTTGGTGCCATTCGTTATGCACTTGGATCAACTGAGAGACTACCCTGCCCCAGGTTATGATTAAGGGTTTTAAATTTCGAAAAGAAAAACTCCTACTTCTTTGGTTCAGAGGGGTTGACTAGGGATTATCATCCTTATAACTCCAGTGTTTAGGGATTGAAACAATGCCTGTACCTCATCAGCGGGGTCTGTTCAAAAGCATACTGTAGATCATGGTATCGTTTTCGTCCTCCTCCCTCAAGAGGCTTAGAATTATTAATTGAGAGTTGATCATCACAGAAAAAATGAAAACGATTTTGAATATAATGAAAACAATTGTATTAATTCCCAAAACAGACATATGCGATGCTTTAATAGAATAAAAGAGTTTGCTATGACATTAATTGTTTGTATGAGCAAAGAAAAATACAACTCGGAAATTCAAATAAACAAAAGGTTCTCAACGATTGGGCAACGGAGCAGTGATTATGTTCGGAGTCTCAGGCACTTCAAACTGAATCTCTCCGGCGTCGATCATGTCTTGAATCTTGTTCTTGAGAGGCCAGCAGTTGTCCGTGGTATGCCCCGGGCTATCAGAATGATATGCGCACCTATCGTTGGGATGGTAGTTCAGAGCAGAAGTGTTCGGATTCCGAAGAGGAGCCCTTAAGGTGATCAGCCATGCCTTCAACATTTGTTGTAGTGCTTGATCCAGCGACATGTTGATCTTGGTGAACTGTCGTTTGGGTGCACTCTCCTTGCGCTGCTGCCCCTGTCCTTGTTGAGCAGGTCTAGGATTGGAGATCTGGGTTACCCCTACCTCATGACGGCTCTTTTTACCGTGCACAACATTGGACTCTTTCTTTCCATGATGAGGCTTTTTATCAGAAGGTGCAGCCTCTTGAATCTTCCTAGACCTGATGCCAGCTTCTATTCGCTCTCCCGTCAAGATAAGATCTGTGAATCCAGCAGACGAATTCCCAATCAGGTGGTTGTAGAACGGACCAGACAGGGTCCCCAGGAACATGTCCACAAGTTCACGGTCAGTCAGCGGTGGTTGTACCCTACCAGCCAGGTCTCTCCATTTCTGCGCATACTCTTTAAAACCTTCTCCCGATCCTAGCGACATACCCTAGAGTTGGGTACGCGTAGGAGCGAGGTCGGCATTGTACTGATACTGCTTGTAAAAAGCAGCAGCCAACTCCTCCCAGTTACGAACCTTGGTTCCATCCAGCTGATAGAACCATTCGAGATGAGTCCCTGAAAGACATTCCTGGAATAAGTGGATCCACAAGTTCTTGTCCACAGTATACGGTTGAATCTTCCACACATAAGACCTGAGATGCAGCCTGGGACAGGATGCCCCATCGTATTTAGCAAAAGAGGGTGCTTTGAATTTGTGTGGGATCACCACACCAGAAGTTAGACCCAAATCTCCGAAATCCAAACCAGGTACTTTTTGAATTTCCATTGCATTCAGACGGTCTTCCAACTGCTTGTACTTGTCTTCAACAGGAGGGTATTGTTCGTCGTTGAAATCTGTCTCGTTATCGGAGACCACTGGACTGGGAACCCTTTCCTCCTGATGACTGCCTTCCCCAACAGATGGAGTAGTCCTCTCAGTTTCAATCTGCAGTGTGTTCCCAGATCTGCGTCTAGGGCTGAAGAAAACAGTCCTCTTCTTCTTCTATTGAATCAAAGTCTTCAATTCCTTTTGACCTTGGGCTAGGTTCACAATCAATTCCTGGAACTGGGCATTCTGGGCCTAGAGGGCCTTGATAGACATCTCGGTTGATGATGAGTCAGGATTCATGATGCTGAAATAAACAGCAAAGAGGGTGAGCAACCTGTAAAAGGGATACCTGTAATGCAATGATATGTATATATGCATGTAATGTTTTCAAGGATCTCGCGGGGTAAACAAGAAGATCGTTAGAGTTGGGATCCGATAGCTCGATTGAAGGAACTTCATGTTGTTGAGAGTCCTTCTTCAAGGGTCAAAGGCTCGCCATATCCAGTGGGTCATAGCCTCGACTCAAGTCATCAACTTTGCTTTGATTTCCAAACAATCTTGGTTAGGGGAACCTTCTTCAAGAGTCAGAGCTCACCATATCAAGTGGGTCATAGCCCCTGACGACCCTGGCTAGAGGAAAATAAATCCCCTTTGCCCCTTGCTAGACATGTTGGTTTATCATGACCTGCATCACAAGCCCTTGAGATCCTTGAAATGGGTTAGGATGTATGCAATGGTATGATGACATGATGTTATGCTATGCGTGGGGTAATGTAGGTAACCCTCTTATGAGTCCCAATTAAGGACTATAAACCAAAGCCTGCAAGAAACTTATTACACTCTGTTATGAATCCCAATTAAGGACTATAAATAAAACCTGCGAGAAACTTAGTAGACCCTGTTATGAGTCCCAATTAAGGACTATAAACAAAACCTACAAGGAAACTCAAGTGTCAGATAACAAGTAGTCACGTTGGAAGGCACACAAGAGAAGCCCTTAGAGTTTAGGCCAGCATGGGGTCTGGGTATTACCCTCTTGAAGTTGGTGGGTTCAACCTGTCCTATCAAAGTAACCGGGTTCTTAGAGGATCCCAATATCATTGACTACCCTCAACCGGTCATAACTCCAGCATCGCAATCTTTTCTTGCGGCCAGAACCATCACGAGAGTTTAGCCTCAATGGGCGTAGCATACTGCTACTGTTCTAATGGCCAAGTTGTGTCAATTAAGGTTCTAAGGTTGTTGGTGCTTAATGACTCCTCAGAAGACCCATATTCTCCTCGTTGCGACACAAGGGATATCGGTACAGACCAAGGTGCCACACCAACGTAGCCACTGCTTCACCCGTGTCGGTCTACGCCGGACAGGTCCCTCACAGCTTATGCTACCTAAACAGGGTATCCCCAGATCCGGGTTAGGATCTATGTAACTCCCATGCAACCCACAAATTTAAAGCACACAATTCAGACAATTGAAAACACAAGTGATCTTAGTCCTAAGGTACACCTCACTTTAAAAGTTCCCCAGCCGAGTCGCCAGTTCTGTGATCGGTGGATCTGGAACTGACTGTTTAACGCTGGTTCGCGAAATGTTGCGGAAGCAAGATACGCCACCGTCTTTTATTTTCTCCAAATGGAAAGGACAAAAGCACAGAAAAATTCCTTAAAGAGATTGCTCTCGGTTCGGGAGGTAGGTTATAGAAAGGGAAGGTGTTAGCACCCTTTCTATCCATGGTTATCCATGGGCTCTTAGATACTTGCTCATTTGTGTTTTCAAAAATGGTTTGTTTGCTTTTCAATGTGGGTTTTAAAAAGTTTCTTTGAAAATTCCAGTTCGACTCTTGTATCGGTCCTCAAGAGTGTTTGAAAAATTGCTTTCGAAAGCTTTTGAAAAGGTGTCGGTGTGAAAAGTATTTTTGAATTTGTTTTGAATTTAGAGCAAGTATCTACGAGAACCTACCTACCCTAAGGAATTCGTCTGTGTAAATGTCCTTTAAAGTAGTGCCATCCCACCATTGAGAGGTAGGTAGCACCACCGTTGGAGGTGTTCGGGTCAATTCGAGGTTCGGGACATGGTGATCACCAGAGCAATGGGAAGACACCTTAGAAGCTACCCTCATGCTAGGTTCCCGGATCATGAGGACTTACTAAGACATCCTCTACTCGACGATCACCTTTCGAGGAAAGGCAACAGTGAGGCGTACCCTAGGGGTGGTGTGTGATTTGTGTGTCAGATTCATTTGCATTTATCTTGTTCATGTCAAAGTGATCTATGCGTTTGTTTTTATTTTTGGCCATTCATTCTTGCATGCATTTATTCACAGTTAAAAAATTGCGAGAAGGTAAAAGTTCTAAACTATTACAAAGGCGCGGGTCCACATCGCCAAAATAAATCCAGGACCCGATTTGACAGAAAATAAAGAAAGTAAAGTGCGAGAAATATATTACACGGCTTTGGGAGAATTACATAAATAATTAGAAGAAACAAAATAAAACGCGCGAATTAAATTAAAATTAGAAAGCGAGGGCGTTGGACCCTTTTTAATGAAATTAAATTATTATTAAATTAATTAAGTTAAAATAAAAAAGAAATTGTTTTTTTTAAGATTTTGGTATTTATGATTTTGATGAGAAAGATTAAATGAAATTAAAATATTAACCCTAATTCTACGATTTTTATTTGTTAAGAAAAAACATGTTAAAATTAAACCTAAATTAACCTAATTAATTACATGGTAATTTAATTACAAAAATAATATTTAATAATTATTTATTGTGAAAAGAAAAGAAAAAGGATAAAAATTGATACAAACCCTAATTCTACAAATTTTAGGTTTTTATTGAAAAAATATTAAGATTAATCCTAGATTTAAAAACTAAAATCAATTAATGAAATTTATTTACAAAAAATAACATTAAATAAAAATACTCATTTTTTTTCTTTTTTCTGATTTTTATATTGTTTTTATATTTTTATGAAAATAACTAAATTAAGGGAATTAATTAAAAAAAGCAATAATTGAAATAAATAAAATAAAGAAAAGAGAAAAAATACAATACCTTGGGGGGTTCTGTCCCCAATTGAGAGGTATATTGTAGCAATTCAGGCCCACTTATATCAAGCCCTTTGGAGCTTTTCAGGACGCGTGTAGGTGCGTTGACTTAGGTCCATGGTATTCACCAGATCTGGGCCTTCAGATCGTCTCTATTGGCCAAGTGGCAAGCTGGATTTGAGGGACATATGGTGCACCCTAGCACTGAAACTGCACATAAGCGTTAATAGAAAAATATTATGAAAGGGGTGGGGGACCTGGGATTCGAACCCAGGTCCCAGGGATTACCAACGCTATGCCTTGCCAACTGCTCCACTTGGTTTCTTTGTATATTACCTAACCAACAAACATTATAAAATAAAACAATCGTTATTCTGTATTTTAAGGGGGAGATGTGCTTCTCTAGTGGGTGTTAAATCATGAGGGGTGAGGGACCATTAACTTCCATATGATTGGGTGTTCTAATTCTAATTCTGAATTTTGAGGCCATGATTGTTGTTGTATGATGACTTTGTGAGGAAGTTTGTGTACCCTATATGTGTGTATTAATAACGCGAAATTTCATCGTATTTTCGACTCGAATCACATGAATTATTTTACCATTTTTAGTTATTTGTGTCATTTTATGCTAGTAGTGTTACTATATTTCAGGTGTTTTTCCTCTAAGAAGCTTGCATGAGAAAAGAAGAGGAATTGGCAAAGAAAACATAAGGAAACATGAAGTAACAGAAGAGATAAAGAAAATCTGCACACAGAAGGTTGTGGCCCTCGCCACACTTTATGTGGCCCTCGCCACAAATCTCAAAATTTTGGCCCTCACCATGCTTCATGTGGCTACCGCCATATGCTTCTTATAATAGGCCCATGTTCAACTCCCACGCCAAAGCCACGACACCATCGTTTATCCTGTTTTCTCTCTGCAAGACCAGGCATGGCAAAAATCTCTCCACGAACAAAGCTATTATGGATTCTTCTCAAGGGAGTTACGTGAATAAAGCGAGAGATCTATAAAAATGGCAAGGATTGATAGTTACGGAGGTTCAAAAAATTTTTCATTACTCAGAGCATTACTTTTTCTTTTAGATTCTAAGCAGAAAAATAACCATTTAAAGTGATAGCTTTCCACATCGGGGAGCTATTGAAACATTAGTTTTAGATTTATATTTTATTATTCAATTATGTACTTTCGAAGAAGAAAATCGTGTCGACATCTGTGAGGATTGCAGACTTGAAGCTTTCAGTTTAAATTTCCAGTTTTTTATTTTAATTCCAGGTTTCAAATTTTGTTTATTTTATTGTCTCTAATTTTTAGTAATCATGCTTATATTTATAATGTGCCACTGGTATTGTATGTTTGCGTTTAAAAGCATGTCCGACTAATTTCCTTAGAGACCAGTATGTAAAATAATCTAACCGAAGGGATTCAGAAATCTATTGGCATAAATATTTACAAATTACTTTTCTGGTTTTGGTTTCTAATTAAAATATTAAAACAGTTTTGTTACGAGAGTAAAAGACGAACAAAGGTTAAAATCAATACAACGGGAGTTTGAGATTTTTAATCGAATAGTAGTAACTGAACATTGATTTTAAATACAGCGAGAGCGTTTTAGGATTAATTAGATTTTATTGGTTTCCAAAAAGTGTTTTTAAATTCGAATGAGACAACGAGAGCAAGCATTTAGATTTAAGAATATAGTCTAAGTCAATAAACACGAGAGTTTGACATAAAGACTTTTAAATTAATATTTTCTACTGAAGAGTATTTTTAAAAACAAAGCCAATGGTTAGTTGAATCCCTGAAGTCCAACGAATTGCATATTGGTATCCTTTCTTTCAAATATTTTATTAAACTTGAATTTACTACCTATTTCTCTCAAAACCTAAAATTGATCTTCAGCCTTAGATTACATAGTAATATTAGATAGCATTAATTTGATTATTAGTACCTGTGGGTTCAATATCATTTAAAACTATATGATTAAATTGTGCACTTGCAGTCACTAATTCCGACAGACTCTTAAAGTTACGATCAAGTTTTTGGCGTTGTTGTCGAGGACTGATTTAGTCAATATTTTGATTCCTCTGTTATGCAGTATAGACTAAGGAAACAAATTTTATTACCTTTAATTTGTTGATTGTATGCCAAACACTCGCTCTCAAGGTGAAGAGTTAGAGCAACCAATTGACGAGTTCAAGCATTTTATTAGTATAAGGCACCGAATTAGAGAATACCAAATTAAGTAAAATATTCCCGAATTCAATCTTCCGAACTTATCTCTTCCTGAACTGAACCAAGAATGGCTGAAGGACCCGAAAATCATCCTTTGAAGGATTATACTGCCCCATCACTGGAGGAACCTCACAATAACATTGTTGCCCCCACTATTGCTTGCTACGATTTCGAGTTGAATCCTTCGTTGGTACAAGTTATCCAACAAAATAAGTTTTTGGGATGTCCTACGGACTATCCGGACTTACATCTGTACGTGTTTGTGTAGTACGCAGACACATTAAAAGCAAATGGTGTCAGCCCTGAAGCAATAAGACTACGTCTTTTCCCTTTCTCATTACGAGATAGAGCTAGAGCTTGGCTCCAGTCTCTACCATCCAACTTTGTTACCACATGGAACGAGTTGAAGAAAATTTTCCTGGCACGATATTTTCTATCGAGTAAGACAATGATGCTAAGATCAAATATCAATGGTTTTAAACAAAAGGAAAGAGAATCTCTTTTCGAAGCATATGAAAGATACAAAGACATGTTACGACTTTGTCCATATCATAGTATAAAAGAATGGCTGATCATCCACACCTTTTACAATGGTCTCTTGTATAACACAAGACAAACGATAGGCGCTGCAGCTGGCGGCACACTGATGGATCAACCTTATCATGACACTTATCAACTTATCGAAAGTATAGCCCAAAATCATTACTAGTGGGGAAGCGATAGAACCTTTGTGAAGAAACCTCAAACGAAAGGCGATATGTACGAAGTTAGTAGTTTAGACCTAGTTAACGCTATGGTAGAAGGCCTTACCCAAAAGATAAAGAACTTGACCACAACTCCCACAACCACCATGGCTGCAGTAGCTCCAACTTATGATTTATGCGGACTTCACGCACATGCTGCACCCGAATGTCCACTTCTGATAGGAGTACATGTCAATTAAGTGAATTATGCTCAAGGGAACCCATACAGTGATACCTATAACCCTTCCTGGAAGAACCATCCAAACTTTTTGTACAAGAAAAAATGCATTATATCCACCTGTCTAAGATCCTACTACACCACCGGATACCAGAAAGTCGCCCCAATTTCTCCAAATGTTCCTAGGAAATCCAATATAGAAATCATGATAGAAAATTTTGTAGCCACTCAAGCTCAACAAAACAAAGATTTTCTAAATCAGAACATACACACTAGTGAACAACTAAAGCAACTATCAAACAAGGTTGATGCCCTAGTGTGATCGGTGGATCTGGAACTGACTGTTTAACGCTGGTTCGCGAAATGTCGCGGAAGCAAGAGTCGCCACCGTCTTTTATTTTCTCCAAATGGAAAGGACAAAAGCACAGAAAAATTCCTTAAAGAGATTGCTCTCGGTTCGGGAGGTAGGTTATAGAAAGGGAAGGTGTTAGCACCCTTTCTATCCATGGTTATCCATGGGCTCTTAGATACTTGCTCATTTGTGTTTTCAAAAATGGTTTGTTTGCTTTTCAATGTGGGTTTTAAAAAGTTTCTTTGAAAATTCCAGTTCGACTCTTGTATCGGTCCTCAAGAGTGTTTGAAAAATTGCTTTCGAAAGCTTTTGAAAAGGTGTCGGTGTGAAAAGTATTTTTGAATTTGTTTTGAATTTAGAGCAAGTATCTACGAGAACCTACCTACCCTAAGGAATTCGTCTGTGTAAATGTCCTTTAAAGTAGTGCCATCCCACCATTGAGAGGTAGGTAGCACCACCGTTGGAGGTGTTCGGGTCAATTCGAGGTTCGGGACATGGTGATCACCAGAGCAATGGGAAGACACCTTAGAAGCTACCCTCATGCCAGGTTCCCGGATCATGAGGACTTACTAAGACATCCTCTACTCGACGATCACCTTTCGAGGCAAGGCAACAGTGAGGCGTACCCTAGGGGTGGTGTGTGATTTGTGTGTCAGATTCATTTGCATTTATCTTGTTCATGTCAAAGTGATCTATGCGTTTGTTTTTATTTTTGGCCATTCATTCTTGCATGCATTTATTCACAGTTAAAAAATTGCGAGAAGGTAAAAGTTCTAAACTATTACAAAGGCGCGGGTCCACATCGCCAAAATAAATCCAGGACCCGATTTGACAGAAAATAAAGAAAGTAAAGTGCGAGAAATATATTACACGGCTTTGGGAGAATTACATAAATAATTAGAAGAAACAAAATAAAACGCGCGAATTAAATTAAAATTAGAAAGCGAGGGCGTTGGACCCTTTTTAATGAAATTAAATTATTATTAAATTAATTAAGTTAAAATAAAAAAGAAATTTTTTTTTTTAAGATTTTGGTATTTATGATTTTGATGAGAAAGATTAAATGAAATTAAAATATTAACCCTAATTCTACGATTTTTATTTGTTAAGAAAAAACATGTTAAAATTAAACCTAAATTAACCTAATTAATTACATGGTAATTTAATTACAAAAATAATATTTAATAATTAATTATTGTGAAAAGAAAAGAAAAAGGATAAAAATTGATACAAACCCTAATTCTACAAATTTTAGGTTTTTATTGAAAAAATATTAAGATTAATCCTAGATTTAAAAACTAAAATCAATTAATGAAATTTATTTACAAAAAATAACATTAAATAAAAATACTCATTTTTTGTCTTTTTTCTGATTTTTATATTGTTTTTATATTTTTATGAAAATAATTAAATTAAGGGAATTAATTAAAAAAAGCAATAATTGAAATAAATAAAATAAAGAAAAGAGAAAAAATACAATACCTTAGGGGGTTCTGTCCCCAATTGAGAGGTATATTGTAGCAATTCAGGCCCACTTATATCAAGCCCTTTGGACCTTTTCAGGACGCGTGTAGGTGCGTTGACTTAGGTCCATGGTATTCACCAGATCTGGGCCTTCAGATCGTCTCTATTGGCCAAGTGGCAAGCTGGATTTGAGGGACATATGGTGCACCCTAGCACTGAAACTGCACATAAGCGTTAATAGAAAAATAATATGAAAGGGGTGGGGGACCTGGGATTCGAACCCAGGTCCCAGGGATTACCAGCGCTATGCCTTGCCAACTGCTCCACTTGGTTTCTTTGTATATTACCTAACCAACAAACATTATAAAATAAAACAATCGTTAGTGCCTGTTTCCGCGCGAAATTTCAAACGGACCAACCAACGCCTTACACTTCATCATCTTCTTCCTTAATGCATTTTTCCTGAAAATATAAAAGGGTTAGCGGGGGTTTTGAACCCCCCCAAAACATGCGTTATCCAAGAATAGCGAATAGCTCATGGTAGCTCATAAATTGAGCGCGAGGTGTGTGTTGTTTTCGTCCAAGCACGCTGAATCCAAACATGGCACTGAGATTCTCTAATTTTACAGTATTTGGAAACGCCCAAATTAGAACTTGAAAAAACCTAATAATCGTCCATGGCAATTCTTCATACAATGCATAAAAACTCAATTCAATCACATGGTTAGTTTCAGAATCATCCAATTAACACAAATCAAGAACAAAAATGCATGGATATGGCCTAAATAGCAAAGCACGATTATGCAAAAAGAGTGATACAGTTTGAACTCCCTATACCAATTCTGGGCGTGTAAGGGTTGGAAAATTATTCAGTTAGCTTCAGTAGTGCACGAGGAAGCTTTTGCAATTGGTCTCTTGCTCTGAATCGTGCTAAAACCTAGTTTTCAGTTTCCAATTTTTTGACAAAAAATTCAACTTTGGTTATGGAGTTTATGCGCAGCTGGGAGCCTCTTTGCATTAGGTCTGCACTATGTATTTATGTGTGAATGATTTAGGTCAAAGAAACCAAACAAAAACCTTTGCATTCATGATTTTCAAGATTTGATTCTTAAGGATCTTTTTCAATATTTCTTCATGAAGAATCATGTCAATTTGCTCCAATTATTTCCCTTTTTGGTATGCACGAAATCCTTAGTGAATCATGAGTGATTGTCTTGCACAAAAAGATTTGAAAACCTAGTTTTGGTATTTTTCATATATTTTAATTAATTAAATGAATTATTAGCAATTAAAATTCAAATAAATAAAATAAAAATGATGAAAAACTTCCCTTTGGGCCAAATGGTCGTGCACATGCTTTGGATAATGATTCTTGGAAGAAAAAGAGGCCCATTAGCATTTTTAGGTCATTTGAAGCAATGTTGACTTTTCAAAATATCCAAAAATTTTCCCAACTTCCACAAGGCATAACTTGCTCAATTTTTAAGCTTTGCTCATGTTCTGGGACCTTTTGGAAAGGTCTTTGAGTCCTATAATCAATGTATTTGGTCCCATGTCATTTTGATTTACCAATCTCAAGTTATGGCCTTTGACTTAAAGTCCCTTTTTGTTGACTTTTGAAAATGACCTATAATGTTGAAATTGAAAAATTTTTATGAGTGCATTTCTTGGACTTGAAGTATGAAGAGGGGTTGTAGGAAATGTCTTTATCTTCAAAATGAGCTTTGGATGGAATTTTTCTGATAATCCATGTGAAAGTTATGCCTTGGTCAAGTTACAGTTGACTTTTTCGACTATCCAAATATGGAAACTTTTGCATCTTGAGACTTTTTGAGCCATACTTTGAGAATCATGATCAAGCATTGATCAAATGATGTTTGTGGCTTCAAAATGAGATGTTGACCAAAAATTTGAATTTTTGACTGTCAAATGACCATTTTGCCCCTACAGTTGACTGTAGTGCAATTAGGGTTTTTGACTGTGCAATTTTGTACTGTAAGTCTTGAAACTTGGTATGAGGATGCTTGACCATATTTGTGGGAATGTGGGACTTGATTGGACCCTTGGAAACTTCATTTTCTTTTTCAGAACCAAAACCCTAATTTTGACTGTTAGGGGGCCCTTGAACTGTGCAACCTTTGGGGAGGTTTTGAAGCTTTGACTTGGCAAATTTTGAAGAATATGGGAGGGAAAATTTTGGGGTACAACAATTGCCCCTGTTCAATCTTCTTAGACCTGAGGATGCAGATTGGCTGACGTGCCTTTCGTAATCCGAAGGTGGAAGATGATTGAACACTAGAGTGCCCAGAAATTTGCGCTTACATAGTAGCAGTGATGGTGGGGGATGGGCTTACAGATGCCATTTGGAGATTGATGAATAGGATGATGGGCTTATAGATGCCATCTGGATGTTGATCACATAAGAGATTCCTTAGCGAGAGCTTGCGTACCTGCAAAAGAAAAATGATTACCTGACCTGTTACAGGAGTTGGTCTTCAAACTCTTTGCGTAGATGTGTCCTGACTGGTTACAGGAGCCGGATATGGAGCTTCAAACGGTGATGAATGAACCAGGGGTGGTTACTATCTCAACAGGAACGGTGAGAGAACCTTGGATGATTACAACCTCAACAGGAATCATTGAGAAAATCTTGGGCGACTTCAATCTCAACAGTAATTATTGAGAGAATCTTGGGCGACTTCAACCTCAACAGTAATCATTGAGAGAATCTTGGGCGACTTCGACTTCAACAGTAACGCTGAGCGAATCTTGGGAGACTTTAACCTCAACAGTAATCAATGAGAGAATCTGGGGATGATTACTACCTCCGCAGTATCGGGGAGAGAACCACAGGCGACTACAACCTCAACAGCAATCATTGAGAGAATCTTGGACGACTTCGACTTCAACAGTAACGCTGAGCGAATCTTGGGATGATTACTACCTCCGCAGTATCGGGGAGAGAACCATAGGCGACTACAACCTCAACAGTAATCATTGAGAGAATCTTGGATATCTTCTTCTTCAACAGTAACGCTGAGAGAATCTTGGGGCGATTACAACCTCCGCAGTAACGGGGAGAGAACCACAGGCGACTACAACCTCAACAGTAATCATTGAGAGAATCTTGGATATCTTCTTCTTCAACAGTAACGCTGAGAGAATCTTGGGTATCTTCTACTAAGTCTTTATCAGGAAAATCTGTTAGGGGTCGATTTATCTGGACTAGAGAAGGCCTTTGACTGGATAAGAAACAGAAAAATCTTAGGGTCGATTTAACTGAACCGGTCTAGGTCTTGAAATCTTCAACTGGAATAAGTGCCAGAACGTCGCCATGCCTGGGTCACATCCGAACTATATCTAGAAGGAAATCTGGAAGAAGTATCAGAACGTCGCCATATCTGGTTCACATCTGAACTATATCTAGAAGGAAATCTGGAAGAAGTATCAGAACGTCGCAATATCTGGTTCACATCTGAACTATATCTAGAAGGAAATCTGGAAGAAGTATCAGAACGTCGCCATATCTGGTTCACATCTGAACTATATCTAGAAGGAAATCTGGAAGAAGTATCAGAACGTCGCCATATCTGGTTCACATCTGAACTATATCTAGAAGGAAATCTGGAAGAAGTATCAGAACATCGCCATATCTGGTTTACATCTGAACTATATCTAGAAGGAAATCTGGAAGAAGTATCAGAACGTCTCCATATCTGGTTCACATCTGAACTATATCTAGAAGGAAATCTGGAAGAAGTATCAGAACGTCGCCATATCTGGTTCACATCTGAACTATATCTAGAAGGAAATCTAGAAGAAGTATCAGAACGTCGCCATATCTGGTTCACATCTGAACTATATCTAGAAGGAAATCTGGAAGAAGTATCAGAACGTCGCCATATCTGGTTCACATCTGAACTATATCTAGAAGGAAATCTGGAAGAAGTATCAGAACGTCGCCATATCTGGTTCACATCTGAACTATATCTAGAAGGAAATCTGGAAGAAGTATCAGAACGTCGCCATATCTGGTTCACATCTGAACTATATCTAGAAAGGGTTGCGATAGTTGATAGTAATCATCTTTGTATTGACCTTTCCTGAAAAGGTAAAGCATCAATTGTATGAAAGATCATGATGCATGAACTGCATGATTTCAAGATGTCCTCAATATTGATGAGATTCGTGTAGTATGATGCATATGCATGCTATAATGTATGAAGATGTAATGTTCATGAATGTATTTTGTCTAAGAAAATAAATCCTTGACGGGTGCCAGGAAGTCACTCCTGGGCTGATTTTGGAGAATAGTGCTTTGTCTCCGCTGGGGATGACAGTTGCAAGAATACCGGTAGGAGAAGATGACTCCGTTGGGGAATGAACTTGGCGAATGGATTACTCTGCGGGGAGAGAAGTACTCTAATGATCTTGCTGGGAAGCAATACTCTGTGGGGAGAGAGATGCTTTGCTGGAATGTTGATAATAACTTGATGGGGATACCCTGGTTGTGTTGGAAGTGTTAATAGACTTCGCTGGGGGGTAATAAGACTTCGTCGAGGACGCTGTTTCCGTGGCTTTTGGCTGAGGATAACCCAGTTATATCCCGGTAGGAAAATAACTCTTAGAATAAAGTCGGGAGACGCGTTCGTGCTCTGCAAGGGTAAGCTTCCAGAATCTACTGGGGATAAGCTTACTGCTTGGGGAAATGGATTCCAACTTTTCTGGGGAAATCTGGATTGGACTCTCCTGGAGAAGTATTGAACTGTATTGGTTATGTTCTTCAACGGAACCTACCTTGATACCTTGGAGGACCGAACAATCAGATTGTTTAGACAACCCTTTGTTGCCCCTGTTTCTGATGTGGGAGAGGAAAATACCTGTGGAGGTGCTTGATGACTGCCGATTTGACCAATCTTCTTCTGGTAGGCAAGTGACGAGATGACAGGACATAGTCGTACGCTCTGACCCCTAACTTTTGCCTGGACCGCCCTTTCGGGTTTTCAGTCCACCGGGATACCCATTTTTGCCCAAGCCGCCTTTTCAGGTTTTCGACTTGCCGGGTGTATAGGTTTTTTTTTTCATTTCATCCCTTCATTTTGCCCGAACCCTTTTGGTTCGTCGGGAAGCCCTTATTTTTGCCTAGGTATGTCAACCTAGCGGGTCTTTGATTTTGTGTAGTATTTTTTCGACTATGTCCATGCTCTTAGAATGCAGGGAGGTGCCCCTGGCTGCTTGTGTTGCCATATTACCAGAAGATGTCTGATCGTGCAAGATTCGTTGTTGGAATGCCCCAAGTGACTCAGGCAGAGATTTGCCCCCAGTCTATTTGGCCTTTGAGAGATTCTCCGAATCTTGATTGGATTGCCCCAGATGATGGACAATGATCATGCCATGCCCCTTGATCGGGAGTGCTTTTGTTCACTAGGCTTTCATCGTGCGAATTTCCCTGTTGTTCAAACAAAAAGTCATATGCAAACAAAGTTATGTTAAAAATGCAAAGCTTATGTCTGTCTTGAAGATTTTTGAAAATGCATTCTTTTTCATAAAACAAGTGAATGTTTGTAAAACGTGATGTCAACTCCGTATTTACCGTAGGCCTTAAGGAGTCAGGATACCTTTCGTAACAGTATGCTTTCAAACTAACCCATGCTTCAGCTAGGACTTTTAAGGGTTATAACGTGGCTTGGTTCACGGTTTAAGAAACAAAGGATAAAGGCTCAAATTTTATTTATACCCACCCGCTCTTCGTGATGTTCTTCAAACCTAAACTCAGTTGATCATACATTAGACCTTGTTCGAGTCTTTGCTTTGATGTTCCAATGATGGTTCAGATATTGATGATTTATTTGGAATAGGCAGTCATTTCCTTTTTTGTTGAGGGTTTATAAGACCTCTTTCTTTTTGATTTTGCTATCCCTGTTTTTTGCCTGAGCTGTTTCTTTTTTGGATTTATAGTCAGCGGGATGCCCCAGTTTCGTAAGTCCCCTTTATAGGTTTTGACTTTTTGGGCTTTTCATTTATGAATTTTTTGATAATGACTGCCTGTCTTTACGATTGTTCGGAACCATCACTGTCTTTCTTTTTTTTTTCGTAAGGATCTCTTTGGTGCCATTCCTTATGCACTTGGATCAACTGAGAGACTACCCTGCCCCAGGTTATGATTAAGGGTTTTAAATTTCGAAAAGAAAAACTCCTACTTCTTTGGTTCAGAGGGGTTGACGAGGGATTATCATCCTTATAACTCTAGTGTTTAGGGATTGAAACAATGCCTGTACCTCATCAGCGGGGTCTGTTCAAAAGCATACTGTAGATCGTGGTATCGTTTTCGTCATCCTCCCTCAAGAGGCTTAGAATTATTAATTGAGAGTTGATCATCACAGAAAAAATGAAAACGATTTTGAATATAATGAAAACAATTGTATTAATTCCCAAAACAGATATATGCGATGCTTTAATAGAATAAAAGAGTTTGCTATGACATTAATTGTTTGTATGAGCAAAGAAAAATACAACTCGGAAATTCAAATAAACAAAAGGTTCTCAACGATTGGGCAACGGAGCAGTGATTATGTTCGGAGTCTCAGGCACTTCAAACTGAATCTCTCCGGCGTCGATCATGTCTTGAATCTTGTTCTTGAGAGGCCAGCAGTTGTCCGTGGTATGCCCCGGGCTATCAGAATGATATGCGCACCTATCGTTGGGATGGTAGTTCAGAGCAGAAGTGTTCGGATTCCGAAGAGGAGCCCTTAAGGTGATCAGCCCTGCCTTCAACATTTGTTGTAGTGCTTGATCCAGCGACATGTTGATCTTGGTGAACTGTCATTTGGGTGCACTCTCCTTGCGCTGCTGCCCCTGTCCTTGTTGAGCAGGTCTAGGATTGGAGATCTGGGTTACCCCTACCTCATGACGGCTCTTTTTACCGTGCACAACATTGGACTCTTTCTTTCCATGATGAGGCTTTTTATCAGAAGGTGCAGCCTCTTGAATCTTCCTAGACCTGATGCCAGCTTCTATTCGCTCTCCCGTCAAGATAAGATCTGTGAATCCAGCAGACGAATTCCCAATCAGGTGGTTGTAGAACGGACCAGACAGGGTCCCCAGGAACATGTCCACAAGTTCACGGTCAGTCAGCGGTGGTTGTACCCTACCAGCCAGGTCTCTCCATTTCTGCGCATACTCTTTAAAACCTTCTCCCGATCCTAGCGACATACCCTAGAGTTGGGTACGCGTAGGAGCGAGGTCGGCATTGTACTGATACTGCTTGTAAAAAGCAGCAGCCAACTCCTCCCAGTTACGAACCTTGGTTCCATCCAGCTGATAGAACCATTCGAGATGAGTCCCTGAAAGACATTCCTGGAAGAAGTGGATCCACAAGTTCTTGTCCACAGTATACGGTTGAATCTTCCGCACATAAGACCTGAGATGCAGCCTGGGACAGGATGCCCCATCGTATTTAGCAAAAGAGGGTGCTTTGAATTTGTGTGGGATCACCACACCAGAAGTTAGACCCAAATCTCCGAAATCCAAACCAGGTACTTTTTGAATTTCCATTGCATTCAGACGGTCTTCCAACTGCTTGTACTTGTCTTCAACAGGAGGGTATTGTTCGTCGTTGAAATCTGTCTCGTTATCGGAGACCACTGGACTGGGAACCCTTTCCTCCTGATGACTGCCTTCCCCAACAGATGGAGTAGTCCTCTCAGTTTCAATCTGCAGTGTGTTCCCAGATCTGCGTCTAGGGCTGAAGAAAACAGTCCTCTTCTTCTTCTTCTGTTGAATCAAAGTCTTCAATTCCTTTTGACCTTGGGCTAGGTTCACAATCAATTCCTGGAACTGGGCATTCTGGGCCTAGAGGGCCTTGATAGACATCTCAGTTGATGATGAGTCAGGATTCATGATGCTGAAATAAACAGCAAAGAGGGTGAGCAACCTGTAAAAGGGATACCTGTAATGCAATGATATGTATATATGCATGTAATGTTTTCAAGGATCTCGCGGGGTAAACAAGAAGATCGTTAGAGTTGGGATCCGATAGCTCGATTGAAGGAACTTCATGTTGTTGAGAGTCCTTCTTCAAGGGTCAAAGGCTCGCCATATCCAGTGGGTCATAGCCTCGACTCAAGTCATCAACTTTGCTTTGATTTCCAAACAATCATGGTTAGGGGAACCTTCTTCAAGAGTCAGAGCTCACCATATCAAGTGGGTCATAGCCCCTGACGACCCTGGCTAGAGGAAAATAAATCCCCTTTGCCCCTTGCTAGACATGTTGGTTTATCATGACCTGCATCGCAAGCCCTTGAGATCCTTGAAATGGGTTAGGATGTATGCAATGGTATGATGACATGATGTTATGCTATGCGTGGGGTAATGTAGGTAACCCTCTTATGAGTCCCAATTAAGGACTATAAACCAAAGCCTGCAAGAAACTTATTACACTCTGTTATGAATCCCAATTAAGGACTATAAATAAAACCTGCGAGAAACTTAGTAGACCCTGTTATGAGTCCCAATTAAGGACTATAAACAAAACCTACAAGGAAACTCAAGTGTCAGATAACAAGTAGTCACGTTGGAAGGCACACAAGTCACACAAGAGAAGCCCTTAGAGTTTAGGCCAGCATGGGGTCTGGGTATTACCCTCTTGAAGTTGGTGGGTTCAACCTGTCCTATCAAAGTAACCGGGTTCTTAGAGGATCCCAATATCATTGACTACCCTCAACCGGTCATAACTCCAGCATCGCAATCTTTTCTTGCGGCCAGAACCATCACGAGAGTTTAGCCTCAATGGGCGTAGCATACTGCTACTGTTCTAATGGCCAAGTTGTGTCAATTAAGGTTCTAAGGTTGTTGGTGCTTAATGACTCCTCAGAAGACCCATATTCTCCTCGTTGCGACACAAGGGATATCGGTACAGACCAAGGTTCCACACCAACGTAGCCACTGCTTCACCCGTGTCGGTCTACGCCGGACAGGTCCCTCACAGCTTATGCTACCTAAACAGGGTATCCCCAGATCCGGGTTAGGATCTATGTAACTCCCATGCAACCCACAAATTTAAAGCACACAATTCAGATAATTGAAAACACAAGTGATCTTAGTCCTAAGGTACACCTCACTTTAAAAGTTCCCCAGCAGAGTCGCCAGTTCTGTGATCGGTGGATCTGGAACTGACTGTTTAACGCTGGTTCGCGAAATGTCGCGGAAGCAAGAGTCGCCACCGTCTTTTATTTTCTCCAAATGGAAAGGAAAAAAGCACAGAAAAATTCCTTAAAGAGATTGCTCTTGGTTCGGGAGGTAGGTTATAGAAAGGGAAGGTGTTAGCACCCTTTCTATCCATGGTTATCCATGGGCTCTTAGATACTTGCTCATTTGTGTTTTCAAAAATGGTTTGTTTGCTTTTCAATGTGGGTTTTAAAAAGTTTCTTTGAAAATTCCAGTTCGACTCTTGTATCGGTCCTCAAGAGTGTTTGAAAAATTGCTTTCGAAAGCTTTTGAAAAGGTGTCGGTGTGAAAAGTATTTTTGAATTTGTTTTGAATTTAGAGCAAGTATCTACGAGAACCTACCTACCCTAAGGAATTCGTCTGTGTAAATGTCCTTTAAAGTAGTGCCATCCCACCATTGAGAGGTAGGTAGCACCACCGTTGGAGGTGTTCGGGTCAATTCGAGGTTCGGGACATGGTGATCACCAGAGCAATGGGAAGACACCTTAGAAGCTACCCTCATGCCAGGTTCCCGGATCATGAGGACTTACTAAGACATCCTCTACTCGACGATCACCTTTCGAGGCAAGGCAACAGTGAGGCGTACCCTAGGGGTGGTGTGTGATTTGTGTGTCAGATTCATTTGCATTTATCTTGTTCATGTCAAAGTGATCTATGCGTTTGTTTTTATTTTTGGCCATTCATTCTTGCATGCATTTATTCACAGTTAAAAAATTGCGAGAAGGTAAAAGTTCTAAACTATTACAAAGGCGCGGGTCCACATCGCCAAAATAAATCCAGGACCCGATTTGACAGAAAATAAAGAAAGTAAAGTGCGAGAAATATATTACACGGCTTTGGGAGAATTACATAAATAATTAGAAGAAACAAAATAAAACGCGCGAATTAAATTAAAATTAGAAAGCGAGGGCGTTGGACCCTTTTTAATGAAATTAAATTATTATTAAATTAATTAAGTTAAAATAAAAAAGAAATTGTTTTTTTTAAGATTTTGGTATTTATGATTTTGATGAGAAAGATTAAATGAAATTAAAATATTAACCCTAATTCTACGATTTTTATTTGTTAAGAAAAAACATGTTAAAATTAAACCTAAATTAACCTAATTAATTACATGGTAATTTAATTACAAAAATAATATTTAATAATTAATTATTGTGAAAAGAAAAGAAAAAGGATAAAAATTGATACAAACCCTAATTCTACAAATTTTAGGTTTTTATTGAAAAAATATTAAGATTAATCCTAGATTTAAAAACTAAAATCAATTAATGAAATTTATTTACAAAAAATAACATTAAATAAAAATACTCATTTTTTTCTTTTTTCTGATTTTTATATTGTTTTTATATTTTTATGAAAATAATTAAATTAAGGGAATTAATTAAAAAAAGCAATAATTGAAATAAATAAAATAAAGAAAAGAGAAAAAATACAATACCTTGGGGGGTTCTGTCCCCAATTGAGAGGTATATTGTAGCAATTCAGGCCCACTTATATCAAGCCCTTTGGAGCTTTTCAGGACGCGTGTAGGTGCGTTGACTTAGGTCCATGGTATTCACCAGATCTGGGCCTTCAGATCGTCTCTATTGGCCAAGTGGCAAGCTGGATTTGAGGGACATATGGTGCACCCTAGCACTGAAACTGCACATAAGCGTTAATAGAAAAATAATATGAAAGGGGTGGGGGACCTGGGATTCGAACCCAGGTCCCAGGGATTACCAGCGCTATACCTTGCCAACTGCTCCACTTGGTTTCTTTGTATATTACCTAACCAACAAACATTATAAAATAAAACAATCGTTATTCTGAATTTTAAGGGGGAGATATGCTTCTCTAGTGGGTGTTAAATCATGAGGGGTGAGGGACCATTAACTTCCATATGATTGGGTGTTCTAATTCTAATTCTGAATTTTGAGACCATGATTGTTGTTGTATGATGACTTTGTGAGGAAGTTTGTGTACCCTATATGTGTGTATTAATAACGCGAAATTTCATCGTATTTTCGACTCGAATCACATGAATTATTTTACCATTTTTAGTTATTTGTGTCATTTTATGCTAGTAGTGTTACTATATTTCAGGTGTTTTTCCTCTAAGAAGCTTGCATGAGAAAAGAAGAGGAATTGGCAAAGAAAACATAAGGAAACATGAAGTAACAGAAGAGATAAAGAAAATCTGCACACAGAAGGTTGTGGCCCTCGCCACACTTTATGTGGCCCTCGCCACAAATCTCAAAATTTTGGCCCTCACCATGCTTCATGTGGCTACCGCCATATGCTTCTTATAATAGGCCCATGTTCAACTCCCACGCCAAAGCCACGACACCATCGTTTATCCTGTTTTCTCTCTGCAAGACCAGGCATGGCAAAAATCTCTCCACGAACAAAGCTATTATGGATTCTTCTCAAGGGAGTTACGTGAATAAAGCGAGAGATCTATAAAAATGGCAAGGATTGACAGTTACGGAGTTCCAAAAAAATTTTCATTACTCAGAGCATTACTTTTTCTTTTAGATTCTAAGCAGAAAAATAACCATTTAAAGTGATAGCTTTCCACATCGGGGAGCTATTGAAACATTAGTTTTAGATTTATATTTTAATATTCAATTATGTACTTTCGAAGAAGAAAATCGTGTCGACATCTGTGAGGATTGCAGACTTGAAGCTTTCAGTTTAAATTTCCAGTTTTTTATTTTAATTCCAGGTTTCAAATTTTGTTTATTTTATTGTCTCTAATTTTTAGTAATCATGCTTAGATTTATAATGTGCCACTGGTATTGTATGTTTGCGTTTAAAAGCATGTCCGACTAATTTCCTTAGAGACCAGTATGTAAAATAATCTAACCGAAGGGATTCAGAAATCTATTGGCATAAATATTTACAAATTACTTTTCTGGTTTTGGTTTCTAATTAAAATATTAAAACAGTTTTGTTACGAGAGTAAAAGACGAACAAAGGTTAAAATCAATACAACGGGAGTTTGAGATTTTTAATCGAATAGTAGTAACTGAACATTGATTTTAAATACAGCGAGAGCGTTTTAGGATTAATTAGATTTTATTGGTTTCCAAAAAGTGTTTTTAAATTCGAATGAGACAATGAGAGCAAGCATTTAGATTTAAGAATATAGTCTAAGTCAATAAACACGAGAGTTTGACATAAAGACTTTTAAATTAATATTTTCTACTGAAGAGTATTTTTAAAAACAAAGCCAATGGTTAGTTGAATCCCTGAAGTCCAACGAATTGCATATTGGTATCCTTTCTTTCAAATATTTTATTAAACTTGAATTTACTACCTAATTCTCTCAAAACCTAAAATTGATCTTCAGCCTTAGATTACATAGTAATATTAGATAGCATTAATTTGATTATTAGTACCTGTGGGTTCAATATCATTTAAAACTATATGATTAAACTGTGCACTTGCAGTCACTAATTCCGACAGACTCTTAAAGTTACGATCAAGTTTTTGGCGTTGTTGTCGAGGACTGATTTAGTCAATATTTTGATTCCTCTGTTATGCAGTATAGACTAAGGAAACAAATTTTATTACCTTTAATTTGTTGATTGTATGCCAAACACTCGCTCTCAAGGTGAAGAGTTAGAGCAACCAATTGACGAGTTCAAGCATTTTATTAGTATAAGGCACCGAATTAGAGAATACCAAATTAAGTAAAATATTCCTGAATTCAATCTTCCGAACTTATCTCTTCCTGAACTGAACCAAGAATGGCTGAAGGACCCGAAAATCATCCTTTGAAGGATTATACTGCCCCATCACTGGAGGAACCTCACAATAACATTGTTGCCCCCACTATCGCTTGCTACGATTTCGAGTTGAATCCTTCGTTGGTACAAGTTATCCAACAAAATAAGTTTTTGGGATGTCCTACGGACTATCCGGACTTACATCTGTACGTGTTTGTGTAGTACGCAGACACATTAAAAGCAAATGGTGTCAGCCCTGAAGCAATAAGACTACGTCTTTTCCCTTTCTCATTACGAGATAGAGCTAGAGCTTGGCTCCAGTCTCTACCATCCAACTTTGTTACCACATGGAACGAGTTGAAGAAAGTTTTCCTGGCGCGATATTTTCTGTCGAGTAAGACAATGATGCTAAGATCAAATATCAATGGTTTTAAATAAAAGGAAAGAGAATCTCTTTTCGAAGTATATGAAAGATACAAAGACATGTTACGACTTTGTCCATATCATAGTATAAAAGAATGGCTGATCATCCACACCTTTTACAATGGTCTCTTGTATAACACAAGACAAACGATAGGCGCTGCAGCTGGCGGCACACTGATGGATCAACCTTATCATGACACTTATCAACTTATCGAAAGTATAGCCCAAAATCATTACTAGTGGGGAAGCGATAGAACCTTTGTGAAGAAACCTCAAACGAAAGGCGATATGCACGAAGTTAGTAGTTTAGACCTAGTTAACGCTATGGTAGAAGGCCTTACCCAAAAGATAAAGAACTTGACCACAACTCCCACAACCACCATGGTTGCAGTAGCTCCAACTTGTGATTTATGCGGACTTCACGCACATGCTGCACCTGAATGTCCACTTCTGATAGGAGTACATGTCAATTAAGTGAATTATGCTCAAGGGAACCCATACAGTGATACCTATAACCCTTCCTGGAAGAACCATCCAAACTTTTTGTACAAGAAAAAATGCATTATATCCACCTGGCTAAGATCCTACTACACCACCGGATACCAGAAAGTCGCCCCAATTTCTCCAAATGTTCCTAGGAAATCCAATATAGAAATCATGATAGAAAATTTTGTAGCCACTCAAGCTCAACAAAACAAAGATTTTCTAAATCAGAACATACACACTAGTGAACAACTAAAGCAACTATCAAACAAGGTTGATGCCCTAGTGTGATCGGTGGATCTGGAACTGACTGTTTAACGCTGGTTCACGAAATGTCGCGGAAGCAAGAGTTGCCACCGTCTTTTATTTTCTCCAAATGGAAAGGACAAAAGCACAGAAAAATTCCTTAAAGAGATTGCTCTCGGTTCGGGAGGTAGGTTATAGAAAGGGAAGGTGTTAGCACCCTTTCTATCCATGGTTATCCATGGGCTCTTAGATACTTGCTCATTTGTGTTTTCAAAAATGGTTTGTTTGCTTTTCAATGTGGGTTTTAAAAAGTTTCTTTGAAAATTCCAGTTCGACTCTTGTATCGATCCTCAAGAGTGTTTGAAAAATTGCTTTCGAAAGCTTTTGAAAAGGTGTCGGTGTGAAAAGTATTTTTGAATTTGTTCTGAATTTAGAGAAAGTATCTACGAGAACCTACCTACCCTAAGGAATTCGTCTGTGTAAATGTCCTTTAAAGTAGTGCCATCCCACCATTGAGAGGTAGGTAGCACCACCGTTGGAGGTGTTCGGGTCAATTCGAGGTTCGGGACATGGTGATCACCAGAGCAATGGGAAGACACCTTAGAAGCTACCCTCATGCCAGGTTCCCGGATCATGAGGACTTACTAAGACATCCTCTACTCGACGATCACCTTTCGAGGCAAGGCAACAGTGAGGCGTACCCTAGGGGTGGTGTGTGATTTGTGTGTCAGATTCATTTGCATTTATCTTGTTCATGTCAAAGTGATCTATGCGTTTGTTTTTATTTTTGGCCATTCATTCTTGCATGCATTTATTCACAGTTAAAAAATTGCGAGAAGGTAAAAGTTCTAAACTATTACAAAGGCGCGGGTCCACATCGCCAAAATAAATCCAGGACCCGATTTGACAGAAAATAAAGAAAGTAAAGTGCGAGAAATATATTACACGGCTTTGGGAGAATTACATAAATAATTAGAAGAAACAAAATAAAACGCGCGAATTAAATTAAAATTAGAAAGCGAGGGCGTTGGACCCTTTTTAATGAAATTAAATTATTATTAAATTAATTAAGTTAAAATAAAAAAGAAATTGTTTTTTTTAAGATTTTGGTATTTATGATTTTGATGAGAAAGATTAAATGAAATTAAAATATTAACCCTAATTCTACGATTTTTATTTGTTAAGAAAAAACATGTTAAAATTAAACCTAAATTAACCTAATTAATTACATGGTAATTTAATTACAAAAATAATATTTAATAATTATTTATTGTGAAAAGAAAAGAAAAAGGATAAAAATTGATACAAACCCTAATTCTACAAATTTTAGGTTTTAATTGAAAAAATATTAAGATTAATCCTAGATTTAAAAACTAAAATCAATTAATGAAATTTATTTACAAAAAATAACATTAAATAAAAATACTCATTTTTTGTCTTTTTTCTGATTTTTATATTGTTTTTATATTTTTATGAAAATAATTAAATTAAGGGAATTAATTAAAAAAAGCAATAATTGAAATAAATAAAATAAAGAAAAGAGAAAAAATACAATACCTTGGGGGGTTCTGTCCCCAATTGAGAGGTATATTGTAGCAATTCAGGCCCACTTATATCAAGCCCTTTGGACCTTTTCAGGATGCGTGTAGGTGCGTTGACTTAGGTCCATGGTATTCACCAGATCTGGGCCTTCAGATCGTCTCTATTGGCCAAGTGGCAAGCTGGATTTGAGGGACATATGGTGCACCCTAGCACTGAAACTGCACATAAGCGTTAATAGAAAAATAATATGAAAGGGGTGGGGGACCTGGGATTCTAACCCAGGTCCCAGGGATTACCAGCGCTATGCCTTGCCAACTGCTCCACTTGGTTTCTTTGTATATTACCTAACCAACAAACATTATAAAATAAAACAATCGTTAGTGCCTGTTTCCGCGCGAAATTTCAAACGGACCAACCAACGCCTTACACTTCATCATCTTCTTCCTTAATGCGTTTTTCCTGAAAATATAAAAGGGTTAGCGGGGGTTTTGAACCCCCCCAAAACATGCGTTATCCAAGAATAGCGAATAGCTCATGGTAGCTCATAAATTGAGCGCGAGGTGTGTGTTGTTTTCGTCCAAGCACGCTGAATCCAAACATGGCACTGAGATTCTCTAATTTTACAGTATTTGGAAACGCC
This sequence comes from Vicia faba, assembly GCA_948472305.1. Classification (NCBI taxonomy): domain Eukaryota; kingdom Viridiplantae; phylum Streptophyta; class Magnoliopsida; order Fabales; family Fabaceae; genus Vicia; species Vicia faba. The sequence continues at coordinate 701,211,579 of OX451739.1, read as the reverse complement.
CAAATTAGAACTTGAAAAAACCTAATAATCGTCCATGGCAATTCTTCATACAATGCATAAAAACTCAATTCAATCATATGGTTAGTTTCAGAATCATCCAATTAACACAAATCAAGAACAAAAATGCATGGATATGGCCTAAATAGCAAAGCACGATTATGCAAAAAGAGTGATACAGTTTGAACTCCCTATACCAATTCTGGGCGTGTAAGGGTTGGAAAATTATTCAGTTAGCTTCAGTAGTGCACGAGGAAGCTTTTGCAATTGGTCTCTTGCTCTGAATCGTGCTAAAACCTAGTTTTCAGTTTCCAATTTTTTGACAAAAAATTCAACTTTGGTTATGGAGTTTCTGCGCAGCTGGGAGCCTCTTTGCATTAGGTCTGCACTATGTATTTATGTGTGAATGATTTAGGTCAAAGAAACCAAACAAAAACCTTTGCATTCATGATTTTCAAGATTTGATTCTTAAGGATCTTTTTCAATATTTCTTCATGAAGAATCATGTCAATTTGCTCCAATTCTTTCCCTTTTTGGTATGCACGAAATCCTTAGTGAATCATGAGTGATTGTCTTGCACAAAAAGATTTGAAAATCTAGTTTTGGTATTTTTCATATATTTTAATTAATTAAATGAATTATTAGCAATTAAAATTCAAATAAATAAAATAAAAATGATGAAAAACTTCCCTTTGGGCCAAATGGTCGTGCACATGCTTTGGATAATGATTCTTGGAAGAAAAAGAGGCCCATTAGCATTTTTAGGTCATTTGAAGCAATGTTGACTTTTCAAAATATCCAAAAATTTCCCAACTTCCACAAGGCATAACTTGCTCAATTTTTAAGCTTTGCTCATGTTCTTGGACATTTTGGAAAGGTCTTTGAGTCCTCTAATCAATGTCTTTGGTCCGATGTCATTTTGATTAACCAATATCAAGTTATGGCCTTTGACTTAAAGTCCCTTTTTGTTGACTTTTGAAAATGACCTATAATGTTGAAATTGATAACTTTTTGTGAGTGCATTTCTTGGACTTGAAGTATGAAGAGGGGTTGTAGGAAATGTCTTTATCTTCAAAATGAGCTTTGGATGGAATTTTTCTGATAATCCATGTGAAAGTTATGCCTTGGTCAAGTTATAGTTGACTTTTTCGACTATCCAAATATGGAAACTTTTGCATCTTGAGACTTTTTGAGCCATACTTTGAGAATCATGATCAAGCATTGATCAAATGATGTTTGTGGCTTCAAAATGAGATGTTGACCAAAAATTTGAATTTTTGACTGTCAAATAACCATTTTGCCCCTACAGTTAACTGTAGTGCAATTAGGGTTTTTGACTGTACAATTTTGTACTGTAAGTCTTGAAACTTGGTATGAGGATGCTTGACCATATTTGTGGGCATGTGGGACTTGATTGGACCCTTGGAAACTTCATTTTCTTTGTCAGAACCAAAACCCTAATTTTGACTGTTAGGGGGGCCTTGAACTGTGCAACCTTTGGGGAGATTTTGAAGCTTTGACTTGGCAAATTTTGAAGAATATGGGAGGGCAAATTTTGGGGTACAACACCTAGCCACTCATAACAAAATGCTTGAAACACAAATCTCTCAAGTGGCTCAACAGCAAGCAGCTATAGCTGCTCCAACTGGCACTTTTCCTGGACAACCACGACCATATCTGAAAGGTCATGGTAATGCTATAATACTTTGGGGTAGAACAAAAGTAGATGGACCTACTAACCCAAGAACCAAAAATCCAGCCATGTACTAGAGTACTGGTAAACCAACAGAGAAGGAAGACAAACCAAAAGAACAGGAGAAGGAAGATGAAAGCGTAGAGGCAAAAGAGAAAGAAAAACCCTATGTGCCTCCGTCTCCGTACAAACCACCATACCGTACCCTCAACGGTTAGCTAAATCTAAAAATATAGGGAAGTTTAAGAAATTCGTTGAACTTCAAAACAATTGAATATCACTATACCTTTTACATAAGCCATCATGCAAATGCCCTCTTATGCTAAGTTCCTTAAATAAATCTTATCCAATAAGAAAAATATCGAGGACAATGAAACTGTTATGCTTACTGCAGAGTGTGGCGCTTTAATCTAGAACAACATGCCCCCTAAGCTAAAAGACCCTAATAGTTTTTCTATACCATGTGTAATCGGAAAAAATTTCATAGACAAAGCTCTATGCAACTTGGGAGCCAATATTAGTTTAATGTCGTTATCAATCTGTAAAAGGATAAACATGGGATAATAGCAACCAACAAGAATCTTTGTGCAACTAGCTGATCGTTTTGTGAAATTTCCTTTAGGAATGCTAGAAAATGTTCCAGTACATATTAGACAATTCTATATTCCCACTGATTTCATTATTATGGACATTAGGAGGACTCCAACATCCCTATTATATTAGGAAGACCATTCCTCGCCACCGCTGGAGCCATCATCGATGTAAAAGGGGTAAACTCACATTTGAGGTTGGCGAAGAAAAGGTTAACTCTAGCAGATTCCTGTATAGCTCTAGTATTTTGCTCAAAAATTTCATCTTGTTGAGAAGAGATGGAACAAGAGAGCTCGTGATTGATGTCTTTAGAAGCACAAAATTCAAAGAATTTTGTATTCTCAAACTCCTTGTCATGATAGCTTCTAGCCTTCACAATCACACTTTTATTCTCCTCTTGAATACTTTGACACAGATCTTTGAAGACTTCAAAAGTATATGATTTTTCTCTAATAAAGTTCATCCAAGTATATCCAGAAAAATCATCTATAACCACATAGACATACCTCTTTCTACCCAGGATTTCTATCTGAATTGGTCCCATTAAGCCCATATGAAGAAGTTCAAACACTTTGGAAATAGTATGATGTTGCAACATTAGGTGTCACATCATGGTTTGCTTCTTAATTTCACACTCATCACAAACTTTCCCTTCTTCAATCTTGAGCTCTGGAATTCATGTAATAGCTCATTCAGATATGATTTCGTTCATTCTATTGAGATGAAGGTGACCAAGTTTCTGGCACAATAGCTTCACTTCATCCTCATTGGTTATTGAACATGTGGAAGAGTAAGCAATTATTTGAGATTCCCACAAATAACAGTTGTCTTTAGACCTTATGCCCTTCATTAGAACATCATCTTTCTCATCTTTGACCAGGAATTCTGATTTTGAGAAGTTGACTAACAGTCCTTGGTCACACAATTGACTAATGCTGATAAGATTAGTTGTTAATTCTATTACAAGAAGAACATATTATAAACTAGGTGATCAGTCACCATTATCACTGTGTTTTTATCACTTGTCTGATTATATTCCAGGTATCCTGCATGGTTTATATCGTAATTTGTGTTGTTTTAATCAAGTTTATATTTTCTAAGTTTTTCCTTGCATTTTATAGTTTTTGAGTTATTTCGAATTATTTTCCCTTTTTATGTTCTGGTATGTTGTTTATGGATGGTCCTCAGGTTCAAGTGAAGTTCAACTTGACACAATGCGAGAAGGTGGCGGAGACCTAAGCGTTCGAGGAAAAATTATGAAGGATCAGTTGAGCAATACGAGTGCCCGTGTTATAGGACACGGCCCATGTTGCAGCGCACGTATCAAACAAAAGCCATGAAAAGTCAGAGGTGCAATACTGGTGGCCATGTTTCATAACACGGTCCATGTTGCTTCCCCTGGGAGTTGAGAAGAATTAATTAAATACCGGGGACCAACACGGGTGCCCATTGTAACACCCTCTAAAACCCCGAATAAATTTTCGCAATTAAATTAAAATTATAATTTCAGAGCACATGTATAATTCGAGGATGCTACAATTCTCTTTTAATAAAACAACAAATTCCTGTCATGCATAATCTTAGTAGTAACTCATACATGTTTACACAGAGGAATAATTTATTTAATAAAACCAAAGTTATAATATTTTCAATCATCAAGGATTAACACCTGGAATATATCAACATCATATTATAACCAAATACTAAGGAAGTAAACGAGTCTGACTAAAGCAGCTCGACAAACAAACGTTCCCGGAGTTACAACTATCAGAGCATGACCCGGACAATACTAAAACGGAAATAAACTAAACACCACAAGCCTTCGCCAAGCACCTGAACGAAGCTCCTCAATCTGAAATGTTCAACAGTAAGGGTGAGCATCTCAATTATACATTTGATTATACGTTCATAACAATCAATTCAGGAAATCATAAGCATCACTCAATAATTATCATTTTTCATAGTTTACAAAAACCTTTGCAATTCATACAACCATAATATATTGCTTTTCATGTTTGTAATTAACATCAAACATCGTCAACCATTTAGCAACCATACGTGCATACAAACAATCACATACAACATTGGATAAATCATCCATTCATGTTATATTCAAGGTAATGCAACACACCCATGCATGTGGTACCACTTCACCGCCCCATTAAATCTCGGGTCACGGATAACTCACCGTTCCATTATATCGCGGACACGGCTACCACCTCAACGTTCCATTAAATCGCGGACACGTATATTGGCCACCATGTTAATTCCACACAATGGGAATTAACAAATGCAACATGATATGTAAGTATGTAACACTCAGCATACTATGAACATCAATCAACATATCATGCACATCAACAACATCAACTCATAACAAGATATGGATAGCATGTAATCACTCAGCATACTATTTAAAACATCAATCATATCAAGTCATATTATAAATTCACGCTCGATAACATTATCCAAAAGCACGACAATAAAATCCACAATAACGCACAAAAAACCAGAATTCAGAAAAATCAACACAGCAGAGCAACACGGGTGTCCGTGTTGTGCAACACGGCCCGTGTTGCTGAACACGTCCAGAAAACAGACATTTCCTTTTTTCTCATTACAGGGGACCTAACACGGGTACCCGTGTTGTGCAACACGGCCCGTGTTGTGCAACCAGAAGCACACCGTCTCCCAACACAGAAGAGCAACACGGGTGCCCGTGTTGTGCAACACGGCCCGTGTTGCTGAGCGCGTACAGGATTTTCCTGAACCTGCAGCAGCTCAGACACAGCAGCCAAACGCGGGAAAAGTGCCGGCTAAACGCGCATTTCGGTACCTAACGACATCGATGTTTCACAACTCAAAACAACACATTCATTTCATAATTACCAACAATTATCATGGTACCCTTAACAGTGATTACTCGTCCTTTTGAGGGAATTTCTGACAACATTAAGGTTATCCCTAAACCTCTAAGGTAAATTCACGATCATGCAGATATACTCCCAACCCACCATTTGGAACCTAAAATTCCTAATCGATTCATAAAAATTGGGAACCTAACCATTTTCTAACAAGGTTCAATCCTAAGGGTATCGATTCCCACTAACATCTAACAATTGGGGTTTTTCCCTACGATTACCCAATTCAACCGTACATAAACCCATAAACAAAGGTAAATCGAGTAATAGCCCCCCTTACCTTATCAATTAGCAGCTTTGAACTTTTTGAGCGATGTTCTTCGTTCTTCGTTCTTCGTACCTTCAGAGCTCTATTTCCCCAAATTCCCAACTTCTGTTTATCGTGAAAAATGAGAAAAGTAACTTGAGTTCCAAAACATAACTTTACTTCTTTTTCACCCCCACTCTTTACTAACAACATCCAAGCCCAATAACTTAAAAACTCAGCATTTCTTATTTCTTTTATTTTCCTCTATATTTCAAAATAAATAATTCCTTTTTATTTTATTAATTCTAATAAAATAATTTCCCAAATTTAAATAAATCAAATAATTGAAACCGGGGTGTTACAACTCTCCCCCACTAAAAGAGTTTTCGTCCTCGAAAACATACCTTAGACGAACAGTTCCGGATAAGCCTCTTTCATCTGGCTCTCCAGCTCCCAAGTGATATTTCCATCTGCTGGACCTTCCCAAGCAACCTTCACTAATGCTATCTCTTTACCTCTTAACTGTTTCACTTCCCGATCTTCTATCCTCATAGGCAATGTTTCTACTGTCAGGTTATCTCTCACCTGTACATCATCTATTTGGATTACATGAGATGGGTCTGGAATGTATCTCCTCAGCTGAGAAACATGAAAAACATCGTGCAAGTTCGCAAGTCTCGGAGGTAAAGCAATATGATAAGCAACTTCTCCAACTCTTTCCGTAATCTGAAACGGACCAATAAAACGCGGAGTCAATTTCTTAGATTTCAACGCTCGACCAATACCCGTCATCGGAGTAACTCTCATAAACACATGATCTCCAACACTAAATTCTAAATTCTTTCTCCTCTTATCATGATAACTTTTCTGACGACTCTGAGAAGCTCTCATCTTCTCTTGAATCAATTTGATCTTTTCAGTAGTCTGCTGAACAATCTCTGGCCCAACTACCGAACTCTCTCCAGATTCATACCAACACAAAGGCGTTCTACACCGTCTACCATACAATGCCTCAAACGGAGCCATGCCAATACTCGAATGGTAACTATTGTTATAAGTAAATTCAATCAATGGCAAATAGCTATCCCAAGCTCCACCCTGCTCTAAAACACAAGCACGCAATAAATCTTCTAATGATTGAATCGTCTTCTCCGTCTGTCCATCAGTCTGAGGATGGTAAGCTGAACTCAACCTCAATTTAGTACCCAAAGCCTTCTGCAATCCTTCCCAAAATTTCGAAGTGAACCTCGGATCTCTATCTGACACAATGCTAGAAGGAACTCCATGCAAACTCACTATTTTCTCAATATATAACTGTGCCAATCTCTCCATCGAGTAATCCATTCGCACCGGTATAAAATGAGCAGACTTAGTCAACCTATCCACAACGACCCATATTGCTTCACAATTCATAGGAGTCCTCGGCAACCCAGACACAAAATCCATAGAAATACTATCCCACTTCCATTCTGGAATAAACATTGGTTGCATAAATCCAGACGGCTTCTGATGCTCAATCTTCGATTTCTGACAGATTAAACATGCATACACAAATTCAGCTATTTCCTTTTTCATTCCCGGCCACCAAAACAATTTCTTCAAATCATGATACATTTTCGTGGCACCCGGATGAATACTCATCCCACTGCGATGCCCTTCCTCTAATATACTCTTCTTGATTTCCGCGACATTAGGAACACAAACTCTATCGCCAAATCTCATAACATCATTCTCATCAATTCTAAACTCACCACCTTGACCTTGGTTGATCAATGTCAATTTATCAACTAAATTAACATCAGATTTCTGTCCGATCCTGATCTCTTCTAGGATACTACTAGTAAGTTTCAACATACCCAAACGAACACACTTCGGAGTACTTTCACAAACTAAACTCAAATCTCGGAATTGTTCAATTAAATCCAATTCACGAACCATCATCATAGACATATGCAAGGATTTCCTGCTCAAAGCATCTGCAACCACATTTGCCTTACCAGGATGGTAATTCAAACCAAAATCATAATCTTTGAGAAATTCCAACCACCTTCTTTGCCTCATATTGAGCTCTTTCTGATCGAAAAGATACTTCAAACTCTTATGATCACTATACACTTCAAATCTCGAACCATACAGATAATGTCTCCACAATTTCAAGACAAACACAACTGCTGCCAATTCTAAGTCATGAGTAGGATAGTTCCTTTCATGAACCTTCAACTGTCTCGAAGCATACGCAACTACCTGTTGATTCTGCATTAAAACACCGCCTAAACCCAACAGAGATGCATCACAATAGACCACAAAAGATTCCACCGGATTTGGCAAAATCAGAATAGGAGCACTAGTCAATCTCCGCTTCAATTCTTGGAAACCTTTCTCACAATCAGAATCCCAAATAAACGCTTGTCCTTTACGAGTCAACTTCGTCAACGGCAAAGCTAACTTTGAGAATCCTTCGATAAACTTTCTGTAATAACCTGCAAGACCAAGAAAACTTCTGATTTCAGAAACAGTCTTCGGCGCTTCCCACTGAGATACTGCTTCTACTTTTGTAGGATCCACTGCAATACCATTCTTAGAAATCACATGTCCAAGAAAACTAACTTCACTCAGCCAGAACTCACATTTGGACAACTTTGCATACAACTTCCTATCTTTCAACAACTCTAACACAATTCTGAGATGTTCCGCATGTTCTTCGTCGTTCTTGGAATAAATCAGAACGTCATCAATAAAAACCACAACAAACTTATCCAGATACGGATGAAAAATCCTGTTCATATATTCCATGAAAACACCAGGTGCATTAGTAACTCCGAACGGCATAACAGAATATTCATAATGCCCATACCTCGTTCGAAAAGCAGTCTTTTGAATGTCCTCTACTTTCACACGAATCTGATGATATCCCGATCTCAAGTCAATCTTACTGAATACACTAGCTCCAATTAGTTGATCCATTAAATCATCAATCCTCGGTAACGGATACCGATTCTTAATGGTTACTTTGTTCAATTGCCTGTAATCAACACACAGTCTCATAGAACCTTCTTTCTTCTTAACCAACAATACCGGAGCACCCCAAGGCGAAACACTTGGACGAATAAACTTCTTCTCCAGTAAATCTTCTAACTGACTCTTCAATTCAGCCAACTCAGATGCAGACATACGATATGGCGCCATCGACACCGGTCTCGTACCAGGAATCAAATCTATAGAGAATTCCACTTCTCTCTCAGGAGGTAGCTCACCAACATCATCCGGAAAGACTTCTGGAAAATCACACACCACTGGCAATTCCACACTCCTGACCTTTCCTGTTGCATCTAACGAAGCAAGTAACATAAACACATTAGCACCGTCTTCCATTGCTTCTTGTACCTGCCTAGCAGTCATAGTCAAGTTCTCGACGCCAACTGCCTCTGGAAAAATCACCGTCTTAGCAAAGCAGTTCAGATGAACCCGGTTGAATTCCAACCAGTTCATCCCAAGGATAATATCAATTTGTTCAAGCGGTAGGCACACTAAATCCATACCGAAACCTCTACCAAAAATCTCAATAGGACAATTCCTACATACAAGTGAAGTTGTCACTGAACCCGATGCAGGAGTATCAACAATCATGCTACCTTGCATACCAGATATGTCCAGTTTCAACCTCTCAGCACAATCCAAAGAAATGAAAGAATGAGTTGCACCAGTATCAATAATTGCAACTAAAGGTGTGCCATGAATAAAACACGTACCTTTAATCAATCGATCCTCTGGAGTAGTCTCAGATCCAGACAAAGCGAACACTTTTCCACCTGACTGATCCTTCCTAGGCTTAGGACACTGCGGACGAATGTGACCTTCTTCGCCACAATTGTAACAAGTAATAGACTTCCCTTTGCAGTAAATAGACAAATGACCAGCCTTTCCACATTTATAGCACTTCTTCTCATCACTCTTGCAATCTCGAATGTGATGACCAGACTCACCACACCTGTAGCATCTGATAGGAGCCTTAGAATCTCCCCCACTAGGCCTTTTCCAACCGCCTGATCTCTGGTTATCTCTACCATATGGCTTGCCACGGTCCATATGTTGCTTTCCTCTTTTGTCAACAGCCCCACGAGAGTGAGACAACCTATTCTTGGTAATATCTTCTTCCAAGATCCTGCTACAATCCACCAGATCAGAAAATCTACGAATACGCTGGTACCTGATTCCCTGCTTAATCTCATCTCGGAGACCATTCTCAAATTTGATACATTTAGAGAATTCTCCAGCCTCATCATTGTTGTAGTGAGCATAATACTTTGCCAGCTCAGTGAACTTAGTAGCATACTCACTAACAGTCAGATTGCCCTGCTTAAGCTCCAAAAACTCAATTTCCTTTCTTCCCCGAACATCTTCAGGAAAGTACCTCCTCAGAAAAGCCCTTCTGAAGTTAGCCCAAGTCAGTGCCTCTCCATCCTGAACCATTTCAGTCCTTGTGGCAACCCACCAGTCGTCGGCCTCTTCTGCCAACATATGCGTACCATATCTGACTTTCAGATCTTCAGCACAATCAATCACACGGAAAATCCTTTCGATTTCCTTCAGCCACTTCTGAGCACCTTCAGGGTCATGTGTACCTTTGAACAACGGAGGATTGTTCCTTTGGAAATTTCCCAATTGCCTATCAGCACCAATCACGCCTCCAGTTGGGTTTCCAGCAAGTACACCAGCTAACATCCCCAAAGCCTCAGTGAGTGCAGCATCATTTCGTCCGTTACCTCCAGCCATATTCCTGAGAATTAAAACATACTCCACATCAGAATACAGTATCGACAGTGTTGCCTTACACTAATCGCATACAAAAGGGATGACTGACTCAAGACTCTGGTCACAACGACCGACTATGCTCTGATACCACTATTGTAACACCCTCTAAAACCCCGAATAAATTTTCGCAATTAAATTAAAATTATAATTTCAGAGCACATGTATAATTCGAGGATGCTACAATTCTCTTTTAATAAAACAACAAATTCCTGTCATGCATAATCTTAGTAGTAACTCATACATGTTTACACAGCGGAATAATTTATTTAATAAAACCAAAGTTATAATATTTTCAATCATCAAGGATTAACACCTGGAATATATCAACATCATATTATAACCAAATACTAAGGAAGTAAACGAGTCTGACTAAAGCAGCTCGACAAACAAACGTTCCCGGAGTTACAACTATCAGAGCATGACCCGGACAATACTAAAACGGAAATAAACTAAACACCACAAGCCTTCGCCAAGCACCTGAACGAAGCTCCTCAATCTGAAATGTTCAACAGTAAGGGTGAGCATCTCAATTATACATTTGATTATATGTTCATAACAATCAATTCAGGAAATCATAAGCATCACTCAATAATTAGCATTTTTCATAGTTTACAAAAACCTTTGCAATTCATACAACCATAATATATTGCTTTTCATGTTTGTAATTAACATCAAACATCGTCAACCATTTAGCAACCATACGTGCATACAAACAATCACATACAACATTGGATAAATCATCCATTCATGTTATATTCAAGGTAATGCAACACACCCATGCATGTGGTACCACTTCACCGCCCCATTAAATCTCGGGTCACGGATAACTCACCGTTCCATTATATCGCGGACACGGCTACCACCTCAACGTTCCATTAAATCGCGGACACGTATATTGGCCACCATGTTAATTCCACACAATGGGAATTAACAAATGCAACATGATATGTAAGTATGTAACACTCAGCATACTATGAACATCAATCAACATATCATGCACATCAACAACATCAACTCATAACAAGATATGGATAGCATGTAATCACTCAGCATACTATTTAAAACATCAATCATATCAAGTCATATTATAAATTCACGCTCGATAACATTATCCAAAAGCACGACAATAAAATCCACAATAACACACAAAAAACCAGAATTCAGAAAAATCAACACAGCAGAGCAACACGGGTGCCCGTGTTGTGCAACACGGCCCGTGTTGCTGAACACGTCCAGAAAACAAACATTTCCTTTTTTCTCATTACAGGGGACCTAACACGGGTACCCGTGTTGTGCAACACGGCCCGTGTTGTGCAACCAGAAGCACACCGTCTCCCAACACAGAAGAGCAACACGGGTGCCCGTGTTGTGCAACACGGCCCGTGTTGCTGAGCGCGTACAGGATTTTCCTGAACCTGCAGCAGCTCAGACACAGCAGCCAAACGCGGGAAAAGTGCCGGCTAAACGCGCATTTCGGTACCTAACGACATCGATGTTTCACAACTCAAAACAACACATTCATTTCATAATTACCAACAATTATCATGGTACCCTTAACAGTGATTACTCGTCCTTTTGAGGGAATTTCTGACAACATTAAGGTTATCCCTAAACCTCTAAGGTAAATTCACGATCATGCAGATATACTCCCAACCCACCATTTGGAACCTAAAATTCCTAATCGATTCATAAAAATTGGGAACCTAACCATTTTCTAACAAGGTTCAATCCTAAGGGTATCGATTCCCACTAACATCTAACAATTGGGGTTTTTCCCTACGATTACCCAATTCAACCGTACATAAACCCATAAACAAAGGTAAATCGAGTAATAGCCCCCCTTACCTTATCAATTAGCAGCTTTGAACTTTTTGAGCGATGTTCTTCGTTCTTCGTTCTTCGTTCCTTCAGAGCTCTATTTCCCCAAATTCCCAACTTCTGTTTATCGTGAAAAATGTGAAAAGTAACTTGAGTTCCAAAACATAACTTTACTTCTTTTTCACCCCCACTCTTTACTAACAACATCCAAGCCCAATAACTTAAAAACTCAGCATTTCTTATTTCTTTTATTTTCCTCTATATTTCAAAATAAATAATTCCTTTTTATTTTATTAATTCTAATAAAATAATTTCCCAAATTTAAATAAATCAAATAATTGAAACCGGGGTGTTACAAATGTTGCCTAACACAACCCGTGTTGGTCAATTACACTGATTCTGATAGTTTTTGTGATTTTTGCTCGAATAGTATCCAAAAGGGTGTTTTGGTACTTTCCACTTGAATTAAAGGGTTTTTCACTATAAGGAGTAGTTTGGGTACTTTCCACTGATTCTGATAGTTTTTGTGATTTTTACTCGAATGTAATGCCTAATTTTATCATTGCTTTTATTTTGAATAATATAAGCGGCTAAACCCCCAATTCTAGGGGGTGTCCCTGATTTGTCTATGTAACGACATTGAATCCCTGGTTTTCATCAGTACAATAGTTTTTCTTATTCATTTAATTGTTCAGATTACTTCATTGTTTCCTCTATCGGACCACTGGGGTTACACTATTCTTAACACATTGGGCTGGACAGCCATGTTAAGGGGGTTTTGAATAATTATATTATATGAGATATCACCTAGGCCTAGGGATACACTATAATAACTGGGAAAATTCTTGTTAATTTAATGCTTGACTTTATCACTAATTTTGAGGGACCTTGGGATTAGTATAAATGGTTAAAGGTTTTTTACTAAGGACTCAGGGAAAAATAATCTTAAGAACTAGTAATGGAGTAAGATGAACTTGTTGAAGAAATCAAAGTAAAGGTCGTTATATGACAAATCATACACTTTCCCCTAGCATAACATTCCCATAATAGTACAAAATAGTCATAAATTACATTTTGCTTATTTATAATTGTGAAGGTTAAATCCTAAACCAAACCAATATGATAGTTTTTATTTATTTGAACCACATATTAAACTCAATATTTAAACGCAGTCCTCGAGATCGATATCTTGGGAATTTCCTATTATTACTGTAAGGAAAAAATAGTACACTTTCTATGTTTCCCATCAAGTTTTTGGCATCGTTGCTGGAGACTACCAAAGTACAAAGTTTAATTATAGTTCAATTGAAATTTTATTGTTGCGCAATTAAAATTTATTTTACTGTTATTTTTATATTTTCACTAATTTATGTCTAATCTTTTATGTGAGGTTAGGCCTCGGCTGAATTTCCTTTTGATGCAGAGATCAAAAGAACCTTTCACTCAAGGTGAAGACAAGCTAGATTATCCAGGTTGACCTCTGAGGAAGAACTTATTTCAGTTCATTCAGATTCCAAGTCAGAACATAATTCAGAGCATAAAGAGACAGGTTCAGAATCAGAACCTGAAACTATGGGTGAAAATCCACAACCTGAGAGACTACTTAGTGACTATGGCAGAACGAATTCATTGACTAATCGACTAACTCTTATGAACCAACCGGTAAATGTACCAAATTTCCAGCTGCATTCTAGCACTATTACTCAGCTTGAGAGGAGATCCTTCACTGGAAGGGTTAATGAAGATGCCAACAAGCATTTACAAAGATTTTTGACAATGAGAACCACTTTAAAGATAGATGGGTACCGAGGAACATAAAAAGTTGCAGATGTTACCATTCACTTTAGTTGATGAGGCTGAATAATGGTTTTATTCCCTCCCGGCTGGTAGCATTACTTCTTGGGAAGAGATGGAAAAAGTGTTCTTGAATGAGTACTTTCCAGCGTCAGTATTCATGAGAAAAAGATATGAGATCCTCAATTTCAAGTAGAAAGAGGGTGAGTCACTAGGGGATTCCTATAAAAGATTCAAAAGACTCCTAGTGGCTTGTCCTACTCACAATTTGGATCAGACTGAGCAGATGCAAATGTTTGTGAATGGCCTTAGGATCAAAATCAAGCAGCTAATTGATACAGCAACTGGTTACTCATCTAATTTTTCAGCAGCCACGGGTATCAAGAAGATAATTAAAGCCATGGCTGCAGATGAGTACCTGGAGTTTTATGACAGGGTTACAAGCAAGCCAGAGGGAGTAATTGAGTTGAAGTTGGAAGCCAACAAGTAGATAAAAATGGAAGAAATAATAGCTGCAAAAGTAGAGAAGAAGCTGAAGGAGATGAACATCAATACTTAACAAGTGGCACAGATTCAACAAAGCGAAAATTCTATGTGTGAAATTTGTGGTGGACCATACTTGACTGTGCATTGTCTTACAACTGCTCAACAAATTGAAGATATCAAGTTCTTGAAGTAGAATAATCATTATTCTAACACCTACAATCCTGGATGGAAGAATCATCCAAATTTTGCATGTAGAGATCAAAAAGGGAATGTTCAGCAGCATGGACAAGGGAAACATCAGAGTCAATATCAACAATAGCAACAACAACAACCTCCAAAGAAAGCAGTTTAGGAGATAGCCATTGAAAAGATGGCAGCTCATAATATTCAGTTTCAAGAGGAGACAAGAAACAATCAAAAGAACATTTATGCTTCTATTAAAAATATAGAGGTTCAGATTGGTCAGATAACATAACAGCTAGCAAAGACTCAAGCACATGGTATTCTACCTAGGGCCATAGTTACAAATCCAAGAGATAATCACACTATAAATTTGATTGTGACAAGAAGTGGTAAGTCAAGTGGAAAAGATGTTGAAGAAGTAGTTGAAGGGGAAGGCTTGTTAGAAGTGGATTTAGAGATCAGAGAGGATCCAAAACAAGCGGAGGAAGTTATGATACATCCAGTGATGACAAAGGAGAAGCAGAAAGACCCAAAGAAAAAAGTCATTTTGCCATATCCTACAAGAGCAAGGAAGAAAGATCTTAATGAGAATTTTTTTGAGAAATTCTTGGAATTATTCAAGAAGCTTGAGATCAATATTCCTTTTGCTGAAGCGTTGAAATAGATGCCAATTTATACCAAATTCATGGAGGACATCATATCCAAGAAGTGTTCCATTGACATTGATTCGGTAATGCTAACTGAAACTTGTAGTGCTATTTTGCAGGGCCTAAGAATTCTAATGAAGAAAAAAGATAGAGGTGCAGTCAATATTCCCTGCACCATTGGGGATAGAGCATTCAAAAAAACACTCATTGATTTAGGGGCAAGTGTAAGCCTTATGTCGTTGTCTATTTATAAAAAGCTTGAGCTTGGTGAGGTGTAAGACACTCGTATGACACTTCAGTTCGCAGATCATTCAATGAAAAGACCTTATGGTATTGCAACTGATGTTATTATGAAGATTGACAAGTTTGTGTTCCTTGTTGATTTTGTTGTTCTCGAAATGCCAAAATATGAGGAAATCCCATTAATTTTGGGAAGACCTTTTCTAGAGACAGGAAGATGCATGATAGATATTGAGGAAGAAACCATGACCCTCAAAGTCTATAATGAAAATCTGAAAATTAATGTTAGGGACACCATGAAATTAAAAGAGGAGGAAGGTACAAGTAAAAATATTGAAGTGTTGGACACGGTTTTCATCCAGGCAGTTCAAAGCAAAATTCCAAAGTTACAATTGGAAAGAGTTCTTAGCATGTTAGTTTCTAAAAGTGATGAGGTAATAGATGAGAAACTGTCAGAAGTGATAGCTATGTTTGAAGCACAACCTCAGTGGAAGAGATCGAAACCACCCCGATGGGAAGATTTAAGACCACGGAAATCCCCAAAAGAGAAGCAAGAAGGCAAAAAGGGGACAAAGTTGAAACAGCTGCCTGAGAACCTCAAATATATTTTTCTTAACACTGAAGAGAAATGCACAACTATCATAAATTCTAGCCTCAAAGAAATTCAAGAAGACCAACTCATCAAAGTACTCAAGAAATACAAGGGTGATATTGGATGGGCCATTGAAGACTTGAAAGGTATTAGCCCCACAGTTTGCATGCACAAGATTCTGATGGAAGATGATCAGAAACTGGTGGTTCAACCTCAAAGAAAACTTAATTCAGCCATGAAAGAAGTTATGCACAAATAAGTTGTAAAGTTATTGGATGCGGGTCTTATTTACACAATATAAGATAGCTCATGGGTAAGTCATATTCATGTGGCACCAAAGAAGGGATGAATAATTGTCATTACGAATGAAAAATATGAGTTGATTCCTACCCGAACAGTTACAGATTAGAGAGTTTGCATTAACTATAGACGTTTGAACACTGCTACAAGAAATGACAACTTTCCTTTGCCTTTCATTGACCAAATACTGGAAAGGCTAACGAGTCATGACTACTATTGTTTCCTTGATGGTTACTCGGGATACAATCATATTGCACTAGCACTAGAAGATCAAGAGAAGACCATATTAACATGCCATTGTGGTATTTTCGCCTACAGGAGAATTCCATTTGGGTTATGCAAAGCACCCGCTACTTTTTAGTTATGTATGATGTCCATATTTGCTGACATGCTTGAAAAGCACATGGAAGTGTTTATGGATGATTTTTCTGTTTTCGGGTCTTCTTTTGAAAATTGTTTAAATAACTTGTCTCTTGTACTAGAAAGATGTCCGTGAACCAATTTGATTCTCAATTGGGAGAAGTTCCATTTTATGGTGCGCAAGGGAATAGTTTTGAGGCACAAAATATCTCAGAAGGGATTGAAGTTGACAAAGCCAAAGTGGATGTCATTGCAAATTTACCACCTCTAGTGAATAAGAAAGGTATAAGAAGTTTCTTATGACATGCGAGGTTCTACTGCAGGTTCATAAGGGATTTTTCCAAAATTTCAAATCCATTGACTAGTTTTCTTGTGAAGGATACACCATTTCTTTTCAATAAAAAGTGTGGTGAGGCCTTTGAGTCGTTGAAGATTAAGCTAGTGTCTTCTCCTATAGTAATTTCTCCTGATTGGTCGGTACCTTTTGAGATCATATGTGATGCCAGTGGTATAGCAATGGGGGTAGTGCTAGGACAGAGAAGAGAAAGGCTCTTGAATGTGATATATCATGCAAACCATGTGTTAAATGCTGCTCAGAATGAATTATGCAACCACTGAAAAAGAGTTTCTAGCAGTGGTGTATGCCTTTGAAAAATTCAAGTCGTGCATGTTGGGATCGAAGGTAATTGTTTATACTGACCATGCTGCTTTGAAATATCTTTTTTCTAAACAGGAATCAAATCCAAGGTTGCTAAGATGGATTTTGCTTCTACAAGAATTTGATTTAGAGATCCGGGACAAAAAGGGATGTGAAAACACTATTGCTAATCACTTATCTCGGATGTCCCCGACAGAAGAGAGGGAGTAAAAACACCCAATAAAGGATGGGTTTGCTGATGAACGAATCCTAACTGTTATGGGAGTCCCGTGGTTCGCAGACTATGTGAACTATTTGGTAGATGGAATAACACATAATGATTTTGACTCTAACAAAAAGAAATTTTTTTTGCATGATTACAAGTTTTATTTGTGGGACGAACCATTCATGTACAAGGGAATAAATGGATTGGTTCGAAGGTGTGTCCCAGAGGAAGAATAGAGAGATGTCTTAAAAGATTGTCATGACTCAAAATATGAAGGACATTTTAGTGTAGATAGAACCGCTGCAAAAGTCCTCCAGACTGGGTTGTATTGGCCGACTCTATTTAAAGATGCTCAGAGCATTATGAAGGAATGTGACCGATGTCAGAGGACAGGTAACATTTCAAAGAAGAACCAGATGCCTCAGAATGCTATGTTGAAGGTAGAATTGTTTTATGTATGGGGAATACACTTCATGGGACCGTCTCCACCCTATTTTGGAAAGAATTATATTTTGGTTGCGGTTGACTATGTCTTAAAGTGGGTGGAAGTTGTCGCATTGCCCACAAATGATTCTAAAGTGGTGGTAAATTTCCTCAGAAAAAACATTTTCTCTAAGTTTAGGGTACCGAGGGCTCTAATCAATTATGAGGGTACTCACTTATTAAACAAGCTGATGGAGAATCTGTTGAAGAAGTATAATGTGAAGCACAAGATTGACACTCTGTATCATCCTTAGATGAGAGGACAGGTTGAAGTGTTTAGTGGGAAGATAAAGCAGATACTTGAAAAAATCGTTAGCACTTCTAAGAAATATTGGGATATGAATTTGGATGATGCATTATGGGTGTTGTACCCAAAAATTTTCCCTCCCATTTCTTCAAGACATTCTACTAGGGTCCTCAAATGCTAAAGGTTGCTCAAGAATTGACTAGACAAATTCTCCTCCTAAGCAATGGACTTACAATTAGGGTTTCATTTTTATCAAGGAAGTTTGGGTTTCTAAATCTTCAAGTGGTTTCCATGGTTCATATGTCTCTAATAATGCTCATACTAAGTTTCAAGCCTTGCATCACAAGTTTGCTCGGTCAATGGCTCAAATAACTGAAAATCAACTGTATTGGGAAAAAAGTCAATTGTGGTCAACATACAGTCAAACTTCAAGATTTTTGGTCAACATCAAGGTTTTTAAGTCATATTCATCATTTGATCAAGGGTTGATCATGATTCATCAAGAAAAACTCTCAAATCATCAAAAGTCAAAAGTTGCCAAATTAGGGTTTCCTGAAGAGAAGACAATTGAATTTTGACCAAGCATAACTTTCAAATGCCTCATCATATTTGCCTCAATAAAATCTAATTTTGAAGAAAATTCATGTCTCTACAACTTTGTCTCTCTAAGCTCAAGTCTAAAAACTACTTCATTTGAGAGATATGGGCCAATACATTATAGGTCATTTCAAAATTCAACAAAAAAACACTTTTTGTCAAGGAAACTTACATCAAGATAAATCTTCAAATGAAAACATGGTAAACATATATATTATATAGGACATCTTGAGCTTTCCAAAAAGTCCAAGATCACCTTCAAATGATAAAAATTGAGAGAGTTATGACTAGTTCAAGTTGGGAAATTTTGAGCAAATGCATGAAGTTCAAATTGAGCAAACTTGAACTTTTGGGCTAATGGGCTATTGTTTCAAAGTTTAAACGTGTTTTGCAGCTCATAGTACACCTCAAGACTTACTCATGCACCTCTTGGGTTTTTATTTTTTTATTTTTTATTTTTATTTATTTAACGTTCAAAATAAAATAAAATAAGATAAGGCTTATTACAAGTGTCCAAGCCCATGTTGTTTGACCTAAATTCCAAATATAATCTCATTCAATTCAGACATGAAGGCCACAAAACTTTGTGCTAGAAACCACTTCCAAACAATCACAAAAATTATCAAACTAGGGCAACTTCAAACCCTAGCTTGCAGCCATTTCCAAGGCGTTCAAACTTGCTCATTCACTTCCGACAACCCTACATAGTAAGAATGGATCAAACACAATGATCCAAAACCCCCAGAATATGCACGCATACATGGTTGTTTCATATTTTTTTTGTGAAACTTATATTTTTGTTTTTCTTCATGTTTCATTGCAAACTAACTGTATTGATGTGTTTTTTATGTATGTTAGTGCAGGAAAAGTAGATCGCATGACCCCCATGCTATCAGAATCACGAGTTGCCATACATGCGTTGATCCATATTGTTTTGATCGTACCTAATAAACCATTGTGTTTCAGTTAAAAATAATGAATCCATTGAATTTGTAATCCTTGATTTAGGAGGGTAGGGTACCCTCGGATCTCAAACTTTCATTATTTTGTAAGAACAAGAAAAGGGTTCACCAGAGAAGACGACAGGAGGTAGGGCTCCGGTGCCTCTCCGATTATACAACATTTTTTATATTATATATGTTTTGTTTTGTTTTAGACAATGAATGTATCACCACCCCAGTGGTTAAAATGAGCACGATAAGGATTTATCATACAAGGGCACGAGTTCGATCCCTGCTTTTAGCACTTTGAGTTTTTCATGATTTTTATGTTTTACAGGATGATAACAAAGCGCACTTTCTTGCATTCTTTAACATAGGTGCGCGCCTGGACTAGGGGTGAAGGTCTTGGTCAAAAGAGCAAAGGGCGTATTCAACACCCACCCTTAGCAGTATTCTTTTAAAACTTAGTTTTTCTTCATATTTTCCTTAATTTTTACATTTACAAACCCTAAATTCATAAGCAAAACCTTTTAATAAACCTAATTTTTTTCAAAACCTTTTTACAAATCGTAATCAAAACTAGGGTTCAGGCTTTTAATTTAATTAATAAAAAAAATTTAATTAAAATTAATTAGTTTTTTAGGTTGATCATTAAAACCTTTTTATCAAAAAATCACCAAAAGCACGTTCGCTTTCTGTTTTCCTATGTTTTTTTACATTTCACCTAGTTTATTATTCTCGCATTTCCTTTCCTTTTAATTATTATGTGATTGTTTCCTGGTTTGTAATAGTAATTAGGATTTATTTTCCGCATTTTTATTACTTTTGTAACTCTCCCAAAGTCGTGTAATAGCTTTGGCTTTACATTTCCTCATTTATTTTCCGCATATTTACTGCTTTATTGTTTTACTATATTACTGTTAGTAGCTAGGCTTGTATGGAAAGATTAAAAACAAACGGTAGTGTTGTACCCCAAAATTTTCCTTCTCATTTCACTCAAAGACATGCCTCTGGAGGTCCTCAACTGCTCAAGGTTGACTAAGGGTTGACCAGACAAATCCTCCTCCTAAGACAACAAGCCTCAAACTAGGGTTTCAATTTCAAGCAAGATGGTTGAGTTCCAAGGGTCCCAAGTTGTTTCCATGACCCTAATATATCCTCAAGATCATTCATGTCAAGTTTCATTCCTTGCACAAGAAGTTGGCTCAGTCAATTGCTCAGATGCCTGAAAATCAACTATACAAGGTCAAAAGTCAATTGTGGCCCACATACAGTCAAACTTCAAAAAATTTGGTCAACATCAACATTTTGAAGTAACTTCCATCATTTTATCAAGGTTTGATAATTATTCCTCAAGGAATGCTCATAGTTCATCAAAACTCAAAAGTTGCTAAATTAGGGTTTCTATAGGAAAAGTCAACCAAACTTTGACCAGGCATAACTTTCTCATACTTTATCAGAATGTCCCCATCCAAGACTCATTTTGAATAGAATTCATTTCTCTACAACTAATCTTCAGCCCTCAAGTTCAAGAAATGCACCCATGAAAAGATATAAATTCAGACATTATAGGTCATTTCAAAAAGTCAACAAAAACACCTTTTGGGTCAAAGCTTCTTACATGAACATGGAACATCCAATTGAGATGAAACAAAAAGGGTTGTTTATGGGACATGCTAATATTTCCAAAAAGTCCAAGAACACCTTCTTAGGGTTAAAATTGAGAGAGATATGTATTGTCAAAGTTGACCAATTTTTGGAAATGTGCATGAAGTCAACATTGATCAAAATGACTTTTTTTCCAAATGGGCCCTTGTTTTCTTGTTTGAAACTTGTTCCTAAGATGGCCCACGACCCCTGAGCTTATCCACATATTATTTTATTATTTATTATTATTTATTTTTATTTTTATCCATTTAAATCAAAATAAATCAATTTAAATTGTAGAATACTGTAATAAAATCCAAGATTTGATTTGATGAGCATATTATGAGTCAATAAACAGCTAGCAAATCATCCAAATCGTGCAAGGGGTAATTGGATTGGAAAAGATCATGATTTGGACAAATTTAGAAACAAAAAATAGAAGAGGCAAATCAAATCTCATTTCCATAATTTCTCAAGATTGCATCTGTTTTTGTTGACCTAATTTGTTCTCTTATATGTCCACAACATATCCAAAGAAGAGGAAGGAGGATTGGATCGTAAAAACTGAAGAACAAAGTTGCAAATTTTGGAAGAAAAGTGTTGATCATATATTCCTCCACAGGCTGATTCAAGCCATTCCAAGATCACAAATAGCTTCAGTGAGTTCCTCTGATCAATTCCATACCTTCACAAGTGACCACAACATTCAGAATCATAACTTGGTTCTCCAACCTTTTTTGATTTTCGATTACATGCATACATGTGTTTTCAATGAAATTTAACCATGCAGTGTTGTTTATCAAAAGGTTTTGATGCTTTCTAGTTTGTTTGATTGAGTTTTAAGTGCAGGAATCAAAAGATACCATTGCTAGGGTTCCAAGATTCAAATCGGGGATTTCTGATTCAGATATAATCGGGACAAACCAATGCCATCATCGTGTTCAGGGGACCAAAACGAGTTGATTCATAGCCTCACCATTAATTTATATTTCATATTTTGAGAATTTTGATTTTTTCAGGGGCTTTAGTGATGCTTGATTCATTGCTATAAGCTAGAGTAACGGATGCAGTTCGTATGTAAAAGCTGATACCTAAAACGACAACCATTGGGGAAGATGACTGTGTGGCAAGGGATGACTGTGTGGCAAGGGCTGGCTGACTGGTTTAAATAGCACGCGCATTTTGTTATGATAACTGCCAATTATTAAATATATTATGTTTTGTTAATTGTTATTATCGAAAGGCCAATTGGCCCAGTGTCAAACAGGAAGAGTTTAAGGACGCTCGTGTGTAGGAGGTCAGAGGTTTGATCCCTGCCTCCTACATTTTATTTTCCCTAATAATCGTTTGCAGATCCTGTGCTTTGTGGTTCCAGCGTGTCCACCATGCATCTCCAGATGTCACCCATCAGATTACTATAAGGTCGGATCCAGCGCCCTGCAAGCATGTCCCCATGGTGGACCCTCATGCATACTCAATACTGGATCTCACGCAGGCAACTGGGCTTGTGAAAATTTGGGCTTAGCAAATTCTTCTCCACACCTCTAGGACTGCTTTCACACCAGGCCCAGTCTAATTTTTCTTTTTTAATTTCTTTTATTTATTTCAATCATTTGTTTAATTATTTTTACAAAAAAATCATTTTTTTATTAAATCACAAAAACATTAAAACCATATTTTTTCATAAAATATTTTATTTCATTAATTAATTAGATTAATTTAATTAGGCCAATTTAAATTCATTTTTTCATCATTAAAATTAATTAGATAATTAGAGTTAATTTGCAAATAGTTAAAATTCTCAACCAAAAAAATAACAAAAAAATATTTTCTTTGATTTCCTTTGATTTTAGACTTTGACTCCCATATTTAATTCGTCGCGCGTACAATATTTTCCAATTGTTGTAATTGCTCTGAGTTTGTAATAGCTTTTAACTTAGGTTTATTGTTGATTTCATTTACTATTTCAATTCCCCATTTTGGTTATGTAATCCCCTCCCCGAGGCCATGTAATAGCTAGGTTTAAAATTCTTGCACTTTACTTTCCGCTACTATTAACTGCTAGATGATTGATAATAGGATTGAATGGCAAGATTAAACGATTAAAAATGTAGAAAACCCTAATTGCAAAGATAAATGAGCTGAAATCAAACACTTGCACATGCCCACTCCTAGGGTTTATCCCACTTCGGTTGCCTTTGGTAAACGGTCATGAAGTATAGGGAATTTTAGTGGTCGCCCTCTAGTCCCAAAAGATAACAAATGACCCATTCGAATGTTGCCTCGGAAAGATATTTAAGACTCTAGGGTAATTACTAAGGTTTCCTAACTATTGCTTTTGTGACCGTAATTGTCCCTTCGAATGTCCCTTAAACTCCAACGATGGGGATACCTACTCCTTAATAGTAGGATAGTGCTGTCTAAAGGAAACGAGAAAACGAATAGTCTTTTCGAGTAGGTAGAAACTCTTAAGTACTTGCTCAGAATAACAAAAACTCTTTCACATAGACACTTTCAAAACAATTTTCAAAAAAAACTTCATCTCACTCTTGAGGACATATACAAGGTTTACCACGAAGTTAAACAAAAACTTTTCAAAATGAGCAAGTACCTAAGAGCCCATGGAAAACCATGGATAGAAAGGGTGCCAACACCTTCCCTTTCTATAATCTACCCCCCGTACTCAAAATCATCTCGAAAAAGGTTTTTTCTGTTCTTTTTCCTTTTCCTTTATTGGATGAAATAAAAGTCGGTGGCGACTCTTGCTTACCGCAACAATTGCGAACAAAATACGCAAACCAGTATAACAGTCGGTTCTGCCACCGTATCACAGAACTGGAGACTCTGCTGGGGAATTATAATAAATTGTGGTTTACCTTAGGATCTAGGTCATTCTTAATTGCTTCTTTGGCTTGTCTTGTTTGATTTACTTTTAAGGGTATCTGTTTGGGGTTGTTTGGATCCTAAACCCGGGTCGGGGAATTCTGTTTAGGTAAGTAGCAATAAACTGTGAGGGAGTTGTGCGGGGTATACCGCCACGGTTAAAACAGTAGCTACGTTGATTCGATACTTTGGTGTGTACCGGTAGCCATTGAGTAGTCAAGGAGAATACGGGGCCGCTGTGTGGTATCATAAAGTGTCAACTGACCTTAGCACCTTAATTGACCAACTTGGCTTTTAGGACATAGTGAGATAGCCGTCTTTGGTGTAAACCCAAAGTCGGTTGATACTCGATGCTACACTCATTGAGGTTTGACTCTTGAGTTTTGTTTGGTGGCAAGTTAATTGCCTATCAGAATTAAATTTGGGGGAAAGATCGGTGATATTGAGATCCCTTAGAACCCGGTTACTATATTTAGGATAGGTTGAACCAATCCAACTTTAAGAGGGTATACCTTAAATTCCATGTAAGCCTTAAACCTAAGGTCTTTGTGTGATTTTCTTGTGTTTTCTATATCTGCTATATCTAAGCATAATCATGACATCATAATATAACATATCATACTAACCATTTCAAGGATTCTTAGGGTTTACTTTTTTCTTGTTTTGTAGGACATGGCCCTCGCCCGCAGATTCACTATCCAAGTCAGTCTGGTAAAGGTAGCTCCTCAGCTTAAGGAATTGGTATCAAGGGTTCCTGAAAGCTCTCCCTTCACTGAAAGACATGGTCGAATTTTCACCTTGGTCACCTCAAACCCCGATGAAGTAATGCTAAAAGTTCTCTTCTAGTTCTTTGACCCTCTACATCACTGCTTCACTTTTCCGGATTACCAGTTAGTGCCTACTATGGAAGAGTTTTGTCTATTACTAGGAGTGCCTATCCTTAACAACATACCTTTCAATGGCATGGAAAGAGACCCTAAACCTGAAGATATGGCTAAAGCTCTGTCCTTACAGCAGTCTGACGTATTAGTAAATTGGGAAACCAGGAGAGGTGTCAAGGGTTTTTTGGCTAAGTTCTTGTTTGAGAAAGCTCATCATTTTTGGGATACCCTGTACTTACAAGCTTTTGAAGAGGTATTATCCCTTCTCATCTATGGGTTGATACTATTCCCTAATCCGTACCATCTTATAGACGAGAATGCGGTTAAGGTTTTCTTGTCACACAATCCAATACCTACTCTGCTTGGAGATATCCTACATTCTCTGCATACTCACACTATAAAGAGAAGAGGAACCTTTCTGTGTTGCACTCCTCTTTTGGCTAGGTGGTTTATTTCGCACCTACCCTAATCCGTCTTGAAGAATGAACAGGGTTTGAGATGGTCTCATAGGCTAATGACTATTACACATTCGGGTATTCATTGGTGTCCTCGATCCTCAGATAATATTACCATCATTGATCGATGCAGAGAATTCCCTAATGTCCCTCTCTTAGGCATTAGGGGAGAAATCACTTACAATTCTTGTTTGGCACTGCAATAGTTTGGATACGCGAGAAGGGATGGTCCTCATGATACACTTATCCAAGGAATCACCTTCGACTATGAGAATGATGCCCAGGGTTACCGTAAAAGGTTCATGCGAGCTTGGGGCATGGTACATAGAGTTGATAGCAAGACACTGGGGGACAAGAACTCAATCCCTCTTGAGCCTTATCTCAAATGGGTACGAGCCCGTGCTCAAATTCTTATGATGCTTACCCTGCTGTCCTACCAATGATTGTGGAACCGGTTGCTGAAGGAGACACTTCTTATCTTGTTCTTCATCCTGACATGCCAATTGATCATGAGGAGTTACAAAAATCTTGGATCCAACTCAAAGAGGAACGAGTCAACTTCGAAACCAAATTCTACGCCAGCAAGAAGAAGGTCCTGGAACTCACTAGGTTACTCCATGAAGAGAGGAATATAAATGCCTACATTGAACCAAAGAGGATGCGCTCATGGGAAACCTAATTTTCTTTTTGCTTTAAGTTTTGTTTTGTTTGATTGTAAGCCTAAAAGGAACTCTTTGTAACAATTCAAACTTATTAATACAATTAACATGTGTTTCTTTTGGTTAAGAAAATTTGAGCCTTTAAGAGTCCTTGAAATCATTGCATACGTATATCATCCATGACATTGCATAAACAGGATTCATAACAGGTTTCTCGTCATCTACGCTGTTTATTTCAGCAAAAATGTATTTTGAACAAAGTATCAAGGACCTCCAGGCACAAAATGCCCTATTTCAACAAATGTTCGTAGCCTTGGCTAAAGGGAAGGAAGATCTGAAGGCCTTTATTCTGAAAGAGAAAAAGAAGAAGAAGAGGAAGACCGCTAGTGTCCTGAATCTGGGCAGAAGATTCAAGGGACCGTTGAAGCAACCGGTTGACCTGACCTCCTCATCCAAAGAAGGGGAGAACCAAGAGGTAGAAACAAGGGAGGAAGACCCTAGTCCAAGAGTTTTTGAGGATGAATCTGACTACAATGATGAACAGTATCCTCCTGCTGAGGATAGATACAAATAGTTGGAGGATCGTCTGAGCGCAATGGAGATCCAAAGAGTACCTGGCTTGGACTTTGAATAATTAGGGTTGGTTCCTGGAGTTGTCATCCCACCAAAATTCAAGGTCCCCACATTCACTAAGTATGATGGGGTCTCCTTCCCTAAGTTGCATTTAAGATCCTATGTCAGGAAGATCCAGCCTCACACCGCTGACCGGAAGTTATGGGTCCATTTCTTCCAAGAAAGTTTGGCCGGCACTCAATTGGATTGGTTCTATCATTTGGAAAGAACTAACATCCATACCTGGGAAGACTTTGCTACTGCTTTCTACAAGAAATACCAATACAACACTGACCTGGAACCAACTCGAGTGCAACTGTAGAATATGTCCATGGGCTCGAAAGAAGGATTCAAGGAATATGCACAAAAATGGAGGGATCTAGCTGGCAGAGTACAACCTCCTCAGACTGATCGTGAAATGGTAGACATGCTCATGGGCACTATGACAGGACCATTCTTCAATTTTCTAATTGGGAGTTCCTCATCCGGGTTCACAGAGATGGTTCTGACAGGAGAGAGGATCGAAAATGGTATCAGGAGCGGGAAGATCCCGATGGCTGCATCTTCTAGTGCTGAGAAGAAGCCATTTAGGGGTAAGATGGAAGTCAATGCTGTGCACAGCCAGAAGGGGCATAATAAGGCAGACTACCACCAATCTGTGGGGAAGTGCTGGTCTCTAATTCGGCACGCGCACAGCGACCACAACAAGGAAATAATCAGCCAAGGGTAGAAAGACCTCAAAGGCAGTTCACCCAAATCAACATGCCATTGTCAGAAGCATTACAACACATGTTGAAGATCAATCTGATTATGGTGATAGACCCTCATCCAAACCCTAAGACTTCCTCTCCTAACTACAATTCAGATGCAAGGTGTGCTTATCATTCTGGCAGCTCGGGGCACGACACTAACGATTGTTAGGGGCTGAAATACAAGATTCAGAATATGATTGACGCCAAGGAGATCGAATTCGGACCTCCTGAGACTCCCAACATGATCACTGCTCCCTTTCCAAAACATGGCTAGGATTGAAAGCATTTTTGTTCATTTGAATTCTCAAGTTTTATTTTCTTTGTTTATTCGAACAATTATTGTCATGTCAAAACTTTGTTATGCCATTAATGCATTACACATGTTTGTCCTGAATTAATTTGTTTTCATTATGCTTAAACTGCTTTATACTTCCTTTTCATGATATTCAAATCTCGATTAAAAGCTCTAAGCCTTAGAGGGAGGATGACGAAAATGATACCACAATTTCTACAGTATGCTTTTGAACAGACCCTGCTGACGATGTACAGACATTGTTTCAAATCCAAAATAGTGGAGTTATAAGGAAGATAATCCCTAGTCAACCCCTTTGAGCAAAAGAAGCAGGAGTGTTTCTTTTAGAAAAATAAAAACCCTTAATCATAACCTGGGGCAGGGTAGTTTTCTCAATTAATTCAGAGGCGCATTCAGTCGCAATCTTCCGCTTCGTGCACAATGAATGGCATTGAAGACGTCCTTCCAAATCAAAAGGCGATGATGGTTCTGCATAATCGTCAAGACAGGAAGTCATTATCTCTCAAAATAAAAGCTCGTTAAGTCAAAACCTATGAAGGAGACTTAAGAAAAAAACTGGGGCTCCCGCTGACTGTAATCACAAAAAGAAACAGTTCAGGCAAAAAAAGGGATAACAAAATCAAAAAAGAAAGAGGTACTACAAATCCTCTACAGAAAGAAGATTACAAAAATGATTGCCTATTCAAAATAAACTTTCAGTATTTGAACCATCACTGGAACATCAAGGACAATACTTCAGGACCCAACTGGGATTCTAAACGCGCAATTAACTGAGCATAGGACTGAAGGACATCAAGAAGAACATGTGGGTACAAATAAATTTTGAGCCTTTATCCTTTGTTTCTTAAACCGTAAACCAGGCCACGTTATAACCCTTAAAAGTCCTAGCTGAAGCATGGGTGAGTTTGAGAGCATATTGTTACAAAGGTATCCTGACTCTTGTAGGACTTGTTACGAATCCTGAGTTGATATCACATTATTTCAAATTTTGTTTTACTACACTAAACACATTTTCAAAAACAAATTTCAAGACAAACATGAGTTTTGCATTCTTTAAATGACATTGTTTGCATATGACTAATTGTTTGATAGCAGAGAAATCCTCACAATGGATATTCAATGAACAGACATCCTCTCAATGGACAGAGTCACCTCGGAGGGAAAGACACTTCCAATAACAGGTCTTCCATAAGCAAGGGGCGTGACATGATGTTTAACACACTTGGGGAAGTCTCCCCAAAAGTGCCAAATAACCAGGGGCAGATCTCCATCTGAATACTTGGGGCATTACGCACGCATTCCAGCAACGAATCATGTGTCATCAAGAAAACATTTTTAACCGTACTACAACACAAAACTATGGACAGTGATAACTCCCTACATCCTGAGAGCGTGGACATAGTTGGAAAATACTACGCGTGAAAAGACCCGCTAGGTTGACTGGCCTAAGAAAAAATAAGGGCATCCTGGAGAACCAAAAAGGTTCGGGCAAAAGTTAGGGATATACATATGAAAAAATTGTACACCCGGCAAGTCAAAAACCCGAAAAGGAGGCTTGGGCAAAAAGGTGTATCCCGGTGGACTGAAAACCCGAAAGGGAAGTCCAGGCAAAAGTTAGGGATCAAAGCAGACGATTATGTCCCATCATCTTGTCACTTGCCTATCAGTAGAAGACTTATCATTCTGATCGGTAGTTACCCAGCACCTCATGAGTTAGGCTAACACTCAAGTTATCCATAAAGCCTCCGCATGTACTTTCTCAAACAGGAGCTGAAATATCCTGATACGAAGTCACCATTACATATACATTCCCCACAGAGTAGGGGCAACCAAAGCTTTGACATAGGCTTCCCCAAACAGGGGATACTTTCCCCAGCAAAGTTCCTTCAGAGAGCCGACATCTATATTCCCCAACCGAATTTTATAATCACAAACGGTTTATAAAGCTTTCTCCCAAGAAGAGTTTATTTCTCTGACTGCGGAACCTCCTCCCGATCAGAGTTCACTTCTCTGACTGTGGAAGCTCAATCTCCAATAGAATTTATTTCTCCAACTACGGAAGTTCATCCCCCATGGAGTTTATTTCTCTGACTCGGCAAAATCTTCCAGCAAAGCATCTCCTCTCTCGAACAGAGTTATTCCCCCACAGAGTTATTCTCAAACAAAGTTTCTCCCCGGCAAAGTATTCACAAACAGAAAGGAATAAATCCACGGTATAGTCATCTCTGTTCACCATTCCCAGCGGAAGTAGAAGAACCACTTTTTCTATGACGGTCAGGAATTCAATTTCCAGTACTCTCCAGCAGCAGTCAGGGATTTATTTTCCCAGACTCAGATATGTCACAATAGCATTTCATGTTCATACATCATGACGTGCGCGCACATATTACATACAACATAATCTCATTTATTTTGAGAACATCATCACACAATGCATTT
This sequence comes from Vicia faba, assembly GCA_948472305.1. Taxonomy (NCBI): domain Eukaryota; kingdom Viridiplantae; phylum Streptophyta; class Magnoliopsida; order Fabales; family Fabaceae; genus Vicia; species Vicia faba. The sequence goes on along the minus strand of OX451739.1, from coordinate 701,181,126 downwards.
CATTCATCGCATATAATTAATCGTGTACCTTTTCATGAAAGATGGTTATCATCAACAATTTCCAGCAGGTCCGAGATTAGCTCCTGAAACTAAACAGAGTAATTATCTATGCAACCAAATGCAGCTTTACACGGGTTCGTCACGAAGCAATCTTACACGGGTTTCTCCTAAATGCAGCTTCACACGGGTTTATCCTGAAAAATCTTGCACGGGTCCCTTATCATACATTTTCAAATGAAGTTTCACACAGACTTATCCCGAAGCAACCCTACCCAGGTTCCTTCCGAAGTTTCACACGAACTTAGCCTGAAGTAACCTTACCCAAGTTCCTCCTGAAGTTTTACACAGACTTAGCCCGAAGTAATCTTACCCAGATTCCTCCTAAAGTTTTACACAAACTTAGCCTGAAGTAACCTTACCCAGGTTCCTCCTGAAGTTTTACACAGACTTAGCCTGAAGTAACCTTACTCAGGTTCCTCCTGAAGTTTTACACAGACTTAGCCTGAAGTAACCTTACCCAGGTTCTTCTTGAAGTTTTACACAGACTTAGCCTGAAGTAACCTTACCCAGGTTCCTCCTGAAGTTTTACACAAACTTAGCCCGAAGTAACCTTACCCAGGTTCCTCCTGAAGTTTTACACAGATTTAGCCCAAAGTAACCTTACCCAGGTTCGTTCCGAAGTTTCACACGGACTTATCCCGAAGCAACCCTACCCAGGTTCCTTCCGAAGTTTCACACGGACTTAGCCTGAAGTAACCTTACCCAGGTTCCTCCTGAAGTTTTACACAGACTTATCCCGAAGTAACCTTACCTAGATTCCTTCTGAAGTTTTACACAGACTTATCCCGAAGTAACCTTACCCAGATTCCTTCTGAAGTTTTACACGAACTTATCCAGAAGTAACCTTACCCAGGTTCCTCCTAAAGTTTTACACATACTTATCTTGAAGTAACCTTACCCAGGTTCCTTCTGAAGTTTTACTTAGATTTATCCCAAAGCAACCTTACCCAGGTTCCTTCTCGGTCCTGATGTAGTTTCACCCAGACTCATCCTGAAGCAACCCTACCCAGGTTCCTCCTTACAATTTCTCGATGTAGTTTTACCCAAACTCCTCACGAAGAAACCTTACACGGGTTCCTTCTCGATTCAGATGCAATTTTACCCAAACTCAACTTGAAGAAACCTTACCCAGGTTCCTTCTCGGTTCCGATGTAGTTTTACCCAAACTCCTCATGAAGCAACCTTACCCAGGTTCCTTCTCGGTTCAGATGCAGTTTTACCCAAACTCCTCACGAAGCAACCTTACCCAGGTTCCTTCTCGGTTCAGATGCAGTTTTACCCAAACTCAGCACGAAGAAACCTTACCCATGTTCTTTCTCAGTTCAGATGCAGTTTTATCCAAACTCCTCACGAAGTAACCTTACCCAGGTTCCTTCTCGGTTCAGATGCGATTTTACCCAAACTCATCGTGAAGTAGCCTTACTACCCAGACTTTTATTTAGAAGTAACCCTACTATCCAGGTTCCTTCTCTTTTATCTCAAAACAACAGTTTATAACACTGTTAAAACCTAGACCTGACCAGATACGATCAATTTCATATTCCCTAGTAGAGTAGTGGACCACGGAAGCTCCTAAACTATATTCCCCAAGACAAAGACCAACATTCTTCAGCGAAGTCCTCCCTAACAACAGGAACAGGAATTCCCACGAAGGAATATCTCACAAAATCATCATTATTCTAGATGTCATCTATAAGCCCATCTCCGACGACTCTCCATCATCTTCTCCAAATGGCATATGGAAGCCCATTCCTGATACTGCCTATACAAATTAAGCATCATTTTAGACGAGTGCAAATTTCTGGGCACTCTAGTGTTCAATCATCTTCCACCTTCAGATCACGAAAAGAAGACCAGCCAATCTACCACCCAAAATTTTCCCTCTCATTTCACTCAAAGACATGCCTCTGGAGGTCCTCAACGGCTCAAGGTTGACTAAGGGTTGACCAAACAATTCCTCCTCCTAAGACAACAAGCCTCAAACTAGGGTTTCAATTTCAAGCAAGATGGTGTAGTTCCAAGGGTCCCAAGTGGTTTCCATTACCCTAATATATCCTCAAGATCATTCATGCCAAGTTTCATGCCTTGCACAAGAAATTGGCTCAGTCAATTGCTCAGATGCCTGAAAATCAACTGTACAAGGTCAAAAGTCAACTGTGGCCCGCATACAGTCAAACTTCAAATTTTTTGGTCAACATCAACATTTTGAAGTAACTTCCATCATTTGATTAAGGGTTGATCATGATTCCTCAAGGAATGCTCCTAGTTCATCAAAACTCAAAAGTTGCTAAATTAGGGTTTCTATAAGAAAAGTCAACCAAACTTTGACCAGGCATAACTTTCTCATACTTTATCAGGAATTTCTCATCCAAGACTCATTTTGAAGAGAATTCATTTCCCTACAACTCATCTTCATCCCTCAAGTTCAAGAAATGCACCCATGAAAAGTTATAAATTCAGACATTATAGGTCATTTCAAAAAGTCAACAAAAAAACCTTTCGGGTCAAAGCTTCTTACATGAACATGGAAGATCCAATTGAGATCAAACCAAAAGGGTTGTTTAGGGGACATCCTAATCTTTCCAAAAAGCCCAAGAACACCTTCTTAGGGTTAAAATTGATGGATATATGTATTGTCAAAGTTGACCAATTTTTGGAAATGTGCATGAAGTCAACATTGATCAAAATGACTTTTTTTCCAAATGGGCCCATGTTTTCTTGTTTGAAACTTGTTCCTAAGATGGCCCATGACCCCTGAGCTTATCCACCTATTATTTTATTATTTTTTATTATTTATTTTGATTTTTATCCATTTAAATCAAAATAAATCAATTTAAATAGTAGAATAATGTAAAAAAAATCCAAGATTTGATTTTATGAGCATATTAAGAGTCAATAAACAGCTAGAAAATCATCCAAATCGTGCAAGGGATAATTGGATTGGAAAAGATCGTGATTTGGCCAAATTTAGAAACAAAAAATAGAAGAGGCAAATTAAATCTCTTTTCCATAATTTCTCAAGATTGCATCTGTTTTTGTTGACCTAATTTGTTCTCTAATATGTCCACAACATATCCAAAGCAGAGGAAGGAGGATTGGATCAAAAAAACTGAAGAACAAAGTTGCAAATTTTGGAAGAAAAGTGATGATCATATATTCCTCCACGGGATGATTCAAGCCATTCCAAGATCACAAATAGCTTCAGTGAGTTCCTCTGATCAATTTCAGACCTTCACAAGTGACCACAACATTCAGAATCATAACTTGGTTCTCCAACCTTTTTTTATTTTCGATTACATGCATACATGTATTTTTAATGAAATTTAACCATGCATTGTTGTTTATCAAAAGGTTTCGATGCTTTCTGGTTTGTTTGATTGAGTTTTAAGTGCGGGAATCAAAAGATACCATTGATAGGGTTCCAAGCTTCAAATCGGGGCTTTCTAATTCAGACATAATTGGGACAAACCAATGCCATCATCGTGTTCAGGGAACCAAAACGAGTTGATTCATAGCCTCACCATTAATTTATATTGCATATTTTGAGAATTTTGATTTTTTTCAGGGGCTTTAGTGACGCTTGATCCATTGTTATAAGCTATAGTAACGAATGCAGTCCGTAGGTAAAAGCTGATACCTAAAACGACAGCCATTGGGGAAGATGACTGTGTGGCAAGGGATGGCTGGTTTAAATAGCGCGCGCATTTTGTTATGATAAATGCCAATTATTAAATATATTACGTAGGCAAACATGTCCCCATGGTGGACCCTCAGGCATACTCAGTACTGGATCTCACGCAGGCAATTGGGCTTGTGCAAATCTAGGCTTAGCAAATTCTTCTCCACACCTCCAGGACTGCTTTCACACCAGGCCCAGTCTAATTTTTATTTTTTAATTTCTTTTATTTATTTTAATTATTTGTTTAATTATTTTTACAAAAAAAAAATCATTTTTTATTAAATCAAAAAATCACAAAAACATTAAAATCAGATTTTTTTCATAAAATATTTTATTTACTAATTAATTAGATTAATTTAATTAGGTCAATTTAAATTATTTTTTCATCATTAAAATCAATTAGATAATTAGAGTTAATTTGCAAATAGTTAAAATTCTCAATCAAAAAAATAACAAAAAAAATATTTTCTTTGATTTCCTTTGATTTTAGACTTTGACTCTCGTATTTAATTTGTCGCGCGCATAATATTTTCCAATTGTTGTAATTGCTCTGAGGTTATAATAGCTTTTAACTTAGGTTTATTATTGCTTTCATTTACTGTTTCAATTCCCCATTTTGGTTATGTAATCCCCTCCCCGAGGCCATGTAATAGCTAGGTTTAAAATTCTCGCACTTTACTTTCCGCTACTATTAACTGCTAGATGATTGATAATAGGATTGAATGGCAAGATTAAACGATTAAAAAGGTAGAAAACCCTAATTGAAAAGATAAATGAACTGAAATCAAACACTTGCACATGCTCACTCCTAGGGTTTATCCCACTTCGGTTGCCTTCGGTACACGGTCATGAAGTATACGGAATTTTAGTGGTCGGCCTCTAGTCCCCAAAGATAAAAAATGACCCATTTGAATGTTGCCTCGGAAATACCTTTAAGACTCTAGGGTAATTACTAAGGTTTCCTAACCATTGCTTTTGTGACCGTAATTGTCCCTTCGAATGTCCCTTAAACTCCAACGATGGGGCTACGTACTCCTTAATAATAGGATAGCGCTGTCTAAAGGAAACGAGAAAATGAACAGTCTTTTCGAGTAGGTAGAAACTCTTAAGTACTTGCTCAGAACAACAAAAACTCTTTCACATAGACACTTTCAAAAAAGTTTTCAAAAACAACTTTGTCACACTCTTGAGGACAAATACAAGGGTTACCACGAAGTTAAACAAAAACTTTTCAAAACACGCACAAGAAATTTTAAAATGAGAAAGTACCTAAGAGCCCATGGAAAACCATGGATAGAAAGGGTGCTAACAGCTTCCCTTTCTATAATCTACCCCCGTACTCAGAAATATCTCAAAAAAGGTTTTTTCTGTTCTTTTTCCTTTTCCTTTGTTGGATGAAATAAAAGTCGGTGGTGACTCTTGCTTACCGCAACATTTGCGAACAAAAAATGCAAACCAGTATAACAGTCGGTTCTGCCACCGTATCACAGGTAGATAACCCTAACACAAAGATAAACATAATTGTAAACAAATCACTCACACACTTGCACCTCTAGGGTAACCTCCCTTGTTGCCTCGGAAAAACAGTCATGTCCCTCGAACGTGGGGACGCTTTAGCATTGTCCCTCAAAAACATAGATCGTAGTCCCTCGATGACCCTTTTGAGTTTTCCTTCGATAAATGATCTAGTCCCTTAATGATAACTGCTAAAACGTCCCTACTAGTTACCTTCAATGATTGTACGATGACCCACGCCTGTCCCTTCACATCCAACGACAGGGCTTCCTATTAACTAATGGTAGGATGGCACTATCTAAAGGAGGAGGAAATCATAAGAAAGACCTTGAGTAGGTAGACCGTTGTTAATCGGTTGCTCACAAACATTTCAAAACAAAAACATTTTTTCACAAACACTCTTCAAAAATATTTTTAAAACAAACACTTTGTATGCATTCTCAAGAACAGAAACGAGAATCATTACAAAGTCTTGCCTTACAATTGGAATTTCAAAATATCTTTCAAACACACAACACAAAAAATTTTCAAAAACAAAGTGAGCTAGTGATTAAGATCCTGTAGATAACTACGGATGAAAAGGGTGTTAACACCCTCCCTTTTAATAATATGCCCCCGAACTCAAAAATCTCGAAGGTATTTCCTGTTATTTTTACCCTTTCCATATTGGATAAAAGAAAAGTCGATGGTGACTCTTGCTATCCGCAACATTTGCAATAAAATTCAAAACTAAGTCAATTCTCCCACCGTACTATAGAACTCGAGACTCTGTTGGGGAATACTAAAAAAGAGGGGTTAGCTTTAGAGTTATATCACTTTATCTGCTTTGCTTGAATTACTTGCTTTATCTTTAATAGGTTGCTCGGGTTTATTTTTTACAAAGATCCTTAACCCATATCTGGGGGTACCCTTAGGTAAGTAGCTATAGATCATGGAAACTTTACGGTGTAGACCGATATGGTTGAAGTGATAGCTACGTTAGTGCGACATATTAGTTTGTATTGGTTTCCCTTGAGTTAGTCGAGGAGAATACTAGGCTTATGCATGGTGTCATAAGCACTAACTGACCTTTAGAACCTTAATTGACCCAAATTAGCCATTAGAAGGTAGTGAGATGGCTGACTTTGATGTAGTCTAAATTTGGTTAATACTCGATGCTACACTAATTAAGATTCGACTCTCGGGATATTTCGGTCGCAAGTTAGTTGGACTGCTGAAACAAAGCCTGAGAGAAGGATCGGTGATATGAGACTCCTAGAACTCGGTTACTATTCTTAAGATAGGTTGAGCCAACTGAACTTTAAGAGGGTAATTACCTACGAACCCCATGCAAGCCTTAAACCTGAGGCTCTTGTGTGCTTTGTTTGTGTTTGTTATATGTTCAAACATGACATCATGACATCATGATATCATACCATTTTCACTGATCATTTCAAGGATCTAAAGGGCCTGTGATGCAGGTTATCTTAAACCAGACGTCTAGTAAGGGGAAAGGGGGTTTATTTTTCTCTAACCAAATGTCGTCAAAGACCGCAGTACGTTATTTTGAGTCAAAGGCTAGGACCCGCTCGACATGGTGAGCTTGATTCTCATAGAAGGACATTTAAAGACACAAAGTTCTTCAGTCAAAGTTGCAGCTAGAATCAACTTCTAACACTCGATTTTTTTTTGTTTATCCCACGAGATCCTTGAAAACATTGCATCCACGTATCATGCATGTCATTACATAACAGGTATTTTCCCAATACAGGTTTTCTCATCTTCTTACTGTTTATTTCAGCAAAAGATGGTCCTATAAAAAATTATGAAAGAACTTTAAGCTCAGAACTCTTAGTTTCAGCAAATGTTCCTGGACTTAGCTAAGGGACAAGATGAGTTGAAAACCCTCATCATAAAAGGGAATAAAAAGAAGACTAAGAAGACAATTGTATTTCTTAATACGGTTAGAAGATTCAAAGGTCTGGTCCAAAGGGCTCTAGATTTTGAGGTCCCATTAAATGAAGATGATAACCAAGAAGAATATCACAAGAGTGTGAAAGCTGAAGAGAATAAAAACCTAGGTTCTGGCCAAGATTATGATGAAGACTATTCTGCTGAATAGTATCCTCCCGCTGATGACAGATACAAGCAGCTGGAAGATCGACTTAATACTATGGAGATCCAAAAAGTGCCTAGGCTAGATTTTGAAGAGTTCGGGCTTGTCTCAGGGGTTGTTACCCCTCACAAGTTCAAGGTCCCCGACTTTGCCAAATATGATGGTGTGTCCTATCCTAAGCTTCATTTTCAGTCTTATGTTCGGAATATCCAACCCCATACCGCTGACATAAAATTATGAGTTCACTTTTTTCAAGAGAGCTTATCTGGGACATAACTAGAATGGTTCTATCAGTTGGAAGGAAACAACATCCGCACTTGGGAAGACATGGCTGCTGCTTTTTACAAGAAGTATCAATATAATGCTGACCTTGCATCAATTTGTGTGCAACTACAAAGTATGACTATGGGCTCGAATGAAGGGTTTAAAGAGTATGCTCAGAAATGGAGAGATCTGGATAGAAGATTGCAGCCTCCTTTGTCCAATAGAGAGCTAGTTGATTTGTTCATGGGAACTCTGACAGGACCTTTCTTTAATCATCTGATCGGAAGCTCTTCATCTCGTTTTACCGAGTTGATATTAATAGGAGAACGAGTTGAAAGTGGAAAGATTCAAGTGGTTGTGTCTTCGAGTACTGTAAAGAAGACATTCAACTGAAAGAAAGAAACAAATGTTACTTATGGTCAGAAGGGTCGTGCCAGAGGTGACCGTAACCAGTCTGTAGAAGCTATGCTAATTTCTAATCTTGCGCATGTGCAACAACAATAGCAGGGCAATCAGCATAGGTCTGATTCTCCAAGAAGACAATTTAAAAAAGTTCAGTATTCCATTATCTCAGGCACTACAACATCTGTTGAAAGCAGATCTGATAATGTTAAGGGATCCTCCCCCGAATCCCAACACCTCCTCTCCTTGTTATAATCCTAATGTGAAGTGTGCCTACTATTCCAATAGCCCCGGGCACGACACCAATAGTTGTTGGGCTTTAAAGAGAAAAATTCAGGATATGATTGACAATAAAGAGATTGAGTTTGATCCACCCGAGACTCTCAACGTGATTATTGCGCGTATATCGAAGCACGACAAAGGCATTACTGTTATTGATGATGTTTTGTATGTCTCTACTACAAGTGAATTGGTCACTCCCCTCCCAATTATCAAGAAGAATCTATTGCAAGCTAATTTATTTTTGGGTTATATTGAAAGATGTTATTGTTGCGCAACCCAACCCAATGGCTGCAAGTTGCTGGAAGAAGGTATTCAGAGTCTAATGGACAATAACATAATTCTGTTTGAGAAGATTTCGTCTGTTGAGAAGTTATTGCAAGACTTGGATCTGGAAGAGGTATCTGTAATATCTGACACTCCTATCAGAATCACTTCCAAGGGTCCTATAAGGATCATCGCCAAACCCAAAGTTGCTCCTATGATAATCATCGTACCCAGACCTATTCCATATTCTTCAAATGAAGATATCCATTGGAACTATGAAGCTGACGTCTACTGCCATGGCATCAAGCAAGAACTATCAACTACTGAATATGAAGAAACTGAAGTTGTTGATCCTAACATCGAGAATATTGCTGGGACCAGTAAGGTTACTAGAAGCGGAAGGGTTTTCTCTCCGGAAATTTCCCCGAAGACTGTCGCCACACCAGTTCGAGTTACTCCTATCAGGATAATTACTGAGGCTCAGGAAAAAGAGCAAATAACGGAGCCTGCCCAGGCGGAGGCACCTAAAGAAGTTACCACTGAAGTTACCTCCACGCAAGAGTTGGAGCAGGTATTGAAAATCAACAGCAAAAGTGATTACAAAATTGTTGTATAGTTGGGGTAGAAACCCTCTAAAATCTCCATGTTATCCCTATTACTAAGTTCTGAAGCCCATGCACAGGCTTTAGTAAAGTTCTTAAAGTCTGCTCACGTGCCACAAGAAATCTCCGCTGATCAATTTAGAAGTTATATTGCTAGCCTAACTACTGACAATGGGCTAGGCTTTTATGATGCCAACTGGAGCCCTGAAGGAAGGAACCATAACAAGACCCTGTATGTCTCTATTGAATGCAGGGGCACTAATCTAGCTCATGTATTAGTTGATACTGGTTCCTCACTAAATGTTCTACCAAAAGGTGCTCTTGACAAACTTGATTGGGAAGGGGTTATAATGAAACCTAGTGATATCATGGTAAGAGCCTTCGACGGTTCAAAGAGGATGGTACACAGAGAAGTGGATCTTCCGATCAAGGTAGGTTCGCAGGTTTTTGAGTCTACCTTCTATGTGATTGACATTCGACCGACTTATTTTTGTTTACTTGGATGCCCCTGGATTCATGGGGTACGCATTGTTAACTCAACCCTGCACCAGAAGCTGAAATATCCCATGAAAGTAAAGTGTTGTACCCCAAAATTTTCCCACTCATTTTCTTCAAGATATTCTCCTAGGGTTCTCAAATGCTCAGGGTTGCTCAAGAATTAGTCAGATAAATTCTCCTCCTAAGCAATGGGTCCATAATTAGGGTTTTGTATTTATCAAGGAAATTTGGGTTTCAAAGGTATCAAGTGGTTTTCATGGTTCTTCATATGTCCTTAAGAATGCTCATGTCAATTTTCAAGCCTTGCATCACAAGTTTGCACGGTCAATGGCTCATATGACTAAAAAGTCAACTGTATTAGGTAAAAAGTCAACTATGGTGAACATTCAATCAAACTTAGAATTTTTTTGTCAAATTCAACATTTTGAAGTTATATTAATCATTTGATCAAGGTTTGGTCATAATTCTTCAAGAAAATCCCTCAAATCATCAAAAGTCAAAAGTTGTAAAATTAGGATTTCCTTAGGAGAAATCAACTAAACTTTGACCAAGCATAACTTTCACATACTTCATCAAATTTTCCCCAACCAAAGCTCATTTTTAAGGGAATTCAATTCTCTACATCTTTGTCTCTAAGCTCAAGTCCAAAAAATTCATCATTTGAGAGATATGGGCCAATACATTATAGGTCATTTCAAAAGTCAACAAAAGACACTTTTTGTCAAGGCAATTTACATCAATATAAAGTCTTCAAAAGCAAAAATTATCAACATAGATATTGTAGAGGGCATCTTGAGGTTTCCAAAAAGTCCAACATCACCTTCAAGAGATGAAAATTGAGAGAGTTATGGCCATTTAAAGTTGGAAAGTTTTGAGAGAATGCATGAATTCCAAATTGAGCAAATTTTTAATTTTGGGCTATTGGGACTAAGATTTCAGATCCAAATGTGTTCGTGACATGTTTAAAGACCCATAAGTTCATTCATGCATTATCTTTTATTGTTATTTTATTTATTTTGATTTTTATTCAATTAAACAAAATAAATTGAATAAAATATAAAATTAATGGACTAAGGCATAAGGCTTTTGATTTCAGTCATGTTAGAGGCCCAAAATCATATATTTGAGATGGCAAAACCGTGTGGAGCTTTTGTGAATCCAATCTTGGCCAAGTTTCACATAATTCCAAATCAAATCTCTTTCTTATAATCATGCATGATTCCTCCCACTTTTGTTAACCTAATTTGATTGTCCTATATATACCTAACAATACCAGATGCAAAAGACACGAAAAAGCTGCCTCAAACACACCCCTAAAAAATTCTCAAAATTCCAAAGATTATGGCAAAGACAAACCATACTCTTTTCATCCTTTCTCAAGCAGTTTTGGGCTTCACATCATCTTCTTGGAGCTTCCAGGAGTTGGTACCAGTCCTTGTCCATCGCAAATCAACCTCAGAACCCCTCCTTGCGTTTACTCTGGTTGGTAAGTTTGGTGAGTTTTAATTTTTATGGTTTCACATGATTTCAATCGTTGTTAATATTCCAGCATAACTCATATGCATCAATATAATTGTTCTAACGTCCTACATGTAAGGTTTGATACAGAAACAGAAGTGTGCCATTGTTAGGGAACGAAGCTTTTGAAGCTTAAGATCTTAGGATGTAAGCGCTTTTAGACCAAGCTAATCGTACCATTGAAATCTCAGGACCTTAATTAGTCAATTAGGGTTATTTTCTTTTTCGTTTTGATTGAATTTCGCAGGTTTTGATTTTGGTGCAATCGGAGAAGGTGATCGGACCCACCATCCAGGGTGGTTTGACTGGTGGTTAAAAACGTGTGGCATAATAGGATGTCATGATTGGTCCATTCAAAATATAAGGGTCCCACTCAGGCGCGCATTTTTGTGTTGTCTGACTTTTGGAATTTATTTTATATTATATATTTATTGATTGACATAGGTTAATGGATGTATGGCCACCCCAATGGTAGCGCGCTTACCTCTAAGTCATTACTATGCCCATACGCGGGTTGAATCCTGGCGCAGAACAAATTTTTTCATGTTTTCTTGTTTGCATATCCTATGCAAGCCACACAACACTCCACCATGTGCCTTTCATTCCAAGCCACTAGATCTCATCATCAGTCAAACCAACGATTCTGATGGGCTCCCCACGGTGAACCTCCTAGAACCATCCCCACTGGATCTCATGTAGGATCTGGGCTTGCATGTTTTGGGCCTAGCAAATTGTTCTTCACCCCCCCCCCCGGTTTGCTATCATAACAAGCCCAATATCATTTTTATTATTTTATTTTTTAACTATCTTTTTAACATAATTAGGCTAACTTTTGTTCTTAATTAAATTAATTTAGACCTTAGGTTTTTTTTTAATTAATTAACTTAATTAAATTTTTTTATTAAATTAATTTAACCTTTTGATTAGTCAAATTAGTCAAAATTAATTTAGGGTTTTGCGTAATTAATCAATTTTGTTTCTTAATTAATTAAAATTAACTAACTTTTTAGGTTAATTATCAAACTTCTTTTTCATCAAACAATCACCAAAAAAAAACTTCAGTTTCTTTTCCTTTTTACCGCTTCGCGTATTACTTTTGCATTAGTTTTTTCTCAATTATGTATCTGCTACAGTATGTAATAGTTTAATTAAGATTTTGCTTTCTTTTTCCCCCGATTTTATGATTTGTACCCCCACCCCCGAAGCCTTGTAACAGCGTAGAACTTTATTTTCCGCGCTTTACTCTCCCTGCTATTATTTTACTATATTGTTGCTAGTAATTAGGGTTTGTATGGCAAGACTAATAATTAAACTTAGAAAACCCTAATTTTCAAAGATAAAATAACTGAATCAAAGCACTTTTCACACACTCACCTCTAGGGTAACCTCACTCGTTGCCTCAGAAAGCAGTCATGTCCCTCGAACGTGGGGATGCTTTAGCAAAGACCCTAGGTTAAAAAAATCGTAGTCCCTCGATGAACCTTCGATGCCTCCTTCGATAAATGATCTTAGTCCCTTACAATAAAATTGCTAAAGCACCTCTACGAGTTGCCTTTATGACAGTACGATGACCCGCATCTGTCCCCCACACATCCAACGATAGGACTTCCTACTAACTAATGGTAGAATAGCACCATCTAAAGCAGGAGGAAAATAACACAAAAGACATTTGAGTAGGTAGACAACTATTAATCGCTTGCTCACACAAAACATCTTTGTCTCACAATCACACTTTTTCTGAAATATTTTCAAATATAAACACTTTGTACGTATTCTTAATCGATACAAGAATCATTACAAAGTTGCTGTACTTAGGAATTTTTCAAAATATTTTCAAAACACATACACAAAAAAGAAAATTTTTAAGTGAGCTAGCAATTAAGAGCCTGTAAATAACTACGGATGAAAAGGGTGCTAACACCTTCCATTTTCATAATCTACCCCCCGAACTCAATAAATCTCAAAGGCCTTTCTTGTTCTTTTCACCCTTTCCTTATTGGATAAAAGAAAATTTGGTGGTGAATCTTGCTATTCGCATATTTGTGATAAAACGCAAACCAAGTCAGTTCTCCCACCATATTACAGAAAGTTTGTTACTATGTGTGGTGAAGAGGAGTATATGGTAAGTCACTTAAATTCATTCAGGTATGTCGAGATGGACGATGAATTCATTGAGACTCCCTGTCAGACTTTTGATTTTATCCTTCCTATCGCTACTGAAGACGTTTCTTCTGTTCCCAAAGTTACGATGGTCCCACCCAGAATGGCTTCGTTGAAAGATGCTAAGGCTGTAGTAGAAGAATGTGGTTGCATTACTTGGGGTCAGCTTCCTGATATTCCGTATAAATCTGAAAATTTTGGTTTGGGTTTTACTACAGAGGCTCAGAGGGATGTTCATCGGGCGCGAGCTGGAAGACCACCATTCTGTGTCAGCAACAATAGAGTTAACGCTATAGAAGATACTGACAATGATTACGACCTCGACAACTAGATCTTTCCTGCCATCGGCAACAAACTCAGCAACTGGAAGATTGAAGACCTTATCTCAATTTCCTTTATTCAGGAGTAATTACTACTTTCTGTTTTATTTCTTTCAAAGTTCTGGTTATGTAATTTTTAAATAATGACTTTAAGCCTTGTGCCTTACCCGGGGCACAATGGTCCATTTGTTAAGGGGTGTCATTTCATTCGCATATTTTCATTTAATAAAGCATTGGACGTTTTGTATTCAAATTTTGTGCTCTATGTCTTTCTTTTTACTTTATTACACTTTCAAAATAGATATGTGTTCTTACACACATCCACACAATAAATTCCAGATCCACGTCCACTCTGGATCCCTTTGATAACAATTTTGCTACTACCACTTATGAATTTGAAAATCCGATCTACCAAGCCGAGGATGAAGGTGAGAAAGATTTTGAAATACCTGGAGAGCTTTCCAGACTGTTAGTGCAAGAGGAAAAGGCTATACAACCACATGAAGAGCCAATTGAAGTTGTAAACTTGGGCACTGCAGAGGACATGAATAAAGTCAAGATAGGTGCCAACTTAGAAAACAGTGTCAAGAACAGGTTAATCCAGATGTTGCATGACTATGTTGATATTTTTGCTTGGTCATACGAGGACATGTCGGGGCTCGACACTAATATTGTGGTTCACTGTCTATCGATGAAAGAGGGTTGTTCTCCAATAAAACAGAAGGTTCCTCGCATGCGTCCCGAGATGTCAGAGAAGATCAAGGATGGGGTTATGAAGCAATTCAACACAGGTTTCTTAGCAGTTACATCATATCCTCAGTGGGATGCAAATGTGGTGCTAGTTCCTAATAAGGATGGCAAGGTATGTATGTGTGTAGATTACAGGGATCTGAACAAGGCAAGCCCCAAGGATGACTTTCCGCTTCCACATATTGAGTTTCTGGTCGACAACACTGCTCAGCATACAGTATTCTCCTTCATGAATGGCTTCTCATAGTACAATTAGGTCAAGATGGCGCTCAAAGACATGGAGAAAACTACCTTCGGCACGCAGTGAGGTACTTTCTGTTACAAGGTTATGCCTTTTGGGTTGAAGAATACCGGCACAACATATCAGTGTGCCATGGTAGCTTTGTTCCATGACATGATTCATCACGAGATAGAGGTCTACGTCGACGACATGATAGCCAGATCTCAGACTGAAGAAGAACATCTTTACCATCAATATAATTTGTTTGAGAGATTGAAAAGTACAAGCTAAGGTTAAATCCGAATAAGTGCACTTTTGGGGTGAGATCTAGTAAACTCCTAGGTTTTGTTGTCAGTGGTAAAGGTATTGAAGTTGATCCCACCAAGGTCAAAGTCATTCAAGAAATTCCAGCTCCTCGTACTGAGAAGGAAGTCAGAGGTTTCTTTGGACAACTGAATTATATTGCCCGATTCATTTCTCATTTGACTACTACTTGTGATCCGATCTTCAAGTTGCTGAAGAAAGATCAGGTAGTGAAGTGGAATGACGACTGCCAAATAGCCTTTGATAAAATCAAGGAGTACCTACAAGAACCTCCAATTCTGATGCCACCAATTGAAGGAAGGCTTCTGATAATGTACTTAACGGTGCTAGATAATTCAATGGGGTGTGTATTGGGAAAGCATGCCAAGTCTGGTCGAAAAGAACATGCAATATACTACATTAGAAAAAAGTTTACCAACTATGAAACAAGATACTCACTGCTCGAGAAAACTTGATGCGCTTTGGCTTGGGCTGCTCACCGACTAAGACAGTATATGTTGACCCATACTACTTTGTTGATCTCTAAAATGGATCCCATCAAATACATATTCAAGAAGCCAACTCTCTCCGGAAGGATAGCCCGATGGAAAATGATCTTAACAGAATATGAAATTTAGTACACCACTCAAAAGGAAATTAAAGGAAGTGTACTAGCAGATCATTTGGCGCATCAAGCCGTAGACGACTACCAATCTATGAATATCGAGTTCCCGGATGAGAATATTATGCTAGTCATAGATTGTGAAGGACTTGGACCGTATGAAGGACCTGAGCCAGGATCCGATGGACTATGGTTTTTGATGGAGCTTCTAACGCACTTGGTAACAGAATCAGTGTTGTGATTATTTCCCCCAAGGGTTTCCATACGCCTTTCACCACTATACTTTGCTTTGACTGTACCAACAACATGTCCGAATACGAAGCATGCATCATGGGTATCAAAGCTGCTATTGACCTAAGAATAAAGTTCTTGAATGTATATGGGTATTCAGTCCTAGTCATCAGTCAAATAAAGGGAGAATATGATATGAAGTATCCAAATCTCATTCCTTATCGGGAGCATGTATTGGCATTAATTTTGTACTTTGAGGAAATTACCTTTGAGCATATTCCACGAGAAGAGAATCAGCTGGCAGATGCATTAGATACCATGTCATCTATGTTCAAAGTCAGATGGGATAATGAAGCTCCTCGAATTACTATTGAGAGGCTGGACGAACGGGCACACTGTTACGGAGTTGACACTGACGGAGTAGAAGAGAAGCCTTGGTTTCATGAATTGATGATATACCTCGAGGCTCAATAGTACCCTGAATGAGGATCCATCAATGATAAGAAATTCCTACGGAGGTTCTCTGCTAAGTTATTTTTTAGCAACAAAATTTTGTACAAGCGCAACCATGATTCGACTCTACTTCGTTGTATGGACAAGAAGGAAGATGAAAAAATTATGGAAGATATGCACGAAGGTATCTTTGGTACTCATTCCAGTGGGCATACTATGGCTAAGAAGATTCTGAGAGCGGGTTATTATTAGTCGACTATGAAAATTGATTGCCATCATCACTCAAGAACTTGTCACAAATGTCAGATTTATGTTGACAAGGTACACGTGCCTCCGGTTCCTCTGAATGTCTTCACTGCTCCTTGGACATTTGCAATGTAGGGCATTGACAAGATTGGAGAAATTAATCCTAATTCTTATAACGGACATTGTTTCATCCTCGTCGTTATTGACTACTTCACGAAGTGGGTTGAAGCAGCCTCATTCGCCTCTGTTACCAAGAATATTGTTGCCTGATTCATTAAGCATAACCTTATTTGTCGATATGGCATCCCTTAAAGGATTATCATAGACAATGGTACCAATCTCAACAATACTATGATCACGAACTCTGCACGTAGTTCAAGATCAAACACCACAACTCTTCTATGTATCGACTGAAGATGAATGGCACAGTGGAAGCCGATAATAAGAACGTTAAAAATATTATACAGAAGATGACAATGACATACAAATATTGGCATGAGATGTTACCATTCGTTCTTCATGGCTATCGTACTTTTGTAAAAACATCATAAAGGGAAACCCCATTCTCTCTAGTATATGGTATGGAAGCTATCCTACCTGTCGAAGTCCATATTCCCTCTCTGAGGATTATGAAAGACGCGGATTTAGACGAAGACAAGTGGATCCAGACTAGGCTGGACCAGATAAATCTGATTGACGAGAAGAGGCTTGCAGTTGTCTGTCATGGTCAGATGTACTAGAAGCGTATGATCAAAGCTTTCAACAAGAAGGTCAAGCATCGGGTGTATCAAACTAGTAACTTGGTAATAAAGCACATTATCCTACCACAAGGTGATCCCAGGGGCAAATGGACTCCCACCTATGAAGGGCCATTTATAATCAAGAGGATATTTTCTGGTGGTGCTATGATACTTACCACTATGGACGGTGAAGATCTTCCGTACCCTGTGAATGCGGACATAGTTAAAAGATACTACGCATGAAAGTGACCTGCTAGGTCGAATGACCTAGGAAAAAATAAGGGCATCCCGACGAACCAAAAGGGTTCGGGAAAATATTAGGGATATATATAAAAAGATTATACACCTGGCAAGCTGAAAACGTGAAAAGGCGGCTTGGGCAAAAAAGGGTATCCTAGTGGACTGAAATCCCGAAAGGGCGGTCCAGGAAAAAGTTAGGGATTAAAGCGTATGACTATGTCCCGTTCGACCATCTACTTACAACAAGCTTTATAGACAATGTCAAGTTCAAACGGTACAAAACAATTCAGTCAACTTCTTCTGACAGAGAGGGATGAGATGCTTGAAGACATAAAGGCCATAGTAGAGTTGGAACTCAATGAGATCGTTTCCACATAGTTGTTTTCCCTTTGTTTTACTATGTACTCTCTTCATTTTACGAATATTTTCTCTTACTAGGATTTTTGTCTCTATGTACAAAAATCACATATTTATAAGCAAATTATCAATACAAATACAATTTCACCATTCAAATTTAGTTTTACTTTCTCTATTTTGTTTGCAAAAATGTCCAATGACTAAATTGAATGAACATATGCATATGAATATGATTACTGTTAACAAATATATGCATAACAACAAGAATCAACATTTACTAAAAACTCTAGGAATTGGGATAACATTCAAGTCATCCAGAAATCCCCATAGAGAAACCTCCATGGGATTATCCCTACAGAGTTACCTTCACAAGCTCATTCCGGACAGAGATACATTCCCCCGCAAGTCTAATAGGCCTTTAAGATAGAAATTGAGCCATCTTCTAGCTATTAACATGAGCATACTCCCCAGCAGATCCCCCTAGAGGATAAAGGAGTTTGATCATTTCCCCCAGCATACGTAGGAAACTTCCTCAGCATAATTCACAAGAATCTAATTTCCCAGCTGAGTTTGTTTCTCCAACACTGTATAATCCCCTACAAAGTTCTCTTCTCCAGCAGGGCTCATTTCCTCAGTAGAGTATATTTATCCAGCAGAGTCTATTCCCCTAGCAGGGTTTATTTCCCCAACAAAATCTAATTTCCTAAGCAGAGTGCATTCCTCTGATCGATGTTATCCCCAAAGAGTTACTACAAAATCTGAAACCGGGACAACTATCAATTTTGTCCTCCCCAGAAGAGTGATGTCCATATCTAAAACTCGGTCATACAACACCTCTAAAGGTTATTCATCTCTTTTATCCCCAGTCATGGTATATAAGAACTAAAATCCCCAATAGAGCGATGAACGACCAAGGTTCCAGAACTCTTCTATCCCCAAATAGAAGTCAAACATTCCCAGCAGAGTATCCTTATACAGAAAACAAGAATCCCCAACGGAGACATTCTTAACAATATTGAAGATTCATATCCTTCATCCACAGTGGCAGACATGAATTTATTTTCCCATCAAATATGTTATACAAATCTACTGATACACTTCAACGACATCTTACATTCATACATCATTTACAAGTATCATAGCATATACATACAAAACGCATAAAGCACTCTCATTTACTTTGAGAACATCATTACGCAATACATTACATACATCATGATATTGAATAAAGAGTAACTTTATATTTTCAGGTAAAGTTCACAATTAGACGAATATCATCAACAATTCTCAAACAGGTCAGAGATTAATTCCCGAAACAATACGGGGTAATAATCTACATGACCAGATCAAAGATTAATTCCCAAAACAGGACGGGGAAACTATTGACATGGCCAGGTGGTATGAATTCCAAAAACAGGACAAGTTTACCAACAAACTCAGACTGTAGATCAATTCCCGAAACAGGACGGGGCGACTATCTACATGATAAGCATTTACCTCAGAGACTAAATCTAACGAACAATACCCTCATAGACTGAATTATGAGAAGCATTTCCCTCAGAAACTATATCTGACAAGCAGCTACTTAAGCACCTTCCCCAAATGTTCATTCTGAAAAGCATTCTTCAGATGCAGTCAAGCGTAGATTCATTCTGATACTCTTATCAACAGTTACCTTGGATGGCTTTTATAAGCCCATCTCCGACGAAATTCTATCACCTCTCCGAATGGCATCTTTAATCCCATTCAAGCAATATTATCAACCAACAGGGTTACCTCCTGCACATGCGAGTGCAAATTTCTGGGAACTTAGGTGTTCAATCCTCTTCCACTTTCAGATCACAAATGGAAGACATGACACCCTAACTTCTCAGGTTTAAGAAGATTGAACAGAAGAAGTTGTTCTACCCCAAAAATTTTCCTCCCATTTCTTCAAGACATTCTCTTAGGGTCCTCAAATGCTCAAGGTTGCTCAAGAATTGACCAAACAAATTCTCCTCCTAAACAATAGACTTACAACTAGGGTTTCATTTTTCTCAAGGAAGTTTGGGTTTCTAAAGCTTCAAATGGTTTCCATGGTTCCTTATATGTATCTAAGAATTCTCATACTAATTTTTATGCCTTGCATCACAAGTTTGCTCAGCCAATGGCTCAAATAACTGAAAATCAATTGTATTGGGCAAAAAGTCAATTGTGGTCAACATACAGTCAAACTTCAATATTTTTTGTCAACATCAAGATTTTGAATTCATATTCATCATATTATCAAGTATTGATCATGATTCATCTAGAAAAACTCTCAAATTAACAAAAGTCAAAAGTTGTCAAATTAGGGTTTCCTTAGGAGAAGTCAACTGAACTTTGACCAAGCATAAATTTCACATGCCTCATCAAATTTTCCTCATTCAAAGCTCCTTTTGAAGGAAATTTAATTATCTACAACTTTCTCTCTCTAAGCTCAAGTCCAAAAAATGCTTCATTTGAGAGATATGGGCAAATACATTATAGGTCATTTCAAAAGTCAACAAAAAGACATGTTTTGTCAAGGCAACTTACATAAAGATAAAGTCTTCAAATGCAAAAATGATCAACATAGAGATTGTAGAGGACATATTTTTATTTCCAAAACGTCCAATATCACCTTCAAATGATAAAAATTGAGAGAGTTATGACTAGTGAAAGTTGGGAAATTTTGAGCAAATGCATGAAAATCAAATTGAGCAAACTTGAATTTTTGGGCTAATGGGCTACTGTTTCAAAGTCCAAACGTGTTTTGCAACTCATAGTATACCTCAAGACTTACTCATGCACCTCCTTGGGGTTTTTATTTTATTTTTTATTTTTATTTATTTAAAATTCAAAATAAAATAAAATAAGACAAGGCTTATTACAAGAGTTCAAGCCCATGTTGTTTGACCTAAATTCCAACTATATAATCTCATTCAATTCAGACATGAAGGCCACGAAACTTTGTGCTAGAAACCAATTCCAAAAAATAACAAATATTATCAAACTAGGGCAACTTGAAACCCTAGCCTGCAGTCGTTTCCGAGGCGTTCATGCCTGCTCATTCACTTCCAGTAACCCTACAGAGTAAGAATCGATCAAACACAATGATCCAAAACCCACAGAACCTGCACGCATACATGGCAGTTTCATTTTTTTTTTGCATAACTCATATTTTTGTTTTCTTCATGTTTCATTGCAAACTAATTATATTAATGTGTTTTTGAGGTATGTTAGTGCAGGAAAAGTAGATCACATGACCTCCATGCTATCAGAATCACGAGTTGTCATACATGCACCGATCCATATTATTTTGACCGTACCTCAGAAACCATTGTGCTTCAATAAAAAATAATGACTCCATTGAATGCGTAAGCCTTGATTTAGGAGGGTAGGGTACCCTCGGATCTCTAACTTTCATTATTTTGCAGGAACAAGAAAAGGGTTCACCGGAGAAGACGATCGGAGCTAGGGCTCTAGTGCCTCTCCGATCATACAATGTTTTTTATATTATATATGTTTTGTTTATGTTTTAGACAATGGATGTATCACCACCCAAGTGGTTAAAACGTGTGCGATAAGGCTTTACAATGCAAGGGCACGGGTTAGATCCCTGCTTTTGGCACTTTGAGTTTTTCATGATTTTTATGTTTTGCAAGATGATAACAAAGCGTGCTTGCTTCCATTCTTTGACACAGACACGTGTCTGGCCTAGTGTTGAAGGTCTTGATAGAAAGAGCAAAAGGTGTTGGTTCAACACCCACCCCCGGTAGTATTCTTTTAAAACATTGTTTTTCTTCATATTTTCCTTAATTTTACATTTAAAAACCCTAAATTCATAAGCAAAACCTTTTAACAAACCTAATTTTTTTCAAAACCTTTTTACAAACACTAATCAAAATTAGAGTTCAGGCTTTTAATTTAATTAATAATTTAATTTTTTTAATTAAAATTAATTAGGTTTTTTTAGGTTTATCATTAAAACCTTTTTATCAAAAAATCACCAAAAACACGTTTGTTTTCCGTTTTCCTATTTTTTTTACATTTCGAGTGGTTTATTATTCTCGCATTTTCTTTCCTTTTAATTATTATGTGATTTCTTCCCAGTTTGTAATAGTAATTAGGGTTTATTTTCCGCATTTTTATTACTTTTGTAACTCTCCCAAAGTCGTCTAATAGCTTAGGGTTTACATTTCCGCATTTATTTTCCGCACATTTACTGCTTTGTTGTTTTACTATATTATCATTAGTAACTAGGCTTGTATGGAAATATTAAAAACAAAAGGTAGCTAACCCTTACGCAAAGATAAACATAACTGAAAAATTATCACTCGCACACTTGCACCTCTAGGGTAACCTCCCATGTTGCCTCGGAAAAAGAGTCATGTCACTCGAACGTCGGGACAATTTAGCATAGTCCCTCGAAAACAAAGATCGTAGTCCCTCAATGAACCTTTTGATGTTGCCTTCGGTAAACGGTCTAGTCCCATAACAATAACTGCTAAAGCGTCCCTACCAGTTGCCTTCAATGATTGTACGATGACACACGTATGTCCTTTCACATTCAACTTTAGGGCTTCCTACTAACTAATGGTAGGATAGAATTATCTAAAGGAGGAGTAAATTACAAGAAATACCTTGATTAGGTAGACCGCTGTTAATCGCTTGCTCACAAACATTTCAAAACAAAAACATTTTTCACAAACACTCTTCAAAAATATTTTCAAAACAAACACTTTGTATACATTCTCAAGAACAGAAACGAGAATCATTACAAAGTATTTCCTTACAATTGGCATTTCAAAATATCTTTCAAACACACAACATAAAGCATTTTCAAAAACAAAGTGAGCTAGCAATTAAGATCCCGTAGATAACTACGGATGAAAAGGGTGCTAACACCTTCCGTTTTCATAATCTACCCCCGAAGTCTAAAATCTCGAAGGTTTTTCCTGTTCTTTTCACCCTTTCCTTATTGGATAAAATAAAATTCGGTGGCAACTCTGGATATCCACAAAATTTGCGATAAAATGCAAAACCAAGTCAGTTCTCCCACCGTATTATAGTGGGCATACATAACTGCTTTCAAAACCCCGATAGGTATGTCTCCGTATCAATTGGTTTATGGTAAAGCATGTCATCAGCTGCTCGAACTCGAGCACAAGGAATTTTAGGCCTCCAAATTCTTGAACTGTGATCTTTTAAAAGTCGGTGAATCCCGAATTCTTCAACTCCATGAATTAGAAGAGTTTAGGAGTCGGGCTTATGAGAATGCTAAAATATATTAAGATCAAACGAAAAAATGGAATGATCAAAGGATCCAGAAGAAGGAATTTTCGGAAGGATAGTTGGTTTTGTTGTTTAACTCCAAGTTGAAGTTGTTTCTTGTAAAATTGAAGTTTAGAAGGTTCGGACCTTTTGTGGTTCACAAAGTGTTTCCCCATGGTGAGATAGAACTAAAAAATTAATCCAACGGGGATACATTTAAAGTGAACGGGAAGAGACTGAAGTTGTATAACACAGGGCAAGAAAAGGGATTAATTGATAATGTTCGTCTTACATAAGAAGACGGACGACCGTCGATTCATGCAACGTTAAACGAAGCGCTTCATGGGAGGCAACCCATGTTTTTTATTGCTAATCAGTGTTTTTTATGTAAGTTTATTTTGTAGGGTGTGTTTAGATTTTTGAAGTGCCCTATGAGAATGTGAAGAGGTAATTTGAGCAAGCATAATGATAGAAAGTTGTGCCGAGAGAAATGAAAAAGAATTTTTTTTTGAAGCAAAGTCAACTTTGCAACACGGGTACCCGTGTTGCCCAACATGACATGTGTTGCTTCTACTGAAGTGTGGAGTAAAATAACTTTTCCTCAAGAAAACTCAAGTTTTAGCTTCGCAACACGGGTGCCCATGTTGTGAAACACAACACGTATTTCTCTTACTGAAGGATGCGTGTTGGAATTAGTTTTTGGGGAAGGATCAGACCCCTAACACGGGCGGCTATGTTGGACAACATGACCCGTGTTGGGACGTGCAGACAAATTTTTCATTTTTGTTTTTTTTGTTTGGTGGGGGAGCCCACTCAATTTTATAACTTATCACCCACTTTCTCTCTCATTTATTCAGTTTTATTGTCTTCTATCTTCCCTTCTCCTCCCAAAACATAAAACCTCCATAACCCCTTCCACACAAAGCTTCCAACTTTTCCACTCTAGCGTGTCTAAAACCACCTACTCCATTCACAAAACCTTCCCCAAATTTCATCCTTTAACACATACCGGTAGCTTTCTCACTAATTTCTTGATTTCATTTTTCTATTATTAGTCAGGTACCCAAAATGCCCCCAAAGAGGACTGGAAGAGGAAAGCAGGTAGCCGAGAGTTCTGGTATGTGCAAAAGAACTATAAGGCAGCCAAGTGTTCATGACATCCTCTTCGAGGATAATGCTCACCACAAGAGGTATATGGTTCATGTTAAGAGGAAGAAAACCCCTAGTAGGTACATTTGTGAAGATACTATGAATGCTCTAGGTATCAAAACTTAAGTTGACAGGTTGTTTCACAATTTGGGCATGTTAAAATTCATGTATTGTGAGGCGCCGTCTTATAAGCGCCTCACTTTCGAGTTTTTGAGTACAATTGAGTTTAAGCTCGAGAGAAAATGGAATGGTACAGTGAAGTGCTTTACAGGTGCTATGACTTTTCGTATGTTTAATCAAGAGCATAGGTTGACAATAGAGGAGTTAGGTGGTATCCTATGTTTGCCCATTTACGGGCCTGGAGCTGTTCTAGAGGATTTTCCCGTGAAACAATTTTGGCAGGATATCTCAGGTTTTAACACATATGTGGTTGCGGGAGTGAAAAGTACTGTAATTCAGAACCCATGCATTCGTTACACCCAAAAGGGTCTTGCATACACTATGTTTGGCAGGGGTGATAGCACGAGAGTGGCAACCATGAGAGAATTATTTTTTCTTTATTCCATGCTTAATAATAATATGATAAATGCTACTACTTTTGTAGCTGATTTTTTGGGAAAGGCAGGTTGGGCTTCGTCAAGTTGAATTTTTGTGGGGGGGTATCATCACCCAAATTGCTAAACATTTTAATTATGGGAGTTATTGAAGGAAGATACTCATGTGCCTGGTAAGACCAAAATTGACATGGAATCTATAATACACCAGGGAATGATTTCTGTTTCTAATGGTAGTTATTAAATAATGAGTCGAAACATGTATCTTCTTGAGTTGCCTAACCCTTCTAGAGTAGGCACATATGATCATGATATCTGGTTATATGCTAGTGATGTCCCTGATATCGAGGGTGGCCAATTTGGTGATTTTGATGCAGGTGATCATGTAGAAGAAGACTTTACAAAGAAACCTCTATATGTCCCTCCTCCCACGCAGTATGCTCCCCTAAGGATTAGGATCGTTTTCTATGGATCAGACTCAGTGGGCGTGGGTCCAGCTGAACTTGGTCATTTGAGGATTGAGCATACCAGACAAGGGAAGGAGCAGGTGAGATAAGGGGAGGAGCAGGTGAGACAAGGAAACATGTTGAGTGGCATGTATGATATGATGCAACGTCTGATGTTGCAATTTCCACCACCTTCTTAGTAGGTTACTGTGAGTACCCCTTTATGTCTTGTTCTAAAACATTGGGGACATTGTTTAGTTCAAATGTGGGGGGATTTTATTGTTTTGTTTTTTATTTGTTTTTATTTTAGTTATTTTTATTTGAGTTATTGCTTTTGTTATTTGTTGCGTTATTGAGTGCAGGATATTAGATGTGTTGTCCAGATGAGTGATGAGAATCAATGATAGTGGATGAGAATCACTCCACTTACTATGCTTGTTGTGAACGACCCCCCGAAGTTTATACTGTTGAAAAAATTGATCGGACGCAACTTGAAAAAGCTGACCGACAAAGGTACCCTGTGCACCCATGTTTGAGTGGAAAGCCGCATCACACAGATAAGCATTATGGAAGCTGTCAACTTTACCCAACATGGTGAGAGAATAAAGATCCATACACAAATTTATCATCATGAGAGTTTAGTCAGGTATGACTTTATCACTCTGAGTTTGTTTAAATTCTAGGTACATATCACTACATGATGATACACACTGAGGCACTTTGTTTTTATTTTCCCCTGAGCCTTTCTAGCCATCCCATCATAATATGTATCCGTTGTTAACCTTGTTGAGCCTGTATCCCATTTCTTTGTTATAACCACATCTATTAACCCATGGCTAAACACTTCCTACCATGCTCGGCTAAGTGTTGTAGATTTTGAATCTGTGCAAATTTCTAAGTTTGGGGTAGTACACCTAAGATGATGTGGGGAAAGTGAAGAGAAAAGAAAAAGTAAAAAAAAAAAGAGGAAAGAGATAACTCAAGAAACACTTGCCCAGAACAAAGAGACCCATTGGTTATTAAAACGCTCAAAGTAACAATTGAGTCAAATAAGGAATCAGAGAAAAAAGAATGGTGTATTTAAAATCCCACTGCAAAATAATAAAAAAAAGAGGAGCACAAAGACAAGAACGACAACACGAATGTCGAGCCTAAAACCCCTCGTACATCCCCTTTTGTTTGTTTATCCCAATGTACCTAATCCTAGTTACAACCCGAAGACCTCAAAAAGTGTGTGAAATATGTATGTGTAATGCATGTAGAATTTATTCAAACTTAAGAGCTAATATTGCGTATGCTTTTTCATGAGTGAAACAATTTAACCCAGAGAGATTTGGTGAGAGTGTGAAATAAGTTTACAGGTGAAGTGATGCTTTGATGTGGAAATGTGGTGGACCCCTTGGTTTGGAGAACTTTGAAAGGAAAGCGAGAGTGAGTTGCGAAAGATCTCAGTGGAATTGTGGTAAGCTTATTTTAGGGTGTCCGATTTGTTTTGTCATGAACATTGCTTGAGGACAAGTGTTGTACCCCAAAATTTTCCCTATCATTTTATCAAGATTTTCATCATAAGACTCTTTGGACTCCAGACAGGATTAGGGTTTGCACTGCTCAAGACATCTCCTTGCACTGATTACCTGAAATTAGGGTTTGAGTTTGCACAGGGATTTTTGGACTTCCAATGCTCAAAGTGACTTTCATACTTCATGTTGGACTTATAAGATTGCCCATACCAAGTTTCAAGCCTTGAATCAAAATTTTGCCCAGTCAATTCGACAGTTAACCTAGAAATCAATTGTATTGGGGAAAAAGTCAACTATGGCCAATTTACAGTCAAACCTCATAGTTTTTTATCCACATCAACATTATAGGCTCATATGAACCATTTGATCAAGTTTGGACCACAACTCCTCAAGAAATTTGATCAAATCATCAAAAGGGCAAAATGGTCATTTTTACGATTTTGACTACAAAAGGGAAATTTCTGATTTTTGACCTAGCCCATGGCAAATTGGGTTCAATCTTGGTTTCAAGGACTCAATGGTATCATCTTGACCTAATCACAAGGTTCAAAAGATCTCAAAAGCATTGGATTGACAGATGAATTTTCCAGTCAACTGATCAAAAATCAACTGTACACTGAAAAGTCAAACTTTGACTTTTTGGTCAAAATCAAGTGCCAAGGGTCATTTTTCATCAATATGTGTCAAAACATGAAACTTGTTCATCAAGAAACTTAATTTTGCAAATTAGGGTTTAAGATTGAAAAATTTCATAACTTAGAATTTTTCTAAGTTATGAAATTTTCTTATTTTTATCCAACTTTGCCCAACATTTTCACCATGATGAAATTGGATTAAAACAAAACTTCCAACATGAAAATTGTAGTCCTCCACAAAATCTACAACTTTGATCCACAAAGTTTTCCCAAAATATTCTTGGATCTCAAGTTATGATTTTATGAACAAGGGTCCATGAAACTTTTAACTTAGTGAAATTTTGCCCTAGTTTAGGCAGGATTTTGACCTATCTTCATGCCAATGTTTCACCTAGTTACAATTGGAATCTCAAAATGCATTTCAAAGATGGATGATAATGTTACAAGCTTTCCAAAATGTCCAAGAACTCTCCAAAATCATTTTTGGTTAGGGAGAATCGAAGGTTTGAATTTGGCAAAATATCACTTTGATCCATGGCATTTTTCATGTTGACACAAGTTGCATTTTCTGTCCATCCTTGTTTGTACTTGTTTACAGGTCCTTAAACCCTTCCACACTCAAAAATTGAATTCAAACACATTGGTTAGAGGCATTGTTATGAGCTTTAGAAGATTACACAAGGGATTAATCCATTTTTGGCGAAAAGGCAACAATGCCATTTACATAAAGCACGACTTTTGCAATTTTGTTTCTCTTGAGCATTGCACCAAGTCTTTTGAAGCAAACAACATCCATAAACTTAGGGAAAAGTATACCAACTCTTAGCAGACGCTAAGCTAGATGGTACAAGCCTTGACATTGTCAATTCTCACATTTGTTTCAAAACCAAGAAACCTTGCAAAAGGTGAACATCTTTGCAATCGGTTATAACCAAGACTTGTAAACATTTCCAACTAGTTTTTGCATATCACACTAAATCAGAAGCACGAGCTAACCACTTCTCAAACCTTCCAAAACACCAAAATCACATTTTCTTGCAAAACAGGGAAACTTCTGCAGTTTGACATCCAAAGCAAAATCCACTTGTGCGTTTTGCTTGCAACCACTTCAAACACATTCTAAACAACACACCTAAGCTATCCCAACCATTGGCCAGCAACTGTAACCTTGTTTTCAAGCTTCACCATTTTTGAATTCTGACTGTGCAGGTTGACTTCTACAAGCTTATTCAGGCAAGTTCAAAGTTAGCTAAGCATTGGGAAAGCTCCAAGGAACTTCAAGCAAGCTCACAAGCATCTCAGGCCTCACTGAAAACCCCTGCATTGCCATACTCGAGCTTGACTGAAGCAGGTAAAGTTCAAACTTCTATCTCTCTATTTAGGAATCATTAGTCTTAGGTTTGTGAATAAAAAATGTAGTACTCATTGCCCTTAAGTTGTACATATGCATAAATTTCATTTAAGTTAACTGAGTTGGGAGAATTTGAATGATGAACATTCTGAAAAAACTAGGTTAGAAATTAGGGCCAGAGAAATTATCTCTGGTCTTTGAGAGTTAGATTAAGTTCTTTACATGGTTGGAATCGTGTTTGAAAATGCTATAACTTTTATGTTGTAAGTTTTTGATTTAATGCAAGAACAAGAGAGAACAGGATTCATGTGTAAGAGCCATGGCGCGCACGTTCTGGAAAACAGGGATGAAGATGGAATGGGTTGGGCCTGACTTGGCCTTGCTGTTTGCACCCCCCATTGTGCTTTCTGCACCCCCTTGGCCCATTTGTTTTTTTTACATATTTTTCATTTCTTTTTTAGTTTCTGACTTTTATTTATTTTTCTAAATATTAAAAATTACCAAAAACATTTTCTAAAATTTTCATATTTTATTTTATTTTTTTTATTTTTTATTTTTTGGACATAAAAATGATTATTAAATAATATACTTTTATTTTCTTAAAATAAGAACTTGTAAATATTATAAAAATAGTATATATTTTTATTTTTATAATTTTTACATATAAAATAATATTGTCATACATATTTATATTTTTTAACATTTTGTATATATTTTATTTTATTTTCTTGTACATAAATAAATAAATATAATATATATTTTCTTAAACCAAAAATTAGGGTTTTACCCTTCATAAAAATAATCTCTTATTTTCTTATTTTTGATACATTAAATAGTTTATTTTTACATACATAAAAATAAAATACAAAAACATTTTGCATATTCATAATCTACCCCCCGAACCCAAGAAAACATCTCAAAGGTCTTTCTTGTGCTTTTTGACCTTTCCTTTGGATAAATAAAAAGTCGGTGGCGACTCTTGCTAAACCGAAACATTTGCGAATAAAAAAACGCAAAACCTCAAGTCAGTTCTCCCACCGCATCACAGAACTGGCGACTCTGCTGGGGAAAATCATAAAAGTGGGGTTACCTTAGGGTTATAGATCACCTTTACATGCTTATCTTGATTGACTTGATTCCTTTACATTTGGTTCTATTGTTTGGATTTGAAATCCTCTACCCGGATTTGAGAAACATTCATAGATAAATAGAAATGCGTTGTGGAAACTGTGCGGGGTATACCGACATGGTTGAAGCAATAGTTATGTTAGTGCGACATATTTGTGGGTACCGGTAGCCTTTGAGTTAATCAAAGAGAATACGGGGCCGCTGAGTGATGTCATAAAGCACTAATGGGCTTTTAGAACCTTTACTTGACCAACTTGGCCTTTTTAGGGGTAGTGAGATGACCGGCTTTGGGGCAGTCCGAAGTTGGTAGATACTCGATACTACACTCATTGATGGTTGTTTTCTTGGAATATTTCGGTCGCCAGTCAAGTGGCTAAACTGAAACAATGAACACAGAAAATAATCTGGTGATATTGAGCTCCTTAGAACCCGGTTACTATTTATAGGACAGGTTGAGCCAACTAAACTTCAAGAGGGTACTTACCTATGAAACCCCATGCAAGACTGAAACTAGGATCTTGTGTGACTTGTTTGTACATATACTTGTGCATAACATCATAACATCATGAAGCATCATATGCATCCACTAACCATTTCAAGGATTCGGTAATTCATCTTTGTTCCTGTTTTGTAGGTAATGGATTCACTTCGCAGGAAAATAATTAAGGTCAACCTTGTGAGAATTCCTCCTCAACTCAAGGAGCTAGCCTCAAAGATTCCAGAGTATTCTCCATTCACCGAGAGGCATGGTCGTCTTCTCAACTTAGTCAACACCAACACTGAGGAAGATATGGTGAAAGTTCTTTTCCAGTTCTTTGACCCCCTACACCACCTCTTCACATTTCCTGATTACCAGCTTGTGCCTACTTTGGACGAATTTTCTCAACTCCTGAGGATTCTTATTCTCCATTAACTACCCTACAATGGTACGGAAAGAGATCAAAAGCCTGAAGATGTTGCTCAAGCCCTACACTTGCAACCATCTGTGTCAAAGGTAATTGGGAAACCAGAAGTGGTGTCGAGGGTTTCTTGGAAAAGTTTCTGTTTAAGAAAGCTCAAGAATGTTGGAATTCATTGGACTTACAAGCTTTTGAGGAGATTGTAGCTCTTTTCATCTATGGGTTGGTCTTGTTCCCAAACCCTGACCAGCTTATAGATGTCAGTGCTGTCAAGATTTTCATGTCTAGGAATCCTTTACCTACATTGCCTGGGGATATCCTCCACTCATTTCACACTCGAACAATGAGGAAAAGAGGTGTTCTCATGTGCTGTACTCCTCTTCTAGCAAGGTGGTTTATTTCTCACCTTCCCCAATCAGTATTGAAGAATGAGCAGGGTTTGAGGTGGTCACAACGATTGATGACTCTTACACATTCAGATGTTCATTGGTGTTCTAGATCCCGAGAACATGTTATCATCATTGATCATTGTGGGGAATTCCCTAATGTCCCTCTACTAGGCATTAGGGGAGGAATTACCTACAACCCTTGCTTAGCTCTGAGACAGTTTGGGTATTCCCGGAGGGATGGCCCTCATGACATGGTGATTTCAGACTTGGTTTTTGACTTCGACAACGACGATCAAGGACTTTGACAAAGGTTCATCCGAGCTTGGAGAATACCCAACAAAGTGGACAGTAAGACCTTAGTACATAAGAATTCCACCCCCCTTGATCCTTACCTCAAGTGGGTACGAACCCGCGCCCAAAGTCTTATGATGCCTTACCCCTACATTCTGCATGTGATCAAAGAGACTGTTATGGAAGGGGAGGTTCCATACACCCTCCTACATCCTGACATGCCAACGTCACGAAGATTTGCAAAGGAGTTGGATACATCTCAAGGGAGAGCGCAATACTTTTGAAGCCCAATTCTACGCCAGTGAGAAGAAGGTTTTGGAAATTACTCGTCAACTTCACGAAGAGCAGACTCTCAACACCTACATTGCACCGAAAAGGATGCGCAACGTCTTTTTACATTAGAATTTTGTATTATTTTGCCCATGGGGCACTTGATGTACTAACAAATTCTTCTTATTAATATGGCGTGTGTTCTTTTTTGTTTAAAGCAAATTTGAATTTCTGAATCCTTGAATGCATTACATGAATACATCTCATTCATCATATGCATAAACAGGTCATCACACCAGGTTTCTTTATCTCTCTACTGTTTATTTCAGCCAGATGGATATTGAGCAGACGGTTAAAGACTTACAAGCGCAGAATTCACAGTTCCAGCAACTACTCATGACCTTGGCTAAGGGTTAGGAGGATCTCAAAACCTTGCTGGAGAAGGAAAAGGAGAAAAATAAAAAGAAAAGAGTTGGTGTGGCTACTCTGGGTAGAAGATTTGAAGGTCAAGCTAGAAGGGTCCTGGATTTCCCCTCGACGTTTGATGAAGGGGTAGGTAAAGGAAAGGGAGTTGCAGTACCAACTGAGTCTGAGGAAGAAGAAGAAGAAGAGGAAGAGGATAAAGACTATTCTGAGCAGCAGTACCCACCTACAGATGACAAGTACAAGAATCTGGAGGAGCGTTTGGCAGCTATGGAGGTACAGAGGGTGCCTGGGTTGGACTTTGAAGATCTAGGGCTGGTTTCTGGGATTGTGATTCCCACCAAGTTTAAGGTGCCTATATTTGCTAAGTAAGATGGTTTGTCTTGTCCAAAGATGCATCTACGGTCTTACGTCAGAAAAATCCAACCGCATTCTTCTGATAAGGATCTGTGGGTCCATTTCTTCCAAGACATTCTTTCGGGGACGCAGTTAGATTGGTTCTTCCAGCTAGAGAGATCTGATGTGCACAACTAGGAGGATTTGGCTTCTGCCTTCTACAGACAATATCAATACAATGCGGATTTAGCACCAACCCGTACTCAATTACAGAGTATGGGCATGGTCTCAAATGAAGGTTTCAAAGAGTATGCCCAGAAATGGAGAGACTTAGCTGGAAGGGTGCAGCCACCATTGTCTGAAAGAGAACTTGTTGATATGTTCTTGGGTACACTGTCAGGCCCCTTTTTCAATCACCTGATTGGAAGTTCATCTGCGGGGTTCACCGAGTTGATTCTGACTGGTGAGAGAGTTGAAGCCAGAATCAAGAGCGGGAAAATTCAAAAGGATACATCTGCCTCCGCTGCCATCAAAAATACTTTTCCAGCAAAGAAAGAGGTATCAGCTGTCTACTCTCAAAGAAGTCAAGGAAGAGTTAAGCGTCGGCCAGCGGTGGGGGCTGTAATGATTCAGAAGTCTGCAGCTGATCAGCCTAGAAACAATCAACCCAGAACCAACCAAGCAAGGGTGGAAAGGCCTGCACGGCAATACACCCGGATAAACATGACACCTGCTCAGGTTTTACCCTATCTCTTAAAGTTAAACCTTGTCAGTTTGAGGGAGGCCCCTAAAAACCCTAACACTTCGTCACCGCACTACCATCATAATGCCAAGTGTGCTTATCATTCAGACTTCCTGGGGCACGACACCAACAATTGTTGGGCCCTCAGGAATAAGATTCAGGATTTAATAGATGCTAAAGAAGTGGAATTCGACGCCCCTGAAAAGCCTAATGTGATCTCTGCTCCAATGCCGAAGCATGGCCACCATGACCACGCTGTTTAAGAGGATCTTTTTGTTGCTATTGTTAATGATTTGATGACTCCGCTACCGATAATCAAGTTGAATTTGCTGAAGGCTGGGATTTTCCCAGGCTGTGAAAAAGATTTCTACCTTTGTTCATCCTTACCAACCGACTGTCTGTTGTTGAAGTTAGGCATCCAACGCTTAATGGATAACCAAGAGATCCTTTTTTAGAAGACTCCTGTTTCTCCGACTCCTGTCAATGATGTTTCGATAATTACCATATCCTCCAATCTTTCTAAGGTCTCCAAAAGACTTGTTAAGATTACATCCGATCCGAAGATTGTACCTTTGAAGATAACTATGTCGGGGCCTATCTCGTACAAGTCCAACAAATCAATACCGTGGAACTATGGGGGAGAGATCTTCTACCACGGTGTGAAACAAATTGAATCAACTGAAGAGAGCTCTGATGAAGAGACTTCCGACATTGGAAACATTGCTGGAACGAGTAAAATCACCCGCAGTGGAAGAATTTTCTCTCCGGAGATTGCGCCACCAAAGGCAATCTTCGGACCCTCAGCCGCTCCTAAGGTTACTCCTGCACCGGTCAACATATCTGCAAGAACTCCAGTTATTGAAGAGATTGTAACTCCTGAAGTGGTCCCCTCTGCTGCTACTGATGATAGAGGGAAAGGGATCCAAGAAGAGCCTGTCATGACGAGGGCTCAGCCGATGGTCATCCCTGAAACCACTCAGAACGAAATGGAAGAGATTTTGAAAATAATCAAGAAGATCGATTATAATGTTGTGGAGCAACTGGGGAAAACCCCCTCAAAAAGCTCTATGCTGGCTTTGCTGCTTTGTTCAGAAGCTCATGCCAAAGCTTTGATAAAATTCTTGAAGACGGCCCATGTGCCCCAAGAAACCTCCGCGGACCAGTTCCAGGAATGTGTAGCTAGCCTAACAGCAGACAATGGTCTAGGATTCTCCGACGCTGATCTAACAATCAAAGGGAGAAAGCATAATGACGCTTTGCATGTCTCGGTAGAATGCAGAGGGACCACTCTGGCACATGTTCTGGTAGACGTTGGTTCTTTGATGAACGTCTTACTAAAGAAGGCATTGGATAGGCTAGATTGTGAAGGTCTAACTTTGAAGCCCAGCAACATCATTGTCAGAGCCTTTGATGGTTCTAAAAGGATGGTCCACGGGGAGGTGGACATCCCGATTAAAGTGGGAACTGAAACCTTGAACTCCACATTCTATGTCATGGACATTCGTCCCTCCTATTCTTGCTTGTTGGGAAGACCCTGGATTCATCATGCTGGAGCCGTTACTTCAACTCTGCATCAAAAGCTCAAGTACCCTGTCCAGGGGAAAATTGTAATTGTTCACGGTGAAGAGGAATACATGATAAGCCATCTTAATTCTTTCCTCTATGTGGAATTGGATGATGAGTTCATCGAGACCCCCTTTCAACACTTCGAGCAAGTTTCTGAAGAGATTGCGGCAACCAAGACAGTGCCTTCTATACCCATGATTACCACCAGGACTCTGCCTCGGATGTCTTCTTTGAAAGATGCAAAGGCTGCGATTGAAGAAGGAGGAAGCATAATCTGGGGGCAACTTCCAGATTTTCCTTTCAAGTCTGATAAATTCGGCTTGGGTTTCACTGCTCCTGCTCAAAAGTTTGTGCGTCGCTCCCGGGTTGGAGGACCACCAGTGAAGATCACTCATCATGGAGTCAATGCTTTGGAGGATAGTGAAGAGGAGAGCAACCTAGAAGACTGGATTTTCCCTACCGTTGAAGGAGGATTATGCAATTGGGAGGCAAAGGACTTTGTTCCCATTACTTTCATGAATCAGTAATTTATCTTTCAAACATTTCTGTTGGTTTGTAATAATTCCTAAACAATTCGTACAATTTTAACCTTGTGCCTTACCCAAGGTACATAGGTCCATTGTAAGGGTTTGATTTTTCATCTTCATATGCCATTTTAATGAATCATGGACGTTTTCACATATAAACTTTTGTGTTCATTTTCTTTTTGCATTTTATTTGTTTAAAGGTGGTTATCCCTTACACACACCCACACTTACAAATGCAGGTACCCTTCCATTCTGGATTCCATGGGTAACAATTCTGCTATGGCCTTCAGTGACTCTGAAGATCTGGTCTACCATGTCGAATACAAAGGTGATAAAGACTATGAAGTGCCTGGAGAATTGGCTAGACTTCTACAACAGGAAGAAAGGGCTATTCTACCTCACGAGGAGTTGTTAGAGACAATCAACTTGGGAACTGAGGAAGACAGAAAAGAAGTTAAATTGGGTGCTAACCTAGAGCCAAGTGTCAAAGAGCGTTTAGTTCAGCTATTGAATGAATATATTGAGATCTTCGCCTGGTCCTACGAAGACATGCCGGGACTTGATACAAATATTGTGGTTCATCATCTCCCTACAAGAGAATACTGTCCACCAATTAAACAGAAAGTTCGCTGCATGAGGCCCGACATGTCTGAAAAGATCAAAGCTGAAGTGATGAAGCAGATCAATGCTGGCTTTCTTGCTGTTACATCCTATCCACAATGGGTTGCTAACATTGTGCCAGTGCCTAAGAAGGACGGTAAAGTCAGAATGTGCATGGATTACAGAGACTTAAACAGGGCTAGCCCTAAAGATGACTTTCCACTACCGCACATTGACATCTTGGTAGACAATACAGCTCAGCACAAGGTATTTTCTTTCATGGACGGATTTCCAGGTTACAACCAGATTAAAATGGCCCCTGAAGACATGGAGAAAACTACTTTTGTTACACATTGGGGAATGTTCTGCTATAAAGTGATGCCATCCGGACTGAAGAATGTCGGGGCAACCTATCAACGCGCCATGGTAGCTTTGTTTCATGACATGATACATCATGAAATAGAGGTCTACGTAGACGACATGATAGCCCGTTCACAGACAGAAGAATAACACCTCGACCATCTGCAAAAGCTATTTGTCAGGTTGAAAGAGTACAAGCTCAGACTGAACCCTAACAAGTTCACTTTCGGAGTCAGGTCCGGTAAACTCTTGGGTTTCATAGTCAGCAACAAAGGCATTGAGGTTGATCCTGCCAAAGTCAAAGCTATACAAGAAATGCCTACCCCTCGCACCGAGAAGGAGGTCAGAAGTTTCTTGGGATGCCTAAACTACATTGCAAGGTTCATTTCTCACCTAACATCTACCTGTGAACTAATCTTCAAGCTGTTGAAGAAAGATCAAGTGGTTAAATGGAATGATGACTGTCAAGTTGCTTTCGATAAAATCAAGGAGTATTTGCTAGAACCTCCCATCTTGATGCCTCCCGTCGAAGGAAGATCTCTAATTATGTACCTGACTGTCCTAGAGAATTCAATGGGGTGCGTATTGGGCCAACATGACGAGTCTGGCCGAAAAGAACATGCCATTTATTACCTTAGCAAAAAGTTTACCGACTGTGAGACCCGATACTCACTGCTCGAGAAAACTTGTTGTGCTTTGGTATGGGCTTCTCGCCGGCTAAGGAAGTACATGTTGACTCATACCACTTTGTTGATCTCTAAGATGGATCTGATCAAGTACATCTTTGAAAAGCCTGCTTTATCTGGAAGAATCGCTAGATGGAAGATGATCCTCACCGATTATGATACACAGTACACGACCCAAAAAGCTATAAAGGGGAGTGTGCTATCCAATCATCTGGCCCATCAAGCTGTCGAAGATTACCAATCCATGAGGTTTGACTTCCCCGACGAGGATATCATGACTTTGAACAACATTGAAGAGAACAGACCGTATGACGGACCTGAACAAGGATCCCGATGGACCCTGTACTTTGATGGTGCCTCCAACGCACTTGGAAACAGTATTGGCGTTGTACTTATCTCTCCAGAAGGTTGCCATACACCTTTCACCGCTAGACTTTGCTTCAGCTGTACCAATAACATGGCCGGGTATGAAGCTTGTATCTTTGGTCTCAAGGATGCCATTGACTTGGGAATCAAATCTTTGATTGTGTTTGGGGACTCAGCTTTGGTCATCAGTCAGATCAAAGGAGAGTGGGATACTAAACATCCAAACCTCATCCCTTACAAAGAACATGTCCTGACATTGCTACCTCATTTCGAGCAGATTACCTTCGAGCACTTCCCGCGAGAAGAAAATCAGCTAGCAGATGCTCTAGCTACAATGTCATCCATGTTTAAACTTAACTGGGATAATGAGGCTCCCAAAATCACCATTGAGCGGATGGACAAACTTGCACATTGTCACGAGATTAAT
The DNA here is from genome assembly GCA_948472305.1 of Vicia faba. NCBI lineage: Eukaryota > Viridiplantae > Streptophyta > Magnoliopsida > Fabales > Fabaceae > Vicia > Vicia faba. The sequence goes on along the minus strand of OX451739.1, from coordinate 701,143,366 downwards.
ACCGAAGAAGTAGTGAACCGACCATGGTTTCATGACGTCAAAAGGTATCTCGAAGCATAAGAATACCCTGAAGGAGCTTCAGTCAACGACAAAAAGTTTCTTAGGAGGTTCTCAGCTAAGTTCTTCCTGAGCAATGGTATCCTATACAAGCGCAATCACGATTGCATTCTACTCTGTTGTGTGGACAAGGTTGAAGCTGAGCAAATCATGGCTGAATTGCACAATGGTACCTTCGGCACTCACTCAAGCGGACATACGATGGCTAAAAAGATTCTAAGGGCAGGCTATTACTGGTCTACCATGGAAGTTGAATGTCATCAACATTCCCAAACATGCCACAAATGTCAAATCTATGCTGACAAGGTACATATACCTCCAGTTCCTCTCAATGTCTTAACAGCTCCTTGGCCATTCGCTATGTGGGGAATCGACATGATTGGAGAGATCAAGCCTACAGCATCCAATGGACAACGCTTCATCCTGGTGGCCATTGATTACTTTACCAAGTGGGTCGAAGCAACTTCCTTCACCTCCGTTACAAAGCATGTGGCTGCCCGCTTCATCAAGCAGAACCTCATTTGCCGGTATAGTATCCCCGACAGGATTATCACTGACAACGGTACGAACCTAAACAACATTTCTGTGTGAGCAGTTCCAGATTCAACATCATAATTCATATCCCTATCGGCCAAAGATGAACGGTGTTGTCGAAGCTGTGAATAAAAATATCAAGAAGATCATACAAAAGATGAGAGTCACCTACAAGGACTGGCATGAAATGTTACCGTTTGCTCTGCACGGGTACCGTACCACGGCACGCACTTCAACTGGGGCAACACCCTATTCTTTGGTATACGGCATGGAAGCTGTTTTAACTATCGAGGTTCAGATTCCCTCCTTGAGAATCATGAAAGATGCTGGTTTGAGTGAACACGATTGGATTCAGACCCGACTTGATCAACTTAACTTGATTGACGAGAAGCAACTTACTGCTGTTTGCCATGGTCAGACGTATCAAAAACGGATGATCAAGGCTTTCAACAAGAAAGTCAGACGCCAGGTATATCAAGTCGGGGATCTTGTAATCAAGCGGGTCATCTTGCCGCAAAGTGATCCCAGGGGCAAATGGACTCCTACTTACGAAGGACCATTTGTGATCAAAAACATCTTTTCTGGTGGGGCAATGATCCTGACCACCATGGACGGCGACGACCTGTCGCACCCTGCGAACACAGACATAGTCAAAAGATACTACGCATAAATGACACGGCAAGTTGAAAACCCGAAAGGGCGACTTGGGCAAAAATGGGCATCCCGGTGAATCGAAAACCCGAAAGGGCGGTTCAGGCAAAAATTAGGGATAAACAAAAAAATCTGTACACCCGGCAAGTTGAAAACCCGAAAGGGCGACTTTGGCAAAAAAGGGTTTCCCGGTGGACTGAAAACCCGAAAGGGCGGTCCAGGCAAAAGTTAGGGAATTCAAGCGTATGACTATGTCTCATTGGATCACTTTAAGGACAATCTCTTCACAGAAAAGCTCCTGGCTTCTGATCAACTTAATCATCTTCGGGCGAAGCAACAAATGGACAAGATATTCAGAGTTACGAAGGCTATAGCAGAATGGGAACCCCATGGAATTTTTTACACATAGCCATCTTTCCTTGTATAAATTTTTCTCATTTTTTATGACAACATTCTCTTACTAGGATGTTTGTCTCCTTTGTACAAAATACTTACACAAAGTTAATACAAAGATACTTCAAAGTGCAGAAAACTATTTGCCTTTTCTTCTTTTTACACTTGTGTTTTATTTGAAAACGTCCAATGATTTTATTAAATGAGCATATGCATTTGAATATAATCACCGTTTATAAATAAACGAAATGTGAAAGAACAATTACTGACAGGTTGAAAGTATGGGAAAACGTCTTTAGGCTATTCCGAGAGAAACCTCCTGCAGCACATCATCTAGGTCCCTAACGGAGCTAAAGCCTTGAAATACATATCCCCAAAGGAATTAAATTTCAAAATCCTCACCAGAGTCAAAACTTCAAACTCCCAATCCCCGACGGAGTCATATTTTTAAACTCTTAATCCACCATCAGAGTTAAGTTTTCAAAATCCCAATCCTCAGCGGAGCAAAAACTTTGGGTCATAAATCCCCAGCAAAGATGAAACCTTTTTCCCCGGCGAAGTCAAATTTCCGACTACCAATCCACAGCGGAAACCATTCATCTTTCCCCAGATTCCCCAGCAAGTTGTCTTAAAGTCTTAGAATAAACCAGATGACAGTTAACTTTTGTCCCCAACCTCCGGATAATTCCCCAGTAGATTGGCATACAACCCAAACTACTGAACTTTTTCCAAACAGGAATAAGCCTTTTCCCCAGAGTCCTGATCTCCCCAGAAGAGTATCTACTCTCCAGCAATATAGCTATTCCCCACAGAGTTCTTAATCCCCAGCAGAATGAAGATTCTCATTCTTAAACTCCCCAGTTTGAAGTCCCCAGGGATTTATTTTCCCCTAGCAGATTGAAGATTCTCTTTCCTGAATTCCCCAATAAATTTGTCAGAGCCTCCATGACTCCCCAGCACGAGTTTGTCAGAATTTTTAATCCCCTACAGATCAAAGATTCTCATTCTCACTTCTCTAGTGAATCCCCCAAGGTTTCAATTCCCCATAAGATTGAAGTTTCTCATTCTTATTCTCCGCAGAAGCCATCAAAGTCTTCTTTATTCTCCAGCAGATCAAGGTTTTTCTTTTGTATGATCCCCAGTAGAGGTCTTCAGAGTTTCCCTATTCCCCAGCCGAGTAAGGATCCCCAGGGTGTAATCTCCAGCCATAATCATCAAAGTTCTCTGGATTCCCCAAGTAGACTTGAAGGATCCCTATCTCCAGGAAAGTCATGAAGGATTCTCAAATCCCTACAGAAGTTGTCAAAGTTCTTGTTAATCCCCACAAGTTGCCAAGGATTTTCTATCTCCAACAACGGTCAAGGATTTATTTTCCCTGACAACAATCAAAGATTTTATTATCTCCAGCTATCAAGGATTCATTTTCCTCAGCAACACAGCTATTCAGCTTATATGCGCATACATTACATTCATATATCATAAACATTGATAAAACACCTTTATTGCATCATACATTTCATGCAACATAACTCTGTGTTTCAGCTAACATTTTACCCTTTTCAGGATAAGATTAAAAGCTATCTTTAACAAATATTCAAAGATTTCAGATACAGTACGGATACACTCCAAGACAAGGAAGTCATTCTGTTACTCATTCAAATCTCTTATTCAGATACAGTATGGATACACCCCAGACACAGAGGTCATTCTGTTACTCATTCGGAATTTCAAGTCAAGATACAGTCCAGATACGCTCCAGACACGGTTGCCATTATGTCACTCATTCAAATGTTTCCCCAGCCCAGAGATGCTCCAGACACGGATGTCATTCTGTCGCTTATTCAGACTTCAGCAATCAGATACAGATTAGATACGCTCCAGACACGGAAGCCATTCTATATCTCATTCAGAATTTCAAAGTCAAGATACAGTCCAGATACGCACCAGACACGGTTGCCATTCTGTCACTCATTCAAATGTATCCCCAGCTCAGAGATATGCTCCAGACATGAACGTTATTCCTTTGCTCATACAAATTCAATCTCCAGATACAACTCAGATACGTTCTAGACGCGGATACCATTCTAATGTTCATTCTCCTGATTTTCAACAAACATTTTTGGATGGCATCTTTAAGCCCATCTCCGACAAGATTTTTTCACCTCTCTAAATGGCATCTTTAAGCCCATTCCCTCAACTACATTTTGACGAGTGCAAATTTACGGGCACTCTAGTGTCCAATCCTCTTTTACCTTCGAGTCACGAAAGGCAATCTCGCCAATCTAACTCTTCAGGTTCAAGAAGATTGAACAGGGGCAGCTGTTGTACCCCAAAATTTGACCTCTCATTTTATCAAGATTTTCATCACAAGACTCTTTGGACTCCAGACAGGATTAAGGTTTGCACTGCTCAAGACATCTCCTTGCACTGATGACCTGAAATTAGGGTTTGAGTTTGCACAGGGATTTTTGGACTTCCAATGCTCAATGTGACTTTCATACTTCATGTTGGACTTATAAGATTGCCCATACCAAGTTTCAAGCCTTGAATCAAATTTTTGCCCAGTCAATTGGACAGTTGACCTAGAAATCAGTTGTATTGGGGAAAAGTCAACTATAGCCAATTTACAGTCAAACCTCATAATCTTTTATCCACATCAACATTATAGGCTCATATGAACCATTTGATCAAATCATCAAAAGGGTAAAATGGTCATTTTTAGGGTTTTGACTGCAGAAGGGCAATTTCTGGTTTTTGACCTAGCCCATGGCAAATTGGGTTCAAGCTTGGTTTCAAGGACTCAATGGTATCATCTTGACCTAATCTCAAGGTTCAAAAGATCTCAAAAGCATTGGATTGACAGATGAATTTTCCAGTCAACTGATCAAAAATCAACTGTACACTGAAAAGTCAAACTTTGACTTTTTGGTCAAAATCAAGTGCCAAGGGTCATTTTTCATCAATATGTGTCAAAACATGAAACTTGTTCATCAAGAAACTTAATTTTTCAAATTAGGGTTTAAGATTGAAAAATTTCATAACTTAGAATTTTTCTAAGTTATGAAATTTTCTTATTTTTTTCCAACTTTGCCCAACATTTTCACCATGATGCAATTGGATTCAAACAAAACTTCCAACATGAAAGTTGTATTCCTCCACAAAATCTACAACTTTTATTCACAAAGTTTTCCCAAAATATGCTTGGATCTCAAGTTATGATTTTGTGAACAATGGTCCATGAAACTTTTAACTTAGTGAAATTTTGCCCTAGTTTAGGCAGGATTTTGACCTATCGTCATGGCAATTTTTCACCTAGTTCCAATTGGAATATCAAAATGCATTTCAAATATGGATTGTAGAGCATGTTACAAGATTTCCAAAATGTCTAATAACACTCTAAAATCATTTGTGCTTAGGGAGAATCGAAGGTTTGAATTTGGAAAAATATCACTTTGATCCATGGCATTTTTCATATTGACACAAGTTGCATTTTCTATCCAGCCTTGTTTGTACTTGTTTACAGGTCCTTAAACCCTTCCACAGTCAAAAATTGAATGCAAACACATTGGTTAGAGGCATTGTTCTGAGCTTTAGAAGATTACACAAGGGATTAATCCATTTTTGGCAAAAAGGCAACAATGCCATTTACATAAAGCACAACTTTTGCAATTTTGTTTCTCTTGAGCATTGCACCAAGTCTTTTGCAGAAAACAACATCCATAAACTTAGGGAAAAGTATACCAACTCTTAGCAGACCCTAAGCTAGATGGTACAAGCCTTGGCATTGTCAATTCTCACTTTTGCTTCAAAACCAAGAAACCTTGCAAAAGGTAAACATCTTTGCAATCTGTTATAACCAAGACTTGTAAACATTTCAAACAATTTTTTGAATATCACATTAAATCAGAAGCACGGGCTAACCACTTCTTAAACCTTCCAAAACACCAAAATCACATTTTCTTTCAAAACAGGGCAACTTCTGCAGTTTGACATCCAAAGCAAAATCCACTTGTGCATTTTGCTTGCAACCACTTCAAACACATTCTAAACAACACACCTAAGTTATCCCAACCATTGGCCAACAACTGTAACCTTGTTTTCAAGCTTCACCATTTTTGAATTCTGACTGTGCAGGTTGACTTCTACAAGCTTATTCAGGCAAGTTCAAAGCTAGCTAAGCATTGGGAAAGCTCCAAGGAACTTCAAGAAAGCTCACAAGCATCTCAGGCCTCACTGAAAACCCCTGCATTTCCATACTCGAGCTTGACTGAAGCAGGTAAAGTTCAAACTTCTATCTCTCTATTTAGGAATCATTAGGCTTAGGTTTGTGAATAAAAAATGTATTACTCATTTCCCTTAAGCTGTACATATGCATAGATTTCATTTAAGTTAACTGAGTTGGGAGAATTTGAATGATGAACTTTCTAAAAAAACTAGGTTAGAAATTAGGGCCAGAGAAATTCTCTCTGGTCTTTGAGAGTTAGATTAAGTTAGATTAAGTTCTTTACATGGTTGGAATCGTGTTTTAAAATGCTATAACTTTTATGTTGTGAGTTTTTGATTTAATGCAAGAACAAGATAGAACATGATTCATGTGTAAGAGCCATGGCGCGCGTGTTCTGGAGGACATGGATGAAGATGGAATGGGCTGGGCCTGACTTGGCCTTGTTGTTTGCACCCTCATTGTGCTTTCTGCACCCCCTTGGCCCATTTGTTTATTTTTCCATATTTTTCATTTCTTTTTTAGTTTTTTATTTTTATTTATTTTTCTAAATATTAAAAATTACCAAAAAGATTTTCTAAAATTTTCATTTTTTATTTTTTATTTTTTATTTTTTTATTTTTTTTTTTGGACATAAAAATAATTATTAAATAATATACTTTTATTTTCTTAAAATAAGAACTTGTAAATATTATAAAAATATTATATATTTTTATTTTTATAATTTTTACATATAAAATAATATTGTCATACATATTTATATTTTTTAACATTTTGTATATATTTACTTTATTTTCTTGTACATAAATAAATAATTACAATATATATTTTCTTAAACCAAAAATTAGGGTTTTACCCTTCATAAAAATAATCTCTTATTTTCTTATTTTTGATACATTAAATAGTTTATTTTTACATACATAAAAATAAAATACAAAAACATTTTGTATATTCATATTTATTTGCATATTTAAATATTGTCTATTTATTTATTTGCACAAAGAATTCAATATGGTTGTAATAATATTAGGGTTTTATTTTCTTGTAAATACCCCTTATTCAAAATTGTATCCCCCTCCCCGTATCAATGTTGTAATAGTGGTAGATTTACCTTTACGCACTTTATAGCTTTCAAATATGCCATGATAGAAAGATTAGCGTTTGTATGCAAAAATCCAAAATCAAACAAATAGCATGACTAACAAGACAAAAATGCATGAAAATGACAACACAATGCACACAAGCACCCCTAGGGTTTCATCCACTTGTTGCCTTAAAAATGGCCATGGTATGCATGCTAGTTGTCTTGGCAAAACAAAAACAAAACAAAAAGATCATAGTCCCTCGATGACGCTTTCTTGGTTGCTTATACAAAATGATCTAGTCCCTCAAACAAAAACTTGCTAAAGATACTTAGTACTATTGTTATCATGGTCATACGATGACCCGCGCCTGTCCCGTTTAACATCCAAACACAAGGTTGTTTACCAAATGTAATGGTAAAACAAACATTGTCAAAGGGTTAAAAATGTGTAGGAAAGACTTTTGAGTAGGTAGGTAGATGCTCCTAGTTACTTGATCAGATTTGCAAACATCCTTGCTATTTTCAAAAACACACAACACAATTTCAAAACATTTTCCCAAAACGAACTTTCAAACATTGAAACATTTTTCAAAAGACAAACACCTTTGTATATATTAAAACAAGAATCATTACAAAGGTTGCCTAGACAAAGGTCTCTTTTCAAAATATTTTCAAAACCACACACAAAGCACCATTTCAAACAATTGAAAAGCAAAAGTAAGTGATCTAAAACAAGTAACTAAGAGCCCATGGAAAACCATGGATGAAAAGGGTGCTAGCACCTTCCCTTTTCATAAACTACCCCCTGAACCCAAGAAAACATCTCAAAGGTCTTTCCTGTGCTTTTTGACCTTTCCTTTGGATAAATAAAAAGTCGGTGGCGACTCTTGCTAAACCGAAACATTTACGAACAAAAAAACGCAAAACCTCAAGTCAGTTCTCCCACCGCATCACAACAAGCAACGAGCTAAGTTTTAGGTTATGATCGGTCACCATTGTCACAATGTTTTTATCACTTGTCTGATTATATTCCAGGTATCCCGTACAGTTTATATCGTAATTTATGTTGTTTTAGTCAAGTTTATGTTTTCTAAGTTTTTCCTTGCATTTTATAGTTTTTGAGTTATTTCGAATTATTTTCCCTTTTTATGTTCTAGTATGTTGTTATGGATGGTCCTAGGGTTCATGTGAAGTTCAATTGGATGCAATGCGAGAAGGTGGGGGAGACCCAGTCATTCAAGGAAAAATTATAAAGGATCCTTTGAGCAACACGTGCGCCCGTGTTTTAGGACAGGACCCTGTTGCAGCTCACATATCAAACAAATGCCATGAAAACTCAGGGGTGCAAAACGGGTGACCGTGTTGCCTAACACGGACAGTGTTTCTTCCCCTAGGAGTTGAGAAGAATTAATTAAATAATAGGGACCAACACGAGTTCCCGTGTTTCCTAACACGGCCCGTGTTGGTCAGTTATGCTGATTTTGATAGTTTTTGTGATTTTTGCTCGAATGTGATCCATAAGGGTGTTTCAGTACTTTCCACTTGAATTAAAGGGTTTTCACTATAAAGCGTAGTTTGGGCGAGGAGAAGAGACACTTTTTGATTACGGGAGATTGGTACGAGAGAATTTTTCAAGAGCTTTGGAACAGAGATCCCTTCATGAACGATAGCAATTGAAGATCAAAGAATCCATCTTTTGTATAATGTCTAATTTTATCATTGCTTTTCTTTTGAATACCATGAGCAGCTAAACCCCCCAATGCTAGGGGAGTGTCTCTGATTGTCTATGTAATGACATTGAATCCTTTGTTTTCATCGGTACAATAGTTTTTCTTATTCATTTAATTGTTCAGATTACTTCATTGTTTCCCCTGTCGGACCACTAGGGTTACACCGTTCTTAACACATTAGGGTTGGACATCTATGTTAAGGGGTTTTTGAATAATTATATTGTAGAAGATATCACCTAGGCCCGGGGATACACTATAATAATCGAGAAAATTCTTGTTAATTTAAACTTGACTTTATCACTAATTTTGAGGGACCTTGGGATTAGTATAAATGGTTAAAGGTTTTTCACTAAGGACTTAGGGAAAAATAATCTTAAGAACTGGTAATGAAGTAAGATGAACTTGTTGAAGAAATCAAAGTAACGGTCGTTATATGACAAATCATACATTTCCCTTAGCATAACATTCTCATACTAGTATAAAATAGTCATAAATTACATTTTGCTTATTTATAATTGTGAAAGCTACATCCTAAACCAAACCAATCTGATAGTTTTTGTTTAATTGAACCACGTATTAAAATCATTATTTAAATGCAATCCTCAAGATCGATATCTTGGGAATTTCCTATTATTACTGCAAGGCAAAAATAGTACACTTGCTATTTTTCCCATCACTAGGAGAAGCAACACACATCAACTTTCCAACTCCTTTGATTTCACCTTTAAATCCATCACCAAATCTGACAGCACCTGTAGGGTGTTGCCTAATATCCACCAACAACTTTATAACCCATGTCATATGTCTAGAGCATCCATGTCAAAGTACATGTCTTCTCTCTTTGAGTCTCTTAAGGAAGTATGAGCTATAAGGTTAATATCCTTATTTTTAACACTTCTCTTGTTTCTCACTTGAATATCCTTAAAACGAACTGAAGATTTTTTTATCTCCATACAATTTATAACAAAAAGGCTTTATATGACCATGCTCACCACAGTAATGACATCTCCAAGTTGATAATTGAGATTTGGATGAAATTACAACATGTCTTCCAGGGTGTTGTAACATTTGGTTGGACATGATGATCATTCTCTTCTTTTCAGAAGGGAAGAACTTTTCTTCAGGCCTTTTCTTTTGTTTATTATCAGAATGATAATTAACTCTTGTATCTTTAGCCTCCTTCAACATATCAGTTTCATTCTTCACCATTCTCAAGGTACTTATTAAGTTGTCAAGCTTGGAATTTAGGAGAGTTACCTCACTTTGTAGATGAGAAGCTATACATATAAGTTTCTTCTTTTCATTCTCCAATTCAGCTATGATCTTCCCCTGTCTTAATATTTTCTTCACACTTGTCACAAGTATCCTTGTAGGTCACATCTAGATCTTCATATAGATCATTTTCATCACAAGCTTCTACTTCAACGGTCCATCTGCCAGAGAGAGCCATCATAAGTTTGGTAGTCTCAATGTTAGACTCATCTTCTAACTGATCATCAATAGACCAAGATATAATAAATCCCCTTTTCTGCTTCTTGAGAAAGGTTGGACATTCTGGTCTAATGTAACCAAAACCTTCACACTCATAACATTGAATGTCTTTGTTTGATTGGACTTCTCTTCAGGTATGGTAATCTTTTGATAATTATCATTATTGTTGATGTCAGATGAGATGCTCCTGACATTTGGTCTTCCTGTTCTATCCATTCTTTTCCGAATTCTATTAAATTTCTTTCCAAGTAATACAAGGGTATTGGACAGTCCTTTATCAATATCTAGATCAACTTGACCTTCTTCATCTTCAGCATTGGATACAAAAGTTATGCTCTTGTTCATTTTATCAGACTTGTCACTAATAGTCAATTCAAAAGTTTGAAATGATCCAACAAGTTCATTAACCCTCATGTTGTTGATGTCATAAACCTCTTCAATGAATGTCTCCTTCATGTCAAATTTTCTAGGTAAAGACCTAAGAATCTTTCTAACAAGCTTTTCTTCTGATATATTTTCTCCCAAGGCACTATATGCATTTGCTATTTTAAGAACCTTCATATGATAGTCCTGGATGGTCTCATCATCATTCATCTTTAGATTTTCAAATTTAGAGGTGAGAAGTTGAAGTCTTGACATCTTCACTTTAGATGTACCTTCATGAGTTATTCTGAGAAATTCCAAGCATCCTTGGCTACAGTACATGTATTAATTAACCTGAAAACATTCTTGTCCACGCCATTGAATAGAGCATTCAAGGCCTTGAAATTTCCAATAGCTAATTTATCATCATCTTCAGACCAATCTTCTTTTGGATTCAAAGACACATTCACATCTTTGCCCTTCACAACAGGATGATCTCATCCTTTCAAAACAACCTTCCAAGCTTTGTTGTCCATGGATTTCAGAAAGGCTATCATTCTAACCTTCCACCAGTCATAATTTGAACCATCTAACAGAGGTGGTATGTTGTTGTATCCTCCTTCCTTGTTCATAGTACCAAAAATTATTCTCCCTGGAGCTCACCCAATAAACAGAATAGGGTTCCTGCTCTGATGCCAATTGAAATTCTGACACTTTAAAACAAATGTCAAGAGTGATGTCCCAACCCCAAAACACAATATCAAAACAAATGTTATGACACCATCTGCTGACAGAAAACACTTTTATCAAAATAGGAATTATGAAGAATTAAATTGTAGAAGGTAAAAGAGACAATCGATTTTTAACCCAGTTCGGTGCAATGTCACCTACTATGGGGCTACCAAGCCAGGAAGGAAATTCACTATGATAATATTAGTTCAAATCCTAAACAAACCTAGTTTATAACTTATCACCTAATCCCTACCTTGTGAAACTTCTACCTAGAATCCTCTAGATATGAGATCCCCCTCTCACTTCCTACCAATCACCTGAGTGAAAAAACCTATCACAAACCCGCGGCAAAAACCAAAGAACCAAATAGAAGATTACCCTTCAAATATAATACTCAAATCTTTGCTAAAAAGTTCATAAGTGAGAAAAATACTTAATTTTGCTTAAAAGCTTCAACTAAGAACAATCAGTCTACCTCAATGTGTCAGAAGATACATGAGTAACATACAAAGAACAAAAACACAAATAAGTTAAAAGACTCTCAAAACCCTTAACCCTTATATTGCACCCACAATTTTTATTGTTGTGAATGTTTTCTATTTTAGGTTTAGAAAGTCCTTATTTATAGACTCTTGCAGTATGGGCTTGGACTCTCCAATCAAATCCAATCTTCTCTTTTTAAATCAGCTGCAAGATCTTCACACAAAAATAGGAACAAATCTTCAAAGTTTCCTAAAAAGTCTTAAAGATCCTTTTTATGAAACCAAATCAAATCTGCATTGTTCCTAAAATATCGTTGATTGACTACACGTGTATGAGAACTAAAATGATCCAAAATCTCATATTTTTCAATCAAATCTTCAAGGAAAAATAACAGCAACACTTGATGTTCAGTAGGCCAAGATGTCAAGACATGTGGCTCAACATTTGTCGGATACACATGACAGCATAACCTATCATGACAGTTGGTCAAGATGTTATGAAATGTTGCTCAACATCAGTTAAGAACCGTGTTTTAGCAAAATTGTTGCCAATCCTAAAATCATGGATCTAACAGAAGTGATTTTTGTTTGTGAACATATGATATGATGGGTCCGTAGGGAGGCCGAAAAATTGGGGTTTGACATTGTAATTGGAAGGTCCGACAATGGTTCAGATAAAAGACAAGCATTTGTAACAATGGCATATAAAAGAAGTGGCACATACAAACCAAATATTAGAAAGTGGAAACAAGATGACACAGGATTGAGGAAATGTGGGTGTCTATTTAAAATATGCGGATACCATATGGTGAATGATGGTGTGAGTAAGGATGATAAATAAAACATATCTATCATGATCGAATGTAAAGTAATCCAAGAGAGATTCATGAAAGATGATGACATCATGAAATTGCACATCAAAGAGAAACTTAGGAAGATTGCATATCCAGAAACAATGGATTTGAAACCACCGTTAGAACCGGTAAAAACAAAAGGTGCCCCTAACCGACTCAAAATGACAATTCCACTAGACAGTCTCCTTCATATTTTGAGCATGTTGTCTCACATTTTCTGAATTCTCTGGCTCCAAATTCCCAAAAAAATGTTTCCAAGGGTGCGCGCATTACCAAAATATCTCCTCCACTGCAGTTACCAAAAATCAAATTCATTGAAGATATGTTGCTTTTTATGCATAAATACATCGAGCGGATTGTAAAAGTTGAAAGTGATGGCAACAGTGGTTTTCGATAGGGATGTCAACGGTGCAGGAATGTTCGAAGGATGCTTCACCGCTCCTATTCCTCGCACCCAATTTGCATATAATATTTTGCATCTTAATGATCTTGTTCTTTGTATTAGTGATCCGACTCCATTTGAAAAATGAACGTTGTTGTACCCTAAAATTTTCCCTCTCATTTTTCAAAGAATTTATTCACAAGATCTCCTTTGGCTCAAGATTGCATTAGGGTTGATCAGCTCAAGACACCTCCTTAAGCACTGATGACCAAAATTAGGGTTTGAGTTTGCACAAGGATTTTTGAAATTCCAATGCCCCATATGACTTTCATTGATCATTATGGACCCCCAAGATCACTCATGTTAAATCTCAAACCTTGGATCGCACTTTTGCTCAGTCAATTGAGCAGTTGACCTAAAAATCAGTTGTATTGGGGAAAAAGTCAACCATGGCCAATTTACAGTCAAACTTTATAATTTTTGATCCACATCAACATTTTAAATTAATATGTATCATTTGATCAAGTTTGGACCACAACTCCTCAAGAAATTTGATCAAATCTCCGAAAGCGCAAAATGATCAAAATTAGGGTTTTGACTGGGAAAGGGCAACTTCTGATTTTTGACCTAGCGAATGGTCAATTGGTTTAAGGAATCATCTCAAGAGTCCAATTGCATCATTTTGAACTAATTACATGGTTCAAAACATTTCAAGTCCATTGGATTTACAGATGAATTTCCAGTCAACTGATTAGAAGTCAACTGTATACTAAAAAGTCAAACTTTGACTTTTTGGTCAAAATCAAATGCCAATGATCATAATTCATCAAAACATATCAAAATATGAAACTTATTCATCAATAAATCAAAAATTCAAGATTTCATTTTGAAATGTCAAAATTTCTAAACTTATAAATTTTCCTAAGTGTTGGAAATTTCTTATTTTTTCATAACTTTGAGCAAAGTTTTCACCATGATGCAGGATGATTCAAGAGAAACTTACAACATGAAAGTTTTAGATCTCCATGAAATATAAAAATTTTCTTTACACAACTTCTTCCAAAAGTGCTTCGATCTCAAGTTATAATTTTATGAACATATGGTCATTAAACTAAACACTTAGTGAAATTTTGCCCTAATTTGGTCAGGATTTTGACCCAACTTCATGGCACTTTTTCATATAGTTCCAATGGGAATATTCAAAATAAATTCAAATATGGGTTGTAGAGAACATTACAAGATTTCCAAAATGTCCAAGAACTCCTTGAGAACATTCTTGAGTAGGTAGAATCGAAGAGATGAAGTTAGGGTTTTATCACTTGATTTACAAGGCATTTTGTGATGAACCAATTTCAAAATTCAAACTATGTTGCATAAACACTACTTTGCAGGCCTCAAACTTATTGGGTACTCCATAATTAATAGTTTACACAGCTGTTAGAGGCCTCACTTCAAGCATCCAATGCATGGACATGCTTTATATCCATTTTTGGAAGAAATGTTACATTGTCATTTTGATAAAGTGACTTTTTGTACAAAACTTGTTCTTGAGCCTTGCACTTGTTCTCTTATGATCAAACAAGTCCTATAAACCATAAGAAATGGTTTAGACACTTAGAATCACCCAACCCATGCTTGTACCTCCTCTTGAAACTTGTTACCCTCTTTTCTTCAAAATCAAGTAACCTACCCAAAAGCTAAAAACTTATACTTCTGATTGTCAAAAGCTCTCAAACACTTTTTTTAATACATACACAAACCTTGGACCATAAACACACGAATGCTCATGCCCTGAAAATAGCTAGAACTCAGGAACACATCTCATACTTCCATTTTCACATGAACTGACCAAAAACTTGAAACTCACAATCCACTCGTGCGTTTCTTGGCCTTTTGGTTTCTAAAGTTTCTAAACATCATATAGAATTGATCTCACACCCTGTTACAAAACTGTAACACCATTAACACCATCCTCCATTTTCAAAAACAGAGCTCTCCATATTGACTTCTCCAGACCATTTCAGCCATCCATTGCTCAAGCTAATCATTGCATTAGCTTCCTGGGACCTCAAGGAAGCTAACCTGATCATCACCATCACTTGAAACAAGCTTAAACTCAAAACACAATTTCCAGTTTTGAGGTAAGTTTTCTTAACTTTGAACTCTTCATACAAGCATCATTAATGATTTATTTATGAACAAAACATGTAGATATCATTGCCCTAAAGCTAACCATGTCCATAGTTTCCATTAATTTTACTTGAGCTTAGAGAATTTTAAGATTGAAGTTTCTGAGATTTTTAGGGTTCAGATTAGGGCCAATAAAATTCATGCTTATCTTTGATCTATAGTTTTAATGCTTTACATTTTTGAAACCGTGAGGAAATTTGCTACAAGTTTCATGTTTACAGTTTTCATTTTTGATGTGAAATGAGCAAGTTACAGTTGGTCTGGCTGGAGGTTGAAGATGAAGTAGTCAGGGCGCGTTTTGTATCATATACTTATTTTTTTGCTTATGTTAACGGATGTATAGCCACCCCAGTGGTAGAAGCGCGCGCCTGTAACCTTTGGGACCTGGGTTCGAGCCCCAGTGGTACCCTTTTGCATCATTCTGACTTTTTTTGCAGGCGCCTGGGCCTCATTGGGTTTTTATTGTTTTTTTTTTATTTTTGCTTTCTAACCCCCTGTAGACTATTTGCGCCCCTGGCCCAGTTTATTTTATTTTCTTATTTTTATTTCATTTATTTTCTTTAATATTTTTCCTAATATTAAAAAATCATAAAAAATTACAAAAAATAATAGATTTATATTTTGACTTAGTTTATTTTATTTTTCTCACAAAAAATATTTTATTTAACTATATTTTATTTATTTTTACTAACTAGTCTTGTAAATTTAATTTAAAACTAGGTTATTATTTATTTTCTTTTACACTAATTAAAATATATTTATTTTAATGTAAAAAAGGGCCAAAAATATTTTATAATACTATAAATATTTTCAAGACAAAAATACCAAAAAAAATACTTTTCTTAAACTTATTTTATTTAATCAATTAATGAGTTAGGGTTTTATTAATTTCTTTTCTTAATGAATTAGGTTTACCTTTAAGTTTAATTAATTATTTTCTTTAATTAATTATATTAAGACAAAATTCCTTTTCTCTAAAAAAAATCCAAATAAATATCCATTTACTTCACATTTTGCATTTTTGTACATTTATTTTGTACATTGTATCCATTTAATTCATTGTACATTGATACCAATTCAATATGGTTGTAATAGACTAACTAGGTTTACATTCTTGCAATCTCCATTCAATTTGTACACCCCCCTCCCACAAATGTTGTAATAGCGTAGTAACTTTAAATTCTGCAATTTATCGCTCTTATATACAAATGCTAGTAATTAGGGTTTGTATGGAAAGACTAAAACCAATACTTAGAAAACCCTAATTCAAGACAAAAACAAGTATGAAAACAATACACTTGCACACAAGCACCCCTAGGGTTATTCCACTTGGTTTCCTTATACAAAATGGTCATATTATGCATGTAAGGTATCTTAGAAAAAACAAGCAAATACAAGATCATAGTCCCTCGATGACACTATCTAAGTTGCCTTTAAAATGATCTTAGTCCCTAAAAAAATGCTAAGATACCTTACAACATTGCTAATCATGGTTATACGATAACCCTCGCCCGTCCCGTTTACATCCAAATATAGGGTTGTTTACCAAATCAATGGTAAGACAACAATGTCAAAGGAAAAGAAAATGAACAAGAAAGACTTTTGAGTAGGTAGAATGCTCCTAATTACTTTCTCAATTTCAAACAAAACAAGCACCTACACTTTCAAAACATTTTACAAACTTGAAAACATTTTCAAAAGATCAACATCTTTGTATATATTCTTACGAACGAGAATCATTACAAAGATTACCTAAACATTGGCCTCTTTACAAAATACTTTCAAAAACACACAACGCACAATTTCAAACAAAAGCAAGTGATCTAGCAAGTTACTAAGAGCCCATGGAAAACCATGGATGAAAAGGGTGCTAATACCTTCCCTTTTCATAATCTACCACCCGAACTCAAGAAATAATCTCAAAGATCTTTCATGTGCTTTTTCACCTTTCCTTTTGGATAAAAAAGTCGGTGGCGACTCTTGCTAACCGCAACATTTGCGATCAAACGCAAAAAATTCAAGTCAGTTCTCCCACCGTATCACAGAACTGGCGACTCTGCTGGGGATAATTCTAAAAGTGGGGTTACCTTAGGGTTAGATCACATTTACTTGCTTTAAATGTTTGACTTGTATGCTTTACATTATGGTTCTTTGTTTGGGTTTGAATCCTCTACCCGAATTTGGGATACCTTATAGGTAAGTAGCAATACGTTGTGGAAACTGTGCGGGGTATACCGACATGGTCTAAGCAATAGCTACGTTAATGCGACATATTTGTGGGTACAGGTATCCCTTGAGTTAATCAAGGAGAATATGGGGCCGCTGAGTGATGTCATGAAGCAATAATGAACTTTTAGAACCTTTACTTGACCAACTTGGCCTTTAGGATGTAGGGAGATGACCGGCTTTGGTGCAGTCCGAAGTTGGTAGATACTCGATACTACACTCATTGAGGTTTGGTTTCTTGGGATATTTCGGTCGCCATTAAAGAGGCTTGTGCTGAAACAATGACAAAGGAAACAAACCAGTGATATTGAGATCCTTAGAACTCGGTTACTATTACTAGGACAAGTTTGAGCCAACTAAACTTCAAGAGGGTACTTACCTATAAAACTCCATGCAAGCCTAAACCTAAGGACTTGTTTGCTTTGTTTGTATATACATACTTGTACATAACATCATGGACATCATAACATCATACTCATTCACTAACCATTTCAAGGATCTTGGGATTTATCTTCGTTCTTGTTTTGTAGGATATGGATTCTCTTCGCAGGAAAACTATCCAAGTCAATCTTGTAAGGATCCCTCCACAACTTAAGGAGCTAGCTTCAAGGATTCCTGAAAAATCTCCATTTACCGAGAGACATGGTCGCCTACTCAACTTGGTCACCTCCAACACAGATGAGGACATGATGAAGGTTCTCTTTCAGTTCTTTGATCCTTTACACCATTGCTTCACATTTCCCGATTATCTACTTGTGCCAACTTTGGAAGAATTCTACCGACTCTTGAGGATCCCCATTCTCAAACAACTACCTTTCAACGGTACGGAAAGATACCCAAAGCCAAAAGATATTGCTCAAGCTCTACACTTGCAATCATCTGATGTCACAACTCATTGGGAAACAAGGAGTGGTGTCAAAGGTTTCCTAGCAAAGTTCTTGTTCGAGAAAGCCCAAAACTGTTGGAACTCTTTGGATTTGGAATCCTTTGAGGAAATTGTGGCTCTCCTCATCTATGGGATGGTTTTTTTTCCAAATTCTGACCAACTCATAGATGTGAACACCGTCAAAATCTTCATATCCCGTAACCCGGTGCCTACATTACTAGGGGACATCCTACATTATTTTCACACTTGCACCATGAGGAAAAGAGGTGTCTTTATGTGTTTCACTCCTCTCTTGGAAAGATGTTTTATTTCGCATCTTCCACAATCTGTATTGAAAAATGAGAAAGGATCAAGGTGGTCACAAAGGTTGATGACGCTCAAACATTCAGACATTCATTGGTACTCCTGATCCATAGAGAATGTTACTATTGTCAACCGTTATGGAGAATTTCCTAATGTCCCTTTACTTGGCATTATGGGAGGTATCACTTATGACCCTTGCTTGGCCTTAAGATAGTTTGGTTACGCCTGAAGGGATGGCCCACATGAATTGCTGATTCAAGGTTTGGTATTTGACTACGAGAACGACGATCAAGGTCTTCTCAAGAGATTTATCCAAGCTTGAAGGATGTTGAACAAGGTAGATAGCAAAACTTTTGGGCACAAGAATTCCATCCTGTGATACGGTGGGAGAACTGACTTGAGGTTTTGCGTTTGTGTTCGCAAATGTTTCGATTTAGCAAGAGTCACCATCGACTTTTTATTTTATCCAAAGGAAAGGTCAAAAAGCACAGGAAATAACTTTGAGATGTTTTCTTGGGTTTGGGTGGTAGATTATGAAAAGGGAAGGTGCTAGCACCCTTTTCATCCATGGTTTTTCATGGGCTCTTAGTTACTTGTTTAGATCACTTGCTTTTGCTTTTCAATTGTTTAAAATGGTGCTTTGTGTGTGGTTTTTGAAAATGCTTTGAAAAGAGGCCATCGTTGTGGCAACATTTGTAATGATTATTGTTTGAATATATACAAAGGTGTTTGTCTTTTGAAAAGATGTTTCAATGTTTGAATGTTTGAAAGTTTATTTTGGGAAATGTTTTGAAATTGTGTTGTGAGGTGTGTTTGAAAATAGCAATGATGTTTTTGCAAGTTTTGATCAATTAACTAAGATTTGTCTACCCTATCTACTCAAGAGTCTTTCCTACACATTTTTAACCCTTTTACATTGTTGTTTTACCATTACATTTGGTAAACAACCTTGTATTAGGATGTTAAACGGGACAGGCGCGGGTCATCGTATTGACCATGATAGCAATAGTACTAAGTATCTTTAGCAATTTATTTGAGGGATTAGATCATTTTTGTATAGGCAACCAAGATAGCGTCATCGAGGGACTATGATCTTTTGTTTTGTTTTTTTTTTTGCCAAGATACTCAACATGTATACCATGGCCATATTAAAGGCAACAAGTGGATGAAACCCTAGGGGTGCATGTGTGCATTGTGTTATCATTTTCATGCATTTTTGTCTTGTATTAGGTCTAACTATTTGTTTTGATTTTGGATATTTGCATACAAACCCTAATCTCTAACATGGCATATTTGAAAGCATAAAATGCATAAAATAAACCTAAGCTATTACCACATTGATATGGGGAGGGGGATACAATTTTTGAATAAGGGATTGTTTTGCAAGAAATTAAAACCCTAATATTTACTATTACATCCAAATTGAATTCTTTGCATTCAAATAATAAATAAACAATAATTAAATAAACAATTTAAATATAAGTGTGCAAAATATTATAAATATGTAAAAAATGTTTTGGTTTATTTTTATGTGTGTAAAAATAAAAGATTTAATGTATTAAAAAAAATAGAAATAAAAGATTATTTTTGTCAAGGGTAAAAACCCTAATTTTCTTTAAGAAAAAAAAAATATTAATTATATTGTTTATATACAATAAAATAAAATAATGAAATATGTACAAATGTCAAAAAATGAAAATATATTAGAAAAATATTATTTAAATATGTAAATAATAATAATAAAAATATAATATTTTTTATGTATTATTTTCAAGTTTTTATTAAAGAAAATAAAAGTATATACTAATTAATAATTATTTTCATGTTAGAAAAATAAAATAAAATATAAAAATAAATGTGAAAATTTATAAAAATATTTTTGGTAAGTTTTTATGTTTAGAAAAAATGGAATATAATCAAAAATGAAAAATAAATAGAAAAATACAAAAATATAAAGAAATGGGCCAGGGGGTGCAGTCAGCAAGGCAGGGGGTGCAAAAAGTGAGCCAAGCCAAAGCCCAGCCCACTGATCTTCATCTTCAACCTCTTGTTCAAACAAAACACGCGTTTCTTGTACAAACCTAGAAAACCTGCATACGTGCTCTAATGGAAAAACTCATAACACAAAAGTTATAGCATTTTTCAAGATGATTCCAACCATATAAGAAACTTAATCTAACTCTCAAAGACCAGAGAGAATTTCTCTGGCCCTAATTTCTAACCTAACTTTTTCAGGAAGTTCATCAATCAAATTATCTTAGCACACTTAACTTAAATGAAAACTGAGCATATGTACAGCTTCAGGGCTATGAATACTACATTTTTTATTCACAAACCTAAGCCTAATGATTCCTAAATAGAGAGATAGGAAGTTGACAAATACCTGTTTCAGATTAACTCGTGTATGGTAATGTGGAGCTTTTCAGTGAGACCTGAGGTGCTTGGAAGCTTGCCTGAACTTCCTCTGATCTTCCCCAATGCTTAGTTTGCTTTGGATTTGCTTGAACAAGCTTGTAGAACTCAACCTACACAAGCTGAAAACAGAAATGGTGAAGCTTGCAAATGGAGTTACAGTCAGTGGCCAATGATTGGGATAGCTTGGATAGGTTATATGGAATGTATTGGAACAAGTTTGGGACAAAACACACGAGTAACTTGTGAGATGGAAGTGAAACTGCAGGGAGTTCCCTGTTTTGCAAGAGGAAGGTGATTTTGTGTTTTGGAAGGCTTTAGGGTTCAATAATTCGTGTTTCTGGATCAAGGTAATGTCCAAAACTTCTCTCAAATGCTTGCAAGAGTTGGTTATAACAGATATGCAAGTTATCGCTCTTTGGCAAGTTTTCTTGTATTTTAAGCAAAAGTAACAAGTGGTACAAGACAGACCTGTACAAACTATCTTTCAGCTTGCACTTTGTGATCTTGGCCCCTCAAGTTTGTGGATATTGTTTTCTATCCAAGATTTGGTTCAAGGCTCCAGGATGCAATTTGACATAAAGCAAAATTTGACAAAAATGGCAATGTTGCCTTTTTGCTATTTTTGGATTAATCCCTTGTGTAATCCTCTAATGATCAGAACAAAGCTTCAAACCAATGTATTTGCATTTAATTATTGAGTATGAAATGGTTTAGGGACCTGTAATCAAGTACAAACAATGCTGGATGGAAGTTGCAACTTGTATCAACATGAAAATGCCATGGATCAAAAGTGAGTTTTTGCCAAATTCAAACCTTCTATTATCCCTAACCACAAATGATTTTGGAGAGTTCTTGGACATTTTAGAAAGCTTGTAACATGCTCTAAAATCCATATTTGAAATTAATTTTGAGATTCCAAGTGGAACTAGGTGAAAAATTGCCATGAAGATAGGTCAAAATCCTGCCTAAACTAGGGCAAAATTTCACTAAGTTAAAAGTTTCATGGACCCTTATTCCAAAAATCATAACTTGAAATCCAAGCTTCTTTTGGGAAAACTTTGTGAATAAAAGTTGTAGATTTTGTGCAGGAATACAACTTTCATGTTGGAAGTTTTGTTTGAATCCAATTGCATCATGATGAAAATGTTGGGCAAAGTTGGGGAAAAAATAAGAAAATTTCATAACTTAGAAAAATTCTAACTTATGAAATTTTTCAATCTTAAACCCTAATTTGCAAAATCAGGTTTGTTGATGAAAAATTTTCATGTTTTGGCACATCTTGATTAAAAATGACCCTTGGCACTTGATTTTGACCAAAAAGTCAAAGTTTGACTTTTCAGTGTACAGTTAAATTTTGATCAGTTGACTGAAAAATTCATCTGTCAATCCAATGCGTTTGAGATCTTTTGAACCTTGTGAATAGGTCAAGATGATGCCATTGAGTCCTTGAATCCATGCTTGAACCCAACTTGCCATTGGCTAGGTGAAAAATCATAAATTGCCCTTCTACAGTCAAAACCCTAAAAATGACCATTTTGCCCTTTTGATGATCTGATCAAATTTATTGAGGAGTTGTAGTCCAAACTTGATCAAATGGTTCATATGAGTTTATAATGTTGATATGGATCAAAATTTATGAGGTTTGACTGTAAATTGGTCACAGTTGACTTTTTCCCAATATAGTTGATTTTTAGGTCAACTGTCCAATTGACTGGGCAAAAGTTTGATTCAAGGCCTGAAACTTGGTAGAGGAAATCTTGTAAGTCCAACATGAAGCATGAAAGTCAATTTGAGCATTAGAAGTCCAAAATTCCTGGTGCAAACTCAAACCCTAATTTAGGTCATCAATGCAAGGAGATGTCTTGAGCAGAGCAAACCCTAATCCTGTCTGGAATTTAAAGAGTCTTGTGAGGGGAAATCTTTACAAAATGAGAGGGCAAATTTTGGGGTACAATAGCTTCCCCTGTTCAATCTTCTTGAACTTGGAGAGTTAGATTGGCGAGTTTGCCTTTTGAGACTCGAAGGTAAAAGAGGATTGGACACTAGAGTGCCCGTAAATTTGCGCTCGTCAAAATATAGTTGAGGGAAAGGGCTTAAAGATGCCATTTGGAAGATGTGACAGAATCTTGTCGGAGATGGGCTTAAAGATGCCATCCAAGAAAAATGATCGCATAAGAGATTCCTTTGCGAGAGCCCGTATGCTTGTTATTGAGGAGAACTACATCGGGGGAACGCTGGTCTCTGTCGTGGTAGAAATAGAAATTCAGTCGTCTGTTATTCTACTGGGGAGTCATCTCTTGGTTGAAGAGGTGACAGTGAACTGTTATCTGGTCAACACCCAGGCTTCACAGTCTTGTATTGCTATCTGGTCAACATCCAGGCTTCACGATACTTTACTTCCTATCTGGTCAACATCCAGGCTTCAGAAGGAACTCAAGTGGTTATCCGGTCACCTCCGGTTTTCCCTTTGACTTTGGGCATACTAATATCCGGTTGAATCTGGGGTTCAAAGTAATTGGCCGAGTAAACTGTTATTTGGTCAACGTCCAAGCTTCACAGTATACCTTACTGTTATCTGGTCAACATCCAGGCTTCACAGTCTTGTATTGCTATCTGGTCAACATCCAGGCTTCACGATACTTTACTTCTTATCCGGTCAACATCCAGGCTTCAGAAGAAAATCAAAATGGTTATCTGGTCGCTTTCGGTTTTCCTTTTGATCTTGGGGCCTACTAATATCTAGTTGAATCCGGGTTTCAAAGTAATTGGCCGAGTAAACTGTTATTTGGTCAATGTCCAAGCTTCACAGTATACTTTACTGTTATCTGGTCAACATCCAAGCTTCACAGTCTTGTATTGCTATCTGGTCAACATCCAGGCTTCATGATACTTTACTTCCTATCTGGTCAACATCCAGGTTTTAGAAGAACTTGCAGGGGATTCCACTATTTATTGGTCGATCTCCGGGCTTCTGTATAGTAAAGATAAAATCTGGTCAAATCCAGGCTTCATAACTGGAACATGAATCTGCCCCTTGATTTGAATAAGAAAACAGGAGAGCATCCGTGTCTGGAACCTCTCTAAGCTGTTTTCTGAGCTTTAAACATCTGTTTTAGGTAGCTGTTAATTTTATCCTGAAAAGGGTAAAAGGTCAACTGAAACACAAATGCTATGTTGCATGAAATGTATGATGCAATATATGTGTTTTATCAATGTTCATGATTTATGAATGTAATGTATGTGCATGTAAGCTGATTAGCTGTTTTGCTGAGGAAAATAAATCCTGGATAGCTGGAGATAATAAAATCTTTGACTGCTGTCGGGGAAAATAAATCCATGACCACTGCTGGAGATTCAAGATCATTGACAACCTCTGTGGGGAGAAGCTATACTGCTGGGGACATCAGGAGTTTGGGTTGTATGCCAATCTACTGGGGACTTCAAGAATGAGAATCTCCGTTCGGTTGGGGATATCAGGGGAAAACTGAATGGTTTCTGCTGGGGATTGGTAGATCAAAGTTTCCTTTCTGCTGGGGATCTAATGACGTGTTGATTTGATCGTGGAGACTTCATTGGGGAAGAATAACTCTCTAGGGAATTGTCTGGTTTTAAAGCGACTCTTCAAGGAAGTTGGAGGAAACTGGATGGTCTCCAATGATGTTCAAAGGTTGAAGGTTTGACTCCATTTGGGAAGAAAGTTTCATCTTCACTGTGGGTTTGTAGTTCAAAGTTTTGCTCTGTTGGGGATTGGGAGTTTGAAAATTCAACTCTGATGGGGGTTCTTGAAACTTAACTCCGCTGGGGATATGGATGATGTGCTGCAGGGGACTCCTCCAGGAATAGCCTAAAGACATCTTCATATACTTTCATCCTATCAGTAATTATTCTTTCTCATTTCGTTTTATTTGTAAGCAGTGATTATATTCAAATGCATATGCTCATTTAATAAATCATTGGACATTTTCAAATAAAACATAAGTGTAAAAAAGAAAGAAAAGGCAAACAATTTTCTGCACTTTGAAGTATCTTTGTATTAACTTTGTGTAAGTATTTTGTACAAAGGAGACAGACATCCTAGTAATAGAATGTTGTCATAAAATTGAGAAAAATTTTATACAAAGAAAGATGACTATGTGTAACAATTCCATGGGGTTCCCATTCTGCTATAGCCTTCATAACTCTGAGTATCTTGTCCATTCGTTGCTTTGTCCGCAGATGATTGGATTGATCAGAAGCTTGGAGATTTTCCGTGAAGAGATTGTCCTTAAAGTGATCCGACGAGACATAGTCATACGCTTTAATTCCCTAACTTTTGCCTAGATCTCCCTTTCGGGTTTTCGATCCACCGGGAAACCCTTTTTTACCCAAGTCGCCCTTTCGGGTTTTCAACTTGCCGGGTGTACAAATTTTTTTATTTATCCCTAACTTTTGCCTGAACCGCCCTTTCGGGTTTTCGATTCACCGGGATGCCCATTTTTGCCCAAGTCGCCCTTTCAGGTTTTCAACTTGTCGGGTCGTTTATGTGTAGTATCTGTTGACTATGTCTGCGTTCGCAGGGTGCGGCAGGTCATCACCGTCCATGGTGGTCAGGATCATTGCCCCACCAGAAAGATGTTTTTGATCACAAATGGTCCTTCGTAAGTAGGAGTCCACTATCCCCTGGGATCACTTTGCGGCAAGATGATCCGCTTGATTACAAGATCTCCGACTTGATACACATGACGTCTGACTTTCTTGTTGAAAGGCTTGATCATCCGGTTTTGATACGTCTGACCATGACAAACAGCAGTGAGTCGCTTCTCGTCAATAAAGTTAAGTTGGTCAAGCCGGGTTTGAATCCAATCGTCTTCACTTAAACTGGCATCCTTCATAATTCTCAAGGAAGGAATCTGAACCTCGATTGGTAAAACAGCCTCCATGCCGTATACCAAAGAAAAAGGTGTTGCCCCAATTGAAGTGCGTATCATGGTACGGTACCCGTGCAGAGCAAACGGTAACATCTCATGCCAGTCCTTGTAGGTGACTGTCATCTTTTGAATGATCTTCTTGATATTTTTGTTCGCGGCTTCGACAACACCGTTCATCTTAGGCCGATAGGGAGATGAATTGTGATGGTGAATCTTGAACTGCTCGCACAGAGCGGTGATCATAGTATTGTTCAAATTTGTACCGTTGTCCGTGATGATCCTATCGGGGATACCATACCGGCATATGTGAAGGGGTGAAAAACACAAGAAGGGGGGGTTGAATTGTAAAACTGAAATATTAAAGCAATTGACAAGATATTTTTATCCTGGTTCGTTTGATCTCAAACTACTCCAGTCCACCCGTCAAGGTGATTTCGCCTCTCTCCAACGAGGTCTTAATCCACTATATTCAACTGAATATTACAGACTGCTTTAACAACTTCTAAAGCCTTCTTGATTCAAACCACAATCCGGTTTGTCAAGGCAACACTTTCTTACAAAGGTATAAAACAATGTGTGTGAATGTTTTCTACAAAACTTTATCACAACTGTGATGTATACACAAAATGAAGCTTAGAAACTAGATTGCTAAACACTAATGGAGTATCAGAGTTTGTTGGTTTAGCAAAACTGGTAGATGAAGATTATTGTTCAGCTTTGTGCGTGTAGAGATTTGGAGAACATTAGCCATTATAATCTTCGAAGCCTTGTTTATATAGCACTTGAGAAGATGAACGTTGAATGCAATATTCTTGATTCAATGCTAATAACAAGCTTTCCTTTTTGAGCAGATCTTGTCTGGAATGATGCCGTTGGAATTAATTAGCGTTCAATGCACAGTACCGTTGCTTCTTCAATGCACGTTCTGGCTTGGCTCATTCTGATTCTGCTTCGCTGCTGATGAACTATTGTTTTTGTATCAGAGTGTTTACGCGCAGTTCTGTTCATCAAGCTTCAGCATGTACGTGAGTTGATCATCTGATCTTGACGTTCTGATTCAGCAACTTCTGATGCTGGTGTATGAAATCAAATTCTGATGCTGAATAAGTGATCTTGCTTATTTTAATCAGCGTATCTGCAAGTCAGAGCATAGTAATTTTAGGCAGCATATAGTTCAAACATGAAACATATAAATACTATATCTTTTCACTTTGTTATCATCAAAACTCAAATATAGGGTAGTAGATTCAAACATTGTTCTAACAATATGAGGTTCTGCTTGATGAAGCGGGCAACCACATTCTTTGTAACAGAGGTGAAGGAAGCTGCTTCGACCCACTTGGTAAAGTAATCAATGGCTACCAGGATGAAACGGTGTCCATTGAATGTTGTAGGCTTGATCTCTCCAATCATGTTGATTCCCACATTACGAATGGCCAAGGAGTTGTTAAGACATTGAGAGGAACTGGAGGAATATGTACCTTGTCCGTATAGATTTGGCATTTGTGACAAGTACGGGAATGTTGATGACAATCAGCTTCCATGGTAGACCAGTAGTGGTCTGCCCGTAGAATCTTCTTAGCCATCGTATGACCACTTGAGTGGGTGCCAAAGGTGCCATTATGTAGTTCAGTCATGATTTGCTCAGCTTCAACCTTGTCCACACAACGGAGTAGGACACAATCAAGATTGTGTTTGTATAGGATATCGTTGCTCAGAAAGAACTTGGTAGCGAACCTCCTTAAGAACTTCTTGTCGTTGACTGAAGCTCCTTCAGGGTATTCTTGTGCTTCGAGATGCCTTTTGATGTAATGAAACCACGGTCGATCCCCCACTTCTTCGGTATTAATATCGTGACAATGTGCAGGTCCGTCCATTCGTTTGATGGTGATTTGAGGTGCCTCATTAACCCAATTAAGTTTAAACATAGAGGACATTGTAGCTAGCGCATTTGCCAACTGATTCTCTTCTCGTGGGAAGTGCTCGAAGGTAATCTGCTCGAAATGTGGTAACAATGTCAAGACATGTTCTTTGTAAGGGATGAGGTTAGGGTGCTTAGTATCCCACTCTCCTTTGATTTGACTGATAACCAAAGCTGAGTCCCCAAATACAATTAAAGATTTGATTCCTAAGTCAATAGCGGCCTTGAGACCAAAGATACAAGCTTCATACTCGGCCATGTTATTGGTGCAGCTGAAGCAGAGTCTAGCGGTGAAAGGTGTATGGCAACCTTCTGGAGAGATAAGTACCGCGTCGATACCGTTTCCAAGTGCGTTGGAGGCACCATCAAAGTACATAGTCCATCGGGATCCTTGTTCAGGTCCGTCATACAGTCTGTTTTCTTTAATGTTGCTCAAAGTCATGATATCCTCGTCGGGAAAGTTGAACCTCATGGATTGCTAATCTTCGACAGCTTGATGGGTCAGATGATCAGCTAGCACACTCCCATTTATGGCTTTTTGGGTCGTGTATTATATATCATACTCGGTGAGGATCATCTGCCATCTAGCGATTCTTCCGAATAAAGCAAGCTTCTCGAAGATGTACTTGATTGGATCCATCTTAGAGATCAGTAAAGTGGTATGTGTCAACATATACTGCCTTAGCCGGCGAGCATCCCATACCAAAGTGCAGCAAGTTTTCTCGAGCAGTGAGTAACGAGTCTCACAGTCGGTAAACTTTTTGCTAAGGTAATAAATGGCATGCTCTTTTCGGCCAGACTCGTCGTGTTGGCCTAATACACACCCCATTGAATTCTCCAGGACAGTCAGATACATGATTAAAGGTCTTCCTTCGACGGGTGGCATCAAGATAGGAGGTTCCAGCAAATACTCCTTCATTTTATCGAAAGCAACTTGACAGTCATCATTCCATTTAACCACCTGATCTTTCTTCAACAGCTTGAAGATTGGTTCACAGGTAGATGTTAGGTGAGAGATGAACCTCGCAATGTAGTTTAGGCGTCCCAAGAAACCTCTGACCTCCTTCTTAGTGCGAGGAGCAGGCATTTCTTGTATGGCTTTGACTTTGGCAGGATCGACCTCAATGCCTTTGTTGTTGACGATGAATCCCAAGAGTTTACCGGACCTGACTCCAAAAGTGCACTTGCTAGGGTTCAGTCTGAGCTTATATTCTTTTAACCTAACAAACAGTTTTTGCAGATGGTCGAGGTGTTCTTTTTCTGTTTGTGAACGGGTTATCATATCGTCTACGTAGACTTCAATCTCATGATCTATCATGTCATGAAACAAAGCTACCATGGCTCGCTGATAGGTTGCCCCGGAATTCTTCAGTCCGAATGGCATCACTTTATAGCAGAAGGTACCCCACTGCGTAACAAAAGTAGTCTTCTCCATGTCTTCGGGGGCCATTTTGATATGGTTGTACCCAGAAAATACATCCATGAAAGAGAATACCTTATGTTGAGTTGTATTGTCAACCAAGATGTCGATGTGCGGTAGTGGAAAGTAATCTTTAGGGCTAGCCCTGTTTAAGTCTCTGTAATCCATGCACATTCTGACTTTGCCGTCCTTCTTAGGCACGGGAACAATGTTAGCAACCCATTGTGTATAGGAAGTAACAACAAGAAAGCCAGCATTAAACTGCTTCATCACTTCAGCTTTGATCTTTTCGGACATGTTGGGCCTCATTCGGTGGACTTTCTGCTTGATTGGTGGACAGTCTTCTCTTGTAGGGAGACGGTGAACCACAATATCTGTATCCAGTCCCGGCATGTCTTCATAGGACCAGGCAAAGATCTCAACATATTCATTCAACAGCTGAACTAAATGCTCTTTGACACTTGGCTCTAGGTTGGCACCCACTTTAACCTCCTTTCTGTCTTCGGCAGTACCCAAGTTGATAGTCTCTAACAACTCTTCATGGGGAAGAATAGCCCTTTCTTCCTGTTGTAGGAGTCTATCCAACTCTCCAGGCACTTCACAATCTTCATCACCTTCGTATTCGGCATGATTGGCCAGATCTTCAGAGTCACTGAAGGCCATAGCATAATTGTTACCCATGGAATCCGGAGTGGATTGGTACCTTCATTTTGTGAGTGTGGGTGTGTGTAAGGGATAGCCACCTTTAATAAAATGTAAAAAGAAAGAAAATGAACACAAAAGTTTATATATGAAAACGTCCATATTCATTAAAAATGGCATATGAAGATGAAAAATCAAGCCCTTACAAATGGACCTATATGCCCCAGGTAAGGCATAAGGCAAAAAGAGTACCAATTGTTTTAAAATTATTACAGACCAACGGAAAATTTTCAAAAGATAAATTAATGATTGATGAAAGTAATGGGAACAAAGTCTTTCGCCTCCCAGTTGTTCAGTCCTTCTTCAATAGTTGGAAAGATCCAGTCTTCAAAATTTCTTTCTTCTCCATCATCCTCTAAAGCATGAACTCCATGATGAGGGATCTTTAATGGCGGTCCTCCAGCCCGGAAGCGACGCACAGCCTTCTGACTAGCAGCAGTGAAGCCCAAGCCTAACTTATATGTATTGTAAGGAAAATCTGGCAGTTTGCCCCATATTGCGCTTCCTCCTTCCTTGATCACAGTCTCCGCATCTTTAAGGGATGACATCCGGGACACAGGTTTGGTAATGATGGGCGCATAAGTCAATGTCTTGGCTACCGCAACTTCAGGAGGAACCTCTTCAAATTGCTGAAAGGGGGTCTCGATGAATTCACCATCTAATTCAACATAGCGAAATGAATTCAGATGGCTTATCATATACTCCTCCTCGCCACGAACTGTCATAATTTTCCCCTGGACTGGGTACTTAAGCTTCTGATGCAGAGTGGACGTAACGGCCCCAACATGATGAATCCATGGTCTTCCTAACAAGCAAGAGTAGGCGGGATGGATATCCATGACATAAAATGTGGAGTGGAAAGTTTCAGTACCCAATTTAATTGGGATGTCCACCTTCCCGTGGACCATCCGCTTAGAACCATCAAAGGTTCTTACAATGATATTGTTGGGCTTTAAGGTCAAACCTTCACAGTCCAATATGTCCAATGCTTTCTTAGGCAAGACATTTAAAGATGACCCGGTATCAACCAGAACGTGAGCAATAGTAGTCCCTCTGCATTCCACCGAGACATGCAGCGTGTCATTATGCTTTTTTCCCTTAGATGTTAGATCGGCATCAGAGAAGCCAATACCATTGTCGGCGGTTAGACTGGCTACACACTCCTGGAACTGGTCCGCGGAGGTTTCTTGAGGCACATGGGCCGTCTTCAGGAATTTGATCAAGGCTTTGGCATGAGCTTAGGAGCAGAGTAATAGGGCCAGCATAGAGATTTTTGAAGGGGTTTGCCTCAGCTGCTCTACGACATCATAGTCTCTTTTCTTAATTATTTTTAAAATCTCCTCCATTTCCTTTTGAGTGGTCTCGGGGATGACCAAAGGCTGATCCCTTATTCTGACGGGCGCTTCTTGGATCCCTTACCTTTATCGACAGTAAGAGTAGAGGGTACAACTTCTGGAGTAACAATTTCTTCAATCATTGGACTTCGTACAGATATCTTGACTGGCACCGGAGCACTTGAGGGTCCGAAGATTGCCTTTGGAGGAGAAATCTCCGGAGAAAAGATTCTTCCGCTGCGGGTGATCTTACTCGTCCCCGCAATATTTCCTATGTCAGGAGTGTCTTCATCGGAATTCTCTTCAACTAATTTGGTCTATTTAACACCGTGGTAGAAGATCTCTCCTCCATAATTCCACGGTATTGTCTTGTTGGACTTGTATGGGATAGGCCCTGGCATTGTTATCTTCAAAGGTACAAACTTTGGATCGGGTGTAATCTTAACAGGTCTTTTAGAGACCTTGGAAAGATTATCGGAAATGGTGATTATAGCAACATCGTTGATTGGAGTAACAGGAGTAACAGGAGTAACAGGAGTTTTCTTGAAGAGGATTTCTTGATTATCCATCAGGCGTTGGATGCCTAATTTCAATAGCGGATAGTCGGATTGCAAGGTCGAACAAAGGTAACAATCTTTTTCACAGCCCAGGAAAATCTAGGATTTCCACATATTCATCTTGATCATTGGCAATGGAGTCATTAAATCTTCAATAGCAGTAACATAAAGATCTTCTACAATAGCATTGACATTATGACCATGTTTTGGCATTGGAGCGGATATCACATTAGGTTTTTCAGGTGCGTCAAACTCCACCTCCTTGGCATCTATTAAATCTTTGATCTCGTTTTTGAGGGCCCAACAGTTGTTAGTGTCGTGCCCTATGTTGTCTGAATGGTAAGCGCATTTAGCGTTGGCATGGTAAAAAGGAGAAGTCATATTCGGATTTTGTGGTGGCATTCTCAAGGTTGTAAGGTTTAACTTCAAGAGATGGGGGAGAACCTGGGCATGCGTCATGTTTATTTTGGTGAATTGTCTAGCAGGCCTTCTCCCTCTTGGTTGGTTGGTTCTGGGTTGACTGTTTCGAGATTGATTGGTTGCGGAATTCTGAATCATCACAGCCCCTACCGTTGGTCGGCGCTTGACTCTTCCTTGATTTCTATGGGAGTAAACAACTAAGACCTCTTTCTTGGCTGGAAAAGTTTTCTTGATAGCAGCGGAAGCAGATGCATCCTTCTGAATTTTACCGCTCTTAATGCCAGCTTCGACTCTTTCACCAGTCAGAACTAGTTCGGTGAACCCGGAAGATGATCTCCCGATCAAGTGATTAAAGAATGGACCTGACAGGGTCCCCAAAAACATATCCACCAACTCTCTCTCAGACAATGGTGGCTGCACCCTTCCAGCCAAGTCCCGACACTTCTGGGCATACTCCTTAAATCCCTCATTAGAGACCATACCCATACTCTGTAATTGAGTATGAGTAGGTGCTAAGTCTGTATTATATTTATATTGTCGGTAGAAGGCAGCAGCCAAATCCTCCCAGTTATGTACATCAGATCTCTCAAGCTGATAGAACCAATCCAATTGCGTACCTGACAAACTATCTTGAAAAAAGTGGACCCATAGATCCTTATCAGAAGAGTGAGGTTGGATCTTTCTGACGTAAGACCGTAGATGAATCTTCGGACAAGACAAACCATCGTATTTAGCAAATGTAGGCACCTTGAATTTAGAGGGAATCACAATCCCAGCAACCAACCCTAGTTCCTCGAAATCCAGCCCAGGCACTCTTTGTACCTCCATGGCTGCCAAACGCTCTTCCAGATTCTTATACTTGTCGTCTGCAGAAGGATACTGCTGCTCAGAGTAATCTTCATCCTCTTCTTCTTCTTCTTCTTCAGCCTCAGACTCGGAGGGCACTGCATCTCCCTTTCCTTTGCTAACCCCTTCATCAGATGTCGAGGGGAAATCCAGGACCCTTCTAGCTTGGTTCTCAAATCTTCTTCCCATAGTGGTCACACCAACTCTTTTTTTTCTTTTTCTCCTTTTCTTTTTCCTTCTCTAACAGTGCTTTAAGGTCCTCTTGACCCTTTGCCAAGGTCATGAGGAGTTGTTGGAACTGTGAATTTTGTGCTTGTAGATCTTTGATCGTCTGCTCTATATCCATCTTGCTGAAATAAACAACAGAGAGATAAGGAAACCTGGTGTGAAGACCTGTTTATGCATATGATGAATGATATGTATTCATGTAATGCATTCAAGGATTCAGAAATTCAAAGTTATTGCAAACAAAAAGAACACACGTCATATTAATAAGAAGAAATTTGTTAGTACATAAATGCCCCATGGGCAAAATATTACAAAATTCTAATGTAAAAAGACATTGCGCATCCTCTTTGGCGCGATGTAGGTGTTGAGAGTCTGCTCTTCATGGAGTAGACGAGTAAGTTCCAAAACCTTCTTCTCACTGACGTAGAAGCTGGCTTCAAAAGTGTTTCATTCTTCCTTGAGTTGTATCCAACTCTTTTGCAAATCTTCCAATGATGTTGGCATGTCAGGATGTAGGAGGGTGTATAGAACCTCTCCTTCCATAACAGGCTCTTTGATCACAGGGAGAATGTAAGGGTAAGGCATCATAAAACTCTGGGCGCGGGTTCGTACCCACTTGAGGTAAGGCTCAAGGGGGATGGAATTCTTGTGTCCCAGTGTCTTACTGTCCACTTTGTTGGGCATCCTCCAAGCTCGGATAACCTTTGTCGAAGTCCTTGAGCATCATTGTCGAAGTCAAAAACCAAGTCTGGAATCAGCATGTCATGAGGGCCATCCCTTCGGGCATACCTAAATTGCCTCAGAGCCAAGTAGGGGTTGTAGGTAATGCCTCCCCTAATGCCAAGTAGTGGGACATTAGGGAATTCCCCACAACGATCAATGATGATGACATTTTCTCTGGATCAAGGACACCAATGAACATCAGAATGTGTAAGAGTCATCAATCGTTGTGACCACCTTAAGCCTTACTCATTCTTCAAGACTGATTGGGGAAGGTGAGAAATAAACCACCTTGCTAAAAGAGGAGTACAACACATGAGAACACCTCTTTTCCTCATTGTTCGTGTGTAAAATGAGTGGAGGATGTCCCCAAGCAATGTAGGCACAGGATTCCGAGATATGAAAATCTTGACAGCATTCACATCTATAAGCTGATCAGGGTTTGGGAACAAGACCAACCCATAGATGAGAAGTGCTACAATATCCTCAAAAGCTTACAGATCTAGAGAATTCCAACAGTCTTGTGCCTTCTCAAACAGAAACTTTGCCAAGAAACCCTTGACACCACTTCTGGTTTCCCAATGACCTTTGATATCAGATGGTTGCAAGTGTAGGGCTTGAGCAACATCTTCAGGCTTTGGCTCTCTTTCCGTACCATTGTAGGGTAGTTGATGGAGAATAGGAATCCTCAGGAGTTGAGAAAATTCCTCCAAAGTAGGCACTAGTTGGTAATCAGGAAATGTAAAGCAATGGTGTAGGGGGGTCAAAGAACTGGAAAAGAACTTTCACCATGTCTTCTTCAATGATGGAGTTGACCAAGTTGAGAAGTCTACCATGTCTTTCACTGAAGGGAGAATTCTCTGGAATCTTGGAAGCAAGCTCCTTGAGTTGAGGATGGATTCTCACAAGGTTGACCCGGATTGTTTTTCTGCGGAGTGATTCCATAACCTACAAAACAGGAATAAAGATGAAGACCCAAACCCTTGAAATGGTTAGTGGATGCATATGATGCTTTATGATGTTCATGATGTATGCACAAGTATATGTACAAGTAAATCACACAAGATCCTAGTTTCAGGCTTGCATGGGGTTTCATAGGTAAGTACCCTCTTGAAGTTAGTTGGCTCAACCTGTCCTATAAATAGTAACCGGGTTCTAAGGAGCTCAATATCACTGGATTATTTTGTGTTCATTGTTTCAGTTTAGCCACTTAACTGGCGACCAAAATATTCCAAGAAAACAACCCTCAATGAGTGTAGTATCGAGTATCTACCAACTTCAGACTGCACCAAAGCCAGTCATCTCACTACCCCTAAAAAGGCCAAGATGGTCAAGTAAAGGTTCTAAAAGTTCATTAGTGCTTTGTGACATCACTCAGCAGCCCCGTATTCTCTTTGATTGACTCAAAGGCTACCGGTACCCATAAATATGTCGCACTAATATATCTATTGCTTCAACCATGTCGGTATACCCCGCATAGTTTCCACAACGTATTGCTATTTACCTATGAATTTTTCCCAAATCCGGGTAGAGGATTTCAAACCCAAACAATAGAAGCAAATGTAAAGCAATCAAAGCAAACAAGATAACTAAAACCCTAAGGTAACCCCACTTTTAGATTATTCCCCAGCAGAGTCGTCAGTTCTATGATACGGTGGGAGAACTGACTTGAGGTTTTGCGTTTGTGTTCGCAAATGTTTCGGTTTAGCAAGAGTCGCCACCGACTTTTTATTTTATCCAAAGGAAAGGTCAAAAAGCACAGGAAAGACCTTTGAGATGTTTTCTTGGGTTCGGAGGGTAGATTATGAAAAGGGAAGGTGTTAGAACCATTTTCATCCATGGTTTTCCATGGGCTCTTATTTACTTGTTTAGATCACTTGCTTTTGCTTTTCAATTGTTTGAAATGGTGCTTTGTGTGTGGTTTTTGAAAATTCTTTGAAAAGAGGCCATCGTTGTGGAAACCTTTGTAATGATTCTTGTTTGAATATATACAAAGGTGTTTGTCTTTTGAAAAGATGTTTCAATGTTTGAATGTTTGAATGTTTGTTTTGGGAAATGTTTTGAAATTGTGTTGTGAGGTGTGTTTGAAAATAGCAAGGATGTTTTTGCAAGTTTTGATCAAGTAACTAAGAGTTGTCTACCCTATCTACTCAAGAGTCTTTCCTACACATTTTTAACCCTTTTACAATGTTGTTTTACCATTGCATTTGGTAAACAACCTTGTATTAGAATGTTAAACGGGACAGGCGCGGGTCATCGTATTGACCATGATAGCAATAGTGCTAAGTATCTTTAGCAAATTTTTTGAGGGACTGGATCATTTTTGTATAGGAAACCAAGATAGCATCATCGAGAGACTATGATCTTTTGTTTTGTTTTTGTTTTGCCAAGATACTCAACATGCATACCATGGCCATATTAAAGGCAACAAGTGGATGAAACCTAGGGGTGCATGAGTGCATTGTGTTATCATTTTCATGCATTTTTGTCTTGTATTAGGTCTAACTATTTGTTTTGATTTTGGATATTTGCATACAAACCCTAATCTCTAACATGGCATATTTGAAAGTATAAAATGCGTAAAATAAACCTAAGCTATTACAACATTGATATGGGGAGGGGGATACAATTTTTGAATAAGGGATTGTTTTGCAAGAAATTAAAATCCTAATATTTACTATTACATCCAAATTGAATTCTTTGCATTTAAATAATAAATAAAAAATAATTAAATAAGCAATTTAAATATAAGTGTGCAAAATATTATAAATATGTAAAAAATGTTTTGGTTTATTTTTATGTGTGTAAAAATAAAAGATTTAATGTATTAAAAAAATAGAAATAAAAGATTATTTTTGTCAAGGGTAAAAACCCTAATTTTCTTTAAGAAAAAAAATATATTAATTATATTGTTTATATACAATAAAATAAAATAATGAAATATGTACAAATGTCAAAAAATGAAAATATATTAGAAAAATATTATTTAAATATGTAAATAATAATAATAAAAATATAATATTTTTTATGTATTATTTTCAATTTTTTATTAAAGAAAATAAAAGTATATATTAATTAATAATTATTTTCATGTTAGAAAAATAAAATAAAATATAAAAATAAATGTGAAAATTTATAAAAATATTTTTGGTAAGTTTTTATGTTTAGAAAAAATGGAATAAAATCAGAAATGAAAAATATATAGAAAAATACAAAAATATAAAGAAATGGGCCAGGGGGTGCAGTCAGCAAGTCAGGGGTGCAAAAAGTGAGCCAAGCCAAAGCCCAGCCCACTGATCTTCATCTTTAACCTCTTGTTCAAACAAAACACGTGTTTCCTGTACAAACCTGGAAAACCTGCATACGTGCTCTAATGCAAAAACTCATAACACCAAAGTTATAGCATTTTTCAAGACGATTCCAACCATATAAGAAACTTAATCTAACTCTCAAAGACCAGAGAGAATTTCTCTGGCCCTAAGTTCTAACCTAACTTTTTCAGGAAGTTCATCAATCAAATTCTCTTAGCACACTTAACTTAAATGAAAACTGAGCATATGTACAGCTTCAGGGCTATGAATACTACATTTTTTATTCACAAACCTAAGCCTAATGATTCCTAAATAGAGAGATAGGAAGTTGACAAATACCTGTTTCAGATGAACTCGTGTATGGAAGTGTGGTGCTTTTTAGTGAGACCTGAGGTGCTTGGAAGCTTGCCTGAACTTCCTCTGATCTTCCCCAATGCTTAGTTTGCTTTGGATTTTCTTGAACACGCTTGTAGAACTCAACCTGCACAAGCTGAAAACAGAAATGGTGAAGCTTGCAAATGGAGTTACAGTCAGTGGCCAATGATTGGGATAGCTTGGATAGGTTATATGGAATGTATTGGAACAAGTTTGGGACAAAACGCACGAGTAACTTGTGAGATGGAAGTGAAACTGCAGGGAGTGCCCTGTTTTGCAAGAGGAATGTGATTTTGTGTTTTGGAAGGCTTGAGGGTTCAATAATTCGTGTTTCTGGCTCAAGGCAATGTCCAAAACTTCTCTCAAATGCTTGCAAGAGTTGGTTATAACAGATATACAAGTTATGGCTCTTTGGCAAGTTTTCTTGTATTTTAAGCAAAAGTAACAAGTGGTACAAGACAGGCCTGTACAGGCTATCTTTCAGCTTGCACTTTGTGATCTTGGCCCTTCAAGTTTGTGTATATTTTTTGTTGTCCAAGATTTGGTTCAAGGCTCAAGGATGCAATTTGACATAAAGCAAAATTTGACAAAAATGGTAATGTTGCCTTTTTGCTATTTTTGGATTAATCTCTTGTGTAATCCTCTAATGATCAGAACAAAGCTTCAAACCAATGGATTTGCATTTAATTATTGAGTATGAAAGGGGTTAGGGACCTTTAATCAAGTACAAACAATGCTGGATGGAAGTTGCAACTTGTATCAACATGAAAATGCCATGGATCAAAAGTGAGTTTTTTCCAAATTCAAACCTTCGATTCTCCATAACCACAAATGATTTTGGATAGTTCTTGGACATTTTGGAAAGCTTGTAACATTCTATACAATCCATCTTTGAAATGAATTTTGAGATTCCAAGTCGAACTAGGTGAAAAATTACCATGAAGATAGGTCAAAATCCTGCCTAAACTAGGGCAAAATTTCACTAAGTTAAAAGTTTCATGGACCCTTATTCCAAAAATCATAACTTGAAATCCAAGCTTCTTTTGGGAAAACTTTTTTAATCAAAGTTGTAGGTTTTGTGGAGGACTACAACTTTCATGTTGGAAGTTTTGTTTGAATCCAATTGCATCATGATGAAAATGTTGAACAAAGTTGGGAAAAAATAAGAAAATTTCATAACTTAGAAAAATTCTAAGTTATGAAATTTTTCAATCTTAAACCCTAATTTGCAAAATTAGGTTTCTTGATGAACAAGTTTCATGTTTTGGCACATCTTGATGAAAATTGACCCTTGGCACTTGATTTTGACCAAAAAGTCAAAGTTTGACTTTTCAGTGTACAGTCAAATTTTGATGAGTTGACTGAAAAATTCATTTGTCAATCCAATGCATTTGAGATCTTTTGAACCTTGTGAATAGGTCAATATGATTCCATTAAGTCCTTGAATCCATGCTTGAACCCAACTTGCCATTGGCTAGGTGAAAAATCAGAAATTGCCCTTCTGCAGTCAAAACCCTAAAAATGACCATTTTGCCCTTTTGATGATCTAATCAAATTTCTTGAGGAGTTGTAGTCCAAACTTTATCAAATGGTTCATATGAGTTTATAATGTTTATATGGATCAAAATTTATGAGGTTTGACTGTAAATTGGCCACAGTTGACTTTTTCCCAATACAGTTGATTTTTAGGTCAATTGTCCAATTGACTGGGCAAAAGTTTGATTCAAGGCTTGAAACTTGGTAGAGGCAATCTTGTAAGTCCAACATGAAGCATGAAAGTCACTTTGAGCATTAGAAGTCCAAAATTCCTGGTGCAAACTAAAACCCTAATTTAGGTCATCAGTGTAAGGAGATGTCTTGAGCAGAGCAAACCCTAATCCTGTATGGAATTTAAAGAGTCTTGTAAGGGGAAATCTTGATAACATGAGAAGTCAAATTTTGGGGTACAACAACTGCCCCTGTTCAATCTTCTTGAACCTGAAGAGTTAGATTGGCGAGTTTGCCTTTCGAGACTCGAAGGTAAAAGAGGATTGGACACTAGAGTGCCCGTAAATTTGCGCTCGTCAAAATATAGTTGAGGGAATGGGCTTAAAGATGCCATTTGGAAGATGTGACAGAATCTTGTCGGAGATGGGCTTAAAGATGCCATCCAAGAAAAATGATCACATAAGAGATTCCTTTGCGAGAGCCTGTATGCTTGTTATTGAGGAGAACTACGTCGGGGGAACGTTGGTCTCTGTCGTGGTAGAAATAGAACTTCAGTCGTCTGTTATTCTACTGGTGAGTCATCTCTTGGTTGAAGAGGTGACAATGAACTGTTATCTGGTCAACACCCAGGCTTCACAGTCTTGTATTGCTATCTGGTCAACATCCAGGCTTCACGATACTTTACTTCCTATCTGGTCAACATCCAGGCTTCAGAAGGAACTCAAGTGGTTATCCGGTCGCCTCCAGTTTTCCCTTTGACTTTGGGTCTACTAATATCTGGTTGAATTCGGGGTTCAAAGTAATTGGCCGAGTAAATTGTTATTTGGTCAACGTCCAAGCTTCACAGTATACCTTATTGTTATCTGGTCAACATCCAGGCTTCACAGTCTTATATTGCTATCTGGTCAACATCCAGGCTTCACGATACTTTACTTCTTATCCGGTCAACATCCAGGCTTCAGAAGAAAATCAAAATGGTTATCCGGTCGCCTTCGGTTTTCCTTTTGATCTTGGGGCCTACTAATATCTGGTTGAATCTGGGTTTCAAAGTAATTGGCCGAGTAAACTGTTATTTGGTCAATGTCCAAGCTTCACAGTATACTTTACTGTTATCTGGTCAACATCCAGGCTTCACAGTCTTGTATTCCTATCTGGTCAACATCCAGGCTTCACGATACTTTACTTCCTATCTGGTCAACATCTAGGTTTCATAAGAACTTACAGGGGATTCCACTATTTTCCGGTCGATCTCCGGGCTTCTGTATAGTCAAGATAAAATCTGGTTGAATCCAGGCTTCATAACTGGAACAGGAACTTTCCCCTTGATTGAATAAGCAAACAAGAGAGCATCCATGTCTGGAGCCTCTCTAAGCCCTTTTCTGAGCTTTGAACATCTGTTTTAGGTAGTTGTTAATTTTATCCTGAAAAGGGTAAAAGGTCAACTGAAACACAAATGCTATGTTGCATGAAATGTATGATGCAATATATGTGTTTTATCAATGTTCATGATTTATGAATGTAATGTATGTGCATGTAAGCCGATTAGCTGTTTTGTTGAGGAAAATAAATCCTGGATAGCTGGAGATAATAAAATCTTTGACTGCTGTCGGGGAAAATAAATCCATGACCACTGTTGGAGATTCAAGATCATTGACAACCTCTGTGGGGAGAAGCTATATTGTTGGGGATATCAGGAGTTTGGGTTGTATGCCAATCTACTGGGGACTTCAAGAATGAGAATCTCCATTCTGTTGGGGATATCAGGGGAAAACTGAATGGTTTCCGCTGGGGATTGGTAGATCAAAGTTTCCTTTCCGCTGGGGATCTTAATGACGTGCTGATTTGATCGTGGCGACTTCACTGGGGAAGAATAAATCTCTAGGGAATTGTCTGGTTTTAAAGCGACTCTTCAGGGAAGTTGGAGGAAACTGGATGGTCTCCAATGATGTTCAAAGGTTGAAGGTTTGAATCCGTTTGGGAAGAAAGTTTCATCTTCACTGAGGGTTT
This sequence comes from Vicia faba, assembly GCA_948472305.1. Classification (NCBI taxonomy): domain Eukaryota; kingdom Viridiplantae; phylum Streptophyta; class Magnoliopsida; order Fabales; family Fabaceae; genus Vicia; species Vicia faba. The sequence continues at coordinate 701,101,916 of OX451739.1, read as the reverse complement.
GTAGTTCAAAGTTTTGCTCCGCTGGGGATTGGGAGTTTGGAAATTCAACTCTGATGGGGGTTCTTGAAACTTAACTCCGCTGGGGATATGGATGATGTGCTATAGGGGATTCCTCCTGGAATAGCCTAAAGATATCTTCCTATACTTTCATCCTATCAGTAATTATTCTTTCTCATTTCGTTTTATTTGTAAGCAGTGATTATATTCAAATGCATATGCTTATTTAATAAATCATTGGACGATTTCAAATAAAACATAAGTGTAAAAAAGAAAGAAAGGGCAAACAATTTTCTGCACTTTGAAGTATCTTTGTATTAACTTTGTGTAAGTATTTTCTACAAAAGAGACAGACATCCTAGTAAGAGAATGTTGTCATAAAATTGAGAAAAAATTTATACAAAGAAAGATGGCTATGTGTAACAATTCCATGGGGTTCCCATTCTGCTATAGCCTTCATAACTCTGAGTATCTTGTCCATTCGTTGCTTCGTCCACAGATGATTGGATTGATCAGAAGCTTGGAGCTTGTCCGTGAAGAGATTATCCTTAAAGTGATCTGACGAGACATAGTCATACGCTTTAATTCCCTAACTTATGCTTGGATCGCCCTTTCGGGTTTTCGATCCACCGGGAAACCCTTTTTTGCCCAAGTCGCCCTTTCGAGTTTTCAACTTCCCGGGTGTACAGATTTTTTTATTTATCCCTAACTTTTGCCTGAACCGCCCTTTCGGGTTTTCGATTCACCAGGATGCCCATTTTTTCCCAAGTTGCCCTTTCGGGTTTTCAACTTGTCGGTCATTTATGTGTAGTATCTTTTGATTATGCCTGCGTTCGCAGGGTGCGGCAGGTCATCACCGTCCATGGTGGTCAGGATCATTGCCCCACCAGAAAAGATGTTTTTGATCACAAATGGTCCTTCGTAAGTAGGAGTCCACTTGCCCCTGGGATCACTTTGCGGCAAGATGATCTGCTTGATTACAAGATCTCCGACTTGATACACCTGGCGTCTGACTTTCTTATTGAAAGCCTTGATCATCCGTTTTTGATACGGCTGACCATGACAAACAGCAGTAAGTTGCTTCTCGTCAATCAAGTTAAGTTGATCAAGCCGGGTTTGAATCTAATCGTCTTCACTTAAACCGGCATCCTTCATAATTCTCAAGGAAGGAATCTGAACCTCGATAGGTAAAACAGGCTCCATGGCGTATACCAAAGAAAAAGGTGTTTCCCCAGTTGAAGTGCGTGTCGTGGTACGGTACCCGTGCAGAGCAAACGGTAACATCTCATGCCAGTCCTTGTAGGTGACTGTCATCTTTTGAATGATCTTCTTGATATTTTTGTTCGCGGATTCGGCAGCACTGTTCATCTTAGGCCGATAGGGAGATGAATTGTGATGTTGAATCTTGAACTGCTCGCACAGAGCGGTGATTATAGTATTGTTCAAATTTGTACCATTGTCAGTGATGATCCTGTCGGGGATACCATACCGGCATATGAGGTTCTGCTTGATGAAGCGGGCAACCACATTCTTTGCAACAGAGGCGAAGGAAGCTGCTTCGACCCACTTGGTAAAGTAATCAATGGCTACCAAGATGAAACGGTGTCCATTGGATGTTGTAGGCTTGATCTCTCCAATCATGTCGATTCCCCACATCGCGAATGGCCAAGGAGCTGTTAACACATTGAGAGGAACTGGAGGAATATGTACCTTGTCCGCATAGATTTGGCATTTGTGACAAGTACGGGAATGTTGATGACAATCAGCGTCCATGGTAGACCAGTAGTAGCCTGCCCGTAGAATCTTCTCAGCCATCGTATGACCGTTTGAGTGGGTGCCAAAGGTGCCATTATGTAGTTCAGCCATGATCTGCTCAGCTTCAACCTTGTCCACACAACGGAGTAGGAAACAATTAGATTGTGTTTGTATAGGATACCATTGCTCAGAAAGAACTTGGCAGCGAACCTCCTTAAGAACTTCTTGTCGTTGACTGAAGCTCCTTCAGGGTATTCTTGTGCTTCGAGATACCTTTTTACGTCATGAAACCACGGTCGATCCACCACTTCTTCGGTATTAATCTCGTGATAATGTGCAGGTTCGTCCATTCGTTCGATGGTGATTTGAGGTGCCTCATTATCCCAGTTAAGTTTAAACATGGAGGACATTGTTGCTAGCGCATCTGCCAACTGATTCTCTTCTCGCGGGAAGTGCTCGAAAGTAAGCAGGTTTCTTGCAACAAGTCTCCTCATCTCTCTATTGTTTATTTTAGTGAGATAGATCTCGAGCAAACGGTGAAGAACCTCCAAGCTCAGAATGCACAATTTCAATAGTTGTTCTTAACTCTATCCAAAGGACAAGACGAGTTGAAGACCTTGATGGTTGAGGAGAAGAAGAAGAAGACAAAGAAAATAACCAGAGTTCTAAACATGGGAAGAAGATTCCAAGGGCAGACAAGAAGGGCCTTAGACTTTGCAACGACATCCGGTGAGAAAGACAATCAAGATGGGAAAGGCAAAGAAACAGTTGTCCAGTCAGAATTAGAAGAGGAAGAGGGAGAAGAAGACTATTCTGAAGAACAATACCCTCCAGCCACGACAAGTATACGCATCTAGAAGAACGGTTAAGTGAAATGGAAATCCAAAAAGTTCCTGGATTGTACTTTGAGGAGTTGGGGTTAGTGTTTGGGATTGTCATTCCTCCAAAATTCAAATCACCTGTGTTCGCCAAGTATGATGGAGTTTCATGCCCCAAAATGCATCTCCGGTCCTATGTAAGGAAAATCCATCCTCATACCGCTGACAAGGACTTATGGGTACACTTCTTCCAAGACAGTCTGTCTGGAACTCAACTTGATTGGTTTTATCAGTTAGAAAGAGCCAATGTTCATAACTGGGAAGATATGGCTGCTTCCTTTTACAAACAATACCAATACAACGCTGATCTTGCGCCTACCTGTACTCAACTCCAGAGTATGGCCATGGTTTCAAGTGAAGGCTTCAAAGACTATGCGCAAAAATGGAGGGACTTGGCCGGAAGAGTTCAACCTCCCATATCTGAAAGAGAGTTGGTAGACATGTTTTTGGGCACCTTGTCTGGTCCCTTCTTCAATCACCTAATTGGGAGTTCATCGATAGGTTTTACTGAGTTGATACTGACCAGAGAAAGGGCAGAAGCCGGGATAAAGAACAGGAAAATTCAAAAAGATACATCATCTGCTACTATAAGGAAGCCATTCATCGGAAAGAAAGAAGTGGTTGTTGTATATCCTCAGAGAAATCAAGATAGGGCCGAACTCCGTCCAATGGTGGGCGCTGTTATGATTCATAAACCTGCACCTGATCAGCAAAGAAACAACCAACCAAGAATGGAAAGACCAGTCAGACAGTTTACTCGAATTAATATGACACTATCTCAAGTATTGCCACATTTGTTAAGGTCCAACCTAGTGACTTTGAAAGAAGCCCCAAAGAACCCTAACACAACTTCTCCTCACTATCATCCTAATGCCCGTTGTGCGTACCATTCTGAGAGTCCCGACCATGACACTAAAAATTGTTGGGCTCTAAAGAACAAAGTACAAGACCTCCTTGAAGCTAAAGAGAATGAATTCGATGCGCCAGAAAATCCCAATGTCATTTCTTCCCCTATGCCAAAACACGGCCATAATACCAACGCCATTGAGAAAGATATGTTTGTTACTTCAGTTGAGGAACTTGTGACCCCACTCATAACTATCAAAAAGAACTTATTAAATGCCGGTGTATTCTCAAGATGTGATGAAAGTTGTCACTTCTACTTATCCTCACCAACCAACTGTCCCTTGTTGAAAGCATGCGTTCAGTGCCTAATAGATAACAAGGAAATTTTGTTCGGGAAGGCTTCAATTCCAACTGTTTCTTATAATGATGTTTCCATCGTGACCATTTCCGATAATTCTTACAGGGTCTCCACCAAAAGACCCATTAGAATTACATCAGTTCCAAAAGTAACTCCGTTGATAATTACAATGCCTGGACCAATCATGTATTCGTCAGACAAAACCGTCCCCTGGAATTATGGAGGGGATGTCTACTACCACGGTATCAAGCAAGATTGGCAAGTTTCCGAAGATTCAAGTTCTGAGAAAGTTGATTCCACTATCAGTAATATCGCAGGGACTAGTAAGATTACCCGAAGCGAAAGGGTTTTCTCTCCAGAAATTGCTCCCCCAAAAGCAGTTTCTAGACCCGTAATCATTCCTGTTGTTGTTGCTCCTCCAAAGGTTATTCCCAGTCCTGCAAATACTCCTGCTGACAAAGCTGTTATAATCCATGTTATCACTCCTACTGACACTCCTGCTGCCGAGTCAACCGAGACTCGAGGTAAAGGTATTTTGATTGAGCCTGTCCGAACGAAGGCATAATCATTGGCTATCCCTGAAACCTCCCAGAAAGAGATGGAGGAAATTCTAAAGAACATAAAAAGAAGCGACTACAATGTAGTTGAGAAACTGGGTCAAACTCCATCAAAAATTTCCATGATGGCTTTATTACTATGTTCGGAGGCTCATGCAAAGGCCTTGGTAAAGTTCCTGAAAACTGCCCATGTACCCCAAGAAACATCTGCCGATCAGTTCCAAGACTGCGTAGCCAGCTTGACTGCAGATAATGGTTTAGGTTTTTCGGATGCTGATTTAACGCCAAAGGGGAGGAAGCATAATGAGGCATTGCATGTCTCCGTAGAATGCAGAGGCACAACTCTGGCTCATGTGTTGGTTGACATTGGTTCATCTCTGAATGTATTGCCTAAAAAGGCTCTTGATAGGCTTGACTGTGAGGGATTGACATTGAAACCAAGCAACATAGTAGTGAGGGCTTTTGATGGCTCAAAAAGGATGGTGCATGGGGAAGTGGATATCCCCATAAAGGTTGGAACCCAAACTTTTGATTCAACCTTTTATGTAATGGATATTCGCCCTTCATATTCCTGCTTGTTAGGCCGACCGTGGATCCACAATGCTGGCGCTGTTACCTCCACTTTGCATCAAATGTTGAAATATCCAATTCAAGGGAAGATCATCATTGTTCATGGAGAATAAGAGTATATGATCAGCCATCTAAATTCCTTCAGATATGTGGAACTAGATGGTGAATTTATTGAAACTCCATTCCAGCACTTTGAAGAAGTCCCGCAATATGTGGCAGTGACTAAGGCTGTGTCTCAAGTTCCCAAGATCACAAGGCCGCCACTCAAGATGTCATCTTTAAAGGACGCCAAGGCAGTAATAGAAGAAGGTGGGTGCACTATTTGGGGACAACTCCCAGATATCCCATACAAATCTGACAAATTTGGTATGGGTTTCACTTCAGGTGCCCAAAAGGCTGTACGATGCGCTCGTGCCAGAGGACCACCCTTGAAGATCAGCAACCACCAAGTCAATACAGTGGAGGATAATGATGATAGCTATCACCTAGAGGATTGGATTTTCCCAACTGTTAGTGGGGGGATCAACAACTGGGAGGCTAGAGACTTTGTCCCGATCAGTTTTATCCCACAGTAATTTGTCTTTACATTTTGTTGAATCTATAATATTAAAACAATTCAGACTCTTAAAACCTTGTGTCTTACCCGAGGCACAATGGTCCATTTGTAAGGGTTATTATCTCATTTCCATATGACATCAATGAATCATGGACGTTTTTGCATACAAACTTTGTGCTCATTGTTTTTCTTTTTACATTTTCATTTCTTTCAAAGATAGTTATACTCTTACACACACTTACACTCACAATGTAGGTCTACATCCATTTGGAATCCCATGGGTAACGGTTCTGCTATGGCCTTTTGTGACTCTGAAAATATAATCTACCAAGCCAAAGACGAAGGTGAGGAAGATTGTGAAGTACCAGGGGAATTCTCCAGATTACTACAACAAGAAGAGAGGACCATTCAGCCCCACGAAAAACCGGTGGATACAATCAACCTAGGTACCGAAGAAGACAAAAGGGAAGTCAAGGTGGGTGCCAATCTGGAACCCAGTGCCAAAGGGCATCTGATCCAGTTGCTACACGAGTATGTTGAGGTCTTTTCCTGGTCGTATGAAGACATGCCAGAACTTGATGCGGATATCGTGGTACATCGTCTACCAACAAAAGAAGACTGTCCACCGGTAAAACAAAAGGTCTGTCGCATGCGACTAGACATGTCAGAAAAGATCAAAGCAGAAGTCATGAAACAATTCAACACTGGATTCTTGGCCGTCACCTCTTATCCGCAATGGGTTACCAATGTTGTTCTCGTGCCCAAAAAGGAAGGCAAAGTACGAATGTGCATGGACTACAGAGATTTGAATAGGGAAAGCCCTAAGGATGATTTCCCACTTCCCCATATCGATGTTATAGTTGAAAATATGGTGCAACATAAAGTGTTTTCCTTCATGGACGGTTTCTCAGGCTACAACCAAATCAAAATGGTGCTTCAGAACATGGAGAAAACAACCTTTGTCACACAATGGGGCACATTCTACTACAAGGTTATGCCATTTGGACTGAAGAATGCTAGAGAAACCTATCAGTGTGCCATGGTAGCCTTATTTCACGACATGATACATCACGAAATAGAGGTCTATCTGGACGACATGATAGCTAGATCTCAAACAGAAGAAGAACATCTTGATCATTTACAGAAACTGTTTGAGAGACTAAAGAAATACAAGCTGAGGTTGAACCCAAATAAATGCACGTTTGGAGTAAGGTCTGGTAAACTCCTAGGCTTTGTTGTCAGCAATAAAGGTATCGAAGTGGATCCTACCAAAGTAAAAGAGATACAAGAGATGCCTTCTCCTCGTACTGGGAAGGAAGTCAGAGGATTCTTGGGGCGTTTGAACTACATTGCCACATTCATTTCTCACCTGACAGCTACTTGTGAACAAATCTTGAAATTACTGAAGAAAGATCAAGTAGTTAGATGGAATGATGAGTGCCAAACTGCTTTTGACAAGATCAAAGAGTACTTACAAGAGCCTCCTGTTTTAATGCCACCAATCGAGGGAAGAACATTTATCATGTATCTAACCGTTTTTGAAAATTCAATGGGGTGTGTGCTGGGACAGCTTGACGAGTTTGGCCGAAAAGAGCATGCTATTTATTACCTGAGCAAAAAGTTTACCGACTGTGAAATAAGATATTCATTGCTCGAGAAAACTTGTTGCGCTCTGGCATGGGCTGCTCACCGGCTAAGACAGTATATGCTAACCCATACTACCTTATTGATATCTAAAATGGATCCAATAAAATACATCTTCGAGAAACCTGCCCTCTCTGGGAGAATAGCGAGATGGCAGATGATCCTAACAGAATATGACATTCAGTATACTACCCAAAAAAGCAATAAAGGGCAGTGTACTAGCTGATCACCTTGCTCACCAAGCTGTGGAATACTAACAGTCCATGAAGTTCGAATTCCAAGATGAAGACATCATGATGGTAAACAACTGTGAAGAATTCATACCATATGACGGACCTGAACAAGGATCCCGTTGGACCTTGGTTTTTGATGGGGCATCCAACGCACTTGGCAATGGTATTGGTGATGTACTCATATCTCCTGAAAGATGTCATACTCCTTTTACGGCTAGACTATGCTTCAATTGTACAAACAACATGGCAGAATGTAAAGCGTGCATCTTTGGTCTCAAAGCTGCCATAGATTTGGGGATCAAATCCTTGAATGTATTCGGAGATTCAGCTTTGGTCATTATCCAGATCAAAGGGGAATGGGACACCAAACACCCTAACCTTATCCCCTACAAAGAAAATGTATTGACATTGCTCCCATATTTTGAGAAAATTACCTTTAAGCATTTCCCGCGAGAAGAAAATCAGCTAGCAGATGCATTAGCCACAATGTCATCCATGTTTAAACTTAAATGGGATAACGAGGCTCCCTAGATCACCATTGAACGAATGGACGAACCAGCTCATTGTCACGAGGTTAATACTGAAGAAGTAATGGACCAGCCTTGGTTTCACGAAGTCAAGAGATATCTCGAGGCTCAAGAATATCCGGAAGGAGCTTCAGTCAACGATAAGAAGTTCTTAAGGAGATTCTCTGCTAAATTCTTCCTTAGTAATGACATTCTCTACAAAAGCAACCATGACTCGATGTTACTTCATTGCATAGATAAGGTTGAAGCTGAAAAGATCATGGCTGATCTACATGAGGGCACTTTTGGCACCCATTCCAGTGGGCATACAATGGCAAAGAAAATCCTACGGGCAGGCTATTACTGGTCTACCATGGAAACAAATTGCTATCAACACTCTCGAACCTGCCATAAGTGTCATATCTATACTGACAAGGTGCACGTACCTCCGGTTCCTCTGAATGTCTTGAAGGCTCCTTGGCCCTTTGCTATGTGGGGGATTGATATGATTGGGGAAATCAAGCCAACAACCTCCAATGGACACTGCTTCATCTTAGTGGCCATTGACTATTTTACAAAGTGGATGGAGGCAGCTTCTTTCGCTTCTGTTACCAAGAATGTTGTCGTCTGGTTCATCAAGCATAATCTCATATATCGTTACGGTACCCCGGAGAGGATCATTACAGACAATGGTACGAATCTAAATAATACTATGATCACCGTCCTATACGAACAATTCAAGATCCAACATCACAATTCTTTCCCCTTACCGGCCAAAGATGAATGGTGCTGTCGAAGCCGCAAATAAGAACATTAAAAAGATCATACAGAAAATGACAGTCACATACAAAGACTGGCATGAGATGCTACCATTCTCTCTCCACGTATATCGTACCACAGCTCGCACATCAACCGGGGCAACACCCTACTCTCTGGTATATGGCATGGAAGTTGTCTTGCCTATTGAGGTCCAGATCCCCTCTCTAAGAATTATGAAGGATGCAGGGCTGAATGAAGAAAATTGGATCCAGACTCGACTTGATCAACTAAACTTGATTGATGATAAAAGGCTTACTGTTGTCTGCCATGGTCAAATGTATCAAAAACGGATGATCAAGTCTTTCAACAAAAAGGTCAGACGCCAAGTATATCAAGTTGGGGATCTGGTGATCAAACGCATCATACTACCGCAAGGTGATCCCAGGGGCAAATGGACTCCTACATACAAAGGACCGTTTGTAGTCAAAAACATATTCGATGGTGGAGCAATGATCTTAACCACCATGGATGGCAACGACATTCCGTACCCTACAAACGCAGACATAGTCTAAAGATACTACGCATAAGAGACCCGCTAGGTTGACACGCCTAGGCAAAACAAGGGCATCCCGGTGAACCAAAAAGGTTTGGGAAAAAATTAGGGATAAAACAAAAAAATATGTACACACGGCAAGTTGAAAATCCGAAAGGGCGGCTTGGGCAAAAAAGGGTATCCCGGTGGGCTGAAAACCCGAAAGGGCGGTCCAGGCAAAAGTTAGGGAATTAAAGCGTATGACTATGTCCCGTTGGATCACTTTACGGACAACCTTTGGCTTCAACTGAAAAACTCAGAGGTTCTGATCAATTCAATCATCTTCGAACGAGGAAACAAATAGACAAGATGCTCAGAGATACGAAGGCTATAGAAGAATGGGAACCCCATGGGATTATTGCACATAACTATCTTTTCTTTGTATTAAAATTTTCATTTTTTACGATAGCATTCTCTTACTAGAATGTTTGTCTCATTGTACAAAAAAACTTACTCAAAGTCAATACAAAGATATCCCTTTGAAGGTGCAAAACTATCTGTTTTTCTTTACTCTTGTGTTTTGTTTACAGAAACGTCCAATGATTTATTTTTGAACATATGCATTTGAACATAATTACTGTTTAAAAATAAACAAAATAAGAAGAAAATCACTGATGGCTTTAAGAGGTAGGAAAATCTTTCTAAGTTATCTCCGTAAAAATTCCCCGCATTGTGCAGTTTAATCCCCAGCGGAACAAAGCTTCCAATTATCAATCCCCAGTAGAAGTCGTTCAATTTCTCCAGATTCCTCAATAGGATTTTACAAACAGTACACAGCATTTCCCTTACAATAGAGTTTATCTCTCTAAGTGGAAATTCTTCAAACTTCACGACATGAAGACTTATACTCCATATCCTCAGCAATAGTCAGGGATTTATTTTCCCCAATCTAACAGAAGTGCAGCAAATTAGCTCACATACGCATACATCGCATCCATATATCATAAACATTGATAACATGAATGCATTATACCATGCATTTCATACCATGTGACTTTGCATTTTAGCTAACATTTTACCCTTTTCAGGACAGGGTTAACAACTACCATTAACAATGTTCAAAGTTTTCAGATACAGTTCAGATACGCTCCAGACACGAATGTCATTCTGATACTCATTCGGATTAAGCTTCTCAGATACAGTTCAGATACGTTCCAGACACGGATGCCATTCTGATACTCATTTGGATTCAGCTTCTCAGATACAGTTCAGATATGCTCCAAACACGGATGCCATTTTGATACTCATTCGGATTCAGGTTCTCAAATACAGTTCAGATACGCTCCAGATACGGATTCCATCCTGAAACTCATTCAACTCTCAGATACGCTCCAGACACAGATGCCATCCTGATACTCATTCAGACTCAGCTTTCACATATAGTTCAGATACGCTCCAAGACACGGATGTCATTCTGTTACTCATTCAGTTTCAGTTTTCATATACAGTTCATATACACTCTAGACACGGACTCCATTCTGATACTCGTTCAGATTCAGCCTTCAGATACAGTTCAGATACGCTTCAGACACGGACGCCATTCTGATATTCATTGAGATTCTCTTTCAGATTCAGTTCAGCAATCATTTTGGGATGGCATCTACAAGCCCATCTCTAACAACTTTCCATCATCTCTCAAAATGTCATCTTTAATCCCATTCCTCAACCATCACATCACAAAGTGCAAATTTCTGGGCACTCAAGTGTCCAATCATCTTCCACCTTCGAGTCACGAATGACAAAACTCGTCAATCTAACTCTTTAGGCTTAAGAAGATTGAACAGGGACAGATGTTGTACCCCAAAATTTTCCCTCTCATTTTTCAAAGAATTTTCTCACAAGATCTCCTTTGGCTCAAGACTGCATTAGGGTTGATCAGCTCAACACACCTCCTTAAGCACTGATGACCAAAATTAGGGTTTGAGTTTGCACAAGGATTTTTGAACTTCCAATGCCCCATATGACTTTCATGGATCATTATGGACCCCCAATATCACTCATGTCAAGTCTCAAACCTTGGATCACACTTTTGCTCAGTCAATTGAGCAGTTGACCTAAAAATTAGTTGTATTGGAGAAAAAGTCAACCATGGCCAATTTACAGTCAAAATTCATAATTTTTAATCCACGTCAACATTTTAAACTCATATGTATTATTTGATCAATTTTGGACCACAACTCCTCAAGAAATTTGATCAAATCTCTAAAAGGGCAAAATGGTCAAAATTAGGGTTTTGACTAGGAAAGAGCAATTTCTGATTTTTGACCTAGAAAATGGTCAATTGGTTTAAGGCATGATCTCAAGAGTCCAATTGCATCATTTTGACCTAATGACATGGTTTAAAACATTGCAAGTCCATTGGATTTACAGATGAATTTTCAGTCAACTGATCATAAGTCAATTGTATACTAAAAAGTCAAACTTTGATTTTTTGGTCAAAATCAAATGCCAAAGATCCCAATTCATCAAAACATGGCAAAATATGAAACTTATTCATCAAGAAATCAAAAAGTCAAGATTTCATTTTGAAAAGTCAAAATTTCTAAACTTAGAAATTTTTCTAAGTGTTGGAAATTTCTTATTTTTTCATAACTTTAAGCAAAATTTTCACCATGATGCAAGATGATTCAAGAGAAACTTCCAACATGAAATTTGTATATCTCCATGAAATCTACAACTTTTCTTTACACAACTCCTTTCAAAAGTGCATGGATATCAAGTTATAATTTTATGAACATGTGGTCATGAAACTAAACACTTAGTGAAATTTTGCCCTAATTTGGTCAGGATTTTAACCCAACTTCATGGAACTTTTTCATATAGTTCCAAGGGGAATTTTCAGAAGCAATTCAAATATGGGTTGTATAGCACATTACAAGCTTTCCAAATTGTCCAATAACTCCTTGAGATCATTCTTGAGTAGGGAGAATCGAAGAGATGAAGTTAGGGTTTTATCACTTGATTTACAAGGCATTTTGTGATGAACCAATTTCAAAATTCAAACTATGCTGCATAAAAACTACTTTGAGGCCTCAAACTTGTTAGGCACTCCATAATAAATGGTTTAAATAGTTGTTAGAGGCCTCACTTCAAGAATTCAATTCATGGACATGCTTTATATCCATTTTTGGAAGAAAGGTTACATTGTCATTTTGATAAAGTGACTTTTTGTACAAAACTTGTTCTTGAGCCTTGCACTTGTTCTCTTCTGATCAAACAAGTCCTATAACCCAGCCCATGCTTGTACCTCCTCTTGAAACTTGTTTCCCTTTTTCTTCAAAATCAAGTAACCTAGCCAAAAGCTAAAAACTTATACTTCTGATTGTCAAAAGATCTCAAACACTTTTGTTTATACATGCACAAACCTTGGACCACAAACACACGAATGCTCATGCCCTGAAAATATCTAGAACTCAGAAACACATCTCATACTTCCATTTTCACATAAACTAACCAAAAACTTGAAACTCACAATCTACTCGTGCGTTTCTTGGCCTTTTGGTTTCTAAAGTTTCTAAACATCATATAGAATTGGTCTCACACCCTGTTACAGAACTGTAACACTATTAACACCATCCTCCATTTTCAAAAATAGAGCTCTGCACATTGACTTCTCCAGACCATTTCATCCTCCATTGCTCAAGCTAATCATTGCATTAGCTTCCTGGAACCTCAAGGAAGCTAACCTGATCATCACCATCACTTGAAACAAGCTCAAACTCAAAACACAATTTCCAATTCTGAGGTAAGTTTTCTTAACTTTGAACTCTTCATACAGGCATCATTAATGATTTATTTGTGAATAAAACATGTAGATATCATTGCCCTAAATCTAACCATGTCTATAGTTTCCATTAATTTTGTTTGAGCTTAGAGAATTTTAAGATTGCAGTTTATGAGATTTTTAGGGTTCAGATTAGGGCCAATAAAATTCATGCTTATCTTTGATCTATAGTTTTAAAGCTTTACATTTTTGAAACTGTGAGGAAATTTGCTACAAGTTTCATGTTTACAATTTTCATTTTTGATGTGAAATGAGCAAGTTACAGTTGGTCTGGCTGGAGGTTGAAGATGAAGTAGTCAGGGCGCGTTTTGTATCATATACTTATTGTTTTGCTTATGTTAACGGATGTATAGCCACTCCAGTGGTAGAAGCGCGCGCCTGTAACCTTTGGGACCTGGGTTCGAGCCCTAGTGGTACCCTTTTGTGTTTTTTCACATTTTTTGCATCATTCTGACTTTTTTTGCAGGCGTCTGGGCCTCATTGGGCTTTTATTGTTTTTTTTATTTTTGCTTTCTAACCCCCTGTAGACTATTTGCTCCCCTGGCCCAATTTATTTTATTTTCTTATTTTTATTTCATTTATTTTCTTTAATATTTTTCCTAATATTAAAAAATCATTAAAAATTACAAAAAATAATAGATTTATATTTTGACTTAGTTTATTTTATTTTTCTCACAAAAAATATTTTATTTAACTATATTTTATTTATTTTTACTAACTAGTCTTGTAAATTTAATTTAAAACTAGGTTATTATTTATTTTATTTTACACTAATTAAAATATATTTATTTTAATGTAAAAAAGGGTCAAAAATATTTTATGATACTATAAATATTTTCAAGACAAAAATACCAACAAAAAGTACTTTTCTTAAACTTATTTTCTTTAATCAATTAATGAATTAGGATTTTATTAATTTCATTTCTTAATGAATTAGGTTTACTTTTAAGTTTAATTAATTATTTTCTTTAATTAATTATATTAAGACAAAATTCCTTTTCTCTAAAAAAAATCCAAACAAATATCCATTTACTTCACATTTTACATTTTTGTACATTTATTTTGTATATTGTATTCATTTAATTCCTTGTACATTGATACCAATTCAATATGGTTGTAATAGACTAACTAAGTTTACATTCTTGCAATCCCCATTCAATTTGTACACCCCTCCCACAAATGTTGTAATAGCGTAGTAACTTTAAATTTCGCAATTTATCGCTCTTATATACAAATGATAGTAATTAGGATTTGTATGGAAAGACTAAAGCCAATACTTAGAAAACCCTAATTCAAGACAAAAACAAGCATGAAAATAATACACTTGCACACAAGTACCCCTAGGGTTATTCCACTTGGTTGCCTTATACAAAATGGTCATATTACGCATGTAAGGTATCTTAGCAAAAACAAGCAAATACAAGATCATAGTTCCTCGATGACGCTATCTAAGTTGCCTTTCAAATGATCTTAGTCCCTAAAAAAGAATGCTAAGATACCTTGCAACATTTCTAACCATGGTTATACGATGACCCACGTCCATCCTGTTTACATCTAAAGATAGGGTTGTTTACCAAATCAATGGTAAGACAACAATGTCAAAGGAAAAGAAAATGAACAAGAAAGATTTTTGAGTAGGTAGAATGCTCCTAATTACTTGCTCAATTTCAAACAAAACAAGCACCTACACTTTCAAAATATTTTACAAACTTGAAAACATTTTCAAAAGATCAACATCTTTGTATACATTCTTACAAACAAGAATCATTACAAAGATTGCCTAAACAATGGCCTCTTTACAAAATACTTTCAAAAACACACAAAGCACAATTTCAAACAAAAGCAAGTGATCTAGCAAGTAACTAAGAGCCCATGGAAAACCATGGATGAAAAGGATGCTAATACCTTCCCTTTTCATAATCTACCCCCCGAACTCAAGAAATAATCTCAAAGGTCTTTCCTGTGCTTTTTCATATTTCCTTTTGGATAAAAGAAAAGTCGGTGGCGACTCTTGCTAACCGCAACATTTGCGATCAAACGCAAAACCTTCAAGTCAGTTCTCCCACCGTATCACAAACACGCTTTCCAAAAATGAGACATCTTATAGCAAGTGCTTATGATAGGGTGTGCATTAATTTAACACGATATGGTTTCTCGGAAACATTCTTTCTACTTCGGAGTAAGCTACCTCATAATTCATCAGAACACATAATGTGTATCGGTTGGTTATAAAAAAAACAATATTTTGTTCAGGTTTATTTGAAATCAAGATGTCCTATAACAAAGATATCACCGGAGTGGATGACACATTTCACACAAAATGTTGAAACATGACTGGATCACTTTCTTGAAAGGATGGAAGAGTTCACCAAGTTGAGTGGCATTGAACGAGAAACAAATAAGGAAAGGTTGAAGATTGAGCCACAATAGATTTAGGTAGTAACTTTACTTTTGATGCGTTTTAGTTGTAATATAACAATGTAACACAATTTTTTTTGTAAGTGACACATTTCATAATGTTATAAAACTGTATGGTACTTTTTGGATATTTTTTATTTTTCAAATTTTGCTCAACATAATTAGCATGGTTTTGTCCTGCATAATTTTTGGATGGATCCAGAGATGGATCTTCGAATATCCTTTTTTTATTAATTAAAAAAATAAAAAATAAGGCGGATCCGGAGATGTATCTCCAAAGTATATCGTGCATAAATGATCATGTATGTAAGGTCCTTATTGTTCCACTACTTCTATAAATAGGATCTCTTAATCTATTTTCTTTACACAAACCAGAATGTCTACTTATCATCATCTTGCTTTTGTGTATTTCAATGACACAAAACCCCACTTCAATTTCAGATCTATGAGGACATACTTCTCGTCGATCTGAAAACCAGATTGAATACTCTCCTACAATATCCAAAAAATTAGAGAGTTGTCAACCTCGAGTACCGTTCACCCTCGATGGACAACAAAGGAAAGATATAGTTCACAATACTTGAACTAAAGACAAATGATGATTTAAAGGTGATGTGGAGTATATTTTACGGTTATTCAACAAAGAGTCTGATTGAAGTGGATGCGCCGATTCAAAGATCATCCGACGATATTATAAGAATGTCGCGACTTCCCCAACCACCTATTTTTAATAACATGTAATGTTAAATTTATGTAATATTTATTTTAGAGTTAATTTAAGTTGGTTCAATTCCATTCTACCATTGTTGTTTCAACCTGTTTCTCCTTTGATCTAACCGAGCATACTCTGGAGATGCATCTCCGAAAAATTCATTAACTAATTAACTAAGAGGCATTTCAGAGATACATCTCTGGATCAACCTTTAATACATACGAAGATGAATCTCCAAATCAATTTTGTTATAGAATAGGGATTTTTCATCATTTTTATTTCAAACGTGTGTAAAAAATATGCGTCCGAAGATGTATTTTTAAATGCTAAAAACATTTTAGTCTTTTCATAATAATAGCGTGGGATAACCCAGATGAAAAATACCAATTCCCTTAAAAGATTTTGGACTTAACCAACTTAAAAAAGTTTCAAAATATATTAAATTTCATATGCAAGAGGAAAAATTTATTTGAGAATATTTTTTAGCAAAATTTGAGTTTTTTTTTATAAGCAAAGTCTATTTAATATTGCCAGGATTATTTCTGTTACTCTCTTTTGATTAAAGTGACTGTTATATTTATTTAACTTTTAATCAAAACAGTTAAAACAAATTCCATTTATGTTTGCGCACTTTTCTCCATATTTAGGTTAAATATACTGTGAAAATGCATTGATTAAAAATAACGAATGCAATTTTTTTATCTTTTATTCACGGTGGTTTTTAAAATTATTAAATTATTTTTTGCATATTTAATGTAAATTTGCAGTAAAAGAGCCTAATTTGAAAATATTAATACAAAATTTCTGTATTTTACATGTAGATATATGGAATAATATAATTTTTTTAATAAGAATTTACATTTTTTATATATTAAATTATGGTGCAACCTGATTAATGAGTAAAGTAATTTTAAATATGCAAATAATTTTAGAACCTATTTATTTTAACTTTAAAAAAAAAACATATTTTTTCTTTGTATTTTTGAACATGATTATTTAATTTGTTTTTAAAAAATTGAAAAGAGTAACTTTAACCTTGTATTACATAACATATATTATTGAAGATTAAAAAATATTCAAAATAGTAATTTATTTTTAAATATTGTATTCTAAAAATTATTTTATAAAAAATTATTTGAAATATGTAATTTTTTAAAATTTTAATATTAAAAAAAGTTATAATAAAATAATAAAACATTTAAATAAAATTTTAAGTATAACTATTCTAATTAAATTTTCATTTGAAGTTTTTATTTAAAAAATTTATGTAAATTTTTTTAAATAAAAATATATAACACTATAAAAATTATATTTCGAAAACACTAAAATAAACAGACTCTTAAATTCTTTAAATATATTTAATTATTTTTAATATGTGTATAATTATATGATGATATTTACTGTTAATTGACGTCAATCATATTATATATATCACAAGGTAGATTTAATTTATTTTTTAACTTCAATATTTTTGTAAAAAATCTTATTTATAAATAATTATGAATAGTTTTGCATAAAAAAAAGCTAGAAGAATTATATTTATATGGGTTTTTATCTTTTTACACATGACTAAATCCATATATTAATACTAAATAGATGTCAAAATCTCCTAAAATTCTTTAAATTGGACTTTAATAATAACATGCTTCAGGCCCTAACCACAGGCCCTAGCAAAGAACTCTTTAGGGCTTTAGAAATATTACTTAATTTAGGGGATTACTTTTACCACCAAAAGTATTACTCCCACACCCTTATAAAAGAACTAAAATATCATCTTTAAATGGTTGTGACTGTATAAAAAATTTAAATTGACAATGCATAATAATTAATCTCAAAACTAAAATGGTCAAGAGGAATTAATATATTTCTTAGATAAAAATAGAGTTGTTATTGAATTTATTAAATTAATATATTTTTATAAAATTTAAAAATTATTTGATACTTTATTAAAATTTTCAATTCAACAATTGATTTGGTAGCATTTAATATTTATAAAAAATTAATAAACAGAGTAATTTTGGTTAAAGTTATTCTTGAAATAAGTTGGTCTCTATTCTACATTTGTAATATTGTTTTTTGATATATATATTTTTTTAATTTTTAATAAAAATACTAAATTGAATTAAGCTCTTTAATTTAAAGAATAAAAGAATCATAAATTTGAGGAACTAAAACATTCGATCTTTACTTTTTTTCAAAAATCAGATGACAATTTTTTTTTGAAAACAACATAAAGATAATATCTCATCGTATATCTAAAGGGAATATTATCTTCTTGTATGGACATTGTCTGAGTTGGTAAAATCCATAAAGGATGGGAGATTCAATTGCATGAGAGCGTAACTCAAAAGACATCTTCTTGAAGTAGTTAAGAATTAGGTAGAATCACACCAAAGCTCTAGCTAAACATCTGAATTCTTCCGGTCAAGGATCATCCGTCGTTAGATTTGATCAAACATTTCCCTGAATCTCACGCTAAGGATACGAGATAATTTTAACACTCTCCCATATGTAGACTTCACCACACCTTATTCACAAACATGTTATCACCATAACTCACATCACCACTTTTCCCACATCTCACCGACTTGGGCATCAAAGTTTTAACCCTGTCGTCCACCCCTCTTCGACGTACCAAAATGCACTTGATGTCGCTTTTGTTGACTTCACATCTTCATATCCATCATTTTTTGTTTTTGAACGTAACCGTTGCAAGACCTACGGGAAAGTAAACTTATCCTAGGGTTTGCGAGACATTGATTAGGTGAATGAGATTTCCAATGTGATACTTCCATTGGAAGTAACTATCGTTATAGCGAACCACTCAGCGTCAAGGATCGTTATTGACGACCAAAGTTCTTGTGATGTCATGTACACCAACATCTTTATGAAGCTAGGGCTACTTAATACCAAATTTATTTATGAGATGAGATATACCGCATGGCTATCCAATGTTGTATTTTCCAATAAGGCATCATGGTAATGGAGAATTTATGTTGACTTCACCAACGTCAACATAGCTAGTTCGAAGGATTCATATCCACTCCAGAATATCCATGAGCTGGTGGACAACTCCACTGACTTAGGAAATGGAAAAGAGTCGAGGTTTAGAAAACCCAGTAGTCGACCGATAGAGAGAGACTTCAACTAACTCCGGGATGAAGGAGATCAGGGACCCCAGGAAAGATTCTCTTTCTATTCTACCTTGAAAATGTCTAAAGAAAATATTTTGCAAGAATGCACTAGCAACAAGTTCAAAAAAACAAGGATAAAAAACCTATACCAAATAAAAGAATAAGTTAGAACCGATATGTTAAGACTTTATTGTTTCCGTTAAATCCATGGGTACAATGCAGACAAATGTGTACAGTTAAAATACATGATTGAAGAAATGATTAAAAATGAAAGGCAACCTGGTAGACCTAAGAGGATGGTCGATAGGATGATCATCGCAAGAGGAAAGAATATAGGAAGCGATACGAGTCCCAAAGAAAGAAGATGTTAGTTACCCTCAGGAAGGAAAATATACTAGGACGATAGACCCGTAGTTCCTTTTAGTCCTATGTTAGAGTGTCAATAACTGCATTTTGGGCAGACCCCTCACTTGGACAATAGACTTTGTGGGCTCCCCATTCCACCTAAAGATGAAGTACCAAAAATTCATGATGAATATATAACGATATACAATGACCTATCTGGAGCATGAAGAATACACAAGGCCCTACAACATAGCCAAGATGCGACAATGGTTGGAAAGGAGAAAGAAAGTGCATATGAAGTTAATGTAGCACAACTTGGTAAACACTTAGATATGATGGCGACTAGTAATCATAGCAAATGGATGACGCTCTGAAAAGTACAACGTGAATTATTTTAACTTAGTGCATGAAGGTTACCACAACCAAAATATAATCCAAAAATAATCAAGAGCCACAGTGACACAACATAGAGTCTAGGAACAAGTCATCCTAAGACCGCTTGGACGAATAAAACAACTGCTAATTCATTTTGGTTAGGTAATTTTAATAATACGTGTGATATCCATGTTACCACATAATCTTTTCTTACAACAATATATAGATTTTTCACCAAACTCTTTTCTTTATTGTAATACAAAGATAAGAAAGACCGATTCAATATTCCATACACACCATGAGTGTATGGTTAAAGCAATCAAAACCCTATATCAAAGGTTACTTGAATAAAGACAATATACCATAAATAAGTTTATGATTGGTATTGTTTCACATTCTAATGATGAAACTAAATCATGCAAACAAAAAGGGTGAAGTTACTCAATAATAAATTTAGATAAAAAGACGAACAATTCCAAAAATTTAGGACCCGCGAACCAAAGGCCAACTCACTAAGAATGGGATGACGTCAAAGGGGGGGCGATAATGTCAATTCTCGCTTCACCAAATATCAACAAGGACTTGGGGGTAAATATTTAGGGTCCTCCACATTCCCAAAGATGAAGGCTTAAATATGAAGTATAATTTGTAGTATCCATTTTATGGAGAAAGGAATGACCTACATAATACAATACAATACAATAGGAGTTCAACCCGAAGAGCTGCACCTTCGGAGTCAGGACTAACAAAGTCTTGAGATTCTACCTGACAAAGAGAGGCATAAAAGCGAACACAAACAAGTGTGGGGCGTTCATAAAAATGGAAACACCAACCACAAATAAAGAAATAATGAAGTTTAATAGGATGCTCACGACCTTAAATAAATTCATCTTATAGTCGGCTCACCATGCATTAGTGTTTTACAGGCTTCTAAAGAAAGAAACGTGCTTCAATTGACCCAAGAATGTAAACGTGTGTTTATATCGTTGAAAGCATCCTTATATACACCGCTAGCTTTACCTAGACATGTAGTCGGGGATAATTTATTCCTCTACTTGGTCATTTTCTCTGAAGCACTCATCACCCACCTCATCCAAGAAATAGGCGCTAACTAGAGTCCAATGTACTTGGTATCCAAAGTATTGGCTGTAATAGAAGCATTCTACCAAAAGATAAACAAGATGGCGTTAGCATTGATGACTACCTCCGGGAAGTTGCGACATTACTTTCTAGTGCACATCGTCGTCATTCGGCTAACCTAACAATTAAACATGCCCTTCATATGTCAAATATAGCAGGGCGGATGACGACATAAGGGATGTCCAAATAGTCTATCAATGTCTCCTTTAAGCATATAAAAGCACTAAATACCTAAGCGTTTGCATAATTTATAGATGAAAAGACTCCAGTTGCGTATGAATCAACTACTATGTGGATCATGTTCATAGACAAAGTCGTCCTATAGTAGGAGAACCAATGTCGGTCTTATCTTGGAAATTACAATGGTTTGGTAGTTGAGGTATCTATATGGTGTGAGTTAAGTAATATAATATGTTTACACATAATTATGTGATCATCTTCTATAGTATATAATGTGGCACACCGTAAACACAACAAAACCTCAACATGATAAAGGCGAAGCCACGCCCTGCACACCATCTCCCAGTAGCTAGTTTCTTCAGAGCATAAGCGGTAGAGCCCCAAATACGTCGACCTCGAACCGAGCTATCACCTGGAGGGAGGGAAAGGGAACTGACCTTTGGTCCGACACAATATCCAAAGATGTCAAAATAAAGTTTGACTTTCAACCTAACCAACACAAGCCCAGGATTGGATCGACCACGCCAAAGCAATGATGAAAGAAAATCATTGACAACACATAATGATGAAATAAAATCATTCAAGACATATAATGCTTGAACAAAATTATTGGAGACTAGAATGATGAAATAAAATCATTTGAGGCTAAAGTGATAAAATTAAATTATTGGCAATGCATTGTGATAAAATAAAATCATTCATGACATAGAATGATGAAAAAAATTATTGAAGACTAAAATGATGAAACAAAATCATTGGTAACACATAATAATAAAATAAAATCATTTCCGACATAGAATGAGTAAACAAAATATCATTGGAGACTAAAATGATAAAGCAAATCATTCATAAAGATAAGTGATAAAATAAAATACACGTGAGAAGAAAACATCTACGATTATAAATACCGAAAAGACCAAGACGACAAATGAAGACGGCCCGACAATATCAACCCTCACATTAGTAAGTAATATAGCGAAGCCTTGGGGACAATTATTCCGAGCCGATCGAAAATTTAAAAGATGAAAGACTCAATTAAATGAGAGTCCAACCCAAAAGATACCTACACTAAGTAGTTAAAGATTAAGTCGAATTGAATCAAAAGATCATATACCTATTTTCAATATGTGTGCATTGAATTATTAATCTTACAAATTCACTTCTCTCCGTATCGCATCGAAAAATACTCACTGCCGCTCCAATCGACTTCATAAATTCCTATCCATCATTTTTGTTTCTGTACGGAATATAATTTACTTGATTGAGTAAGATACATTTCAAAGTAATATTAACCCTAGTCTTCATTTATTTCAGTAGAATTAAATATTTCCTTCTCAAGAAGTTTTGGATATGAAAGTTGTTGTCACACTCTCAAGTCAACGGCCAACTAGCAAGTAGATGAAGTAAAATTCAAATGGCTAGAATTCATGCATGAATCAATCACATAAAAACAAAATATATACTTTTTAAATTCAAAGTCTACTCTCATGTGGGGCTTCCCAGCTATAAGTTTTTCAATTCAAACCAAAGGCCAAATTCAACCACTTGGGCATATTGAACTTTACTCATTAAAAATACAATATCTATACTTTAATGAGATAGCCTCCAAATCTGAAACAAGTGGGAAGAAAGTTGTTTCATAATAAATATATTTGAAGTAGCAACGTGGATTCATTTCAAGCTTCTCAACATTATATGCTGATGTCATTTGCATATAGGTAGCCACAACTCAGTCTATTAATGTTTATATTTCTAAATCTACCAAAATAAATGTTAGTACATATAAAAATAATAACTTGTAAAGTCATCCTCAACCAAGTTGCATGGACATGCATAAAATAATAAGTAAAATAAACCTTTGCTATGAAATATTTAAACTATAAAATAATTAAGATGCTGAATAATACTCATATTTCTTTTACATAGAAAAAATTGAATTAGGGAATATCATGAACTTCTTTATAAATTTTATAATTAAATGTGTGAATTTAGATTCATCTCTATAAAAAATACATCATCTCTACCCTATGTATCTATCTTTTAACTTTTCAACATTCTCTCCCTCTCTCCTTCTGTGAAATGAAATGGATCAAATTCATGTTACATGCAAAATTCTAAACTCTCTTGTAATTTATCTTATTTTTCACCTTAGACAAATCTACCAAATTCAATTTTTAGACAATTCAAATCAGTTTGGGAGAAAATCGCAAATTCAACGTAATAATTCAATAATACAATTTCTCCCAAATACTAAATGCAACGACAATCAACAAAAAATACACCAAACAATACTATAATTTTAGTATGGAAAAATCTCCATTAACTAAGAGTAAAAACTACAGAACCTGTAGGTCACTTAATATCTCCACTATAATCAATAACGAGTACAAGTAAGATTCTCTCTAACACTAATTAGAGGCATATCATCAAGGTCTACAATCAATCTTGGAATACAATAAGAATCAAGAGAGACAAACAAACCCAAAAAAAAACCAAGAAATTTACACCTTAAAAATAGACTCGACAAACAGACTTAGAAAGCTCATAATCCTATCTCCACCATTCAGAATGTACTCCTATGAGTGATGAATATCAAACCAAAATTCCAGGGCAATCCAACGGTTGAGTTGTGAGAAAACTCCAATTTTGTGGGACTGGTCGAAGCTGAAAACAAGCTGCGAGAATTGGTGAGGCAGCTGTATTTTTCACTCCTCTCTCTTCTTTTATTTTGTTGTTTTTCACACATAACCATATTCCGCTTTGTTGGATAATAACAAAAGCTTAAATCCACATTCATTTGGACCACTCTAAATAGGAGGGATAGTCCAACATACTCTCCTGACTGACTAGTTGGAGGACAATACCAATCCGACTTCCATATGACAAAACTCAAGTTTTTCTCTGTCACCCAAAGTTATCCGCCTTAAGTGCTAAAGTCTAATTTACTTTAGTAGGCCATTTCAGACAGTTTGTTCACTGAAATTTATATAGCACTGACATTAGTCTAAATTATTAATTTAATTATTAGTTTTTCAAAAAAAAAAAGAATAAATAAGCTTAGGAATAATTTAGTTATTTTCCAAAGTAGATTTATTAGTTTTACTATTTAAATCAATATGCATCTAAATTTCTGTTTAAAAATCTGTTTTAGATATATTAGAGTTTAATTCAGGGGAGAAGTGTGTTTCACAATCTACATAAGAATTTATGTCATCAGGGTAATTAGTAAAATGACCCATTAAAGAACCTGAGAGGCCCATGCTAATATTAAATCTGGTTAACTGGTTCTTAATTGTATAGTAAGTTGACTGAAGTCAACAAGCGTATGCATATAATACATTCTATGATATATTTCATTAAGCCACTTTTATTTTTTTACGTTAATTTGTATTTTTTTTAAATTATTATTCTTTTCTTTTTAATTAATTGTTCTTATTTGGATATATGTTGACCAAGTCAACAAGGATAAGAGAAACCCTAATGAGCAGCGGCGCCTTGGTATTTTCTTCACAAAACAATTTCAAAAGTCCAAATTACATATTATTTTGAATCAAATTTGCAGACTAAATCAGATATTTAGTTGGATATTTGATTGATTGAATCGAATTTATATACAAAAACGTCCCAATACATCCAGATTACGCAAAACCTAATTCTATTATATAGCAAAATCTAAAATCAAATCCTAATCTAACTAAAATCAAATCTTTGATTTACAATCAGATTTTTCAAATTGAATCAATCAACTCTAATTTCTAACCTATAACTGCTAATCACTAACAATATTGCCTAATTGACTAATCTCTAATTCTATAAAAGCCTAAAACCTAAGACATAAAAGGGACAAGAATTTTGACATGAAAAACCCTTGAAGAACTTGTTCTTGCTTGTTGTGCATCCCCCCACCCTTCACTAAAGCTCATCAGTTCAAAAAGGAACATTAGGGTTCATCACTAGAACCCTAATTCCTCTGAGCTTGACTTCCTTCAAATTTTGATACCTGCGAAGAAGAAGGAATGGATTAGAGATCGGAACCAGGAGAATTGAAAAAGGAAAATTAATACGAAAAAAATCACGGTAAAGGACAGTAAGCCTGAGAACACTTAGCTTTGGGGTTTGTCTGTGATGATGTGTGGTGTTTGATTTTGGTTTGATTGGTTTTTTTTTGAAGAAAATATGTGGTTAGGGTTTGATTTGGGGATAAGGTTAGGTTTATAACCTAGGGTTAGGGTTCCTAATAACCTAGGGTTATGGTTCTTTGATCTTCATATTGTTAGGGTTTGTGTTCATATGGTTAGGGTTAGAACGCTTATGGTTCAAGTTGGGTTCTGGGTTTAGATGAAGGTCGAATGAATTTTTGATGAATATATGAATGTTTCTGTGTTTTGGGTGGTGGTTAAGGGCGTTAGGACGACCAACCACCGGCGGAAGCGATTTCCGGCCGATGGTTATGAATTTCGGTGATCGGGATTCTAGAGAGAGGTCAGAGCCTCTCTCTAGAATGTTTACAAAAGGTTTGCTTTGTTTGGTGAAGAGGGGGAAAATGAAAAAATTGGCACAAAGGGCTGGCATTGGGTTTATATGATAGTCCCCCTCCGTCTATATGCGTGCTAGATGGATCCTTGAGAGCCCCTAGATGAGGAGACCATTGATTGGTCTCATGCGCTTACATCTACCATAGACTTCAGTCAACCTTAAATCCCCACCCTTTCTGAATACTTTTAATTTATGCCCCAGGATTAAATCTTGAGGGCCCTTGGATTAAGATGAATGTCCCAGACTCTTTATTCCTCACCATAAGGACATGTGCCTCCCCACACATTGCCTAAATGGACCTCAACAATGGTTATAGGCCAGACCCGTTGCTATTGACACACTTATTCTACTTCACTAACCATAATTTGCACCCTCTACACCTTATTGGAATCAATTCAAATCCTGGGCTTAGGCCCTTATTATTTACACCACCCTGATTGTTATTGGTACCCCCTATGCAATTGGATCAAACAAGTTATTGGACTTAAGCCATACTACTTACTCCTCCTTGTTTTTACTATTGAATTAAAAATACACCCCCTTGTTTTAATTGAATATGTTATTTATTTAATTTACTTAATTAATTAATTTGTTTTAGTTACTTATTCTATCTATTTCATTTATATATATTGTCTCATAGCATTTTTTAGCATATTACATTAAAGTAATTTTTTCATTTATCATATAAATTATTTGATAAATAAATATTGGATTATTATTAAAAATATTTAATATATTTATATTAACAAAAATAGTTATTTATTAATTATTTTCTAAATTACTAACATTTTTCCATAAATTCATCAAATATTTTTTAATCATTCAAATTCTATTTTTTCCAAAATTGCATCATGCATTTTAAGACAACTAACCCATCAAATATAACATATTTTCTACTAACATAATTCAAAATTCAACTTTATTTCAAAAAAGATTGTGGATATATTTTCTATTAACTATGAACTATGTCTACGACTATGCTATTTTCAAACCCGGACAAGGTTCAAGGATAATTTTAAAATATTTTTACAATCTATAAAAAAACTAACCAAACATATACGAACTATGAATTTGGACTTTGATTCTTCGCAAGGAGATACATAGGTGTTGTACCCCAATTTTTTCCCCTAAGATCCCTTCATCATACTATGTTGATTCAATCACAACAAGATCACATTAGGGCTTTTGGTTCTCCTCCCTATCTTTAGCTTTGTTCTTTGAGATATCACCAAGCACCTTGACTTGTTTTTCTTTTGTGATTATGCATGTTTTGTTTTGACTTTCTTTCTAATTAACAAAATACAATTTTGGTTTGTCTTACTTGTTAATAATGTAGGTAAAGACAATGTGGCTTAACAAGTTGATCCATAGGTTCATGAGTTTATTTCCATGCCCTAGTCATTAAAGCTTGAGAAATTCAAACCTTACAATTGAAGTTATTTTGGAAGAAATGGCATGGAAAGGTTCATTTTGGTTCACCATATTTCAAAGTTATCAAGATTGACTCAAATGTACAAGGGGTTGATTGAAGAAGTTGTCATGATTGGACAAGGCCTTGTTCCCATTGGTCACAAGTGCACATTTATCTCAATACTAAAGATATGGAATTGGTTTTGGTTGCTATGAGTTATCATTATCATCCTCAACAACTTCTATCTACAAAGCAAAAGTGTTGGTACAAGAACTTTGTTCAAAATTGTCAAAGTTCCCCAAAGCATTTTCTTGATCTATGAGCTAGGGTTTTAAACTTAAAAGAAGTACATCTTGCCCATCTTTTGGTTTTTTGAGTGATTCTAAAGACATCCTTCTCTTCAAAGGGTTATCAACAAATCAATTCAAAATTTTCAAGGATTTTTCATGTGGAAGAAACTTGATGTTGAAGAAAGATTACAAGTCCTCTAGATGAACCCCCAATTTCTCATGTGTGACTTTAAATGATCATAACTTGGTCAATTTTTATCACCTTGAACCCAATATTTTTCCACATTGATCTTGAGAATGTGAACTTTATGCCTTCTTTTATCTACAAAGTGAGAAAATGGATGGAAGATGCCCTAAAGATACAAAAGATTATAGGTCATTTCATGATTTTTTCCAACTTCAACAATTCATAACTCTCTCAATTTTTGGAGATTTTGAATGGTTCAAGTCTCTAAATGTCATTCAAGAGGTCTATTTCATGCCTTTTTTTTGTTAAGAGCAAATTCCAAGTGGAAGGCCATGTTTGGATGCAAAACATTATAGGTCACTTTTGAAGAAAATTTTGAAATATTTCTAAGTATGGAAAGTCAACCCTTTTTCCCCAACTTTGACTTATTGCAACTTTAAGCTCAAACATACATTTGATTCTATTATTTTTCCATTTCAAAGCTTGTAATCTCATCTTTCTAAAGCATCGAGAATCATGCCTTAAGACCCCTTGAGTTGAGAATGCCATTGGATTGAACTTGGTAACTTGGAACGACAATTTCTTCATAAGTCAGAATTTGAAAATCATGTTTTGGCTTCTAAACATCAAATTAGCATGCGTTTGTGATCTAAACATGTTTAACAAAGTTGCCAAAGTGTATTAGAGACTTAAAACGCAAGGATTGGATGAGTTTTGATGCAAAACAGATCACATATTGCTCGTGTATCAGGTTCACACGATTTCTCTCCAAACTTTATCATTTCACACGCTTGAACATTCCATTTGATTGCCTATAAATAGAGGGTCACCCCCCATTCATTTCCTCAAGCTTTGAGAGCCAAATACGCTCTATCAAAACCTCACACGAACTTCAAATTTTTGAAATCAGTTTCTGAGATTCAAGCCTTTTCTTCCAAAATTCTTTTCACATTCATCATCCTTCAGCATCATACAAACTCTCCAGCACGTAAACCAAGCAAAACGAGCCATAATTCAAGCTACAGAAGTCCAGTTTCAGAGCTTCTTTCTTGAACTTTGAAAAGGTAGAATTCTCCACCATTTGGATCCAAATAAAGCACTAACCTATTCTACTCTTTCTCCTGATTCTTGTGCTTATTACAATTTTTAAATCTATTGAGAATTGAGAGAGAAATCTCAAATTGAAGGTGCTCGCTATTTTCTGGGTTTTTGATTCATATCTCTTTGCATGCCTTATATAAATTTGGCGCGACGGTGGTGTTAGGATTGTCTTGAAGAGACGAATCCAATGATACTAGTCTGTGATCCTAATTTTTCCATTTGAAGGATCTCACAAATTCTCCATTGCAGGGTGTCTGGAGGTTGAAGGCGGTGACATGTCTCATCTCAGCCAATGATAGCGTGCCAAACATTTTAATTTTATTGGTTGCCTTTTTTCTGATCCTATGCGTTTCTCACTAAGGTCCATATCAAGCACAGTGCGTCTGGTCCATTGGATCAGCTTACTAACGCGTTTTGACTATGATCTGATGGCCCACATCTTTTTGGTTTTATTTTATTTTCTGATTTTATATTTTAATTGATTTAATTTTCAAAAATTCATAACTCTTTTATTTTTTATCCAAAAATTATGAAAAGAATTCACAAAAATACTTTGAATTATTTCTGATCTTATGACTATTTTTTCACATTTTTATTTTGACATTTGATATTTTTTATTTTTTTTGCATTATTTGCTTCCTTTTAATTACTTTAAAAATATTTTCTGACATTTTTTAATTCTAAAAAAAATTCATAAATATCATTTTACATATTTTTGACTTTTTGAAAATTTTATGGAATTTTATATTGATGTTTACTATTTTTGATCTATTTTCTATTTGTTTGAGCAATTTTAATTAGTTTAAAAATAGTTTCTAACTTTAAAAATTTTACAAAAATATTTGAGTTCATCTCTGATTCTTCTATGGTCTTACTTATTATTTCTTGATTAATTTGAACATGGTTGATATTTTTCTCTTTTATTTTCTATTTTAAAACATTTTAAAACCCTTTTTAATGTATATAATAAATGTATTATTATTTTGTGATTATTTTCTAGCTGATCTTGGGTTGAATTTTTGATCATGAACTTTGTTAACATCATTGTATCCATGGTGTTGAGTTTAACTCCATAAAAATGGTTGAATAATTTTAATAATAGTTTGATTAAAATTTAATTCAAATGTGGCTTGTATATTTTCCTCCACCCTTCTTCATCTCATCCCTTTCTTATTGCACTAAGTGTTATTAGAGCATGATCTCTATATCATGTCTTAAAACAAATGGTGCATCGATTACTATTGACCGGCCTCAAAATAGGTGCGACTTCTATATAAGTCCACTTACGATTGCTTAACATAGCGCTAAATTTTGTCCCGATTCGAATAAATGGTCATTCATGGCCCAAACCTATATTTGCAAGTCCAAGTATGTTAATTTGATCTCTTTGATCCAATAACCTTGAGATTCATTGTGTGGAGGCTTTGGTTCTACCAATCCTCTAATGGATCTACATCACTTTTGGTCAACGCGGATTACTTAAACATCGTTGATCATTAAATGGTACTTGTGAGAATTCCAAATGGATGATATACTTGACAAAAAGCAAATGCAATTTGTTGTGTGGAGGCTTTGGTTCTACCAATCCTCTAATGAGTTCCAAATGCAAGTTTCAAGATGGTCATCCAACTAACCACTAATTACTAATAATTGACTTTATCTTGTGTTTTTATTATATGCCCTTTTATTTTATTCACCATTTACTTTTAGCATTTACATTTCATATTATTTTCATCTTTGCTCATTTGAGCATTTACTTTCTTGTCATTTTTATTTTTTGCTTACTTGAGCTTGTCTTTCCTTTTTGAAGATACCTAATAATCAACATAAACCATAAAAAAAACTTTAATGATACTTGGACTATTTGGCTATTATCCTTGCCATTATGGAGTATTGGACTTCTTGGACTTAGGATTAGAAACCTTGGCCTATGTTGGAGACCTTGTGACCTTAATTTATATTTTGCATGGAGTTCTCGAGGTTTACCTCAAGACATTGGGTTGTTTGTTTGTTTTGTGTGCAGGTTATTATGATTACATACTTTGTTTGTAATATGGAATTCACCCGTATACAACCGTTACTCTGCCCAATTTTCGTGAAGACTTAATACATTTGAAGTTTGGTTCTCTCAAGAGGTCTAGTATCACTGCTTTCTTGGTTTCAATCCAAAGAATGAGACTTCTATCTTGACTCATAATGTCAAGTATTGGCTTCTTGTTGGTTAGATTATTCTTATCTCTAGCTTTTACCTTATGCTTTAGGATAGTCCATTCTTCTCCTTCCATCTTCTTTAATTTCGAAAATCCTCTCCCTCCTTTTGAAAACTCTTCTTGTTTCTAAACTTGAACCACTTTCATAATAAACTTGGACTTAGGTCCATGCATTTTCAAAACATTTTTCATAAATAAACTCCAATCAATTTAATAAAACCTTGACCTTTTTTGTAAGAAGACTAAAAGTCAACCAATCTCATTTCAAACCATTTTACCACTTTGGCTTTTTTATTTTAAAACTTTTCTCAGAAGATTAGACTCTTGTCTATCCTTGTAGTGATACAAACAACTATACTTCTACAATATGTAGTGAAGTGAGATATTTTCCACTTAGGTGTTGAGTGAGGCTTTGTTGATTTTAAAATCCAAGCCATATCCTCCACTTTGAGATGATGTAAATTCTCCTTTCTCATGATTGTGGGTAGTAAGTATGTTTTCCACACGGACAATGATGATGATGTATTATCTCATAAAATTAACCAACACACTTATGTTTTAAAATTTTTAAAGGTGAACTACGTGTACCCTGATCCCCTATTGCACGAAAGGTGGTACGTAGGCACTAAAGGTCCGCAACCACGGCGGATGCAAAAATCATAAAAAATATATTTCTTTTCTCACTTCTACTATCTATTTTTATACAACATTTTATAGCCAAAATATACAGATATTTTTCAAAGAGGTTTCCGCGGAGTACCATAGATGTTTAGGGTGCTAATACCTTACCTTTGCATAACCAACCCCATTACCTTGAATATTTCCCCTTCTTTTTGGGTTACTCGCTCTTTTCCCATTCCTTTGGAAACAATAAAGTGCGGTGGCGATTTTTATTTTGATCTGTACAAGTCTAGTCAACCCAATGGATTAGTCTTAAACATTTTTACCGCTACAGTAGGCACGCGGTTAAAACTAAGGCGAGTTCATAACTAAAAAACTAAAATTCTTTTCTGAAATATATAGAAACGTTAACTGTTAAATACCCATCTTACCCTTAAACCTAAAAATAGAGCCCCTTGAGAACAAGGGAGATAAAGGGTGCCTGACACTTTCCCTTTGTCTAATCGACTTACGGATTTATAATATCTGTATGAATTAGGGTTACCCCTTATTTTCCCATCCTTAGGAAAAAAATTAATGGTGGCGACTCTTTATTTTTTGCCGGTTACGACAACTGCCGACTCTGTTGGGGAAACGACCCTAGGGTTCAGAGTCTACCCTTTCTTTTAGGTATAGGGTTTGTATTTTGGGTTTTTTTGGTATATCTTGTTTATATCTGTTTACTATTTATTTATTGTTTTAGTTTTATTTTTGTTATTTTTATTATCACATTTTTACTGATGGGATTTAAATTCAAATTTTAGTATATCAAACCTTAGAAGAAGGATCGTCTATTGGCCAAGAGGGTTTAACATATCTATGAGTTTTTGTGACGACTTCGCCTAGAGTCGGTTGAGTTCCAAGGAATACCTTTTGGAGGGCTAGACTATCTAGGATGTAGGACTTCGGGGTTGGTCAATGACTCTTTGTATAACCCTAAAACAAAATCTCATGATGAGACCTTGTACGACCTAAGAGACAAAAGTCTCAGTCTACAAAGAGGCTCCACTTAAGGGAGGCCCTTGTGCCTTTCCCTCTAGTGTTATCTATGATACCCTTAAGGAAGCCACCCTTATAGGGAGGGTAAAATATATGTAGGACAAAACTAGGTACCTACCCACTAAGGATACCTTTCACATATCCCACCATCTATTGCATCACCATGTACAAACATATATTTTTCATTCCAAATATTCACCATTTTTGCATTTATTTATCTTATTCACAGAATTCCTTAGAAAAAATAATCAAAGGTTTTTGGTGAGTATCCTAAACATGAATCCTAATAAGAAATAAACTGTCCGCGTTAGCGCTGTAGTTTGTGATATGAAGAAGATCAAATTGATTAGGGGGAAACTAACTGAGAAATCTATGAAGATGTTTGTTCGCCGCTATGGAGATATCCTTGAGTTGGCCAAGATAACTGTGTAAGTGGAAGCCATCATTGCTCTAGGTCAATTCTACGACTCTCCACTAAGATGTTTCACTTTCTAGAATTTTCAGCTAGCACCTACTTTGGAAGAATTTAATAGGATCTTGGATTTCTCTAGGATCAAAGATGAAGCTTACAAAGGAATTGGACAGACTATCAGTGTCAGAAACTTGGCTAAGGAATTGGGAATACCGTTTACTAATTTGGTGCTCAACTATAAGAAAGATGGGGAAGTTCAAGGTATTAAAAGGCAGTACTTAGAATCTAAGGCTCTTTATTTTTCTGATAAGAAAGAATGGGAAGCTTGTGTGGACTGTTTGGCACTACTAACTTTTGGATTGGTGTTATTTCCAAATACTATTGACTATATTGATTCTACGACTATTAATGTATTTTAGGCTGTAAAGGTGTTAAATATGGATCCTACTTCTACTTTACTTGCTGATATTTACTACGCCCTTCATACACGCTATGAAAAGGGGAAGGGCGTGCTAAATTGTTGTATTCCACTCTTATACTCTTTGCTCATTTATCACTTCTACAAAGAGGACTACATGGTTAAGGACTTAACAAAGAATGAATGGTCCAAAAAATTGAGTGCTCTTACTGTGAACTCTACTTTATGGAATGCTAGGAAGTTGAACATAGGTGATATCATCATTAGCTATGGAGAATTTCCAAATGTTCCTTTGATTGGAACGAGGGGATGCATTAACTACAACCCCACATTGATTTTACATCAACTTAGGTATCCTTTGGAAGATAAACCTTCTTACGAACAACTTCAACAATTGGTCCTTTATGATATGGGTAATAACAACCCCGAGCTACTTGCAAGAATCATTCGAGCTTGGGGTAAGGTACACAAGAAAAGTGTTGAATTTGGAAGGAAGAATATGGTGGAAAGAGAGCCTTATACTCAATGGGTTTTGGAGAGGGGTTCAACGTCAAGCTTCCATTTGATATTGATCCTACATACATAATAGACATAACATATCCTCTTCCAATGTCACTGAAGGAAATAGAAGAGCTAAAGAATTCCATTGGACAAGCCAAAGGGACGAGGAGAATTTGGAGCATGACCTTTATAACCTTGCTATGGAGAAAAATCATTTGCAACAAAAACTTGTTCAAAAAGACCAACTGATTTGGAACAGCCGTGAATTAGTTGAAAAAGAAAGATCTAAAAGAAAGCGTTCAACCGAGGGGCTGCAAAGTGCTACTTTCAATATTTATTCCCACAATCAACTTGGATGATGCTGCTAGGGAAATTGCAAGGCTAAAGAAATGGTATGATAAAGCATTGCAAGACAAAAGAGAATAGGAAGAAGATATGAGAGCCTAGATTCAAGTATTAGAAGAAGGTGCTCTAGACTCAGAGGAGCAAATCCAAATCCTCCTCATAAGTCTCCAAGGAAGCCAAGAAGAAGACGAGAGAGAACACCTTAGAAAAATGAGAGCATAACTTCTCTCTCAAAAGGTGGAGGAATATCAACAAGTCTTCCAAGAGTTGGAAGGCCTCAGAAAGGATTTCCTTATACAAAGGGAACTATATAAGTGTTTTAACCCAAAACTTACCTCTCATTTTATTCAAGACATGCTCATAGAGATCCTTAATTGCTCAAGGTTGACCAAGAATTGGCCAGACAAATTCTCCTCCTAAGCAATGGACTTCCAACTAGGGTTTCACTTCTAACAAATAATTTTGGGTTGAAAAGGCTTCAAGTGATTTACATGGTCCCTAATATGTCCTCAATAATGTCCATGCCAAGTTTCATGCCTTGCACTACAAGCTTGCTCAGTCAATTGCTCAAAAACTTGGAAATCAACTGTACTATGTCAAAAGTCAACTGTGGGTAATACACAGTCAAACTTCAAGATTTTTGGTCAACATCAACATTTTGAAGTAACATCCATCATTTGATCAAGGGTTGATCATGATTTCTCAAGGAATGTTCTCAAATCATCAAGAATCAAAACTTGCCAAATTAGGGTTTCATAGAGAAACTCAACTGAACTTTGACCAGACATAACTTTCACATGCTTCATCCATTTTGCCCCAACAAAAGCTCATTGTAAATAAAATTAAATTCCCTACCACTTTTATTTTTCCCTCAATTCCAAGAAATTCATAATTGGAAATATATGAGCCAATACATTACAAGTCTTTTTGAAAGTCAATAAAAAGGCATGTTTTGTCAAGGCAAGTTACATCAAGATAATTTCTCCAAATGCAAAAATGGTAAACATAGAGATTGAAGAGGACATCTTGGGATTTCAAAAAAGTTCAAAATAATCTTTAAAAGATAAAAATTGAGAAAGTTATGTTTTGCACAAGTTGGGAAAATTTGTGAAAATGCATGAAGTCAACTATGGGAAAAATCACATTTTTGAGTTGATGGACTTATTTTTTTAGGTTCGAACATGTCTATGACCATGCAAAAGACTTCTAAACTCACTTTCACCTTGCCTTGTATTTGCTTATTATTTTATTCATATTTATTTTGTTTTTATCCAAATAAATGCAAAATAAATTAAATAAAATACAAAATAAATGGGCCAAGCGCATGAGTTGTCTTCCTTAAGGCCCATACAGCAAATGATAGCCTGTCAAAGATGCCAAAAACGCACGAGGACAAGAAGGGAAGGAAATATTTTTCTTTTGGAAAGTTTTTAAAGCAAAATTGAAACATCATGATTCTATTGGATTGTTAACCTAAGGCATTGATTTATAAAAGCACAACAACTCAAAAGAAAAAGACACGAGAGCTGCCTCCAAAACCCAAGAGAAAATTTCCAAAATTTCAAGAAAAGTGTGCAAATTGTTTCATACGATCCAGGACTTCTCAATCCAAAAGAAGCATTCTATCCTCCTCCTGAAGGTTCCCGGAACCATTCCCAATCCTTAGTCAGACCCAACACACGCAGGAACTACCTCACACTATCCCTCTGATTGGTAACTTTTCTCTGATCCTAAACTCTTTAATTATGCAATTTAAATCCCTACTAAGCATATATTCATGTTATTGATGATGTTTGCATTTGAATTAACGTGTTACATGCGAGTATAAATGCATGGATGAGATCGTGCCATTGTTAGGGCACAATCTGAGTTTGCTTTCGAAGCGCACGATTAAGACCGATTCAGGCTAAAATAAGTCCAAATTTGAAATCAGGGGACAATTTTACATGGGATAGGGTTTTTAGTTTTTCTTTAATCTAACGATTTCGCAGGTTTGACATTTTTGCCAACCGGAAGGGATGACCGGAGCCACCACCTCCAGTGGCTTGACCAGTGTTGACTAAGGCATGGAAAAAATGGATGATATGATTGGCCCATTCAAATACTTGGACCCCACTGGAGCATGCGCGTTTTACACCTCAACATTTTATATCGTTTTACATTATATTATTATCGTTTGGTATATACTCCCGGATGTAAAGTCGTTCCAACGGTTGGGTGTGTGTGTGTTAAGGCGTTATGCGTGTGCGAGGGTAGGGGTTTGATCCCTTCCTCTTGCATATTATTTTTATGTTTATCCATTGCAGATCCAATGTGACCAAGACGTATGTGTGCACCCTGTGTCAGCAAGTCTCCACCATTAGATGCCAGCGTAAATATATCTAGCATTTCAGACGTATGTTCCATGCAACACCTCCAAGGGACTTCTCTCACCAGATTCAGCACAGACCCTGGGATTCCACTTGTTAGGCCTAACAGAAATCTAGATTCCACCCCCCCCATTTTATTTTGAACACCAGGCCTATCCTTTCTCTAATTCTTATTCTTTTTTTAGTTTATTATTTATTTGTTTTAAATTTACTTATTTTCAAAACCTTTTTTTATTTAATCAAAAAAATCAGAAATAATATAAAAAAACTTACATTTAGGTTTTATTTATTTAAATTTAATTTTCGTGAATTAATTTAGTTAATTATTTTGACTTCATTTCTTAAATTAGAATTAAGTTAAAATTTTAATATTTCTTAAACAAAAATGCCAAAAAAATTAGATTTGTCTAGAATTTATTTTAATTAATAAATTTATTTTCCCTTTTTATTTTAATTAATTAGATTTAATTTAATTTAATATTTTTCCCAAACAAACAAAACAACAAAAAATATTTTCTTTTACTTAGAACTTTTTAGGGTTTTAAAACGTCCTTTCTAGTCCACGCTCGTTTAGTGTTTTCGCATTATCATTTTCTTATTATTGTACCTGCTTTCCGGTTTGTAATACTTAAAAAATAGGACATTTACTGCTTTTATCTCCCCAATTTTTGGACTTGTAATTGTCCCCCTCCCCGAAGCCATGTAATAGTTAGGTTTTAAATTCTGCACTTTAAATTCCTATACGTATATTAACTGTTTAGATGTATGGTAATAGGATTTCATGGTAAGAAATTTAAAATAAAACATTAGAAAACCTAACACCGAGATAAATAACTGAAACACAATGCACTTGCACATGCTCACCTCTAGATTACCCCCACCTCAGTTGCCTTCGGATTAAAACAATCACAACTCTTGAAACATGAGATATTTTAGTGGCTACCCTCGGGTTTAAAGATCACAAAAATGACCCTCTCGACGTTGCCTCAGTATGATCTTAAAACCCTAGGGTGGTTACTAAAGTATCTTTCCCAGTTGACATCATGACTGTAACGATGACCCTTCGATTGTCCCTCAAACATCCGACGATAGGGCTACCTACTCACTAATAGTAGGATATCATTTTCTAAAGGAAAAGAGGAAAAGAACAAACCTTTCGAGTAAAGTAGATAGTTCTTAGATGCTTACTCAAAAACAATTTTTCACATACACAAAACTCTTTCCAAAAACACTTTCAAAACACTTTGTATACGTTCTCAACAATACGAGAAACATTACAAAGTTCGCCGCACTAAGGCGTCTTTTTAAAATACTTTTTCAAACACACAAAACACAAGGTATTTTCAAATGATCTAGCATCTAAGAGCCCGTAGATAACTATGGATGGAAAGGGTGATAACACCTTCCCTTTCCATAATCTACCCCCTTACTTAGAAATAATATTGAAAGGTCTTTTTCTGTTCTTTTCACCCTTTCGTTTGTTGGATACAAGAAAAGTCCGTGGAGACTCTTGCTTACCGCAAAATTTGTGAATACAAATGCAAAACTAGTGTAAAAGTCGATGCTTCCACCGTATTACAGAAATGGCGACTCTACTGGGGATAGAAAAACTTAAAAGTGGGGTTA
This sequence comes from Vicia faba, assembly GCA_948472305.1. Classification (NCBI taxonomy): domain Eukaryota; kingdom Viridiplantae; phylum Streptophyta; class Magnoliopsida; order Fabales; family Fabaceae; genus Vicia; species Vicia faba. The sequence continues at coordinate 701,063,512 of OX451739.1, read as the reverse complement.
CCTTAGAGCTAGATCATATTTAAAATGCTTTCCTTGTTTGATTTGTGTGCTTTACCTTTCGGGTTTATGTTTGGGTTACTATTAAAGATCCTATACCCGGATCTGAGGCACTTTTAGGTAAGAAGCAATAGATCGTGGAGACTGTGCGGCATAGACCTATATGATTGAAGCGATGGCTGCATTAGTGTGACACATTTGTTGGTACCGGTTACCCTTGTGTTAAATCAAAGAGAATACGGGGCCGCTGTGTGGTGTTATAAAGAACTAACTGACTTTAGAAACTTAGTTGAACAAACTTAGCCATTAGAAAAGTAGTGAGATAGACAACCTCGGTATAAAGCTGAGGATTGGTTGATACTCGATACTACACTCATTGAGATCAGACTTTCGGGATATTTCGGCCGCGAGAAAAGATCACATGAGCTGAAACAATGCCTGATAAAGAAAGATCAGTGATATTGAGACTCCTTAGAACCCTGTTACTTTTTTAGGACAAGTTGAACCAACTAAACTTCAAGAGGGTATTTACCTATAAACTCCATGCAAGCCTAAACCTAAGGTCTTGTGTGTTTGGCTTGTGTGTGATTAAATTGTTCAAACATAATGTCATGCATCATAACATCCATTTTCATTTCACTAACCATTTCAAGGACCAAGGGAATTTATCTTTGTTTTGTTTTGCAAATCATGGCTTCCGTTCGTAGAAACACCATTCGAATCAGCTTTGTGAGAATACCTCTCCAACATAAAGAGATGGTATCAAGGGTTCCCGAGACTTCCTCGTTCACCAAGAAATATGGTCGACTTCTCAACTTGGTTACCTCAAGCTTTGATGAGAAGATGATGGGTGTACTCTTTCATTTCTTTGACCCCAAACACCATTACTTCATATTTGCTGATTATCAGATGGTACCCACCATGAAAGAGTTCTCTCAATTATTGAGTGTACATATTCTTGACCAGATGCCTTTCACCGATTTAGAGGAAGCTCCAAAGCCATAGGTCATTGCAGCAGCCTTGCATCTGAAATAGTTCGATGTTATATCCAACTGGGAAATAAGAAGCGGAGTCAAGGGTTTCCTAGTCAAATTCCTATTAGAAAAGGCTCAATTGTTTTGGGATGATTTGGATTTCCAAGCTTTCAAAGAATTCTTGGCTCTTCTAATCTATGGGTTAGTATTGTTCCCTAATTCGGACTCACTCATCGATGTGAATGCTGTCAAGGTTTTCCTCTCTCATAACTCCGTGCCTACTTTGCTCGGAGATATCTTGCATTCCCTTCACACTCGTACCATGAAGAGAAAAGGGATTCTTATCTGTTGTATACCATTGTTGTCTAGATGGTTTATTTCGAACCTTCCTCAATCAGTATTGAAGAATGAAGAAGGTTTGGGTTGGTCGTAAAGGATAATGTCACTTTCTCACTCAGATATTCTTTGGTACTCCCGGTTTATGAGATATGTCTCTATCATCAATCGCTGTGGGGAATTCCCTAATGTCTCACTCCTTGGCATTAGGGGAGGTATCACTTATAATCCTTATTTGGCTCTATGACAATTCAGTTATGCTCAAAGGGATGGTCCCCATGATATGCTTATCCAAGGCATTGTGTTCAACTACGAGGATAATGTTCAAGGGTATCATAAAAGGTTCGTACGAGCTTGGGGCATGGTAAACAAGTTTGATAGCAAGACTCTGGGGCATAAGAATTCTATTCCTATAGAGCCTTATCTCAAATGGGTACGAGCTCGCGCCCAAAATATTATGATGCTGTATACAGCCATCTTGCCAGTGATTGTGGAGCCTATTGCTAAAGAAGATGTTCCTCATACAATTCTCCATCCTGACATGCCCACCAATATTGAAGAGTTTCAAAGGTCCTGGATTCAGATGAAGGAAGAATGGGATACCTTTAGAGATTAATTATACACCAATGAGAAGAAACTGTTGGAGCTCACGAAGCAACTTCACGAAGAAAAAAGTCTTAATGTCTATCTCGGCACGAAGAGGAAGTGCCCATGGGAGACTTGATTCCTAGATTTTAAGAGTTTTTAATTTTTAATTGTAAGCCTAAAAGGCATTTGTAATTTGAATTCTACTAATAAAATCTTTGTTTCATTTTGGTTCGCAATGTTAAATTTTTCCGAAGTCCTTGAAAACATCGCAGAAACATGTCATGCATATCATTACATAAGCATTTATTTCAAGACAGGTCTCTTATCTTTTCGCTGTTTATTTCAGCAAAAAGAAATGGCTCTGGAACAAACAGTCAAGGATCTTCAAGCACAAAATGCTCAATTCTAACAGATGTTCCTGGCTCTGGCTAAAGGACAAGAAGATCTAAAAGCTCTCATTGTCAAATATAAGACAAAGAAGGAAAAGAAATCGGCTGGCGTCTTGAATATGGGAAGAAGATTTAGAGGACCAGCCAAGCGAGCTCTAGAATTCACAACTCTATCGAATGAGGGGGACAATCAGGAAGAGGACAATAAGAAGAAAAAAGAAGAGGATAACAACCCAGGGACTGATAAAGAGGAAGCAGACTATGCTAAAGAATAATATCCTCCTGCTGATGACAAATATAAACAACTAGAGGATCGTCTCAATGCTATTGAGATTCAGAGGGTACCTGGTCTGGATTTTGAAGAGTTAGGACTGGTCTTAGGAGTGGTCATCCCACAGAAATTCAAAGTTCCCGTATTTGCAAAGTATGACGATGTTTCCTATCCCAAAATACATTTAAGGTCTTATGTCAGGAAGATCCAACCCCACACAATGACAGGAATTTATGGGGACATTTCTTCCAGGAGAGTTTGTCAGGAACGCAGTTGGAATGGTTCTATCAACTGGAAGGAACCAACATTCGCAATTGGGAAGATCTGGGTGCTGCTTTTTACAAGTAGTACCAATACAATGCTGACCTCACTCCAACCCGTATGCAACTTCAAATCATGTCTATGGGTTCTAGTGAGGGTTTCAAAGATTATGCCCAAAAGTGGAGAGATCTTGCAGGAAGAGTCCAACCTCCTCTGTCTGATAGAGAGATAGTAGATATGTTCTTGGGTACTTTGTCGGGCCCATTTTTCAACCATCTGATTGGAAGCTCTTTAGCTAGATTCACCGAGCTGATATTGACGGGAGAATGAGTAGAAGCTGGCATCAAAAGTGGCAAAATTAAAGGGGTTGTATCTTCGAGTGTTGTGAAGAAACCTTTCAGTGGGAAGAAGGAAGTTAGTGCTGCCCATGGCCAGAGAAATCAGGGTAAAGCTGAACACCATCTGACAGTAGGAGCTATAATGATCTCCAACCCTACATCAACTCAACAACAAAACAATCAACGTAGGCAGGATACGCCTAGAAGACAATTCACCAAACTCAACATGCCCTTATCCCAGGTATTGCAACATCTGATGAAGGCTAGCTTGGTCACTCTGAGGGAGCCTCCTCAAAATCCAAACACCACATCTCCTTGTTATAGTCCAAATGCTCAATGTGCCTACCACTCCAATAGTCCAGGGCATGATACAAATGATTGTTGGGCTCTGAAGAATCAAGTTCAGGATCTTATTGATGCAAAGGAGATTGAATTTGACCCTCTTGAAACCCCCAATGTGATAACTGCACCAATGCCAAAGCATGACCAGGGTATTAATTATGTTAATGTTATTCTATTTGTTTCTTTTGTGGATAATTTGACTACTCCTCTACCAACTGTTAAGAAGGATCTCTTATGAGTCGGTTTATTTCCGGACTGTGGTGAAAATTGCTACCATTATGCTTCCCTACCTAATGGTTGCATATTGCTGAAGATGGGTGTCCAACGCTTGATGAACAATAAGGAAATTCTGTTTGAGAAGACTCCCTATATGAAAAGTCTATGTGAAGATGTAAGATGTGAAGGTGTGTCAATTGTTACCATTTCCAACAATCCTACCAGGGTCTCGCCTAAAGGTCCTGTGAGGATTATGTCCATACCTAAGGTTTCTCCTTTGATTATTACCTCTCCTGGGCCAATACCATATTCCTCCGACAAGGCCATTCCTTGGAACTATGGAGCTGACGTTTATTACCATGGCGTCAAGCAAGACCTATTGGCTGTCAAAATTGAAGTTGCTGGAGATACTAATCCTAACATTGACAACATTGTCGAGACCAGTAAAATTACCAGAAGCAGAAGGATTTTCTCTCCTGAAATATCTCCAAAGACTATTGCCACTCCTGTTATTATTCCTGCTAATACTCCTATTGCTACTTCTATTGTTACTCATGTTGCTACTCCTATTGTTACCCCTATTGTTATTCCTGCTACTGAGTCAGCTGAGACTCGGGGCAAAAAAATATTAATTGAGCCTGCCCGAATGGAGGCACATAAAGAAGCCATTCCTGAAGCCTCCGAACAAGAAATGGAGGAAATACTGAAGATTAAATGGAAAAGTGACTATAATGTTGTGGAACAATTGGGGAAGACCCCCTAAAAAATTTCAATGCTAGCTTTGTTATTATGCTCTGAAGCCCAAACTAAAGCTTTGGTGAAGTTCCTGAAGTCTGCTCATGTGCCGCAAGAGACTTCTGTCGACCAATTTGAGAACTGTGTTGCTAATCTGGCTGCTGACAATGGACTCGGTTTCTCCAATGCTGATTTGATGCCCAAGGGAAGAAAGCATAATGATGCCCTGCATGTCTCTATCGAGTGCAGAGGCACTACTCTGGCTCATGTTTTAGTTGATACAGGTTCATCTCTGAATGTTCTACCCAATAACACCTTAGACAGATTGGACTGTGAAGGACTTACATTGAAACCCAACAATATTGTGGTGAGGGATTTTGAGGGCTCCAAGAGAATGGTACACGGGGAAGTGGACATTCCTATTAAAGTTGGCTCCCAAACTTTTGAATCCACTTTCTAGGTGATGGACATTCACCCGTCTTACTCCTGCTTATTAGGACACCCTTGGATTCATAGGGCTGGCACTGTCACTTCCACTTTGCATCAGATGTTAAAGTATCTGGTTAATGGAAAGATTGTTACAATCCATGGCGAAGAAGAGTATATGGTAAGCCACTTGAACTCTTTCAGATATGTCGAGATGGACGGTGAGTTCATTGAGACCCCCTGTCAGAATTTTGAAGAGGTTCCTCAGACGATTGCTGTTACCAAAGTTTCTACCGCTATTCCAAAGGTTACCAGTCCTCCACTGAAAATGGGTTCTCTAAAAGATGCTAAGGTTGTAGTTGAAGAAGGTGGGTGTACTATTTGGGGACAACTACCTGACATCCCCTATAAGTCTGATACATTTGGTTTGGGTTTCACTTCAGGATCTCAAAAAGCTATTCGTCGTGCTCGCGTCGTAGGACCACCACTATGCATCAGCAACCATGGAGTCAATGTTGTGGAAGACGCTGACAGTGACTGTGACTTGGACAATTGGATCTTCCCTACTACCAGCGTTGGACTTAATAATTAGACGGCTAGAGACTTTGTGCCTATTTCTTTTATCCATGAGTAATTGTTTTTCTATTTTTTAGAGGATATGTAATTTTTTAATAGTTTAAACTCTAAAGCCTTATGTCTTACCCGAGGCACAATGGTCTATTTGTGAGGTTTATCACTTCATCTTCATATGCCATTAATAAATCATTGGATGTTTTGAATACAAATTTTATGCTCTCTGTCTTTCTTTTTACTTTATTTTTGTCAAAATAGTTATACTCTCACACACACCCACATATCGAATTGCAGATCCACATCCACCCTGGATCCCATTGAGAACAGTTCTGCTATTGCCAGTTATGACTTTGAAAATCCGATCTACCAAGCTGAGGACAAAGGTGAGGAAGATTTTGAAGTACCAGGAGAACTTGCTAGACCGTTACAACAAGAGGAAAGAGCAATACAACCTCGTGAAGAGCCGGTCGAGACAGTAAACTTGGGTACTGAGGAGAATAAAAAGGAAGTCAAGATAGGTGCCAACTTGGAAAATGGTGTTAAAGAACGGTTAATTCATATGTTGCATGATTATGTTGAGATCTTTGCCTGATCATACAAAGACATGCCGAGGCTGGACACTGATATTGCGGTTCATCGTCTGCAGACGAAAGAAGACTGCCCTCCAGTGAAGCAAAAGGTTCGTCGTATGCATCCTGAGATGTCAGAAAAGATCAAGGCTGGAGTCGTGAAACAATTCAATGTCGGATTCTTAGCTGTTACTTCTTATCCACAGTGGGTTGCGAGCGTGGTACTGGTACCTAAAAAGGACAGTAGGTGCATATGTGTGTGGATTACAAAGATTTGAATAGGGAAAGCCCCAAGGATGACTTCCTGCTTCCCCATATTGATGTTCTAGTTGACAACACTGCACAACATAAGATATTCTCCTTCATGGACGGTTTCTCTGGTTATAATCAGATCAAAATGGCACCTAAAGACATGGAGAAGACAACTTTCGTCACACATTGGGGCACCTTCTGTTACAAAGTTATGCCATTTGGGTTGAAGAATGCCAAGGCAACCTATCAGTATGCTATGGTAGCTTTGTTTCATGATATGATCCATCACGAGATAGAGGTCTACGCTAACGATATGATAGCCAAGTCTCAGACTGAAGAAGAGCACCTTGATCATCTGCAAAAGCTATTTGAAATACTTAAGAAGTACAAGTTAAGACTGAACCCGAACAAATGCACCTTTAGGGTAAGATCTGGTAAGCTCTTAGGTTTCATTGTTAGTGGCAAAGATATTGAAGTAGACCCTACAAAGGTTAAAGCTATACAAAAAATGCCAACTCCCTGCACTGAGAAGGAGGTTAAGGGATTCTTGGGACGTCTATACTACATTGCCAGATTCATTTCCCACATAACCGCTACTTGTGAGCTAATCTTCAAATTACTGAAGAAAGATCAAGTAGTGAAGTGGGATGACGATTGCCAGTCTGCCTTTGAAAGAATCAAGGAATATTTTCAAGAACCTCCAATTTTGATGCCACCAGTTGAAGGAAGACCTCTGATCATGTACTTAACAGTATTAGAAAATTCAATGGTGTGTGTGATGGGGCAGCATGACGAGTCTGGTCGAAAAGAGCGTGTAATATACTACCTTAGCATATGTTTTACCAACTGTGAAACAAGATACTCACTTCTCGAGAAAACTTGTTGCGGTTTTGCACGGGCTGCTCGCCGACTAAGAAAGTATATGTTGACTCACACTACCTTATTGCTATCTAAAATGGATCCTATCAAATACATATTCGAAAAGCCCACTCTCTTCGGAAGAATAGCAAGGTGGAAAATGATTCTGACCGAGTACGAAATTTAGTACACTACACAAAAAGCAATCAAAGGGAGTGTATTAGCTGATCATTTGGCTCATCAGGCTGTAGACGACTACCAGTCAATGAATTTCGAGTTCCCGGACAAGAACATTATCTTAGTAACTGATTATGAAGAACCTGGACCGAATGAAGGACCTGAAAAAGGATCCAGATGGACTATGGTCTTTGACAGAGCTTCCAACGCACTTGGAAATGGAATCGGTGCTGTGATTATATCTACCGAAGGTTGTCATACACCCTTCACATCCAGATTATATTTCAATTGTACCAACAATATGGCTCAATATTAAGCGTGCATCATGGGTCTTAAAGAAGCTATAGACACAAGGATCTAGTTCTTACAGGTATATGGAGACTCAACCTTAGTAATCAGTCAGATTAAGGGAGAATGGGACACAAAGCACCCTAATCTCATCCCTTACCGAGAGCATGTGTTGACATTGATTCCATATTTTGAAGAAGTTACCTTTGAACATATTCCACGAGAAAAAAATCAGTTAGCGGACGTGCTAGACACCATGTCATCCATGTTTAAGGCCAGGTGGGATAATGAAGCCCCTCATATCACTATTGAAAGGTTAGACGAACCGACCTACTGTTATGAGATTGATGCTGGCGGAGTAGAGGAAAAGACTTGGTTCCACGAGGTGAAAAGGTATATCGAAGATCAAGAGTACCCTGAGGGAGCGTCCATCAATGACAAAAAGTTTCTAAGAAGACTCTCTGCCAAGTTCTTCCTGAGTAAAAGAATTCTTTACAAGTGCAACCATGATTCTACCTTACTGCGTTGTGTGGACAAGAGAGAAGCAGAGAAGATTATGGAAGATATGCATGAAGGTATCTTTGGAACCCATTCTAGTGGGCATGCAATGGCTAAAAGATCCTACGGGCAGGATACTATTGGTCCACAGTGGAAGCAGATTGTCATCATCACTCCCGAACTTGTCAGAAATGCCAAATCTATGTTGACAAAGTACATGTTCCTCCGGTTACGCTAAATGTCTTGACTGCTCCTTGGCCATTCGCAATGTGGGGTATTGATATGATTGGAGATATTAGACCTACCTCTTCCAATGGACACCATTTCATCCTTGTCTCCATTGATTACTTCACCAAGTGGGTAGATGCAGCCTCATTTGCTTTTGTTTCCAAGAGCGTTGTGGCACTGTTCATCAGGTGAAATCTTATCTGTCGGTATGGTATCCCATAAAGAATTATCACAGATAACGATAATAACCTCAATAATGCTATGATCACCGAGCTCTGTACGCAATTTAAGATCCAGCATTATAACTCTTCTCCTTATCAGCCGAAGATGAATGATGCTGTGGAGGCTGCCAATAAGAATATCAAAAAGATCATAAAGAAGATGATAGTGACATATAAAGACTGGCACGAGATGTTACGGTTTTCTCTTCATGGTTACCGTACCTCAGTGCGCACGTCAACAGGGGAAACCCCCTTTTCTCTCGTATACAGTATGGAAGTTGTCTTACCCGTTGAAGTCCAGATCCCTTCTTTGAGAATCATGAAGGATTCATGTTTAAAGGAAGACGAATGGATTCAGACTCGACTTGACCAATTGAACCTAATTGATGAGAAGAGGCTTGCAGATGTTTGTCATGGTTAGATGTACCAGAAACATATGATTAAAGCTTTTAACAAGAAGGTCAGACGTCAGGTATATCATGTTGGTGATCTGGTAATCAAGCGCATCATCCTGCCACAAGGTGATCTCAAGTGCAAGTGGACTCCTACATACGAAGGACCATTTGTGATCAAGAACATATTTTCTGGTGGAGCTATGATATTAACCACTATGGACGGTGACGACCTTCCGCACCCAACAAACGTGGACATAGTCAAAAGATACTACGCATGAAGAGAGATCCGCTGGGTTGAATAGCCTAGGAAAAAATAAGGGCATCCCGGCGAACCAAAAGGGTTCGGGCAAAAATTAGGGATATATATGAAAAATCTGTACACCCGACAAGTCGAAAACCTAAAAAGGCGGCTTGGGCAAAAAGGGTATCTCAGTGGCCTGGAAACCTGAAAAGGCAGTCCAGGAAAAATTAGGGATTAAAAGCGTACGACTATGTCCCGTTGGATCACTTTACAACCAGACTTCATTATCCAAATTGACAAGGTCGAATGGTATGGATCAATCCAATCAACTTCTGCCAAGAAGCAAAGTGATGAGATGCTCAAAGATATAAAGGCAATAGCAGAATTGAAACCCAATGGGATTATTTCACATATCTGTTTTCTCTTTGTATACCACTCTGTATAGTTTTCATTTTTATGACGGCATTATCTTAGTAGGATTTTCTTCTCCTTGTACAAAGACGCCTGTTGTAGGCAAATTTCTTCAAATTAATACAAAATTATCTCGTTGAAAATGCAAAACTACTTGTTTTTTATTTTTTTGTTTTATTTGCAAAAATGTCTAGTGATTATTTTTGAACATATGCATTTGAATGTGATTACTGTTTACAAATACACGCATAAAAACAGAAAGACAATTGCTAAGGGTTTTACGAATCGGGACAATGTCAAAAAACCACTTGTAAATCCCCACAGAGAACCCTTAGGGGATCATTTTCACAAAATTCATCATCATCAAGGGTACATTCCTCAGTAGGTACAGAAGCAGGGGCATCTTCCCGCAGGTCACCGCTGTATCTTCAGCGTATAGCCTAATGATTTCAGATATTCCAGCATTTCTTAAACATATCAAGAGTTTCAATCATTTCTCCAGCATCTCGGAGCATCCCTCAGCATGGTTTACAAACTTCTTGGGTTCCCCAGCGGAGTTTCCTAAAATCCCTAAGCAGTCTACGAAGTTTTTCTTTCCCCAAGTAGAGTTTATTTCTCTAGCTACGGAAACCCATCTCCCAGCAAATTAAACTTCAAGGCATAGCGAGGAACTACATTCTTCATCTCCAGCAACAGCCAGGGATTTATTTTTCCCAGTACAATGACACTACAAAGAACAACTGATACATTCACATCTTGCATTCATACCTCATTTTACAAGCGTCATAGCATATACATACAAAATGCATATAGCACAGTCTTATTTATTTTGAGAACATCATTACCCAATGCATTTCACGCATCATGACATTGTATACAACTAACTCATTACCTTTTCAGGAAAGATCAACAGACAAATATCATCAACAATTTTCAACAGTTCCAGATTGATTCCTGAAACCAGACATGGAAACTATCTGTGAACAAATGATTGTAGATCAATTCCCGAAACAAGACGGGGTGACTATTTAAAAGACCAGGTTAGAGATTAATTCCCGAAACCAGACAAAGCAACTATGTCAAAAACCAACAAAAGTAGGTCCTAGATTAATTCCCGAAACAAGACAGGGAAACTATTTGAGATAACAGTTCAAGTTACTGCGAAGCCTGGAATACGACCAGATAACAATTTAACTTCTTCAATTATTGCGAAGCCTAGACCCGACCAGATAGCATTTTTTATTTCATCTAAAACATTGTGAAGCCTGGAATCCAACCAGACAACAGTTCAAGCTACTATGAAGCCTGGATTTCGACCAAATAACAGTTTAAGTTGCTGCGAAGCCTGGAATACGACCATATAACAGTTTAACTTCTTCAATTACTGCGAAGCCTGGATCCGACCAGATAACAGATTAATCTCAGTAAGTTACTGCAAAGCCTGGAATCCGACCAGAGAGAAATTAACTTCTATCCTTTCAAGAAAATTACTGTGAAGCCTGGAATACGACCGGATAACAATTTAACTTCACTTTTCTGTAAATCCTGCAATCCGACCAGATAATAGATTAATTTTAGTAAGTTATTGCGAAGCCTGGAATCCGACCAGATATCAATTAGCTTCATCCTTTCATCTAAGTTAATGTGAAGCCTGGAATCCGACCAGATAACAATTTAACATTAAGCAAGTTATTGTGAAGCCTGGAAACTGACCAAATAACCGTTAATCTCATATTCCCCAGTAAGTCACTGTGAAGCCTGGAATGCGACCAGATAACAATCAACTTTATTATCCTTAGCAAGTTACTGTGAAGCATGGATTTCGATCAGATAACAACTAACTTTCATCTCCCCAGTCAAGAGATAACTCCCCAGTAGAGTAATGGACAACTAAAGCTCCTAGACTCTATTACCTAAATAGAAATCAACATTCCCCAACGGAGTCCTTCTCAAACAACAAGAACAGGATTCCCCACAAAGAGACCTCTTATGGCTCAGAGTAAATAGACCAAAGACTTATTCGGATGTTTCTTCCAGTTCGAAGTCAACTTTTATTTTTGATGGCATCTAGAAGCCCATCTCCTATGACTCTCTGTCATCTTCTCCAAATGGCATCTGTAAGCCCATTCCCAATATCATCAACCAACAGTGTTACTTCATGTATATGCGAGTTCAAATTTATGGGAACTCTAGTGTTCAATCATCTTCCACCTTCAGATTACGAAAGGCAGACAAGTCAATCTAAATCCCTAGGTTTAAGAAGATTGAACAGGTGCAGCTGTTGTACCCCAAAATTTGCCCTCTCATTTTATTCAAGACATGTTCATAGAGATCCTCAATTGCTCAAGGTTGGCCAAAGATTGGCCAGACAAATTCTCCTCATAAAGAATTTTGGGTTGCAAAGGATTAAAGTGATTTCCATGGTCCCTAATATGTCATCAAGAATGTCCATGCCAAGTTTCATGCCTTGCACTACAAGCTTTCTCAGTCAATTGCTCAAATACTTGGAAATCAATTGTATTATGTCAAAAGTCAACTGTGGCCAATATACAATCAAACTTCAAGATTTTTTGGTCAAAATAAACATTTTGAAGTGGTATCCATCATTTGATCAAGGGTTGATCATGATTTCTAAAGGAATGTTCTCAAATCATCAAGAATCAAAACTTACCAAATTTGGGTTTCCTAGAGAATGTCAACTGAACTTTGGCCAGACATAACTTTCACATGCTTCAACAATTTTGCCCCAAAAAAAGCTTATTGTGAATAAAATTAAACTCCCTAAAACTTATATTTTTCCCTCAAGTCCAAGAAATTCATCATTGAGAAGATATGAGCCAATGCATTACAAGTCTTTTTGAAAGCCAACAAAAAGGAATTTTTTGTCAAGGCACTTTACATCAATATAACTTCTCCAAATGCAAAAATGGTGAGCATATATATTGAAGAGGACATCTTGGGATTTCCAAAAAGTCCTAAATCATATTAAAAAGCTAAAAATTGAGCAAGTTATGGTTTTCACAAGTTGGGAAAATTTGTGAAAATGCATGAAGTCAACTATGGGCAAAATCACATTTTTGAGTCGATGGACTTATTTTTTTTAGGTTAAAGATGTCTAGGACCATGCGAGAGACTCCTAAACTCAGTTTCACCTTGCCTTGTATTTTCTTATTATTTTATTCATATTTATTTTGTTTTTATCCAAATAAATGCAAAATAAATTAAATAAAATACAAAATAAATGGGCCAAGCGCATGAGTTGCCTTCCTTAAGGCCCATACAGAAAATGATAGCCTGTCAAAGATGCCAAAAATGCATGAGGCCAAGAAGGGAAGAAAATCTATTTCTTTTGGAAAGTTTTTAAAGCAAAATTGAAACACCATGATTCCATTGGACTTGTGCTATTTTTGTTAACCTAAGGCATTGTTTAAAAGCACAACAACTAAGAAGAAAAAGACACGAGAGCTGCCTCCAAAACCCAAGAGAAAATTTCCAAAATTTCAAGAAAAGTGTGCAAACTATTTCATATGATCCAGGCATTCTCAATCCAAAATAAGCATTCTATCCTCCTCCTGAAGGTTCTAGGAACCATTCCCAATCCTTAGGCAGGCCCAAGACATACATGAACTCCCTCACGCTATCCCTCCAATTGGTAACTTTTCTCTGATCTCAAACTCTTTAATTATGTAATTTAAATCCATACTAAGAATATATTCATGTTATTGATGATGTTTTCATTCGAACTAACGTGTTACATGCGAGTATAAACGCAGGGATGAGATCGTGCCATTGTTAGGGCACGATCTGAGTTTGCTTTCGAAGCACATGATTCAGACCGATTTAGGCCAAAATAAGTCCAGATTTGAAATCAGGGGAAGATTTTATGTGGGATTGGGTTTTTAGTTTTTCTTTAATCTAACGAATTCGCAGGTTTGACATATTTTCCAATCGGAAGGGATGATCGGAGCCACCACCTCCGATGGCTTGACCGGTGTTGACTAAGGCGTAGCAAAAAGGGATGAGATGATTGGTACATTCAAATACTTAGACCCCAGTAGAGCACGCGCGTTTTACACCTCAACATTTTATATCATTTTGCATTATATTATTATCGTTTGGTATATATTCCGGGATGTAAAGCCGTCACAATGGATGGGTGTGTATGTGTTAAGGCATTATATCAAACAAGAGCTCATTAGAAAATCAAAGAGAATCAAGCTGCCTTTCAAGAAGACTTGGAACAAGTGAAAGGAATCATCAACTCGATGAAAGGAGACATGAATCAAGTTCTGCTCGCCTTGAAAAATATTATAGCAAGACAAGACGAGATTCCCAAGGTAGCCTTTGAAGAAGTAGCCCAAACCATTGGTGCATCAAGAGGTCACCAACCAAGACATGAGCCAGAATCTGGTCCTATAAAGTCAATTGTTGCCCAACAAGAGACCATCATTACTGAAGGTTTCGTTCCACCTCCTTCGAAGGTGGGGGTATCCCACACTTTGCAAATTCCAGTCAACAACATGGATGACTATATAAACCTGCAATATGGAGACCATGATTTGGAAGGCGTTGCTCAAGAGCCTCAACCAAAGACTATTGAAGATTATATGGCAGTCAACCAGTATAAAGCCCTTGAAGAAAGACAGAAAGTTATGACGCTTCGACGTCGATGCTATTGAAATGGGTCTATTCCCAGATGTAGTAATTCCTCCAAAGTTCAAAGTTCCTGACTTTGGATAATATAAGGGACTTACGTGTCCAAGGTACCATCTACGGATGTATTGTAGGAAGATGCATGCATATGCCCATAATCAGAAACGAATGACCCACTACTTCCAAAATAGCTTGAGTAAGGCGTCTTTAGATTGGTACATGCAATTGGATAGAGAGCATGTCCAATAATGGGTAGACCTTGCTAACGCATTCTTAAGACAATACAAGTATAAATTGGATATGGCTCCTAATCATATGCAGCTTCAGAATTTATCCTAAAAGAATGAGGAATCCTTCAAGGAATATGCTCAATGATGGAGAGAGATGGCAGCCCGAGTACAACCACCGCTCCTTGAAAAATAATTGGTCGACATGTTCATGGGCACGCTACAAGGCCTGTATTATGATAAAATGGTAGGCAACGTCTCCTCTAGATTTTCTGATTGATGACAATTGGAGAAAGAATTGAAGTAGGTGTAAAAAGTGGCAATATACAAGAGGCATCATCCAATACTACTTATAATCCAAAAAAGCATACTCTGAACTTCTAAAAAAAAAGGAAGGAGAAACCAATATTGTCGCAGCACATCCAAGGGCATAACAACTATTGGCGATTCCACGATAACAACAATCACAAAATTGGTTCGAAAGGCCTCCAAGAATATTTGATCTTCTCCCTATGCCACACAGTCATTTACTACAACCCTTACTCAAGGAATACTTGGTAGAACTGAAGCCACTTGACCCTCCAATTGGGGCACTCCCCCCAAAATAAGATGCAAATGTAACGTGTGAATATCATGCCAATTCTCTAGGGAATACTATAGAGAAATGTTGGGCCTTCAGACACAAGGTACAAGATTTATTAGACTCCTAAGATATCACTTTTGACAAACCAAATATAAATACAAACCCCATGCCTTAACATGGTGGTCCAACTGTGAACACAATTAAGATAGTCACTAATCTTGAAGAGACCCGACGAGTAAAAGCTCTGATAGATATCCTGAAGGAACATCTGTTGGAATACGGTTTTCTATTGGAACATAATGACGCCTTCGAAAACACTTTAAAGAAATTAGTGGATCAAGGAATAGTCCAATTCAGACATTACCTTGAAGAAGGATATGTAGCTGCAATTAATGGGAGTACGAGAAGACCATTGGTGACTCCTTGCCAAAGTCCAAGTACTGAAAAGAAACCACTTGTCATTTATATGGAGAGCCAATCTTAACAAAGATACTGATAACAATACCATTGCTTCCGAAGAGTACGATGGTGATCAAGGGTCCATCTCCCACCCATATGAAAGTGATAAAGTTATACCATGGAGTTATGATACTACTGTTTACATTAATGGTTTAAAGAAAGAATGTGAACCATTAACAATCCAAGGACCTGCAGTTACAAATATAAAAAGAACAAGGGGAATGACTTGCAGTGGTTGTATAGTTGCTCTCGATCAACATAAGAAGGATGATATTATGGTTAAGGATAAAGGAAAGGTTATGGCTGAAACTTGTCAAGAGCCAGAACCTCCGATCAAGACATTCACTGATCAAGAGGCTGGAGAATTTAAGAAAAGTGTCTACAGGGTGGTGGACCAACTACACCAAACCCGACCAAGATTTCAATACTCTTTCTGCTAATCAATTCAGAGGCACACCGATAATCTCTGATGAAAATTCTAAGCTCTGCACATGTGACAAAGGAGATCACAGTAAACCAATTTTATGGAATCGCGGCTAATCTAACATCAGGAACACGCCTAGGCTTAAATGACAGTGAGTTACCTCCACAAGGTAGAGCTCACAACAAGGCGTTACACATTTCAATCTAGATATGGACCACTAGCCTATCCAGACTACTCACGGGTACTGGTTATTCCCTAAATGTGCTAGCAAAATCTAGTCTGATGAAGCTGACAATGGATGGCATCATTATAAGACCAAGTTCTATGATGGTCAAAGATTTAGATGGTTCTCAAAGAACTGTGTTTGGGGAAGTGGATCTCCTTGTAAAGATCAGTCCATATATTTTCTAGATTACTTTTCAGATGATGGATATAGAACCGACATATACTTGCTTGCCCGGGCGACCCTGGATTCACGCTGCAAGAGCTGTCACCTCAACCCTGCATAAAAAATTGAAGTTCCTCGTTGAAGGAAAGTTGGTGATAATTACCGGCAAAAAAGACATCTTCGTAAGTCACTTGGAGTCCTACAGATATATTAGTGTGGAAGAAAACTGCGTGGAGACGCCATTACAAGCCTTGTAAGTGGCTACAATGGTTACACTCCCGGTAGAGAAAGTTTCAAAACCTAGAACCCCTATGGCATCCTGGAGAGAATTGAAAACAAATGTGGAAGATTGAATATCTAAAGGTTGGGGCAAACTTGTTGAGATACCTGAGAAGAAAGATCATTTTGGTTTGGGCTATAAAATGTCAAAGGCTACACAGAAAGGCAAAGGGAAGTTTTCTCCCATCCAGGAAACCTTCGTTAGAAAAGGAGTAGAGCATGATGTACAAGGGTCAATGTTATCCAATAGAGGCAACGACAAAGGAGAATCCAACTTCATCTGTGAATGTGCTCCAGGTGAAGAACTAAAAAATTGGACAGTTATGGAGATTCTAGAGATCTTTTTCTTTCCAAAGTAATTTTTGTGTTTTAAAAAGAACGTATGTCACGCCCGAGGAATATGGTTAGCTTGTAAGGCCCCCTATTTATTTTTAAAAAGTATTTTCAATTAAGAAAAGTTGTGTTTTGCATTCAATTAGGATCCTTGTCTTTCTATTGCATTTCTCTTTTATTTTCAAAATGGCAATACTTTTTTCTTTCTTCATACGCACTTCCCAATTTTGCATTCTAAAAAGCACCAAATCATGATAAAACATGCAGATCTACATCTAAACTCACCGATAATGATACTGCTACAATTGGATATGATTTTAATGCGCCAATTAACCAAGCTAGAGAGGAGGATGAGGAAGATCTTGAACTCTCCGAAGAATTGGATAGGTTACTAGAGTAAAAAGCAGACAATATATAACCATACCAGGAATTTATTGAGACCATCAATCTTGGGACCAAAAAGGATCCAAAAGAATCAAGATAGGTGCAACCTTGGAGGACAGTGTCAAAGAAATACTGGTGAAGCTCCTACATGAGTACATGAATATATTTTCCTGGTCTTACAGAGATATGTCAGGTTTTGAATATAGATATCATGGTGCGTAAACTACATCTTAAAGAAGTTTGTTCTTCTGTCAGACAGAAGCTCAGAAGAACTCGTCCAAACATGTCTGACAAACTTTGAGAAGAAATCCTCAAGAAATTTGATGCAGGGTTCCTAGCCGTGGTAGCTTATCCACCTTGGATAGCCAACATCATGCCAATTCCCAAGAAAGACGGAAAAGTATGCATGTGTGTAGACTATCTAGATCTAAACATGGCAAGTCCCAAAGATGATTTTCCGTTACCTCACATAGATGTTTTGGTGGACAATACAACTCAAGCTTCGGTATTTTCATTCATAGATGGTTTCTCAGGATACAATCAGATCAAGATGGAACCTGAGGATATGGAAAAGACTACTTTCATGACTCCTTGGGGCATGTTCTGTTACAAAGTAATGCCCTTCGGTCTGAAGAATGCAGGGGAAACTTATCAACGAGCAATGGTCATGTTATTTAATGATAGGATCCATAAAGAAGTCGAGGTATATGTGGATGATATGATTGCCAAATCTCACACAGAGGAGGATCACATCATTCACTTACAAAAGTTATTTGAACGTCTACGAAAATTTAGACTAAGGTTGAATCCAAACAAATGTACATTTGGTGTCAGGCTAGGAAAACTATTAGGTTTTATTGTAAGCCAGTGAGGTATTAAGGTGGATCCTGAAAAGGTGAAGGCCATACAAGAAATGCTCGTTCCAAGAACAGAAAAATAAGTTTATGGTTTCTTAGGACGATTTTACTACACCTCAAGGTTCATATCGCACCTAACTGCTACATGTGAGCCTATATTCAAATTACTTCTAAAAGATCAGTCAGTAGAGTGGAATGAAGACTGTCAGATAGCCTTTGAAACAATAAAGCAATATTTATAAGATCCATCAATCTTGATGCCACCAATTCTTGGAAGACCACATATCATGTACTTGACAGTTCTTGAGGGATCTATGGGATATGTATTAGGGAAACACAATGAAATAGATAGAAAAGAACACACCCTCTACTACCTAAGCAAGAAATTTACTGAATGCGAAACTTGATACTCACTCCTTGAGAAAACATGTTGTGCTTTAGCTTGGGCTACTAAATGATTGAGGCAGTATATGTTAACTCATACCACGTGGTTAATAGAAAGAATGGATCCTCTAAAGTATGTGTCAAAAAATCCAGCTCTTATAGGAAGAATTTCTGAATGGCAGATGTTGTTATCCGAATACGACATCTAATATGTTACTCAAAAGGCTATTAGGGGAAGTGTGCTAGCTGATCACCTGGCTCATCAACCATTGGTATAATATCAACCAATGAAGTTTGATTTTCTAGACGAAGACTGTAGCGGTAGAAATGTTCAAGACTAAGCCATTGGATTAACTAGACTTTATACAAATCAAAATAAAAATCGCCACCGCGCTTTATTGTTTCTAAAGGAATGGGAAAAGAGCGAATAACCCAAAAAGAGGGGGAAAGATTCAAGGTAAGGGGGTTGGTTATGCAAAGGGAAGGTATTAGCACCCTAAACATCTACGGTACTCCGCAGGAACCTCTTTGAAAAATCTGTATATTTTGGCTATAAAAAATGTGTTGTATATAAAATGGATGGTGGAGGTTAGAAAAGAAATATTTTTATGGTTTTTTGCACCCGCCGCCGTTGCAAACCTTTAGTGCCTACGTACCACCTTTCGTGCAATAGGGGATCAGGGTACACGTAGTTCATCTTTTAAAACTTTGAAACACAAGTGTGTTGGTTGATTTTATGAGATAAGACATCATCACAATTGTCCGTGTGAAAAACATCAACATCAACATCAACATTTTGAAGTAACATCCATCATTTGATCATGATTTCTCAAGGAATGTTCTCAAATCATCAAGAATCAAAACTTGCCAAATTAGGGTTTCCTAGAGAAACTCAACTGAACTTTGACCAGACATAACTTTCACATGCTTCATCCATTTTGCCCCAACAAAAGCTCATTGTAAATAAAATTAAATTCCCTACCACTTTTATTTTTCCCTCAAGTCCAAGAAATTCATCATTGGAAAGATATGAGCCAATACATTACAAGTCTTTTTGAAAGTCAATAAAAAGGCATGTTTTGTCAAGGCAAGTTACATCAAGATGATTTCTCCAAATGCAAAAATGGTAAACATAGAGATTGAAGAGGACATCTTGGGATTTCAAAAAAGTTCAAAATAATATTCAAAAGATAAAAATTGAGAAAGTTATGTTTTGCACAAGTTGGGAAAATTTGTGAAAATGCATGAAGCCAACTATGGGAAAAATCACATTTTTGAGTTGATGGACTTATTTTTTTAGGTTCAAACATGTCTATGACCATGCAAAAGACTTCTAAACTCACTTTCACCTTGCCTTGTATTTTCTTATTATTTTATTCATATTTATTTTGTTTTTATCCAAATAAATGCAAAATAAATTAAATAAAATATAAAATAAATGGGCCAAGCGCATGAGTTGTCTTCCTTAAGGCCCATACAACAAATGATAGCCTGTCAAAGATGCCAAAAACGCACGAGGACAAGAAGGGAAGGAAATATTTTTCTTTTGGAAAGTTTTTAAAGCAAAATTGAAACATCATGATTCTATTGGATTTGTGTTTTTTTGTTAACTTAAGGCATTGATTTATAAAAGCACAACAACTCAGAAGAAAAAGACACGAGAGCTGCCTCCAAACCCCAAGAGAAAATTTCCAAAATTTCAAGAAAAGTGTGCAAATTGTTTCATACGATCCAGGACTTCTCAATCCAAAAGAATCATTCTATCCTCCTCCTGAAGGTTCCTGGAACCATTCCCAATCCTTAGGCAGGCCCAACACACGCAGGAACTACCTCACACTATCCCTCTGATTGGTAACTTTTCTATGATCTCAAACTCTTTAATTATGCAATTTAAATCCCTACTAAGCATATATTCATGTTATTGATGATGTTTGAATTTGAATTAACGTGTTACATGCGAGTATAAACGCATGTATGAGATCGTGCCATTGTTAGGGCACGATCTGAGTTTGCTTTCGAAGCGCACGATTAAGACCGATTCAGGCTAAAATAAGTCCAAATTTGAAATCAGGGGACAATTTTACATGGGATAGGGTTTTTAGTTTTGCTTTAATCTAACGATTTCGCAGGTTTGACATTTTTGCCAACCGGAAGGGATGATCGGAGCCACCACCTCCGGTGGCTTGACCAGTGTTGACTAAGGCATGGAAAGAATGGATGAGATGATTGGCCCATTCAAATACTTGGACCCCACTGGAGCATGCGCATTTTACACCTCAACATTTTATATCGTTTTACATTATATTATTATCGTTTGGTATATACTCCCGGATGTAAAGTCGTTCCAACGGTTGGGTGTGTGTGTGTTAAGGAGTTATGCGTGTGCGAGGGTAGGGGTTTGATCCCTTCCTCTTGCATATTATTTTTCTGTTTATCCATTGCAGATCCAGTGTGACCAAGACGTATGTGTGCACCATGTGTCAGCAAGTCTCCACTATCAGATGCCAGCGTAAATATATCTAGCATTTCAGACGTATGTTCCACGCAGCACCTCCAAGGGACTTCTCTCACCAGATTCAGCACAGACCCTGGGATTCCACTTGTTGGGCCTAACAGAAATCTAGATTCCACCCCCCCCCCCCATTTTATGTTGAACACCAGGCCTATCCTTTCTCTAATTCTTATTCTTTTTTTAGTTTATTATTTATTTGTTTTAAATTTACTTATTTTCAAAACCTTTTTTTATTTAATCAAAAAAATCAGAAATAATATAAAAAAACTTACATTTAGGTTTTATTTATTTAAATTTAATTTTCGTGAATTAATTTAGTTAATTATTTTGACTTCATTTCTTAAATTAGAATTAAGTTAAAATTTTAATATTTCTTAAACAAAAATGCCAAAAAAAATTAGATTTGTCTAGAATTTATTTTAATTAATAAATTTATTTTCCCTTTTTATTTTAATTAATTAGATTTAATTTAATTTAATATTTTTCCCAAACAAACAAAACAACAAAAAATATTTTCTTTTACTTAGAACTTTTTAGGGTTTTAAAACGTCCTTTCTAGTCCACGCTCGTTTAGTGTTTTCGCATTATCATTTTCTTATTATTGTACCTGCTTTCCGGTTTGTAATACTTAAAAAATAGGACATTTACTGCTTTTATCTCCCCAATTTTTGGACTTGTAATTGTCCCCCTCCCCGAAGCCATGTAATAGTTAGGTTTTAAATTCTGCACTTTAAATTCCTATACGTATATTAACTGTTTAGATGTATGGTAATAGGATTTTATGGTAAGAAATTTAAAACAAAACATTAGAAAACCTAACACCGAGATAAATAACTGAAACACAACGCACTTGCACATGCTCACCTCTAGATTACCCCCACCTCAGTTGCCTTCGGATTAAAACAATCACAACTCTTGAAACATGAGATATTTTAGTGGCTACCCTCGGGTTTAAAGATCACAAAAATGACCCTCTCGACGTTGCCTCAGTATGATCTTAAAACCCTAGGGTGGTTACTAAAGTATCTTTCCCAGTTGCCATCATGACTGTAACGATGACCCTTCGATTGTCCCTCAAACATCCGACGATAGGGCTACCTACTCACTAATAGTAGGATATCATTTTCTAAAGGAAAAGAGGAAAAGAACAAACCTTTCGAGTAAAGTAGATAGTTCTTAGATGCTTACTCAAAAACAATTTTTCACATACACAAAACTCTTTCCAAAAACACTTTCAAAACACTTTGTATACGTTCTCAACAATACGAGAAACATTACAAAGTTCGCCGCACTAAGGCGTCTTTTTAAAATACTTTTTCAAACACACAAAACACAAGGTATTTTCAAATGATCTAGCATCTAAGAGCCCGTAGATAACTATGGATGGAAAGGGTGATAACACCTTCCCTTTCCATAATCTACCCCCTTACTCAGAAATAATATTGAAAGGTCTTTTTCTGTTCTTTTCACCCTTTCCTTTGTTGGATACAAGAAAAGTCCGTGGAGACTCTTGCTTACCGCGAAATTTGTGAATACAAATGCAAAACTAGTGTAAAAGTCGACGCTGCCACCGTATTACAGAAATGGCGACTCTACTGGGGATAGAAAAACTTAAAAGTGGGGTTACCTTAGAGTTAGATCATATTTAAAATGCTTTCCTTGTTTGATTTGTGTGCTTTACCTTTCAGGTTTATGTTTGGGTTACTGTTAAAGATCCTATACCCGGATCTGAGGCACTTTTAGGTAAGCAGCAATAGATCGTGGAGACTGTACGGCATAGACCTATATGATTGAAGCGATGGCTGCATTAGTGTGACACATTTGTTGGTACCGGTATCCCTTGTGTTAAATCAAAGAGAATACGGGGCCGCTGTGTGGTGTTATAAAGAACTAACTGACTTTAGAACCTTAGTCGAACAAACTTAGCCATTAGAAAAGAAGTGAGATAGACAACCTCGGTATAAAGCTGAGGATTGGTTGATACTCTATACTACACTCATTGAGATCAGACTTTCGGGATATTTCGGCCGCGAGAAAAGATCACATGAGCTGAAACAATGCCTGATAAAGAAAGATCAGTGATATTGAGACTCCTTAGAACCCTGTTACTTTTTTAGGACAGGTTGAACCAACTAAACTTCAAGAGGGTATTTACCTATAAACCCCATGCAAGCCTAAACCTAAGGTCTTGTGTGTTTTGCTTGTGTGTGATTAAATTGTTCAAACATAATGTCATGCATCATAACATCCATTTTCATTTCACTAACCATTTCAAGGACCAAGGGAATTTATCTTTGTTTTGTTTTGCAAATCATAGCTTCCGTTCATAGAAACACCTTCGAATCAGATTTGTGAGAATACCTCTCCAAAATAAAGAGATGGTATCAAGGGTTCCTGAGACTTCCTTGTTCACCAAGAAATATGGTCGACTTCTCAACTTGGTTACCTCAAGCTTTGATGAGAAGATGATGGGTATACTCTTTCATTTCTTTGACCCCAAACACCATTACTTCACATTTGCTGATTATCAGATGGTACCCACCATGAAAGAGTTCTCTCAATTATTGAGTGTACATATTCTTGACCAGATGCCTTTCACCGGTTTAGAGGAAGCTCCAAAGCCATAGGTCATTGCAGCAGCCTTGCATCTGAAATAGTTCGATGTTATATCCAACTGGGAAATAAGAAGTGGAGTCAAGGGTTTCCTAGTCAAGTTCCTATTAGAAAAGGCTCAATTGTTTTGGGATGATTTGGATTTCCAAGCTTTCAAAGAATTCTTGGCTCTTCTAATTTATGGGTTAGTATTGTTCCCTAATTCGGACTCACTCATCAATGTGAATGCTGTCAAGGTTTTCCTCTCTCATAACTCCGTACCTACTTTGCTCGGAGATATCTTGAATTCCCTTCACACTCGTACCATGAAGAGAAGAGGGATTCTTATCTGTTGTATACCATTGTTGTCTAGATGGTTTATTTCTAACCTTCCTCAATCAGTATTGAAGAATGAAGAAGGTTTGGGTTGGTCGTAAAGGATAATGTCACTTTCTCACTCAGATATTCTTTGGTACTCCCGGTTTATGAGATATGTCTCTGTCATCAATCGTTGTGGGGAATTCCCTAATGTCCCACTCCTTGGCATTAGGGGAGGTATCACTTATAATCCTTATTTGGCTCTATGAAAATTCAGTTATGCTCAAAGGGATGGTCCCATGATATGCTTATCCAAGGCATTGTGTTCAACTACGAGGATAATGTTCAAGGGTATCGTAAAAGGTTCGTACGAGCTTGGGGCATGGTAAACAAGTTTGATAGCAAGACTCTGGGGCATAAGAATTCTATTCCTATAGAGCCTTATCTCAAATGGGTACGAGCTCGCGCCCAAAATATTATGATGCTGTATACAGCCATCTTGCCAGTGATTGTGGAGCCTATTGCTAAAGAAGATGTTCCTCATACAATTCTCCATCCTGACATGCCCACCAATCTTGAAGAGTTGCAAAGGTCCTGGATTCAGATGAAGGAAGAATGGGATACCTTTAGAGATTAATTATACACCAATGAGAAGAAACTGTTGGAGCTCACGAAGCAACTTCACGAAGAAAAAAGTCTTAATGTCTATCTCGGCACGAAGAGGAAGTGCCCATGGGAGACTTGATTCCTAGATTTTAAGAGCTTCTAATTTTCAATTGTAAGCCTAAAAGGCATTTGTAATTTGAATTCTACTAATAAAATATTTGTTTCATTTTGGTTCGCAATGTTAAATTTTGCCGAAGTCCTTGAAAACATCGCAGAAACATGTCATGCATATCATTACATAAGCATTTATTTCAAGACAGGTCTCTTATCTTTTCGTTGTTTATTTCAGCAAAAAGAAATGGCTCTGGAACAAACAGTCAAGGATCTTCAAGCACAAAATGCTCAATTCCAACAGATGTTCCTGGCTCTGGCTAAAGGACAAGAAGATCTAAAAGCTCTCATTGTCAAATATAAGACAAAGAAGGAAAAGAAATCGGCTGGCATCTTGAATATGGGAAGAAGATTTAGAGGACCAGCCAAGCGAGCTCTAGAATTCGCAACTCTATCGAATGAGGGGGACAATCAGGAAGAGGACAATAAGAAGAAAAAATAAGAGGATAACAACCCAGGGACTGATAAAGAGGAAGCAGACTATGCTAAAGAATAATATCCTCCTGCTTATGACAAATATAAACAACTAGAGGATCGTCTCAATGCTATGGAGATTCAGAGGGTACCTGGTCTGGATTTTGAAGAGTTAGGACTAGTCTTAGGAGTGGTCATCCCACAGAAATTCAAAGTTCCCGTATTTGCAAAGTATGACAATGTTTCCTATCCCAAAATACATTTAAGGTCTTATGTCAGGAAGATCCAACCCCACACAATGACAGGAATTTATGGGGACATTTCTTCCAGGAGAGTTTGTCAGGAACGCAGTTGGAATGGTTCTATCAACTGGAAGGAACCAACATTCGCAATTGGGAAGATCTGGGTGCTTCTTTTTACAAGTAGTACCAATACAATGCTGACCTCACTCCAACCCGTATGCAACTTCAAAGCATGTCTATGGGTTCTAGTGAGGGTTTCAAAGATTATGCCCAAAAGTGGAGAGATCTTACAGGAAGAGTCCAACCTCCTCTATCTGATAGAGAGATAGTAGATATGTTCTTGGGTACTTTGTCGGGCCCATTTTTCAACCATCTGATTGGAAGCTCTTCAGCTAGATTCACCAAGCTGATATTGACGGGAGAATGAGTAGAAGCTGGCATCAAAAGTGGAAAAATTAAAGGGGTTGTATCTTCGAGTGTTGTGAAGAAACATTTCAGTGGGAAGAAGGAAGTTAATGCTGCCCATGGCCAGAGAAATCAGGGTAAAGCTGAACGCCATCTGACAGTAGGAGCTATAATGATCTCCAACCCTACATCAACTCAACGATAAAACAATCAACGTAGGCAGGATACGCCTAGAAGACAATTCACCAAACTCAACATGCCCTTATCCCAGGTATTGTAACATCTGATGAAGGCTAGCTTGGTCACTCTGAGGGAGCCTCCTCAAAATCCAAACACCACATCTCCTTGTTATAGTCCAAATGCTCAATGTGCCTACCACTCCAATAGTCCAGGGCATCATACAAATGATTGTTGGGCTCTGAAGAATCAAGTTCAAGATCTTATTGATGCAAAGGAGATTGAATTTGACCCTCTTGAAACCCCCAATGTGATAACTGCACCAATGCCAAAGCATGACCAAGGTATTAATTATGTTAATGTTATTCTATTTGTTTCTTTTATGGATAATTTGACTACTCCTCTACCAACTGTTAAGAAGGATCTCTTATGAGTCGGTTTATTTCCGGACTGTGGTGAAAATTGCTACCATTATACGTCCCTACCTAATGGTTGCATATTGCTGAAGATGGGTGTCCAACGCTTGATGAACAACAAGGAAATTCTATTTGAGAAGACTCCCTCTATGAAAATTCTATGTGAAGATGTAAGATGTGAAGGTGTGTCAATTGTTACCATTTCCAACAATCCTACCAGGGTCTCGCCTAAAGGTCCTATGAGGATTATGTCCATTCCTAAGGTTTCTCCTTTGATTATTACCTCTCCTGGGCCAATACCATATTCCTCCGACAAGGCCGTTCCTTGGAACTATGGAGCTGACGTTTATTACCATGGCGTCAAGCAAGACCTATTGGCTGTCAAAATTGAAGTTACTGGAGATACTAATCCTAACATTGACAACATTGTCGAGACCAGTAAAATTACCAGAAGCAGAAGGATTTTCTCTCCTGAAATATCTCCAAAGACTATTGCCACTCCTGTTATTATTCCTGCTAATACTCCTATTGCTACTTCTATTGTTACTCATGTTGCTACTCCTATTGTTACCCCTATTGTTATTCCTGCTACTGAGTCAGCTGAGACTCGGGGCAAAAAAATATCAATTGAGCCTTTCCGGATGGAAGCACATAAAGAAGCCATTCCTGAAGCCTCCGAACAAGAAATGGAGGAAATACTGAAGATTAAATGGAAAAGTGACTATAATGTTGTGGAACAATTGGGGAAGACCCCCTAAAAAATTTCAATGCTAGCTTTGTTATTATGCTCTGAAGCCCACACTAAAGCTTTGGTGAAGTTCCTAAAGTCTGCTCATGTGCCACAAGAGACTTCTGTCGACCAATTTGAGAACTGTGTTGCTAATCTGGCTGCTGACAATGGACTCGGTTTCTCCAATGCTGATTTGATGCCCAAGGGAAGAAAGCATAATGATGCCCTGCATGTCTCTATCGAGTGCAGAGGCACTACTCTGGCTCATGTTTTAGTTGATACAGGTTCATCTCTGAATGTTCTACCCAAGAACACCTTAGACAGATTGGACTGTGAAGGACTTACATTGAAACCCAACAATATTGTGGTGAGGGATTTTGAGGGCTCCAAGAGAATGGTACACGGGGAAGTGGACATTCCTATTAAAGTTGGTTCCCAGACTTTTGACTCCACTTTCTAGGTGATGGACATTCACCCGTCTTACTTCTGCTTATTAGGACGCCCTTGGATTCATAGGGCTGACGCTGTCACTTCCACTTTGCATCAGATGTTAAAGTATCTGGTTAATGGAAAGATTGTTACAATCCATGGAGAAGAAGAGTATATGGTAAGCCACTTGAACTCTTTCAGATATGTAGAGATGGACGGTGAGTTCATTGAGACCCCCTGTCAGAATTTTGAAGAGGTTCCTCAGACGATTGTTGTTACCAAAGTTGCTACCTCTATTCCAAAGATTACCAGACCTCCACTGAAAATGGGTTCTCTAAAAGATGCTAAGGCTGTAGTTGAAGAAGGTGGGTGTACTATTTGGGGACAACTACCTGACATCCCTTATAAGTCTGATACATTTGGTTTGGGTTTCACTTCAGGATCTCAAAAAGCTATTCGTCGTGCTCGCGTCGTAGGACCACCACTATGCATCAGCAACCATGGAGTCAATGTTGTGGAAGACGCTGACAGTGACTGTGACTTGGACAATTGGATCTTCCCTACTACCAACGTTGAACTTAATAATTAGACGGCTAGAGACTTTGTGCCTATTTCTTTTATCCATGAGTAATTGTTTTTCTATTTTTTAGAGGATATGTAATTTTTTAATAGTTTAAACTCTAAAGCCTTATGTCTTACCCGAGGCACAATGGTCTATTTGTGAGGTTTATCACTTCATCTTCATATGCCATTAATAAATCATTGGATGTTTTGAATACAAATTTTACGCTCTCTGTCTTTCTTTTTACTTTATTTTTGTCAAAATAGTTATACTCTCACACACACCCACATATCGAATTGCAGATCCACATCCACCCTGGATCCCATTGAGAACAGTTCTGCTATTGCCAGTTATGACTTTAAAAATCCGATCTACCAAGCTGAGGACGAAGGTGAGGAAGATTTTGAAGTACCAGGCGAACTTGCTAGACCGTTACAACAAGAGGAAAGAGCAATACAACCTCGTGAAGAGCCGGTCGAGACAGTAAAATTGGGTACTGAGGAGAATAAAAAGGAAGTCAAGATAGGTGCCAACTTGGAAAATGGTGTTAAAGAACGGTTAATTCATATGTTGCATGATTATGTTGAGATCTTTGCCTGATCATACAAAGACATGCCGAGGCTGGACACTGATATTGCGGTTCATCGTCTGCAGAAGAAAGAAGACTGCCCTCTAGTGAAGCAAAAGGTTCGTCGTATGTATCCTGAGATGTCAGAAAAGATCAAGGCTGAAGTTGTGAAACAATTCAATGTCGGATTCTTAGCTGTTACTTCTTATCCACAGTGGGTTGCGAGCGTGGTACTGGTACCTAAAAAGGACAGTAGGTGCATATGTGTGTGGATTACAAAGATTTGAATAGGGAAAGCCCCAAGGATGACTTCCTGCTTCCCCATATTGATGTTCTAGTTGACAACACTGCACAACATAAGATATTCTCCTTCATGGACGGTTTCTCTGGTTATAATCAGATCAAAATGGCACCTGAAGACATGGAGAAGACAACTTTCGTCACACATTGAGGCACCTTCTGTTACAAAGTTATGCCATTTGGGTTGAAGAATGCCAAGGCAACCTATCAGTATGCTATGGTAGCTTTGTTTCATGATATGATCCATCACGAGATAGTGGTCTACGCTAACTATATGATAGCCAAGTTTCAGACTGAAGAAGAGCACCTTGATCATCTGCAAAAGCTATTTGAAATACTGAAGAAGTACAAGTTAAGACTGAACCCGAACAAATGCACCTTTGGGGTAAGATCTGGTAAGCTCTTAGGTTTCATTGTTAGTGGCAAAGATATTGAAGTAGACCCTACAAAGGTTAAAGCTATACAAAAAATGCCAACTCCCTGCACTGAGAAGGAGGTTAAGGGATTCTTGGGACGTCTATACTACATTGCCAGATTCATTTCCCACATAACCGCTACTTGTGAGCCAATCTTCAAATTACTGAAGAAAGATCAAGTAGTGAAATGGAATGACGATTGCTAGCCATCCTTTGAAAGAATCAAGGAATATTTTCAAGAACCTCCAATTTTGATGCCACCAGTTGAAGGAAGACCTCTGATCATGTACTTAACAGTATTAGAAAATTCAATGGTGTGTGTGATGGGGCAGCATGACGAGTCTGGTCGAAAAGAGCGTGTAATATACTACCTTAGCATATGTTTTACCAACTGTGAAACAAGATACTCACTTCTCGAGAAAACTTGTTGCGGTTTTGCATGGGCTGCTTGCCGACTAAGAAAGTATATGTTGACTCACACTACCTTATTGCTATCTAAAATGGATCCTATCAAATACATATTCGAAAAGCCCACTCTCTCCAGAAGAATAGCAAGGTGGAAAATGATTCTGGCCGAGTACTGAATTTAGTACACTACCCAAAAAGCAATCAAAGGGAGTGTATTAGCTGATCATTTGGCTCATCAAGCTGTAGACGACTACCAGTCAATGAATTTCGAGTTCCCGGACAAGAACATTATCTTAGTAACTGATTATGAAGAACCTGGACCGGATGAAGGACCTGAAAAAGGATCCCGATGGACTATGTTCTTTGACAGAGCTTCCAATGCACTTGGAAATGGCATCGGTGCTGTGATTATCTCTACCGAAGGTTGTCTTACACCCTTCACATCCAGATTATATTTCAATTGTACCAACAATATGGCTCAATATTAAGTGTGTATCATGGGTCTTAAAGAAGCTATAGACACAAGGATCTAGTTCTTACAGGTATATGGAGACTCAACCTTAGTAATCAGTCAGATTAAGGGAGAATGGGACACAAAGCACCCTAATCTCATTCCTTACCGAGAGCATGTGTTGACATTGATTCCATATTTTGAAGAAGTTACCTTTGAACATATTCCACGAGAAAAAAATCAGTTAGAGGACGTGCTAGACACCATGTCATCCATGTTTAAGTCCAGGTGGGATAATGAAGCCCCTCATATCACTATTGAAAGGTTAGACGAACCGAACCACTGTTATGAGATTGATGCTGATAGAGTAGAGGAAAAGCCTTGGTTCCACGAGGTGAAAAGGTATATCGAAGATAAAGAGTACCCTGAGGGAGCGTCCATTAATGACAAAAAGTTTCT
This sequence comes from Vicia faba, assembly GCA_948472305.1. Classification (NCBI taxonomy): domain Eukaryota; kingdom Viridiplantae; phylum Streptophyta; class Magnoliopsida; order Fabales; family Fabaceae; genus Vicia; species Vicia faba. Next base: position 701,032,781 of record OX451739.1, on the reverse strand, counting down.
AAGAAGACTCTCTGCCAAGTTATTCCTGAGTAAAAGAATTCTTTACAAGCGCAACCATGATTCTACCTTACTGCGGTGTGTGGACAAGAGAGAAGCAGAGAAGATTATGGAAGATATGCATGAAGGCATCTTTGGAACCCATTCTAGTGGGCATGCAATGGCTAAAAGATCCTACGGGCAGGATACTATTGGTCCACAGTGGAAGCAGATTGTCATCATCACTCCCGAACTTGTCACAAATGCCAAACCTATGTTGACAAAGTACATGTTCCTCCGGTTCCGCTAAATGTCTTGACTGCTCCTTGGCCATTCGCAATGTGGGGTATTGATATGATTGGAGATATTAGACCTACCGCTTCCAATGGACACCATTTCATCCTTGTCTCCATTGATTACTTCACCAAGTGGGTAGATGCAGCCTCATTTGCTTTTGTTTCCAAGAGCGTTGTGGCACTGTTCATCAGGTGAAATCTTATCTGTCGGTATGGTATCCCATAAAGAATTATCACAGATAACGATAATAACCTCAATAATGCTATGATCACCGAGCTCTGTATGCAATTTAAGATCCAGCATTATAACTCTTCTCCTTATCAGCCGAAGATGAATGATGTTGTGGAGGCTGCCAATAAGAATATCAAAAAGATCATAAAGAAGATGATAGTGACATATAAAGACTGGCACGAGATGTTACGGTTTTCTCTTCATGGTTACCGTACCTCAGTGCGCACGTCAACAGGGGCAACCCCCTTTTCTCTCGTATACGGTATGGAAGTTGTCTTACCCGTTGAAGTCCATATCCCTTCTTTGAGAATCATGAAGGATGCATGTTTAAAGGAAGACGAATGGATTCAAACTCGACTTGACCAATTGAACCTAATTGATGAGAAGAGGCTCGCGGATGTTTGTCATGGTTAGATGTACCAGAAACATATGATTAAAGCTTTTAACAAGAAGGTCAGACGTCAGGTATATCATGTTGGTGACCTGGTAATCAAGCACATCATCCTGCCACAAGGTGATCTCAGGGGCAAGTGGACTCCTACATACGAAGGACCATTTGTGATCAAGAACATATTTTCTGGTGGAGCTATGATATTAACCACTATGGACGGTGACGACCTTCCGCACCCAGCAAACATGGACATAGTCAAAAGATACTACGCATGAAGAGAGATCCGCTGGGTTGAATAGCCTAGGAAAAAATAAGGACATCCCGGCGAACCAAAAGGGTTCGGGAAAAAATTAGGGATATATATGAAAAATCTGTACACCCGACAAGTCGAAAACCTAAAAAGGCGGCTTGGGCAAAAAGGGTATCTCAGTGGACTGGAAACCTGAAAAGGCAGTCAAGGAAAAATTATTGATTAAAAGCGTACGACTATATCCCGTTGGATCACTTTATAACCAGACTTCATTATCCAAATTGACAAGGTCGAATGGTATGGATCAATCCAATCAACTTCTGCCAAGAAGCAAAGTGATGAGATGCTCAAAGATATAAAGGCAATAGCATAATTGAAACCCAATGGGATTATTTCACATATCTGTTTTCTCTTTGTATACCACTCTGTATAGTTTTCATTTTTATGACGACATTATCTTAGTAGGATGTTCGTATCCTTGTACAAGGACGCCTGTTGTAGGCAAATTTCTTCAAATTAATACAAAATTATCTCGTTGAAAATGCAAAACTACTTGTTTTTTATTTTTTTGTTTTGTTTGCAAAAATGTCTAGTGATTATTTTTGAACATATGCATTTGAATGTGATTACTGTTTACAAATACACGCATAAAAACAGAAAGACAATTGCTAAGGGTTTTACGAATCGGGACAATGTCAAAAAATCACTTGTAAATCCCCACAGAGCACCCTTAGGGGATCATTTTCACAAAATTCATCATCATCAAGGGTACATTCCTCAGTAGGTACAGAAGCAGGGGCATCTTCCCGCAGGTCACCGTTGTATCTTCAGCGTATAGCCTAATGATTTCAGATATTCCAGCATTTCTTAAACATATCAAGAGTTTCAATCATTTCTCCAGCATCTCGGAGCATCCCTCAGAATGGTTTACAAACTTCTTGGGTTCCCCAGCGGAGTTTCCTAAAATCCCTAAGCAGTCTACGAAGTTTTTCTTTCCCCAAGTAGAGTTTATTTCTCTAGCTACGGAAACCCATCTCCCAGCAAATTCAACTTCAACGCATAGCGAGGAACTACATTCTTCATCTCCAGCAACAGCCAGGGATTTATTTTTCCCAGTACAATGACACTGCAAAGAACAATTGATACGTTCACATCTTGCATTCATACCTCATTTTACAAGCGTCATAGTATATACATACAAAATGCATATAGCACAGTCTTATTTATTTTGAGAACATCATTACCCAATGCATTTCATGCATCATGACATTGTATACAGCTAACTCATTACCTTTTCAGGAAAGATCAACAGACAAATATCATCAACAATTTTCAATAGTTCTAGATTGATTCCTGAAACCAGACAGGGAAACTATCTGTGAACAAATGATTGTAGATCAATTCCCGAAACAAGATGGGGTGACTATTTACAAGACCAGGTTAGAGATTAATTCCCGAAACCAGACAAGGCAACTATCTCAAAAACCAACAAAAGTAGGTCCTAGATTAATTCCCGAAACAAGACGGGGAAACTATTTGAGATAACAGTTCAAGTTACTGCGAAGCCTGGAATACGACCAGATAACAATTTAACTTCTTCAATTATTGCGAAGCCTAGACCCGACCAGATAACCTTTTTTATTTCATCTAAAACATTATGAAGCCTGGAATCCAAGCAGACAACAGTTCAAGCTACTATGAAGCCTGGATTTCGACCAAATAACAGTTTAAGTTGCTGCGAAGCCTGGAATACGACCATATAACAGTTGAACTTCTTCAATTACTGCGAAGCCTGGATCCGACCAGATAACAGATTAATCTCAGTAAGTTACTGCAAAGCCTGGAATCCGACCAGAGAGAAATTAACTTCTATCCTTTCAAGAAAATTACTGTGAAGCCTGGAATACGACCGGATAACAATTTAACTTCACTTTTTTGTAAATCCTGCAATCCGACCAGATAATAGATTAATTTTAGTAAGTTATTGCGAAGCATGGAATCCGACCAGATATCAATTAGCTTCATCCTTTCATCTAAGTTAATGTGAAGCCTGGAATCCGACCAGATAACAATTTAACATTAAGCAAGTTATTGTGAAGCTTGGAAACTGACCAAATAACCGTTAATCTCATATTCCCCAGTAAGTCACTATGAAGCCTGGAATGCGACCAGATAACAATCAACTTTATTATCCTTAGCAAGTTACTGTGAAGCATGGATTTCGACCAGATAACAGCTAACTTTCATCTCCCCAGTCAAGAGATAACTCCCCAGTAGAGTAATGGACAACTAAAGCTCCTAGACTCTATTCCCTAAATAGAAATCAACATTCCCCAGCGGAGTCCTTCTCAAACAACAAGAACAGGATTCCCCACAAAGAGACCTCTTATGGCTCAGAGTAAATCGACCAAAGATTTATTCGGATGTTTCTTCCAGTTCGAAGTCAACATTTATTTTTGATGGAATCTATAAGCCCATATCCTACGACTCTCTGTCATCTTCTCCAAATGGCATCTGTAAGCCCATTCCCAATATCATCAACCAGCAGTGTTACTTCATGTATATGCGAGTTCAAATTTATGGGCACTCTAGTGTTCAATCATCTTCCAACTTAAGATTACGAAAGGCAGACAAGTCAATCTAAATCCCCGGGTTTAAGAAGATTGAACAGGTGCAGCTGTTGTACCCTAAAATTTGCCCTCTCATTTTATTCAAGACATGTTCATAGAGATCCTCAATTGCTCAAGGTTGGCCAAAGATTGGCCAGACAAATTCTCCTCATAAGCAATGGACTTCCAACCAGGGTTTCACTTCTCACAAAGAATTTTGGGTTTCAAAGGCTTCAAGTGATTTCCATGGTCCCTAATATGTCATCAATAATGTCCATGCCAAGTTTCATGCCTTGCACTACAAGCTTTCTCAGTCAATTGCTCAAATACTTGGAAATCAATTGTACTATGTCAAAAGTCAATTGTGGCCAATATACAATCAAACTTCAAGATTTTTTGGTCAAAATAAACATTTTGAAGTGGTATCCATCATTTGATCAAGGGTTGATCATGATTTCTAAAGGAATGTTCTCAAATCATCAAGAATCAAAACTTACCAAATTTGGGTTTCCTAGAGAATGTCAACTGAACTTTGGCCAGACATAACTTTCACATGCTTCAACAATTTTGCCCCAAACAAAGCTTATTGTGAATAAAATTAAACTCCCTAAAACTTATATTTTTCCCTCAAGTCCAAGAAATTCATCATTGAAAAGATATGAGCCAATACATTACAAGTCTTTTTGAAAGCCAACAAAAAGGCATTTTTTGTCAAGGCAAGTTACATCAATATAACTTCTTCAAATGCAAAAATGGTGAACATATATATTGAAGAGGACATCTTGGGATTTCCAAAAAGTCCTAAATCATATTAAAAAGCTAAAAATTGAGCAAGTTATGGTTTTCACAAGTTGGGAAAATTTGTGAAAATGCATGAAGTCAACTATGGGCAAAATCACATTTTTGAGTCGATGGACTTATGTTTTTTAGGTTAAAGATGTCTAGGACCATGCGAAAGACTCCTAAACTCAGTTTCACCTTGCCTTGTATTTTCTTATTATTCTATTCATATTTATTTTGTTTTTATCCAAATAAATGCAAAATAAATTAAATAAAATACAAAATAAATGGGCCAAGCGCATGAGTTGTCTTCCTTAAGGCCCATACAGAAAATGATAGCCCGTCAAAGATGCCAAAAATGCATGAGGCCAAGAAGGGAAGAAAATCTCTTTCTTTTGGAAAGTTTTTAAAGCAAAATTGAAACACCATGATTCCATTGGACTTGTGCTATTTTTGTTAACCTAAGGCATTGTTTAAAAGCACAACAACTAAGAAGAAAAAGACACGAGAGCTGCCTCCAAAACCCAAGAGAAAATTTCCAAAATTTCAAGAAAAGTGTGCAAACTATTTCATATGATCCATGCCTTCTCAATCCAAAATAAGCATTCTATCCTCCTCCTGAAGGTTCTAGGAACCATTCCCAATCCTTAGGCAGGCCCAAGACATATATGAACTCCCTCATGCTATCCCTCCAATTGGTAACTTTTCTCTGATCTCAAACTCTTTAATTATGAAATTTAAATCCATACTAAGAATATATTCATGTTATTGATGATGTTTTCATTCGAACTAACGTGTTACATGCGAGTATAAACGCAGGGATGAGATCGTGCCATTGTTAGGGCACGATCTGAGTTTGCTTTCGAAGCACATGATTCAGACCGATTTAGGCCAAAATAAGTCTAGATTTGAAATCAGGGGAAGATTTTATGTGGGATTGGGTTTTTAGTTTTTCTTTAATCTAACGAATTCACAGGTTTGACATATTTTCCAACCGGAAGGGATGATCGGAGCCACCACCTCCGATGGCTTGACCGGTGTTGAATAAGGCGTAGCAAAAAGGGATGAGATGATTGGTACATTCAAATACTTAGACCCCACTAGAGCACGCGCGTTTTACACCTCAGCATTTTATATCATTTTGCATTATATTATTATCGTTTGGTATATACTCCGGGATGTAAAGCCGTCACAATGGATGGGTGTGTATGTGTTAAGGCATTATATCAAACAAGAGCTCATTAGAAAATCAAAGAGAACCAAGCTGCCTTTCAAGAAGACTTGGAACAAGTGAAAGGAATCATCAACTCGATGAAAGGAGACATGAATCAAGTTCTGCTCGCCTTGAAAAATATTATAGCAAGACAAGACGAGATTCCCAAGGTAGCCTTTGAAGAAGTAGCCCAAACCATTGGTGCATCAAGAGGTCACCAACCAAGACATGAGCCAGAATCTGGTCCTATAAAGTCAATTGTTGCCCAACAAGAGACCATCATTACTGAAGGTTTCGTTCCACCTCCTTCGAAGGTGGGGGTATCCCACACTTTGCAAATTCCAGTCAACAACATGGATGACTATATAAACCTGCAATATGGAGACCATGATTTGGAAGGCGTTGCTCAAGAGCCTCAACCAAAGACTATTGAAGATTCTATGGCAGTCAACCAGTATAAAGCCCTTGAAGAAAGACAGAAAGTTATGACGCTTCGACGTCGATGCTATTGAAATGGGTCTATTCCTAGATGTAGTAATTCCTCCAAAGTTCAAAGTGCCTGACTTTGGATAATATAAGGGACTTACGTGTCCAAGGTACCATCTACAGATGTATTGTAGGAAGATGCATGCATATGCCCATAATCAGAAACGAATGACCCACTGCTTCCAAGATAGCTTGAGTAAGGCGTCTTTAGATTGGTACATGCAATTGGATAGAGAGCATGTCCAATAATGGGTAGACCTTACTAACTCATTCTTAAGACAATACAAGTATAAATTGGATATGGCTCCTAATCATATGCAGCTTCAGAATTTATCCCAAAAGAATGAGGAATCCTTCAAGGAATATGCTCAATGATGGAGAGAGATGGAAGCCCGAGTACAACCACCGCTCCTTGAAAAATAATTGGTCGACATGTTCATGGGCATGCTACAAGGCCTGTATTATGATAAAATGGTAGGCAACGTCTCCTCCAGATTTTCTGATTGATGACAATTGGAGAAAGAATTGAAGTAGGTGTAAAAAGTGGAAATATACAAGAGGCATCATCCAATACTCCTTATAATCCAAAAAAGCATACTCTGAACTTCTAAAAAAAAGGGAAGGAGAAACCAATGTTTTCGCAGCACATCCAAGGGCACAACAACTATTGGCGATTCCACGATAACAACAATCACAAAATTGGTTCAAAAGGCCTCCAAGAATATTTGATCTTCTCCCTATGCCACACAGTCATTTACTACAACCCTTACTCAAGGAATACTTGGTAGAACTGAAGCCAATTGACCCTCTAATTGGGGCACTCCCCCCAAAATAAGATGTAAATGTAAGGTGTGAATATCATGCCAATTCTCTAGGGAATACTATAGAGAAATGTTTGGCCTTCAGACACAAGGTACAAGATTTATTAGAATCCTAAGATATCACTTTTGACAAACCAAATATAAATACAAAACCCATGCCTTAACATGGTGGTCCAACTGTGAACACAATTAAGATAGTCACTAATCTTGAAGAGACTCGACGAGTAAAAGCTATGATAGATATCCTGAAGGAACATCTGTTGGAATACGGTTTTCTATTGGAACATAATGACGCCTTCGAAAACACTTTAAAGAAATTAGTGGATCAAGGAACAGTCTAATTCAGACATTACCTTGAAGAAAGATATGTAGCTGCAATTAATGGGAGTACGAGAAGACCATTGGTGACTCCTTGCCAAAGTCCAAGTACTGAAAAGAAACCACTTGTCATTTCATATGGAGAGCCAATCTTAACAAAGATACTGATAACAATACCAGTGCTTCCGAAGAGTACGATGGTGATCAGGGGTCCATCTCCCACCCATATGAAAGTGATAAAGTTATACCATGGAGTTATGATACTACTGTTTACATTAATGGTTTAAAGAAAGAATGTGAACCATTAACAATCCAAGGACCTGCAGTTACAAATATAACAAGAACAAGGGGAATGACTTGCAGTGGTTGTATAGTCGCTCTCGATAAACATAAGAAGGATGATATTATGGTTAAGGATAAAGGAAAGGTTATGGATGAAACTTGTCAAGAGCCGATCAAGACATTCACTGATCAAGAGGCTGGAGAATTTAAGAAAAGTGTCTACAGGGTGGTGGACCAACTACACCAAACCCGACCAAGATTTCAATACTCTTTCTGCTAATCAATTCAGAGGCACACCAATAATCTCTGATGAAAATTCTAAGCTCTGCACATGTGACAAAGGAGATCACAGTAAACCAATTTTATGGAATCGCGGCTAATATAACATCAGGAACACGCCTAGGCTTAAATGACAGTGAGTTACCTCCACAAGGTAGAGCTCACAACAAGGCTTTACACATTTCAATCTAGATATGGACCACTAGCCTATCCAGACTACTCACGGGTACTGGTTCTTCCCTAAATGTGCTAGCAAAATCCAGTCTGATGAAGCTGACAATGGATGGCATCATTATAAGACCAAGTTCTATGGTGGTCAAAGCTTTAGATGGTTCTCAAAGAACTGTGTTTGGGGAAGTGGATCTCCTTGTAAAGATCAGTCCACATATTTTCTACATTACTTTTCAGATGATGGATATAGAACCGACATATACTTGCTTGCTCGGGCGACCCTGGATTCACGCTGCAAGAGCTGTCACCTCAACCCTGCATAAAAAATTGAAGTTCCTCGTTGAAGGAAAGTTGGTGATAATTACCGGCGAAAAAGACATCTTCGTAAGTCACTTGGAGTCCTACAGATATATTAGTGTGGAAGAAAACTGCGTGGAGACGCCATTACAAGCCTTGTAAGTGGCTACAATGGTTACACTCCCGGTAGAGAAAGTTTCAAAACCTGGAACCCCTATGGCATCATGGAGAGAATTGAAAACAAATGTGGAAGATCGAATATCTAAAGGTTGGGGCAAACTTGTTGAGATACCTGAGAAGAAAGATCATTTTGGTTTAGGCTATAAACTGTCAAAGGCTACACAGAAAGGCAAAGGGAAGTTTTCTCCCATCCAGGAAACCTTCGTTAGAAAAGGAGTAGAGCATGATGTACAAGGGTCAATGTTATCCAATAGAGGCAACGACAAAGGAGAATCCAACTTCATCTGTGAATGTGCTCCAGGTGAAGAACTCAAAAATTGGACAGTTATGGAGATTCCAAAGATCTTTTTCTTTCCAAAGTAATTTTTGTGTTTTAAAAAGAACGTATGTCACGCCCGAGGAATATGGTTAGCTTGTAAGGCCCCCTATTTATTTTTAAAAATTATTTTCAATTAAGAAAAGTTGTGTTTTGCATTCAATTAGGATCCTTGTCTTTCTATTGCATTTCTCTTTTATTTTCAAAATGGCAATACTTTTTTCTTTCTTCATACGCACTTCCCAATTTTGCATTCTAAAAAGCACCAAATCATGATAAAACATGCAGATCTACATCTAAACTCACTGATAATGATACTGCTACAATCAGATATGATTTTAATGCGCCAATTAACCAAGCTAGAGAGGAGGATGAGGAAGATCTTGAACTCTTGAAAGAATTGGATAGGTTACTAGAGTAAAAAGAAGACAATATACAACCATACCAAGAATTTATTGAGACCACTAATCTTGGGTCCGAAAAGGATCCAAAAGAATCAAGATAGGTGCAACTTTGGAGGACAGTGTCAAAGAAATACTGGTGAAGCTCCTACATGAGTACATGAATATATTGCCTGGTCTTACAGAGATATGTCAGGTTTTGAGTATAGATATCATGGTGTATAAACTACATCTTAAAGAAGGTTGTTCTTCTGTCAGACAGAAGCTCAGAAGAACTCGTCCAAACATGTCTGACAAACTTTGAGAAGAAATCCTCAAGAAATTTGATGCAGGGTTCCTAGCCGTGGTAGCTTATCCACCTTGGATAGCCAACATCATGCCAATTCCCAAGAAAGACGGAAAAGTATGCATGTGTGTAAACTATCTGGATCTAAACATGGCAAGTCCCAAAGATGATTTTCCGTTACCTCACATAGATGTTTTGGTGGACAATACAACTCAAGCTTCGGTATTTTCATTCATGGATGGTTTCTCAGGATACAATCAGATCAAGATGGCACCTGAGGATATGGAAAAGACTACTTTCATGACTCCTTGGGGCATGTTCTATTACAAAGTAATGCCCTTCGGTCTGAAGAATGCAGGGGAAACTTATCAACGAGCAATGGTCATGTTATTTAATGATAGGATCCATAAAGAAGTCGAGGTATATGTGGATGATATGATTGCCAAATCTCACACAGAGGAGGATCACATCATTCACTTACAAAAGTTATTTGAACGTCTACGAAAATTTAGACTAAGGTTGAATCCAAACAAATGTACATTTGGTGTCAGGCTAGGAAAACTATTAGGTTTTATTGTAAGCCAGTGAGGTATTAAGGTGGATCCTGACAAGGTGAAGGCCATACAAGAAATGCTCGCTCCAAGAACAGAAAAATAAGTTTATGGTTTCTTAGGACGATTTTACTACACCTCAAGGTTCATATCGCACCTAACTGCTACATGTGAGCCTATATTCAAATTACTTCTAAAAGATCAGTCAGTAGAGTGGAATGAAGACTGTCGATAGCCTTTGAAACAATAAAGCAATATTTATAAGATCCATCAATCTTGATGTCACCAATTCTTGGAAGACCACATATCATGTACTTGACAGTTCTTGAGGGATCTATGGGATATGTATTAGGGAAACACGATGAAATAGATAGAAAAGAACACACCCTCTACTACCTAAGCAAGAAATTTACTGAATGCGAAACTTGATACTCACTCCTTGAGAAAACATGTTGTGCTTTAGCTTGGGCTACTAAACGATTGAGGCAGTATATGTTAACTCATACCACGTGGTTAATAGAAAGAATGGATCCTCTAAAGTATGTGTCAAAAAAGCCAGCTCTTATAGGAAGAATTTCTGAATGGCATATGTTGTTATCCGAATACGACATCTAATATGTTACTTAAAAGGCTATTAGGGGAAGTGTGCTAGCTGATCACCTGGCTCATCAACCATTGGTATAATATCAACCAATGAAGTTTGATTTTCTAGACGAAGACTGTAGCGGTAGAAATGTTCAAGACTAAGCCATTGGATTGACTAGACTTTATACAAATCAAAATAAAAATCGCCACCGCGCTTTATTGTTTCCAAAGGAATGGGAAAAGAGCGAATAACCCAAAAAGAGGGGGAAAGATTCAAGGTAAGGGGGTTGGTTATGCAAAGGGAAGGTATTAGCACCCTAAACATCTATGGTACTCCGCAGGAACCTCTTTGAAAAATCTGTATATTTTGGCTATAAAAAATGTGTTGTATATAAAATGGATGGTGGAGGTGAGAAAAGAAATATTTTTATGGTTTTTTGCACCCGCCGAGGTTGCGAACCTTTAGTGCCTACGTACCACCTTTCGTGCAATAGGGGATCAGGGTACACGTAGTTCATCTTTTAAAAATTTGAAACACAAGTGTGTTGGTTGATTTTATGAGATAAGACATCATCGCAATTGTCCGTGTGAAAAACATACTTACTACCCACAATCATGAGAAAGGAGAATTTGCATCATCTCAAAGTGGAGGATATGGCTTGGATTTTAAAATCAACAATGCCTCACTCAACACCCAAGTGGAAAATATCTCACTTCACTACATATTGTAGAAATATAGTTGTTTGCATCACTACAAGGATTGACAAGAGTCTAATCTTTTGAGAAAAGTTTAAAGATAAAGCCAAAATGGCAAAATGGTTTGAAATGAGATTGATTGACTTTTAGTCTTCTCACAAAAAAAGGTCAAGGTATTATTAAATTGATTGAAATTTATTTACGAAAATGTTTCGAAGATGCATGGACCTAAGTCCAAGTTTATTATGAAAATGTTTCAAGTTTCAAAACAAGAAGAGTTTTTTTTAAGGAGGGAGAAATTTTTTTGAAATTAAAGAAGATGGGAGGAGAAGAAGAGGCTATCCTAAAGCATAAGGTAAAAGCTAGGGATAAGAACCATCTAACCAACAAGAAGTCAATAATTGACATTATGAGTCAATGTAGAATTCCCATTCTTTGGATTGAAACCAAGCAAGCAAAGATACTAGACCTCTTGAGATAAACAAACTTCAAGTGTTTTAAGTCTTCGCAAAAAATTGGGCAGAGTAACGGCTGTATACGGGTGAATTCCAGATTACAAACAAAGATCGTAATCTCAATAACCTGCACACAAAACAAACAAACAACCCAATGTCTTGAGGTAAACCTCAAGAACTCCAGACAAAATATCAAATAAAGTCACAAAGTCTCCAAGATAGACCAAGGTCTCTAATCCTAAGTCCAAGAAGTCCATCACTCCATAATGCAAAGGATAGTAACCATGTAGTCCAAGTATCATTAATGATTTTTATGGTTCATGCTGATTATTAGGTGTCTTTAAAACGAAAGAAAAGCTCAAGTGAGCAAAATAAAAATGACATAAAAGTAAATTCTCAAGTGAGCAAAGATGAAAATAGCATGAAATGTAAAATGCTAAAAGTAAATGGTACATAAAGCATGGAAATAAAAGCGTAAAGTAAAGTTAATTGTTAGTAATTAGTGGTTAGTTGGATTACCATCTTGAAACTTGCATTTGGAACTCATTAGAGGATTGGTAGAACCAAAGCCTCCACACAACAAGTTGCATTTGCTTTTTGTCAAGTATATCATCCATTTTGGAATTCTCACTAGGCAACATGTAATGATCAACGATGTTTAAGTGATCCGCGTTGACCAAAGGTGTTGTAGATCCATTAGAGGATTGGTAGAACCAAAGCCTCCACACAATGAATCTCAAGGTTATTGGATCAAAGAGATCAAATTAACATACTTGGGCTTGCAATCATAAGTTTGGGCCACGAATGATCATTTATTCGAATCGGGACAAAATTTAGCGCTATGTTAAGCAATCGTAAGTGGACTTATGTAGAAGTCACACCTATTTTGAGGCCGTTCAATAGCAATCTATGTACTTCATGTTTGGATAAATGATATAGAGATCACCATCCCTTAACATGTAGCACAATTAAAAAAGAAAGGGATAAGATGAAGAGGGAGGGGAATGATAAGCTAATTTGGATCACCATTTCAAAATTCTTTCATCTTTAAATTCAACCACTCCTCTAGATGGATTAAAGCACTAAACATATCATTAATCCAAAGTACCAAAAATGAATTAAATAATTCACTCTTAGGTAGATTTGAATTGATGAACATTTATCCAACTTCATCTACATCACAAAGTCCATTGAGTTTAAAGACAAGTTGGACATTTAAAATTGCAATCCAAACCAACAATCAAAAGGAGTGAGTAAAAAAAGCATTTTGGATCAAAGCTGCCCCAAAACAAGGAAAAAAGTGCATTCTGTCCTGGTGTAAATCGATTTACACTACTATGTAAATCGATTTACACAGTACAGTTTTCAAAAATTCGCGTGAAATTGCTTCTGTGCAATCGATTTACACTTAGTGCAAATCGATTGCACACAATAACAATAGCAAAAACAACATTTTAAAAGGGCAATTTCTTGTTCAAACTTTCCATCAAACACCTTATGATCATGGATCCACTTTGTTGTACCCCAAAATTTGCCCTCCTCTTTTCCACCAGAAATCACAGCTTCGGGCCTTTCCTGATTTTTCAGATTGGCTCAAGAATCGGTCAAACAGACTTTTCTTATCAGTCAAACAAAATTAGGGTTTCTATTGATTTTGAATCAGTTCAAGCAGGTTGTTAGGGTTTGGTTGAATTTGGATCAGGGTTGGATCAGGCGGACGTTTCTTTGACAATAAATCAAGAATCAGGGTTTGCACGCGCATTCTCGGAAGAATTTGAATCCACAGTGTTTTAATTGGCTATTACACTGCTCTGACGTTTGCTCAAGATTTCTGTTTGTTTCTCAAAGGTCTGAACATCTGGGATGTGGGCTGAGGTTTCTGATTGAGAGCTTGAAGTGTTGGTCTAATCAGTGAAGAGAAAGGCATGTGAACGTTTGTTTTGATTGACTGTGCAATACATGTGGTTAATTGGGACGCCAGGTTTATTATTGATTAATGCGAAGTTGCAAGACTACAGTGTTTATTAATTATTTATTTTATCTAAGTTAGAATAATTGAGATTTACTTCCAGTTATTTTAATTCAAGAAAACTTAAATAACTAAATAGACAGTGAATTGAAAGAGAATTAACTGACAAAGGATTATTTTTATTCATTTTTAATTGTTTGTTACAATTATTATTTGAACACTGTAAATTTATTTACAGTTGTTTACATTAATATTGTTACAATGATTAAAGGTAATTTAAAACTATATCCTAAATCTCCTAAATCTTCATCTTCTACTGCTGCTCCCCATTGCTCAACTGATTTTTATCTGCAAAGACAAAAAAAGGAAGAAGTCAGTACAGATAAATTAAGAACATTCTCAGACAATTAATCATAAAAAGCTCATCATTAAAAGTGTTGGCCGGAATCAGTTTGTTTGCCCTCTCTGCAAATCACAAGAGAACTCTTGGTTCACAAAGAGGGATAGAAAATTATCTTGCAAGCATTGGAATTAATTAAAATACAAAGCTGCACAGTTCAAAATTCAAACAAGCTGCAAATGGACAAACTGAATATGCCAAACAAATTACAAAGTTCAAACTGAACAAACAATGCACAAGGGCAAACTAAGCTGTCAAAGGAAATGCAAAGCTGTCAAACTGTCCAAAAGAGATGTCAACCAAGCTACCCAAAGAAACTATCAAAAGGATGTCAAAGAGATATCAACAAGTACACAAAATGCAGAAAATATGAAGAAAGAAGAAAGTACACAGAGCAAAGCTAACATTACAAGCAACATTTTCAAATTATCATCATTTTCCCGCCAACACTTTTTCAGAAAAAAAGGACAGTTTAAGCAATATAAAAATGCTTTTTCTGTGGAGAGAGAAAGGGAGTAAAAAAGTAGCAGGCTTACAGTTTCTTGAGGCAGGCTTAAGAGATATAAAACAAACATATCAGAACTGTAAAGGAGAGGCAGAATAACACACCAGAAGAATATATCACAAAAACAAGATATACCACAAGCTTGCCTCCAACTTGTTGGATACTGCCTAAGACACATAACAGAAACAACAAGCTTGCAACCCTAGCCTGTCAAACACAAACCTGTGTCCAAAGCCTAAAAACCTGCATAAATCTCAAACACAAGCCTTTCAAAACCAGATACAAGCCTTAGAGCCTGTAAAGATCAAGCCTGAAGCCTGCTAAGCCTTCAACAAACCACCAAACTGTTTCAACCTGCTAAAAAACCAGATACAAGCCTTAGAGCCTATAAATATCAAGCCTGAAGCCTGCTAAGCCTTCAACAAACCACCAAACTGTTTCAACCTGCTAAAAAACCAGATACAAGCCTTAAAGCCTGTAAAGATCAAGCCTTGAAGCCTGAAAACAACAAACCTGTCTCAAGCCTTATTCAAACAAAACTCAAACGCAACCCATAACCTGTCAAACTGTTAAAGTTACAAGCAAACAAACTTGCCTTTAAGGAAACAAGCCCACAAGCCATTCCAAATAACCAAACTCAAAGCAGAACAAAAGCCCTCAGAACCATGTTCATCATAGGGTCAAAATAGCCAAAAATTACCAACCAAGCATCAAGAGAGGAAAAGCTACTCAGAAGAAGAAAAAAAAGGCAAACAACTCTCAGTTTCAATTTCATCATCATTGAGCAAACAAATCCCAAACTCTCAGAACTGAGTTCATCATCGAGTAAAAAAGCCAGAAGTATAAGCAATCAGAAGCAAGCGTTCTGTTAGGAAAGGAGTTTCAGAAGAAGGAGCCTTAGGGTTTTCAGAGAAGCAATACTCATCATAAAACTATCTAACAAAAGCAAGATACAAAGTACCAGGAAGGCCACAAAGCTAGCACAGCATCACATACTCCCATGCCTTGGCCGCCTGAGGACGCCTCCTGTCCACTCCACTCCTCCGTCTCCAAAACTCTAAAGGTAGTATTTCCTTCTCTCTTTTACACACCTCACATAAGCATGTAATGAATAAAGATCAAGACATACAAAAATAAATCATAACATGTAAAACTTGAAAACCTAAAAACGCATAAAACAGAAATCAAACCTTTTCGTGTCGCCTCCTTGCTTGACCATGAAGGGAGGAGGAGTTGGAGGTGGCGCCTAGTGGCCATGAGCGGAGGTTTGTTCAGAAAACTTGGCTCAAGAAAGATGAAGAAGACAACGAAGATGAGAGCGCCGTTCGTACAACACGAACCCTAGTCTGAGCCAAAGAGAAGAAAACCCTAACAAATTCATTGTAACATGCGTTTTGGGCCTGTACCCAACAAAAACCCTTAAGCCCAATGATTCTGGCACCTTACCCCTCCTGGCGCGTTACACCCCCCCCCCTTTTGTCTCAATCTGCATTGGGCTTGCCATGTACATAATGCCTAGGCCCATTTAACTCTTTCTTATTTTTCTTTTCTTGTGATTACAAATCAATTTTTTAAATCAACACCTTTCTTTTAATTTTTATAACCTAATTGATCTCTCATTTTTTTAATGATACTTTTTATTATTACACTTAAAAGTGCATAAATCTTAGATTTATTAAGTTTAAACATTTTTTTATTAAAACCTTTTTTTTGTTTAATTTAAATCTTGTATATAAAGACATTAACAAAAAACATAAAAATAAATAAATACTTAATAATACATTAGGTTAATATTTGCATCACTTGTAAATAATCACATACACTTTCACAAATACTTTTATTTCTCTTTGATTCTTATACTTGGTGTGATATGGTGGGAGAACTGACTTGAGTTTTTGCGTTTGTTTTCGCAAATGTTTCGGTTTAGCAAGAGTCGCCACCGACTTTTTATTTTATCCTAAGGAAAGGTTAAAAAGCACAGCAAAAACCTTTGAGATGTTTTCTTGGGTTCAGGGAGTAGATTATAGAAAGGGAAGGTATTAGCACCCTTTCTATCCATGGTTATCCATGGGCTCTTAGTTACTTGCTTAGATCACTTGCTTTGCATTTTCAATTGTTTGAAATGGTGCTTTGTGTGTGGTTTTGAAAAAGATGCCTTGTCTAGGCAACCCTTGTAACAATTCTTTACTCGAATGTTTTACAAAAGGTGTTTGTCTTTTCGAAAAGATGTTTCAATGTTTTTGAAAGTTGTTTGGAAATTGTGTTTGTGAAGTGGGTTTTGAAAAGTAGGCAAGTGTGTTTTGCAAGTTTGATCAAGTAACTAAGAGTTGTCTACCCCTAAATTTACTCAAAGATTTTTCCTATGTTTTAACCCTTTTAACAGTATTGTTCCACCATTGTATTTGGTGGACAATATTGTATTAGGATGTTAACGGGACGGGCGCGGGTCATCGTATAGACCATGATTAGCAATGTTACAAAGTATCTTAGCATTTTTGAGGGACTAAGATCATTTTCGTAAGGCAACTTTGAATAGCGTCATCGAGGGACTATGATCTTTTGATTTTGTTTGTTTTACCAAGATACTTTGCATGTGTAACATGGCCATTTTAAATTCAGGAAACCGAGTAGAGATACCTTAAGGAGTGTTTGTGTGCAAGTGTGTTTTATTGCATACAAGAGTTTATCTTTGAATTAGGATTTTCTATTTCATTGATTTTATCTTTCCATACACATCCTAATTACTAGCATTTATATTTGAAAGCGATAAAAAGCAGAAATATAAAATCCTACGCTATTACAGTAATTAGGGGGTGGGGATACATATTTGTACATGGGGTGGTTCAACGAGAAAAATATATAAGAAAAGAAAGTAACAAAAACAAGATAGAGAGAAAGAGAGAGGGAGCCAGCGCGCTGCTGAGAGGTCATCAGAAGTTCTGACTCGGGCCCGCTGCCAGATGATCAACCTTTTGGTTAAACTGTATGAGTCAGAACTTCTGACTCTGGCACCTGCAAAACAGAAACCTGTTAGTGGGAAGATCAGAAGTTCTGACCCCCATGCGCTGCAAGACAAAAGTTTGTTAGTGGGGATATCAGAAGTTCTGATCCTGCTGGAAATACAATAATTCTCAGAAGTTCTGATATTATTGACAGCAAAACAGGCTTCAGATGTGCTAACGTCAAAGTCAGCACTTGGCTTCTCCCTGTGCTAGTCAGAACATCTGCAATTTTGTTATTTTTCCACAAAATAGAAAACATGTTTGGAACAACTTCAGCAAATGTCAAAGTATTTCAGGAGACAGAACCAACAAGGTCACAGGCAGGTTTTTATGCTGACTCACTTCCTATCTAAATGTTCTGAGGTATGAAAATCCTCAGAACAACAAACAGCGGCAACATGATGTTTACATTATGCTTATTTGAGCATGCAAAGCTGATGATGCTTAGCAGCGTGATGAAGGTCAGCAGGTGCTTACCTGGCTGTTGAAAAAGTTTGTAAATGAGAGCTAGCTTTTAGCTCTGATGGTGTTCTGGACAGGTTCTTTTTGAAAGGGGTAGATGAAGGTGTATGTATGGTCAGAGGCTGAAAGGGTGTTCTTTAGTCACAAAGAAAGCTGGGTATTGATGAAGTTTGAAGGTAAGAAGTTCAAAGTTATGAAACACTGGAGATTTTGGCAGAGTTTCACAGTACTTTCTTGCTAAAAATTTATGTTTCTCTTCAAGCAATTTTTCTGGTTTTTTGGACGCCCTTTTTCAGTGGATAATGGTGCTCTATTTATAGGCAAAACTCTTGTGGCTTCTTGAACATTAAAGGCGCCAACAGAGGTTGAATTGTTCTTTGAAAGAAGTTCCTGGGAAGTTGTGATAATAGATAGCCTTTCAACCTAGGCTGGAACAACATGCATGGATTGGGGAGAAGTGACCTTTAGGTGGACGGTGGCGCGTAGACCCATGCCTAAACCTGCATAAAGGCGTTTACCAAGCCACACGTGAAGAGACCGCTTGGATGAATGTTCAGGAGTGGTTGGGAGCATTAATGAGCATTAAATGGTGATGAGACTTATCAACACCAAATTTCTGGTAATAGGAGAAAAACTTGGACCAGCAGTTCTGCTTTACCAAAAACAACATAAACCATGCTCTGGTCTTGGCCTCTTGTTGTCTTAGAAAATTCTGGAGATTCTCCTGACTTTCTGACACATTCCTTGGATTTGCTTCTGGAAATCCTGGACTTAGAGATTCTGTATCAGTTTAACATCCATTCTTTCGACCCTTTCATCTTCTGATTTCAGCATGTTCTGAAGGAGCCTTCAGACTTTCTTGCTCCCTTTGCATTCCTTTAGCAAACTCTGGCTGAACTGGCGTAACTACTGAAAGAGCCATGTTCTGTTTGAGGCTTACGTGTTGAACCATGTTTGCAACTTCTGACTGAGTTAATGTAGCTGCTGAAAAGCCAACTTCTGATTGTGTTGAGCCAAGCTTGCAACTTCTGACCGTTGAGCCAAGCTTGCAACTTCTGACCGTTTCTGTCTGGAGTTTGGTCCAGAAGTTCTGAAGCGCTTATTTTCTTCTTAAGCACCCATTTTTTAGAGAAACATTCCAAATGTTTAGAATTTAATTTTTCTCAAGATAAAAGCATTGCCTTTAGAGCTTGTGTGATCATTTTGCTCTTGTAAATGGTTTGCTTGGGAAGAAATGATAATTCAGGACTTGGATTTGTTTCAGAGGGACTCTGAGAATCCAAGATGATTTCCTGAAGAAAGAGAGGGCAAATTTTGGGGTACAACAGTTGGCCCTGTTCAATTTGCTTGGACCTGAAGAGTTAGATTGACAGATTTTCCTTTCGTGGCTCAAAGGTAAAAGGAGATTGGACACTAGAGTGCCCTTAAATTTGCACTCGTCAAGACATGGATGCGGGAATGGGCTTAAAGATGCCATTTGGAGATGGGATTAGAGATGCCATCTGGAGAGGTGACAAAATCTTATCGGGGATGGGCTTGACGATGCCATCTGGAATGTTTATTGAACTGTGAGTCGCTGATGAGTGAGTGAGTATCAGAAAGATATCCCTGTTTTGGAACATCTCTGAACTGGGGGCCTGAATAAGCAATAGATTAACATCTGTGTTTGGAGAATCCGTAAACTGTTTTCAGAAGTCGAAGAATCTGAACAAGCGATAGGTTAACATCCATGTATGGAGAACCCGTAAACTGTTTTCAGAAGTCTTGAAGTTGAATAAGCAATAGAGCAGCATCCGTTGTTGGGAAGCGTCCGTAAACTGTTTTCAAAAGTTGAAGAATCTGAACAAGCGATAGGTTAACATCCGTGTCTGGAGAACCCGTAAACTGTTTTCAGAAGTCTTGGTGTTGAATAAGCAATAGAGCAACATCCGTTGTTGGGAAGTGTCCGTAAACTGTTTTCAAAAGTTGAGGAATCTGAACAAGCGATAGGTTAATATCCGTGTCTGGAGAACCCGTAAACTGTTTTTAGAAGTTGAAGAATCTGAACAAGCGATAGGTTAACATCCGTGTCTGGAGAACCCGTAAACTGTTTTCAGAAGTCTTGAAGTTGAATAAGCAATAGAGCAGCATCCGTTGTTGGGAAGCGTCCGTAAACTGTTTTCAAAAGTTGAAGAATCTGAACAAGCGATAGGTTAACATCCATGTCTGGAGAACCCGTAAACTGTTTTCAGAAGTCTTGAAGAATCTGAACAAGCGATAGGTTAACATCCGTGTCTGGAGAACCCGTAAACTGTTTTCAGAAGTTGAAGAATCTGAACAAGCGATAGGTTAACATCCGTGTCTGGAGAACCCGTAAACTGTTTTCAGAAGTCTTGAAGTTGAATAAGCAATAGAGCAGCATCCGTTGTTGGGAAGCGTCCGTAAACTGTTTTCAAGAGTTGAAGAATCTGAACAAGCGATAGGTTATCATCCGTGTCTGGAGAACCCGTAAACTGTTTTCAGAAGTCTTGGAGATGAAGGAACCGGTGTAGGGTTTCCCGATGATGAGTCCGTGTAAAACTGCATCTTGGATAATTGTTAATGATAACCTTTTATTCCTATCCTGAAAGGGACAAAATATTAGCTAAACACAAAGTCATGTTGCATGAAATGTATGATGCAATATGCGTATATCAATGTTCATGATATGAGTGTAATGAATGCGCATGTAAGCTGATGAGCTGTCTTGCTGAGGATAGATGAATCCTGGATAGCCGGAGATAACATAATCTTGACTGCTGCCGGGGAAAGTGAGTCTTTGACTGCTGCAGGGGATTGCAATAATTTTTTGATTGCTGAGGATGAGACATCCTTGTTGACTACTGACTGCTTAGGGAACAAGATCTTCAATTGTTTGAGGGATCTTAGGACCATTGCTAGGGATTGGAACTCCTTGGTGACTTGCGGGGCAAGAGAGTTCTGATGATCTCTACTGGGGAGTCCAGAACCTGATAGACTCATGCTGGGGACGTGAGACTGAGAATCTTCAGTCTGGTGGGAAGTATCTCTGTGGGGAGAAGGTTCACCAGTCTGGTTCCGCTGGGGATTGATAGTTGGAAGTTTTTAGCTCCATTGGGGATAGTGTTTTCAGATTTCAAGGCTCCACTGGGGATTCTGAAATTTAGCTCCGAGGGGAATTGAGTTCTAGAAGGCTCTCTGGCTGGGGAAATCAGTTTTGAGAAAGCTTTTTCTGCTGAGGATCCTGAAGTCTAACTCTGTTTGGGGATTTAAGTTCTAGATTTTGACTTTGTCGAGGAATTTGGAGTTTAAATCAGCGGGGAATTTCTTCTGAAAGGGCATCAAGATATCTATTTGTACCCTTAACCTGTCAGCAATCATCTTTTCCTGATTTGTAATAAAATGATTATGTTCAAATGCATATGCCTATTTAACAAAACATTGGACGTTTCTCAAATAAACATAGGTGCAAAAGAGAAAAAGGAAGACAAAGCAAATTTCTGTATTTGGAAGAGTATTTGTATTAACTTTCTATGAGTATCTTTATACAAAGGAGACAGGAATCCTAGTAAGAGGATGTTGTCGTAAAAATTGAAAAAATTTATACAAAAGAAAGATGGCTATGTGAAACAATTCCATGGGATTCCCATTCTGCTATAGCCTTCACAACTCTGAATATCTGTCCATTCAATGCTTCGTCTGCTGGCGACTGGATTGATCAGAAGCTTGGAGCTGGTTGATGAAGATATTGTCCTTAAAGTGATCCGACGAGACATAGTCATACGCTCTAATTCCCTAACTTTTGCCTGAATCGCCCTTTCGGGTTTTCGATCCACCGGGAAACCCTTTTTTGCCCAAGTCTCCCTTTCGGGTTTTCAACTTGCCGGGTGTACAAATTTTTTTTCCTTTTTTATCCCTAACTTTTGCCTGAACCGCCCTTTAGGGTTTTCGGTTCACCGGGATGCCCATTTTTGCCCAAGCCGCCCTTTCGGGTTTTCGACTTGTCGGGTTGTTTTAGGCATAGTATCTTTTGAATATGTCTGCGTTCGCAGGGTGCGGCAAATCGTTTCCGTCCATGGTGGTAAGAATCATCGCACCACCGAAAAATATGCTCTTGATTACAAATGGTCCTTCGTAAGTAGGAGTCCATTTGCCCCTGGGATCACTTTGCGGCAAGATAATCCGCTTGATTACGAGATCTCCGACTTGATATATTTGACGTCTGACTTTCTTGTTGAAAGCCTTGATCATCCGTTTTTGATACGTCTGACCATGGCAAACAGCAACGAGTCGTTTCTCGTCGATCAAATTGAGTTGATCAAGTCGGGTCTGAATCCAATCGTCTTCACTCAAACCAACGTCTTTCATGATCCTTAAAGAAGGAATCTGAACTTCCATGGGCAGGACAACTTCCATGCCATATACCAAAGAAAATGGGGTTGCCCCGGTTGAAGTACGTGCCGTGGTACTGTATCCATGTAGAGCAAACGGTAACATCTCATGCCAATATTTGTAGGTGACTGTCATTTTCTGAATGATCTTCTTAATGTTTTTGTTCGCAGCTTCAATAGCAGCGTTCATCTTCGGCCGATATGGAGATGAATTGTGATGATAAATCTTGAACTGTTCGCATAGAGCGGTGATCATAGTATTATTCAGATTTGTACCGTTGTCTGTGATGATCCTGTCGGGAACACCATACCGGCATATGAGGTTCTGCTTGATGAAGCGAGCAACCACATTTTTTGTAACAGAGGCGAAGGAAGCTGCTTCGACCCATTTGGTGAAATAGTCAATAACAACCAGGATGAAGCGATGTCCATTGGACGCTGTGGGCTTGGTCTCTCCAATCATGTCAATGCCCCATATTGCGAATGGCCAAGGAGCAGTCAGAATGTTGAGAGGAACAGGAGGAATATGAATCTTGTCAGCGTAGACTTGACATTTGTGGCAAGTACGGGAATGTTGATGGCAATCAGCTTCCATGGTAGACCAGTAATATCCTGCCCTTAGAATCTTCTTAGCCATTGTATGCCCGCTCAAGTGGGTCCCAAACGTACCGCTGTGTATCTCAGTCATGATTAACTCTGCTTCAGCTTTGTCTACACATCGGAGTAAAACACAATCATGGCTGCGTTTATAGAGGATGCCATTGCTTAGGAAGAACTTGGCAGCAAATTTCCTTAGGAACTTCTTGTCATTTACAAAAGCTCCTTTGGGATATTCCCTAGTCTGGAGATACCTTTTGATTTCGTGAAACCAAGGTTGTTCCACTACTTCTTCGGTATTAATCTCATGACAATGCGCAGGTTCATCCATTCGCTCGATGGTGATTTGGGGAGCCTCGTTATCCCAGTTGAGTTTAAACATGGAAGACATTGTAGCCAGAGCATCTGCTAGCTGATTCTCTTCTCGCGGGAAATGCTCGAAGGTGATTTGCTCGAAATGAGGCAACAATGTCAAGACATGTTATTTGTATGGGATAAGATTAGGATGTTTGGTGTCCCACTCTCCTTTGATTTGACTGATAACCAAGGCCGAGTCCCCAAATACGATCAAAGATTTGATCCCCAAGTCTATAGCAGCCCTGAGACCAAAGATGCAAGCTTCATATTCAGCCATGTTGTTGGTACAGCTGAAGCAAAGTCGGGCCGTGAAAGGTGTGTGGCAACCTTCCGGGGAAATGAGTACCGCACCGATACCGTTTCCAAGTGCATTTGAAGCACCATCAAAGTACAGGGTCCATCGGGATCCATTTTTAGGTCCGTCATACGGTCCATTACCTTCAACATTGTCCAAATTCATGATGTCCTCGTCTGGGAAGTCGAATCTCATGGATTGATAATCTTCGATAGCTTGAAGAGCTAGATGGTCAGCTAGTACACTTCCTTTTATAGCTTTTTGGGTAGTATACTGGATGTCATACTCAGTCAGGATCATTTGCCATCTAGCGATTCTTCCAGATAAAGCAGGCTTCTCGAAGATATACTTGATAGGATCCATTTTGGAAATCAACAGAGTGGTATGAGTCAACATATACTGCCTTAGTCGGCGAGCAGCCCATACCAAAGCGCAACAAGTTTTCTCGAGCAGTGAGTAGCGAGTCTCACAGTCGGTAAACTTTTTGCTAAGGTAATAAATGGCATGCTCTTTTCGACCAGACTCGTCATGCTGGCCCAACACGCACCCCATTGAGTTATCCAAAACGGTCAGATACATGATCAGCGGCCTTCCTTCGACAGGTGGCATCAGAATAGGAGGTTCTAGCAAATACTCCTTGATCTTATCAAAAGCAGCTTGGCAATCGTCGTTCCATTCGACTACCTGATCTTTCTTCAATAGTTTGAAAATTGGCTCACAGGTAGACGTCAGATGAGAGATGAATCTGGAAATATAGTTCAAGCGCCCCAAGAACCCTCTAACTTCCTTTTCAGTACGGGGAGCAGGCATTTCTTGTATTGCTTTCACTTTTGCTGGATCGACCTCAATGCCTTTGTTGCTGATAATAAACCCTAGAAGTTTACCAGACCTGACTCCAAAAGTGCACTTACTTGGATTCAGCCTGAGTTTGTAATCCTTCAACCTGGCAAATAGCTTCTGCAAATGCTCAACGTGTTCCTCCTCTGTTTGTGACCGAGCTATCATGTCGTCTACGTAAACTTCGATCTCATGATGTATCATATCATGGAACAAAGCTACCATAGCGCGTTGATAAGTTTCCCCTGCGTTCTTCAGTCCGAACGGCATCACCTTGTAACAGAAAGTACCCCATTGTGTAACAAAGGTCGTTTTCTCCATGTCCGCGGGGGCCATTTTAATCTGGTTGTAGCCCGAGAATCCATCCATGAAGGAAAACACCTTGTGCTGAGTTGTATTTTCAATCAAAATGTCGATATGCGGTAGCGGAAAATCATCTTTGGGGCTGGCCCTATTCAAATCCCGGTAGTCCACACACATTCTGACCTTTCCATCTTTCTTAGGAACTGGCACGATATTAGCAACCCATTGTGGATAGGATGTCACGGCCAGAAAGCCAGCGTTGAGTTGCTTCATTACTTCTACTTTAATCTTCTCAGACATGTCGGGCCTCATTCGGAGAACTTTTTGCTTGATCGGTGGACAATCCTCTCTTGTAGGGAGACGGTGAACCACGACATCTGTGTCTAAACCCGGCATGTCTTCATAAGACCAGGCGAATATTTCAACATATTCATTCAACAGCTGTATCAAACGCTCCTTGACACTTGGTTTCAGATTGGCACTCACTTGTACTTCCTTCCGGTCTTCCTCTGTTCCTAAGTTGACAGTTTCCAACAACTCTTCATGAGGCAAGATGGCCCTTTCTTCTTGTTGTAGAAGCCTGGCTAGCTCTCTTGGTACTTCACAATTTTCTTCATCTTCATACTCAGCCTGATTGACCAAATCTTCAGAGTTATTGAAGGACATAGAAGAATAGTCACCCATAGAATCCAGAGTGGATGGGTACCTGCATTTGTGAGTGTTGGTGTGTGTAAGGGATAGCCATCCTTAAACAAACAAAAATGCAAAAGGAAAGAAAATGAACACAACAGTTTATAAATGAAAAACGTCCAATGAATCATTAAACATGGCATATGAATATGAAGAGAATCAAAACCCTTACAAATGGACCTACATGCCCCGGGCAAGGCATGGGGTGAAAAAACAGTGTGCAGATTGTTTAAAAGTAATTATTACAGGCCAACAGGAAATGTTCGAAAGATAAGTTACTGATTAATGAAAGTAATGGGGACGAAGTCTTTTGCCTCCCAGTTGTGCAGTCCCCCTTCAATGGTTGGGAAGATCCAATCTTCAATGTTGGCCTCTTCGTCTTCGTCTCCCAAAGCATTGATTCCATGAGGAGAAATCTTGATGGGCGTCCTTTCAATTTTTGAGCGACGCATAGCTTTTTGCCCCGCAGCGGTAAATCCTAACCCAAACTTATCTGTTTTGTGAGGAAAGTCAGGCAACTGACCCCATGTTGAGCTCTTCCCCTCCTTCATTGCAGCCTTTGCGTCTTTCAGAGATACCATCCTGGCCATCTGCTTGGGCTCCTCAGCTACTGCCTTTGCTACAGCAACCTCGGGAGCAATTTCCTCGAAGTGTTGGAACGGTGTTTCAATGAATTCGCCCTCCACTTCCACATATCGAAAAGAGTTTAGGTGACTGACCATATATTCCTCTTCACCGTGTACAGTTATGATCTTTCCTTTGACAGGGTATTTCAGCATCTGATGTAGGGAGGAAGTGACTGCGCCAGTATTATGTATCCATGGTCTCCCTAGCAAGCAAGAGTATGACGGACGGATGTCCATCACATAGAAAGTTGAGTGGAAAACTTCAGTTCCTACCTTGATAGGGATGTCGACCTCCCCATGTACCATTCTTTTAGACCCGTCAAAGGCCCTGACAATGATATCACTTGGTTTCAGCTCTAAGCCTTCACAATCTAATCGATCCAGAGCTTTCTTAGGCAGCACGTTTAGAGAAGAACCAGTGTCGACCAAAACATGGGCCAGAGTAGTTCCTCGGCATTCAACTGACACATGCAATGCGTCATTGTGCTTTCTTCCTTTCGGAGTCAGGTCAGCATCGGAGAAACCCAGGCCATTGTCTGCGGTAAGGCTGGCTACACAATCCTGGAATTGATCGGCTGAGGTTTCCTGGGGCACATGGGCTGTCTTCAGAAATCTTATCAATGCTTTGGCATGAGCCTCAGAACAAAGAAGTAATGCTAACATGGATATCTTCGAGGGGGTTTTCCCTAGTTGCTCTACAACGTCATAATCACTCTTCTTAATTATTTTCAGAATCTCCTCTATTTCTTTCTTAGAGGTTTCGGGGATAACCAATGGCTGAGCCCTCGTCCTGACGAGCTCATCTTGGATCCCTTTCCCCTTATCAGCAGAAATAGGAGGGACAACCACATGAGTAACAGCTTCTTCAATCAACGGAGTTCTTGCAGTCAGTTTTATCGGTGCATGAGTAACTTTGGCAGCAGCTGAGGGTCCAAAGATTGCCTTTGGAGGGGAAATCTCTAGAGAAAATATTCTCCCACTTCGGGTAATCTTGCTCGTACCAGCAATGTTTCCAATGTCGGCGTCTTCTTCTTTAGAGCTTTCTTCAGTTAACTCAACTTGTTTAACACCATGGTAGTAGATTTCTCCACCATAATTCCATGGTATTGATTTGTCAGATTTGTAGGGGACGGGTCCAGGCATGGTTATTTTCAAAGGAACAAACTTCGCAGCGGATGTAATCTTAACAGTCTTTTTAGGGACCTTGGAAAGATTGGTGGAAATGGTGATTATTGAAACATCTTTGATAGGGGTAGCAGGAATCTTTTCGAAAAGAATTTGTTGATCGTCCATTAGGCCTTGGATGCCTATCTTCAGCAATGGACAGTCGATTGGTAGGGAGGAACAACAGTAGCAGTCTTCTTTACATCCTGGGAAAATCCCAGCCCTCAACAGGTTCAACTTGATTGTCAACAGTGGAGTCATCAGGTCATCAACAGCAGAAACATACAGATCTTCTTCAATAGCATGGACATTGCGACCATGCTTCGGCATTGGAGCAGATATCACGTTTGGTTTCTCTGGAGCATCGAACTCAACCTCTTTTGCATCTATCAAGTCTTGAATTTTATGCTTAAGCGCCCAGCAATCGTTGGTGTCATGCCCGATGCTGTCAGAATGATAGGCACATTTAGCATTGGGATGATAATATGGAGAAGATGTGTTCACATTTTTCGGTGCCTCTTTGATAGTGGTGAGATTTAGCTTCAACAAATGGGGAAGAACTTGTGCAGGTGTCATATTGATGCGGGTGAACTGCCGTTGTGGCCGCTCTACCCGTTGCTGATTTGGTCTGTACTGATTGTTACGAGGCTGATCATTTGATGAATTTTGGATCATCACGGCCCCCACGGTTGGCCGGCGTTCATTTCTTCCCGATCTTTTCTGAGAGTATATAACAGCTGCTTCCTTCTTGGCCGGAAATTATTTCTTAGCAGCTGTAGAGGCAGAGGCATCCCTTTGAATCTTTCCATTCTTAATACCAGCTTCCACCCGTTCGCCAGTCATAATCAATTCAGTAAACCCTGCGAAAGAGCTCCTGATCAGATGGTTGAAGAATGGGCCAGATAGGGTCCCCAAGAACATATCAACTAGTTCTCTATCAGAAAGAGGTGGCCGCACTCTTCCGGCCAAGTCGCGCCATTTCTGGGCGTATTCTTTGAATCCCTCATTTGAGGCCATTCCCATACTCTGGAGCTGAGTACGGGTTGGCGCCAAGTCAGCATTATATTGATATTGGCGATAAAAGGCAGCTGCCAAGTCTTCCCAGTTATGCACTTCTGACCTCTCAAGTTGGTAGAACCAGTCTAGCTGTGTACCGGACAAACTGTCCTGAAAGAAGTGTACCCAAAGATTTCTGTCGGATGTATGAGGTTGAATTCTTCTGACATATGACCTCAGGTGCATCTTCGGGCAAGACAGCCCGTCATATTTTGCAAAAATTGGCACCTTAAACTTTGGAGGGATCACAATTCCAGCAATCAATCCCAACTCTTCAAAATCTAACCCAGGAACCCTTTGCAGCTCCATAGCTTCCAGTCTATCCTCTAGGTTCTTGTATTTGTCGTCCGCTGGAGGGTATTGTTGCTCTGAGTAGTCTTCATATTCATCAACCTCTTCCTCCTCAGCTTCGGACTCAGAAGGTAGTGCATCTCCTTTTCCCTTACTGGTTCCCTCATCAGATGCGGAGGGAAAATCAAGAACTCCTCTAGCTTCATTCTCAAACCTTCTTCCCATTGTAGCTACCCCAACTCTTTTCTTCTTCTTTTTCACCTTTTCTTGCTCTTTGTTCCCAAGAAGTGTTTTTAGATTCTCCTGACCCTTTGCCAAGGTCATTAGGAGTTGTTGAAACTGTGAGTTTTGTGACTGCAGATCTTTGACTGTCTGTTCGAGATCCATCTGGATGAAATAAACAGCAGAAAGATAAGGAAACCTGGTGTGGAGACCTGCTTATGCATATGATGAATGATATGTTTATTCATGCAATGCATTCAAGGATTTTAGAAATTCAAAATTGTTGCAAACAAAAAGAACACACGTCATATTAATAAGAAGAAATTTCGTCAGTAAATAAATGCCCCATGGGCCAAATATTACAAAAACTTCTTAAGGCAAAAAGACGTTGCGCATCCTCTTTGGTGCGATGTAGGTGTTGAGGGTCTCGTCCTCGTGAAGTCGGCGGGTAAGCTCCAAAACCTTCTTCTCACTGGCATAGAAGCTGGCTTCAAAAGTATTCCGCTCTTCCTTGAGTTGGATCCAACTCTTCTGCATCTCCTCCCATGATGTTGGCATGTCAGGATATAGGATGGTGTAGGGAACCTCTCCTTCCTTAACAGGCTCTTTAATTAAAGGGAGAATATGAGGGTAAGGCATCATAAGACTCTGGGCTCGGGTCCTTACCCACCTGAGATAAGGCTCAAGAGGGATGGAGTTCTTGTGCCCCAGTGTCTTGCTATCTACCTTGTTAGGCATCCTCCAAGCTCTGATGAATCTTTGGCGAAGTCCTTGCGCATCGTTGTCGAAGTTAAAAACTAGGTCAGGAATCAGCATGTCATGAGGGCCATCCCTCCGTGCATATCCAAATTGTTTCAAAGCTAGGCAAGGGTTGTAGGTAATGCCCCCTCTAATGCCAAGTAATGGAACATTAGGGAATTCACCATAACGATCGATGATGATGACATTTTCTCTGGACCGAGAACACCAATGTACATCAGAGTGTGTGAGGGTCATCAATCATTGTGACCACCTTAAGCCTTGGTCATTCTTCAAAACAGATTGTGGAAGGTGAGAAATAAACCACCTTGCAAGGAGAGGAGTACAGCACATGAGAACACCCCTCTTTCTCATTGTTCGTGTGTAAAATGAGTGGAGGATGTCCCCAAGCAATGTAGGTATGGGATTCCTGGATAGGAAAATCTTGACAGCATTGATATCTATAATTTGGTCAGGATTTGGGAACAAGACCAACCCATAAATGAGGAGTGCCACAATCTCTTCAAAAGCTTGCGAATCCAAGGAATTCCAACACTCTTGTGCCTTCTCAAACAAGAACTTTGCCAAGAAGCCCTTGACACCACTTCTAGTCTCCCAATGCCCCTTGATGTCAGATGGTTGCAAGTGTAGTGCTTGAGCAACATCTTCAGGCTTTGGTTCTTTTTCCGTACCGTTGTAGGGTAGTTGATTAAGAATAGGAATTCTCAGGAGTTGAGAAAATTCCTCCAAAGTAGGCACCAATTGATAGTCGGGGAATGTGAAACAGTGGTGAAGGGGGTCAAAGAACTGGAACAACACTTTCACCATGTCTTCTTCAATGCTGGTGTTGACTAGGCTGAGCAGTCTACCATGTCTTTCACTGAAGAGAGAGCTTTCTGGAATTCTGGATGTGAGCTCCTTGAGTTGGGGAGGGATTCTCACAAGGTTGACTTGGATAGTTTTCCTGCGAAGAATTTCCATGACCTACAAAACAAAAACAAAGATGAACATCCAAACCCTTGAAATGGTTAGTGGATGCATATGATGCTTTATGATGTTCATGATGTATGCACAAACATATGTACAAAGCAAGTCACACAAAACCCTAGTTTCAGGCTTGCATGGGGTTTCATAGGTAAGTACCCTCTTGAGTGTAGTTGGCTTAAAAACCTGTCCTATAAATAGTAACCAGGTTCTAAGGAGCTCAATATCATTGGATTGTTTTCCATGTTCATCGTTTTGGTTTAGCCACTTAACTAGCAACCAAAATATTCCAAGAAAACAACCCTCAATGAGTGTAGTATCGAGTATCTACCAACTTCGAACTGCACCAAAGTCGGTCATCTCACTACCCCTAATGAAAGGCCAAGATGGTCAAGTAAGGTTCTAGGTCATTAGTGCTTAGTGACATCACTCAGCGGCCCCGTACTCTCCTTGATTGAACTCAAGGGTTATCGGTACTCACAAATATGTCGTACTAATATAGCTATTGCTTCAACCGTGTCGGTATACCCTGCACAATTTCCATAACGTATTGCTATCTATGAATGTTTCCCCAAATCCGGGTGTAGGATTTCAAGCCCAAACAAGAGAACCAAAATGTAAAGCAATCAAAGCAAACAATTAGTCATGCAAAGAGTGATCTAAGCCCTAAGGTTACTCCACTTTTAAAGATTTCCCCAGCAGAGTCGCCAGTTCTGTGATACGGTGGGGGAACTGACTTGAGTTTTTGCGTTTGTTTTCGCAAATGTTTCGGTTTAGCAAGAGTCGCCACCGACTTTTTATTTTATCCTAAGGAAAGGTTAAAAAGCACAGCAAAAACCTTTGAGATGTTTTCTTGGGTTCGGGAAGTAGATTATAGAAAGGGAAGGTATTAGCACCCTTTCTATCCATGGTTATCCATGGGCTCTTAGTTACTTTCTTAAATCACTTGCTTTGCATTTTCAATTGTTTGAAATGGTGCTTTGTGTGTGGTTTTGAAAGATGTTTTGAAAAAGATGCCTTGTCTAGGCAACCCTTGTAACAATTCTTTACTCGAATGTTTTACAAAAGGTGTTTGTCTTTTCGAAAAGATGTTTCAATGTTTTTGAAAGTTGTTTGGAAATTGTGTTTGTGAAGTGGGTTTTGAAAAGTAGGCAAGTGTGTTTTGCAAGTTTGATCAAGTAACTAAGAGTTGTCTACCCCTAAATTTACTCAAAGATTTTTCCTATGTTTTAACCCTTTTAACAGTATTGTTCCACCATTGTATTTGGTGGACAATCTTGGATTAGGATGTTAACGGGACGGGCGCGGGTCATCGTATAGACCATGATTAGCAATGTTACAAAGTATCTTAGCATTTTTGAGGGACTAAGATCATTTTCGTAAGGCAAATTTGAATAGCGTCATTGAGGGACTATGATCTTTTGATTTTGTTTGTTTTACCAAGATACTTTGCATGCGTAACATGGCCATTTTAAATTTAGGCAACCGAGTGGAGATACCTTAAGGAGTGTTTGTGTGCAAGTGTGTTTTATTGCATACAAGAGTTTATCTTTGAATTAGGATTTTCTATTTCAGTGATTTTATCTTTCCATACACATCCTAATTACTAGCATTTATATTTGAAAGCGATAAAAAGCAGAAATATAAAATCCTACGCTATTACAGTAATTAGGGGGTGGGGATACATATTTGTACATGGGGTGGTTCAACGAGAAAAATAGATAAGAAAAGAAAGTAACAAAAACAAGATAGAGAGAAAGAGAGAGGGAGCCAGTGCGCTGCTGAGAGGTCATCAGAAGTTCTGACTCGGGCCCGCTACCAGATAATCAACCTTTTGGTTAAACTGTATGAGTCAGAACTTCTGACTCTGGTACCTGCAAAACAGAAACCTGTTAGTGGGAAGATCAGAAGTTCTGACCCCCATGCGTTGCAAGACAAAAGTTTGTTAGTGGGGATATCAGAAGTTCTGATCCTTCTAGAAATACAATAATTCTCAGAAGTTCTGATATTATTGACAGCAAAACAGGCTTCAGATGTGCTAACGTCAAAGTCAGCACTTGGCTTCTCCCTGTGCTAGTCAGAACATCTGCAATTTTGTTATTTTTCCACAAAACAGAAAACATGTTTGGAACAGCTTCAGCAAATGTCAAAGTATTTCAGGAGACAAAACCAACAAGGTCACAGGAAGGTTTTTATGCTGACTCACTTCCTATCTAAATGTTCTGAGGTATGAAAATCCTCAGAACAACAAACAGCGGCAACATGATGTTTACATTATGCTTATTTGAGCATGCAAAGCTGATGATGCTTAGCAGCGTGATGAAGGTCAGCAAGTGCTTACCTGGCTATTGGAAAAGTTTGTGAATGAGAGCTAGCTTTTAGCTCTGATGGTGTTCTGGACAGGTTCTTTTTGAAAGGGGTATATGAAGGTGTATGTATGGTCAGAGGCTGAAAGGGTGTTCTTTAGTCACAAAGAAAGCTGGGTGTTGATGAAGTTTGAAGGTAAGAAGTTCAAAGTTATGAAACACTGGAGATTTTGGCAGAGTTTCACAGTACTTTCTTTCTAAAAATTTTTGTTTCTCTTCTAGCAATTTTTCTGGTTTTTGGACGCCCTTTTTCAGTGGACAATGGTGCTCTATTTATAGGCAAAACTCTTGTGGCTTCTTGAACATTAAAGGCGCCAACATAGGTTGAATTGTTCTTTGAAAGAAGTTCCTGGGAAGTTGTGATAATAGATAGCCTTTCAGCCTAGGCTGGAACAGCAGGCATGGATTGGGGAGAAGTGACCTTTAGGTGGACGGTGGCGCGTAGACCCATGCCTAAACCTGCATAAAGGCGTTTACCAAGCCACACGTGAAGAGACCACTTGGATGAATGTTCAGGAGTGGTTGGGAGCATTAATGAGCATTAAATGGTGATGAGACTTATCAACACCAAAATTCTGGTAATAGGAGAAAAACTTGGACCAGCAGTTCTGCTTTACCAAAAACAACGTAAACCATGCTCTGGTCTTGGCCTCTTGTTGTCTTAGCAAATTCTGGAGATTCTCCTGACTTTCTGACACATTCCTTGGATTTGCTTCTGGAAATCCTGGACTTAGAGATTATGTATCAGTGTAACATCCATTCTTCTGACCCTTTCATCTTCTGATTTCAGCATGTTCTGAAGGAGCCTTCAGACTTTCTTGCTCCCTTTGCATTCCTTTAGCAAACTATGGCTGAACTGGCGTAACTATTGAAAGAGCCATGTTCTGTTTGAGGCTTACGTGTTGAACCATGTTTGCAACTTCTGACTGAGTTGATGTAGCTGTTGAAAAGCCAACTTCTGACTGCGTTGAGCCAAGCTTGCAACTTCTGACCGTTGAGCCAAGCTTGCAAATTCTGACCGTTTCTGTCTGGAGTTTGGTCCAGAAGTTCTGAAGCGCTTATTTTCTTCATAAGCACCCATTTTTTAGAGAAAAATTCCAAATGTTTAGAATTTTATTTTTCTCAAGATAAAAGCGTTGCCTTTAGAGCTTGTGTGATCATTTTGCTCTTGTAAATGGTTTGCTTGGGAAGAAATGATAATTCAGGACTTGGATTTGTTTCAGAGGGACTCTGAGAATCTAAGATGATTTCCTGAAGAAAGAGAGGGAAAATTTTGGGGTACAACACTTGGCTATACTTTACATTGAGAATGCTATTCGATTTGGTTGTAAATATTATTTGGACACCACTATTCTGATGAGACTCATCCCCATTTGTAAATATTTGTACCCCCATTCCCGGATACTTATTTGTAATAGCTTAGACTTTAAATTCCCGCAATTTATCGCTTTCTATACTGTATAGTAATTAGGGTTTGTATGCGAAGATTCAAAATCAACCGCTAGATAACCTAATACAAGACAAATGCATTGAAATTAATACACAATTCACACTTGCACCCCTAGGGTAATCCCGCTTGTTGCCTTCAAAAATGGGCCATGTTTGCATGTCAAGTACTTTGGCAAAACAAAAACAAATCAAATGATCATAGTCCCTCGATGACGCTTTCGAAGTTTCCTAAACAAAATGATCATAGTCTCTCAAGCAAATTTCCAAAGACACTTGACACTATTGCATTCATGGTCTAAACGATGACCCGCGCCCGTCCCGTTAACATCCTAACGCAAGGTTTTTCACCAAATACAATGGTGGAACAATACTGTTAAAAGGGTTAAAACATGAGAAAGATCTTTGAGTAAATTTAGGGGTAGACAACTCTTAGTTACTTGATCAAACTTGCAAAACACACTTGCCTACTTTCAAAACACACTCCACAACGCAACTTTCAAAACAACTTTCAAAACATTGAAACATCTTTTCAAAAAGACAAACACCTTTGTAAAACATTCGAGTAAAGAATTGTTACAACGGTTGCCTAGACAAGGCATCTTTTTAAAAACATTTTCAAAACCACACACACAAAGCACCATTTCAAACAATTGAAAATGCAAGCCAAGTGATCTAAGCAAGTAACTAAGAGCCCATGGATAACCATGGATAGAAAGGGTGCTAATACCTTCCCTTTCTATAATCTACTCCCCGAACCCAAGAAAACATCTCAAAGGTTTTTCCTGTGCTTTTTAACCTTTCCTTAGGATAAAATAAAAAGTCGGTGGCGACTCTTGCTAAACCGAAACATTTGCGAAAACAAACGCAAAACCTCAAGTCAGTTCTCCCACCGTATCATATACTTGAGCACGAAAGTTACATCAAATTATGAGAAAATAACACCATTGAAATCACAAAATAATGCTCAAAGAATCAATCCCAAAGATCACCAAGAGATCACATTGTGAAAGATGAATTATCCAACTTACCAAAGGTAGATCTAGAGAATTATCAAAACAACTTCAAGAATTTGCTTCAATTCAACCACAAGAATCAATTGACCAAGCTTGGATGTAGATAATTGATGGAGAAAAAGTGTTTGGATGAAGGTTTAGCTCAAAGATTAGTAAGCTTAAATGCAAAGCTTACTAACTTTTTGAAAATGGAGCTTTGAGTGAATTTGGTAGATGGAGAGAATTGAGAGATTTTTTAGCAAGGTGGATTTGGCTATCAAAAGCTTGAAATTTGAATGAAATGAGAGCTCTATTTATAGAGTTTTAGGATTGGGATTATTGGTAATTTGGTAATTGATTCTTGGAGCCAAAATTTGAATTAATGATAACTCTTTCAAAAATTAGAGCCAAAATTTCAACTAATGATAATTCTTTCAAATATTAGAGCCAAAATTTGAATTAATGATAATTCTTTTTAAAAATGAAAGATTGACACTAAAATTTGAATTAATGATACATCTTTCAAAAGTGAAGGAAAATTGGAGCCAAAATTTGACAAGTTTAAAATGCTGATTTTTTTTAATTTTCACGTTGTGCAATCGATTGCACTATAGTGCAAATCGATTGCACAATGTATTTTTTTCCAAAATGGCGCAAAATACACTATGTGCAATCCATTGCACTTTAAGAGCAATCGATTGCATTAGTGAAAAAAATGAAAAATTTTAATTCTTTTTCTTTGCATAAT
Organism: Vicia faba; assembly: GCA_948472305.1. Classification (NCBI taxonomy): domain Eukaryota; kingdom Viridiplantae; phylum Streptophyta; class Magnoliopsida; order Fabales; family Fabaceae; genus Vicia; species Vicia faba. The sequence continues at coordinate 700,996,469 of OX451739.1, read as the reverse complement.
AGAGATTTTAGGAAAATAATACCAGAAATCCTTATTTGTCAGATGCTTCGACTTGGTACCTACAAAACAAAAATATACAAAGACAAAGACAAATATTTTTTGTATTTTGATTAGAAGTTAGTCAACAACACATATACAAAATACACAACCAAGGTGCTTGGAGATTCCTCAAGAGCAAACTTAAAGATAGGAACAAAGAGGAAGAACCAACCCTAATGTGATCTTGTTATGATCGAGTTGACATGATATGATAGAGGAATCTTAGGGGCAAAAATTGGGGTACAACAGCTGCCCTTATTTAAGTGTCTTCTAACCGGAGATACGAAGGTTACAAATCTTCGTGTCGACGCGATTGAAGATACTTAAATATAAAACAAGCCCTATTTTTGTCTCTAAGATGCCATGCAAAGCTTATGATTATGGATGCATATGAACAGAACAAAAGAGATGCAAAGTAACACTGGGGATGCCACAAAAATGAAGAAACAAAGGAGCAACCCCACAAGGAAAATAAATCACTGGTGGACCAAAAGAATAGAACCAGAGAGGAGGATAACAAGCATCGACGTTCACTGCCGATGTCTACCAACGTTCACTGAAGGTAGAGAGAAGAAGATATACCGACTCACAGATGACGGTAAACTACCAACTCAATAGTTAAAGGTAGAAGAGAAAATATATCATGCCATTGCCGTTCACTGACGAGGAACTATCACCGTTCACTGATGATAGCAAAAAGATAAGAAACACCTACGTTCACTGCCGATGCACTACCAACGTTCACTGAAGGTAGATTTTGAAAATATCATACCATCGCCGTTCACTGACGAGGAACCACCACCGTTCACTGATGATAGCAAAAAGATAAGAAAAATCGACGTTCACTGCCGATGCACTACCAAAGTTCACTGAAGGTAGATTTTGAAAATATCATACCATCGCCGTTCACTGACGAGGAACCACCACCGTTCACTGATGATAGCAAAAAGATAAGAAACACCGACGTTCACTGCCGATGCACTACCAACGTTCACTGAAGGTAGATTTTGAAAATATCATACCATCGTCGTTCACTGACGAGGAACCACAACCGTTCACTGATGATAGCAAAAAGATAAGAAACACCGACGTTCACTGCCGATGCACTACCAACATTCACTGAAGGTAGATTTTGAAAATATCATACCATTGCTGTTCACTGACAAGGAACCACCACCGTTCACTGATGATAGCAAAAAGGTAAGAAACACCGACGTTCACTGCCGATGCACTACCAACATTCACTGAAGGTAGATTTTGAAAGTATCATACCATCGCCGTTCACTGACGAGGAACCACCATCGTTCATTGATGATAGCAAAAAGATAAGAAACACCGACGTTCACTGCCGATGCACTACCAACGTTCACTGAAGGTAGATTTTGAAAATATTACACCATCTCCGTTCACTGACGAGGAACCACCACTGTTCACTGATGATAGCAAAAAGATAAGAAACACTGACGTTCACTGCCGATGCACTACCAACGTTCACTGAAGGTAGATTTTGAAAATATCATACCATCGCCGTTCACTGACGAGGAACCACCACCGTTCACTGATGATAGCAAAAAGATAAGAAACACCGACGTTCACTGCCGATGCACTACCAACATTCACTGAAGGTAGATTTTGAAAATATCATATGTTCCCCAAACTTCTGGTGTTTCACCTAGAACGGGTCTCAACTTCTTCCTTAACCAAGGAATTCCGCCTGGAAAGGGTAATATGTAAGCTGTCTCAAATAAAGAGACTTCCACTTGCAAAGATTTCACAACGAGAAATTTATGTGAATTTGAAAGTCTTGCCATCCATTGGCGTAAACTGACGACGGACTGCAAGCTAGCCACTCATAGAGGAAATAGAAAAAAAAGGTTACGTCGACTTGTACAGGGAAGCACGAGTTGCTCAAACAAAGATAGCTGTTGCCTGTTATCATGGAGGATTGCAAAAAGAAACGACTTTTTGGGGATAGAAATGTGGCTTCCCGGGGAAAGTGATATGACTTCCTGGGGATAGAAATATGGCTTCCTGGGGAAATAGATATGACTTCCTGGGGAAATGAGATATGACTTCCTGGGGAAATGAGATATGACTTCCTGGGGAAATGAGATATGACTTGCTGGGGAAATGCCACATTATTCCTGCTGAAGAGATAAAGTCTTCTCGTGCAAAATAAATGCACAAATCAAAGCTCAAAGTCCTCAGAAATCCAGAGTAAATAATATTGTCATGCAACCACGAATCCAATTAGAAACACACTGGAGCAAGACGGCCAACGAAGATACATCCTTTGAGAAATAAACTCAAGAGGGAAAACTGATTCCACCTAAGCAAGGAGCGCTGCAGGAAGGTTAGAACATAATGTCAATGAAAAATGGTTTGTAGCAATGCATGATGCATGTATGAATGTATGAGTGATATCGTGCATATGCTGGTAAAAGGATACATAATCGAACAAAACTGCCTCAGGTACTAACAACATTGGTCTAAACTTTAACCAGAAAGATCAATCCAAGAAAGGTAAAAGCAACTGTAGAAACCAAACCTATTGTCTGTCCTAACTTCACTGAGGAGAAACATAATCCGGATGTAGCTAAATCAAACAGATACCGGGATAGAACATCTTTCTTCCATTTTCATCGGAGAAACCAGTTTTCCAAAAACAACGTGCCTACTGGAGATTGCAAGATCAGCCTCAAATAAGGCAGACTGACGCCGAGACAACCAAACCTCACTGGGGGATTCAAGTCTACCTCCCTGGAGAAAAACTACGGATTGAAAACTTTTCATCATGAATACTCATTCCAACAAGAGATGCCCTGGGATAACCTTCCCAGGGAATAACACACAGACTTCCATGGGGAAAACAAATGTTTCACAGTCCGTACTCCTACTGGGGATTTCGATACTGATTGTGAATAAGGCAAATGGAAACCAAATTGTCAAAACATTCACTGGGGAAATCAGGCCCACTTTGAAGGAAGAAAAACATACGGACTTTACTAAGATAAACAATACTTCATCATCGAGACCTCTACAGGGGACTTCATGCTGACTTCATTGGGGAGGTCGACACCACATCATCGAGAGGAAACCAAGATACGTTCTTCACTGGGGAAAAAGGATTTCTATCAAATAAACAAGTCCTTCACTGGAAAATAATGGATTGAGTCTTCATATCAACCAAACCTATTCCAACAAAAGATGCCCTGGTGTAGTCTTCCTGGGAGATCAAGAAGTCAACAATAATGCCAATACTGCAAAAAGAGCGATATCTTAGCACACCAAGGGAATAAAACCTTTCATCATATGAGGGAAAACTTCGCTGGGGAACCTGGGACAGAGGCTTCTGACCATGCAAACCCAAAATCAAAAGCGAACCAAGACTTGGTCGGGGATCATGGGATCACAAACCAAATATTTTACCTTGCACCCACTGGTATCGTCTTTAATATACAAAAAATCACGTGCATTCCAGCGAAAATGACCTGAGAAAACCTTCCTGGGGAACCAAGAAGTTAACAGTACAGTAAGAAGTCAAAATTATGGGGATTTTAAATCAAACTCAACACTTGGTGAGAGAAAACCCAAAAACTTGACAGTTGTCTCAACACCTCTTAGAAAATATATTGCCCTTGTCTAGCTACTTGGGAAGCACATAACAACAATAATGTCGTAACAAGAGAAATCACTGCTCTACAAGAGATTACATATCAATAAAAAGGGAGAAAGAACTCCATCAAATGAGCAAAGGCTTCGTAGCTCTTTTTAATCTCCGTTTGATCACCACCTGGATGGGTAAAGAATCACACTCAGCTGGAGAAGTCTGCAGCAAGACTGGAAAAAAAATGGGATTATGAACCCAACATGATAACACAACTTGAGGAAGGTTCTCAACTTGGGTTAGACATAGCAGCTATCTTGACAAAATATGGATATGCCCTTGGAAACCAATCTGGTGTCCCAAGCTTACTGGGCTGATCAAGGTAACTTTCATAACTTTCCCTTGGCTGCATGCTTTTAAGATAACCTTTCTGATCAAATGGCTTTCATAGATATGTCGAATCTTGACGTAACTGCCCTAGATTGGCTGAATGTTGCATCCTCTTTGCTCCATAACTCTTCCCGGCAACATGCCTTTTGCTGATACTCAAACGTAAACTTTCATGATATCAAGCAGTTGTTTTACAAGCAGAAAATGTTTATTCTAAGAATGAAAATTCTAATGCAACAATTATGTAAGTCTTGAAGATTTTATTTGAAAAGATGTCGCAAAACCTTGTGAGCAAATCACTAGTTAGGATGCGACATGGATTTTTCAAAATATAACAAAAGCAATATGATACCAATCACAATAATTTAGCAAAATTAATGGGAGTCTGGAAACACTATCTCATTGGAGTATGCTTTCGAAATAAACCCTGTTTCAATTAGGACTTTTGAGGGTTGTAACGTGGCCTGGTTCACGGTTTTAGAAAAAATATTTAAGGCTAAAAAATATTTGGTGCCCACCCCCTTCATGATGTTCTTCAGTCCTAAGTTCAGTTAACTTGACACGAACATTCATCTCTCAAAAGAAGTTTCGAGATGGTTGAGGAATCAAACAAGGTTTTCTTTGGACATACAAGTCACTCATTCCTGCTTCTTTTGGGTTTCTTGTCACGCAACTCTGTTCTTTGCTGAGGATTTCACATTGTAATCCTTTATCGCATTTCAGGCTTTCCATTTCTTTCTTGCCTTATGGACAAATTCCTTTTGATTTTGACTTTGAAGTGCAACAGGATGCCCTGACTTTTGCCTAAGCGACTTGTTTTTTTTTTTTCAAGTTCCGAATTAGAGGGGCTTTTTGTCTCTTTATTTTTCATGTTATCTTTTTCTTTTGAACATGTCGCGTGACTTCGAGTCATTTATGACTAGTAGGAAGAATTGTGACTGTCCTATTTCTGGGTAGATGAAAGATAACCATTGTTGTATCGTCATCTGTTGATCCCTTGATATGTGAGAGATACCCATTGGGATAACATCTTCTTTTGATGTACACTACTGATATGCAGAGGTTAAACATTGCGGTTTTGAATTCCCTCAACCTCTTGAAGGATAACCATTGTTGTATCTTTGGATGTGCATTCCTGATGAGTTCTGAATGCTCAATCAGATTAACTGAACACTACCCTGCCCTGGGTTTAAAAAAATGAGGGTTTTTTTTCTGAATAGAAAAAGAAACTCCTACTTCAAGGCTCAAAGGGGTTAACAAAGGTTCCACTCCCTTATATCTACGGTGTTTGAGAATTTGAAACAATGCCTGTACATCGTCAACGGGGTTTTATCCAAAAGCATACAACCAGAAAAATTTGTGTTTTAATATCATCCTCCTCCTCCCAATCTCTGCCTAGGCAAGAGAATGAGTAACAAGTTGGTATCATAAATAAATTTAAAATTGAAAACAAATAAGAGTGAAACGAATGAATTTCTTCAAGTCCAACATACTCATTGTATTAAGATTAAACATTCAAATGCAAACAAGTTCTTACATGCAAACAGTGCAATGATAAACAAGAAAAATTACAAATGAGAAAGCAGTAAAAATGATAATAAACTGAGAAGGATAATCATCCTTAAACTCCAAGGCATTCTTCAATCAAGTTTATTCTTCGGCAAAGATTTGACTTGAACCTCAAGAAAAATATCCTTAAATGACAAGATACCACTTTGGACCAACCTCTGAACTTCAGCCTTCAAAGCAAAGTAATCTTCCAAACCGTGCCCAGGAGCATCCTGATGAAAGGCACAAGAAGCGTCAGCCTTATATCCTCTTGGCAGTTTTTTGGGAACAACTGGCCGAGCTCGAGTTTGAACCAAATTCTTCTTCAACAAAGAAGGATACAACTCTGTGTATGTCATTGGAATTGGATCAAAGCTCATTTTCCTCTGATGACATTGCCCTTGATTACCTTGTTGAGGTACCCTCTGATATGCAACATCAGTCAGAGTCTCATTGATGAATGGAGTCACATAAGCAACTTGCTGATTCCTATTATGAGATCCTCCTCGCCTACCACGAAGTATAGCGTAGGAGTCTTGCTCTTTCTTCTTGGAACAATTATCACCATACTTCTTAGCACCATTTGACGAGTCCCCGTCTTCAGATAAATGACCTTCACAAACAGTTTCCTCTAAATGGACTCCCATGCTTACCATTTCGTTGAAATCAGCGGGAGCACTTGCAACCATCTTCTCATAGTAGAAGGAACTAAGAATTTTCAGGAAGATATTTGTCATCTCCTTTTCTTCCATGGGAGGAATCACTTGTGAAGCCACTTCGCGCCATCTCTATGCATATTCTTTGAATGATTCTCTGTCTTTCTGAACCATGGCCCTAAGCTGGTCACGTTCAGGCGCCATGTCCACATCGTACTTGTATTGTTTAATGAATGCTTCTCCCAAATCATTAAAAGTATGGATGTTGATACTGTCTAAACTCATGTACCATTTCAACACAGCACCGGTCAGACTATCCTGGAAAAAATGAATCAGCAGATGCTGATCATTAGTATGGGTAGACATCCTTCTCACATACATCACCAAATGAGCACGAGGGCAAGTGTTTCCCTTGTACTTATCAAATTTCGGGACTTTGAACTTAGCAGGCACTTTAACATTCGGGACCAAACACAACTCATTCACATTCTGCCCGAACAACTCTTTTCCCCTAAGAGCCTTCATCTCTCTTTGCATTCTATCAAATTGCTCTTGGAAATCATCCATTCTGTCATAAAGACCCAAGTCTTCACTCGGAGGAGGGAAAGGACGACACACATCTTCATTAACAAACGAAACCAAATTCACCGAAGGAGGTGCAGTAGGAATAGTATGCACCATAGGAGGTGCAGGAGTAACAACATTTGGAACCACTAGAGCATCTTGAGGACCCAGATTGAAACCTTCAGGTGAAAAATTCTCTGGCATTCCCGACGGATAACCCTGAGGCATACGGTTTTGAACAACAGCCGGAGTATCGGATACAGGAACAGTCAGAACTTCAGTACTTGCCCTTGTTGGTTGAGGTTGAACACTCGGTGGCTGATTCTGAGCAACCACCAGAGCTTCCATCAGAGTAGTCAAGTTGTCCAAGCCAGCCTTCAAAGCAGAAACTTCTTCGCCCAGCTCGCGATTCTCCTGTTCTAAGTTGTCCATCTTCTTTTTGAAATTAGCCCGAGTGTTGTAGTGATGAGTCAGCTTGCTGAATGAAGTAAAGAAGCTGGGTAAGGCACCTGGATATGCATAACAAATGCAAAAACATGTGCAATATGATGCATGATATGCAATGTATATGATTATTATTATTATTTTATCATTTAATATTTCAAGGGATTTAAGATTTACAGACATATTGCAAACATCAAAATAACAACGCATTTGAAATACTGAAAACTTTTATTATAATAACTTCGAAATAGGTTACAAGTTTCAATGAGCCCAAGTACAAGATGAAAATACAATCTAAAATCCTGAGAAAAGGAACTGACAGAGATCAATCTGTATGAATGCGCTTCCCTGTGAGCCTGGCAATCTGAGTTCTCAACCTCTGGTTTTCTTCCACATGTCTGATGGCAACCTCCTTCCAATCATCTGAATCAGGAAGTGAACAAACAGCACCTGTTTGAGGCTTAGGAGAAAATAAATCTCCTTGCCTCTCCATAGACTCTACTGCTCGACTCTCAAGGATCTCGATAAAATCATCTCTCTCCTTCAGGTCTGCTCTGTAGGAACTCTCTAAAGTTTGGAACTTGTTCTTCCAAGCATCCCTTTCCTGTTGCATCCTAACCAAAGCAAGCTGCAGCTCTTCTAGATCATCTAATAAGGGAGGAGTGGTCTTCACAAACAAATCAGACATGGGTGTCTCCCGAGTATACGGCATCTTCAACTGAATGGCTCTCGATCGGACCCACTGAAGATATGGCTCCAAAGAAACAACACCCCTAGGTCCCAAATCCTTCCTACTCTTCTTATGAATGTGACGCCAGGCCTTCGCAATCTGCTCCCTAGCTTCCCTGTGGTCTTCTCCTTACTTCAGAAAGAAACTACTCATATGAATATTGTTCGGTTTATCCCTCATCGGATAACCAAGCTATCGCCGTGCAAGAACAGGGTTATAGTTAATTCCTCCCTTTGTACCAAGAAGAGGCACATTGGGGAAACTACCACAACTGTCAATAATCTCCGCATCCTGGTAAGCTCGATGATACCAATCAATATCCGAGTGAGTAAGTGCCATGATCTTAGGAGCCCAACGGGGTTCCTTCTTGACATCCTAAAAAGCGTCAGATTGAGGCATATGAGAGGTAAACCACCGGTACAACAAAGGCGTGCAACAGATAATCATTCCCCCATGATAAGAATTTCGAAGATGAACAGAGTAATAAGCATCATCCAACAGTGTAGGAACCGGGTTTCCAATCATGAAAATCTTGATAGCGTTAATGTCAACAAACTTGTCCACATTAGGAAATAAGAATAATCCATAGGCGAGTAAAGCACAGATGGCCTCAAAAGCAACCGTATTCTTCATCCTGGCAAAGTAACGAGCTTTCTCCAATAAGAACTCAGCTGGTAATCCTCTAATCCCTCCTTTGGTAGTCATATGAGCTTCCACCTCAGACTTCCCCAGATGAATCAAAGCAGCAATCCCATGTGGTTTTGGCTCACCCTCCAAACCAGTAAAAGGAACGCGATCGGTAACAGGTAAATCCAATAGATAGGAATACTCTTCCAGTGTTGGCATCAACTGATAATCGGGAAAAGTAAAACAGTGATACACCAGATCATAGAACTGGACCAAAGTTGAGAGAAAATCCTCCTTCATCTTCAGCTTCATGAGAGGAATAATGGATCCATACTTCTTTCGAAAGTCTGTAGAACACTCGATCTCGGGAATTAGACTGATCAACTCATCTATCTTAGGATCCTTGAAACTGTATTTCCCGGTCTTTCTCTTTCCAGAATCCATGGTTTAAAAGTACCTGAGATATTCACAAATAATCAACCTTTAAATCCCTTGAAATATTGTTTTTTCAAAAGATACTTATGAGTGCATGGATGCATGATGCAACAATCACACACAAGATCACACATATAGGGTTCATAGGTTCAACGTCACGAGCATGAGGTCGAAGGTACTATCCATTAGGTATTGGTCTAAAAAGTTATCACCCGCCGAACAAGGTTCTAGAGGTTCCCAGAATCTACATCCTTCCTTCGGATATTACCAACTTCTCGATTAACTCGGTAATTAGTAATATTCTCAAGAAAGACTCGTCTGAGCGTAGTATCGCGTGACAACTACTTCTGTATTACTCCATCATAGCTTCCGCACTACACCTAAAAGGCCAAGAGGGGTTAGGTAATCTATGGTCCTCAGCTTCAGCAGGCTCCCAGGTTGAAAGCAGTACATCTTCCCGATTACTCGGTAAACGATACTACAGTTAAAGGGGCCTCCACTGAGTGGGGGATCTCATGCCTCCTTTTTCGGGATTACTCCCTCAAAGTTAACATGACTATACCGCCTGTCCTATCTAAAAGTTCGCCAAAATCCGGGTATAGGACTTATGAGTAATCACCAAGCACCCTGTAAACCAGGAAAATCCAGACAAACATATATACAAAATATAACACATAAACAACAATAGCACATATACAGATATAAACAAAGATAGGTTTAACCCACTTAGGGATGGACCAACAAGAGGTCAATCTTTCCCCAGTGAAGTCTCCATTTTTTCTGTAGCGGTAAAAAGGTTCAAGACTAAGCCATTGGATTGACTAGACTTTATACAAATCAAAATAAAAATCGCCACCGCGCTTTATTGTTTTCAAAGGAATGGGAAAAGAGTGAATAACCCAAAAAGAGGGGGAAAGATTCAAGGTAAGGGGGTTGGTTATGCAAAGGGAAGGTATTAGCACCCTAAACATCTACAATACTCCGCAGGAACCTCTTTGAAAAATCTGTATATTTTGACTATAAAAAATGTGTTGTATATAAAATGGATGGTGGAGGTGAGAAAAGAAATATTTTTATGGTTTTTTGCACCCGCCGCGGTTGCGAACCTTTAGTGCCTACGTACCACCTTTCGTGCAATAGGGGATCAGGGTACACGTAGTTCATCTTTAAAAAATTTGAAACACAAGTGTGTTGGTTGATTTTATGAGATAAGACATCATCGTAATTGTCCGTGTGAAAAACATACTTACTACCCACAATCATGAGAAAGGAGAATTTGCATCATCTCAAAGTGGAGGATATGGCTTGGATTTTAAAATCAATAATGCCTCACTCAACACCCAAGTGGAAAATATCTCACTTCACTATATATTGTAGAAGTATAGTTGTTTGCATCACTACAAGGATTGACAAGAGTCTAATCTTTTGAGAAAAGTTTAAAGATAAAAGCCAAAATGGCAAAATGGTTTTAAATGAGATTGATTGACTTTTAGTCTTCTCACAAAAAAAGGTCAAGGTATTATTAAATTGATTGAAATTTATTTACGAAAATGTTTCGAAGATGCATGGACCTAAGTCCAAGTTTATTATGAAAATGTTTCAAGTTTCAAAACAAGAAATTTTTTTTTTAAGGAGGGAGAAGATTTTTTGAAATTAAAGAAGATGGGAGGAGAAGAAGAGGCTATCCTAAAGCATAAGGTAAAAGCTAGGGATAAGAACCATCTAACCAACAAGAAGCCAATACTTGACATTATAAGTCAATATAGAATTCCCATTCTTTGGATTGAAACCAAGCAAGCAAAGATAATAGACCTCTTGAGAGAACCAAACTTCAAGTGTTTTAAGTCTTCGCAAAAATTTGGGCAGAGTAACGGCTGTATACGGGTGAATTCCAGATTACAAACAAAGATCGTAATCTCAATAACCTGCACACAAAACAAATAAACAACCCAATGTCTTGAGGTAAACCTCAAGAACTCCAGACAAAATATCAAATAAAGTCACAAAGTCTCCAAGATAGACCAAGGTCTCTAATCCTAAGTCCAAGAAGTCCATCACTCCATAATGCAAAGGATAGTAACCATGTAGTCAAAGTATCATTAATGATTTTTATGGTTCATGTTGATTATTAGGTGTCTTTAAAAAGAAAGAAAAGCTCAAGTGAGCAAAATAAAAATGGCATAAAAGTAAATGCTCAAGTGAGCAAAGATGAAAATAGCATGAAATGTAAAATGCTAAAAGTAAATGGTACATAAAGCATGGAAATAAAAGCGTAAAGTAAAGTTAATTGTTAGTAATTAGTGGTTAGTTGGATGACCATCTTGAAACTTGCATTTGGAACTCATTAGAGGATTGGTAGAACCAAAGCCTCCATACAACAAGTTGCATTTGCTTTTTGTCAAGTATATCATCCATTTTGGAATTCTCATTAGGCAGCATGTAATGATCAACGATGTTTAAGTGATCCGCGTTGACCAAAGGTGTTGTAGATCCATTAGAGGATTGGTAGAACCAAAGCCTACACACAATGAATCTCAAGGTTATTGGATCAAAGAGATCAAATTAACATACTTGGGCTTGCAATCATAAGTTTGGGCCACGAATGATCATTTATTCGAATCGGGACAAAATTTAGCGCTATGTTAAGCAATCGTAAGTGGACTTATGTAGAAGTCACACCTATTTTGAGGTCGGTCAATAGCAATCTATGTACTTCATGTTTGGATAAATGATATAGAGATCACCATCCCTTAACATGTAGCACAATTAAAAAAGAAAGGGATAAGATGAAGAGGGAGGGGAATGATAAGCTAATTTGGATCACCATTTCAAAATTCTTTCATCTTTAAATTCAACCACTCCTCTAGATGGATTAAAGCACTAAACATATCATTAATCCAAAGCACCAAAAATGAATTAAATAATTCACTCTTAGGTAGATTTGAATTGATGAACATTTATCCAACTTCATCTACATCACAAAGTCCATTGAGTTTAAAGACAAATTGGACATTTAAAATTGCAATCCAAACCAACAATCAAAAGGAGTGAGTAGAAAAAGCATTTTGGATCAAACCTTCCCCAAAACAAGGCAAAAAGTGCATTTTGTCCTGGTGTAAATTGATTTACACTACTATGTAAATCGATTTACACAGTACAATTTTCAAAAATTCGCGTGAAATTTCTTCTGTGCAATCGATTTACACTTAGTGCAAATCGATTGCACACAGTAACAATAGCAAAAACATCATTTTAAAAGGGCAATTTCTTGTTCAAACTTTCCATCAAACACCTTATGATCATGGATCCACTTGAGCACGAAAATTCCATCAAATTATGAGAAAATAACACCATTGAAATCACAAAATAATGCTCAAAGAATCAATCCCAAAGATCACCAAGAGATCACATTGTGAAAGATGAATTATCCAACTTACCAAAGGTAGATCTAGAGAATTATCAAAACAACTTCAAGAATTTGCTTCAATCCAACCACAAGAATCAATTGACCAAGCTTATATGTAGATAAATGATGGAGAAAAGGTGTTTGGATGAAGGTTTAGCTCAAAGATTAGTAAGCTTCAATGCAAAGCTTACTAACTTTTTGAAAATGGAGCTTTGAGTGAATTTGGTAGATGGAGAGAATTAAGAGATTTTTTAGCAAGGTGGATTTGACTATCAAAAGCTTGAAATTTGAATGAAATGAGAGCTCTATTTATAGAGTTTTAGGATTGGGATTAGTGGTAATTTGGTAATTGATTCTTGGAGACAAAATTTAAATTAATGATAACTCTTTCAAAAATTAGAGCCAAAATTTGAACTAATGATAATTCTTTCAAATATTAGAGCCAAAATTTGAATTAATGATAATTCTTTTTAAAAATGAAAGATTGGCACTAAAATTTGAATTAATGATACATCTTTCAAAAGTGAAGGAAAATTGGAGCCAAAATTTGACAAGTTTAAAATGCTGATTTTTTTTTAATTTTCACGTTGTACAATAGATTGCACTACAGTGCAAATCGATTGCACAGTGTATTTTTTTCAAAAATGGCGCAAAATACACTATGTGCAATAGATTGCACTTTAAGAGAAATCGATTTCATCAGTGAAAAAAATGAAAATTTTTAATTCTTTTTCTTTGCAAAATAGAGATTTTAGGAAAATAATACCAAAAATCCTTATTTGTCAGATGCTTCGACTTGGTACCTACAAAACAAAAATATACAAAGACAAAGACAAATATTTTTTGTATTTTGATTAGAAGTTAGTCAACAACACATATACAAAATACACAACCAAGGTGCTTGGAGATTCCTCAAGAGCAAACTTAAAGATAGGAACAAAGAGGAAGAACCAACCCTAATGTGATCTTGTTATGATCGAGTTGACATGATATGATAGAGGAATCTTAGGGGCAAAAATTGGGGTACAACAACTGCCCTTATTTAAGTGTCTTCTATCTGAAGATACTTAAATATAAAACAAGCCCTATTTTTGTCTCTAAGATGCCATGCAATGCTTATGATTATGGATGCATATGAACAGAACAAAAGACATGCAAAGTAACACTGGGGATGCCACAAAAATGAAGAAACAAAGGAGCAACTCCACCAGGAAAATAAATCACTGGTGGACCAAAAGAATAGAACCAGAGAGGAGGATAACAAGCATCGACGTTCACTGCCGATGTCTACCAACGTTCACTGAAGGTAGAGAGAAGAAGATATACCGACTCACAGATGACGGTAAACTACCAACTCAATACTTGAAGGTAGAAGAGAAAATATATCATGCCATCGCCGTTCACTGACGAGGAACTATCACCGTTCACTGATGATAGCAAAAATATAAGAAACACCGACGTTCACTGCCGATGCACTACCAACGTTCACTGAAGGTAGATTTTGAAAATATCATACCATCGCCGTTCACTGACGAGGAACCACCACCGTTCACTAATGGTAGCAAAAAGATAAGAAAAACCGACGTTCACTGCCGATGCACTACCAACGTTCACTGAAGGTAGATTTTAAAAATATCATACCATCGCTGTTCACTAACGAGGAACTACCACCGTTCACTGATGATAGCAAGAAGATAAGAAACACCGACGTTCACTGCCGATGCACTGCCAACGTTCACTGAAGGTATATTTTGAAAATATCATACCATCGCCGTTCACTAACGAGGAACCACCACCGTTCACTGATGATAGCAAAAAGATAAGAAACACCTACGTTCACTGCCGATGCACTACCAACGTTCACTGAAGGTAGATTTTGAAAATATCATACCATCGCCGTTCACTGACGAGGAACCACCACCGTTCACCGATGATAGCAAAAAGATAAGAAACACCGACGTTCACTGCTGATGCACTACCAACGTTCACTGAAGGTAGATTTTGAAAATATCATATCATCTCCGTTCATTGACGAGGAACCACCACCGTTCACTGATGATAGCAAAAGGATAAGAAACACCGACGTTCACTGTCGATGCACTACCAACGTTCACTGCCGATGCACTAACAACGTTCACTGAAGGTAGATTTTGAAAATATCATACCATCGCCGTTCACTGAAGAGGAACCACCACCGGTCACTGATGATAGCAAAAAGGTAAGAAACACCAACGTTCACTGTCGATGCACTACCAACATTCACTGAAGGTAGATTTTGAAAGTATCATACCATCGCCGTTCACTGACGAGGAACCACCACCGTTCACTGATGATAGCAAAAAGATAAGAAACACCGACGTTCACTGCCGATGCACTACCAACATTCACTGAAGGTAGATTTTTAAAATATCACACCATCGCCGTTCACAGACGAGGAACCATCACCGTTCACTGATGATAGCAAAAAGATAAGAAACACTGACGTTCACTGCCGATGCACTACCAACATTCACTGAAGGTAGATTTTGAAAATATCATACCATCGCCGTTCACTGACGAGGAACCACCACCGTTCACTGATGATAGCAAAAAGATAAGAAACACCGACGTTCACTGCCAATGCACTACCAACGTTCACTGAAGGTAGATTTTGAAAATATCATATGTTCCCCAAACTTCTGGTGTTTCACCTAGAACGGGTCTCAACTTCTTCCTTAACCAAGGAATTCCGCCTGGGAAGGGTAATATGTAAGCTGTCTCAAATAAAGAGACTTCCACTTGCAAAGATTTCACAACGAGCAATTTATGTGAATTTAAAAGTCTTGCCATCCATTGGCGTAAACTGACGACGGACTGCAAGCTAACCACTCATAGAGGAAATAGCAAAAAAAGGTTACGTCGACTTGTACAGGGAAGCACGAGTTGCTCAAAAAAAGATACCTGTTGCCTGTTATCATGGAGGATTGCAAAAAGAAACGACTTTCTGAGGATAGAAATGTGGCTTCCCGAGGAAACAGATATGACTTCCTGGGGATAGAAATATGGCTTCCTGGGGAAATAGATATGACTTCCTGGGGAAATGAGATATGACTTCCTGGGGAAATGAGATATGACTTCCTGGGGAAATGCCACATTATTCCTGCTGAAGAGATAAAGTCTTCTCGTGCAAAATAAATGCAAAAATCAAAGCTCAAAGTCCTCAGAAATCCAGAGTAAATAATATTGTCATGAAACCACGAATCCAATTAGAAACACACTGGAGAAAGACGGCCAACGAAGATACATCCTTTGAGAAATAAACTCAAGAGGGAAAACTGAATCCACCTAAGCAAGGAGCACTGCAGGAAGGTTAGAACACAATGTCAATGAAAAATGGTTTGTAGCAATGCATGATGCATGTATGAATGTATGAGTGATATCGTGCATATGCTGGTAAAAGGATACATAATCGAACAAAACTTCCTCAGGTACTAACAACATTGGTCTAAACTTCAACCAGAAAGATCAATCCTAGAAAGGTAAAAGCAACTGCGGAAACCAAACCTATTGTCTGTCCTAACTTCACTGAGGAGAAACATAATCCGGATGTAGCTAAATCAAACATATACCGGGATAGAACATCTTTCTTTCGTTTTCATCGGAGAAACTAGTTTTCCAAAAACAACGTACCTACTGGAGATTGCAAGATCAACCTCAAATAAAGCAGACTGACACCGAGACAACCAAACCTCATTGGGGGATTCAAGTCTACCTCCCTGGAGAAAAAACTACGGATTGAAAACTTTTCATCATGAATACTCATTCCCACAAGAGATGCCCTGGGATAACCTTCCCAAGGAATAACACACAGACTTCCATGGGGAAAACAAATGTTTCACAGTCCGTACTCCTATTGGGGATTTCGATACTGATTATGAATAAGGCAAATGGAAACCAAATTGTCAAAACATTCACTGGGGAAATCAGGCCCACTTTGAAGGAAGAAAAACATACGGACTTTACTAATATAAAAAATACTTCATCATCGATACCTCTACCGGGGACTTCATGCTGACTTCATTGGGGAGGTCGACACCACATCATCGAGGGGAAACCAAGATACATTCTTCACTGGGGAAAAAGGATTTCTATCAAATAAACAAGGCCTTCACTGGAAAATACTGGATTGAGTCTTCATATCAACCAAACCTATTCCAACAAAAGATGCCCTGGTGTAGTCTTCCTGGGAGATCAAGAAGTCAACACTAATGCCAATACTGCAAAAAGAGCGATATATTAGCACACCAAGGGAATAAAACCTTTCATCATATGAGGGAAAACTTCGCTGGGGAACCTGGGACAGAGGCTTCTGACCATGCAAACCCAAAATCAAAAGCGAACCAAGACTTGGCCGGGGATCATGGGATCACAAACCAAATATTGTACCTTGACCCACTGGTATCGTCTTTAATATACAAAAAATCACGCGCATTCCGGCGAAAATGACCTGAGAAAACCTTCTTGGGGAACCAAGAAGTTAAAAGTACAGTAAGAAGTCAAAATTATGGGGATTTTAAATCAAACTCAACACTTGGTGAGAGAAAACCCAAAAAATTGACAGTTGTCTCAACACATCTTAGAAAATATACTGCCCTTGTCTAGCTACTTGGGAAGCACATAACAACAATAATGTCGTAACAAGAGAAATCACTGCTCTACAAGAGATTACATATCAATAAAAAGGGAGAAATAACTCCATCAAATGAGCAAAGGCTTCGTAGCTCTTTTTAATCTCTGTTTGATCACCACCTGGATGGGTAAAGAATCACACTCAGCTGGAGAAGTCTGCAGCAAGACTGGAGAAAAAAAAATGGGATTATGAACCCAACATCATAACACAACTTGAGGAAGGTTCTCAGCTTGGGTTAGACATAGCAGCTATCTTGACAAAATCTGGATATGCCCTTGGAAACCAATCTGGTGTCTCAAGCTTACTGGGCTGATCAAGGTAACTTTCATAACTTGCCCTTGGCTGCATGCTTTTAAGATAACCTTTCTGATCAAATGGCTTTCATAGATTTGTCGAATCTCGACGAAGGACCTAAAACAGAGGCACGACGGACACTCGTGTTTGACGGTGCTTCAAACGCACTAGGACAGGGTATTGGGGTTGTATTGACTTCTCCAAGGAATTTTCATAAACCTTATACTGCAAGGTTATGTTTTGACTGTACCAACAATGTGGCTGAATACGAAGCTTGTATATTGGGTCTAGAAGCTTCTATTGATCTAAGAATCAAATACCTTGAAGTATATGGAGACTCAGCGTTGGTCATATACCAAGTTAACGGTTAATGAGACACTCAACATCCTAAATTAATTCTATATCGAGATTATGTTTTGGAGCTAGCTATGAAATTTATAGAGAACACCTTCACCCATATCTCCCAAGAGGAAAATCAGATGGCAGATGCCTTGGCAACTTTTTCAATCATGTTCAAAGTAACTTGGCCTAATCATGAACCACGCATAACAATCAAACACTTCAAAGAACCGACACATTGTCTCGCAGTTAAAGAAGGGCCAGATAATAAACCTTGGTTCTACAATATCAAAAGGTATATAGAAAAGCAAGAATATCTAGAAGGTGCCTCGATTATTGACAAGTGAACTCTACGAAAGCTAGTTGCGAAGTTCTTCTTAAATGGTGATGTATTGTACAAAAGGAACTACTATATGGTGTTACTCAATTGTGTGGAGAAACATGAAGCAGATACACTCATGAGAGAGATCCACGAAGGAACCTTCGGGACTCATACAAATGGACATGAAATGGCAAGAAAAATCTTGAGAGCAGGTTACTATTGGCTGACGATGGAAGCTGACTGCTACCATTATACAAAGACATGCCACAAATGTAAAATCTACACTAATAAGGTGCACATACCACCAACTCCTCTAAATGTCCTAAGTTCACGATGGCCATTCTCAATGTGGGGAATTAATATGATAGGAATGATCGAACCAAAGGCTTCTAATGAACATCGATTCATACTAGTCCCCATTGATTATTTTACCAAGTGGGTAGAGGCTGCGTCTTATGCAAATGTCACCAAGAAAGTGGTTACTCACTTTTTATCAGGTAGAATATCATATGCAGATATGGGGTTCCTACCAGAATTATCACAGACAATGGGTCCAACTTGAACAACAAAATGATGAAGGAGTTATGCGATGATTTCAAGATCGAGCATCACAATTCATCACCTTATCGACCCAAGATGAATGGGTCCGTTGAAGCTGCCAATAAAAATATCAAGAAAATCATTCAGAAAATGGTGAAGACATATAAAGATTGACATAAAATGCTTCCCTTTGCTCTACATGGATATTGTACCTCAGTACGTACTTCAACAGGTGTGACTTCTTTCTCTCTTGTTTATGGCATGGAGGTTGTACTCCCTATTGAAGTAGAGATTTAATCACTACAAGTTCTCATGGAAACCAATCTTGAAGAATCAGAATAGGTTCATGCATGATTTGATCAACTTAACCTTATTGAAGAAAAACTCTTAATAGCTCTATGCCATGGGCAGTTGTACCAAAAGCGGATGAAGAAGGCATTTGATAAAAAGGTCTGTCCTCGAGTGTTCAAAGAAGGAGATTTGGTTCTTAAAAAGTTTCTTATACCTCGTCTAGATCCACGTGGTAAATGGACACCTAACTACGAAGGTCCATATATGGTTAAAACAACATTCTCAGGCGGAGGTCTTATCCTTACAACAATGGATGGGGAATAACTACCACATTCGATGAATTCCAACACAATAAAAAAATATTATGTATAAAAGGCCCGCTAAGTCAAAACCCCAAACGGGAGACTTAAGAAAAAAGGGGCGTCCCGATGGATTGAAAACCCTAAAGGGAGATCCAGGAAAAATTAGGTACATATAAACAAAGTCATTATCCTGTTGGATTGAAAACCCGAAAGGGCGAACCAGACAAAAGTTAGGGATCTTATTCACAAAATTAACAAATAGAATACGATTCGAGAATTCATTACTGCGACCATGAAGGAGAGAGATTAATCTAAATCATTTGAGTCATAAGCAAAGAAGATTGAAGTTATCAAAGGACATTAGAGAATTAGCGGTACCAATTATCATTTTCATTGCCATTTTTAAATTTTGTTAAACTTTCTGTAATTACCTCTTTTTAGGAATTTCATCTCGTACTCTCGCCTATTCAAAGGAATTATCATCAATAAAACAATTTATTTTTCAAATTCTATTCAATTGTTTTTTTTTCTTTTTCCAACTTGTTTGCAAAATACTACAAATATTTCTTGTAAATGCTACGTCGAAATTATTTTAGGGATTTAACATTAAATAAAAGCATTTGACAAAACATCAAAAAGTATTTTGGTTAGAAAAACGTCAAAATAAATCCACATCTACGTCCACGCCTACGCCTGCGCCTGTTATACGATTATCAACAACACATTGACACTGTTCACCATGATATATCAAATTCAAATCAACTTGGAGATACCGCAATCAGCAACAAACAACGTTGGAGAGTCAGTGACTTAGAAAATCCAATGGTTTAAAAGGATAAAATTATCAAAAAAATTTACAAAAAAAACATTTGGTGCATGTACATACGAGACACTTGGTGCATATACATATGAAACACTTGGTTATCATGTCAATAGCATCTTCGTTGGGTATCACGTCAATTTAAGGCCTTATACATATGCATTATACATTTCATTTTCCAAACTGCTTGGGCTAAGAGTACTGCGAAACATCTTGGGGCCTATTGCAAGCTAATCTATCTACGAGTTCAAACCTTAGCATTATTCAATAAATACCTTGGTTGAGAACATACACAACCGATAAACTAGGTGTTATATCTACGACTTATATCTTTTGTTTAGTTATATAAAATTCAATTATCAAACCGGGTCATCTACCCCCTAGGTTGTGGTAGATGTGCATAATCTACAATATAGATTACTATGTTAGTCTCGAACCGTTAGTAAGTTATTTATCTTTCAAACTCGTGTTATTGATAAGTACAAATTGTAGCTATTTTTTTATAGACTTTTTGTTTCACTTATTAACTTTTGGTTATTAATATCGTTGAATAAACCCGACTTTTGTGTAAATATGTTTAGTTTGTGTTTATTTGTGCTTTTGTGTACATAGTGTACCGTTTGATGTTTTCCCATTCATTTTGTAGGTATTTGTTGCATTTTGGAGCATTGAGGAATAATATGTCGAAGGCACGTCTCCAGATGCGCGTTTTTAGAATAAAAGATCAGTTTTAGGACTTTTTGTCCAAGAGAGCCCACTTAGCACGCAGATGCCGCTAAGCGCGAGTGGTGCTCAACGCATTTTTGTAGCGTGCTGCTTGTGTTTGAGATTTTGGAAGAACCAACGTTTTGAGTGTGGATAGCACGCTCAATGCGATTTAGGTCGGTTTATTGTGTAAATATCACGCAGCCCGCTTAACGCGCTGAGGCCGCTTAGCGCGATTTACTGAGATTTGTTTTATAACTTCATTTTCAATTCATTTTTTGTTATGGTTTTGGGGAAGTTTTTTCTTCCAACTCTATCAAACTTCAATTTTATTAGGATTAGCTTAGATAACAACTATGGAGCTTGCATAAGGATGATCTGGGGTGGATTGCTCTTCAACCGGCACTGACAAACTGGTAGATTTGCGGTTCATTTCTCTTCCTCTTTGTGTATTCTCTATTGGTTAGGTTTATATGTATATTTTATTTAAACTCATGTATATTTGTCGCCCTTGGCATTATATTAAACTTGCTTTATGAATCTTTGTGGATTGTTGTCCTAGATTTTTACTCTATGTTAGGTATTTGAGTTGTTATAGACATATACTGCTTAGATTCTTATCTAGGATGATTATTTGTTAGTTTTTGAACTCTAGAGATAGATTTAGAGCTGACATCTACTTGGGTATTAGAGCTTAATTCCTCTGTGTTGTTTGTGTCGCTCTGAGAAATCGTCGACACATGCGAGCACAATTGGCTCCTGCGTTGTTGAGGTGGTTGAGAGATTGCTACTGAGGTGATGCAGTCGGCCTCTCAATTTAGGTTAGAAATTACTTAGGTTGTGAGTGATACGTAGTGACACTGATGAATATTGTAGGTTAAGTATAACAGGTCGATATGTTTAATTATGTGAGAAGTAGTATATATGCATGCTTGATAAGTTATTCCTTTTTCCTTTTTATAGATTTATTTTATGTTAATACATTTTCTTTTAACCCATTCAACACCAAACTCATTAACAAGAAATTTGTCGAACGGAGAATCAATAACCAATATATGTGGACAAGATACGATATAACCTAAATATCACCCGATAATTTAATAACTTACATTTTGCTTGTCGCTATTCCGCAGCAACAAAATGGCGCCGTTGCCAGGGATTGATTCTATTGATTTCGCATTGCGATAATTCTTTTACTTTTGAGTTTTATAAGTAATGTATATGTTGTATATAAATTGTACATTAACTTGTATATGATATTTTTGCACATATATGTTTTTATTTGTTTTCACGTATTTTTGTAAATTGTCTCGTTTTCGTAATGTTTGTTATGTGGATGTTAGAACACTTTCTTTAGGTTTGTGCGGTGTGACAATACCATGACATGACGAGAGAAGGTTACTAGCTCGCACAATAAACGCGTCGAGCTTACAACGTAAAACAAGCATGTTTTATTTGTATTTTTTTATGTTTGTGGTGACTT
Source organism: Vicia faba (assembly GCA_948472305.1). Classification (NCBI taxonomy): domain Eukaryota; kingdom Viridiplantae; phylum Streptophyta; class Magnoliopsida; order Fabales; family Fabaceae; genus Vicia; species Vicia faba. The sequence goes on along the minus strand of OX451739.1, from coordinate 700,974,258 downwards.
CTGTTTTAACAAGTTGAACTTGAATTAGTTTTTAAATTTCAAATCTTCACTTTTCAACTTGTTAATTCATTTTCACCGGTTTTCATGTCGTTATTTGTATTTGTTTTGTTACGTAAATTTGTGTTTTCCGCAAGCTTGTCGTGTTTAGCTTGGGGAAGTTTGTGTGTTGTAAATATTATGTAAATTAATGTTGTGTAGGTGTAAGTGGAGCTTGCATAGCAGCTGCACCAGTTGTTGTTCTGTTTTTCTGCAACTAGTGTAGCGCGCTTAACGTGCTCTATGCCGCTTAGCGTGCTATGTTGTGCAGAGCCAGTGAATTATTTTTAATTTATCGCTTGCTTTCCTTTTTCCTAATTCCACCTAGGCTTTAAATATTAAATAAAATTATTATAATTAATTCTTTTGTTGTTGTTTGATCTAAATTTTGTTTCGATATCTTGAAGTCGCTTTTGGTGATTTTCCAAGTTTGAGTGTTTCAACTTGCAAATGCATGGTAATGATTGTGTTAAAGTTTTTTACATGTTCGAGGTATGTGTTTATCTCTTTCTATACTTTAGTATATTCATGATACTTAGACTTTTTACAATTTTTATGCCATTCATTCTTTTGTATACTTGTTCATTTGTGAATCACTTTAGTTCCTACCCTTTTTGTGAGGTAGATTTCCATTGTTCACATATGCCGGATACCACAATTCTTATTTTAATTGGATTTTATTATGTTTAATATTTTTTTTTTGTTGATTGTATGAAAGCTTGAACACGATCAAGGAATTTTTTGTTCCATTTTGAGCACAATTACCTTGGTAAATAGTCAATTCACCTTGTGAGTGTGTGATCATTAGTAACCCCTTTGAGCTTTTTGTCGATATCCATGTTGTTTTTGATAAATGCTTGTCTATGAGTGTTTAGTTTCCCTTTTTGCATGGATGTTGATTCTTTTTTTTCTTGAACCCTCAACCATTGTTTTGGTTTGAATTTTTACCTTGCCTTAGAAAGTATGGAGTATTCACTTTAATGTATGGTTGAATTCAAGTTGGGGAGAGGACTTTCTATGTACTTATGTTGTTGATTGCTATGAGGTTGAATAAAAGAAAGAAAAAATATGTGAAAAAAAGAAGAAAAAAGTGAATAGAAAAAGAAAGAAAGAAATTGAAAAAGCTTTGAAAAAAGAAAAACAAAAAGAGTTCGAATAATGTTGTGTTAATAAGTGTTGTGTGTTGGTGTTAAACTTATGGTAAAGAAGAAGTTTGATTGAAATTCTATTGTTTGAAACTTTGTGGAAGTAATTACTCCCTTAGGTTTAGGCAAGTTTTTGTTTCGATTAGCTTCAGGACTTATCACTTGTTTGTTAACCAAGCCACATTACAACCTTGAAAAGCCCTTGAGATTCTTGCCTTTATATTTTCAATATAAATTTTTGGATGAATGTATAGTTTAATCTTTTGTTTGCAAGATTGTTGGATGAGTGAAAATACCTCATTTTTGTGTGTTTTTCATCTACCGATGATTGTTTTTGCTAGGTGTAATTCATTTGTGAACTAGTATTGTTTTGGAATGCTTGGGATAATATTTGTATTTAGCATTCGTTTCATGTTTATGTTATCATTGTAGTTTAGTGGTAAGTATATTTCTTCGTGTGTGCCATTTTTCATTTGAACCATTGCATTTTTTTCCGTTTTCAAAACTTGTTGATTTATGATTCTTTGGTTTGTTACTTTTAGTTCTTTGAGTTGTTTGGCCTTGTTTTAGGGCAAAAAATTTCAAGTTGGGGAGAGTTTGATAAGTGCAAATTGTAGTTATTTTTGTATATACTTTTTGTTGCACTTATCAACTTTTTATTTTTAATATCATTGAATAAACCCGACTTTTGTGTAAATACGTTTAGTTTGTGTTTTTGTGTACATAGTGTACCGTTTGATGTTTTTCCATTCATTTTGTAGGTATTTGTTGCATTTTAGAGCATTGAGGAATAATGTGTCGAAGGCACGACTCTGGATGTGTGTTTTCAGAATAAAAGATCAGTTTTGGGACTTGCTGTCCAGGAGAGCCCGCTTAGCGTGCAGATGCCGCTAAGCATGAGTGGTGCTCAGCGCATTTTGTAGCGCACTGCTTGCGTTTGACATTTTGGAAGAACCAATGTTTTAAGCTTGCTTAGCCTGCTTAGTGCAATTTAGGTCGGTTTAGTGTGTAAATATCACGCAACCCGCTTAGCGCGCTGAGGACGCTTAGCACAGTCTGTTGAGATTTGTTTTATAACTTCATTTTCAGTTCATTTTTTGTTATGGTTTTGGGGAAGTTTTTTATCCCAACTCCATCAACCTTCAATTTTGCTAGGATTAGCTTAGATAACAACTATGGGGCTTGAATACGGATGATCGGGGGTGGATTGCTCTTCGACCACCACTGAGAAACCGGTAGATTTGCGGTTCATTTCTCTTCCTCTTTGTGTATTCTCTATTGGTTGGGTTTGTATGTATATTTTCTATTAACTCGTGTATATTTGTCTCCCTTGGAGTTATATTAAACTTTCTTTACGAATCTTTGTGGATTATTGTCCGATATTTTTACTGTGTTAGGAATTTGAGTTGTTATAGACATATACTGGTTAGATTCTTATTTAAGATGATTATCTGTTAGTTTCTAAACTCTAGAGATAGATTTAGAGCTGACATCTACTTGGGTATCAAAGCTTAATTCCTCCGTGTTGTTTGTGTCACTTTGAGAAATCTTCGATGCAGGAAAGCACGGTTGACTTCTGTGTTGTTGAGGTGGTTGAGAGATCGCTACCGAGGTGATGCAGTCAGCCTCTCAATTTGGGTTAGAAATGAATTAGGTTGTGAGTGATACATAGTGACATTGATGAATATTGTAGGTTGAGTATAACAGGTCGATAGGTTTAAGTCTGTGAGAAGTAGTATATATGCATGCTTGATAAGTTATTCCTTTTTCCTTTTTATAGATTTATTTTATGTTAATACATTTTCTTTCAATCCATTCACCCCCAAACTCATTAACAAGAAATTTGTCGAAGGGCTAATCAATAACCAATCTCTGTGGACACAATATGATATAACCTAAATATCACCCGGTAAATTAATAACTTACTTTTTACTTTCCGCTATACCGCAGCAACAATTATCTACCCCCTAGGTTGTGGTAGGTATGCAAAAATCTGCAATATAATTTAGTGTATTAGTCTCTAAGCAACGATGAATTATCAAGCTTGTGGTATTTATCCTCTAGGTCGAGATAAATGCACAAGTATACGACATGCCTTACCATGTTAGTCTCGAAGCGTTAGTAAGATGTTTTCAAACTCGTATCATTTACTCCCGAGGTTGTAGTAGATATACATAAATATGTGATGTAACTCATTGCGTCAGTCTGGATGCAGCAATAAGTTATCTATTTTCAAAACCTGTGCGTTTATCCCCTAGGTTGTGATAAATGTTGAAAATCTACGATATAGCTTACTATGTTAGTCTCGAAGCATTAGTAAGTTATTTTTCAAACCTGTGTTATTTACCCTCTAGGTCGTGGTAAGTACGCAGTGACTACGATTTAACTTGTTGCATCAGTCTCAAAGTAGCAATGAGTTATTTATTTTTCAAACTCACGTTATTTACCTCCTAGGTTATGGTAAATACGCGACATTTATGATTACTTCTTTACTTACGTTGTTATTTAAAATCTTTTTCAAAATATTTTCAAGTCTTTGGTAAAATTTTAGGGTCTTCTATTATTTAATAACTCTCCGATTCGATTGTGTGAGACCTGATTATCTCAAACCTTCAATCAAAGAGTAATTAAATAGGGGCTGTTGTCATACCCCGAATTTACCCGCCTTAAGTGCTAACTGTCTAATTTACTTTAGTAGGTCATTTCAGGCAGTTTGTTCACTGATATTTAGATAGCACTAACATTAGTGTAAATTATTAATTTAATTATTAGTTTTGCAAAAAAAAAGAATAAATAAGCTTAGGAATAATTTATTTATTTTTCAAAATAGATTTATTAGTTTTACTATTTAAGTCAATGTGCATATAAATTTCTGTTTAAAAATTTGTTTTAGATATATTAGAGTTCAATTTATGGGAGAGGTGTGTTTCACAATCTACATAAGGATTTATGTCATCAGGGTGATTAGTAAAATGACCCATTAAAGAATATGAGAGGCCCATGCTAATATTAAATCAGGTTAATTGGTTCTTAGTTGTATAGTGAGTTGAGTGAAGTCAACAAGCGTATGCATATAATATATTCAATGATATGTTTCATTAAGCCGCTTTTATTTTTTACATTAATGTGTATTATTTTTTTTTTAAATATTAGTTTTTATTTTTAATTAATTATTCTTATTTGGATATTTGTTGACCAAGTCAACAAGGATAAGAGAAACCCTAGTGAGCAGCTGCACCTTGGTCTTTTCTTCTTCACTAAACAATTCCAAAAGCCCAAATTGCAGATTATTTTGAATAAAATCTGCAGACCAAATCAAAAATTTAGTTGAGTATTTAACTTATTTAATCAAATATATATACAAATACGTCCCAATACATACAAATTACACAAACCCTAATTCTATTATATAGAAAAATCTCAAATCAAATCCTAATCTAACTAAAATCAAATCTTTGGTTTACAATTAGATTTTACAAATTGAATCAATCAACTCTAATTTATAACTTATAACTGCTAATCACTAACAATATTTCCTTATTGACTAATCTGTAATCCTTTAAAAGCCCAAAACCTAAGACAGAAAAGGGACGAGAATTTTGACACAAAAGACCCTTGGAGAACTTGTTCTTGTGCATTCCCCCACCCTTCACTAAAGCTCATCGGTTCAGAAAGGAGAAATAGGGTTCATCATTAGAACCCTAATTTCTTTGAGCTAGACTCCCTCCAAATTTTAGTACCTGTGAAGAAGAAGGAAGTGATTAGAGAAGTAATACTAAAAGAATAAAGATAAATGACGGTAAGCCTGAGAACTCTTAGCTTTAGGGTTTGTCTGTGATGATGTGTGGTGTTTTATTTTGTTTTGATTGGGGTTTTTTTTAAGAAAATATGTGGTTAGGGTTTCATTTGGGGATAGAGTTAGGTTTATAACCTAGGGTTACGATTCCTAATAACCTAAGGTGATGGTTCTTTAATCTTCATAGGGTTAGGGTTTGTGTTCATATGGTTAGGGTTAGAACACTTTGGGTCCATGTTGGGTTATGGGTTTATATGAAGGTCAGATGAATTTTGGATAAATGTTTGAATGTTTTTTGGGTTGTGGGTGGTGGTTAAGGGTGTTAGCACGACCAATCACTGGCAGAAGTGATTTCTGGTCGGTGGTGGTGAATTTCGGCAATCGAAATTCTAGAGATAGGTCAGAGCCTCTCTCTCTAGAATGTTTACAAAAGGTTTATTTTGCTTGGTGAATAGAGAGGAAAAAAGAAAAAAAAATGGCACAAAGGGCTAGCATTGGGTTTATATGATACTCCCCCTCCATTCGGATGCATGCCAGGTGGCTCCGTGAGATCCCCTAGATGAGGAGACCATTGACTGGTCTCCTGCGCTTACATCTACCATAGACTTATGTCAACCTTAACTCCCCACCCTCCATTCTGAACACTTTTAATCTATGCCTCATGATTAAATCCTGAGGGCCCTTGGATTAAGATGAGCGTCCCAAACTCTTTGTTCCTCACCATAAGGCCATGTGCCTCCATACACATTACCTAAACGGACCTCAACAATGGTTTTGGGCCAGACCTGTTGCTATTAACATCCCTATTATACTTCACTAACCATAATTTGCCCCCCCTATGCCTTATTAGACTCGATTCAAATTCTGGGCTTAGACCCTTAATATTTACACCACCATGATTGTTATTGGCACCCCCCCCCCGTGCAATTGGATCAAACAAGTTATTAGGCTTAAGCCATACTAGTTACAGCTCCTTGTTTTTACTATTGAACTAAAAATACCCCTCTATTTTGATTAAATATTTTATTTATTTATTTACTTAATTAATTAATTTGTTTTATTTATTTATTCTATCTATTTAATTTATATATATTGTCTAATAGCATTTTTTAGCATATTGTATTAAAGTAATTTTTGCATTTATCATATAAATTATTTGATAAATAAATATTAGATTATTATTAAAAATATTTAATATATTTTTAATAACAAGATAATAGTTATTTATTAATTATTTTCTAAAATACTAATATTTTTCCATAAATTCATCAAATATTGTTTAATCATTCAAATTCTGTTTTTTTTCTTTCAAAACTGCATCATGCATTTTAAGACAACTAATTCATCAAATATAATATATTTTCTACTAACATAATTCAAAATTCAACTTTATTTCAAAAAGGATTGTGGATATATTTTCTATTAACTACGAATTGGGTCTTAGACTACACTATTTTCAAACTCATATAAGGTTCAAGGATAATTTTAAAATATTTTCACAATCCATAAAAAAAACTAACCAAACACATACGAACTACGAATTTGGACTCTGATTCTTCACAAGGAGATACGTAGGCACGCGGTTAAAACCAAGGCGAGCATAACACATAAAAGGTAAAAAACTAAAATTCTTTTCTTAAATATATATAAATGTTAACTGTTAAATACCCATCTTAACCTTAAACCTAAAAGTGGAGCCCCTTGAGAACAAGAGAGGTGAAGGGTGCCTAACACCTTCCCTTCGTCTAATTGACTTACGAATTTAGGATCTCTATATTAATTAGGGATACCACTTATTTTCCAATCGTAGGACAAAAAAATTAATGATGGCGACTCTTTATTTTTTTCCGGTTACGACATCCTCTAAGAAACACCTTCGTCTACACCATTGTCATTAGTGTGAATCTTCTCAAGCTCCATCAACTTGGAATCTGATGCATCACGAATCTAATGATAGCGAACATCAATATTATTCGACCTTGAGTGAAAGGAGGAATTCTTTGATAAGTGAATGACAATTTGATTATCACAAAACAAGACATACTTTTCTTGTTTCTCGACAAGTTCTATTGCCAATTTCCTAAACCATAACAACTTCTTTGATGCTTCCACAACGACTATAAACTCATCTACAATAGTAGAGAGTGCAACACACTTTTTCAACTTTAATTGTAGAGCCATGACTCCCCCGGAAAAAGTCAACATATACCCTGAAATATATTTTCGATCATCTAAGCTTCTGACTAGATATGAATTTGTATACTCAACCAACATAGGCTTCTTACATCCCAAGGTTAGCTTGAAATTCTACGAGCAACACAAATATCTCATCATCCACTTCACGACCTCCCAATAATCGTTTCCCATATTTGAGAGATAATGACTCACCATTTCCACGACATGAGAAATATCAGGTCTTGTACAAGTCATAACATACATCAAACTACCAACGACTGACGAGCATGGAATGTTCGTCATACTTAACTTTCCTTCATCCGTAGATGAATATTGTTTATGACTAAGCTTCAAATGAGAAGTAAGGTGAATGTTAACCACTTTATCCTTATTTATACTAAAACTCTAAAGGACATTCTCCACATATATCTTCTCATTTCGATCTCGAACAATCTTAATACCAAGAATTTTTCGAGCCTCTCATAAATCCTTCGTAGCAAAATATTCACTCAAAGTGTTATTCAACTCTTTAATTCTTGAGATATTCTTTCCAATAATTAGAATATCATCCACATAAAGCAAGAGAATAATGAAATCACCTTTAGAGAAATTTCAGAAAAAAACATAATGATCGGCCTTGGTCATCTTGTACCCATGTTCAATCATCACCGAGTTAACTTTTGATACCATTGCTGAGGTGCTATTTCAAACCATAAAGACTTTTTACCAATTTGTAAACATAGTCTTTGTGTACCCCAAAATTTTCCATCCCATTTTTACTCAAGACATGCTCATTGAGGTCCTCAATTGCTCAAGGTTGACCAAAGAATTGATCAGACAAATTATCCTCCTAAGCAATGAACCTCCAACTAGGGTTTCACTTTTCACCAAGATGATTGGGTTGAAAAGGCTCCAAATGATTTCCATGGTCCCTAAATTGTCTTCAAGAATGTCCATGCCAAATTTCATGCCTTACACTACAAGTTTGCTCAGTCAACTGCTCAAGTGTTTGAAAATCAACTGTACTAGATCAAAAGTCAATTGTGGCCAATATACAATCAAACTTCAAGATTTTTGTGTCAACATTAATGTTTTGAAGTGATAATCATCATTTGATCAAGGGTTGATCACGATTCCTCAAGGAATTCTCTTAATTTATCAAGAGTCAGAATTCCTAAATTAGGGTTTCTATAGGAAAAGTCAACTGAACTTTGACCAGACATAACTTTCACATACTTCATCCATTTTTCCCTAACCAAAGTCATTTTGAAGAGAATCCATTTCCCTACAACTTCTCTTTTATCCTCAAGTTCAAGAAATGCATCATTTGGAAGGTCAATAGAAAAACACTTCATACCATATAGAGATTGTTCAAACACAAGAGTAGTTTCTGTAGTGCCATTATCATTACCTTTCAAACTCAAACAAAAGACCAAATTGTATAACTTGACTGAGTTGGAGAGTGGTCCAACAGCCTCCAATACAGAGGGAGGATTGGAGAAGTATCCTGGAGGTTCACTGAGGCTACCACAACATCTTGAAAGAGTTTCAAATTCAAAACAAATTGCAGTCTCAAGAACAATGTTTAAGGCAAAAAGCTGTAGCATGAGTCGACGCATACCCACATGAGTCGATTCATTTTGGTGACAGATCAAGGTATGAGTCGACACAAAACCTTATGTGTCGATACATACTATTATCCAGTCCCCAAAACAGAAGGATGAAAGGTGCATGAGTCGATAAAAAACACGTATGTGTCGACACAAATACGTGCATGAGTCGACACATCCCATTATGCATCGACTCATACTGAGTTGGTTTGGTTTTACAATAGCAAGAAGAGTTATGTGCCGATGCATAACAACATTGTGTCGACACATAATAGTTCAAAATGCAATTTTTTTTCTTTTTACACTGTCTTTACTTTTTTCACAGATGTTCGTCATTACTGTCCAACTATTAAATATAGGTCGATGTTTGGATTTGTTTTAAGGCCCAAGAAGCGTGCAAAAACATGACCAGGTTCGTTGTAGTTCAAAATGGCATGTTTTCTTCACAAATATGGAAAAACTCAAATTTTGATCATGGCTTCAATTCATGAGTTAAGGGCCAGATTCTTTCCTTGTTTCTTTCTTAACTCGACCTCCTCTATGTAAGGACCATTTATGCAAGCTTATCACATGCGCACACTGCCTCAGAAAAAGCCACACGAAATTTCTCAAAAAATTCATTCAAAGTTGCAAACTTGAAACTCTCACCTCCTGCCTCTCTCAGGCCAAACAAAGAATCTATTTGTTCTCTTGAACCTCCGAGGAGTCAGATCAGGCTAATAGACAAGTGCCTCCACCCCCAAAAATTTCCCAGCCTCCTCACAGGCCCTTAGGTAAAATTTTGAATTTTGAACTCTTAATCTACATGTTGTTGAATATTTTAATGTGTTGATTCATGTTCAGGACCTTCATTAGGACAGGGCAGATGCCTCGCATGATAGGTTTGGAGCCTAGAATGTTGGATGCCATTGTTAGGGCATCCATGGTTGTTAAGGTTTAAGCTCTCAATCCGGGGGTTTTCAGCCCAATCTAAGGCCAGATTAAGAATCAGGGCCAATTTTATGTATGATGGACCCTTTTGTTTTGTCTCAAAGTGTTTTTTTTGCATGAATAAATTTTGGATTGATCTGAGATGGTGACTAGAGTTTGACTCCAACACCGTTGACTGCGGTTGAATCCGCTGCCAGGGGTCACACCCTTATTGGATCATTCAGTCAACGCGCACATTTTTTTATTTCAAATATATTTCTGGCTTAGTTTCACATATATTCCATTATGTTATTTGTATCAACAATTGAAAGGTTGGTTGAGTGGTAAGGCAAGCGTGTGAACTTGGAAAAGGCCTGGGTTCGATACCCAGGTCTTGCACTTTTATTTTTTCTAACAACTTGTTGCAGATCTAGTGTCCTACACTTCAAACACCTATCATGCACTTTCAGATCTCAGCCAATAGATCTTAATAAATCCAGATCCAGCGCTCTTGGAGTGCTTCCCCATGATGGACCTCCAAGAGTCAAAAGAATTGAAGCGCGCATGATTTTTGTTTGCTTGTTGGGCCTAACAAACTTCCAATTCGCACACCCCTGCTTGCTAGTTAACACCAGGCCCATTTACATTTTTTTGTCTTGTTTTTTTTATTACTTATTTCTTTTGTTTTTTTATTTAATCAGCAAAATAATTAAAATCATAAAAATATTAGGTTAGCATTTTTTCTTAATTAAATTAATTTTGTAAAATAATTAATAATTATTTAAACCATCCTCTTTAATTTAAAACTAAATAGACCTATAATTTGAATTCATTTTCTTTTCATATTAAAAATACCAAAAAACTTAGAAATTATTTTCTTTTCTTTAATTTCATTTTTATTTTATAATTAAATTTTGTTTTCTTTAAATATAGATCTAGATTAATTATATTTAATTTAACATTTTCCAAATAAACAAAAACAATAAAAAGAATTTTATTTTACTTAGGACTTTCTAGGGTTTTAAATGTCATTTCCATTTCGCGCACACTTATTTACTTTCGCACTTATTTCATATTATTGTATCTGCTTACTGGGATGTAATAGACTTAATTAGGACTTTACTTTTACTTCTTTTTTACTTTTCCCCATTTTGGACTTGTAAATAATCCCCCTCCCCGAAGCCTTGTAATAGCTAGATTTTTACGTTTCCGCACTTTAAATTCCTGTAACTATTAACTGTTTAGATGCATGACTAATAGGATTATATGGCAAGAACATAAAATCAAACGCTAGAAAACCTAACACAAGAAAAAATAACTGAATACAACACACTCTCACATATACACCTCTAGGGTATTTCCACTTCGATTGCCTACGGAAAACTGTCATGACTCTCGAAACGTGGGACTTTAGTGGCTACCCTCCGGTTTAAAGATAAAAAATGACCCTCACGATGTTGCCTTGGTGTGATCTTAAAAACCTAGGGTAGTTACTAAAGTATCTTTCCCAGTTTCCTTTGTGACTGTATGATGTCCCTTCGATTGTCCCACAAACATCCAACGACTAGGGCTACCTACTCACTAATAGTAGGATAGCCATGTCTAAAGGAAAAGAAGAAAAGAACAACATTTCGAGTAAAGTAGATAGTTCATAGATGCTTGCTCAAAATAAAATAAACTTTTACACATACACAAAACTCTTTCCAAAAACATTTTCAAAACACTTTGTATACGTTCTCTACCAATCCGAGAAACATTACAAAGTTCTCCGTACTAAGGCGCTTTCTTTCAAAAATACTTTTCAAACACACAAAGCACAAGGTATTTTTTTCAAATGAGCTAGCATCTAAGAGCCCATAGATAACTACAAATGGAAAGGGTGCTAACACCTTCCCTTTCCATAATCTACCCCCTTACTCAAATAATCTCGAAAGGTCTTTTTCTGTTCTTTTCACCCTTTCCTTTGTTGGATAAACTAAAATTCAATGGAAACTCTTGCTTACCGCAACATTTGCGAATATAAATACAAAACCATTATAACAGTCGGTTCTGCCACCATATTACAAAACTGGCGACTCTGCTGGGGAACAATAAAAAGTGGGGTTACCTTAGAGTTAGATCATTTTAAAATTGCTTTCCTTGTGTGTTTTTTATGCTTTACTTTTAAAGGGTCTGGTGGGGTTACTGTTAAAGATCCTATACCCAGATCTGGGGCACCTTTTTAGGTAATTAGCAATAAATCTTGGAGGTTGTACAGTGTAGACCGATATTGACGAAGTGATAGCTACGTTAGCGTGATACTCTGGCTTGTACAAATGTTCCTTGAGTCAGTTAAGGATAACATTAGGCTTCTTTATAGTGTCATTAAGCGCTAACTGACCAGTAGAACCTTTAATTGACTCATCCTAAGCCATTAGAAAGTAGTGAGATAGCTGCTTTGGTTCCGATCAGAGATTGGTTGATACTCGATTCTACACTCATTGAGATTGGACTTTTTGGATAATCCGGCCGCAATACTTTGGTGCTTGAGCTGAAAAAATACCTGGAAGAAAGGTCAATGATATGAGACTCCATAGAACCCGGTTACTATTGCTAGGACAGGTTGAGCCAACTAAAACTTCAAGAGAGTACTTACCTACAAACTCCATGCAAGCCTGAACCTAAGTATACTTGTGTGACTTGTTTGCATTCACTATCTAACAACTTGAACTCCTTGTAGGGCTTGTTTGTATTCATTATCTAATGACGTGAATTACTTGTAGGACTTGTTTGTAGTCATTATTCAATAACCTGGACTTCTTGCAAGGCTTACTTGTTTACGTCACCTTGCACTTTTGTTTGGTGTATAACATACACATCATAACATCATGCCAGAGCATTTCCTTAACCATTTCAAGGATCTCAAGGGCCTGAGATGCAGGTTATGATGAATTGGACGTCTAGCAAGAGGCAAGGGGATTTATTTTCCTCTAGCCAATGTCGTCAAAAGACCAAAGCACGATAACTTGAGTCTGAGGCTATGACCCACTCGACATGGTGAGCTTGATTCTTGTAGAAGGATATTAAACGATACAAAGTTCTTCAATTAAAGTTACAGTCGAATTCAAACATCTTCTTGTGTTTACCCTGGGAGATTCTTAAAAACATTGCATGCATGTCATTACATAACAGGTATTCTCAAGGCAGGTTTCTCATTTTCTCGCTGTTTATTTCAGCAAGGAAAATGGCTCTCGATAAGAACGACAGAGATATCCAAACTCAAGATCCTCATTTCAAGTAAATGTTCCTAAACCTATCTAAGGGGCAAGAAGAAATGAAAGCACTCCTCGCTGGGAACATGACCACGAAAAATCTTGAAGACAACAAGGATGAGCAGTTGGAACAACTGCAAGCTGAGATGGAAAGGATGAGAATCCATATGAGTAGTCAGATGGTGTTGTACCCCAAAATTTTCCCTCTCATTTATCAAGTACTTTCTCACAAGATCTCCTTTGGTTCAGGATTGCACTAGGCTTGATCAGCTCAAGACACCTCCTTAAGCATTGATGACTGAAATTAGGGTTTGAGATTGAACAAGGATAATTGAGCTTTTAATGCCTCATATGATTTTAATGGATCATTATGAACCCTCAAGATTGCTCATGACAAGTTTCAAGTTTTGAATCACATTTTTGCTCAGTCAATTGATCAGTTGACCTAAAAATCAACTGTATTGGAGAAAAGTCAATTATGGTCAATTTACAGTCAAACTTCATAATTTTTTATCCATATCAACATTGTGAACTCACATATTTCATTTGATCAAGTTTGGACCATAATTCCTCAATAAATTTGATCAGATCATCAAAAGGGCAAAATGGTCAAAATTAGGGTTTTGATTGAGGAAAGGCAATTTCTGATTTTTGGCCTAGAAAATGGTTATTTGGTTTGAGACATGATCTCAAGGTTTCAAATGCATCATTTTTACCTAATGGTAAGACTCAAAACTTCTCTCAAGATCAATTGATTGATAGTTGATTTTCAGTCAACTTATCAAAAGTCAACTATACACTGAAAAGTCAAACTTTGACTTTTTGGTCAAAATCAAATGTCAAAGATCACAATTCATCAAAACATGTAAAAATATGAAACTTGTTCATCAAGAAATCAAAAAGTCAAGATTTCATTTTGAAAAGTCAAAGTTTCCAAACTTAGAAATTTTGAAAACTTCATATTTTTTCACAACTTTGAGCCAATTTTTCACCATGATACAAGATGATTCAAAGAAAACTTTCAACATTAAAGTTGTAGATCTTAATAAGATCTAAAAAATTTATTTACACAACTCTTCCTAGAAATTCTTGGATTTCAAGTTATTAATCCATGAAGTCATGGTCATGAAACTAAAACACTTAGTGAAATTTTGAGCATTTTGGTCAGGATTTTGACCTAACTTCTGAGCCAAGTTTCACATAGTTCCATTTGGATTTTGAAAAAGTGATTAAAATAGGGGTTGTAGAGCACACTACAATATTTCCCAAATGTCCCATAACTTCTTGAGATCATTTTTTAGCAAGGAGAATCGAAGGTCCGAAGTTAGGGTTTTAAGTTGTTTTACAAGGCAGAATTTCATGATGAACAAGAATGCAAATCCATGCTAGGCTGCACAATCTTTGCTTTGTAGGCATAAAACTTGTTTTTCACTCTATAATTAAATGTTTGCACAGCTGTAAGAAGCTCCAACTCAAGCATTCAATGCATTTCCCATGCTTAATTCCATTTTAGGAAGAAAGTAACCATTCCATTCTAGTAAAGTTGCTTTAACCACAAAATCAGTTTTGTCTTGAGCATTGAACTTGTAATTTATGCACAAGCTTTCCATACACCATCAGAATAAGCATGTTTAAAGGTTACAACCACCCTACAAGCTTGGTACTTCACATTGAAACAAGATGTTTCAAGCTTGCTTCAAAAACAAGCAAAATTCCATAACTTGTACTTGTGTGATTCTGACCCTCTCAAGCCTCACAACCTTTTCCTTACTTATGCACAAGTTGTTTGCATCAAAGAGGACGAATACACAAGCTCCAAAAGGTCCCCAAACTCATAACTGCATCACAAACCACCATTGTTGCATATTCTGACCAAGAACTTCAAACTTCCATTTCACTCGTGCGTTTCTTGGCCTTTTGCTTCCAAAAGCTTCCAAGCATCATACATAATCCATCCCTATCCTTGTTACACGACTGTAACACCATCTTCACCCATTTCCCAGTTCAAAAATAGAGCATCACAGTTGGACTTCTCCATACCATTCCAGCCATCTTCAGCTCAAGCCAGCCATTGCGTTAGCTTCCTAGAGGTCCAATGAAGCTAACTTGATCATCACCATCACTTGAAACAAGCTCAAATTCATTTCACGATTTCCAGTTTTGAGGTATTTTTCTTGAACTTCTATCTCATTATTTAGGCATTGTTAGGCTTGCATTTATGAAGATATAATGTAAATATCCTTGCCCTAAAACTATACATGTCCATGGATTTCATTTATGTTACTTAAGCATGGATAATTTTGAGTTTGAACTTGTTGAAACGTTTAGGTCAGAATTTGGTACTTTCATAA
Organism: Vicia faba; assembly: GCA_948472305.1. Taxonomy (NCBI): domain Eukaryota; kingdom Viridiplantae; phylum Streptophyta; class Magnoliopsida; order Fabales; family Fabaceae; genus Vicia; species Vicia faba. The sequence goes on along the minus strand of OX451739.1, from coordinate 700,958,985 downwards.
ATTCATCCTTATCTTTGAATGTTAGCTTAAATTAGTTACATGGTTGGATTCGGGGTGAAAAAATACACAAGTTTTATGTTTACATTTCTGAAAATGGTTGAGGAATGAGCAAGTTTGAAATACTTTGGCTGGAGGTTGAAGATGAAGTACAGTCAGGGTCAAATTTGTGTTATGTATTTATTATTTTGCACAAGTTAACAGATGTATCACTACCCCAGTGGTTAAAGCGTGCGCCTGTAACCAGAGGGACTTGGGTTCGAGCCCCAGTGGTACCCTTTTACTTGTTTTTCATATTTTTCACTTTTTTTGGTTGTTGTTTGTAGCACTGGTGAAACCGCCTCGGCCGTACCTGTCATCTGGATGTAATGAAACATCAATGAAGTCGCCACCAAACGTCTTTTATCCCGCCGAAAGGAAAAGGTAAACATCGAGAAAACCTGAAAAGGGAGAAATCACGGTCTTTCGACCGAGAGATCGAGTAAGGGAGTCTGTTACGCAAGGGGAAGTTATTAGCACCCCACACGCCCGTAATACTCTATGGTATCCACCCTTGTTGTCTAATCTAATGGGTGTGGTCAAATCCTATGTCTATGGCTTAAAAATAAAAAAGGAATGCATGCGAAAGGAAAAGAAAACAAATGTAGGGAAAATAAAAGTTGTGCTCGGTTGGGCCCTACCCCTTTGCCTATGTATCCCTTTTAAGGAATCAGAGCAACCGTAGTTCGGCTCATATATTCTAGTTGGTTTGTGTTTTTTAGTTAAGACAACAAAAACATTCAAGATGGCAAAACATCAAATAAAACAACAAACAAATGAGATGGTAAAACATCGACTAAATAATAACATAGTAACATGTCAAAGATGGAGAAACACCAAATGATAAAACATCACACCTGACAATGACATTGAGAATCAAAGTAGGATAACCAACATGTGCGATGGCGAAACATCGGTTTAAACAAATGTGCGATGGCGAAACATCGATTAAAAGATAACAAAGTATCATGTCAAAGATGGCGAAACATCAATAAATCGGATGACAAAACATCACACCTAACAATGATATTGAGAATCAAAGTAAGATAACAAACATGTGCGATGGTGAAACATCGGCTTCAAACAAATGTGTGATGGCGAAACATCGGCTAAAAGGTAGTAAAGTATCATGGAAAAGATGGCGAAACATCAATAAATCGGATGACAAAACATCACACCTAACAATGATATTGAGAATCAAAGTAGGATAACAAACATGTGCAATGGTGAAACATCGGCTTCAAACAAATGTGCGATGGCGAAACATCGGCTATAAGATTTAAAAACAAAGACAAGAGGCGCACAAACAAATAAGATTGATTTGTATCTTTTACCTTGAAGAAGGGTTTGAGTTTGTTAGAGGTGTTTTATGATTTGCTAAGAAAAACAATTTTTGTTTTAAGATGCAAAATGCAAAGGAAGGAAAAAAAACTAAGGGAAACTAGCCTAGCACTATCCCTAGTGTTATCATACAATGATTGACCCTAAGGTTGAGGATAAAGGAAAACCCTACCTTAATTCTCATGTAAAAGGAAGCTTAACAAATTATCCTACAAGAAGCATGCACTGAGAGCGAAGTCGTGATCTCAATTTCTAAATTGAGTGACTCATCGATCAACAATTAAAGAAGAAAAAACAATAAAAATCCTATAGGGAACATGCACTGAGAGCGAAGTCGTGATCTCAATTTCTAAATTGAGTGACTCATCGATCAACAATTAAAGAAGAAAAAACAATAAACATCCTATAGGGAACATGCACTGAGAGTGAAGTCGTGATCTCAATTTCTAAATTGAGTGACTCATCGATCAAAAGTTAAAGAAACAAACACAACACATGTATCAGACAAAAAACCAGAGGGCCTCCTAACATATATCAGCAACAGAGGTCCCATCATGCAACATAGAACTTATGAAAATAGAAGAAAGGAAATAGTGCAATACCAAACGGATAACTATCAGTAGTAATTGAGAAAGAATAAAAGAAACCCAAAGAACTTCAAGCAAGATGGCATCAGTAGACAAATCAAGTCAAAAATTACGCCATTAGGATGTAAGTATTGAGGTTTTCAGATATGAACAGATCCCATGGGCGATGTATAGCATTCATAATCACATATATATCCTGTAGAGACTATAAAATATGTTAAGCACAAGAGTAGTGCCAATACAATAAATTGTGTTCCACAAATAAAGTGAAACACAGTAGCCTTAAGTCGAAAATGGAAAACTTTTCTCAAAGTACCTCGCACATTCAACAGCCAAGTTAGTATTCTCATAAATAGAATTATGACTCTCATAAGGGATGGATAATGACACCATAATGAAGTGAGATAACATGATAACAACTATCAAAACATGAGATATGATAGACAAGAAGAAACAGGCATTTGCACAATTTGGTAAAAAATTAGAGGAATGTTGCTCCTTTCTATCACCATGTTGAGTTGACAATTGAATATCAATAAAGGATCATAGGAGCTTGAGAAGAATGCAATCAAAGACCATGAAGGTCAGTAGCAACGACAATTAAATCATACTCAATTACTTCATCACAACTCATAAACATAATAGAAGACGAATCCCACACAATGCATCAAAAGGTTCAATCATTCAAACATAGGGCATTAAGTAAAATGAATTGAGTTTATTTGGATAAACATATCCAACATGATCATTAGGTGCCCAATTATAGGCCTCACTCAAGTTCATTGGCCATCAAGCAAATTGCAACAAGATATGCAACATTAATTGGGTACCTTCACTTCAAAAATACATAAAAAAATAGAAAAGGATTTCAATAATTCAAACCAAAAATTTATTAGCATCTTTGAAGTGTGTAGAAGTTAGAAAGCAAGTATTAAGTTCATGAATGGTTGAGTAGGGTATCAAATGAGGCCCAAAGTACAAAACTAGTTGGCCAAACTATCAAAACTAGACAAGTTTTCAAACAAATTCATGGAAAAATATCAAACCAAGTCAAATAATTCAAGAAAAATGGTTTTCAGATCCTCAATACATTCATGAACCATAATTAAGACCTAAATTCCATTGAAAATCCAGGACATAATGGTTTTGAAAATGAAACTTGCAATGTAAACTACACAACCCTAATTGTTTGAATTTTAATCTTAAATATTAATTAGGTAAGATCAAAATTCAAACAATTCAAACCAAGATCATGCAAACCATAAGGAAACCCTAAATGTCAAAATACATATTTTTTCACATTTTTTGAATTAAAGAAAAGTCAAAAAATAAAATCAAATTCAAACAATTAATCAATTAAACAAATAATCACATCTCAAAATAAAATTCTAATAAAAAATCAGAAAAATATCCAACCAAAATTATATTCAAATATTAGAATTAAAAACACACATCCCTGATTTTTTGTGGAATTTTTGAATTAAAGGAAATGTTAAAATAAAATCAGACAAACAATTAAATAATTAAATTATTATTAAATGACAAAAATGCAAACCCTATCCAAAAGTCATAAAAAGATCAAAATAAAATTATATTCAGACTCTATGATTAAAAATAAGCTTGTATGATTTTTTTGAGGATTTTTGGATTAGGAAAATATTAAAATAAAATTGTGAAACAAAAGAAATCAAATAAAACTCCTAAATTAATATTATAATCAAAAAAAGGAAAAAAAAAACCAAACAAATATCAGAATCAAATTCTAAATAATTTTAAGAGTTCAAAACATTTTTTGTGGAATTTTTAGATCAAAAGAACTATTAAAATAAAAATAATCTTTAAACAAACAATTATTTAAACTTATGAAATTTTAGACCAATCAAAAAAAATTTTAAAAAAATTCCAATAAAATTACACAAGATAGTAGAAATTATTTTGGACTTGTGATAATTTTTTCAGAATTTTTTAAATTGTTTTGATCAAGAAATAAAAATCAGAAAATAAATTAAAATCAAATATAATGAAATGCATTAAAATTTAAATCAAGCCAATCACAACGCGCCACTTCACTTCATCTTCAACCTCCAGCATAGGGCAAAACGCGTGCAACATAATAGGTCATGAGCCTATGTTCAGATCCATCAATCATGCTCGTTTCTTAACCAAAATCCATGAAATCAAGTGCAAATTAAAGCTAACATATCAGACTTCATTATGCAATTTCAATCAAACTCAAAGATCAAGCATGGATCAAGAAATCAAGTTCACAAAACTGAAAAAACTCACTGCAAACATCAAAAACCAGGAACACGATTTCATCCATTCTGCTTGAATCAAATCTCAAATATACATCAATCCTAATGATTGGCCAGCTAGCAACTCAATGGACATGATTTACATCATCAATTCAAGCTGAAACACATAAATCAAAGTTCAAGGAACTCACATGGATGTGAAAATTGGAAACACGATTCCTTCACTCCAAAAGCAATGCAATGGTGCTGGCTTGATCTCCTTACTTCACTGAAGCTGAATCACCAAGAATTTTGAAGAATATTCCAAGGAGAAGAGAGATTCGAAGCAATTTGCAGAGATGCTTGGAAATTTTCAGATTTTCAATGTAGCGATTGTGAGCCTCCTTTTTCACAACTGAGCCTTGATTCTTGTTATATAGCACGAGAGTAAGAGGACAGAAGTGGTATTTGGCACTCAAAACTATTGGAAGGCAAGTTTGATAGTTTTGGCCAAAAATGAGGATGCACATGGAGCCTGCGTTTCACTCGTGCATTTTCTTTCCTTTTGTGCATTTTGTGAGCCAAATGAAGTCATAAATACATTCTCAAAATGCCAGCTCATGATTGTTTGAAATGAAGAGGTGTTGGTGAATTTGCAAAATCGGGCAAGTTTTGTATTTTTTCATTCAAGCAAGTTCAAGAAGCACATGGGCACAAAATGGTGAGTGTGATGGGCCTCAGCATGTCACAAATTGTTCATGGGCTTGACCAGAAGTGAAGAGAATAGCTGAAAATGAAGTTCTCAAGAAATGGCCATTTTGCATACTTGTCAAAATTCAATAAAATGCGTCAAAATTCCAAAGTCTATAACTTGCTCATATTATTGAATTTGGACACAAATGAGTACCACTTGGAAAGATATTAAAAATATCTATAATCCTTTAGTTTTGAGTTTTTGCATATGAATCCATTAAGGTCCTCAAAATTTGACATGAAATTCACTAATTTTGGAAAATGACTAATAATTTTGTGACTTCCAAGATTTATAACTTATCACCACTTCATGCATTGTTCTAAAAAACGGAACCATGTGAAAGAGCTCCCTCTTAGCTTTCCAAGCATGCTTCATTTGCATTTTTTTGATCAAAGGTGAATAAAATATGAATTTTTGAAGTTAAGTCCTTATTTTCCAAAATTAGAAACTTTTAGGGTTTCTTCATGAACAAGTTTCAACCCAAACCTCAATCTTTTTGATCCAATGATCAAAATGGACTTGAAATATGAAAAGTACATCCTTGAATTTATGGTTGACCAAAAATTCCCTTGGTCAACCTTGACTTTGACTGATTTGGACCAAAATGACCATTTTGCCCCTTTGAATCAATTGATCTACTTCCCTTCAAAATTGATGATCAGAACTTCAAACATATGATCTTATAAATATATAGAGGCCATGTGAAAAGTTTCAATTCAAAATTCTCAAGACATCTTGATGAAATCCCAAACCCTAGTTTTGGTTAACACCTTAGGAGACTGATGAATCATCTCCAAAATTTCAAATCCTTTGGGCATCTTGACCAAATTCTTGTACAAAGACTTTTCAAATACCAATGAGATGTTGTAGCTTCCAAATCAAGACTTGTACATTGATCAATAGCCTTGATCAAGCAAAACCCTAATTTGACTGGTGAATCAAAAGAGAGAGTCCTCTTATAATCAATCTCAAACTTCAATCCTCTGATGATCCAAAGAGATGGATAAAACATCTTGAGATATGCAATAACTTTTGAGCTTGAAAGATCCAGAGGTTTAGATGATAAGATTCTACTTGAGCAACTTGTAATGCAAACAACCTTCAAAGCTTGAGGAAGGATTGATAACCAAAGTACTTTGATCCCATCACAATGTATGAATGCAATTAAATGTGATATTCATGATGAAACATAAGCCTAAATCAAAAGGGTAAATTTTGGGGTGCAACAGCTGCCCCTATTCAAATATCTTCAACATGATAAGTGAGAAAAGTGACAACTTTCGAGCGTTCAGAGTTGAAGATGATTGAATACAAAAGAACCCGAAAATTTACACTCTTGAAGAAGAAAGAAAAAGAAGCTGAAAAAACCCCAAGAAATGCGTCAGAATGAAGCTGTAACGCAGGTTGAAACAGAACAAAAACAAAGAAAAGTAGACGCGACTAAACTTCCGGACAAATGTGCCAGGGCAAAATTGGGCTTCAAAAAGGGTGAGACAAAACTCAAACCACAGAGTATAGGTGAAACTAAGCTCTGGAAAAGAAAACGTACGCAGGTGAGGAGACGAAACTCTGAGCTCGACCCAAAGCAAAGTGGCTAGAGTGCGTGATTCTAGGAGCACTTGCTAATCTCAACTAAGATAGACAGTATGAAGGAACTGGAAGAATCCTAGAAAAGAGGAACAAAAGAGAGACGAAACTCGACTCAATAACCAGTTAGACGAAACCAAACTAGATGAGTACCAGGACGAAACTGGATTTCATGCACAGGTAACGAGGAGAAACTCGACCCAAAGCAAAGTGATGAAAGTGCATGTTTCTCAGAGCACCTGCTGGTCTCAGATCAATGGATAAACAATGATGAAAACTGATAGAAGAATCCAAGGAACAAAAGATACTGATTTCAAACCAGGGATGCATTATGAACACTGCACTCGGTAAATGAACATCGTCAAAGGGTCCAAGGTATGAAAGCAAAAACGAGACGAAACTCGACTCAATAACTAGTTAGGAGAAACTAAACTAGATGAACACCAGGACGAAACTGGATTTCATGCACAGGAGACAAGGAGAAACTTGACCCAAAGCAAGAGTGATGAGAGAGCATGTTTCTCAGAGCACCTGCTGGTCTCAGATTAATGGATAAACAGTAACCAAAACTGATAGAAGAATCCAAGGAACAAAGGAGACTGATTTCAATCCAGGGATGCAGTACAAACACTGCACTCGGTAAACGAACACTGTCAAAGGGTCCAAGGTATGAAAGCAAAAACGAGACGAAACTCGACTCAATAACTAGTTAGGCGAAACTAAATTAGATGAGTACCAGGACGAAACTGGATTTCATGCGCAAGGTGAGGAGATGAAACTCCGAGCTCAACCCAAAGCAAGGAGATTAGGTCGTACACCTAAAAACCTGTGAAAGTGAATATCAGGACAAAATTGGTATTCAAAAGGTGCATTAATAGACATTGGAATGAACCGGAGAGGGTAGTGAAGACTAAACCCGAGAAGATCGTGCCAGGGCGAAACTGAACCACAGTCAAGAGTAGGCATTCAAACAAACAAATGATTGACATCAAAAGGATAATGGTATGGGGGGAAACTGAGATAATGAGGACGAATACCTCGCTGGGGATTTAATCAGAAGTATTATCAAATTCACTGGGGACAACAGAAACAATAATGGCTTATATTTCGATGCATGTTTGAATTCTTTTTATATAGCGCAATGTTCCATATAATGGAAATGCTACGCGTTTTGGTAGATGCAATGTAATGATGCATGTTTAAAAGTTTCACTGGGGAATGGCCAATTGAGAAGCCAAAAACCAAGAAGTCAGAATCTGACATGACTTGAAAAAATAAATTGCAAAATCCAAAGGAGAGGAGAAAATACGGGAACAGCTAGAGAGGGAACCTCGAAGAGATGAAGCTTTGCGGGAGATGACAACCGAGTAACCAGTAGAAACGGGACACAAACATTGAGAGGAGCTGTAAAAATAAATTGCAAACTCCTAGGGAAGATCAGATCGACACTGTAACTTCTGGAGAGGGATTAGACATTGAGGGAGAAAATCAGGGCAAAACTGTAATCTCTGGAAAAGACAGTGTGCAACTGTGTTGAAGATGAAAACAAGACAACAAACCTGACGTGAGGGATGAAAACCTTTTCTGGGGGAACAAGGCTCTGCTGAGGAAACAGGATTTCACCGGGGATACAGAACTCTGTTGAAGATTTTTGTTGGAGAGATATTTTCTTGGAATGCAACCATTGGATGGATCATGCAGATAGTCACACCGTATCGACTTTACTGGGGATAAGGAAAGATCTTATCATAAGGATGCCCCAAGCAACAGACCGACTGGGAAATAAGAGGTCATGGCGAGGGATCTATGTTGGTAACTCTGTTGGTGGTATGCGATATCCTCAAATCCGGAGTCTTAGAAAGAAGCTCTTAAAAGAAGATTCCTGGGGAAACAAAACTTCGCTGCAGAAACGAAACTTCAATAGGGATAGGTAAAGTCCTATTCATACATGGGCTCTGTCTAACAGAAGAAAACCAAATATTCCTTTTCTGACAATCATTAAGCTCTTTACAGGTGTTCAACGTGTAAACTCTTTTTTTTATGTCAAATAAATGTTTTGCATGTATAAAGATGTTTATTTTGGGAATGACATACCTGATGCGATGATTATTCAAGCCTTGAAGTTGAAAAACCTTAACAAAGTGTCGCATCTCTGTTGTGAATGAATCACTGGCTAGAGTGCAAAAATTTCAAAACTTTTCTTCCCCTTCTCTTGTTTCAAAAAAAAAAACCGAGTCAAGATGCGGGTGATAAGATAGCAACACGGATATGCAACACATATTTGGGAGTTTAGGAAACATTATCCTATTGTAGTATGCTTTCGAGTTAAACCCTTGTTTCAATTAGGACTTTTAAAGGTTGTAACATGGCCTGGTTCGAGGTTTTTTAGAAAAAAAAGTTTTTCAAGGCTCAAGTTATTTGGTGCCCACCCCCTTTGAGATATTCTCCTGTCCTAAGTTCAGCTGACTTATCACAAGTATTCATCTTTCAAAAGGATTTAAAATGGTTGAGTGATCACAACAAATTCTCCAACATGATTGTCACTTAATTTTTGCTGCTTTTTTTTTATATTATTGTTCCTCTTCTTTTGATGAACATTTCATTAAATAATCTTTTTTTTTGGTCTTTTAGGCTCTCTTTCCCCTAACTTTTTCCTGGACAAAATCTTTTGAATTTCAATTTTGGGAGTCTAGCGGGATGCCCTAACTTTTGCCTAAGCGACTTGTTTTCAAGTTTCGACTTAGCGGGGCTTTTTGTTTCTTTCTTATTCATATTTTCCACTTAGAACAAGTCAATGTGACTTTAGGTCTTTGAACTTTTTCTTTCTTTCTCTTTTTTTTTAAGAAAACAAATGCCTCATTCCTTGGTCGGCGAGGGATAGCCATTATTGTATCGATTCGATCTCGACCTTAGGACTTTGTGAGGAAATGAACATCGTGGTTTAGACATTTTTCTTGATCTCATGATGCGAAAGATAAAATGTGGTGATCCTCAGATGGGACATTCCTTCTGAAATTTGAATGCTTGGTCACATTAACTGAACATCTACCCTGCCCCGGGTTGAAAAAGGTTTTTTTTTTAACGGAAAAGAAACTCCTACTTCGAAGGCTCAGAGGGGTTACCGAGGATCTAACTCCCTTATATCTCTGGTGTTTGGGGATTGAAACAATGCCTGTACATCGTCAACAGGGTTCTACTCAAAAGCATACCACTACAGTCATCATTTTTAGCTAAACTCCTTCCTCCAAACTCTTGGCTAAGCAAAAGAATTGGCACATTTGGTAACAAAATGCCCAAAAAAAACCCGATTAAAGAGTGATACTGGATGGACTAAGTAAAATGAAACAATTTTTTTTAAGGAAAAAATATTCAATGCATCAAGACTGATATTCGGCTATAAACAAAATCTTATATGCAGACAATGATAAAACAATCAATCAAGATAACACATGAAAGTGCGGCAAAGAAACGTAATAAAAGCCATTATGGGGAAGAAATATCTCTAACTAGGTTCGCCGATCTCGCCGACCTGCCGTAATCTTGATATTACCCTGACCTATGACCTTTACCAACAGCACAAAGCGGTGAAACAAAATTGGCAAGGCCTCCACCAGTAAAGTGAATGAGAATCCTATCAATCATAGAACCAAACACACCTCTTGCACATTAGTAGTTGAGTTTGTTATCCGTATTTCAAGTGATCAACTAACCATGACTTAGATTATCATTTCCGTGTAAGGCCCACGAAGTTTATATGCACATGCTTATCAAAATATTGGACGTTTTTGCAAACAAAATAGTAAAAAGGGAGAAAAGAAATATATGTATACTTGAAAGAAGATATTCTATTGATTTTGAGAAAACAGCCTATGAAAGAGGCATTTACATTTGGAAGCAAGTAATTACAAAATCAAAGCAAACAAGTGTTTACAAATGGCAATGTGAATGTGAATATCCATCAAGTCCCGATTCTACTATGACTCTTATGACTCTTATCTTCCTGCTTTCAGACAGATCATTCTTGGTTTAGCTTCGAGCTTGTGCCAGGTGACAGAACGAAAGAAATAAACAAAGGATCTCATGTTGAGCGTAGTCGTTTGCTTTAAGTCCCTAACTTTTGCCTGAATCGCCCTTTCGGTTTTTCAATTCACCAGGACACCCTCTTTTTTCCTAAACCGCCCTTTCGGGTTTTCAGTTTAGCGGGTATTTTTTTAATTTTTTTTTGCAAAGTATTTTTTAACTACGTCAGCATTCACAGGGAGAGGAAAGTGCTCTCCATCCATAGTCGTGAGCATCATCGCTCCTCTAGAGAAAACTTTTCTGACCACAAAAGGACCTTCATAAGTCGGAACCCACTTGCCCCTGGGATCTCCCTGGGGAAGAATTATCCTTTTTAGCACAAGGTCACCTGGATTGTAACACTGAGGTTGTACCCTCTTATCAAAAGCTTTCCTCATCCTTTGCTGATATACCTGACCATGAGATACAACCGTCAACCTCTTCTCGTCAATAAGTTCCAACTGATCCAGCCGATTCTGTACCCATTCACTTTTCATCCAGCTCAACATCTCTTATGATCCTAAGGGAAGGAATCTCGACTTCTATCGGCAATATTGTTTCCATGCCGTAAACTAATGAATATGGGGTTGCCCCAGTCGAAGTACACACAGTGGAGCGATAACCATGCAAAGCGAAAGGCAACATCTCATGTCAATCTTTATAGGTTACCACCATCTTCTGTACGATCTTCTTGATATTATTATTGGACGCTTTGACAACACCGTTCATCTTTGGTCGGTATGGGGAAGAGTTATGATGCTTGATTTTGAAGGAATCACAAAGCTCCTTCATCATTTTGTTGTTCAAATTAGACCCATTATCGGTAATGATCTTTTCAGGAACTCCGTAGCGACATATAATATTGTGCTTAATGAACCGAGTTACCACCTGCTTGGTGACATTGGCATAGGATGCAGCTTCGACCCACTTTGTAAAATAATCGATGGAAACTAGAATGAAACGGTGCCCATTGGACGCAGTCGGTTCAATTTTGCCGATCATATCAATTCCCCACATCATAAACGGCCAAGGGGAAGTCAAGACATTCAAAGGTACTGGCGGCACATGCACTTTATCAATATAGACTTGACATTTGTGGCAAACCCGTCCATGATTGTAACAGTCAGTCTCTATGGTGGACCAATAATAACCTGCTCGCAAGATCTTTTTAGCCATGGTATTCCCGTTGAAATGGGTCCCGAAATCACCTTCATGTATCTCCTCAATAATTCTAGATGCTTCTTTCTTGCCAACACATCTGAGCAGTAAACCGTCATGATGCCTTCTATACAACACGCCACCACTGAGAAAGAACTTGGCTGAAAATCTTCTCAAGAACTTCTTATCTGTGACTGATGCCACTTCAGGGTACTCTTGTGTTTCAAGATATCGTTTAACATCATAAAAACAAGGATTACCATCTTATTCTAAACTAGCCTCAAAACAGAAAGCTGGCTCACTCAAACTTCTGATGGTAATGGAAGGTGCCTCATTATCCCACTTAACTTTGAACATGGAGGACAAAGTTGCCAGTGCATCAGCTAGATTGTTTTCTTCTCTGGGAATGTGTTCAAACGTGATCTCTTTGAAGTAAGGAATCAGCTTCATGACATGCTCACGATAGGGAATTAGGTTCTTATAGGGAGTCTCCTAATCTCCATTAATCTGGCTGATGACAAGATTGGAATCCCCATAAACTTTCAAAAATTTGATTCGCAGGTCGATCGCCGCTTCAATGCCATAAATGCAAGCCTCATATTTGGCCATGTTGTTAGTATAATCGAAATAAATACGAGCTGTGAAAGGAATATGGTATCCCTCAGGGGAAGTGATAATAGCTCTGACACTGTTGCCCATGGAATTGGAGGCACCATAAAAAACAAGCGTCCAACGTGATCCCGGCTCGGGTCTTTCATCTTGGTCTGGCATATTACAATCCCGAATAAACACATTCCTCATTTGGATAATCAAACTTCATCGGTTCATAATCATTCAAGGGCTGATGAGCAAGATGGTCGGCCAGTACACTACCCTTAATTGCTTTTTGAGTAGTGTATTGGATATCATACTCGGTGAGTATCATATGCCAACGAGCTACCCTGCCTGTAAGAGCTGGCTTCTCAAAAATGTACTTGATTGGGTCTATTTTGGATATCAAGTAGGTGGTGTAAGTTAACATGTATTGCCTCAAACGTTTGGCGGCCCAGGCAAGTGAACAATAAGTCTTTTCCAGCAATGAGTACCTCGACTAGCATTCTGTAAACTTCTTACTCAAGTAGTAAATAGCCTACTCTTTCTTCCCTGTCTCATCGTGTTAACCGAGGACACAACCCATTGATCTCTCCAACACAGTTAGATACATAATTAGTGGCCTTCCTTCCACTGGCAGCATGAGTACCGGAGGTTCCTGCAAATACTCCTTTATTTTGTCAAAGGCCTTCTGACAATCCTCATTCCATTTCACTGTCTGACTTTTCTTCAACAACTTGAACAAAGGTTCACTGGTGGCTGTGAGATGAGAAATAAATCTAGAAATGTAGTTTAACCTTCCCAAGAAACCACGTACTTCCTTCTCTGTCCTTGGCTCAGGCATTTCCTGTATCACTTTTACCTTGGCTGGGTCTACCTCGATACCTTTTTCACTTACAGTAAAAACCAACAACTTGCTGGATCTCACCCCAAAGGTGCACTTATTCGGATTCGACCTTAGCAGGAACTGCCTCAGTCTCTTGATAATTTTTCCAGATGAACAAGATGTTCGTCTTCTGTGTCAGACTTAGCAATCATATCATCCACATATACCTCAATCTCTTTGTGAATCAAATCATGAAAGAGGGTGACCATGGCGCGCTGATATGTTGCCCCAACATTTTTCAAACCAAACGACATCACTTTATAACAGAAAGTTCCCCAAGGCGTGATAAATGTTGTCTTCTCCATATCCTCCGGAGCCATCTTAATTTGATTGTAACCCGAAAAACCATCCATGAACGAGAACACTTTGGAATGAGCAGTATTATCGACCAACACATCAATATGCAGAAGAGGGAAATCGTCTTTAGGGCTGGCCCTATTCAAATCCCTATAATCCACGCACATCCTGACCTTACCATCCTTCTTGGGAACAAGCACAATATTTGCAATCCATGGCGGATAATCGATGACTTTTAAGAAATTCGCGTCCAACTGCTTCTGAACCTCCTCTTTGATCTTCTTGGACATCTCAGGATGAGTTCTTCGGAGCTTTTGCTTTACAGGGGAACAACCTTCCTTGAGCGGTAATCGATGCACCACTATGTCTGTATCCAACCCAGGCATATCCTCATAAGACCAAGCGAAGATATCAGAATACTCACAAAGTAGCTCAATTAATCTGACTTTTATACTTTCTTCAAGATCTGCCCCTATCTTGACTTCTCTTCTTACCTCTTCTGTGCCAATATTCACCACCTCAATCGAATCCTGATTCGGATGGATAACCTTATCCTCTTGTTTTAACAATCTTTCTAATTCCTCGGGAAGATCACAATCCTCATATGCTTCTTCTTCAGCTTGATAAATAGGAGTATCAAAGTCATAATGAGCCATAGCAGAGTCGTTATCAATACAATCGGTGGAGGAAGTGCATCTGCATGAATGACATTTTGGCGTTTTTTAGTGACAGTGTGTGAAAAGAGAAACATTGCCATTAAAAAAATAAAAAAAGAAATTGAGCAAAATTTTGAATGCAAAAACGTCCTTTATTTCATGATAAACTTTTTGAAAATAAACATGGTGGCCCTACACAAATGATTCACCACGCCTTGGGCAGAGCGTAGGAATTATGATATGATAATAAAAGAAAACAAGAAAATTACTCCTCAGCGCTTGAAACTTGGATAACATCCACAGAAGTCCAATTGTTGAGTGTCTGGCCTGGAATACTCATACGAATCCAATCTTCGATATTGTAGCCATCAACCCTATCGTCGCCAACTGCATTGACGTGTCCTTCTTGAGTAGTACAAGGACGGGAAAACTTCACAGGAGTAGATAAACTAGATGCTCTGGGAATTGAACTCTGCTGACCTGGGCTAAAACCAAGACCAAATTTATCAAATTTTGGAGTAACGTCCAGCACCTGACCCCAACCTTCAGGGTTACCATTTTCCACCACAGCTCTCGCATCTTTGAGAGAATACATAACAATTTCAGGTTTCCTTTTCTGCTCTGGAGGAGGAAAATTGACAGCATGAACTGTCTCAAATGCCTAAAATGGAGTATCATGTATCTCACCTTCAACTTCAACATAGCGGAATAATGTCAAATGACTCACGATTTACTCTTCCTCTCCACACACAGTTATCACCTTCCCCTCTGGAGGATACTAGAGTTTCTAATGAAGAGTAGAAGTGACTGCCCCTGCTCTATGAATCCACGGCTGCCCCAATAAACATAAATACGCTGGTTGTATATCCATCACAAAAAATGTAGCCGTGAAGGTGCGAGGACCAACCTTGATTGGTAACTCCACCTCTCCAAACACTGACATTCGAGACCCATCAAACGCCTTCACCATCAAATCACTAGGGCGCAGTTCCAGTCCAGAATAATCAATCTTCATCAATGTTGACTTCAGTAGTACATTCAAGGACGATCATGTATCCACCAAAACCCGGGATAAATTAGTGCCGTTGCACTCCATTGAAATATGCAACGCTTTGTTATGGTCTTGCCCTTACGGAGGAAGATCAAAATATGTGAAGCCCAGACCATTCCCGGCAGATATATTAGCACAAACATTCTCAAAATGATTGACTGTTATCTCATGTGGCACGAACACATTCTTTAACAACTTCATCATATCATTTCTGTGAGGTTCTGAATAAATCAACTGACACAAGGTAGACATCTTAGAAGGAGTATGGCTCAGATGATCAATTATGTTATAATCACTCTTTCTGATGATTCGCATTAACTCTTTAACCTCATCGGGAACTGAAGAAGCTTCTGGTATCGGAATTGGTTGAGTCACATTGGCCGGCGTAACCCTCAGATTACCAATCATCGCCTGCTGTTTTCCTTTTTCTCTTGCAGAAGCATCTGCCGCATCTTTCACATTGGAAGGACCAAATACTCTCCCGCTTCTAGTCATTCGACCCACACCAGAAAAGTTATGAACTTCCTCTTCATTATCTTCAACACGTTCTTCCTCAGACGAACGGGTACTTACCTCCAGCTTCACCCCATGGTAATAAACATCAGCACCGTAATGCCAAAGGATGGATTTCTCACTGGTATACGGCATGGAACCAGGTACCGTAATCATCAAAGGAGGTTCCCTAGATGGGGTAGGAATACGCATAGGGGTGTAAGGAATAGATATCACAGCAACATCTTCTTCGGTAACCTTACGGTAGCTCAGTTTTCTATCGAACTGCAGGGAACCCTCCTTTATCAACAATTGGATACCGGCTTTTAAATCATCACAGCCCTTCGGTTACTCTTTACACTTGGCACACTCTGAAGTACAACCCGGAAAAATAGAATTGTCAAGCAAATACCTCTTAACATACCACAACAGAGTAGTTACTTGTTCCACATTCATAATTAAATTCAACACTTCATCATTATCATCAATCATATTAACAACACCCCCTCCATGCCTAGGCATCGGGTTCTGAGTAACATTCGTACCAGTCACTGGAGTAAACTCAATTGCCTTAGCATCCAACAAGTCTTGTATCTTGCACTTCAACGCAAAGAAATTGTCATTAGAATGACCAACTCCACCTGAATGGAATTCACATCTTGCATTAGCATCATAGTTAGGAGGAAGTGTTGGGGTGGTGGTGGCATATTTCTCAAACCGATCAACTTCAAATCAAGCAAATGGTGGCGTGCTTCAGTAAGAGATACAGGCAAGGGATCAAATTTTCTCGGCAGTCTCTGCTGTTGATTATTATACTGATAGGGAGAATCTTGTTGTCTTTGTTGTTGAGGCACTGTATTCGGTCTCTACTGCGGAGGAGCATTAACAGGAATAGAAACATCATTGATTTGTTGGTGCTGGCGATCTTCTCTTCTTCCTCTATGAGAGTAAACCGCTCTTGCGTCGCCTTCCCTTTTCTTAGGGTAAGTGTTGAATGGTTTCTTACTGCCCCCTGATGAGCCACTAGAACCTCCAATCTGAATTTTCCCCAATTTCAAACCTACCTCAATTCTTTCACCAGCCATTACCAAGTCTGCAAATCCTACCGAAGTACTTCCTATCATGTGCTCATAGAATGGCCCTTGCAGGGTACTCATAAACGTATCAATGAGTTCTCTCTCCATGAGTGGAGATTGAACCCTCGCAGCCAACTAACGCCACTTCTGAGCGTATTCTTTGAAAGATTCTCTTGGTCCCTATGACAAATTCTGTAACTGAGTGCGATTAGGCGCCATATCCACATTGTACTGATAATGTTTGACAAAAGCCCGAGCAAGATCATTCCAGCAACGAATATGGGTTTTCTTCAACTTCATGTACCACTCCAGGGATGCCCCAGATAGGCTATCCTGGAAAAAGTGAATCAAAAGCCCCTGATCCTCAGTATGCACCGACATCTTTCGGAAATAAGCAGTTGCATGGGTAACAGGAAATGACGTTCCGTTGTACTTTTCAAATACAGGAGGCTTGAACTTTGGAGGAACTTTCACCCCAGACACCAACCCGAGATCATTAGCATCCATACCAAGGACTCCTTGCCCTTCCACAACCTTCAAACGTTCTTCCAACAACCGATACTTCCTATCCTCAACCTGAACTTTCGGCTCTGAACGTCGGACAGAAAACTGATCTTCATCCTGGTCAAAGTCATAATCCTTCTCCTGATAGTTCCTTACACCGCCCTAATTATCTCTTTTGTTCCCCACAAGATGAGGTCCCGGAGACGGGGGAGACTGCCCTACGTTGCGCACAAAAGGGTTTCCAGGCATCCCGTGAAAATTTCCAACAGGCTGATCTTGAACATCCCCCAATCCTACAGAAATGTCCTGATAGAGCCCTTGATTCCCGCCATCCCCTGGATAGCGGCGCTGGTTGTTGTCAATGGCAGCCAGTTCCTCTTGCCGGCGATTCACATTGGTGATGACCTCCATGAACTGGGTCATTTGAGTAGCCATCTGGGCCCTTATTTCAGCGAGTTCAGCTTGAACTTGTTCCATCTGTCTTGGAAAATTGTTTCTGGTGGAATACCGATGAGTATTCGTCTTGAATTCTGAATAAGAAAAGCAGAAGAATAAGAATACCGTCTTGAGATAACCTGTAATGTCATGAAATACATGATGTGCATGATATATTTGTAATTTCCCGGTATTCAAGAGTCCTTTTATTCATCAATCACGGCGCACAACCAAAGATCAAACATACAATCAAGGGGAAAAAAGGACAATAAGACAAACACTTCAATTATTTACAAACAAAAGAAACGATGTTCGAGTGACTTCGGACATTTAAGAGTGTAACGATAAAATACGTGTTTCAAAGTAAACTTAACAAAAACTTAATAATAAAAACAAACAAATGGTCCCTTCCAACAATCCTGGGGGTGACCAAATACACCAAAGGTAAGTAACGAAAACTAAATCTCCGGAACAAGACACGCTTCAAGGTGTTAACAATAATCTTCAAGCCTGGCTTTCTCCTTCAAAAGTTGTGATGCAATTACTTTACTTTCTTGAAACCGATCCTCTGCGACATGCCTCTGGGCTACTTCCTTCTTAAGCTGAGCATCTTTTTCTTTGAGATGTTTCCCCAAGTCTTGAATCTTCTTTCTGTAGCTCTTCTCAGATGCCTGAAGCTTTTGGCACTCTTGCTGGGTCTTACTCAACTCTTCTTCCATTTCAGCATGAGATCTCTTCCTAAAACTTGTTACATCAGAAATTTCCCCTCGAGCTTCTTTGATTTTGCGAGCTAAGTCGGCCCTTTCTTGATCTACCCAATAAAGTTTCATCCCTGCCTCACAGCCTTTTGCACGAAGTTGAATGTTCTCAACATGAACCTGGGTGAACACCTCGATAGGCACCGTGTTACTCAGAACAGTAGGAGGTTGCTCACATATAGAAGCCGACCTTGCAAATGGTAACCGTAAAATCTTAACCCTGGCTCTAATCCAATCCAAGTAAGGAACCCTAACAATAGGAACCTTCTTGCCCAAAGTAGTTCTATCCTTCTTGTGAATTCCCTTCCAAGCACTTGTCACTCTTTTCAACATCACAGGATCACTTCCTCTAACAAAATACACTGATTCAGACACCTCCTCAACCTTTGGCGGTCCATCCATTGCATATCCCAATTGATGATAAGCAAGCACAGGATTATAGTTGATACACCCCTTAGTTCCTATGAGGGGAATATTAGGAAAATCTTCGTAGCTAGTGATAATACTTCGTACTTCCCCCATGTCATAATTCCACCGGATATCAAATGAAGTAAGGTTGACAAGCCTTGATGACCATCAGAGAGAATGTCTGGTATCCAAGAAAGGGCCACTTACCGGTAGGTGCAACTTAAACCATTGATACAACATTGAATGACATAAACTTACATTACCTCCTTTTCCATGCCTGAAATGAATGGTGTAAAGAGTATCTTCCAAGAGTGTCGGTACCAGGTTCTTATTTCTAAAAACACAAATAGCCGTCAAATCCACAAAATTTCTCTTTCAAGGGAAGAGGACGATCCCGTATATCATGAGAGCAAACAGAGAGCTGAAGTCACTCCAATTCCCTTTCTTTGCCCAGTCTTCAGCTTTCTTCACTAAGAAATCCAAATAAAACCCTGTAGTATCTTCACTTGATTTCCAATTGTATTTCACCTCTTTCCAACTCAAATGAAGAATTTCAGCAATAACTTCGAACTTCGGCTTCTCCGGCACTTGGACAAAAGGGACTTCATCGGACAACTTGATATTAAGTAGGTACGCGTACTCTTCTAGTGTGGGAACCAGTTGATAATCTTGAAAAGTAAAACACCGTAATTCCTTGTCATAGAACTGGAAGAGGGTGATCAAAGCCATTGGGTCAACTGGAGTGTTAAGGATTAGTAACAAATTTCCATAATTTTTGTTGAAATTATTCAGAACATCCCTCTTCAGATAAGAACTCAACCTATTCAATTCGGACACATCAATAGTAGGAATCTGATAAGCAAATGTATGCATGTTGGGCTCTTTAACACGAAATGAATCAAACTCATCTGACGGGAGGCCATCCATTTATGATGGAAAGAAGACTCTTGAATGTCTCTGGAAGGTGACATGTGCATGCTAGTTATTTTTTGTACATCATTTTTTTAGAAATAAATATGCTATGATGCAACATGACAGGATCAAAGTTTCACACTGGATCATGGTTGGACCATTACAGAACAAAACCACTCAAGATCAAAAGAGAATCCCAAAGCTTCATAATTATAATGGGAACCTGAGTCACCTTCGCAACATAAAATCACCAACAGTACCTGTACCTGTAAGAAAAGTTTTCCCGCCCCTCTCACGGGTGTAGTCTAGGTCAAGGTAAGGTTAAAAGCCAAATCAGAGTACAAGGGCTCGACTGTCGGTATCATCATACGATAACACCTATCCGAACTACCTCTGAAGTCATGGGTCTCATGGTCAGGTCTACAAAGCATCCGCCTCATAGCTACCATGGCCACTCTATTCCTAATTCCTATGGAATTCACTCATAGCCTGGGTATGAGGCCTTTTACATCATGGAACAACCCACCCACCAAGAAATCCAGAATCCAAACAGTCCAGCCAAATCCAGTATGCAGAAAGTAAATCGCACATAGGATGCAATGCAAACAGATAAATATGCAAAGCGGTAAAATAAACACCCAAAAAGAAAACAAACAATAGCTAGGATCGACTCCGGGATGGACCAGCAAGAGGTCAATCTATCCCCAGTGAAGTCTCCAGCTGAAACCGCCTCGGCCTGACCTGTCATCTGGATGTAATGAAACATCGATGAAGTCGCCACCGAACGTCTTTTATCCCGCCGAAAGGGAAAGGTAAACATCGAGAAAACCTGAAAAGGGAGAAATCACGGTCTTTTGACCGAGATATCGGGTAAGGGAGTCTGTTACGCAAGGGGAAGGTATTAGCACCCCACACGCCCGTAGTACTCTACGGTATCCACTCTTGTTGTCTAATCTAATGGGTGTGGTCAAATCCTATGTCTAAGGATTAAAAATAAAAAAAAGGAATGCATGCGAAAGGAAAAGAAAACAAATGTAGGAAAATAAAAGTTGTGCTCGGTTGGGCCCTACCCCTTTGCCTACGTATCCCTTTTAAGGAATTAGAGCAGCCGTAGTTCGGCTCATATATTCTGGTTGATTTGTGTTTTTTATTTAAGACAACAAAATCAGTCAAGATGGAAAAACATCAAATAAAACAACAAACAAATGAGACGGTAAAACATCGACTAAATAATAACATAGTAACATGTCAAAGATGGCGAAACACCAAATGATAAAATATTACACCTGACAATGACATTGAGAATAAAAGTAGGATAACCAACATGTGCGATGGAGAAACATCAGCTTCAAACAAATGTGCGATGGCGAAACATCGACTAAAAGATAACAAAGTATCATGTCAAAGATGGCGAAACATCAATAAATCGGATGACAAAACATCACACCTAACAATGATATTGAGAATCAAAGTAGGATAACAAACATGTGCGATGGTGAAACATCGGCTTCAAACAAATATGAAATGGCGAAACATCAGCTAAAAGGTAGTAAAGTATCATGGCAAAGATGGCAAAACATCAATAAATCGGATGACAAAACATCACACCTGACAATGATATTGAGAATCAAAGTAGGATAACAAACATGCGCGATGGCGAAACATCGACTTCAAACAAATGTGCGATGGCGAAACATCAGCTATAAGATTTAAAAACAAAGCCAAGAGGTGCACAAACAAATAAGATTGATTTGTATCTTTTACCTTGAAGAAGGGTTTGAGTTTGTTAGAGGTGTTTTATGATTTGCCAAGAAAAACAATTTTTGTTTTAAGATGCAAAATGCAAAGGAAGGAAAAACAACTAAGGGAAACTAGCCTAGCACTATCCCTAGTGTTATCATACAATGATTGACCCTAAGGTTGAGGATAAAGGAAAACCCTACCTTATTTCTCATGTCAAAGGAAGCTTAACAAACTATCCTACAGGGAACATGCACTGAGAGCGGAGTCGTGATCTCAATTTCTAAATTGAGTGACTCATCGATCAACAATTAAAGAAGAAAAAACAATAAACATCTTATAGGGAACATGCACTGAGAGCGAAGTCGTGATCTCAATTTCTATATTGAGTGACTCATCGATCAACAATTAAAGAAGAAAAAACAATAAACATCCTATAGGGAACATGCACTAAGAGCGAAGTCGTGATCTCAATTTCTAAATTAAGTGACTCATCGATCAAAAGTTAAAGAAACAAACACAACACATGTATCAGACAAAAACCAGAGGGCCTCCTGACATATATCAACAACAGAGGTCCCATCATGCAACATAGAACTTATGAAAATAGAAGAAAATAAATAGTGCAATACCAAACGGATAACTATCCGTAGTAATTCATCAAGAATAAAAGAAACCCAGAGAACTTCAAGCAAGCTGGCATCAGTAGACAAATCAAATCAGAAATTACGCCATTAGGATGTAAGTATTGATATTTTCAGATATGAACAGATCCCATGGGCGACGTATAGAATTCATAATCACATATATATCCTGTAGAGACTATCAAATATGCCAAGATCAAGAGTAGTGCCAATACAATAAATTGTGTTCCACAAATAAAGTGAAACACAGTAGCCTTAAGTCGAAAATGGAAAACTTTTCTCAAAGTACCTCGCACATTCAACAGCCAAGTTAGTATTCTCATAAATAGAATGATGAATCTCATAAGGGATGGATAATGACAACATAATGAAGTGAAAAAACATGATAACAACTATCAAAACATGAGATATGATAGACAAGAAAAAACAGGCATTTGCACAATTTGGTCAAAAATTAAAGGAATGTTGCTCCTTTCTATCACCATGTTGAGTTGAAAATTGAATATCAATAAAGGATCATAGGAGCTTGAGAAGAATGCAATCAAAGACCATGAAGGTCAGTAGCAACCACAATTCAGTCATACTCAATTACTTCATCACAGCTCACAAGCATAATAGAAGAGGAATCCCACACAATGCATCAAAAGGTTCAATCATTCAAACATAGGGCATTAAGTGAAATGACTTGAGTTTATTTGGATAAACATATCCAACATGATCATTAGGTGACCAATTATAGGCCTCACTCAAGTTCGTTGTCAATCAAGCAAATTGCAACAAGATATGCAACATTAATTGGGTACCTTCACTTCAAAAATACATCAAAAATAGAAAAGGATTTCAATAATTCAAACCAAAAATTTTTTAGCATCTTTGAAATGTGTAGAAGTCAGAAAGCAAGTCTTAAGTTCATGAATGGTTGAGGAGGGGATCAAATGAGGCCCAAAGTTCAAAACTAGTTGGCCAAACTATCAAAACTAGACAAGTTTTTAAAATAATTCTTGGAAAAATATCAAACCAAGACAAATAATTCAAGAAAAATGGTTTTCAGATCGTCAATACATTCACGAACCATAATTAAGATCAAAATTCCATTGAAAATCCAGGGTATAATGGTTTTGAAAATGAAACTTGCAATGTAAGCTACAAAACCCTAATTGTTTGAATTTTAATCTTAAATATTAATTAGGTAAGATCAAAATTCAAACATTTCAAACCAAGGTCATGCAAACCATAAGGAAACCCTAAATGTTAGAATACATATTTTTTTCACATTTTTTGAATTAAAGAAAAGTCAAAAAATAAAATCAAATTCAAACAATTAATCAATTAAACAAATAATCACATCTCAAAATAAAATTCTAATAAAAAATAAGAAAAATATCCAACCAAAATTATATTCAAATATTAGAATTAAAAACACACATCCCTGATTTTTTATGGAATTTTTGAATTAAAGGAAATGTTAAAATAAAATCAAACATACAATTAAATAATTAAACTATTATTAAATGACAAAAATGCAAACCCTATCCAAAATTCATAAAAAGGTCAAAATAAAATTATATTCAGACTCTATGATTAAAAACAAGCTTGTATGATTTTTTTGAGGATTTTTGGATTAAGAAAAATATTAAAATAAAATTGTGAAACAAAAGAAATCAAATAAAACTCCCAAATTAATCTTCTAATCAAAAAAAGGAAAAAAAACCAAACAAATTTTAGAATCAAATTCTAAATAATTTTAAGAGTTCAAAATATTTTTTGTTGAATTTTTAGATCAAAAGAACTATTAAAATAAAAATAATCTTTAAACAAAAAATTATTTAAACTTATGAAATTTTAAACCAATCAAAACATTTTTTTTTAAATTCCAATAAAATTACACAAGATAGTAGAAATTATTTTGGACTTGTGATAATTTTTTCAGAATGTTTTAAAATGTTTTGATCAAGAAATAAAAATCAGAAAATCAATTAAAATCAAATAATATGAAATGCATTAAAATTTAAATCAAGCCAATCACAGCGCGCCACCTCACTTCATCTTCAACCTCCAGCATAAGGCAAAACACGTGCAACACAACAGGTCATGAGCCTATGTTCAGATCCATCAATCATGCTCATTTCTTAACCAAAATCCATGAAATCAAGTGCAAATTAAAGCTAACATATCATACTTCATTATGCAATTTCAATCAAACTCAAAGATCAAGCATGGATCAAGAAGTCAAGTTCACAAAACTGAAAAACTCACTACAAACATCAAAAACCAGGAACATAATTTCATCCATTCTGCTTGAATTAAAGCTCAAATATACATCAATACTAATGATTGGCCAGCTAGCAACTTAATGGACATGATTTACATCATTAATTCAAGCTGAAACACATAAATCAAAGTTCAAGAAACTCACATGGATGTGAAAACTGGAAACACGATTCCTTCACTCCAGAAGCAATCCAATGGTGCTGGCTTGTTCTCCTTACTTCACTGAAGCTGAATCACCAAGAATTTTGAAGAATGATCCAAGGATAAGAGAGATTCGAAGCAATTTGCAGAGATGCTTGGAAATTTTCAGATTTGCAATGTAGCAATTGTGAGCCTCCTTTTTCACAATTGAGCCTTGATTCTTGTTATATAGCACGAGAGTAAGAGGATAGAAGTGGTATTTGGCACTCAAAACTGTTGGAGGGCAAGTTTGGTAGTTTTGGCCAAAAATGAGGATGCACATGGAGCCTGCATTTCACTCGTGCATTTGCTTGCCTTTTGTGCGTTTTGTGAGCCAAATGAAGTCAAAAATACATTCTCAAAATGCCAGCTCATGATTGTTTGAATGAAGAGGTGTTGGTGAATTTGAAAAATCGAGCAAGTTTTGTATTTTTTCATTCAAGCAAGTTCAAGAAGCACATGGGCATGAAATGGTGAGTGTGATGGGCCTCAACATGTCACAAATTGTTCATGGGCTTGACTAGAAGTGAAGAGAATAAAATGCCTCAAAATTCCAAAGTCCATAACTTGCTCATATTTTTGAATTTGGACACAAATGAGTATAACTTGGAAAGTTATTGAAAAGATATACAATCCTTTAGTTTTGAGTTTTTTCAATTGAATCCATTAAGGTCCTCAAAATTTGACACGAAATTCACTAATTTTGGAAAATGACCCATGATTTTGTGACTTCCAAGCTTCATAACTTATCACCACTTCATGCATTGTTCTAAAAAATGGAACCATGTGAAAGAGCTCCCTCTTAGCTTTCCAAGCATGCTTCATTTGCATTTTTTTTATCAAAGAAGAATAAAATATGAATTTTTGAAGTTAAGTCCTTGTTTTCCAAAATTAGAAACTTTTAGGGTTTCTTCATGAACAAGTTTCAACCCAAACCTCAATCTTTTTGATCCAATGATCAAAATGGACTTTAAATATGAAAAGTACATCCTTAAATTGATGGTTGACCAAAAATTCCCTTGGTCAACCTTGACTTTGACTGATTTTGACCAAATGACCATTTTGCCCCTTTGAATTAATTGATTCACTTCCCTTCAAAATTGATGATCAAAACTTCAAACATATGATCTTATAAATATATAGAGGCCATATGCAAAGTTTCACTTCAAAATTCTCAATAAAGCTTGATGAAATCCCAAACCCTAGTTTTGGTTAACACCTTAGGAGACTGATGAATCATCTCCAAAATTTCAAATCCTCTGGGCATCTTGACCAAATTCTTGTACAAAGACTTTTCAAATACTAATGAGATGTTGTAGCTTCCAAATCAAGACTTGTACATTGATCAATAGCCTTGATCAAGCAAAACCCTAATTTGACTGGTGAATCAAAAGAGAGATTCCTCTTATAATCAATCTCAAACTTCAATCCTCTGATGATCCAAAGAGAGGGATAAAACATCTTGAGATATGCAATAAATTTTGAGCTTGAAATATCCAGAGGTTTAGATGATAAGATTCTACTTGAGCAACTTGTCAATGCAAATAACCTTCAAAGCTTGAGGAAGGCTTGATATCCAAAGTACTTTGATCCCATCACAATGTATGAATGCAATGCAATATGATATTCATGATGAAACATAAGCCTAAATCAAGAGGGTAAATTTTGGGGTGCAACAACTGGGCCTCTAACTTGGGCCTGGCTATTTGTTTGCTGATTTTAACCCCCTGACTATGTTTACACTCCTGGCGTATTTTTTTTTTTACCTATTTCTATTTTTATTCCATATTTTCTTCATAAATTTTATTATTATTTTTATTATTATCATTATTATTATTATTTAAAAAAAATATAAAAAATATTTTTATTTTATTATTTATATTTATTTAGTTTATTTTTCTTCATAAAACAAAAGAATAAAAAACATTTTCTTTTAGTAAATTAAATTATTTTTTAATACTTAGATAATTAGTTTTAATTATAATATCATTATTTTCTTGTAAATTAAATAATTTATAACTTAGGTTTACTTTTAATTAATTAATTGATTTTTATATGTAATTTATTATTTAAAACCTTTTCATGAAAAACCATAAAAAATCATTTCTTTTTCATTTGCATTTGTACATTGTTATTTATTCAATTCTTATATATTATTCAATTCTTGTATATTATTCAATATAGTTGTAATAGTTAATTAGGTTTAATTTTCTTGCAAAAATCCCCAGTTTTAAATTTGTACACCCCCTCCCCTATTGATGTAATAACTTAGTATTTTTATTTTCCGCAATTTAATGTTTTATATATAAATGCTAGTAAATTAGGGTTTGTATGGAAAGATAAAATAAATGCTTAGAAAACCCTAATTCAAAGACAAAACAATGCATGTAAATCAATACACTTGCACACTTACACCCTTAGGGTAAATCCACTTTGTTGCCTTGAGAAATATATGGTCATAATATGCATGTAAGATGTCTTAGCAAAAACAAACAAAATACAAGATCATAGTCCCTCGATGACGCTACAAATGTTGCCTTAAGAATGATCTTAGTCCCTCAAATAAAATACTAAGATATCTTACAACATTGTTATTCATGACTATACGATGACTCTTGCCCGTCCCTTTTACATCCAAAGATAGGGTTTATTACCAAATCAATGGTAAGATAACAATGTCAAAGGAAAGAGGAAATAAACAAGAAAGACTTTTGAGTAGGTAGAATGTTCCTAGTTGCTTGCTCATTTTCAAACCAAAACATCCTTGCTATTTTCAAAAATAAACACCAACACTTTCAAAACACCTTTCAATCTTGAAACATTTGCAAAATATCAACAATTTGTATACATTCTAACGAACGAGAATCATTACAAAGTTGGCCTAAGCGATGGCGCCTTTTCAAAATACTTTCAAAAACCACACAAAGCACATTTTCAAACAAAAGTAAGTGATCTAGCAAGCAACTAAGAGCCCGTAGATAAATACGAATGAAAAGGGTGCTAATACCTTCCCTTTTCATAATCTACCCTCCAAACTCAAGAAAACATCTCAAAGGTCTTTCCTGTTCTTTTCAACCTTTTCTTTTGGATAAAAGAAAAGTCGGTGGAGACTCTTGCTATCTGCAACATTTGCGATCAAACGCAAAACAACCAAGTCAGTTCTCCCACCGTATCACAGATGGCTCTTATCCAAAGTTTAGTTCGGGAACAAGAAGAGTTGAGGATTCTCGTCAGCAAGCTTCATCAAGACAGATACGACTGTCTAGGGCGAACTTCTAGAATTTAGGGCCTAATCAATGATCAACCTCTCTTGGAAATAGGGAATTTAGTGACATGTTCATGTGGGAGCATGTTGAAAATAAACTTAGGAGCGGTGAAATTCAGGGGACTGCATCTTCAAGTACTCAAAAGAGACCATACCATGGAAAGAAGGAGTCCAGTATTGTATACAACTAGAAGGTCCACAATAAGAGTAATCTCATCCAATCTGTGGGGGTAGTGCGGATCTCTAATCCAACATCGATGCAACAACAACGACAAGGAAATAAGCATAAGCAGGACACGCCCAAAAGGCAATTCACCAAAATCAACATGTCCTTGGCTCAAGTATTGCAACACATGTTGAAGATGGAGTTGATTACATTGAGGGATCCTCTATGGAATCCCAATACCTCCGCTCCTAGCTATCATTCAAATGCAATGTGTGCATACCATTCCAATAGTCCTGGACATGATACGAATGACTATCGGGCGTTGAAGAACAAGATTCAAGATATGATTGATGCTAAGAAGATAGAGTTTGGCCCTCTTGAGACTCCTAATATGATTAATGCTCCCATTCCAAATCATGCTTAAGATGGAGGGTGTCTAGTTCATTTGGATTTTTCAATTGTATTTTCTTTTGTTTGTTCGAACACTTATCTTTATATCAAACTATGTGTTATTCCATTAATGCATCACATATGTTTGTCTTGAATTAATCCATTTATTGTCATTATGCTTAAGCTATGCTTTTACTTCCTTTTTGTGATATTTAACTCTCGGTTGAAAGCTGTAAGACATTAGAGGGAGGATGAGGAAAATAATACCATAATCTCTACAGTATGCTTTGGAACAAACCTTGCAGACGATGTACAAGCGTTATCTCAAATCTTAAACAATGGAGTTATAAGGAAGATAATCCCTAGTCAACCCATTTGAGCCTAATAAGTATGAGTTTTCTTTTTCACATAAGTTGAAACCTTTAATCATAACCTGAGGCAGGGTAGTTTCTCAGTTAATTCAATAGTGCACTCAATCGCAAGCTTTCCCTTCGTACATGACGAGTAGTGTCGGAGGTATCCTTCCAAAACAAAAGATGGTGATGGTTCCATATAATCATTAAAAAAAGCAGTCATTATCTCTCAAAAGAAAAGCCTGCTAAGTCAAAACTATGAAGGAGACTTAAGAAAAAAACTGGGGCATCCCGCTGACTGTAATCACAAAAGAAACAATTTAGGCAAAAGGTAGGGATAATAAAGTAAATAAAAATAGGAGGTCACTACAAATCCTCACCAAAAAGAAAAGGTTACAAAAATGACTGCCTTCTCAAATAAACTTTCAGTATCCGAACCATCACCGGAATATCAAGGCCAAGATTCCATACTCAATTGGAATTTAGACGCACAATTAACTGAGTATATGTCTGAAGAACATCACGAAGAATGGGTGGGTACAAATAAATTTTGAGATTTTATCCTTTTTTCTTAAACCGTGAACCAGGCCATAATACAACCCTTAAAAGACCTAATTGAAGCATGAATTAATTCGAAAGCATATTGTTAAACAAAGGTATCCTGGCTCCTGTAAGGATTGCCATAAATCCTAAATTGATATCACATTCTTGCAAATTTTGTTTTACTAAAAAAATGCATTTTCAAAACTTCAAGACAGATATAAGCTTTGCATTTTTAAAGGCCAATGTTTGCATATGACTAATTGTTCGACGACAGAGAAACTTGCACGACGGATATTCAATGAACGAAAATCCTCTAAATAAACAAAATCACCTCAAATGGAATGACATCTCCAGTAGAAAGCCTTTCATAATCAAGAGACATGATATGGTGTCTAAGTTGATCTGGGGCAGTCGAGTCAAGATTCAAAGAATCCCTCAAAAGCGCCAAATAGCTAGGGGCAGACCTCCATCTGAATCACTTGGGGCATTGAACATGAGTTCCAACAAAGGGCCACGTGCAATCAAGAAAACATTTCCTGGTAATGCTACAACACTTACTACTATGGACACTGACAATTCTCTGCACCCTGTGAATGCAGACATAGTCAGAAAATACTACGCATGAAAAAATACCTGCTAGGTTGATTGGCCTAGGCCAAAATAAGGGCATCCCGAAGAACCAAAAGAGTTCGGTCAAAAATTAGGGATATATAAATAAAACTGTATACTCGGTAAGTCAAAAACCTGAAAAGGATGCTTGGGCAAAAAAGGGTATCCCGGTGGATTGAAAATCTGAAAGGACGGTCCAAGAAAAAGTTAGGGATTAAAGCGTACGACTATATCCTGTCATCTCGTCACATGTCTATCAGAAGAAGGCTTATCACCCTGATCAGCATTTACTCAAGACTCCAGGAGTTGGGATAACATTCAAACTATCCATAAAATCCCTACAGACTAACCACCCCCAAGGGACTATCTTTGCATAGTTCGTCATTAGTAAGGATACATTCCCCAGTAGGTACAGAGACATAGACGCCCTCCCGCAAAGGCACTGCCATGTCTTCAGTGTATAACCTAACAATTTCAAATATTCTGGCATCTGCTTAATAGATCAAAAGCTTCAATCATCTCCCTAATATCTTGGAGATTTCTTCAGCTTGGTCTATAATTTTCTTGGGTTCTCCAATAGGGTTCCATAAAATCGCAAAACAATTTACGAAGTTTTCTTTCCCCAGTAGAGTATACTTCTCTAACTATATAAATCCATCTCCCAGCAATTTCAACTTCAACAAATAGTGAGGAATTACATTATTCATCCCCAGCAGCAATCAAGAATTTATTTTCCCCAGTTCAACGACACTGCAAAGGACAACTGATGCATTCACATATTACATTCATACATCATTTTACAAACGTCATAGCATATACATACAAAATTCATATAGCACAGTCTCATTTATTTTGAGAACATCATTACCCAATGCATTTCATGCATCATGACATTACATACAGTTAACTCTTTACCTTTTCAGGAAAAGACCAACAGATAAACACCATCAACATTTTTTCAATAGTTCCAGATTAATTCCTGAAACCTGACAGGGCAACTATCTGTGAACAACTGATTATGGATCAATTCCCGAAACAAGACGGGGTGACTATCTACAAGACCAGGTTAGAGATTAATTCCTGAAACAAGACAGGGCAACTATCTCAACAACCAAAAAAAAAGTTCCGGATTAATTCCTGAAACTAGACAGGGCAATTATCTGTAAACAGCTAATTATGGATCAATTCCCGAAACAAGATGGGGTGACTATCTACAAGACAGGTTAGACATTAATTCCTAAAACAAGACATGGAAACTATCTCCACAACCAACAAAAATAGTTCCAGATTAATTCCTGAAACCAGACAGGGCAACTATCTTTGAACAACTGATTATGGATTAATTCCAGAAACAAGATGGGGTGACTATCTACAAGACCAGGTTAGAGATTAATTCATGAAACAAGATAGGGCAAATATCTCAACAACCAACAAAAACAGTTCCAGATTAATTTCTGAGACCAGACATGGCAACTATATGTGAACAACTGATTATGGATCAATTCCCAAAACAAGACGAGGTGGCTATCTACAAGACCAAGTTAGAGATTAATTCCTGAAACAAGACATGGCAACTATCTCAACAACCAACAAAAACAGTTCCAGATTAATTCCTGAAACCAGACAGGGAAACTATCTGTGAACAGCTGATGAAGATCAATTCCTGAAATAAGACGGGGCGACTATCTTTATCACCAATGGTATGAACTCCCGAAACAAGACAGGTTTACCAACAACCTATTGTATATTAATACCTGAAACCAGACAAGACAACTATCTACATAATTAAATTGAAGATTAACTCCCGAAACAGGACGAGGAAACTATCTTCCTTTCTCTTTGGTCAGATGAAGATCAATCTCCGAAACAAGACGGGGCGACTATCTTTATCACCAATGGTATTAACTCCCAAAACAGGACGGGTTTATCGACATGTTCCAGACTAATTCCTAAAACAAGACAGGGTAACTATCTGAAGTAACAACTCAACAATCAATGTGAAGCTTGGAATCTGACCAGATAGCAGTTAAACATCAAACACAATTTACTGTGAATCCTTGAATCCGACTAGATAGAAGTTTACAATTATTGCGAAGCCTAGAGTCCGACCAGATAGAAATTAAATTTCTCCAAACACTGAATCCTGGAATCCGACCAGATAGCAGTTTACAACATTGTGAAGCCTGGAACCCAACCAGATAGCAATCAACATAGTTACTGAAGCTCGAAATCGGACCGGATAACAATCAATCTACAACTTAAGACACTGTGAGGCCTGGACCCGACCAGATAACAAGTAAAAGTTGTTACGAAGCCTGGAGTCCAACCAGATAGAAGTTTACTCTGTTAAACTATTGCGAAGCCTGGTGCCCGACCAGATAGCAGTTTACTCTATCAATTACTATGAAGCCTGGAATATACTAGATGATAGTATAATCAACAACATTGTGAAGCCTGGACCCGACCAGATAACAGTATATCCTAAATTCAAGTTGAAGCCTGGATCCGACTAGATAACAACTTAATTTCTTCAAATCACTGAAGTCTGGACCCAACCAGATAACAATTCAAATCACTGAAGCCTGTATCCTACCGGATAATAGTTCAAGTCACCGAAGCATGGATCCGACCAGATAGCAGTTCAAGTCACTGAAGCATGAATCCAACCAGATAAGAGTTAATTTCATATTCCCTAGTAAGTCGCTGTGAAGCCTGGAATACAACCAGATAACAATCAATTTTATTATCCTCAGCAAGTTACTGTGAAGCCTGGATTTTGACCAGATAACATCTAATTTTCATCTCTATAGTCAATAGATAACTCCCCTGTAGATTAGTGGATAACTAAAGCTCTTAGACTCTATTCCCCAAACAGAAACCAACATTCCCCAACGGAGTCCTCCTCAAACAACAGGAACAGGAATCCCCACAAAGGAACCTCTTATGAATTCAGCATCTACTTTGGATGGAATCTTTAAGCCCATCTCCGACAAATCTCAGTCATCTTCTCCAAATTACATTTGTAAGCCCGCTCCCGATATCATCAACCAGTAGTGCTACTTCATGTATATGCGAGTGCAAATTTCTGGGCACTCTAGAGTTCAATCATCTTCCACCTTCAGATTACAAAAGGCAGACAAGCCAATCTAAATCCTCATGTTTAAGAAGATTGAACAGTGGCAGTTGTTGTACCCAAAAAATTTCCCTCCCATTTTTACTCAAGACATGCTCATTGAGGTCCTCAATTGCTCAAGGTTGACCAAAGAATTGATCTGACAAATTCTCCTCCTAAGCAATGAACCTCTAACCAGGGCTTCACTTTTCACCAAGATGTTTTGGTTGCAAAGGCTCCAAGTTATTTACATGGTCCCTAATATGTCTTTAAGAATGTCCATGCCAAATTTCATGCCTTACACTACAAGTTTGCTCAGTCGACTGCTCAAGTGTTTGAAAATCAACTATATTAGGTCAAAAGTCAACTGTGGCCAATATATAGTCAAACTTCAAGATTTTTTGTCAACATCAACATTTTGAAGTGATAGTCATCATTTGATCAAGGGTTGATCATGATTCCTCAAGGAATGCTCTTAATTTATCAAGAGTCAAGAATTGCTAAATTAGGGTTTCTACAAGAAAACTCAACTGAACTTTGACCAGGCATAAATTTCACATACTCCATCCATTTTTCCCTAACCAAAGCTCATTTTGAAGAGAATCCAGTTCCCTACAACTTATATTTTATCCTCAAGTTCAAGAAATGCATCATTTGGAAGGTCAATAAAAAAACACTTCATACCACATAGAGATTGTTCAAACACAAGAACAATTTACGTGGTTCCATTATCATCACCTTTCAAACACAAACAAAAGACCGTACTATATAACTTGACTGTGTTAGAGAGTGGTCCAGCAACCTCCAATACAGAGGGAGGACTGGAGCAGTATCATGGAGGTTCACTGAGGCTACCACAGCATCTTGAAAGAGGTTCAAATTCAAAACAAATTTCAGTCTCAAGAATAATGTTTAAGGAAAAAAACTGCAACATGAGTCAAGACATACCCACATGAGTCGACTCATTTTGGTGATAGAGCAGGGTATGAGTCGACACAAATCCTTATGTGTCGATACATACTGTTATCAAGGCCCAAAAAAAGGATTAAAGGTGCATGAGTCGACACAAAACGCGTATGTGTCGATACAAACAGGTGCATGAGTCAACACATTCCATTATGCATCGACTCATACTGAGTTGATTTTGTCTTACAACAGCAAGAAGAGTTATGTTTCAATTCATAGCAGCATTGTGTCGACACATAATAGTTCAAAATGCAATTTTTCTTTCTTTTCACACTGTCTTTACATTTTTCACATATGTTTTTCATTACTGTCCAACTATTCAATATGGGCTGATGTTTGGATTTGTTTTAAGGCCCAAGAAGCATGCAAAAGCATGACCAGGTTCGTTGTAGTCCAAAATGGCATGTTTTCTTCATAAATATGGAAAAAGTTCAAATTTTGATCATGGCTTCAATTCATGAGTTAAAGGCCAGATTCTTTCCTTGTTTCTTTCTTAACTCCACCTCCTCCATGTAAGGACCATTTCTGCAGCTTATCACACACGCACACTGCCTCATAAAAAGCCACACGAAATTTCTCAAAAAATTCATTCAAAGTTGCAAACTTGAAACTCTCACCTCCTGCCTCTCTCAAGCCAAACAAAGAGTCTATTTATTCTCTTGAACCTCCCAGGAGTCAGATCAGGCCAATAGACAAGCGCCTCCACCCCCAGAAATCTCCCAGACTCCTCACCAGCCCTTAGGTAAAACTTTGAATTTCGAACTCTTAATAGACACGTTGTTGAATGTTTTAATATGTTGATTTATGTTCAGGACCTTCATTAGGACATGACGGATGCCTTACGTGAGAGGTTTGGAACCTAGAATGCTGGATGCCATTGTTAGGGCATCCATGGCTGTTAAGGTTCAAGCTCTCAATCCAGGGTTTTTTAGGCCAATCTAAGGCCATATTCAGAATTAGGGCGCAATTTTATGTAGGATAGACCCTTTTGATTTGTCTCAAAGTGTTTGTTTTGCAGGAATAAATATTAGACTAATCGGAGATGATGACCGAAGTTTGACTTCGGCACCCTTGACTTTTGTTGACTCTGGTGCCCAGGCGTCACACCCTTATTGGCTCATTCAGTCAGCGCGCGCTTTTTTATTTCAAATATATTTCTGGCTTGGTTTCACATATATTGCCATTATTTTATTTGTATCAATAATTGACAAGTTGGCTGAGTGGCAAGGCAAGCGTGTGAACTTGGAAAGGGTATGGGTTCGATACCCAAGTCTTGCATTTTTATTTTTTCTAACAACCTGTTGCAGATCTAGTGTGCTACACTTCAAATGCCTATCATGCACTTTCAGATCTCAGCCAATATATCTTAATGAATCCAGATCCAGCGCTCTTGGAGTGCTTCCCCCATGATGGACCTCCAAAGAGTCAAAAGCATTGAAGCGCGCATGATTTGGGTTTGCTTGTTGGGCCTAACAAAATTCCAATTCCCACACCCCTGCTTGCTAGTTAACACCAGACCCATTTACATTTTTTTGTCTTGTTTTTTTATTACTTATTTCTTTTGTTTTTTTATTTAATCAGCAAAATAATTAAAATCATAAAAATATTAGGTTAGCATTTTTTCTTAATTAAGTTAATTTTTTTAAATTAATTAATAATTATTTAAACCATCCTCTTTAATTTAAAACTAAATAGACCTAGGATTTTAATTCATTTTCTTTTCATATTAAAAATACCAAAAAACATAGAAATTATTTTCTTTTCTTTAATTTCATTTTTATTTTATAATTAACTTTTTATTCTTTAAATATAGATCTAGATTAATTATATTTAATTTAACATTTTCCAAATAAACAAAAACAACAAAAAGAATTTTATTTTACTTAGGACTTTCTAGGGTTTTAAACGTCATTTCCATTTCGCGTGCACTTATTTACTTTCACACTTATTTCATATTGGACTTAACTAGGACTTTACTTTTACTGCTTTTATTGGGATGTAATAGACTTAACTAGGACTTTACTTTTACTGCTTTTTACTTTTCCCTATTTTGGACTTGTAAATAATCCCCCTCCCCGAAGCCTTGTAATAGCTAGATTTTTATGTTTTCGCACTTTAAATTCCTGCAACTACTAACTGTTTAGATGCGTGACTAACAATATTGTATGGAAAGAACATAAAATCAAACTCTAGAAAACCTAACATAAGATAAAAATAACTGAATACAACACACTCTCACATATACACCTTGTGATACGGTGGGAGAACTGACTTGAGGTTTTGCGTTTGTATTCGCAAATGTTTCGGTTTAGCAAGAGTCACCGCCAACATTTATTTTATCCAAAAGGAAAAGTAAAAAAGCACAAGAAAGACCTTTGAGATGTTTTCTTGAGTTCGGGGGGTATATTATGAAAAGGGAAGGTGCTAGCACCCTTTTCATCCATGGTTTTCCATGGGCTCTTAGTTACTTGTTTAGATCACTTGCTTTGCTTTTCCAATTGTTTGAAATGGTGCTTTGTGTGGTTTTGAAAGCATTTTGAAAAGAGGCCATTGTTTTGGCAATCTTTGTAATAATTCTAGTTTGTAAGAATGTATACAAAGATGTTTGGTCTTTTGAAAAATGTTTAAATGTTTTGAAAGTTGTTTGAAAAATGTTTTGAAAATGTGTGTGTTTGTTTGAAAATAGCAAGGATAGTTTTCCAATTGATCAAGTAACTAGAAGCTTATCTACCTACTCAAAAGTATTTCCTACACATTTTTATTCCTTTGACATTGTTGTTTTACCATTGCATTGGTAAACAACCCTATCTTTGGATGTTCAACGGGACGGGCGTGGGTCATCGTATGATCATGATAGCAATGGTGCCAAGTATCTTTAGCATTTTGAGGGACTAAGATCATTTGTTTAGGCAACTTTTGATAGCGTCATCGAGGGACAATGATCTTTTGTTTTGTTTTGTTTTGCCAAGATACCTAGCATGCATACCATGGCCATTTTTAAGGCAACAAAGTGGGTGAAACCCTAGAGGGTGCTTGTGTGCAATGTATTGTCATTTTTCATGCATTTTTTGTCTTGTATTAAGTCATGCTATTTGTTTGATTTTTGGTCTTATCATTCAAACCCTAATTTACTATCATGGTACATGAAAGCAATAAATTGCGTAAAGTAAATCTAAACTATTACTACAATATTATGGGGAGGGGGATACAAGTTTTGAATAGGGGGATATTTGCACAAAATAAAATCCTAATTCACTATTACAACCCAATTGAATTTATTGTACAAATAAATAAATAAACAAGTATTTAAATATGAAATAAATTGTAAATATGCAAAATGTTTTTGTATTAATTTTATGTATGTAAAATAAAATTATTTAAGTCTAAAAATGAGAAAAAAATATTGTGATTATTTTTGAAAGGGTGAGAAACCCTAATTTTTGTTTAAAAGAAAAAAATATATGTTTTCTAATATTCTTGTCCATTTTTGTTTAGGAAAAATAATAATAATATTATGTATAAATATTAAAAATTAAAATATGTGAGAAAAAACATTTTATGTGTATAATATAATAAAATAAAATATTTAAGTATTTTAATATTATTTACAAGTTTATTTAAGAAAATAAATTCTATTAAACCTAATAAACTATTTTTATGCTATAAAAAATAATAAAAATAATAAAATAAAATGCAAAAAATTAAGAAAATATTTTTGGGAGTTTTTTATGTTCAGAAAAAATAAATAAAGTCAATAATCATAAAAATAATAAGAAAATATGAAAAATAACAAAATATGGATCAGGGGATGCAAAAGTAAAATGGGGGGTGTGAAAAGTAAAGACAACAAGCCCAAGCCCAAGATAACTTCGTCCCTGGCCTCCAGACCACAAACGCGCGTGTTTCCTCTTCAATCTGTATCTTGCTATTCTTTGCATAAAATCAAAAACTTGCAACATGAAACTTGTAGCATTTTTAATAACGATTCCAATGATATAAAAAAACATGACCTAACTCTAAAAGACCAAGGAGAATTTTAATGGCCCTAATTTCTGACCTAGTTTTTTCAGCATGTTCAACAACCAAATACTCTTAGCTCAGTTAATATAAATGGAAACTAAGCATATGTACAGCTCAAGCAAGTTAAAGACTACATTTTTGCTTCACAAATCGTGACCTAAGGATGCCTAAATAGAGAGATAGAAACTTGACAAATACCTTGTTCAGTTGAGTTTGGATATGGCAATGTAGGAACTTTGAGTGAGGCTTGAAGTTCGTGTGAGCTTCCTTGAAGTTCCCTCAAGCTTCTCCAATGCTCAGCTGGTCTTGTAGATGGCTAGAACTCCTTGCACGAGTCAACCTGCAAACCTTCAAAATGAAATTGGTGAAGTGTGAAACTGAGGTTACAGTTGCAAGACAAGGGCCTGGATAGTTTAGGTAGGAGGTATGGAATGTGTTTGAAGGGTTGAAAGGCAAAACGCACGAGCCAATTTCAAAATGGCTTGAGTTCTGCAGATGATGCCCTGTTTAGGCAGAAAATGGTGTTTTTTGTGTTTGAGGGTGTTTTGAATGCTATGGATTAGTGTATTGGCTTATTACAATGTTCTAAGGTTGTTTGAAATGATACAAAGCGTTGCCTTTATCAGATACATGAGTTGTATTGACTTTTGCAAGTTTGCTTGTTTTTGAAGAAAAGGTGAAGTGACAAAGCCAAAGGCCTGTACAGGCTAGCTTAAGGTTTGATGAGAGTTGGTGTACTTTTCCTGAAGTTTGTGGATATTGTTTGCAACAAGAGATTAGGTCCATGGCTCAAGATAAACAAAGTTGGAAAAAGCAAGCTTTATCAAAGTAGCAATGTGAACTTTATGCCATTTTTGGATTAATTCAATGTGCAATGCTTCAAAAGTCAGAACAAGGACATTATCCAATGTGTTTTCATTTAATTATGGAGTTTAGAATGGATTAGGACCTGTAAAACCAAGTATAAGCATGTTTGAAACTGATTTGCAACTTGTACCAATGTGAAAAATGCCTTGAACATAAGTGATAAATTGCCATTTTCATTTCTTCGATTCTCCCTAACCATAAATGATCTTAGAGAGTTCTTGGATATTTTGGAAAGCTTGTAACATGCTCTACAATCCATATTTGAAATTCATTTTGATATTCCTCTTGGAACTAGGTGAAAAGTTGCCATGAAGTTAGGTCAAAAATCTGCCTAAACTAGGGCAAAATTTCACTAAGTTAAAAAGTTTAAGGACCCTTATTCACAAAATCATAACTTGATATCCAAGCATCCTTTTGGAAAACTTTGTGAATAAAAGTTGTAGATTTTGTGGAGTACTATAACTTTCATGTTGGAAGTTTTGTTTGAATCCAATTTCATCATGGTGAAAAAGTTGGGAAAAATTAAGAAATTTTCAACACTTAGAAAATTTCTAAGTTTTGAAAAAATTTAAATTTAAACCCTAATTTTGAAATTTAAGTTTCTTGGTGAACAAGTTTCATGTTTTGACACATATTGATGAAATATGACCCTTGGCACTTGATTTTGACCAAAAAGTCAAAGTTTGACTTTTTAGTGTACAATTGATTTTTGATCAGTGGACTGGAAAATTCATCTGTCAATCCTATGCATTTGAGATCTTTTGAACCTTGTGATTAGGTCAAGATGATGCCATTGAGTCATTGAAACCATGCTTGAACCCAATTTTCCATTGGCTAGGTGAAAAATCAGAAATTTCCTTTCTCTAGTCAAAACCCTAATTTTGACCATTTTGCCCTTTTGATAATATGATCAAATTTCTTGAGGAGTTGTGGTCCAAACTTGATCAAATGGTTCATATGAGTCTATAATGTTGATGTGGATAAAAAGTATGAGGTTTGACTATAAATTGGCCATGGTTGACTTTGTCCCCAATACAACTGATTTTTAGGTCAACTATCCAATTGACTGGGCAAAAAAGTGATTCAAGGCTTGAGACTTGGTATGAGAAATCTTAGAGGTCCAACATAAAGTATGAAAGTCACATGAAGCATTGGAAGTCCAAAAACCCCTGTGCAAACTCAAACCCTAATTCCAGGTTAACAGTGCAATGAGAGGTCTTGAGCTGTGCAAACCCTAATCTGGTCTTGAGTCCAAGAAGTCTTGTGAGGAGAATCTTGATAAAATGAGAGGGAAAATTTTGAGGTACAACAGCTGCCCCTGTTCAATCTTCTTGAACCTGAAGAGTTAGATTGGCGAGTTTTGCCGTTCGTTACTCGAAGGTAAGAGATGATTGGACACTAGAGTGCCCATAAATTTGCACTCGTCAAAGTGTAGTTGAGGGAATAGGCTTAAAGATGCCATTTGGAGATATGACAGAATATTGTCGGAGATGGGCTTGAAGATACCATCCAAGAATGTTTGTTGAACTGCAAGTTGTAAGTCAAAAGAAAGAGTATCTGAATGGTATCTGCGTCTGGAACGTATCTGAACTGTATCTGGAGACTTAGTCTGTATGAGTAATGGAATGGAATCCGTGTCTGGAGCGTATTCGAGCTGCAACTATATTTGAATTTGAATGAATAACAGAATGACTTCCATGTCTGGAGTGTATCTGTATTGTATCTGAGTCTGAAATCTGAATAGGTGACAGAATGACATCCGTGTCTGGAGCGTCTCTGGGATGGGGAAAAAGTCAGAATAAGTGACAGAATGGCAACCGTGTCTAGAGTGTATCTGTATTGTATCTTGACTTAGAGATCTGATGAGTAACAAAATGACTTCCATGTCTGGAGTGTATCCGTATTGTATCTGAATAAGAGATCTGAATGAGTAACAGAATGACTTCAGTGTCTGGAGTGTATCCGTATTGTATCTTGACTTTGAATTATGAATGAGTAATAGAATGACTTCCGTGTCTGGAGTGTATCTGTACTGTATCTGAATAAGAGATCTGAATGAGTAATAGAATGACTTCTGTGTCTGGAGTGTATCCGTACTGTATCTGAAATCTTTGAATATTTGTTAAAGATAGCTGTTAATCTTATCCTGAAAAGGGTAAAATGTTAGATGAAACACAAAGTTATGTTGCATGACATGTATGATGCAATAAAATGTGTTTTATCAATGTTTATGATATATGAGTGTAATGTATGTGCATGTAAGCTGATTAGCTGTACTGCTGAGGAAAATAAATCCTTGACAGCTGGGGATAACAAAACCCTTGACTGCTGCCGGGGAAGATAAATCTTTGACTGTTGAGGATGAGAAATCCTTGGAGACTGCTGAGGATTAAAAGAAATCTTGACTTCTCTAGGGATATAGAGATCCTTCGTGTCTTTGAAGTTGGAGGATGATAAACATTCTGTTGTGAGAATAAATGCCAAGTTTGCTTGAGAAACCTGCTTGGGGAATCCCGAGAACTTTGATGACTATGGCTAGGGATGGCAGACTTCATTCTGTTGAGAATAGATAAAAACTCTGCGGGGAAGAAGTTTATCCTGTTGGGGAGTAGTAAAAAACTCTGTGGGGAGTAGTGATACTACTGGGGAGATTAGGAGTTTGGGTTGTATGCCAATATACTGGTGAATTATCCGAAGTTGTCGTCTGGTTAGCTGTCAGGCTTCAAAGCAACTTGCTGAGAAATTATTAGGTTTTAAGATAACTTGCAGGGGAATTTGAGGAAACTGGAGGATTTCCACTGGGGTTTAAAGGTTGAAGTTTTAGCTCCGCTGGGGAAGAAAGTTTCATCTCTGCTGAGGATCCATAGTTCAAAGTTTTGGCTCCACTGGGGA
Organism: Vicia faba; assembly: GCA_948472305.1. Lineage (NCBI taxonomy): Eukaryota > Viridiplantae > Streptophyta > Magnoliopsida > Fabales > Fabaceae > Vicia > Vicia faba. The sequence continues at coordinate 700,917,145 of OX451739.1, read as the reverse complement.
TTGGGAGTTTGAAATTTTAACTCTGATGGGGATTTTGAAATTTAGCTCCGCTGGGGATCTAGATGATGTACTATAGGGATTGCCCCTGGAATAGCCTAAAGACGTTTTCCTATACTTTCATCCTGTTAGTAATTAATCTTTTCCAAATCGTTTATTTGTAAACGATGATTATATTCAAATGCATATGCTCATTAATATATCATTGTACGTTTTCAAATAAAACACAAGTGTAAAAATGAAAAGACAAATAGTTTTCTGCACTTTGAAGTATCTTTGTATTAACTTTGTGTAAGTATTTTGTACAAAGGAGACAGATATCCTAGTAAGAGAATGTTGTCATAAAAAATGAGAAAAATTTAGAAAGATGGCTATGTGTAAAAATTCCATGGGGTTCCCATTCTGCTATAGCCTTCGTAACTCTGAATATCTTGTCCATTCGTTGCTTCGTCCAAAGATGATTGAGTTGATCAGAAGCCCGGAGCTTGTCCATGAAGAGATTGTCCTTAAAGTGATCCGACGAGACATAATCATACGCTTTAATTCCCTAACTTTTTCCTGGACCGCACTTTCGGGTTTTCGATCCACCGGGAAACCCTTTTTTTCCCAAGTCGCCCTTTCAGGTTTTCAACTTGCCGGGTGTACAGATTTTTTTGTTTTATCCCTAACTTTTGCCTGAACCGCCCTTTCAGGTTTTCGTTCACCGGGATGACCTTTTTTCCTAGGTGTGTCAACTTAGCGGTTCTTTTATACGTAGTATTTTTTGACTATGTCTGCGTTCACAGGGTGCGGCAGGTCGTCGCCGTCCATGGTGGTTAAGATCATTGCCCCACCAGAAAAGATGTTTTTGATTACAAATGGTCCTTCATAAGTAGGAGTGCATTTGCCCCTGGGATCACTTTGTGGCAAGATGATGCGCTTGATCACGAGATCCCCAACTTGATACACTTGTCGCCTGACTTTCTTGTTGAAAGCCTTGATCATTCGTTTCTGATATGTCTGACCATGGCAAACACCAGTAAGTCTCTTTTCGTTAATTAAGTTCAACTGATCAAGTCGGGTCTGGATCCAATTGTCTTCACTCAGACCTGCATACTTCATGATTCTCAAGGAGGGAATCTGAACCTCAATGGGAAAAACAGCTTCCATGCCGTATACCAAAGAATAGGGTGTTGCCCCAATTGATGTGCGCACCGTGGTACGGTACCCGTGGAGAGTAAACGGTAGCATCTCATGCTAGTCTTTGTAGGTGACTGTCATCTTCTGTATGATCTTCTTGATATTTTTGTTCGCAGCTTCGACATCACCGTTCATCTTTGGCCGATAGGGAGATGAATTGTGATGTTGAATCTGGAACTGCTCACACAAGGCGGTGATCATAGTGTTGTTAAGGTTTGTACCATTGTCAGTGATGATCCTTTCGGGGATGCCGTACCGGCAAATGAGGTTCTGTATGATGAAGCGGGCAACAACATTCTTTGTGACAGATGCGAAGGAAGCTGCTTCAACCCATTTGGTAAAGTAATCAATGGCCACCAGAATGAAGCAGTGTCCATTGGAGGCTGTAGGCTTGATCTCTCCAATCATGTTGATCCCCCACATAGCGAATGGCCAAGGAGCTGTTAAGACATTGAGAGGAACTGGAGGTATATGTACCTTGTCCGCATAGATTTGACATTTGTGACAAGTCCTGGAATGTTGATAGCAGTCAGCTTCCATGGTAGACCAGTAATAGCCTGCCCGTAGGATCTTCTTAGCCATCATATTCCCTCTAGAGTGAGTTCCAAAGGTACCATTGTGAAGTTCAGCCATGATCTGTTCAGCTTCAATCTTGTCCACACAACGGAGCAGAATGCAATCATGATTGCGCTTGTACAGAATACCATTACTTAGGAAGAACTTATCTGAGAATCTCCTTAAGAACTTTTTTTCATTGACTGAAGCTCCTTCAGGATATTCTTGAGCCTCGAGATACCTTTTGACTTCATGAAACCAAGGTCGGTCCACTACTTCTTCAATATTAATCTCATGACAGTGTGCAGGTTCGTCCATCCGCTCCATGGTGATCTGGGGAGCCTCATTATCCCAGTTATGTTTAAACGAGGTAGCAATGTCAAGACACGTTCTTTGTAAGGAATGAGGTTGGGATGTTTAGTGTCCCACTCTCCTTTGATCTGACTGATGACCAAAGCTGAGTCTCTAAAGACAACCAAAGATTTGATACCCAGGTTTATAGCAGCCTTGAGACCAAAGATGCAAGCTTCATACTCGGCCATGTTGTTAGTGCAGTTAAAGAAAAGTCTGGTTGTGAAAGGAGTATGGCAACCTTCTAGAGATATAAGCACAACGCCGATACCGTTACCAAGTGCGTTGGAGGCACCATCAAAGTACAGGGTCCATCGGGATCCTTGTTCAGGTCCATCATATGGTCTGTTCTCTTCAATGTTGTCCAATGTCATGATATCCTCGTCAGGGAAGTCAAACCTCATGGATTGGTAATCTTCGGCAGCTTGATGAGCCAGATGGTCAGCTAGTATACTCCCCTTTATAGCTTTTTGGGTCGTGTACTGTATGTCATATTCTGTCAGGATCATCTGCCATGTAGCTATCCTTCCAGACAAAGCAGGCTTCTCGAAGATGTACTTTATCGGATCCATCTTAGATATCAGCAAAGTGGTATGAGTCAACATATACTGCCTTAGCCGGCGAGCAGCCCATACCAAAGCGCAACAAATTTTCTCGAGCAGTGAATATATGGTTTCACAGTCAGTAAACTTTTTGCTAAGGTAATAAATGGCATGCTCTTTTCGGCCAGACTCGTCATGCTGCCCCAGTATGCACCCCATTGAATTTTCTAGGACGGTCAGATACATGATTAGCGGTCTTCCTTCGACGGGTGGCATCAAGATAGGAGGTTCTAGCAAATACTCCTTGATTTTATTGAAAGCAAATTGATAGTCATCATTCCATTTAACTACTTGATCTTTCTTCAACAGCTTGAAGATTGGTTCACAGGTAGATGTTAGGTGAGAAATGAACCTTACAATGTAGTTTAGGCGTCCCAAGAAACCTCTGAGCTCCTTCTCAGTGTGAGGAGCGGGCATTTCTTGTATAGCTTTGACTTTGGCAGGATCAACCTCGATGCCTTTATTGCTGACAATGAAACCCAAGAGTTTACTGGATCGGACTCCGAATGTGCACTTGTTAGTGTTTAACCTTAGCTTGTACTCCTTCAACCTGACAAACAGCTTTTGCAAATGGTCGAGGTGTTCTTCTTCAGTTTGTGAACGGGCTATCATGTCATCCACGTAGACCTCTATCTCATGATGTATCATATCATGAAACAAAGCTACCATGGCGCATTGATAGGTTGCCTCGGCATTCTTCAGCCCGAATGGCATCACTTTGTAGCAGAACGTACCCCACTGTGTAACAAAAGTAGTTTTCTCCAAGTCTTCAGGTTCCATTTTGATCTGGTTGTAACCTGAAAATCCGTCCATGAAAGAAAATACCTTGTGCTGAGCTGTATTGTCAACCAAGATGTCAATGTGCGGTAGTGGAAAATCATATTTAGGGCTACCCTGTTTAAGTCTATGTAATCCACGCACATTCTAACTTTGCTGTCCTTCTTAGGCACGGGCACAATGTTAGAAACCCATTGTGGATAGGAAGTAACAGCAAGAAATCTAGCATTAAACTGCTTCATAACTTCGGCTTTGATCTTTTCTGACATGTCGGGCCTCATGCGGCGTACTTTTTGTTTGACTGGTGGACAATCTTCTCTTGTGGGCAGACGCTGAACCACAATATTTGTATCGAGTCCCGGCATATCTTCATAAGACCAGGCGAAGATCTCAACATATTCATGTAACAGCTGAATTAGGCGCTCTTTGACACTTGGCTCTAGGTTGGCACCCACTCTGACTTCTTTTCTGTCTTCCTCAGTACCCAAGTTGATTATCTCTAACAGCTCCTCATGAGGTAGAATAGCCCTTTCTTCCTGTTGTAGAAGCCTAGCCAATTCTCCCGGCACCTCACAATCTTCCTCACCTTCGTATTCGGCATGGTAGACCAGATCTTCAGAGTCACTGAAGGCCATATCATAATTGTTACCCATGGAATCCGGAATGGAAGGGTACCTGCATTTGTGAGTGTGGGTGTGTGTAAGGGATAGCCACCTTTAAAAAAATAAAACGTAAAAAGAAAGACAATGAACACAAAAGTTTATATGTGAAAACGTCCATGATTCATTAAAATGGCATATGAAGATGAAAAATCAAACCCTTACAAATGGACCTATGTGCCTCGGGTAAGGCATAAGGTTAAAAGTGTATGAATTGTTTGAGAATTATTACAAACCAACATAAATGTTTGAAAGATAAATTATTGTGATATGAAAGTAAACAGAACAAAGTCTTTTGCTTCCCAGTTGCACAGTCCTCCGTCAACAGTTGGAAAAATCCAGTCTTCCAGGATGCTCTCCTCTTCACTATCCTCCAAAGCATTAACTCCATGATGGGTGATCTTCACTGGTGGCCCCCCAGCACGGGCGTGACGTACAGCTTTTTGAGCAGAAGAAGTGAACCCCAAGCCGAATTTATCTGATTTGTAAGGAAAGTGTGGAAGTTTCCCCCAGATTGTGCTTCCTCCTTCTTCAATCACAGCCTTTGCATCTTTGAGAGATGACATCCGAGGCGGAGGTCTGTTAATCATGGGTACAGAAGACACTGTCTTGGTTTCCGCAATCTCCTGAGCTACCTCTTCAAAATGCTGGAAAGGGGTTTCGATGAATTCACCATCCAATTCTACATAGCGAAAAGAATTTAGATGGCTTATCATGTATTCCTCTTTGCCATGAACAATTATGATTTTCCCCTGGACAGGGTACTTGAGCATTTGATGCAGAGTGGAAGTGACGGCTCCAGCATTGTGAATCCAGGGTCTTCCTAACAAGCAAGAATAGGAAGGACGGATGTCCATCACATAGAATATGGAGTTGAAGGTTTCAGTTCCCACTTTAACCGGGATGTCCACCTCCCCGTGGACCATCCTTTTAGAACCATCAAAGGCTCTGACAATTATATTGCTGGGCTTCAAGGTTAAACCTTCACAATCCAGTCTATCCAAGGCTTTCTTCGGAAAGACGTTCAGCGATGAACCACTATCTACCAGTACGTGTGCTAGGGTAGTCCCCATGCATTTCACTGAGACATGCAAAGCGTCATTATGTTTTCTCCCTTTGGATGTTAAATCAACATCGGAGAATCCTAGACTATTGTCAGCTGTTAAGCTAGCTACACATTCCTGGAACTGATCCGCAGAGGTTTCCTGTGGCACATGGGCCGTCTTCAAAAATCTGATCAGAGCTTTAGCATGAGCTTCTGAACAAAGCAGCAGGGCTAACATAGAGATCTTTGAGGGGGTTTGCCCCAGTTGTTCCACAACATCATAATCACTTTTCTTGATTATTTTCAAAATCTCTTCCATTTCTTTTTGAGAGGTCTCAGGGATGACCAATGGATGAGCCCTCGTCCTGACGGGCTCTTCTTGGATCCCTTTTCCTCTATCATCAGCAGCAGCAGAGGGGACAACCACAGGAGTTACAATTTCTTCAATAATTGGAGTTCTCGCAGATATGTTGACCAGTACAGGGGTAACCTTAGGAGCAGCTGAGGGTCCAAAGATTGCCTTTGGAGGGGCGATCTCTGGAGAGAAAATTCTTCCATCGCGGGTGATTTTGCTCGTTTCGGCAATGTTTCCAATGTCGGAAGTCTCTTCATCAGAACTTTCTTCAGTTGATTCAATTTGTTTAATACCGTGGTAGTAGATTTCTCCACCATAGTTCCACAGTATTGATTTGTCGGACTTGTACGGGACGGGCCCGGGCATGGTTATCTTCAAAGGTGCAGTCTTTGGAGCGGATGTATACTTAACAGGTCTTTTGGGGACCTTGGAAATATTGGTGGATATGGTTATTATTGAAACATCATTAACAGGAGTCGGTGACACTGGAGTCTTTTCAAAAAGGATTTCTTGGTTATCCATTAGGCGTTGGATGCCTAACTTAAACAATGGACAGTCGGTTGGTAAGGATGAACAAAGGCAGCAATCTTCTTCACAACCTGGGAAAATCCCAGCCTTCAGCAAATTCAACTTGATTATCGATAGCGGAGTTATTAAATCATCAACAGTAGAAACAAAAAGATCTTCTTCAACAGCATGGGCATTATGGCCATGCCTTGGCATTGGAGCAGAGATTACATTCGGCTTTTCAGGGGCGTCGAATTCAACTTCTTTAGCGTCTATCAAATCTTGAATCTTATTCTTCAGGGCCCAACAATTGTTGGTGTCGTGCCCAGGACTCTCTGAATGATAAGCACACTTGGCGTTCAAATGGTAGTAAGGAGAAGCTGTATTCGGATTCTTTGGGGCCTCTTTCAGACTGGCAAGGTTTAACTTAAAGATATGGGGTAGAACCTGAGTAGGAGTCATGTTTATCTGGGTAAATTGCTGTACAGGCCTTTCCACCCTTGCTTGGTTGGTTTTTGGCTGATTGTTTCTGGGCTGATCAGCTGCATACTTCTGAATCATTACGGCCCCCACCACTGGCCGGCGCTCAACTCTTCCTTGACCTCTTTGGGAGTAGACAACTGATACTTCCTTCTTTGCTAGAAAAGTCTTTTTGATGGCAGCGGAAGCAGATGCATCTTTTTGAATTTTCCCGCTTTTTATGTCGGCTTCAACTCTCTCACTAGTTAGAATCAACTCAGTGAACCCCGCAGAGGAGCTTCCAATCATATGATTAAAGAAAGGCCCTGACAGAGTTCCCAAGAACATGTCTACTAGCTCCCTCTCAGATAGAGGTGGTTGTACTCGTCCCGCCAAGTCTCTCCATTTCTGGGCATACTCTTTGAAGCCTTCATTTGAGACCATGCCCATACTCTGTAATTGAGTACGAGTTGGTGCTAAGTCCGTATTGTATTGATACTGTTTATAGAAGGCGGCTGCTAAGTCCTCCCAATTATGCATGTCAGACCTCTCTAACTGGTAGAACCAATCTAACTGCGTCCCCGACAAACTGTCCTGGAAAAAATGGACCCACAGGTCTTTGTCAGAATAATGTGGTTAGATTTTCCTGACATAAGATCATAGGTGCATCTTGGGACAAGACACCCCATTGTATTTAGCAAATAGAGGTACTTTAAACTTAGGAAGGATTACAATTCCAGATACCAACCCTAACTCTTCAAAGTCCAGCCCAGGAACTCTCTGTATCTCCATAGCTGCCAGACGTTCTTCCAAGTTTTTGTATTTGTCATCTGCAGGAGGGTATTGTTGTTCAGAGTAGTCCCCATCTTCCCCTTCTTCAGCTTCAGAATTTGAGGGCACGACAGTCTCTTTACCCTTTCTCTCTCCTTCCTCAGAGGTTGATGGAAAATCTAGGACCCTTCTGGCTTGACCTTCAAATCTTCTGCCCAAGGTAGCCACACCAGCTCTCTTCTTCTTATTTTTCTCTTTTTCCTTTTCTAGTAGAGTCTTGAGCTCCTCCCGCCCCTTGGCCAAGGTCAAGAGTAGCTGTTGAAATTGTGAATTATGAGCTTGCAAGTATTTGACCGTTTGTTCAATATCCATCTTGCTGAAATAAACAGTAGAGAGACGAGGAAACTTTGTGTGAAGACCTGTTTATGCATATGATGAATGATATGTATCCATGTAATGCTTTCAAGGATTCATAAATTCAAATTTGTTTTAAACAAAAAAGAAACACACCTCATATTAATAAGATAGAATTGTTAGTACATCAATGCCCCATGGGCAAAATAATACAAAATTCTAAGGTAAAAAGATGTTGCGCATCCTCTTTGGTGCAATATAGGTGTTGAGAGTCTGCTCTTCGTGAAGTTGACGAGTGAGTTCCAAAACCTTCTTCTCGCTAGCGTAGAATTGGGCTTCAAAAGTATCGCGTTCTCCCTTGAGTTGTATCCTACTCCTTTGTAAATCTTCAAGTGATGTTGGCATGTCAGGATGTAGGAGGGTGTATGGAACCTCTCCTTCCATAACAGGCTCTATAATCACAGGGAGAATAGAGGGGTAAGGCATCATAAGACTTTGGGCGCGGGTTCGTACCCACTTGAGGTAAGGCTCAAGGGGGATGGAATTCTTGTGTCCCAAGGTCTTACTGTCTACCTTGTTTGGCATCCTCCAAGCTCGGATGAACCTTTGTCGAAGTCCTTGGTCGTTGTTGTCGAAGTCAAAAACCAAGTCTGGAATCAGCATGTCATGTGGGCCATCCCTTTGGGCATAACCAAACTGTCTCAGAGCCAAGCAGGGGTTGTAGGTGATGCCTCCCCTAATTCCAAGTAGAGGGACATTAGGGAAATCCCCACAACGGTCAATGATGATAACATTTTCTCTGGATCGAGAAAACCAATGAACATATAAATGTGTAAGAGACATCAATCGTTGTGACCACCTCAAACCTTTCTCATTCTTCAAGACTGATTGGGGAAGATGATAAATAAACCATCTTTCCAGTAGAGGAGTGCAACACATGAGAACACCTCTTTTCCTCATTGTTCGAGTGTGAAAAGAGTGTAAGATATCTCCAAGCAATGTAGGCACCAGGTTGCGAGCCATGAAGATTTTGACAGTATTCACATCTATAAGCTGGTCAGGGTTTGGGAACAAGACCAACCCATATATGAGAAGAGCTACAATCTCCTCAAAAGCTTACAGGTCTATAGAATTCCAGCATTCTTGAGCTTTCTCAAACAGGAACTTTGCCAAGAAACCCTTGACACCACTTCTGGTTTCCTAATGACCAGTGACATCTGATGGTTGCAAGTGCAGGGCTTGAGCAACATCTTCAGGCTTTGGATCTCTTTCCGTACCGTTGAAAGGTAGTTTATGTAGAATAGGAATCCTCAAGAGTTGAGAAAATTCCTCCAAAGTAGGCACCAGCTGTTAATCAGGAAATGTAAAGCAGTGGTGTAGGGGGTCAAAGAACTGGAAGAGAACTTTCACCATGTCTTCCTCTGTGTTGGAAGTGACTAAGTTGAGAAGTCGACCATGTCTATCAGTGAATGGAGAATACTCTGGATTCTTGGAAGCAAGCTCTTTGAGTTGTGGAGGAATTCTCACAAGATTGACCTGAATAGTTTTCCTGCGAAGTGAATCCATAACCTACAAAATAGGAACAAAGATGAAAATCCAAAATCCTTGAAATGGTTAGTGGATGCAAATGATGCTTCATGATGTTCATGATGTTATGCACAAGTGTAAATGTACAAGCAAATCACACAAGTTCCTAGTTTAGGCTTGCATGGGGTTTCATACGTAAATACCCTCTTGAAGTTTAGTTGGCTCAACCTGTCCTAGAATTAGTAACCGGGTTCTAAGGAGCTCAATATCACTGGATTGTTTTCTGTGTTCATTGTTTCAGTTTAGCCACTTTACTGGCGACCGAAATATTCCAAGAAAACAACCCTCAATGAGTGTAGTATCGAGTATCTACCAACTTCGGACTGCACCAAATCCGGTCATCTCACTACATCCTAAAAGGCCAAGTTGGTCAAGTAAAGGTTCTAAAAGTCCATTAGTGCTTCATGACATCACTCAGCGGCCCTGTATTCTCTTAGATTGACTCAAAGGCTACCGGTACCCACAAATATGTCGCACTAATATAGCTATTGCTTAGACCTTGTCGGTATACCCCGTACAGTTTCCACAACGTATTGCTATTTACCTATGAATGTTTTCCCCAAATCCGGGTGGAGGATTAAAACCCAAACAATAGAACCAAAGTGTAAAGCATACAAGTCAAACAAGATAAGCATGTAAAGGTGATCTAAACCCTAAGGTAACCCCACTTTTAGATTAGTCCCCAGCAGAGTCGCCAGTTCTGTGATACGGTGGGAGAACTGACTTGAGGTTTTGCGTTTGTGTTCGCAAATGTTTCGGTTTAGCAAGAGTCGCCACAGACTTTTATTTTATCCAAAAGGAAAGAGGCCATTGTTGTGGCAATCTTTGTGTGGTTTTAAAAGTATTTTGAAAAGAGGCCATTGTTGTGGCAATCTTTGTAATGATTCTTGTTTGTAAGAATGTATACAAAGATGTTTGGTCTTTTGAAAAATGTTTCAATGTTTTGAAAGTTGTTTGAAAAATGTTTTGAGAATGTGTGTGTCTGTTTGAAAATAGCAAGGATGGTTTGCAAATTGATCAAGTAACTAGAAGCTTATCTACCTACTCAAAAGTCTTTCCTACACATTTTTATTCCTTTGACATTGTTGTTTTACCATTGCATTGGTAAACAACCCTATCTTTGGATGTTAAACGGGACGGGCGTGGGTCATCGTATGATCATGATAGCAATGGTGCCAAGTATCTTTAGCATTTTGAAGGACTAAGATCATTTGTTTATGAAACTTTTGATAGCGTCATCGAGGGACTATGATCTTTTGTTTTGTTTTGTTTTGCCAAGATACCTAGCATGCATACCATGGCCATTTTTAAGGCAACAAAGTGGGTGAAACCCTAGAGGGTGCTTGTGTGCAATGTGTTGTCATTTTTCATGCATTTTTTGTCTTGTATTAAGTCATGTTATTTGTTTGATTTTTGGTCTTATCATTCAAACCCTAATTTACTATCATGGTATATGAAAGCAATAAATTGCGTAAAGTAAATCTAAACTATTACAACAATATTATGGGGAGGGGGATACAAGTTTTGAATAGGGGGATATTTGCACAAAATAAAACCCTAATTCACTATTACAACCCAATTGAATTTATTGTACAAATAAATAAATAAACAAGTATTTAAATATGGAATAAATTGTAAATATGCAAAATGTTTTTGTATTAATTTTATGTATGTAAAATAAAATTATTTAAGTCTAAAAATGAGAAAAAAATATTGTGATTATTTTTGAAAGGGTGAGAAACCCTAATTTTTGTTTAAAAGAAAAAATATATGTTTTCTAATATTCTTGTCCATTTTTGTTTAGGAAAAATAATAATAATATTATGTATAAATATTAAAAATTAAAATATGTGAGAAAATAACATTTTATGTGTATAATATAATAAAATAAAATATTTAAGTATTTTAATATTATTTACAAGTTTATTTAAGAAAATAAATTCTATTAAACCTAATAAACTATTTTTATGCTATAAAAAAATAAAATAAAATAAAATAAAATGCAAAAAATAAAGAAAATATTTTTGGGATTTTTTTATGTTCAGAAAAAATAAATAAAGTCAATAATCATAAAAATAATAAGAAAATATGAAAAATAACAAAATATGGATCAGGGGGGTGCAAAAGTAAAATGGGGGGTGTGAAAAGTAAAGACAGCAAGCCCAAGCCCAAACTAACTTCGTCCTTGACCTCCAGACCACAAATGCGTGTGTTTCCTCTTCAATATGTATCTTGCTATTCTTTGCATAAAATCAAAAACTTGCAACATGAAACTTGTAGCATTTTTAATCACGATTCCAATGATATAAAAAACATGACCTAACTCTAAAAGACCAAGGAGAATTTTAATGTCCCTAATTTCTAACCTAGTTTTTTCAGCATGTTCAACAATCAAATACTCTTAGTTCAGTTAATATAAATGGAAACTAAGCATATATACAGCTCAAGCAAGTTAAAGACTACATTTTTGCTTCACAAATCGTGACCTAAGGTATCCTAAATCGAGAGATAGAAACTTGACAAATACCTTGTTCAGTTGAGTTTGTATATGGCAATGTAGGAACTTTGAGTGAGGCCTGAAGTTCTTGTGAGCTTCCTTGAAGTTCCCTCAAGCTTCTCCAATGCTCAGCTGGTCTAGTAGATGGATAGAACTCCTTGCACGAGTCAACCTGCAAACATTCAAAATGAAAATGGTGAAGTGTGAAACTGAGGTTACAGTTGCAAGACAAGGGCCTGGATAGTTTAGGTAGGAGGTACGGAATGTGTTTGAAGGGTTGAAAGGCAAAACGCACGAGCCAATATCAAAATGGCTAATGTTCTGAAAATGATGCCCTGTTTGGGCAGAAAATGGTGTTTTTTGTGTTTGAGGGTATTTTGAATGCTATGGATTCGTGTATTGGCTTGTTACAATGTTCTGAGGTTGTTTGAAATGATACAAAGCCTTGCCTTTATCAGATACATGAGTTGTATTGACTTTTGCAAGTTTGCTTGTTTTTGAAGAAAAAGTGAAGTGACAAAGCCAAAGGCCTGTACAGGCTAGCTTAAGGTCTAATGAGAGTTGGTGTACTTTGCCTGAAGTTTATGGATATTGTTTGCAACAAGATATTAGGTCCATGGATCAAGATAAACAAAGTTGGAAAAAGCAAGCTTTATCAAAGTAGCAATGTGAACTTTATGCCATTTTTGGATTAATTTAATGTGCAATGCTTCAAAAGTCAGAACAAGGCCATTATCCAATGTGTTTGCATTTAATTATGGAGTGTGGAAGGTATTAAGACCTATAAAACCAAGTACAAGCATGTTTGAAACTGATTTACATCTTGTACCAATGTGAAAAATGCCTTGAACAAAAGTGATAAATTGCCATTTTCATTTCTTCGATTCTCCCTAACCATAAATGATCTTGGAGAGTTCTTGGACATTTTGGAAAGCTTGTAACATGCTCTACAATCAATTTTTGAAATGAATTTTTAGATTCCTCTTGTAACTAGGTGAAAAGTTGCCATGAAGTTAGGTCAAAAATCTGCCTAAACTAGGGCAAAATTTCACTAAGTTAAAAAGTTTATGAACCCTTATTCACAAAATCATAACTTGAGATCCAAGCATCTTTTGTGAAACGTTTGTGAATCAAAGTTGTATATATTTTGGAGAACTACAACTTTCATGTTGGAAGTTTTGTTTGAATACAATTGCATCATGGTGAAAAAGTTGGGAAAAGTTGGGAAAAGTTAAGAAATTTTCAACACTTAGAAAATTTCTAAGTTATGAAAAAATTTCAATTTAAACCCTAATTTTGAAATTTAAGTTTCTTGGTGAACAAGTTTCATGTTTTGACACATATTGATGAAATATGACCCTTGGCACTTGATTTTGACCAAAAAGTCAAAGTTTGACTTTTTAGTGTATAGTTGATTTTTGATCAGTTGACTGGAAAATTCATCTGTCAATCCTATGCATTTGAGATCTTTTGAACCTTGTGATTAGGTCAAGATGATGCCAATGAGTCCTTGAAACCATGTTGAACCCAATTTGCCATTGGCTAGGTGAAAAATCAGAAATTGCCTTTCTCCAATCAAAACCCTAATTTTGACCATTTTGCCCTTTTGATGATCTGATCAAATTTCTTGAGGAGTTGTGGTCCAAACTTGATCAAATGGTTCATATGAGTCTATAATGTCGATGTGGATAAAAAATTATGATGTTTGACTGTAAATTGGCCATGGTTGAGTTTTTCCCCAATACAACTAATTTTTTTGTCAATTGTCCAATTGACTGGGCAAAAAAGTGATTCAAGGCTTGAGACTTAGTATGAGCAATCTTAGAGGTCCAACATGAAGTATGAAAGTCACATGAGGCATTGGAAGTCCAAAAATCCCTGTGAAAACTCAAACCCTAATTTCAGGTTATCAGTGCAAGGAGAGGTCTTGAGTTGTGCAAACCCTAATCTGGTCTTGAGTCCATGAAGTCTTGTGAGGAGAATCTTGATAAAATGAGAGGGAAAATTTTGGGGTACAACAAACCTCTAGGGTATTTCCACTTTGACTGCCTTCGAAAAATAGTCATGACTTTCGAAACGTGAGAGACTTTAGTGGCTACTCTCCGGTTCATAGATAAAAAATGACCCTCTCGATGTTGCCTCGATATGATCTTAAAACCCTAGAGTAGTCACTAAAGTATATTTCCCAGTTGTCTTTGTGACTATATGATGTCCCTTCAATTGTCCCTTAAACATCCAACGACTAGGGCTACCTACTCATTAATAATAGGATAGCCCTGTCTAAAGGAAAAGAAGAAAATAATGACCTTTCGAGTAAAGTAGATAGTTCATAGATGCTTGCTCAAAACAAAATAAACTTTTACACATACATAAAGCTCTTTCCAAAAACATTTTCAAAACACTTTGTATACGTTCTCTACCAATCCGATAAACATTAAAAGTTCGTCGTACTAAGGCGCTTTCTTTCGAAAGTACTTTTCAATCACACAAAGCATAAGGTATTTTTTAAAATGAGCTAGCATCTAAGAGGATGTAGATAACTACGGATGGAAAGGGTGCTAACATATTCCCTTTCCATAATCTACCCCCTTACTCAGAAATAATCTCGAAAGGTCTTTTTCTATTCTTTTCACCATTTCCTCTGTTGGATAAAAGAAAATCTGGTGGCGACTCTTGCTTACCGCAACATTTGTGAACACAAACGCAAAACCAGTATAACAGTCGGTTCTGCCAGCGTATTACAGTCTTCTTTGCCCTTCTCTCGGAATCCATTAGGTTACTCCATGTAAATTCTTCATGTAGATCACCGTGAAGGAAAGTTGTCTTCATGTTCTTTTGTCTACTTCCAAATCAAGATTAACAGCTAGCCCAAGAACCAATCAAATAGATTTCATATTCACATCCGGAGCAAAAATCTCGCCAAAGTCAACATCTTCCCGTTTTTTAAAACCTTTTACCACCAAGTGAGCCTTGTATCTTCTTTGAGAAGTACACTCATTTTGTTTAATCCGATAAACCCATCTATCCTTCAATGATCTCTTACCATTTGGAAACTTCACTAACTCAAAGGTATTACTCTCACGAAGTGATTGCATTTCATCCTCCATGGAATTCATCCACTCCTTTTTATTGTCATCTTCCAAAACTTCTTTAAAGTTTTTGGGTTCTCCACCATCAGTAAGAAAAACATACTCCTTCGAGGTTCATCGAACGAAAGGCCTTTTATCACGAGTAGACTACCTCAACTCTTTGGAAGCAACTAGATGCTCAACACTTTCAACCTCTTGATCAACCTCATTTCTGTAGCACCTACATCAACAATATCATTAGGATTTAAAACATTATTAACATTCAAATTCCTACATTTATTTTCAATTTGAACATCTTCTAAAGTGATAGAGGTATGAGCAATAGTAGGTGAATGTGTATCAACCATTTCTTCGTCTTCAAATTTAGATCTTTATTATCAACTTTGTCGATGTCCTCAATGGTATAATCCTCCATGAATATGACATCATGACTATGAATAAGCTTCCGTTAAACCTGATCAAATAATCGATACCCAAAATCATCAACTCCATACACAATAAACACACATTTTTTTGACTTCTCATCCAATTTTGATCTCTCATCCTTCAAAATATGCATATAAGCCATGCACCCAAACACCCGAAGATGGTCGTAGGAAACATCTTTACTACTCCAAACACGATTTGAAACATCAAACTTCAACGGAACACATGGAGTATGGTTTAAAAGATGTACAACCATGCTCAATTCTTGTCCCCAAGAGTATTTCGACAACTCTAATTGAGAAAGTAAACATCACACCCTTTCCACCAAAGTTTTATTCATTCTTTCGGCTAACCGTTTTAATCGTGATGTCTTTAGAGGAGACTTTTAATAACTTATACCTTGATCTTGACAATACTTTTTGAAATATCCAACATAATCTCACTCGTTATCGATTCAGATACACTTGAGTTTTTCCCCCGTTTCACTTTCAACTGATGCTTGAAACGACTTGAAGGTATCTACCACTTGATCTTTTGTCTTCAAGGTATAAGCTCATGTTTTCCAAGAATAATCATTAATGAAAGTCACAAAGTAATCTGCACCACCATGTGATCGTGTCTTCATGGAACCACACACATCTGAATGTACTAAATCCAACACTTCTGATTTCCTCTTTGGTTTGGATGACATAAAGGAAACTTTCCTTTTCTTACCCACAAAACAATGCGAAAACTTTCTCAACTTTGCATAGGAGACACCATACAATACATTCTTCTTTTCCAAAGTTCTCAAACCTTTTTCACTCATATGACCGAAACACCTGTTCCATAATTCAAATGAGTTATCATTGTAACAAGTGTTCATGTAGCACTTTGAAACCGCAAGTTGGACGATATACAAGTTCAAATTCCTTTTTCCTTTAGAAACCACCATTGAGCCTTTACTTAACTTCCATTAATTTCCTGAAAAATAATTATCATATCCTTGATTATCTAACTTCCAACAGATAAAAGATTGAATCAAAGTTCCAGAATGTGTTTCACGCCTTTGAGAACTAGAGTAGTCTCATTGCTAGTTTCGATACAAATATATCTTATTCTGAGGACATTATCTTGCCCATTATTTCCCATACAAACAACCCCAAATTCAATGGTCTTGTAAGTTGAAAAAAGATCATGTAAAAAGGTTGCATAAGTAGAAGCACCACTCTCAACCATCCAATCTATATCATCACATTATAGATTGACATTATCTACACAACTATAACAAAAAAAAAATCATCAACAAAAGAAACATCTTCATTATTGTTACCTTCCTTTTTGTTGTTGTTGTTGTTGTTTTTGTTGTATCTCTTCTTCATATTTTCCCTTTTCAACTTACAACAATATCTCTTTATGTGTCCCTTTTCCCCAGAATAAAGACACTATGGAACACCCTTCTAAACCCCAAAGATTATTCACAAAATAATTCAATAATTAAATCATAATAATGCACCCAAAGGGTGTCACATTGCTTCAAACAAAATTCATAATAAGACACATCTTGCTCTGTAACACAGGTTTTCAAAAAATCAATTACATTAAGTACTTCATGATTAACAATCATAGCTTTTCAACTTACTCGCAATGGGAATTCATAATTCAAAACATATTTATTAAGATACTTCTAAATAACTCCATCAAATCAAAACAACTTAATTACCACAAGGTAGTTCAAATCCAAAAATAAACAAAGTAACGTGGTTATTCAAACAAATGATCCCATCCCCGATGTTACATATCAGAGCAAGACCCCTTTATTCTATAGGAAATAAATAACACACTCAGCAGCTATCCTATAAGCCTCAGCAGATTATTCTTTATTACCTGCAAGTTACCCATGTATAGAAGCAACATTTCCAAGAAGCAAGGGTGAGTAAATCATAATCATTATAAAAGACATAAGGAGTAAAGATAGTAGTTATGATACAACACCAAAGAAACATACCATCAAAACCTCATGTCATACTCACACCTTCAAACATCATGAAATGCATCAGACACATGGTAATACCATTAATTAGCAATTATCACAAACATGCATCCATAAAACATGAGTCAAACAAATCATCATGCAATGCCATATATAATGCAATACAACTTCTTTAAATTCATGCATGTGGTACCAAAAACTTCACTGATGACACTGTCATCATTTTTTCCAAATATCCCTACCAGTAGGATCGATTCCCGCTTGGAACCAGAGCACATCATAAATTGCACTCAATCCACACTATAGGATTGAGGCCATCATTGTACTATTCGTCCTACAAAACTCACTAGAACAACGTCCTGCAACCATCACTGGGCTACGCTATAACTTATGCCATGAATGCATGATGCAAAACATCTTTATAACCAAATGACCATTGCTAGTCACAATGCATCATCATTCATATAATCATCATAATATTAACACATACTTCATAACATGAAAAAACATCATCATAGCATCAATAAATCATTGCATACACATGCACCATACTAAAATAATCATTGGATAATCTTATTAATTAGAGAATAGGTAATATAAAAACACATAAAATTACTATTCCTATTCCACCAAGGTATAGTTCATCGTGTTAGCCTCCTAACGCTTTAAACGACACGTCAATCGGAGTTCTGAAAATCAAGTTATGACACTTTTAAAATACTATTATTGTCCATCGCTTGGTGCTCGCCCGGTGAAGCAAGATGCTCGCATGGTGACGAGGGAGAGACAACACCCTTTTTCCTTTCTGGTCTCCACCGTCCAACGCTGCATCTAGCTCACCCGACGCTCTCCTCTCGCCTCTGCATCGCCCGATGATGCTCCAGCGGCAGACCACCCTCCATACAAAATCCAAGGGCTATGTTTTCACCCTATCCCATCGCTTTTTACATGCTCGACGCTGCTGGAGTGAGGCTTCATCGCCCGACAACATACAAACATAGCCCGATGACATACATCCATCGCCTGGCACTATAATGCGAACATGACTTCCCTATTGCGATTTATGCCCTGCACAATCCCAATTTCTACATGATTTCTCCACAGTACAGGTCTCAATTCATCATAGATTCACTTAGTTTCATCACATAACAAGAACATATATTATCATACATCATATGCATCAATTCTTTGCAAGAAAGTATCACGATTTCACCAATTTTCATCAAAGCATCATATTAACATCATCATCCCAAAACCCCAATACAACCTACAATTATCTAAACCTTAGATCAATTATAATAACAACGATAAACCCTTTTACCTTAGATTTCTCATAGAAATTGATTTCTCTTTGCGTTCTATCAAATCCCTCTGATCTCTTTTGTGTCCTATCTCTCTTCACAACGTCCTTCTCTTTTCACGATTGCACAGAATGAACACTGACACTTTTTCCCTAGCTTAACCTTTAGACCCTTTCTATGGTTTTCCAATCTTACCCTCACTTATCCATTCACAATTTACCACTTTGGCCTCATAGCTTCTACCTCTTATTATCATTCTATTTAACTAATTAAAATAATTTCAATTACTTATTCTAATTATCTAAATTATTCTAAAATACTCTATACCTTCTTAATTTCTACCACCCCATCATACACTACATAAAACATCATATCAAGCATCATGATCATCCATACATCACATAAACATTGCAATTAAGTCACAAATACTCAACATAAATTAATCAAATAATTAAATAAACAATCTAATTATTTTGGGGTGGTATAACTCTCCCCCACTTAAAATGATTTCCGCCCTCAAAAATCATCTGACAGAAACAAATTTGGATAAGACTCTCTCATCTGATCCTCGTGTTCCCAAGTCCAACTTTCATTGTCTGGTCCACCCTACAATATGTTCACTAAGGCGATGTCTTTACCCTTAAATTGCTTCACTTCTCGTCCTTCTATCGGCACAAGTGATGCTTCAACAATCAAGTTATCTCTCACTTGTACATCATCTATTTGAATCACATGCAAAGCATCCTGAACGTGCTTTCTCAACTAAGACACATGAAACACATTATGAAAATATGCAAGAAATGGTAGTAATATAATCCAATAGGCCATCTCACCTATATTCTTATAAATATGATATGGACCAACAAAATGCAACGTAATCTTCCTCGACTTCAAAGTTATGCAAATACTAGTCAATGGAGTAACTCTTAAAAACACATGGTCATCCTTTGGGAATTCTATTTCCTTCCTCCTGTTGTCATGATAACTCTTCTCACGAATTTGAGAAGCTTTCATAATCTCTTGAATAATCTTAAGCTTTCCAGTCGTCTTTTGTACGATCTCAGGTCCGAGCACAACTCTCTCTCGCCTGAATCATACCAACACAATGGAGTACTACACCTCATACCATACAACACTTCATATGGTTCCAAACCAATACTTGCATGAAAACTATTATTATACGTAAACTCAATCAACGAAAAGTGACTATCCCAAGATCCTCCTTATTTTAGCATATAATCCCTCAACAAATCCTCTAAAGACTGAATAGTCCTATTTGTCTGATCGTTCATCTGTGAATGGTATGCAGAGCTGAACCTCAACTTAATACCAAAAGAATTATGCAAACCTTCCCATAATTTTGATGTAAACCTATGATCTCTATCCGACACGATACTCAAAGGTATTCCATGCAATTTCATAACCTCATCGCTATACATCTCAGCTAGCTTCTCCATAGGATGATTAATCTTCATTGTTAGGAAGTGAGCCGACTTAGTCAACCTATCCACTATCACCCAAATTGAGTCATTGCCCTTAGACGTCTTTGGCAAACCCGACACGAAATCCATAGAGACATTGTCTTATTTCCACTCTAGAATACTCAAAGGTTGCATAATACCCATAGGCTTCTAATGTTCAATCTTCAACTTGTGACAAGTTAAACAAGCATAAACAAATTTAGAAATTTCCTTCTTCATACAAGGCCACCAATATAACTTCTTCAAGTTTTGATACATCTTTGTGGCATCGGGGTGAATACTTAACCCTCTTTGATGTCCTTCTTCAAAGATACTTGTCTTAAGTTTTGGAATATTCGGAACACACACTCTATTTCCGAACCTCATCACACCATTATCATCAACTTTGAACTCACCTCCATTACCTTGGTTAATTAAGGTCAACTGGTCAACCAACTTCAAATCATATTTCTGACCTTCTCGGATTTATTCTATTATACCACTAGTCAGTTTCAACATTCCCAACATCATCCATTTGAATCATATGCGAAGGATCCGGAATGTACTTTCTCAACTGAGACACATGAAACACGCCATGAAGATTATCAAGCGATGGCGGTACAGTAATCCGATAGGCTACCTCACCCATATTCTCCAAAATTTAATATGGACCAACAAAACAGAGCGTAAGCTTCCTCGACTTAAAATATCTACCAACACCAGTCACCGGAGTAACTCTTAAAAACACATGGTCATCCTTTTGGAATTCGATTTCCTTCTTCCTCTTGTCATGATAACTCTTCTGACGACTATGAGAAGCTTTCATTCTCTCTTGAATCATATTAATCTTTTCAATCGTCTCCTGTACGATCTCAGGTCCGAGCACAACTCTCTCGCCTGACTCGTACCAACACAATGGAGTCATACACATCCTACCATACTACCCTTCATACTGTTCCATACGAATTATCGCATGAAAACTATTATTGTACGTAAACTCAATAAATGCAAGTGACTATCCCAAGATCCTCCTTGTTCTAGCTCATAAGCCCTCAACAAATCCTTCAAAGACTGAATAGTCCTCTTTGTCTGACCATCCGTCCGTGGATGGTATGCAGAGCTCAACCTCAACTTAGTACCATAAGCATTCTGCAAACGTTTCCAGAATTTCGATGTATGTAACACCCTACTAAACCCCAAATATTATTCATAATTATTTTAAATAAATCAGAGTATATCACCAACAAGGGTGTTACGTCTTCATATAAAACATCATAACAATACATCCTGCTCCGTAAAACGGGTTGCAAAAAAAATTTAAATTATATAACACTTTGGTCTCTATAATACAGTGTGTGATCGGTGGAAATAGAACTGACTGTTTTTAATGCTGGTTCGCGTTTGCGTTTCGCAAAATGTCGCGGTAAGCAAGAGTCACCACCGTCTTTTATTTTCTCCAACAAGGAAAGGACAAAAGCACAGCAAAATTCCTTTTCGAGATGTTTCTCGGGTTCGGGAGGTAGATTATAGAAAGGGAAGGTGTTAGCACCCTTTCTATCCGTGGTTATCCACGGGCTCTTAGGTACTTGCTCACTATGTTTTCAAAATGTTTTACCTTTCTTGTGTTTGTGGGTTTTGAAAAAGTTTGTTTGAAAACTTCAATTTAACTCTTGTGTCTGTCCTCAAGAGTGTATGAAGTGTTGTTTGAAAACTTTTGTCAGAAAAGTGTAGGTGCGAAAAGTATTTTTTGTTTTGAAAGAGCAAGTATCTAAGAACCTCTACCTACTCAAAAGGAATTAAGTTATGTAAATGTCCTTTAGACAGTACTATCCCACTATTGAGGAGCAGGTAGCACCGTCGTCGGAGTTTGTCGGGTCAATTCGATTATAGGGACATGTGGTCACCAAAGCAATAGTAGGACGCCTTAGCGGTAACCCTAATGTCTTAGATCGTTTTTTATCGAGGCAACCGTTTCGAGGCAACTTTGATCTTTAGACAGGAGGGCGACCTCTAAAACACCCTATACTCAATGACCACGTCGAGGCAACCAAGTGAGGCGTACCCTAGGAGTGGCATGTGCACGTGTGTCAGGATTCAGTTATATTATCTTTGTACATGTTATGGTGAGCTACGATTGATTTTAATTTTAAGGGAAGTCTTGTCATGCATAGCCTAGTTAACATACATCTAACAGTTAATAGTTGCGGAAAATAAAACTAAACTATTACAAGGCGTCGGGTATTTACATCGCCAAAAACAAACCCTTGAAAAGTAAATGCGGGAAATTAAATGAAAGCGATAAAAAAGGACTAATTAAAGCTATTACATCCTCGGAACAATTACATAAAAAAATATGAATCACGAATAATCACACGCGTGAGAAAAAATTAAATCGGAGAGTTTTAGGGTTTTGACCCTTTTTTGAGAAAGAAAGAGATTTTATTATTTTTTGAATTAAATTAAATTAAACCTAAACTAATTAATTAATGAAAGAAATATTTTTGGTTTTTTAATGTCTCAAGGAAATAAATAAAAAATAATTAAAAGTTATCAAAAAACCCTAATTCTACATTGATTTTATTTTATTATGAAAATATTAAAATTAACCTAATTAAAACTAAGTTAATTATGTTAGTATTTATTTACAACATAACTAATTAAATTTAATAAATAAAAATATTATATTTTCTATGTTTTCTGAATTTATTAAAAAAATGTTAATTATTTTTAGTTAGTAGTTAATTAAAAATTAAATTAAATTAAAACAAATAAAATATAAAATAAAAAGTAGAAGAAGAAAATAAACTCAGGGGGGTGCTGGCCCAAGTTAGGAGGTATTTCTGGAATTCTGAAGCCCATTAATATTCAAGCCTGTTTGACTTTCTGGATTGGCTATGTGTTGGTTGACTAAGGACTATGATGATCTTTCACCCATGGCCATTGGATTTACGCTTGCAGACATCTAGCGCTTAGGAATTTGGGGATACATGGTAGACCATCTCTTGAAACCTGCATGCGATCACACAAAGAAAAAAGGAACAAATGTTTTGGGGGACCTGGGATTCGAACCCATGTCCCAAGACTCATTGGACGTTCGCTCAACCACTCCACCAGCGCTGGATAATTGTTAGTATAATATGCATTAATTATAATATACATAAATCAATTAATATGCTGGCAAAAATAAAAAACGCGCTTAATATTTAAACTGGCCAATCATGCTACGACGCATCATCGTCTTCTTCATCAACATTGCTGGTTATTTACCTGCGGATTTTTATCCGCAGGAAGTTTCGTAGGTTCTTCCTAAAATCGTCCCTAGGCTGCGAAAATTCATTCCAATACCATGGTTGATCTCGTATCCATCTCCTGATCACTCCTATACCACTTATTATGGCCAATTTTCCCTACATTGAAAACGCATAAAAAGCAAACACATAAACCCTAGAATCGTGTATCACAGTATAGGGCATAAAAACAAAATTTGTTATTGCAGTCGTGTTATAAATCAAACAATGAACATGAATATGCCAACGTTTTAAAGAAAAGTGCAAGAATTGAAAGTTTCGATTTCGTGTTCAGGGGCCAATTCGCGAGGACTTACAGCGCTTTGTAGGTGGTTTCAGGACGTGGTTGTGATCGCCTTAGCTTCAGTGGATGGCAAGGGAGGGAACTACGTTCTTCTTTTTGTCTGAAAACGCCTTCAATATTGTTCTTGGTATCCCACTTTTCCAACAGTTTTTCAGTTTTGCTTTTGCCGTTTTAGCAATCCTTAGGTCGTGCCTTTTGTTTGTGCTGCTTGCTTATGTATATGAGAATAAATTTAGGTCAAAAGCTGGGCCTTAATCCATGTATATTCAAGAATGAATCTTTGATTGACAACCATTGTTAACCTTTCCAAAATTGAATCAAATCTAAGATTTTGTGCACAAAAAGCCAATACACGAATTTGATTAGGTGGCATGTGATATATGAAAGCTGTACAAACCACCAAGATACTATTCCATTGATTTTTAGATTTTATTTGAATTATTATAGATTTAAAATGAATTAAATCAATAAAAATTAAATAAAATAGAAAAATAAATGTTTGATCCTGAAATTAAGTATGGGACACGTGTGTGGCATGACAAGGCTGAGTCAAGTGGAAAAAAGTGGGCCCTTTTGTCAAAAATTGAAGTTTTGAGGATAGTTGACTTTTGCAAATTCATGAAAATTTCCCAACTTCTCCAATGCACAACTTGCTCAATTTTGATCATATGACCATGTTCTTTGACATTTTGGAAAGATCTTGAAGTCCTCTAACTAATGCCTTTGGTCCCATGTCATTTGGATTTACCAATCTCAAGTTATGGCCTTTGACTTAAAGTGCATTTTTGTTGACTTTTGAAATTGACCTATAATGTAAAAATTGGTAACTTCTTGTGAGAGCATTTCTTGAACTTGGAATGTGAATATGGATTATAGTAAATTGCATCCTCTTCAAAATGAGAATTGGATGGGATTTTTCTGATAAACCATGAATAAGTTATGCCCTGGTCAAGATACAGTTAACTTTTCTGCTGTCCAGAAATGGTAACTTTTTGCATCTTGATGATTTTTAAGCTATCCTTGTGGAATCATGATCAAGACTTGATTAAATGATGATTGTGAACTCAAAATGAGATGTTGACCAAAAATTCTGACCTTTGACTGTAAAATGACCATTTTTCCCTTGCAGTTGATTGTGGATCAAATGAGGCTTTTGACTGTGCAAATTGGCACTGTGAGTCTTGAAACTTGGCATGTAGGTGCTTGAGAATGTATATAGGCATATGAGACTTGATTGAACCATTGAAAACCCCAAATTCCTTGAAAGAACCAAAACCCTAATTTCAGTTGTCTTAGGAGGTGTTTGGACTGCACAATCCTTGAGCCATCTTGAGCAATTTGAAAATCAATCTTGACAAATCTTGAGGAATATGGGAGGGAAAATTTTGGGGTACAACAGTTGCCCCTGTTCAATTTTCTTAAACCTGAGGATATAGATTGGCGTTCGAGCCTTTCGTGATCCGAAGGTGGAAGATAATTGAACACTAGAGTACCCAGAAATTTGCACTCACATGGTGTAGTATCAGCGTGGTGATGTCGGGAATGGGCTTACAGATGCCATTTGGAGAGATGATGATTAGGAGGATGGGCTTATAGATGCCATCTGGAGATTATTGGTAGAAGGGTGGGCTTATAGATGCCATCTGGAGATTGTTTGTTTAATTGTAACTTTGTAAGTTGAGGGAAGGAACCTGTGTAGGGTTGCCTGATGATGAGTCCGTGTGAGACTGCATCTTGGAAGGAAGGAAACCTGTGTAGGGTTGACTGATGATGAGTCCGTGTGAAACTGCATCTTTGGAAAGAGAGAACCTGTGTAGGGTTTCTTGATGACGAGCCCGTGTAAAACTATGTCTTGAAGAGAGGGAACCGGTGTAGTATTTCCTGATGAGGAGTCCATGTAAAACTTCATCTGGAGCTGAGAAGGAACCGGTGTAGGATTTCGTGATGAAGAGTCAGTGTAAAACTTCATCTGGAGCTGAGAAGGAACCGGTGTAGGGTTTCCTGATGAGGAGTCCGTGTAAAACTGCATTTTGGAAGGAAGGAAACCTGTGTAGGGTTACTTTGATGATGAGTCCGTGTAAAACTTCATCTGAAATAGAAGGAACCGGTGTAGGGTTGCTTCATGATGGTCAAGTAGATAATTGTCCTGTCTGGTTTCAGGTATTAATCTCTGACCTGAGAAAGAAAGATAGTTTTCCTGGCCTGTTACAGGTGTTAATCTTCAATCTGTTCATGTAGATAGTTTTCCTGGCTGGTTTCAGGTATTAATCTATGATCAGTCGTCCACAGAATTTTCCTGGCTAGTTACAGGTATTAATCTGGAACTTAAAAAGGTTGGCCGATGAGATAGTTGTCCTGTCTGGTTTCAGGTATTAATCTCTGACCTGAGAAAGAAAGATAGTTTTCCTGGCCTGTTACAGGTGTTAATCTTCAAATTCTTCATGTAGATAGTTTTCCTGGCTGGTTTCAGGTATTAATCTACAATGAATCGTTCACAGATAGTTTTCCTGGCTAGTTACAGGTATTAATCTAGAACTTGAAAATGTTGATGGGTTGTCTCTTTTGACGAGCTTTGCCTCATAAAAATCTTTAGGAATCGATTTAACTGATTTTGTCTCCATCGACCGGCTTTGCCTCAGAAAAATCTTTAGGAATCGATTTAACTGATTTTGTCAAGGTCTTGGAATATCTTCAACTGGATCGGCATCAGAAAAATCTTTAGGAATCGACTTAACTGGACCAGAGAAGGCCTTTGACTGGATCGGCATCAGAAAAATCTTTAGGAATTGATTTAACTGGACCAGACAAGGTCTTTTGATATGGCTGAGAAATTAACTGCATCTTTCCTGAAAGGTAAAGGTCAGTCATATGCAATGCATGAGATGGATCGAGCAATGATGTTCTCAACATAAATGATATTGTGCGATATGATGCGTTTATGCATGTATCATGATGTATGGAAATGTAATGTTTTAGCTGGGGAAAATAAATCTCGGATGGCTGGAGAATAGTGTTGAGTTCTTCGTTTCCGCTGGGGATGGTGAACGAAGATGATTGTGAGAATAAACCTGCGGGAGAAAAGGACTCCGCCGGGGAATAAACTTGATGAAAGAGATTACTCCGAGGGGAAATACTCTGTGGGGGGAGAGATGCTGAGAGTTTTAATGATAACTCTGTTGGGGATTCCGTTGATAAGCTCTGTTGGGGATAGAAAGAACTTCGCTGGGGATGATCTTTCCATTGCAACTTGCTGAGGATAACCTAGTTAGACTCTTGTGGGGATAACCTCTGAATTTGGCTGGGGAGATGCATTTGTATTCTGCAGGGGATAAGCTTCCAGGATCTACTGGGTAAGATGATTCAACTCTGGCGGGGAAGCCTTTTTTAGATTGCACTGGGAAATGGCTCCACTGAGGGTATCTTGCTCATATTCTTCAGCTGAATCTACCTTTTACCTGGTGGACAGAGCAGCTTGTACAGTTCGGGCAATTCTTATTGCCCCAGTTTCTGTGGGAGAAGAAGGCCTATGAGGTGTTTGATAACTGCCAATTGACAAATCTTCTTCTGGTAGGCAAGTGACGAGATGACGGGACATAGTCGTACGCTTTGATCCCTAATTTTTGCCTGGACTTCCCTTTCGGGTTTTCAGTCCATCGGGATACCCTTTTTTGCCCAAGCCGCCTTTTCAGGTTTTCGACTTGCCGGGTGTACAAATTTTCATTTTCATCCCTTATTTTTGCCCGAACCCTTTTGGTTCGCCGGGAAGCCCTTATTTTTGCCTAGGCCAGTCGACCTAGCGGGTCTTTGATTATGTGTAGTATTTTTTTGACTATGTCCACGCTCTCAGAGCGCAGGGAGTTGTCACTGTCAGTAGTGTTGTGTCGCCATACTACCAGGAGATGTCAGATCGTGCAAGATTCGTTGCTGGAATTCATGTCCAATGCCCCAAGTGACTCAAGTGGAGATCTGCCCCTGGCTATTTGGCATCTTTAAGAGACTCCTTGAACCTTGACTTGACTGCCCCAGATGATAGACAATTCTCATTTCGTGCCCCTTGGTTGGAAGTGTTTTTTCCACTTGAGGTGACTTTTTTTTATTGAGAAGGTTTTTGTTCACTAGATATTCGTCATGCGAATTTCTCTGTTGTTTGAACAAATAGTCATATGCAAACAATGTTATTTTAAGAATTCAAAGCTTATGTTTGTCTTGAAGTTTTTTGAAAATACAATTTTCAATAAAACAAGTGAATTTTTGCAAAATGTGATGTCAACTCAGGATTTTACAGCGAGCCCTACAGGAGTCAGGATACCTTTGTAATAGTATGCTTTCGAACTAACCCGTGCTTCAGCTAGGACTTTTAAGGGTTATAACGTGGCCTGGTTCACGGTTTAAGAAACAAAGGATAAAGGCTCAAATTTTATTTGTACCCACCCGTTCTTCGTGATATTCTTCGATCCTAAACTTAGCTAATCGTGCATTAGATCCTGTTTGAGTCTTTGCTCTGACATACCGGTGATGGTTCGGATACTGATAGTTTATTTTGAATAGACAGACATTTCTTTTTTTGTTGAGGGTTTGTAGGACCTCTTTCTTTTTGATTATTTTATCCCTGTCTTTTTCCTGAACTGCTTCTTTTATGATTACAGTCAGCGGGATGCCCCAGTTTTGTAAGTCTCCTTCATAGGTTTTGACTTGTTGGGCTTTTGTTTTTTTTGAAAGATAACGACTGCCTGTCTTGACGATTATAGGGAACCATCATTGTCTTTTGCTTTGGAAGGACTCCTTTTATGCCATTCATTGTGCACCTGGATCAATCGAGAAAACTACCCTGCCTTAGGTTATAATTAAGGGTTTTAATTTTTGCGTGAAAAGACAAACTCCAACTTCTTTGGCTCAAAGGGGTTGACTAGGGATTATCTTCCTTATAACTCCACTGTTTAGGATTTGAAACAATGTCTGTACCTCATCAGCGGGGTCTATTCAAAAGCATACTGTAAAGATCGTGGTATCGTTTTCGCCATCCTCCCTCAAAAGGCTTAGAATTTTTTTTACGAGAGTCTGAACATCACAAAAAATGAAAGAATTTGAATATAGTGAACGCGAATGGATTGATTCAAAACAGACGTATGCCATGCATTAATGAAATAAAAGAGTTCGACATGATAATAATTGTTTGAATAAGCAAAGAAAAATACAACTTCAGAATTCAAATGAACAAAAGTCTCTTAGTTTGAACTAGTCATCTCAGATGGAGAATTCTCAGCGGAAGATTTTCATCTCGCCATCCGGCATGAACTCCAGCACCCTTCTGTCGATCAAGTCTTGCATCTTGTTCTTCAGAGTCCAACAGTTGTCGGTGTCATGTCCCGGACTGTCAGAGTGGTATGCACACCTTTCATAGGGATGATAGGTAGGAGCAGAGGTGTTGGGATTCCGAGGAGGATCCTTTAAAGCAATCAGATTGACCTCTAACAAGCGTTTCAGTATTAGAGATGATGGTATATCAGTCTCAGAGAAATGTCTTCCAGCCGTAGTTTGCTTATGCCGATTACCCTGTTGATGCTGGCGAGGTTGATGCTGGGCTTGTAACCCTGAAGCACGCTGAGGGGCTTTTCCCTTGTCTTCTTGGCCCAAAGGTGGTTGAATGATGGCTTGATCTTCAACCCTAGTTGTCTTCCTCACTTGGTTATTTTGAAGCAACTTGTTGACGAGGACCCTGAGCTCTTCTTGTCTTTGAGCTAAGTCTTGAATGAGAGTCATCTGGCCCGCCAACTGTCCCATCATCTGGATCTTCATTGTTGCCACCTCAATTTGTAGCCCTTCCAACTGATCATTCCTGACGCCTCCTGGATTCCCTAGGACCAAGCCCCTTGTGAGGAGAGATTTTATTTCTTCTTGCCCCTGGGATAGGTTCAAGAACATTTCTTGAAGTTGGGCGTTTTGAGCCCGGAGATCTTGGTTGTCTGGTTGGAAAGCCATTGCTGAAATAAACAGCGAGAACATGAGAGACCTGTATCGGATGACCTGTTATGCAATGATATGTATGATATATGTATGCAATGTTTTCAAGGATCTCGCGGGGTAAACAAAGAAACTTGTTAGAATTTGAATTTGGTAGCTTGATTGAAGGAACTTCATGTTATTGAGAGTCCTTCTTCAAGAGTCAAGCTCACCATATCGAGTGGGTCATAGCCCCTGACTCAAGTTATCGTGTTTTGATCTCCGAACAACCTTGGCTAGAGGAAAATAAATCCCCTTTGCCCCTTGCTAGACAGTTGGTTCATCATGACCTGTATCACAAACCCTTGAGATCCTTGAAATGGGTTAATCCTTATGCAGGATGTATGCACTGTTATGATGTTATGATGTTATGATAAAGGCACACCATAAATATTCACGAAAGGCAAACATGGTAAAGGCACACAAGTCACACAAGAGAGCCCTTAGATTTCAGGCTAGCATGAAGTTTAGGTACTACCCTCTTTCAGTTTCAGTTGGTTCAGACCTGTCCTAAAAATAGTAACTGGGTTCTAGATGATCTCAATATCACTGACTACCCTCGATCGGTCATAATTCCAGTTTGGCAACCTTTTCTTGCGGCCGGAACCATCGCGAGAGTTTAGCCTCAATGAGCGTAGCATACTGCTACTGTTCTATGGCCAAGTTGGTCAATTTAAGGTTCTAAGGTCAGTTGGTGTTTAATGACTCCTCAGAAGACCCATATTCTCCTCGTTCCAACACAAGGGATATCGGTACAGACCAAGGTGTCACACCAACGTAGCTACTGCTTCACCCGTGTCGGTCTACGCCGGACAGGTCCCTCACAGTTTATTGCTCCTTACCTAAAAAGGGTACCCCAGATCCGGGTTAGGATCTATAAAACTGCGATACAAGCCCACAAAGTTAAAGCAAACAAGGCATACAATTGAAAACATAGTGATCTAATCCTAAGGTACACCTCACTTATAATATTCCCCGGAAGAGTCGCCAGTTCTGTGATCGGTGGAAATAGAACTGGCTGTTTTTAATGCTGGTTCGCTTTTACGTTTCGCAAAATGTCGCGGTAAGCAAGAGTCGCCACCGTCTTTTATTTTCTCCAACAAGGAAAGGACAAAAGCACAACAAAATTCCTTTTCGAGATGTTTCTCGGGTTCGGGAGGTAGATTATAGAAAGGGAAGGTGTTAGCACCCTTTCTATCCGTGGTTATCCACGGGCTCTTAGGTACTTGCTCACTATGTTTTCAAAATGTTTTGCTTTTCTTGTGTTTGTGGGTTTTGAAAACGTTTGTTTGAAAACTTCGATTTAACTCTTGTGTCTGTCCTCAAGAGTGTATGAAGTGTTATTTGAAAACTTTTGTCAGAAAAGTGTAGGTGCGAAAAGTATTTTTTGTTTTGAAAGAGCAAGTATCTAAGAACCTCTACCTACTCAAAAGAAATTAAGCTGTGTAAATGTCCTTTAGACAGTACTATCCCACTATTGAGGAGCAGGTAGCACCGTCGTCGGAGTTTGTCGAGTCAATTCGATTATAGGGACATGTGGTCACCAAAGCAATAGTAGGACGCCTTAACGGTAACTCTAATGTCTTAGATCGTTTTTTATCGAGGCAACCATTTCGAGGCAACTTTGATCTTTAGACAGGAGGGCGACCTCTAAAACACCCTATACTCAATGACCACGTCGAGGCAACCAAGTGAGGCGTACCCTAGGAGTGGCATGTGCACGTGTGTCAGGATTCAGTTATATTATCTTTGTACATGTTATGGTGAGCTACGATTGATTTTAATTTTAAGGGAAGTCTTGTCATGCATAGCCTAGTTAACATACATCTAACAGTTAATAGTTGCGGAAAATAAAACTAAACTATTACAAGGCGTCGGGTATTTACATCGCCAAAAACAAACCCTTGAAAAGTAAATGCGGGAAATTAAATGAAAGCGATAAAAAAGGCCTAATTAAAGCTATTACATCCTCAGAACAATTACATAAAAAAATATGAATCACGAATAATCACACGCGCGAGAAAAAATTAAATCGGAGAGTTTTAGGGTTTTGACCCTTTTTTGAGAAAGAAAGAGATTTTATTATTTTTTGAATTAAATTAAATTAAACCTAAACTAATTAATTAATGAAAGAAATATTTTTGGTTTTTTAATGTCTCAAGGAAATAAATAAAAAATAATTAAAAGTTATCAAAAAACCCTAATTCTACATTGATTTTATTTTATTATGAAAATATTAAAATTAACCTAATTAAAACTAAGTTAATTATGTTAGTATTTATTTACAACATAACTAATTAAATTTAATAAATAAAAATATTATATTTTCTATGTTTTCTGAATTTATTAAAAAAATGTTAATTATTTTTAGTTAGTAGTTAATTAAAAATTAAATTAAATTAAAACAAATAAAATATAAAATAAAAAGTAGAAGAAGAAAATAAACTCAGGGGGGTGCTGGCCCAAGTTAGGAGGTATTTCTGGAATTCTGAAGCCCATTAATATTCAAGCCTGTTTGACTTTCTGGATTGGCTATGTGTTGGTTGACTAAGGACTATGATGATCTTTCACCCATGGCCATTGGATTTACGCTTGCAGACATCTAGCGCTTAGGAATTTGGGGATACATGGTAGACCATCTCTTGAAACCTGCATGCGATCACACAAAGAAAAAAGGAACAAATGTTTTGGGGGACCTGGGATTCGAACCCATGTCCCAAGACTCATTGGACGTTCGCTCAACCACTCCACCAGCGCTGGATAATTGTTAGTATAATATGCATTAATTATAATATACATAAATCAATTAATATGCTGGCAAAAATAAAAAACGCGCTTAATATTTAAACTGGCCAATCATGCTACGACGCATCATCGTCTTCTTCATCAACATTGCTGGTTATTTACCTGCGGATTTTTATCCGCAGGAAGTTTCGTAGGTTCTTCCTAAAATCGTCCCTAGGCTGCGAAAATTCATTCCAATACCATGGTTGATCTCGTCTCCATCTCCTGATCACTCCTATACCACTTATTATGGCCAATTTTCCCTGCATTGAAAACGCCTAAAAAGCAAACACATAAACCCTAGAATCGGGTATCACAGTATAGGGCATAAAAACAAAATTGGCTATTGCAGTCGTGTTAGAAATCAAACAATGAACATGAATATGCCAATGTTTTGAAGAAAAAGTGCAAGAATTGAAAGTTTCGATTTCGTGTTCAGGGGCCAATTCGCGAGGACTTACAGCGCTTTGTAGGTGGTTTCAGGACGTGGTTGTGATCGCCTTAGCTTCAGTGGATGGCAAGGGAGGGAACTACGTTCTTCTTTTTGTCTGAAAACGCCTCCAATATTGTTCTTGATCTCCCAGTTTTCCAACAGTTTTTCAGTTTTGCTTTTGCCGTTTTAGCAATCCTTAGGTCGTGCCTTTTGTTTGTGCTGCTTGCTTAGGTATATGAGAATAAATTTAGGTCAAAAGTTGGGCCTTAATCCATGTATATTCAAGAATGAATCTTTGATTGACCACCATTGTTAACCTTTCCAAAATTGAATCAAATCTAATATTTTGTGCACAAAAAGCCAATACACGAATTTGATTAGGTGGCATGTGATATATGAAAGTTGTACAAACCACCAAGATACTATTCCATTGATTTTTAGATTTTATTTGAATTATTATAGATTTAAAATGAATTAAATCAATAAAAATTAAATAAAATAGAAAAATAAATGTTTGATCCTTAAATTAAGTATGGGACACGTGTGTGGCATGACAAGGCTGAGTCAAGTGGAAAAAAGTGGGCCCTTTTGTCAAAAATTGAAGTTTTGAGGATAGTTGACTTTTGCAAATTCATGAAAATTTCCCAACTTCTCCAATGCACAACTTGCTCAATTTTGATCATATGACCATGTTCTTGGACATTTTGGAAAGCTCTTGAAGTCCTCTAACTAATGCCGTTGGTCCCATGTCATTTGGATTTACCAATCTCAAGTTATGGCCTTTGACTTAAAGTGCATTTTTGTTGACTTTTGAAATTGACCTATAATGTAAAAATTGGTAACTTCTTGTGAGAGTATTTCTTGAACTTGGAATGTGAAGATGGATTATATGAAATTGCATCCTCTTCAAAATAAGCATTGGATGGGATTTTTCTGATAAACCATGAAAAAGTTATGCCCTGGTCAAGATACAATTGACTTTTCTGCTGTCCAAAAATGGTAACTTTTTGCATCTTGATGATTTTTGAGCTATCCTTATGGAATCATGATCAAAACTTGATTAAATTATGATTGTGAACTCAAAATGATATGTTGACCAAAAATTCTGACCTTTGACTGTAAAATGACCATTTTGCCCTTGCAGTTGACTGTGGATCAAATGAGACTTTTGACTGTGCAAATTGGCACTGTGAGTCTTGAAACTTGGCATGTAGGTGCTTGAGAATGTATATAGGCATATGAGACTTGATTGAACCATTGAAAACCCAAAATTCCTTGAAAGAACCAAAACCCTAATTTCAGTTGTCTTAGGAGGTGTTTGGACTACACAACCCTTGAGCCATCTTGAGCAATTTGAAAATCAATCTTGACAAATCTTGAGGAATATGGGAGGGAAAATTTTGGGGTACAACACAGTAGGAGAACTGACTTGTTTTTTTTGTGTTTTATCGCAAATGTTGCGGATAGCAAGACTCGCCACCGACTTTTCTTTTATCCAATATTTAGGAAAGATGAAAAGAACATGAAAGACATTTGATAGATTTTGAGTTCGGGGATATGATACGGTGGCAGAACTGACTGTTTTTAGTTACTACTGTTTTTTGCGTTTTTTGTTTACAAATGTACGGTAAGCAAGAGTCGACACCGTCTTTTATTTTATCCAATAAAGAAAAAGGGAAAAGAATAGAAAAAACCTTTTTCGAGATGTTTCTGAGTACGGGGGGTAGATTATAGAAAGGGAAGGTGTTAGCACCTTTCTATCTGTGTTTTTCCACGGGCTCTTAGGTACTTGCTCATTTTTAAATTGCTTTTGTGTATGTTTTGAAAAGCTTTGAAAATGCCTTAGGGAGGCACTTCACTTTATGGTAACCCTTGTATCATTCCTCAAGAGTGTGATAAAGCGTTTTTGAAAACTTTAGTTGAAAAGTGTTTGAAAGTGTAAGTGTGAAAAATTGGTTGTTTTGAGCAAGTACTTAAAAGTTTCTACCTACTCGAAAATGATTGTTCGTTTTCTTATTTCCTTTAGACAGCGCAATCCTACTATTAAGGAGTAGGTAGCTCCATCATTGGAGTTTAAGGGACAATCAAAAGGGACGATTAAGGTCACTTAAGGAAACAGGGCAAGATCTCTTAGTAACTGTCCTAAAGTTCTAAGATCGTATTTTGTTTTACCGAGGCAACTTTCGAAAGGGACTTGCGATCTCTGAATTAGAGGACAATCACTAAGAATTCTCACATTCGAGAATAGTGACCGTATTTTTCTGAGGCAACCGAAGTGGGAGATACCTTAGGGGTGAGCATGTGCAAGTGTTTGATTTCAGTTTGGTTATCTTTGCACAGTTAGGGTATTCTACTATTTTAAACATTCGATTTATCTTTCCATTCAATCCTATGATCATTCATCTAACAGTTAATAGTAGCAAAAAAATAAAATGCGAGAATCTTAAACCTAGCTATTACAAGGCTTTGGAGAGGGGGTTACATAACCAAACTTGGGGGAAAAGCGGTAAATAAAAGCAGTAATAAACCTAAGTTAAAAGATATTACAAACTCGAAACAGATACAATAATTGGAATAAATAAATAAATAAATGTGCGCGAGAATAAATTAAATATCCTAAAGAATCTACTTAAATAAAGAAAATATTTTTGATTTTTTTATTGAGAAAACTAAATATTTGTGAATTAAACCTAATTTTTTCTAATTAATTTTACTTAATGAAAAAAATCAATTCAATATCATTAAATTAATTAATTTCCAAAAAAACTAATTATAATTATAAAAAAAACCCAACTCTATAATTTTTGTGATTTTATTTATTAAGGAAATAGCTTGAATTAAAAATGAACCTACGTCTAATTTGATTTTAAATTGATAAAATGACGTTAAAATAATTAATTAATATTTTTAGAAAGAACCTAAATCTTTTTATTTTTTTTATTTTTTATGACTTAAAAAATGAATTTAAAAATAATAAACAAAAAAAAACATATATGAGAAAGATAAACAAAACAACATGGGCCTGGTAAAAAAGCAAAAAAGGAGGTGTGCTGTTGAATTCTCGTCTGGCCCAAATGAGGCAAAGCCCAAGACACCCTGGGATCCTGTGGGGAAGCCCATTGAGTGTCCGCAGTGGTCTACACATCCTGGGTGTTAGATCTGGATCCCATATGAATTTGCTGGCATAGATCTAGGGTGCATGGTATGCGCCTGAATATGTGAAGCGCTGGAACTGTTGAACAATTATTAGAAAAAATAAACTGTTGGACCTGGAGCTCGAACCCAGGTCCTCTCCTTTATGCACGCGCTAGCTTACCAATTGAGTTGTCTTGATCATTCAAACATACAATAACATTAATATATTATATATAAAAAACAAACATTATCTGAGAAAAAAACAAAACACGCGCAAGTTTGAATCCTCCAGCGGGGGACTGCCACGCATTGTCTTCCTCCCTCGTTCGTCATCTTAGACTATAACTTATAGTGACAGTGTTTTGTCTGTCACTATAGCACCTGTAAATCAAAACAAGCAAAAATACGCATGATAAATTTATGGTGAGGCCATGGATGAATTGGCCTCAACCTCCTGAGCACGCAGAGACCCTTGGTTAGGTCCAATTTTGGCTATTTCCAAAAATCCCAAATTTAA
Source organism: Vicia faba (assembly GCA_948472305.1). Classification (NCBI taxonomy): domain Eukaryota; kingdom Viridiplantae; phylum Streptophyta; class Magnoliopsida; order Fabales; family Fabaceae; genus Vicia; species Vicia faba. Next base: position 700,880,742 of record OX451739.1, on the reverse strand, counting down.
GCTCGGAACCCTAAAAATGGTGATACTTGATTCCTGCACCAAAACTCAAATCTAACCATGCAGATAGATAACAAACATAAGAGTAGTCAATAATGCATGATCAAAATATGTTTATATTACATAAATCAAAGAAATCAGATTCAAAAGAAAAATGCAAACCGTGAGGTAGGGATAACATGCTTCAGACTGCGTTGAGGCTTTGTGATGATTGGAATCGATCGATGGGACTTCCATAAATGTGTTTGAACCTTTGTTTGGGTCCAAAACCACTTGGAACTTGTAATTCGAATTTTGACAGTTTGATTTTTTTGGGTGATTTGTGAATAGATTTTTCAAGCTTTTTCTGTGTGTTTTTGGCCTGGACAGATGAGGTATATATAGTAGAGAGGAAGGGGACAAGATTGAATGGAAGAAATCATTGCCATAACTCTTGTTTTCCAACAAAAATCCAACACATTCAAAGCTTTCAAATTTTGCCAAAACATGCCTTATCCTTGCTTGAATGAACCTGGTCATGTTTGCATGAAATTTTGGGCCTCAAGAGAAGTCAAAGCACCAGCCCAAATGCCTAGGCCCATTTCCAATTATTTTATACCATTTATTTTGTATTTATTTGAAATAAATCAAAATAAATATGTAAAAAATAGGTAGAAAATGCAAGGCCATGCAAAAATAAGATTAGAGGTCTTCTATATCCTTGAGAAGATATTTGAACCTTGAAACGTTAGGCCATTGACTCAAAAATCCAAATTTGCTCAATGCAACATTCTTGAAATTTCCAAAATTTTCCCAACTTGGGCAAGCCATAACTTTCTTAATTTTTTATCTCATGATGATGATCTTTGACTTTTTGGAAATCCTAAGATGTCTAATTCAATCCCTCTTTTGACCAATTTTGCATTTGAAATCTTTATCTTGAGGTAAATGGTCTTGACAAAAAGTTCCTTTTGTTGACTTTCTAAAAATGACATGTAATGTATGACCTTGTATCTTTTGATTGAGGCATTTCTTGACCTTGAGGGATGAAGAGAAGTTGTAGGGAATTGGATTCTCTTAAAAATGAGCCTTTTTGAAGAAAAAATTGATAAAGTATGAGAAAGTTATGCTTGGTCAAAGTTTGGTTGACTTTTCCTATAGAAACCCTAATTTTGTAAATTTGACTTTTAATGAATTAGGAGCATTTCTTGAGGAATCATGGTCAATCCTTGATCAAATGATGATTATCACTTCAAAACGATATTGTTGACAAAAAATCTTGAAGTTTGACTGTATATAGGCCACAATTGACTTTTGACCTAGTACAGTTGATTTTCAGGCATTTGGGCAATTGATTGCACAAACTTGTTCTGCAAGGCATGAAGTTTGTCATGGACATTCTTGGAGGCATAATAGGACCATGGAAAGAAATTTAATTCTTTGGATTTGACACATCCTGATTCAAATGGAAACCCTAGTTGGGGGTTCATTGCCTTAGGAGGAGAATTTGTCTGATCAATCCTTGGGCATCCTTGGGCAAGTTGAGGACCTCAATAGGCATGTGTTAAGTAAAATGAGAGGGAAAATTTTGGGGTACAACAGTGCCCCTGTTCAATCTTCTTAAACCCGAGGATGTAGATTGGCTTGTCTGCCTTTCGTGATCTGAAGGTGGAAGATGATTGAACATTAGAGTGCCCAGAAATTTGCACTCGCATGCAGTGAATGTCGATCAATAATATCGGGAATGGGCTTACAGATTCCATTTGGAAGGCGACGGAGAATCTTCGGAGATGGGATTAAATATGCCATCCAGAAAAGCTATCGGTTGCATAAGAGATTCCTTTGTGAGAATTCCTGTACCTGCCGTTCAAGAGGACTTTGTCGGGGAATGTTGATTTATGTCCTGGGAAATAGAGTATAGGAGCTTCAATTGTCCATTACTCTATTGGGGAATTAACTCTTGATTGTTGAGACAAAAGTGAGCTGTTATATGTTTGAGTCTGGGTTTTACGGCGACTTACTAGGGAATATGAAATGGACCGTATCTGGTTGGGTCCAGGTTTTACAGTGTTATAAACTGTTGTTCGGAGATAAAAGAGAAGGAATCTGTATAGGGCTTTCTCGGAACATGTCCATGCAAAACTGCGTCAGGTAATTCATGAAAAGCATCCTGGATAGTAGGGCTATGAGAAGGAACCTGGGTAGTAGGGTTACTTCGAAATAAAGCCTGGGTAGTAGGGCTGCTTCGAAATAAAGCCTGGGTGGTAGGGCTGTGAGAAGGAACCTGGGTAGTAGGGTTACTTCGAAATAAAGCCTGGGTAGTAGGGTGGCTTCGGAATAAAGCCTGGGTGGTAGGGCTGTGAGAAGGAACCTGGGTAGTAGGGTTACTTCGAAATAAAGCCTGGGTAGTAAGGATATTTCAGAATAAAGCTTGGGTGGTAGGGCTGTGAGAAGGAACCTTGGTAGTAGGGTTACTTCGTAATAAAGCCTGGGTAGTAGGGTTGTGAGAAGGAACCTGAGTAGTAGGGTTACTTCGAAATAAAGCCTGGGTAGTAGGGATGTGAGAAGGAACCTGGGTAGTAGGGTTACTTTAAAATAAAGCCTGGGTAGTAGGGCTGTTTCGGAATAAAGTCTGGGTGGTAGTGATGTGATAAGGAACCTGGGTAGTAGGGTTACTTCTAAATAAATCATGGGTAGTAGGGCTGACTCATTTGATCACGTAGATTAGTTGACCCATTTGGTTTCGAGAACTGATTTTCCATTAGTTGTCTGAAGATATGACATGTATAGCTTCATGGATTTAACCTTGAACTGTTGGAATTGTTGATGATAACCATCTTTCCTGAAAAGGTACAAGATTAATTATATTTGATGCATGAAATGCATTGTATGATGATGTTCTCAAAATAAATGAGATTATGTTGTATGCAATATGTATGCGCACATCATGATGTATGAACATGAAATGCTATTGTGACATATCCGAGTCTGGGAAAATAAATCCCTGACTGTTGCTGGAGAGTACTGGAAATTGAATTCCTAACCGTTGTAGAAAAAATGGTTCTTCTACTTCGGTTGGGGATGATGAGTAGAGATGATTTTTCGAGGATTTCCTCTTTTTGTTTGAGGATGTTCTGCCGGGGATTGACTCTTCTTAAGAATTGATTCTACTTGAGAATAACTTTGTGGAGGGAGATGCTTGTTGGAAGGTTCTGTTGATGTAGAGAAATAAGCTTTGTTGGGGAATGAGCTTCCGCAGTTTGTGAAATAAACTCTACCCGAGAGGAGGTTTTATGAACCGTTAAAACTGGGCTGGAGAAAACAGACTTCAGCTCTTTGAAGGAACTTTGCTGGAGAAAGTAGTTCCTACTTGGGGAAGAAGAGACCAAAACTTTGGTTGTTTTTACTCTGTGGAGGAACATAGACATCACTAGGACGTATGTTGAGGATACGGTGATGACTTTGCATCAGGACATTTCTTCCCCTGTGCCTGCTGGAGATTTTATGGATGGATCTATGTCGTGATTGTACTTGAACATGTATTGTATGAGTTTCAGAATGACATCCATCTTTGGATCGTATATGCATTGTACTTGAAACATGTGTTGGATGAGTGTCAGAATGACATCTGTCTCTGGATCGTATCTGCACTATACTTGAAACGTGTTGAATGAGTGTCAAAATGACATCCTTCTTTGGATCGTATTTGCACTGTAATTGAATAGAATATAAAGTAGGTTTCAGGATGACATTAGTCTTTGAATCTTACCTGAACCGTTTCTAGATGAGAATCTGGAGTAAGTGTCAGGATGATATTCGTTCTTGGATCGTACCTGAACCGTTTCTAGATGAGAATATTGAATGAGTGTCAGGATGACATCCATCCTTGGATCGTACCTGGACCATTTCTAGATGATGTGTTGAAATAAGTGTCAGAATGACATCCGTCTCTGGATCGTATCTGCACTGTACTAGGATAGAATCTGGAGTAGGTGTCAGGATGACATCCATTTTTGGATCGTACCTGAACCATTTCTAGATGATAATATGCTTTATTCAGAATGTTTCCATTGGCAAATCCCAAGAGGCTTGGCAAATTAATTGGGAAATTTTCGTTGGAGCAGTAATTTGGAGATTTTGCTCTGCCGAGGGTATGATAACACCTGACATCAAAAGGATGCATGCTAAGAACATGGTAGTGACCTTGTAGTAGAATGCCCATGTATCGATACCTGTTGTAGAAAATATCAACCGTGGATTTTGTAGATGGTTTGACTATTATCCCAACACTTGGAGTCCTTGGTGAATGCAGACTAGGGTAATAAACCTTCTACTGATTAGACAAGTGACAAGATGATGGGACATATTCGTACGCTTTAATCCCTAACTTTTTCCTAGACTGTCTTTTCAGATTTTCAGTCCACCGGGATATCCTTTTTTGCCCAAGCCTCCTTTTCAGGTTTTCGACTTTCCGGGTGTACAGATTTTTTGTTTTTATCCCTAATTTTTTCCTATGCCAGTCAACCTAGCGGGTCTTTGTTCATGCGTAGTATTTTCCGACTATGTCCATGTTCACCGGGTATGGAGAATTGTCACTGACCATAGTAGTAAGTGTTGTCACACTTCCAGAAGGTGTTTGTTTGATGGTACAGGATTCGTTGCTAGAATTCATGCCCAATGCCCAAGTGATTCAGATAGAGATCTTCCCCTGGATATTCGGAATATTTTAGAGATTACTTGAATCTTGACTTGACTGCCCCAGGTGATGGACAATGATCATGCTGTGCCCCTTGGTTGGAAGTGTTTTTCCACTTGAGGTGATCCTTTTCATTGAGAAGGTTTTTATTCACTAGATATTCGTCATGTGAATTTCTGTGTTGTTGAACAAATAGTCATATGCAAACAATGGTATTTTAAGAATGCAAAGCTTATGTCTGTCTTGAAGTTTGAAAATTCATTTTTTAGTAAAACAAACAAATTTTGTAAAAGTGTGATGTCAACTCAGGATTTATAGCAAGTCCTACAAGAGTCAGGATACCTTTTATAACAGTATGCTATTGAATTAACTCATGCTTCAGCTAGGACTTTTAAGGGTTGTAACGTGGCCTGGTTCACGGTTTAAGAAACAAAGGATAAAGGCTCAAAATTTATTTGTACCCACCCGCTCTTCGTGATGTTCTTCAGTTCTATGCTCAGTTAATTGTGCATTTTGAATCCTAATTGAGTCTGGCATCTTGTCCTTGATGTTCCGGTGATGGTTCAGATACTTAAAGTTTATTTTGAAGAGGCAATCATTTTTGTAATCTTCTTTTTGTCGAGGATTTTTAGTAACCTTTTTTTTTGTTTTCGTTATCCCTTCTTTTGCCTAAACTGTTTCTTTTACGATTATAGTCAGCAGGATGCCCCAGTTTTTTCTTAAGTCTCCTTTATAGGTTTTGACTTAACGGGCTTTTCTTTTGAAAAATAATGACTTCCTGCTTTGATGATTATGCAGAACCATCACCGTCTTTTGATTTAGAAGGACATCTTCGATGCAATTCATTATGTACGAAGCAGAAGATTGCGACTGAATGCGCGTCTGAATTGACTGAGAAACTACCCTACCCCATGTTATGATTAAGGGTTTTAATTGGTGTGAAAAGAAAACCTCCTACTTATTTATCTCAAAGGGGTTGACTAGGGATTATCTTCCTTATAACTCCACTGTTTATGATTTGAAACAACGCATGTACATCGTCAGCAAGGTCTGTTCAAAAGCACACTGTATGGATTGTGGTATCGTTTTCGTCATCCTCCCTCTAAAGGCTTAGAGCTTTTGATCGAGATTTGAATAACGCAAAAAGGAAGTAAAGCACAATTTAAGTATGGTGACAACGAATGAAATAATTCAAGATAAACATATGCAATGTGTGATACGGTGGCAGAACCGACTGTTTGAAATGCTGGTTTGCGTTTTGCATTTTTTTGTTCGCAAAATGTCGCGGTAAGTAAGAGTCACCACCGACTTTTATTTTATCCAATCGGAAAGGAAAAAAGTACATAAAAAATCCTTTTCAAGATATTCTGAGTACGGGGGGTAGATTATAGAAAGGGAAGGTGTTAGAACCCTTTCTATCCATGGTTTTCCATGGGCTCTTAGGTACTTGCTCATCTTTTAAAATTGCTTGTGTATGTGCTTTGTTTTTGAAAATGTTTGACTTCGTGATAACCCTTGTATCAGTCCTCAAAGGTGTGAAGAAGTTTTTTTTGAAAATTGTTTTGAAAATGTGTAAGTGTGAAGAGTTTTATTTTGAGCAAGTACCTACTAGCATCTACCTACTCGAAAAAAGATCGTTTCTATTCTCTTTCCTTTAGACAACACTATCCTACTATTGAGAAATAGGTAGCACCGTCGTTGGAGTTGTAAGGGTCAATTTGAAAGGGACGTACGATCACTAAAGCAATATTAGGACACCCTGGTAATAACCCTAAAGTCTTAAGATCATATTCGAGGCAACATTTCCGAGGCAACATTTGAATGGGACATTTGATCTTTGTTAGACAAGAGGGCAACCACTAAGACACCCTATGCTTAATAATCGTTTACCGAAGGCAACCGAAGTAAGAGTATACCCTAAGAGTGATATGTGCGAGTGATTAGTTTCAGTTATTTATCTTTGCACATTAGGGTTTTCTAACTGGATTAATTTATCATGCATTCTTATCATACAATCCTATTAGCATACATCTAAACAGTCAAATATTTGTGAGAATTAAAAAGCGAGAAAGTAAATCTACGCTATTACAAGGCTTCGGGGAGGGGGATTAATTACATAGCCAAAACCCGAAAAAAGCGATAAATAAAAAGCCCTAGATTAAACTATTACAAACCATGAGCATTTACAGAAATATTGGTAAAAATAATAATACGCACGCGATGAATCGAATGCGGAGCAACTAGGGTTTTGACCCTTTCCTAAACCTAATTGCAATTCGTTAAAAAAATGTTTTTGTTTTGTTTTGTTACTTTAAGAAAATAAAGAGATTATTACATTAAAAGAAAATCCTAATTAATTTTAAATTAAGAAAAATAAATTAATTCATCTAAAAGCCTATTTTTTTGTATTTTTTATTTATTTGAGAAAAAGAGCAAAATGAAATTAAATCAAAAGTTTAACCTAATTTCTATTTGATTTTATTTTTGAAAATAAAATATAATTTTCCTAATTTAAACTAAATTAAATTAATTTTTGATAAAATAAAAACTAATCCTAATTTTTGATGAATTATTGATTTTATGGTTTTTGTGAAAAAATAATTAATTTGCCAATTAAATAAATAAAGGAAAATAAAGAATAAAAAAAGTAAAGAAAAAGGAATAAAGAAAAGTTAGTAAATGGGCCTGGTGGTGTTTGCTGAAAAGGGGGGTTGGAATTGAATTTATGGGCCCAAATGGTTAAGGCTCGTTTTGACTTTCCCTGATCCAATGCATACGTTGACCTGGGGCGTATGGTGGTCCTCCAAGGGTAGCACGTTGATCTGGAGCGCTAATGAGTTGAATGGCCGGATCCTGATGGTACATGGTGAGCTCCTTGATTTGCAACGCGTTGGATTATCTGTTGAAGAAAAATATGAAATAAAGGTTGGGACCTGGGGATCGAACCCAGGTCCTCTGCACTTTTCCCCTGCATGCTTTCCAACTGAGCTGTGATGCTTTCTTGTACATATAATAAAAACAAAAGATAATATAATGAAAACAAAACACTGAAACCCAAAACGCGTGAAATTCAAATCACCCAACCAGGGGGTGCCACGCCTCCATCTTCTTCCTCCCAACTATCGTTTTAGATAACAACACTTTTACCCACGGTTGTCCTGCTGTAGCTACAAACCTGCGTATTTCAAAAACTCTCCACATGTAATATAAATGGCCATGGCTGGTACCAATCAACTCGTCTCATCCTCATGAGTCACATGGTACCAGAACCAATGTCCAATTTTACTTGTATTGCAAAGCCCTAAAACTAAACAAGAAACCCTAGCCATGACAGTTTGTCATACAATTACCAAAAATGTAATTGAATATAATGATTAGCTTGCAAACATGTTAAGGAATAAGAATATGCAATCAAAACGTGCAAATGGTGTATAAATTAATGAAAACAAATTTGAGTTTGGAAGCAAATCGTGATACCTGTAACTTACAATTCTAGGCGTGAAAAGGCTTGCAATTGATTGGGATATGTTCCTGGGATGTCCAGCAATCTATTGGCAATGTGAGAATGGCACGAATCATACTCTAGTATGGAAATTGGATCACCACTTTTCTTGAATTTTTTCCAGTTTTGTTTGCCTCTTTCACGACTGCTCAACCTTTTCTCATGCCCTGCCTTGCTTCTGTATATGTAATACAACTTATTAGATCAACAAAAACGACCTCAATCTTGCCCATTATGAAGATTTGATTTGGTCTTGTATGGCATATGATTTCTTTCCAATTTTGCTCAAATCCAATCTTTTTCCAACCAAATTAGCCTTGCACGAATTGATTCTCAATTGACAGCATATAAGATCTTTTTTCAATGCAAAAATCATCCCTAAAACACATTATATGATTTATTTTATATTTATTTGATTTTATTTGAATTTTAAATGAATAAAAATCAAAATAAATTAAATAAATGAATAAATAAAGCATGGAGGGTCCCATAGGTCGTGGACTATGTTATAATTGAAGTGCAAGCATAAAAACTTGGGCCCATTTAGTAAAAAAATGCAAATTTGAGCACGTTTGACTTTAGGCAATTTTACAAAAAAAAGGTCAACTTGGCCAATGCATAACTCTCTCAATTTTGACCCTAGAGAGGTGTTCTTTGACTTTTTAGAAATCTTAGGATGTCCTCTAAGCAACACTTTTGTTCTCATCTCAATTGAGTCTTCCATGTTCATGTATGAAGCTTTGACCCAAAAGGTGTTTTTGTTGACTTTTCAAAATGACCTATAATGTCAAAATTCATATCTTTTTATGAGTGCATATTTTAAACTTGGGAGATGAAGATGAATTGTAGTTAATTGCATTCTCTTCAAAATGAGATTTGTATGGGTCATTTATTATAAAGTATGAGAAAGTTATGCTTGGTCAAAGTTGAGTTGACTTTTCCTACAAAACCCTAATTTAGCAACTTTTGGGTTTTGATGAATTGTGAGCAATCCTTGGTGAATCATGATCAACCCTTTATCAAATGATGAATGATACTTCAAAATTAGGATGTTGACCAAAAATCTTGAAGTTTGACTATATGTGGGCCACAGTTGAATTTTGACCTAGCATAGTCGATTTTCAGGCCTTTGAGCAATTGACTGAGCAAACTTCCTCTGCAAGGCTTGAAACTTGACATGGATGATCTTGAGAACATATTAGGAAAATGGTGAGCATTTGGGATCCTTTGGAATCAAGCATCTTGATGCAAAATGAAACCCTAATTTGAGGTAGATTGCCTTAGGAGAGAGTTTGTCTAGTCAACTCTTGGACTTCCTTGAGCAATTTGAGGACCTCACTTGACATGTATTGAGAAATATGGGAGGGAAAATTTTGTGGTACAACACAATGCATTGATGAAATAACAAATATTTACATAATTAAGTGTTCGAACAAATTAAAAGACAATTACAACTTGAAAATTCTAATGAACGAAAAGCCTTCTTGTCAGAACTTGTCACTTTAGATGATGTGCCTTTGAGGAATGACAGAAGAATTCTAGTTGACCATCTTGTACGAATTCTAGCGCTCCTTCGTCAATCAGGTCTTGAATTTTATTTCTCAACATCCAACAGCTATTGGTGTCATGTCCAGGACTGTTGGAGTGGTACGCACATCTTGCATTTGGATTGTACCTTGGGGAGGCTGTGTTGGGATTCTGAGGAGGGTCCTTTAACTTAACCAGCTTGGCCTCCAACATGTGTTGTAATGCTTGAGCCAATGACATGTTGATTTTGGTAAAGCGTCTTTCAGATGTATTCCACTTACACCAATTTCCCTGTTGTTGTTGGTGAGGTTGTGGTTGGGCTTGTGACGTAGCAGCAATTTGGAAAGGTCTACTCTCCAAGCCAACTTTTTCTCCCATCAAGGGTTGATGAATGACTTGACCCCCAACCTCGATTGTTTGTTTCATAAGGTTGCATCCGTCTTGATGAAGCTTGTTGATAATAGTCCTCAGCTCTTCTTGTCCCCAGGCTAGGCTTTGGATAAGATCCATCTGCCCTAACATTTGGATTCTCATTGCTTCCATCTCAACCTGCAGATGTTCAACCTGGCCATCCTTGTTGTTATCAGGACGTTTCTTAGGAAGATTCCCAATAAGGAATGCTTTCAATTCTTTCTGCCCCTTGGATAGTGTTGTACCCCAAAATTTGCCCTCTCTTTTTATCAACATTTCTCATCACAAGGCTCTTGGAACTCAAGCATAAGCTAGGGTTTGCACTGCTCAAGACATCTCCTTGCATTGATGACCTAAATTAGGGTTTGAGTTTGCACAGGGATTTTTTGACTTACAATGCCCAAATTGACTTTCATACTTCATGTTGGACTCATAAGTTTGTCCATACCAAGTTTCAAGCTTTGAATCAAATTTTTGCCCAGTCAATTGGACAGTTGACCTAGAAATCAGCTGTATTGGGGAAAAAGTCAATTGTGGCCAATTTACAGTCAAAACTCATGAAATTTGACCCACATCAACATTATGAACTCATATGAACCATTGGATCAATTTTGGACCATAATTCCACAAGAAATTTGATCAGATCACTAAAAGGGCAAAATGGTCATTTTTAGGGTTTTGACTGTACAAAGGCAATTTCTGACTTTTTGACCTAGCCAATGGCAAATTAAGCTCAACCAAGGACTCAAGGGCTAAATGGCATCATCTTGACCTATTCAAAAAGTTCAAAAGATCTCAAATACATAGGATTGACAGATGAATTTTTCAGTCAACTGATCAAAATTTGACACTGAAAAGTCAAACTTTGACTTTTTGGTCAAAATCAAGTGCCAAGTGTCATTTTTCATCGAGATGTGTCAAATTATGAAACTTGTTCATCAAGAAACCCAAAATTTCAAATTAGGGTTTGAAATTGAAATTTTTCATAACTTAGAAATTTTCTAAGTCATGAAATTTTCTTAATTTTTCCTAACTTTGTCCCACATTTTCACCATGATGCAAATGGATTCAAACAAAACCTCAAACATGAAAGTTGTATTCCTCCACAAAGTCTACAACTTTGATTCACAAAATTTTCTCAAAAGAAGCTTGGATCTCAAGTTATGATTTTTGGAACAAGGGTACCTAAAACTTTTAACTTAGTGAAATTTTGCCCTAGTTTAGGCAGGATTTTGACCTATCATCTTGGCCATTTTTCACATAGTTCCACTTGGAGTCTCAAGTTGCATTTAAAATACGGATTATAGATCATGTTGCAAGATTTACAAATTTCCCAAGAACTCCTCAAACACATTTGTGGTTAGGGAGAATCGAATGCTTGAAGTTGGCAAAAACTCACTTTGTATCCATGGCAAAATCATGTTCACTCAAGTTGCATTTTCAAACCAGCATGCCTTGTACTAGTTTGCAGGCCTCTAAACCACTTCACACTCCTTAATTAAATGCAAATCCATCAGTCTAAGCTTTTGTTTTGGCCATTTGGATATTGTACACAAGATTAGGCCTTAAGTAGAAAAAGGCAAATTCCCATTTTTGCAAAAGTGTGCTTTATGTCAAACCATGATCTTTGAGCATAGAGCCAAGATCTTAGAAGCCAAATCAAATCCACAAATTGCAGGGACCAAGAGGATTGTATGCAGCATATTTGATGGCTTGTACAGGCCTGTAATCACAACTTCCACTTTCTTGCTTCAAAAACAAGAAAACTTGTCAAATGCTTAGAACTTGAAAACCAGCAAACACTAACTTTCAAAAACACTTCAAACATCTTTCTGACAACCCTTTGAGCTAGAAACGCGAGTGCTTGAGTCCCAAAACACCCCATATCCAGAAATCATACTTCTTTGGCAAAACAGGGCAGGTGCTGCAACTTGAGTTCCCCAGCTCATTTGGCTCGTGCGTTTTGCCCCATTTTGCTTGAAACACCTTCCATTCAACTCACTCAAGCTATCCCAAACCTCCATTACCAAATGTAACTCCATTTACAGTGTTCACCATTTTCATTTCAATCTTGTGTAGGTTGAGTTCTATAGGTTGATTCAGGGACATTCAAGGCAAGCTAGCTATTGGAAAAGATCAAGTGAAGTTCAGGCAAGCTACCAGACACCTCAAAACTTGTTGAGAAGCGCTGCATTGCCTTACACGAATCCAACTGAAACAGGTTTTTCTTCACTTTCTATCTCTCTATTTAGGAACATTTAACCTTAGGTTTATGAATAGAAAATGTAGTGTTCATTGCCATGAAGCTGTACATATGCTCAGTTTTCATTTATATTAAGTGTGCTAGGAGAATTTCATCCATGAACATGCTGAAAAAACTAGGTCTGATTTTAGGGCCAGAGAAATTCTCTCTGGTCTTTGAGAGTTAGGATTAATTGTTTATATGGTTGGAATCATATTGAAATTCTCTACAAGATTGATGTTGTGTGTTTTTGTAAAAGATCATGTATACAGGATCTAGCATTTGAACCAGGGCACGCGTGCGTTTCAGTCTGAAGGTTGAAGATGAAGCTGGCTTGGGCTGGGCTTGGCCTGGCTTGCTTCTAACACCTCTCATTTTCATTTTTGCACCCCGTGGCCCATTTTCTTGCATTTTTTACATTTTTGCATTTTTGTTTTCTTTTCTGATTTTGTTTATTTATTTCCAAGTATAAAAAATGCTCAAAAAACATTTTCATATTTTTTTACATTTATTTGGCATTTTATTTTAATTTTTCTAATATAGAAAACATTTTTAATACTTTTATATTATTTGTTTAAACTTAAAAATAATATGGAAATCATACTTTTATTTTTATTTCTTATTTTTATTCACACTGAAAATATTATTAAAAATATAATTTATTTTTGTATATATTTTGTTTTATATATATATATATATTATATATATATATATATATATATATATATATATATATATATATATATATATATATATATATATATATATATATATATATATATATATACTTTTATTTTATTAAATACTTAGAATAAAAATACAAAAATATTACATTTTTATTTTTATTATTATTTATACTAAAAAATACCCTTTTTTAAGTATATTTCATTTTTACACATATTAATATATTTTTGTATATAAAAAATATATAGCATTTATTTTCTTAAAGAAATTAGGGTTTACCCTTAAAACAAATGAAATTAATCTCTTTTTATTTATTTCTTTATACTTTTTACATCAAAAATACTTTTACATACATAGGTAAACAAAAAACTTTTTTTGCATAATACATATTATTTGATATTTATTTATTTTGTTTATTTAAATATTATTCATTTATTATTCATGCAATTAATTTCAATTTGGATGTAATAGTAAATTAGGGTTTATATTTCTTGTCAAATACCCCCCATTCAAAATTGTACCCCCATCCCCATAATCATGTTGTAATAGCTTAGAATATAAATTCTCGCACTTTACGCTTTCAATTGCCATGATTATAGAATTAGGGTTTGTATGCAAAAAAATACAAATTAACAAATAGTTGGACCTAATCAAAGACAAAAAATGCATGAAAATCAAACACAATGCACACTTGCACCCTTAGGGTTACAATCCACTTGTTGCCTTCAAAAATGGGCCATGGTATGCATGTTGGGTACTTTGGCAAAACAAAAACAAAACAAAAGATTATAGTCCCTCGATGACGCTATCTTGGTTTCCTAAACAAAAATGATCAAGTCCCTCAAGAAAATTGCCAAAGATACTTAACACAATTGCTATCATGGTCTATACGATGACCCGCGCCTGTCCTGTTTAACATCCTAACACAAGGTTGTTCACCAAATGCAATGGTGAAACAACATTGTCAAAAGGGTTAAAAACATTAGGAAAGATCTTTGAGTAAAATAAGGTAGATATCTCTTAGTTACTTGATCAAAAGCTTACAAAAACATCCTTGCTATTTTCAAACACACCTCACAACACAATTTCAAAACATTCCCCAAATCAAACTTTCAAACATTAGAATCTTTTCAAAAGACAAAAACACCTTTGTATACATTCCAACAAGAATCATTACAAAGGTTGCCACAACTATGGCCTCTTTTCAAAACATCTTTCAAAACCACACACAAAGCACCATTTCAAAAAATTGGAAAAGCAAAGCAAGTGATCTATACAAGTAATTAAGCGCCCATGGATAACCATGGATGAAAAGGGTGCTTGCACCTTACCTTTTCATAATCTACTCCCCGAACCCAAGAAAACATCTCAAAGGTCTTTCCTGTGCTTTTTGACCTTTCCTTAGGATAAAATAAAAAGTCGGTGGTGACTCTTGCTAAACCGAAACATTTACGAACACAAACGCAAAACCTCAAGTCAGTTCTCCCACCGTATCACAAAACTGGCGACTCTGTTGGGGATATATTTAAAAGTGGAGTAACCTTAGGGTTTAGATCACCTTTGAATGATTATCTTGTTTGCTTTGATTGCTTTACATTTGGTTCTCTTGTTTGGGTATAAATCCTCCACCCGGATTATTGGGAAACATTCATAGGTAAATAGTAATACGTTATGGAAACTGTGCGGGGTATACCGACATGGTTGAAGCAATAGCTATATTAGTGCGACATATTTGTGAGTATCGGTAGCCTTTGAGTTAATCAAAGAGAATACGGGGCCGCTGAGTGATGTCATGAAGCACTAATGAACTCTTAGAACCTTACTTGACCATCTTGGCCTTATAAGGGGTAGTGAGATGACCGGCTTTGGTGCAGTCCGAAGTTGGTAGATACTCGATACTACACTCATTGAGGGTTGTTTTCTTGGAATATTTTGGTCGCCAGTTAAGTGGATAAATCAAAACAATTAACATAGAAAATAATCCAGTGATATTGAGTTCCTTAGAACCCGGTTACTATTTATAGGACAGGTTGAGCCAACTAACTTTAAGAGGGTACTTACCTATGAAACCTCATGCAAGCCTAAAACTAGGATCTTGTGTGACTTGTTTGTACATATGCTTGTGCATACATCATGAACATCATAAAGCATCATATGCATCCACTAACCATTTCAAGGGTTTAGATCTTCATCTTTGTTCTTGTTTTGTAGGTCATGGAATCTCTTCGCAAGAAAACAATTCAAGTCAACCTTGTGAGAATCCCTCCTCAACTCAAGGAGCTTACTTCCAAGATTCCAGAGAATTCTCTCTTCAATGAAAGACATGGTAGACTTCTCAACTTGGTAAACTCCAACATTAAAGAAGACATGGTGAAAGTTCTCTTCCAGTTCTTTGACCCCCTACACCACTGTTTCACATTCCCTGATTACCAACTAGTACCTACTCTGGAGGAATTTTCTCAACTCCTGAGGATTCCTATTCTTCATCAACTACCCTACAACGGTACGGAAAGAGAACCAAAGCCTGAAGATGTTGCTCAATCCTTACACTTGCAACCATCTGATATCAAAGGTCATTGGGAAACCAGAAGTGGTGTCAAGGGTTTCTTGGCAAAGTTTCTGTTTGAGAAGGCACAAGACTACTGGAATTCTCTAGATCTGCAAGCTTTTGAGGAGATTATAGCACTTCTCATCTATGGGTTGGTCTTGTTCCCAAACCCTGATCAGCTTATAGATGTGAACGCTGTCAAGATTTTCATATCTCGGAATCCCGTGCCTACATTGCTTGGGGACATCCTACACTCATTTCACACACGAACAATGAGGAAAAGAGGTGTTCTCATGTGTTGTACTCCTCTTCTAGCATGGTGGTTTATTTCTCACCTTCCCCAAACAGTTTTGAAGAATGAGCAGGGTTCAAGGTGGTCACAACGGTTGATGACCCTCACACATTCTGATGTTCATTGGTGTTCTCGGTCCAGAGAAAATGTCATCATCATTGATCGTTGCGGAGAATTCCCTAATGTCCCACTACTTGGCATTAGGGGAGGCATCACCTACAACCCCTGTTTAGCTCTAAGGCAGTTTGGATATACCCGGAGAGATGGTCCTCATGATATGCTGATCCCTGACCTAGTTTTTGACTTCGACAACAACGCTCAAGGACTTCGACAAAGGTTTATCAGAGCTTGGAGGATGCCCAACAAAGTGGATAGTAAGACACTGGGGCACAAGAATTCCATCCCCCTTGAGCCTTATCTCAAGTGGGTATGAACCCGCTCTCAGAGTCTTATGATGCCATACCCTCACATTCTCCCCGTGATCAAAGAGCCTATTATGGAGGGAGAGGTTCCATGCACCCTCCTACATCCAGACATGCCAACATCATTGGAAGAATTGCAAAAGAGTTGGATCCAGCTCAAGGAAGAACGAAATACTTTTGAAGCCAGCTTCTATGCCAGTGAGAAGAAGGTTTTAGAGCTTACCCGCCGACTTCATGAGGAGGAAAATCTCAACACTTACATCGCGGCAAGGAGGATGTGCAATGTCTTCTTACATTAAGAATTTTGTAATATTTTTCCCATGGGGAATTTATGTACTAACAAATTTCTTCTTAATATGACGTGTGTTCTTTTTGTTTGCAACAAATTTGAATTTTTGAATCCTTGAATGCATTACATGAATAACATATCATTCATCATATGCATAAACAGGTCTTCGCACCAGGTTTCCTTATCTTTTTGCTGTTTATTTCAACAAGATGGATTTGGAGCAGACGGTTAAGGATCTACAAGCACAGAATTCGCAATTCCAGCAACTCCTCATGACTTTAGCAAAGGGTCAAGAGGATCTTAAAGAACTGTTAGAGAAAGAGGAGGAACCAGAAAGGAAGAAAAAGAAAAGAGTTGGGGTAGTCACTATGGGAAGAATATTTGAGCATCAGGCTAGGAGAGTGCTGGAATTTTCCTCGACATCTGACGAAGGGGTTAGTAAAGGAAAATGAGTTGCAATTCCCTCCGAATCTAAAGCTGAAGAGGAAGAAGAGGAAGAGGACGAAGATTACTCCGAACAGCAATATCCCCCGGCGAATGATAAGTATAAAAATCTTGAGGATCGGTTGGCAGCCATGGAGTTGCAAAGGGTACCTGGTTTAGATTTCGAAGAACTAGGGTTGGTCGCTGGGATCGTCATTCCTCCCAAGTTCAAAGTACCTACATTTGCTAAGTATGATGGTTTGTCATGTCCAAAGATGCATCTGAGATCCTACGTCAGAAAGATCAAACCTCACTCATCTGATAAGGATCTTTGGGTCCATTTTTTCCAAGATAGTTTGTCAGGCACGCAGTTGGACTGGTTCTATCAACTTGAGAGGTCAGATGTTCATAACTGGGAGGACTTGGTTGCTGCTTTCTACCGACAATACCAATACAATGCAGATTTAGCGCCTACTCGTACTCAGCTACAGAGTATGGGTATGGCCTCTAATGAGGGATTTAAGGAGTATGCCCAGAAGTGGCGGGATTTGGCTGGAGAGGTGCAGCCACCTTTATCGGATAGAGAGCTGGTTGACATGTTTTTAGGGACTCTGTCAAGTTCATTCTTCAATCATTTAATCGGGAGTTCATCTGTAGGATTCACCGAATTAATTCTGACCAACGAAAGGGTCGAGGATGGCATTAAGAGTGGTAAAATTCAGAAAGATGCCTCTGCTTCCACTGCTATTAAGAAGACTTTCCCAGCTAAGAAGGAAGTTTTTGCTGTTCACAACAAGAGAAATCAGGGAAGAACAGAGCGCTGACCAACGGTGGGGGCTGTGATGATCCAAAACTCTTCAACCGATCAACCGATCAACAATCAACCGAGATCTAATCAGCAAAGGGTAGAAAGGCCACAACGGCAGTTCACCCGAATCAACATGACACCGGCTCAAGTCCTCCCTCATCTGTTAAAGTTGAATCTTACCAACTTAAAAGAAGCGCCGAAAAACCCTAATACCTCTTCTCCTTATTATCACTCCAATGCAAAATGTGCATACCACTCTGACAGTGTAGGGCATGATACTAACAACTGTTGGGCTCTTAAAAACAAGATCCAAGACTTGATAGACGCCAAGGAGGTAGAATTCGACGTGCCCGAAAAATCGAATGTGATTTCTGCCCCAATGCCCAAGCACGGTCATAATGTCCATGCCATTCTGGAAGATCTTCATGTTACCACTGTTGATGACCCTTTGACTCCGTTACTGATGATTAAAGTGAATTTGGTGAAAGCCGGGATATTCCCAGGCTGTGGAAAAGACTGTTACTTCTGTTCAAACTTGCAAGCTGACTGCCCACTGTTGAAATCAGGCATCCAACGCCTGATGGATACCCAAGAGATCATCTTTCAAAAGACTCCTGTTGATACTATCACTCATGTTACTCCTATTACTTTTGATTCTCCAACCAATGACATTGCTATAATAACCATCTTCGACGATCTTTCCAAGACCTGCAAAAGGCCTGTTAAGATTACGCCTGATCCTAAGTTTGTGCCGTTGAAAATCACCATGTCGAGGCCTGTCCCGTATAAATCTAACAAGACGATACCATGGAACTACGGAGGAGAAATCTTCTACCATGGTATCAAGCAGATTGAATCAGTCCAAGAGAATTTTGATGATGAAACCCCTGATATATGGAATATTGCGGGAACGAGCAAGATAACTCGCAGCGAAAGGATCTTCTCTCTGGAGATTGCTCCTCCACGAGCAGTCTTCGGACCCTCGAGAGTTTATGTGTCTGTCAAGCCATCTGTGCAAAGCCCGGTAATTGAAGAAATTGATGCTCCTGAAGTAAGACCCT
Organism: Vicia faba; assembly: GCA_948472305.1. Classification (NCBI taxonomy): domain Eukaryota; kingdom Viridiplantae; phylum Streptophyta; class Magnoliopsida; order Fabales; family Fabaceae; genus Vicia; species Vicia faba. Next base: position 700,861,861 of record OX451739.1, on the reverse strand, counting down.
CTGATGTTGCTACCAAAGGTAACGGGATACTAGAAGCGCCTGTCAGGACGAAGGCTCAGACTGTGGTAATCCCCGAGACCACCCAGAAAGAGATGGAAGAAATCTTAAAGATAATCAAAAAGAGCGACTACGATGTCGTGGAGCAGCTTGGGCAGACCCCTTCCAAAATCTCCATGCTGGCTCTCCTACTCTACTCTGAGGCTCATGCTAAGGCCTTAATTAAATTTATAAAGACGGCACACGTGCCTCAAGAAACTTCTGTTGACCAGTTTCAAGAGTGCATGGCTAGCCTTACTGCCGATAATGGCCTTGGCTTTTCTGACGCTGATTTGACTCCTAAGGGAAGGAAGCACAACGACGCGCTGTATGTCTCGGTGGAATGCAGAGGGACCACACTTACCCATGTTCTGGTTGACACCGGTTCATCTTTAAATGTTCTACCGAAAAAGGCGTTGGACAGATTTGATTGTGAAGGTCTGACCCTAAAGCCCAGCAACATCATTGTTAGAGCCTTCGACGGTTCTAAGAGGATGGTTCACGGAGAAGTGGACATCGCAATCAAAGTGGGCACAAAAAGTTTCAACTCTACTTTCTATGTGATGGACATCCGTCCTTCATATTCATGCTTGTTGGAAAGGCCATGGATCCACAACGCTGGGGCAGTCACTTCCTCTTTACACCAAATGCTAAAGTATCCAGTTCAGGGTAAGATTATAACGGTTCATGGGAAGGAAGAGTACATTATAAGTCACCTTAACTCCTTCCGCTATGTGGAGTTGGACGGCGAATTCATAGAAACTCCTTTCCAACATTTTGAAGAGGTTTCTCCCGAAGTCGCAGTTGCAAAGACAATGACTGATGTGCCTATCGTTCCCAAGCCTGTGTCTAGGATGGCATCCCTCAAAGATGCGGAGGCTGTAACCGAAGAAGGAGGGAGTACAGTGTGGGGGCAATGGCCTGATTTTTCTCACAAGACAGACAAGTTCGGATTAGGTTTTACTGCTGCTGGCCAGAAAACTGTGCATCGCTCCCAACCTGGAGGACCACCCGTAAAAATCACTCACCATGGAATTAATGCCTTAGAAGATGATTATGAAGAAGACAACTTTGAAGATTGGATCTTTCCGACCATCGAAGGAGGATTAAGCAACTGGGAAGCGAAAGACTTCGTTCCCGTCACTTTCATCAACCAGTAATTTATCTTTGAACAATTTCCTATTTTGGTCTGTAATAATTAAACAATTCGTACACACTCTTTTCACCTTATGCCTTACCCGGGGCATATAGGTCCATTTGTAAGGGCTTGATTTCTTCATTATCATATGCCATTTTTAAGTGAATCATTGGACGTTTTCATCTATAAACTGTTGTATTCATTTTCTTTCCTTTTACATTTTGTTTTGTTTAAGGATGGCTATCCCTTACACACACCCACACTCACAAAATGCAGGTACCCATCCACTCTGGATTCCATGGGTGACTATTCTGCTTTAGCCTTTGGTGACTTTGAAGATTTGGTCAATCATGCCGAGTACGAAGGTGATGAAGACTGTGAAGTGCCTGGAGAGTTAGCCAGACTTTTGCAACAAGAAGAGAGGGATATTATGCCCCATGAAGAGTTGCTAGAGACTATCAATTTGGGAACAGAGGAAGACAAGAAAGAGGTTTAGGTGGGTGCCAACCTGGAGCCAAGTGTCAAAGAGCGCTTAGTGCAGTTGTTGAATGAATATGTCGAAATCTTCGCCTGGTCCTATGAGGACATGCCGGGACTAGATACGGATATTGTGGTTCACCATCTCCCTATAAGAGAAGATTGTCCACTGATCAAACAAAAGGTCCGCCGAATGAGGACCGACATGTCTGAAAAGATCAAAGCTGAGGTGATGAAGCAATTCAATGTTGGCTTTCTGGCTGTTACTTCCTATCCACAATGGGTTGCTAACATTGTGCCCGTGCCTAAGAAGGAAGGCAAAGTCAGAATGTGTGTGGACTATCGGGACTTAAACAGGGCTAGCCCTAAAGATGATTTTCCACTACCACACATTGACATATTGGTTGACAATATAGCTCAACACAAGGTATTTTCCTTCATGGATGGATTCTCGGGATACAACCAAATCAAAATGGCCCCCGAAGACATGGATAAGACTACTTTTGTTACGTAGTGGGGTACCTTCTGCTACAAAGTGATGCCATTCGGACTGAAGAATGTCGGGGCAACCTATCAACGCACCATGGTAGCTTTGTTTCATGATATGATACATCATGAGATCGAAGTCTACGTAGACGACATGATAGCCCGTTCACATACAGAAGAAGAACACCTCGACCATCTGCAAAAGCTGTTTGTCAGATTGAAGGAATATAAGCTCAGACTGAACCCTAGCAAGTGCACTTTTGGAGTCAGGTCTGGTAAACTTTTGGGATTTATCGTCAGCAACAAAGGCATTGAGGTTGATCCTGCTAAAGTCAAAGCTATACAAGAAATTCCTTCCCCCCGCACTGAGAAGGAGGTTAGAGGTTTCTTGGGACGCTTAAACTATATTGCAAGGTTCATCTCTCACCTAACATCTACCTGTGAGCCAATCTTCAAGCTGTTGAAGAAAGATCAGGTGGTTGAATGGAATAATGATTGTCAAGTTACTTTTGATAAGATCAAGGAGTATTTGCTGGAACCTCCTACCTTGATGCCACCCGTCGAAGGAAGGCCGTTAATCATGTATCTGACCGTTTTGGATAACTCAATGGGGTGCGTACTGGGCCAACATGACAAGTTTGGCCGAAAATAGCATGCCATTTATTACCTTAGCAAAAAGTTTACCGACTGTGAGACTCGCTACTCACTGCTCGAGAAAACTTGTTGCGTTTTGGTATGGGCTGCTCGCCGGCTAAGGCAGTATATGTTGACACATACCACTTTGCTGATTTCTAAAATGGATCTGATTAAGTATATCTTCGAGAAGCCTGCTTTATCTGGAAGAATTGCTAGATGGAAAATGATCCTGACTGAGTATGATATCCAGTACACAACCCAAAAAGCTATAAAGGGGAGTGTACTAGCTGACCATCTAGCTCATCATGCCGTCGAAGATTACCAATCTATGAGATTCGACTTCCCTGACGAGGACATCATGACATTGGACAACATTGAAGGTAACGGACCGTATGACGGACCTGAACAAGGATCCCGATGGACCCTGTACTTTGATGGTGCTTCAAATGTGCTTGGCAACGGTATCGGTGCGATACTTATTTCTCTGGAAGGTTGCCATACACCCTTCACTGCCCGACTTTGATTCAGCTGTACCAACAGCATGGCTAAATATGAAGCTTGTATCATTGGTCTCAAGGCTGTTATTGACTTGGGAATCAAATCTTTGGTCGTATTTGGGGACTCGGCTTTGGTTATCAGTCAAATCAAAGGAGAGTGGGATACTAAACATCCTAATCTTATCCCATACAAAGAACATGTCCTGACATTGTTGCCTCATTTCGAGCAGATTACCTTTGAGCACTTCTCGCGAGAAGAAAATCAGCTAGCAGATGCCCTGGCTACAATGTCTTCCATGTTTAAACTCAATTGGGATAATGAGGCTCCCCAAATCACCATTGAGCGAATGGACGAACCTGCGCACTGTCATGAGATTAATATCGAAGAAGTAGTGGAACAACCCTGGTTTCATGAAATCAAAAGGTATCTCCAGACTCGAGAATACCCTGAAGGAGCTTCAGTCAATGACAAAAAGTTCTTAAGGAGATTTGCTGCCAAGTTCTTCCTGAGAAATGGTATCCTATATAAGCGCAGCCATGATTGTGTTCTACTTCGTTGTATGGACAAAGTTGAAGCCGAGTTGATCATGACTGAAATACATAGTGGCACCTTTGGCACCCACTTGAGCGGACATACAATGGCTAAGAAGATTCTAAGGGCAGGCTACTATTGGTCTACCATGGAAGCTGATTGTCATCAATACGCTCGTACTTGTCACAAATGTCAAATCTATGCTGACAAGGTACATATTCCTCTTGTTCCTCTCAACATTCTAACAGCTCCTTGGCCATTCGCAATGTGGGGAATCGACATGATTGGAGAGATCAAGCCTACGGCCTCCAATGGACATCGCTTCATCTTAGTCGCTATTGATTACTTTACCAAGTGGGTCGAAGAAACTTCCTTCGCTTCCGTTACGAAGAATGTGGTTGCCCGCTTCATCAAGCAGAACCTCATATGCCGGTATAGTGTCCGCGACAGGATCATCACAGACAACGGTACAAGTTTGAATAACACTATGATCACCGCTCTGTGTGAACAGTTCAAGATTCAACATCACAATTCATCTCCCTATTGACCAAAGATGAACGGTGTTGTTGAAGCTGCGAACAAAAATATCAAGAAGATCATTCAAAAGATGACAGTCACCTACAAGGACTGGCATGAGATGTTACCATTTGCTCTGCATGGATATTGCACCACGGCGCGTACTTCAACAGGGGCAACCCCCTTTTCTATGGTATATGGCATGGAGGTTGTTTTACCTATGGAAGTTCAGATTCCTTCCTTGAGGATCATGAAGGATTCAGGTTTGAGTGAAGACGATTGGATTCAGACCCGGCTTGACCAACTTAATTTGATCGACGAGAAGCGACTTACTGCTGTTTGTCATGGTCAGACGTATCAGAAACGGATGATCAAGGCTTTCAACAAGAAAGTCAGACGTCAGGTATATCAAGTCAGAGATCTTGTAATCAAGCGGATCATCTTTCCGCAAAGTGATCCCAGGGGCAAGTGGACTCCTACTTACGAAGGACCATTTGTGATCAAGAACATCTTTTCTGGTGGGGCAATGATTCTGAACACCATGGACGGTGACGACTTGCCGCACCCTGCGAACGCAGAGATAGTCAAAAGATACTACGAATAAAATGACCCGACAAGTTGAAAACCCGAAAGGGAGACTTGGGCAAAAATGGGCATCCCGGTGAATCAAAAACCCAAAATGGCGGTTTAGGCAAAAATTATGGATTAACAAAAAAATCTGTACACCCGGCAAGTTGAAAACCAGAAAGGGAGACTTGGGAAAAAAAGGGTTTCCCGGTGGATCGAAAACCCGAAAGGGCGATTCAGGCAAAAGTTAGGGAATTAAAGCGTATGACTATGTCTCGTTATGATCAATTTAAGGACAAACTCTTCACGGACAAACTCCAAGCTTCTGATCAATCCAATCATCCGCGGACGAAGCAATGAATGAACAAAGATACTCAGAGTTGTGAAGGCTATAGGAGAATGGGAATCCCATGGAATTGTTGCACATAGCCATCTTTCTTTGTATAAAATTTTTCTCAATTTTACAGCAACATTCTCTTACTAGGATGTCTGACTCCTTTGTACAAAAATACTTACAAAAGTTAATACAAAAATACTTCAAAGTGCAGAAATTTTCTTGCCTTTCCTTTCTTTTTTACACTTATGTTTTATTAGAAAACGTCCAATGATTTGTTAAATGAGCATATGCATTTGAATATAATCACTGCTTACAAATAAAACGAATTAAGGAAAGATAATTACTGATAGGTTGAAGGTGTAGGAAAACGTCTTTAGGATATTCAAGAGGAAAGCCCCTACAGTATGTCATTCAGATCTTCAACAAAGCTAAAACCTTGAAGTACATATCCCCAGCGGAGTTAAGTTTCAAAATTCCCAGCAGAGTTAAGTCTCTAAACTCCCGATCCCCAGTGGAGCCCAAAAACTTTGAACTACAGACCCTCAGCGAAGATGAAATCTCCTTCCCCAGCGAAGTGAAATTTCCAACTATCAATCCCCAGCAGGAACCATTCAGTTTTCCCCAGCTTCCCCAGTAGATTGGCATACAACCCAAGCTCCTGATTTCCCTGGTAGAATAAACACTCTCCCCACAGAATTATTTCCCGACAGAATGAAGATTCTAATTCCTATTTTTCCATTTGAAGCCTCCCAGGTTTTAATTCCCCAATAGAGGTCGTCGGATTTCTCCTTACTTCCCCAGGAAAGTCATGAAGGATTCTCATTCCCCGCAGAAGTTGTCAAAACTCTTGTTAATCCCCACAAGATACCAAAGATTTTTAATCCCCAACAGTGGTCCCAGGATTTCTCATTCTCAACAAATAAAAGATTTTTGGAATCCTCAGCATCGGTCAAGGATTTACTTTCTCCTGCAGCAGTCAAAGATTTCATTATCTCCAGTTATCAAGGATTTATTTTCCTCAGCAAGACAGCTAATCAGCTCACATGCACATCCATTACATTCATATATCATAAACATTGATGGAACATATTTTATTGCATCATACATATCATGCAACATAACTTTGTGCTTTAGCTAACATTCTACCCTTTTCAGGATAAGATTAAAAAGTTATCATTAACAATTATTCAGAGATTTCAGATACAGTATGGATACACCCCCAGGCATGGCGGTCATTCTACTACTCATTCAGACTTCAGCAATCAGATACAGACTAGATACGCTCCAGACACGGCGGCCATTTTATCTCTTATTCAGATTAAACTATCAATTTCAAGTTCAGATACACTCCAGACACGGAAGTCATTTTGTCACTTGTCCTGATCCTAGTTACAGTACGGATACACTCCAAACACAGAAGTCATTCTGCTACTCATACAGATCTCAACTTCAGATACAGTCCAGATACGCTCCAGACATGGTTGCCATTCTGTCACTCATTCGGAATTTATCCCTAGCACATAGAGGCTCCATGCACAGATGTCTCTCTGTCACCCATTCAGAATACAGATACACTCCAGACACGACAGTCACTCTGATATTCATTCAAGAATCAAATACAGTTACAGCTTGGATACGCTCCAGACACGGACGCCATTCCCTTGCTCATACAAACCCAGTCTCCAGATACAACGCAGATACGTTCCGAATACGGGTACCATTCTGACGTTCATTCTCCTGATTCTCAACAAACAATTTTGGATGGAATCTTTAAGCCCATCTCTAGCAAGACTCTACCATCTCCAAATGGCATCTTTAAGCCCATTCCCTCAGCTACATTTGACGAGTGCAAATTTACGGGCACTCTAGTGTCCAATCCTCTTTTACCTTCGAGTCACGAAAGACAAAACCTGCCAATCTAACTCTTCAGGTTCAAGAAGATTGAACAGGGGAAACTGTTTTACCCCAAAATTTTCCCTCTCTTTTTATCAACATTTCTCATCACAAGGCTCTTGGAACTCAAGACTAAGCTAGGGTTTGCACTGCTCAAGACATCTCCTTGCACTGATGACCTAAATTAGGGTTTGAGTTTGCACAAGGATTTTTTGAATTACAATGCCCAAAGTGACTTTCATACTTCATGTTGGACTCATAAGTTTGTCCATACCAATTTTCAAGCCTTGAATCAAATTTTTGCCCAGTCAATTGGACAATTGACCTAGAAATCAGTTGTATTGGGGGAAAAGTCAATTGTGGCCAATTTATAGTCAAACCTCATGAGAATTGACCCACATCAACATTATGAACTCATATGAACCATTGGATCAAGTTTGGACCACAATTCCACAAGAAATTTGATCAGATCACCAAAAGGGCAAAATGGTCATTTTTAGGGTTTTGACTGTACAAAGGCAATTTCTGACTTTTTGACCTAGCCAATGGCAAATTAAGCTCAACCAAGGACTCAAGGGCTCAATGGCATCATATTTACCTATTCAACAAGTTTAAAAGATCTCAAATGCATAGGATTGACAGATGAATTTTTGAGTCAACTGATCAAAATTTGGCTGTACACTGAAAAGTCAAACTTTGACTTTTTGGTCAAAATCAAGTGCCAAGGGTCATTTTTCATCAAGATGTGTCAAATTATGAAACTTGTTCATCAAGAAATCCAAAATTGCAAATTAGGGTTTGAAATTGAAAATTTTCATAACTTAGAAATTTTCTAAGTCATGAAATTTTCTTAATTTTTCCTAACGTTGTCCCACATTTTCACCATGATGAAAATGGATTCAAACAAAACCTCCAACATGAAAGTTGTAGTCCTCCACAAATTATACAACTTTTATTCACAGATTTTTCTCAAAAAAAGCATGGATCTCAAGTTATGATTTTTGGAACAAGGGTACCTAAAACTTTTAACTTAGTGAAATTTTGCCCTAGTTTAGGCAGGATTTTAACCTATCTTCTTGGCCATTTTTCACATAGTTCCACTTGGAGTCTCAAGTTGCATTTAAAATATGGATTACAGAGCATGTTGCAAGCTTTCCAAATTGTCCAAGAACTCCTCAAACACATTTGTGGTTAGGGATAATCGAATGCTTGAAGTTGGCAAAAACTCACTTTGTATCCATGGAAAAATCATGTTCACTCAAGTTGCATTTTCAAACCAGCATGCCTTGTACTAGTTTGCAGGCCTCTAAACCACTTCACACTCCTTGATTAAATGCAAATCCATCAGTCTAAGCTTTTGTTTTGGTCATTTGGATATTGTACACAAGATTAGGCCTTAAGTAGAAAAAGGCAAATTCCCATTTTTGCAAAAGTGTGCTTTATGTCAAAACATGATCTTTGAGCATAGAGCCAAGATCTCAGAAGCCAAATCAAATCCACAAATTGCAGGGACCAAGAGGATTGTATGGATCATATTTGATGGCTTGTACAGGCCTGTAATCACAACTTCCACTTTCTTGCTTCAAAAACAAGAAAACTTGCCAAATGCTTAGAACTTGAAAACCAACAAACACTAACTTACACAAACACTTCAAACATCTTTCTCACAACTCTTTGAGCTAGAAACGCGAGTGCTTGAGTCCCAAAACACCCCATAGCCAGAAATCACACTTCTTTGGCAAAATAGGGCAGGTGCTGCAACTTGAGTTCCCCAGCTCATTTGGCTCGTGCGTTTTGCCCCATTTTGCTTCAAACACCTTCCATTCAACTCACTCAAGCTATCCCAAACCTCCATTACCAACTGTAACTCCATTTACAGTGTTCACCATTTTCATTTCAAGCTTGTGCATGTTGAGTTCTATAGGTTGATTCAGGGACATTCAAGGCAAGCTAGTTATTGGAAAAGATCAAGTGAAGTTCAGGCAAGCTACCAGACACCTCAAAACTTGTTGAGAAGCGCTGCATTGCCCTACACGTATCCTACTGAAACACGTTTTTCTTCACTTTCTATCTCTCTATTTAGGAACATTTAGCCTTAGGTTTGTGAATAGAAAATGTATTGTTCATTGCCATGAAGTTGTACATATGCTCAGTTTTCATTTATATTAAGTGTGTTAGGAGAATTTCATCCATGAACATGCTGAAAAAACTAGGTCAGATTTTAGGGCCAGAGAAATTCTCTCTGGTCTTTGAGAGTTAAGATTAGTTGTTTATATGGTTAGAATCATATTGAAATTCTCTACAAGTTTGATGTTGTGTGTTTTTGCAAAAGATCACGTATACAGGATCTAGCATTTGAACCAGGGCATGCACGCGTTTCAGTCTGAAGGTTGAAGATGAAGCTGGCTTTGGCTGGGCTTAGCCTGGTTTGCTTCTAACACCTCCATTTTCATTTTTGCACCCCGTGGTCCATTTTCTTGCATTTTTACATTTTTGCATTTTGTTTTCTTTTCTGATTTTGTTTATTTATTTCCAAATATAAAAAATGCTCAAAAAACATTTTCATATTTTTTTACATTTATTTGGCATTTTATTTTAATTTTTCTAATATAGAAAACATTTTTAATACTTTTATATTATTTGTTTAAACTTAAAAAAAATATGGAAATCATACTTTTATTTTTATTTCTTATTTTTATTCACACTGAAAATATTATTAAAAATATAATTTATTTTTGTATATATATATATATATATATATACAAAAAATAAATTAT